>CM063176.1:51368125-52780000 GCA_031835075.1 Saguinus oedipus
AAGAAAGTTCACAGAATTTCATTCATAATAGCATATACTGGAAATAACTCAAATGTCCTTTGAAAGATGAAACTGTGGTATATGCAAGCAATATAATTAGCAATGAAATGAAATAAACTTACATACAAAATAAGATAGATAAATCTCAAAGAAAAGTTTTTTTTTTTTGAGACGGAGTTTCACTCTTGTTGCTCAGGCTGGAGTGCAATTTTGCTGACTGCAACCTCCACCTCCTGGGTTCACATGATTCTCCTGCCTCGGCCTCCTGAGTAGCTGAGATTACAGGCATGTGCCACCACAACCAGCCAAGCTTTTTGTATATTAGTAGAGAGGAGGTTTCGCCATGTTGGCCAGGCTAGTCTTGACCTCCTGACCTCAGGTAATCCACATGCCTGGGCCTTCCAAAGGCTAGGATTAAAGGCGTGAGCTACCATGCTGGCCAGTAAAGTTTGATTATAAAAAGAAGACACAAAAGAGTACATGCTGTCCTATTTAATTTACATGAACTGTAAAAGAAACAAAAATGGAAGACTGGAAGAGTAGATGACAGCAGAGCGAGAAGTGAGATAAGAAGTGAAAGCCCTAACACCAAACAGTAAGTATCTCCCCAACTTTTTTCTTCGTTTCACTTGGCTTCTAGAATACTGGCAGACAAATGTGCATTTCTCAGGAAAGAAAATTCCTCTCTGGAACAACTAAGCAAACCGATAAGACAGATTTACAGATATTAAAACCTGGAAGTCTTTCAATAAAATGACTAATTCTCTCTGCTCACCCCAAAGTGAAGTCCACTAGTCAGTAGATGTTCATGAACAAAACCCTTCCAGTAAATACTGGAATCTTATACATTATGGACAGTTAAGGACTACTAAATATATGGGGAAAGCTTATAACATGAAACACATAAAACACATAGACCTAAATCAAAGAAGTGAGTCTGATGAATAAGAATCAGTCAAATTGCAGGAAAAATACTTCAGAAAAAACATAATATTCCCAGATATAAGAGAAGATGAACCATCTGTCAAACGAAATAGGTGGCTGCAAAAAAGAAGCAATTAGAGGACAAGAAATATCTCTTATAAATCAAAAATATAACTCAAATAAAAACTTCAAGACAGAGTTAGAATACAGAGTTGAAAAAATTCTCAGAAAGTAGAACTAAAAGACAAAATAATAAACTATAGGGGCCTACAAATAAAGAAATGACAGGAGAAAATTTAAAAGTCAACATTGAAATACTACGCATTCCAGAAAGAAAAGAGGAAAGGGAGGAAATTATCAAAAAAGCATTGTAAGTAACTTTGCTTGAACTCAAGGAAGAGAATATTAAGAATAAAAGGGTCCCGTGAATTTTAAGTAAAGTGCATGAAAGAAGAAAAAGACTTGCTGCAAGGCACATCATTGTGACATTTCAGAGCACCGAGATAAAGAAATTCTAATAGCTTGGAGAGTAACAAAGTAGATGATACACAAACCTAAAAGATAAAAGAAATTCCTCCAAAATAATGAGAGAAAAATATTTCTTAAGTAGAAGTCTATACTTAGAAAAACTATCTTTTTCAATTATGATGGTAGAATAAAGACACTTTCAGATACTGGTATTTTCATTTCAGATACTGGTAATGGAGGATAGGCTTCACCAAATGAGGGAGTGTGCCATGATATGGAAGACGCAGGGAATTCAAGACAGGAGGGAAGCAAAGAGGAATCTCGGAAAGACAGGAAAGGAAATCTCAGAATAACAGTTATGGAAGACCTAGAGAACAACCAGTGCATACTGGAGTAGGAAGAGAGCTACAAGAGACATGTTTCCTAGAAGAACAGGGATGATCATATGTACTGATAGGGTTTTGTGAGACTTAAATAAGAGAATGCAAACAAAGTGCTTTACATAATATCCAGCACATAGCAAGTAGTAAATGCTAGCTCACATATATTTAAAATACCGGAGTATATCATGAAATCACTGCTCCCCTTTCCTTAGACCGGTTTGTGGACATTTCAAAGGCGTATATACTAGAAAAGGAGTATGGCTGGAGACTACGGCCTAACAGATTAGCTTAGTTTAACACCATATTCCTATTTCAGGACATGAGTTAATAAATTTTTAAATGGGCAAGTTAGCTTTTAATGATGTTTTCAAGGCTATAATGTAGTACGTCTATTTTCTTTTTCTTTTTTTGAGATGGAGTTTCACTCTTTGTCCAGGCTGGAGTGCAGTGGTGTGATCTCAGCTCACTGCAAACTCCGCCTACTGGGTTCAAGCAATTCTCCTGCCTCAGGCTCCTGAGTAGCTGGGATTACAGGTGCACACCACCAAGCCTGGCTAATTTTGTATTTTTAGTAGAGACAGGGTTTCACCATGTTACCAGGGTGGTATGGAACTCTTGACCTCCAGTAATCCACCCGCCTTGCCCTCCCAAAGTGCTGGCAAGGAGCCACAGTGCCCAGCTAGTATGTTTCTTTATTCCTGCTTTTATCACAGGTAGATGTTATACTTTATAAGTCTGACCTTTAAGAATTTATAAGTGAATAAGTAAAATATAACAAAAAATAGTAAAATCTCAACCTGGGCCAGTGTGGTGGCTAATGTTTGTGATCCCAGCACTTTGAGAGGCCAAGGCGGGGGAATCACCCGAGGTTGGGAGTTTGAGACCAGCCTGGCCAACATGAAGAAACCCTATTTCTACTAAAAATACAAAATTAGCTGGGTGTGGTGGCACATGCCTGTAATCCCAGCTACTCAGGAGGCTGAGGCAGGATAATCGCTTGAACCCAGGAGGCAGAGGTTGAGGTGAGCGCCGTGATTGGCCACTGCATTCCAGCCTGGGTAATAAGAGCGAAACTCGGTCTCAAAAAAAAAAAACCTCAACCAGGATGACTGAGGACTAAAATATTTGGGTAACTAAATTATCTAGTTAACTTAGGTTTAGGTTTAACCATATTCTAAAAAGAAAATATTGTTCTTGGTTCGGTCTTATTAAATAATCTTGTCCTGAGTAAACAGAATACACTGAGCATCTGTACATTTGATGATTTGTGACCTTGCAGTGCTTAAAAAACATAGCTATGATCAACTGTCACTAGAGTAATACAGGCATAGACCAGGGTTTCTCAGCATGGACACATCTGACAATTCGAGCCAGATAATTTTGTTGTTGTGGGGGCTTGTCCTCTGCATTGAAGGATATTTAGCAACATTCCTGGCTTCTACCCACTGTGTGTCAGTAGTACTCACCCTCCAGTTATAACAACAAAAAAATTTTCTGGCTTTACCAAAGTCCCCTGGGTGGCAACATCATATTGCTACAGACTAAGACCAAATGTTCTAACAAATGTGCAAAAGTCTCTGTCTAATTTTGTTTCTTAAAAGTAACAGCTTTAGGTAGGAAGTGGAGCAACATGACCAAAGAGAAGCCTCCACTGATCATCCTCCCTGTGGAAACACAAAATAAAAAACGCAAAAAAGTCCCTTCATAAAAACCAAAAATCAGGTGAGCAATCACAGTATCTAGTTTTAACTTCACATCACTGAAAGAGGCACTGAAGAGGATAGGAAAGACAGTCTTCAATTGCTGACACCCACCCCCTCCACCCCTGGCAGTGGCTGCATGGCATGGAGAAACTGCACTTGGGGTTGGGAGAGCTCAGTAATCCTGAAACTTTGCATTGGAACTCATGCTGCATTGTCATAGTGGAAAGCAACACCAGGCAGAACTCAGCCAGGGTCCATGGAGGTAGCATTTAGACCAGCCAGAGCCAGTGGAGAAATGTCCATCCTAGTGGTTGGAACTTCAGTTCAGGCAAGCCTCACTATTGTGAGCTAAAGCACTCTGGGGTTCTAAATAAATAGGAAAGATAGTTTATGCCCCAAGACCTGCAACTCCTAGGTAAGTTCTGGTGCTGTGCTTGGCTTGTAGCCAGTGGACTTGGGGGGCAGGTGATCTAGTGAGCCACCAGGTGGAGTGGCCGAGGGAGTGCGTGCAGCATGCAACCCCAACCCCAGGCAGTGCAGCATGCAGCTCTGAAAGAAACTCCTTCCTTTTACTTGAGTAAAGAGGAGTCTGTCTTACCACCTGGATACCAGCTCAGCCATGGTAGGCTAGGACACCTGCGATGAAAGAGCCTTGGGTCCTGAATAATCAGCAGCAGTAGCCATGTGTGTACACTGTGGGCCTTAGGTGAGACTCCGAGACATATGGGTTTCAGGTGAAACCCAGCACATTCTCAGTTGGCTATAAGGAGAGACTCCTTCTGCTTGAGAAGAGTAGCGGAAGAGTAAAGAGGACTTGGTATTACAGTTTAGGTACCAGCTTGGCCACAGTCCGGTAAAGTACCAAGCAGGCTCTTGGGGTCCCTGATGCCAAGGCTTGGTCCTTAGATGGCATTTCTGGACCTTCCCTAGGACAGAGGGAAGACCATTTCCCAGAAGGCTGAATTCCAGGCCTGGCAGCATTCACCACAAGCTGGCTGCAGAGTCCTGGGGCTTTGAGTGAACACTGGTGGGGGTCTGACAGTACTCCCCTCAGCCCTGAGGCAGGAGTGGCCATGGGGAAACTGCCTGAGGAAAGAGAAGGGAAGAGTGGGAAGGACTTTGTCTTGTGGTTTGGATGTCCACCTGGCTACAGCAGAATAGAGTACCAGGTAGATTCCTAAGCCTTCTGACTCCAGGCCCTGACTTCCAGATGGCATCTCTGAATGCACCCGGGGCCCAGGGTAACTTGCTGCCCTAAAGGGGAGGTCACAAGCCTGGCTGCCTTCACCTGATTATAGAGCCCTAGGGCCTTGGAGCAAACAGAGGTGGCAGCCAGCAAATAGTTGCAGCAGGCCTTGGGTGAGACCCAGTGCTGTGCTGGCTGCAGGTCAGACCCAGTGCAGCCCCAATGGTGGTGACCACAGGGATGCTTGTGTCACTCCTCCCTAGGAGCCTTGGAGTAGCTGGGATTACAGGGGGCTGCCACCACGTTCGGCTAATGTTTGTACTTTTAGTAGAGATTGGGTTTCACCATGTTGGCCAAGCTGGTCTTGAACTCCTGACCTCAAGTGATCTACCCACCCTGGCCTCCCAAAGTGCTGGGATTACAGGCATGAGCACATGCCTGGCCCCAAGGTGGTACTTCTTTTTTTTTTTTTGAGACGGAGTTTCGCTCTTGTTACCCAGGCTGGAGTGCAATGGCGCGATCTCAGCTCACCGCAACCTCTGCCTCCTGGGTTCAGGCAATTCTCCTGCCTCAGCCTCCTGAGTAGCTGGGATTACAGGCACGCGCCACCATGCCCAGCTAATTTTTTTTTTTTTTTTGTATATTTAGTAGAGATGGGGTTTCACCATGTTGACCAGGATGGTCTCGATCTCTTGACCTCGTGATCCACCCGCCTCGGCCTCCTAAAGTGCTGGGATTACAGGCTTGAGCCACCGCGCCCAGCTCAAAGGTGGTACTTCTATGAGTGCAAGAGCCATGGCATTACTGGGCTTGAAGTGTCCCCTAACACACATATGGCCACAGCAACCAAAACTTAGATCACAACACCCAAGTCCGTTTGAATACCTGGAAAGCCTTCCCAAGAAGGATGGGTAAAAATAAGCACAGACTATAATAAATACCTAAACTTTTCAATGTCCAGACATTGGCAAACATCCATAAGCATCAAGACCATCTAGGAAAATATGACCTCACCAAATGTGCTAAATAAAGCACCAGGGACTTATCCCAGAGAGGGAGATGTGACCTTTCAGACAGAGAATTCAAAAGAGCTGTTTTGAGGAAACCCAATGAAATTCAAGATACACAGAAAAAGAATTCAGAATCCTAAAAGATAAATTTAACAAAAATATTGGGAGAATCAAGCAGAAATTGTGGAGCTGAAAAAAGCAACTGACATATTGAGTAATGCATCAGAGTCTGTTAATAGCAGAATTGATGAAGCAGAAGAAAGAATAGTGAGTTTTATGACAGGCTATTTGAAAATCCACAGTAAGAGGAGACAAAAGAAAAAATAAAAAACAATGAAACACACCTACAGGATCTAGAAAATAGCCTCAAACAGGCAAATCTAAGCATTATTGTCCCTCAAGAAGAGGTAGAGACAGAGATTGAGGTAAAAAGTTTATTCAAAGGGATAATAACAAAAAGCTTTCCAAACCTAGAGAAAGATATCAATATTCAAGTATAAGAAGGTTATAGAACACCAAGCAGATATGACCCAAGTAAGACTCCACAGATATTTATTAGCCAAACTCCCACAGGCTAGGGGTAAAAAAAACGGATCCTAAAAGCAGCAAGAGAAAAGAAACAAGTAACACATAATGGAGTGCCAATACATCAGGCAGAGGACGTTTCAGTGGAAACCTCATTACCTAGGAGATAATGGCATGACATCTGAAAAGTGCTGAAGGAAAAAAAGTTTTACCCTGCAATAGTATATCTGGCGAAAATGTCCTTCAAATGTGAAGGAGAAATGAAGACTTTCATAGACCAACAAAAGCTGGGGGATTTTATCAACACCAGACCTATGCTACAAGAAATGCTAAAGGTAGTTTAGCATCAGTCTGAAAGAAAAAAATATTAATGAGCAATAGGAAATCGCTTGAAGGTACAAATTTCACTGGTAACAGTAAGAACACAGAAAGACACAGAATATTATAATACTGTAATTGTGGTGTGTAAACTACTCATATGTTAAGTAGAAAGACTAAAAGATGAACTAATCAAATATAGTAACTACAACAACTTTTTAAGATAGAGTACAATAAGATATAAATGGAAATAACAAAAATTAAAAAGCAAGGGGACAAAGTTAAAGTATGGAGTTTTCATTAGTTTTCTCTTGCCTTGTTACTTTGTTTATGCAATCAGTGTTAAGTTGTCATCAGTTTAAAATAATAATTTACAAAATATTTGCAAGCCTCTTGGTAACCTCAAAAAAAAAAACATACAAAGGATACATAAAAAATTAAAAGAAATAAATTAAACCATAGCATCAGATAAAAATCACCTTCACTAAAAGGAAGGCAAGAAGGAAGAAAAGAAGGAAGAGAAGACTACAAAAGAACCAGAGAACAAATAATAACATTGCAAAAGTCAGTCCTTACTGAACAATAATAACACTGAATATAAACAGACTAAACTCTCTAATTAAAAGACATACAGTGGCTGCATTGATTCAAAAAATACAAACCAAGACCCAGCAATCTGCTGCCTACCAGAAACACATTTCACCTGTAAAGATATAAAGGCTAAAAATAAAGGGATGGAAAAAGATATTCCATTAAAATGGAAATCAAAAAAGGGCATGAGTAGCTATAATGCTATCAGATAAAATAGACTTCAAGATAAAAACTATAAAAAAGAAAAAGGAGGTCATTATATAATAATAACTGGGTCAATTCAATAACAGGATATAACAATTATAAATCTATATATACCCAACACTGGAGGAACATGTAGACATAAAAAGCAAATATTATTAAAGATAAAGAGATAGACCCCAATACAGTAATAGCTTGAGAATTCAACATCCCACTTTGAGCACTGGACAGATCATCCAGACAGATAATGAATAAAGAAACATCAGACTTCATGTGCACTACAGACCAAATGGACCTAACAGATATTTACAGAATACTTCATTCAATTGCTTCAGATTACACATTATTCTCAGTGCATGGATCATTCTCAAGGATAGACCATGTATTAGGCCACAAAATAAGCCTTAAAACATTTTAAAAAACTGAAATAATTTCAACTATCTTCTCTGACTACAAAGAAGTAAAACTAGGAATAAGTAACAAAAGGAATTTTGGAAATGTTACAAAAATATGGAAATTAACTAGTATGCTCCTGAATGAATGACCAGTGGGTTGATGAAGGAATTAAGAAATATATTAAAAATTTTCCTGAAACAAATGATAATGGAAACATAACATACCAAAACCTCTGGAATACAGCAAAAGTAGTACTCAGGGGAAAGTTTATAGCTAAAAGTGCCTACACCAAAAAAGAAAAAAAAACTTCAAATAAACAGCTTAATAAGTACATCTTAAAGAACTAGAAAAGCAAGAGCAAACCAAACCCAAAATTAGTAGGAAAAAAGATACAATAAAAATCAGAGCAGAAATAAATGAAATTGAAATGAAGAAAACAACACAAAAGATCAACAAAATAAAAAGTCGGTTTTTAAAAAAAGATAAACAAAATTAACAAACCTTTGTCTAGACTAAGAAAAAAAGAGAGAAAACCCAAATAAATAAAATCAGAGATGAAAATGGAGACATTACAACTGATACCACCAAAATTCAAAGGATCATTAGAGACTATGAGCAAGTATATAAAATAAACTGGAAAATCTAGAAGAAGTGGATAAATTCCTAGACATATACAACCTATTAAGATTGAACCATGAAGAAATCCAAAACAGGACAGACCAATAAGAAGCAATGAAATTGAAGCTGTAATAAAATGTCAGCAAGGAAAAGTCCAGCACCCAATGGCTTCACTGACGAATTTTACCAAACATTTAAAGAACTAGTACCAATACTACTCAAACAATTGTGAAAAACAGAATAAGAGGGAATACTTCCAAACTCATCATATGAAGCCAGTATTACCCTGAGACCAAAACAAAACAAATACACATCCAAAAAAGAAAACTACAGGGCCACATCTCTGAGAAGTGTTGATACCACAATCCTCAACAAAATACTAGCAAATCAAATTCAACAACCTGTTAAAAAGATCATTCATCATGAACAAATGGATTCATTACAGGGATGCAAAGATGGTTCAAGATATGCAAATTAATCAATGTGATACATCATATCAACAGAATGAAGTACTGATCATAAACAGAATGATCATTTCAATTGATGCTGAAAAAGTATTTGATAAATTTCAACATCATTTCACAATAAAAACCCTATAAAAATGGGTATGTAAGGAATATAGCTCAACATAACAAAAGCCATATATGACAGCCCCATAGCAAATATCATACTGAATGGAAAAAAAACTAAAAGCCTTTCCTCTAACATCTGGAACATGACAGGAATGTCCACTTTCACCACTGTTATTCAATGTAGTAAGGGACGTCCAAGCTACAGCAATCAGGCAAGAGAAAGAAATAAGGAGCATCCAAACTGAAAAGGAGTAAGTCATATTATCCTTGTTTGCAGATGATATGATCTTATATTTGGAAAACCTAAAGACTGTACCAAAAAACCATTAAAACTGATAAATAAATTCAGTGAAGTTGTATGATACCTAATCAACTCACAAATATCAGTAGCATTTCTATAGGCCAACAGTAAACAATTTGTAAAAGCAATCAAGAAGGCAATCCCATTTACAGTAACTACGAATAACCTAGGAATTAACCAAAGAAGTGAAATATCTCTACAATTAAAACTATAAAAAACTGATGAAAGAAATTGAAGAGGACACAAAAAATTGAAAGATATTTCATGTTCATGGATCAGAACAATCAATGTTATTAAAATGTCCATACTACCCAAAGCAATCTACAGATTCAATGCAATCCCTATCAAAATATTAATGACATTCTTCACAGAAATAGAAAACGCAATCCTGAAATTTACATGGAACTACAAAATACCCAGAATAGCCAGAGGTATCCTAAGCAAAAAGAACAAAACTGGAGAAATCACATTACCTGACTTCAAATTATATTATAAAGCTACTGTAACCGAAACGGCTTGGTATTGGCATAAAAACAGACACACAGACCAATGAAACAAAATAGAGAACCCAGAAACAAATCCATGAATCTACAGTCAATTCATATTGGATAAAGGTGCCAAGAACATCCACTGGGGAAAGGACAGTCTCTTCAATAACTGGTGCTGGGAAAACTGGATATCCACATGCAAAAGAATCAAACTAGACGCCTATTTCTCATTTTATACAAAAATGAAATCAAAATGGATTAAAGACTTAAATCTAACACCTCAAACTACGAAAGTAATAAAAGAAAATTTTGGAGAAACTCTGCAGACATTGGAGTGGGCAAAGATTTCTTCAGTAATACTCCACAGGCACAGGCAACCAGATCAAAATGTACAAATGGGATCACATCAAGTTAAAAAGCTTCTGCATAGCCCACAATAAACAATCAACAAATTGAGGAGACAGCTCACAGATTAGGAGAAAACAGTACTACCATGTAGTCTAGCAATCTCATACCACATATTGAAGAGACATGTGCACTTCAGTGCGGAAGAGATATTTCAGCACTGTTTACAAAAGCCAAGATTTGGAAGCAACCAAAGTGTCCATCAACAGATATACTGATAAAAAATGATACATAAACACAATGGAGTACTATTTAGCCATAAAAAGAATGAGATCCGGTCATTTGCAACATGTATGGAACTGAAGGTCATTATGTTAAGCGAAGTAAACAAGGCACAGAAAGACACACTTCACATGTTCTCACTTACTTGTGGGAGTTAAAAATTAAAACAATTGATCTCACTGACATAGAGAGTAGAATGAGGTTCCCAGAGGCTGGGAAGGGTGGTAGGGTAGGGGGAAGTAGAGATGTTTAATGGGTACAAAAAATGGAATAAATAAGATCTAGTATTTGATAAACAATAGGTTAACTATAGTAAAAAATAATTTAGTTGTACTTTTTTTTTGAAGACAAAGTCTTGCTCTGTCATCCAGGCTGGACTGCAGTGGTGTGATCTCAGCTAACCTCCACCTCCACCTCCCAGGTTTGAGCAATTCTTGTGCCTCAGCCTCCAGGAGTAGCTGGGATTACAGGCATATGCCACCACACCCAACTAATTGCTTGTATTTTTCAGCAGAGATTGGGTTTCACTGTGTTCTCTGGTCTTGAACTCCTGAGCTGGCAATCTGCCCACACTGGCCACTCCAAGTCTGGTCTTGAACTCCTGAGCTCAGGCCATCTGCCCACGTTGGCCTTCCAAAATGCTGGGATTACAGGAATGAGCCACCACACCCAGACTAATTGTACATTTAAAAATACCTAAAAGCATAATTCTACTGTTTGTAACAGCAAGGATAAATGCTTGAAAGGATGGACACTCCATTTACTCTGATGTGATTTTTATGCATTGTATGCCTGTATCAAAATATCTCATGTACCCCATAAATACATATGCCTCATGTGTACCCACAAAAATTAAAAACATTTTTAAATTTATTAAGATATAATTCACATGCCATACAAGTCACTTACCTAAAGTGTACAATTCAATGTTTTTTAGTATTTTCACAGATTTGTACAATCATTAGAAAATCAATTTTAGAACATTTTCATCAAAGAAAACCCATACATATCAGCACTCACTCCTCATTTCCCCACCCCTCCTTCAGTCCTAGGCAACCACCAGCCACCTTCTGTCTTTATGGATTTGCCTACTCTATATATTTCATATAAGTGGAATTATAGAATACATGGTCCTTTATGACTCACTTCTTTTACTTAGCATGTTTTCAAGATTCATTCACACTGTAGCCTTTCTTTTTTTATTACTGAATATTACATTTTATGGATATAACACATTTTATTTATCCATTTTTCAGTTATTGACATTTGGGTTGTTTCAACTGTTTGATTATTATAAAAAAATGCTGCTAGAAACATTTGAGTAAAACCTTTTGTATGAACACAGAAACGTTTTAATTTCTCTTGGATAGGTACGGAGGAATAGAATTTGCTAAAAATCTGCCAGACTGTTTTCCAAAGTTGCTTCACCATTTTACATTTCTATCATCAGTTTAAGAAGATTTCAATTTTTTTTGTGATATATTAATTCGGTTAATCTTCACATAATTCTGTGGGATAGGTATAGACATTTTCAAATGTGAAAAATAAAGTACAACAAAGATGTGGAAGAAATATCTTAACATATCATTTTCAAAGAGAAGCGAGCAAGGACATAGGCAGAGGGAATAAATCAGAAGTGAATTTCTCCTCATCCTTACCAACAATGGCCTGTCTTTATGACAATACCCTTCCTACTGGGAAGTAAGTCATTGCGGTTTTTTGCATTTCCCTGACAGCAAATGAGGTTGGGCATCTTTTCATGTGCTTATTGTGCTTACTTCCTAAAATCTCTTATACGACCCCGCTACGGCTTTCATCTCCATTGGAGAGGCAGTACCTGGTCACCGAGGGACACAAAAAAACTCATCCCCTCCCATCTCCCTAAAAAAAAAAATCACCTGTTTTTACTGCTCCATATTCCTTGTTCATTGTCTTTGTGAGCAAAAGAACAAAAATTCCACATAATGAGAATGTTCTTGTCTCAAGTTTTAAATATTTTAAATATTTCTGGCGACAGTGTCTTTTATTTAAAGCCAATGATCTGAAATGAGCTTCTTCACTTTTACATAAAATGAAATGATCCCAAATACTGTATTTCCAATATTTGAAGAATGAAAAAATTTTCCAAACTAAAAGTCAAGATGCATAGTCTCAGAAGGAGATGGAGAATCTGAAACTGGGAACTACCCTGGAAAGTCTGGGACATATGGTTGCTATAAATATAGGACAATTAGAGGTTCTTTTTCCACTTACAAAGGAAAAGTAATAGTTTTAAATTCATTCCTATGAAGGCAAGTCAGTCTGTGATGTTCATTAATATTTCCCTAGCCAACCAATTGTTCCAAATTCTGAGTATCAAGAATTTCTTTGAAAGAGTTATTTCCTATATTTGAACTACATGCAGCCTACTTCATAAAATAAATTTGCATTTGGTAAAATATAAGTAATTTAAGAATGCCCGAAAATCTGAAAAAGAATTTAGAACACCGGGTGATTTTAAACAGGACCATCTGTAGTGGGCACATTTTAGTAAGTAAATAATACCTTTTCTAATATTATAATGACATGAATTTCAGTTTCTTAAAACAATTTTTAGAACATAAAAAGAAAAAAATCCAAATTGCAAACTTTGTTTAGAACTAAAGAAGCTCTAATTTTAGGAGGACAAATGTTATTAACTTTATTTAATAAGAATTAATAGTGGCTGAATGTTATGCTTTAAGAGAATCCAATGTAATAAAAAATCTGAATTTAAAAAACAGTCAAGTTAAAGTGTCACAACTTTTAAGAACACTTTGCTTTAAAAAGAGTTTCTATTAAATATGATTTATAGGCTGGGCGCAGTGGCTCATGCCTGTAATCCTAGCATTTTGGGAGGCTGAGGTGGGTGGATCACCTTAGGTCAGGAGTTTAAGATCAGCCTAGCCAAATTGGACAAACCCCGTCTCTACTAAAAATACAAAAATTAGCCAGGCATGGTGGCGGGCACCTATAATCCCAGCTACTTGGGAAGCTGAGGCAAGAGAATTGCTTGAACCCAGGGGCTGGAGGTTGTAGTGAGCCAAGATTGCACCACCTCTCTCCAGCCTGGGTAAACTCTGTCTCTAAATAAATAAATAAATAAGAATTATAAATAATTTCCCAGGGCAAATCTACCGTATAAAGCAAAGGATTACAGAAAGAATAATTTCTTCACAGCCAGAGGCCAAAAAGATAGCCAAGGTTTTCTGCTTGTTTTTTGTTTCAATCATGCTTTTTAATCAGTAAAAATAAATTTTATACCTGAACATGAGATATAGTATAGTTTATGGTTTTTCAGTTTTCAGACTTGGCTATCAGCACTTTTCTTTCAAGATCATTTTTTAAAAGTAAATTTAAAATATAAGTGACACATATACCAAGTACAAAATCAAAAAGAAAATAAGAGTTCCTCCCCTCCAGCTATCCATTTCTACCCTCTGTCCTTGCAAAAGGTGATAGCTGTTTTATTTTTGTGCCCGAGTATCCGTTTAGAGTTTTCTCTGACATAGTGTTATGCATCTCGCATTGCCCCACTTCAACATTATCTCTCATACTTTGTTCACATATTAACATATATATGGATGCTTTACCTTTTTGGTGGTTGTATGGTATGCCATTATATAGAATACCAAAATTTACTTAACTGGTTCCCTACTGACAATTAGACTGTCAATCTAAATTGAGACTGACAATCTAAATGATTTCAAATCTGCTATCACAAACAATGCCTCAACTGATAAACTGGTATATATCATTTTGCATATATACCTAAAATAATTTTAATTTTGTGTAATAATAAAGACTACAGTAAACTAATGTGAAACAGAAACAGATCTCAGTGATTCATTGGATGCTACAGAAGGAAATACTTTTCTGATTGAGCCAAGAAGCGTATATAAATTTAAACTACCTTTCTTCAAAGATAAGATCAAGATCAAAGATTTAGGATCAAGAGGCTTACATTGATATTAACATCTTAATCACTGCCAATAACAACTGTCTTCACAGAGCTGGGTTATAATCCTCTATGCACAAATGTCATGATTCCTCTGTATTGATCATATAATTCTAAAAAATAGAATTGGGGAAGGCAGTAAAAAAAGAAATTGAATTTATAGTCATAAAAATGTTCAAGCCATTATTAATCATATTATTTAAATTAAGCTAAGAGATCAAGAAATACTTGAGAGATCACAGAATACCAGAATAGAATTAAAAACTGTGAAGCTGAAACAGTAAAAGTGAAATTATCTGAGAACCTCTTGGTTAAAAGCGCAGTTTAAATTTCCATTCTATTTATAAGACATTAAATTTTTTATTCGAACACATAAAAAGTGGGTATTTTGACATAGGTGATATTCACACATGAATCTCTCAGAAAAATAAACAGAACTTATATGAATGGACCGTGTATAGTATTTTAAAAATAAGAAACCGTATTTTTCTGCTTGCTGAATAGTATTTTAAAAACAAAGAACCATTCTGCTGATATTTTTCTGCTTGCTGAATAAAAACTGTTATTTAAAATGAACACCCTTCCTCTCAAAATCCATACTATATGGATTCATATTACATACTAGATATAGATAGAAAAAAGGCTCATAAAAATCACTGTAAATTTAATTGTTTTCTAAGATAAACCAATCTTACTAAATAACATTGCACTTGTATAGCTTCTTCTTTCCTACCTCCTTACAGACTGTAATTTATACTATAATCTGCTTATTTAAAACATTTCCTAAGAAGTTCAAGATTTATTGAGTCAATCTTTTTAGTATGTCAAGGAGGAAATGGAGTTAGATAAACAATTTAATCTGTGCTATAAAATCACAGTGCTTTGGAAACTGGATATCCTTGCATCAAGCAAGCATTACATGTCTTAAGTCTGTGATTTGCTCGGCCTCTAGCCTATCTGGTAGATCTGACTATAAGACAAAAACTGTATAGTCAGCTCTCTGTATCTGTGGATTCAACCAACCCAGGATCAAAAATATTTGAAAAGAAAAATAACACAACAATAAAAAAATAATACAAATTAAAAAACAATACAAGTATTTACATAGCATTTACACTGTATTAGGTATTATAAGTAATCCAGAGAGGACAAAGGGTATGGGAGGATGTGTATAGGTTACGTGCAAATTTTATACCACTTTATTTAAGGAACTTGAGTATCTGCTCATTTTGGTGTCGTGGGGGTCCTGGAACCAATTCCCCTGCAAATACCAAGAGATACCTGTACTTCATTCTTTGATAATAGCTTCACACTACTTGAAATTCTACAGCCCTTAGAAACCCTCGTATCTTTAAAAGGGACTTTTGCCTCATAGACTGGGGTGAGGTGGAAGTCAGGAGAAACCACTTTCTAAATCAGTTTCAGTTCGAGTTAT
This sequence comes from Saguinus oedipus, assembly GCA_031835075.1. Taxonomy (NCBI): domain Eukaryota; kingdom Metazoa; phylum Chordata; class Mammalia; order Primates; family Cebidae; genus Saguinus; species Saguinus oedipus. Next base: position 51,383,848 of record CM063176.1, read on the forward strand.
TGTCCTTTAAATTTTAGTTTTTTGGAGTTCTCTATTTTCTGATTATCACAGACTTGTGAAAACAGATGATTTACCCTGCCAAGTTTATCTTTACATGCTTTAAAGTTTCATTCCTAATTTATTGGGAGGATTTAAAAATACAAACCATTTTTTAATATGCTACAGGAAAGAAGGAATCTGAGGCAGACAAGACGTACCAGGAATCGAGGTTGTGTCCATATCAAATATAAATAGGATTTTATAATTATTTCCAAAGTTAATATATTTCCCACACTTTAGAAGCAATTTATACTGTATGCTCCTAAACTAGATGACTTCTAAAGATGAGAAAAAGGTTTTGCATTTATTTCAACTTAGCTTTCCACCTCTAAAAAAGGGAGGGGCTCATCCCATTGTTTCAAATTTATATTTCTGAACAAAGGAAAATAACAAGAGGACTAAGTGGATAAAGTTATAATTTAGTGAGGAAATACCTAGAGCTAGGTTACTGCTAACATGGATAAAGCTCTCCCTTTCCTAAAGAAAAGTATTCACTTTTGACTGAAAATAGAGATTCACACTTCTGAGCACCAATAAATTATGATATTAATTTTTTTCTTTTTAGAAATGTCTGCCAAGCTACTAGGGAAAGGAAAAGATAACTTTCAAAGAGATGGAAACTAATATTCTCTGGAGAATTATCTCTGCAGTTTAAATGAGAAATGAAATTAGCAGATGGCTACTACTATTACAAAAGATATAGTGATAGTGCCTTCAATTCTAAGATACCAAGCAGCTGAGCTGTGTACAATCTGGGATATTCAATTTAAAAACAAGTAAGTGTGAGAAGGTGAACTTTAAAACAGATAAACAGGAAACCATCACTTTAAAATGGATAAAAGGAAGCTGTAGTAGCCGAGGAAAGCTGGAGGCTCTGCGTCCAACCTAATCTAGAGTTTCAAGATTCAGACTGAATTTCAGTGTGCGTTAGAATCACCTGATAGGCTTTTTTAAAGGCAGATTGCTGGGCTATACCCCCAGAATTTCTGATTCTGCTGATCTGGGATGATGTGTGAGAATTTGCAGTTCTCAGGTTTTACTAATGCATCTGGCCAGCAATACACCTTGAGAAACATATCTCTATTTAATGTCTGGAGAAACCAGGAGCAGTAAGCAATGATTGCTAACACCTGAAGATAAATTAGCAGGCCATCTAGCGCTGGTCATATAATTGGGATACATTTGGTTAAAACAAGTTCAAAAGTTTATTTCCTACAGAACTCTAGGAACTTAGATTTATTAGCGTGCATCATGGTATTCCAAGATATAACATGTGGCATTATACAAACTTATCTGCCAATGGGATAGGTTTTATATGAGGCGTCTTACAGACTGGTGAGGACCATATTTCAAAAATACTGGTTCGGAGGAAAAATTAAATTCCTTGGTGTGGGATTCTTGGTTTTTTTTTTCCCCCAATCTGCCTTGAAGCCTTCTATTCGTCTGTCAACAAGAGCTCCCCAGTAGCTGCAATGATCCTGTATTTTGCCCTCTCAAGCTCACTTGGCACCCTCTTTTTGGAAAGTTTTTCATTTCTGCCTGTGTAAATCTTTATCTACTTGTAAGATCCAGCTCAATACCATTTTATTTTTGGTTTTATTTATTTGAGACAGATTCTCATTCTGTTGCCCAGGCTGGAGTGCAGTGGCATGATCTTGGCTCACTGCGACCTTCACCCCCTAGGTTCAAGCGATTCCCCTGCCTCAGCCTCCCCAAGTAGCTGGCATTACAGGCGTACACCACCATGCCTAGCTAATTTTTGTATTCCTTGTAGAGAAGGGGTTTTGCCATTTTGGTTAGGCTGGTTTCAAACTCCTGGCCTCAAGTGATTCACCTGCCTCGGCCTCTCAAAATGCTGGGATTACAGGGTGAGGGATTGTGTCTAGCCTCAATGTCATTTTAATGCAAATTTACCTGATGAGACTAAATTGCTAATTTTCTCCTCTGTAATTCTTCTTCACCTTGTATCGATTTTTAACATCTGTATTATAGTACTCTTGCACTCCAACCAGACTGTAAATTCCCTGAGATCAATATTAGTGACCAGCTTCTAGCATCAGACTCCAGGTTAAGTGCAGGAAGGTATTTCTGATACCATGGAGCCTCCAGTCTTGCATGGCTGACAAACATACATATAATTAAAACCTATGTAAAAACTATAAAGTACAAAATTCTATTCATGTATATAGAAATGTTAAGGAAACCTTTTTATAAGATTTATAAAAATTATCATGTTAAACATGATTGATACAGCATGGCTTAATGGAAAAGTTTGCTGTGTCATCTTCATCTCACTTAATCACTCCTCTGTAAACACTAGCTATTTGGACCTGAGGAAGTGCTCTAGGATGAGGAGGGAATTTTCCAAGAAGGAAATAGGGATAGTTCTGGCATTACAAAACCACATCAGGAGTTGTGACAGGAAATACTACAATATCAAAAGAAGATGGTATCCAATTTTCTTTGACTTTTCAGGCACTAGATTCTTGAAGTCCCACTTTGCCTATTTAAAAAGGGTATGTTCGGGCCGGGCGCGGTGGCTCAAGCCTGTAATCCCAGCACTTTGGGAGGCCGACGCGGGTGGATCACAAGGTCAAGAGATTCAGCCTGGGTAACAAGAGCGAAACTCCGTCTCAAAAAAAAAAAAAAAAAAAGGGTATGTTCAATTTGGAGGATTGACCGTAAGGGTTAAATGACCTGCTCAACTCCCTAGTCTGTCTTCTTCATCCTGGCCTTGAATTTAGCTTTCGGCCAGCAGTTTGACAGCCTGGTAATGTTTGGGATCCCTGGGTAATGATTGGGTTTATTAATTCCCTGCCCATGTGTCCTCCTGGCTTTGACTGTGGCTTCTGTTCCTGCTTCGTTTATTGGCTTTCCTGCCCCAGGCACTGAATTGTGTTTGCTTCAAGTTGTGGGAAGTTGTCTTCCTTATGAAGGGGTGATCCACGCTTTCCCCTACGCTTTTCCCCAGCTTTCCACATCCGGTTCCTGACCTTTCCTGCCCTCTAGTGGCCATGAGCCACACTCCCATCCTCAGCTGTGGAATCTGAACATAGTAAGGTTTGACAGATCAGAATATTTTATGTGCATTTCTATTATTCAAATGCCATGATATTATAACCCTGATCTTCTATTGACATTACCCCACAAATAATAAACACAACCAAGAGAGGTGAAATCCACAACTCAAGTGGACTTAAGACTCAGATAAAACCTACCCCATTTAATAGTTTAAGTATAATCTAAGAATGTTTACACAGTGTTTCAAAGGAAGGTTAAAAATAATTCCTAAGTTTTTCCATACAGTGTAAGGCCTACCAACACACTGCACATAGATGGAAGTCACTATTCAGCTCATCATTTGGTTATTATATTTATTGCTCCAGATTCCGATTACAATCATTTTCACTGAATCTAAAAGTTATAAACAATTGAGCTTCATATTCAATTTTTTGCTATGTATTAAACAAGATTAGCATTAGTGGGCTTGAAAAGCACTGTTAACAACTCAGGCTTTATGAAGGTTTTCAGTCCATAGACTTTACTGAGGTTATCCTCCTGCAAACTTCCTTAAATCATGGCAAGCAGCCTTGAAGCTTACAATCATTTCAACTCTCTGATCCTTCTTTAATAATTTCAAAACATCTTATACATGTTCTTTGTCTTCTGTGCCTAGACTGCCCCATCAGAAGTTGGGATAACCTCTTCTACCTTTTGTATTTTGCAACAAAGAACTTTTCTTTTTGAGACAAGGTCTTACTCTGTTGCCTGGGCTAAATACAGTGGCACAATTGTAGCTCACTGCAACTTGAACTCCTGAGTTCAAGTGATTCTCCCACTTCATCCCCTGAGTAGCTGGGACTATAGGCAAGCACCACTACACCTAGATAATTAAAATTATTTATTTATTTATTTATTTATTTTTATAGTGACAGGGGTGTCACTCTGTTGTCCAGGATGGTCTTAAATGCCAACATGATCCTCCAACCTCAGTCTCTTAAATGCTGGGCTTACAGGCGTGAGCCACTGTGCCTGGCCAGCAAAAGACCTTTAAAAAGCAAAATCTGTTTGTCAGATTTTTAGCACAACAAATAGTATTAGGCACAAATGATGGACACTGATCAGTGAAAACAAAGATTTATTCTCAGTACAATAAACACATGGCAAGAAGTCTGTGTAAAGACTGTACATATGGCCAGAGAATATTTCCAAAAAACAAACAAAATAATTTTCTTCTTCATAATTCTCTCTCTATCCCTTTTCCAAACCTTGATACAAGACTACATTATGCAGTGGCCGAATAAAATGTTTTCTATAAAAAGTTTTACTTTTTGAAATGAATAACCTTTTCTTAGTTTTTAAAAATACATTTCAGAAGTAGAAACTGATTATTCTTATAATCTGATTACCTGGTTATCTGATCAAATGTAAGTTTAGCTGATCTATAAACAGTTTTTAAGATTTTTCCCAGGATTGAAAACTCATGTAATTTTTACTGAAGACTACAACATATCAATGAAAACAGGAAAAAAGGGGATGTGAGTTACTGTTGCTTAAGAAAATAACTCAACGAATCCCTTTAAAACCAATATTTTCTTGCTTAAACATTAGGGCGGGTACCAGTAGAGAAAAATAAGGCCATTGGAATGGGGCTCCACTCCTTCAGCCTTAACCACCTAGTTCTACAGCTTTAGGCGCCTTCCTCAATACACTGGATCATTGTGAAAGTCCAGGGGTATCAATGTCCTGCAGCTCGAGACCAAATGTTCTAGGGCAACCCTGTCCAACAGAACTTTCTGCACTGATGGAAATGTTCAGTACTACCACTGTCCAATGCGGGAGCCAGTAATCACATGCGGCTATGGAGCACTTGAAATGTGCCTACTGCAAATGAGCTTCTGAATTTTAAATCCAATTTAATTTAAGCTAATTTAAATCTCAATAGCCACACGTGGCCACTGGCTACTATACTGGACTGTGGGGCTGTAGGAAATTTTTTAGTAAGAAAGTACTTTCTGGCTTTAAGATCTTCTTTTGAGTTCTTGCTATCTCAGATTCAGACATGTCCTCAAAGCTGAATGATGCCCCACCACACTGCGTTCAGAATCATGACTCTACTTTAAAAAAAAAACTAGTTTGGCTCATCTAAGAGAAGGCTGAGAAAAGCTTTTTTTAGGATGCTTCTGGACAAGAACTCATCATAAGGAAAGGAGGAGGAACCAGGGCCCAGTGGGACACAGCAGGACTCCGAAGTGACAACAGGTGTGCTGCATATGCCTGGAAATACTGCTCCACAGGACTGGATTTGTTCAAGAGTGCATGGGAGCCATCCCTGGGAACCCCAGAAATACTGAAGAGCACTTTATTGCTGCTTGGGATCTCTCTTGAGTAGAAGAGAAGAGCTAAATCAGTGAAATTTTGCTTTTAATTGTTATTTTGTATCTACTGGTCCCTGCAGGCTGGCAAAGTTTGGAACACAGATTATACATAGTAAATAAACAGATTTGACTAGCTTGCTCCAAAATTATGGTATCAGTATATTTCAGCAGTTTTACCACCTGTTGCTAATATTTATAAATAACATGTCAGGGTCATACCCACATTAACTTTAGAAGGTTAAAAAATATCCTCAGAGCCAAATACATAATTACTTCCAGTAAAGGGAGAGACAGCTATAAGAGAGCTTTACAAAAGCCCTAATGGACTGACAAAATTGAGTTGCTTATATGAATCATACAAAATTGAGTTTTTATGTATGTCTCAAAGAGTAACTATATAAATATAAAATTATAATAGCTGAATTACTTTGCTTTTACCCTGTCAATAACTGCCAACTAAACATTTTAATATGAAGATAAATTGACACACTAGGATATAGTTCCCGTTGCAAATGAATTAATAATATTTTGTCAAAAACATGAGGCAAAAACATTGATGATACCTAGAAGATAATCTGATTCCTAAAGATCAATAGTAAGATAAAAACCAAGTTATAATAGTGGTTTTTACAAAATAAGATGTTTATTTTAATGTTTTCACATATAATAAACTCATTTAAATAAACTCATTTATTTAAATAAAAATAATGCTATGAATAAAAACTGGTATCTTAACTTTTTTTAATTTTTAACTTTTGTGGGTACATGGAAGGTATATGCATTTATACAAAACATGAGATGTTTTGATATAGGGATGAAATGCATAATAATCACATCATGGAACATGGGGTACCCATCCCTCGAGCATTTATCCTTTGTAGTATCTTAACTCTTGAGAGCTCTGGAAATTCTTTAGTTTAAAAACTGAAGAAAAAGAAGTCTACCATTTTATGTTTAGAAATTCACTCTATCAATGGGATGAGATCATCTCCGTAAGTCAAAATGTTCAGTGAGGAATTAAAGAAACAAAAGAGTTACCTTTAGAACTACAATTATTGGATATTCAATGTGGGGCTTGTGGCCCACGGGACTTTCTAGCTGCTCATTATTTACTCCTGTTAATTTGCTGTATAATTCTTATTTTTGTCCTTCTTCAGTACATCTAGTGTTGACACTGTCCCTAGGAATATATATAATCAAAATGTATGAGGATAAGTAAAAAGAATTGTGGTTTAATTGTTGATAAGGCTTTAGCAATCCTGTATTCCTTTGAAAACAGAATTTGATCTTTGCTTTGGTTTCTTATGAAGAAGTGCTCCTCCAGATTTGTGGTTTGTGTATTTTTACATTACTTTTTAATAATGTGTTCTTTTCATGCATTTTTCATTAATTATCTGTTCATCTGGATTCATAATTACCTATATGATTCTGTTTGTACATATATAAAACAATTATTATCATGTGTTACATATCATGGCATTTACAGTTTACAGTGTGCCTTCAGATACTCTCACAACAATATGATAAGGTAGATAATGAGAGCTACTCTGTATAGAGCATCAAGTATTTGCCAAAAATATAAAATTTCCAGTACTTAAAACACTGCTGCAATGTTTTGCACATTTCATATTATATGAATTTAAAAATCAGGATTTGGAAAAGCTGTAATAGGAATTAATACAGTTACTTCAACAGAGAGTACATTTTCACCGTTGCCCAGGAATGAGTAAGGTAGCTATCCTAGATATTTGAACCCTAAATACAGTGTAGCAATTAAGGCTGAGATAAGATGTGGTTAGATAATAAATTCCAAATCTGAACTCTAACCTCTTGGTTTTAGGTTCCAAAGGAAGGCCTCAATTATACTGGTAACACATATATATTATCAAAAGTTAACTGATTAAAGAAACAGAAAATCCTATGGTAAATAACCGACATGCTCCATCCCAAAGAGAGGTAAATATAAGAAAACAGATAAATTAGACAGACACAAGTCAAAGGAGATACATGCATCCTGAACTTTGTTAGTACTAGAATGACATATTGACTTAGAGATTTATCCAGCCAAAACAGCCTAGAATTAATGTTAATTCTGTTAACATTAACTGCGTCATGATTGCATGGTGGTTTTACATATATGAAAGAGTCCTAAACACAGATACATTTCAACGTGTTTATGGGTAGAACATCATGTATTTTTAAAAAAGATTCTAGAAAAAAGAAGGAGAAGATGGATAATGTAATCAACAAAATGTTCATGTATTTAAGAACTGAATGAGGCATCCATGGGGGTTCATTGCAATATTCTTTCTACTTTTGTATTTGAAATTTTCTCTAATAAAAAGTTTTAAAATATTAGGGAAAAAACTGGTTTATAGTAATGTAGGTAGTTTATAACATTTATTAAATAAAACGAATATAATGATGAAATTCATAAACAATGTTATAGGAGGCAGAACACAAAGTATGTGTTAATCAATAAAAGTAATCAGAAAAAAAAAGTAATTATAAATCACAAGTTGGAAGAAAAGGAAGGAAATATTTGAGAGAAATTAGCCAGGCATCGTGGCATGCACCTGTAATCCCAGCTACTTGGGAGGCTGAGGCAGGAGAATCTCTTGAACCCAGGAGGCGGAGGTTGCAGTGAACCGAGATCATGCCAGTGTACTCCAGCCTGGGTGACAGAGTGAGATTTCATCTCAGAAAAAAAAAAAAAAAGGAAAAGAAAAAAGTATTTGCAAAAGAAACTGAATCTCTGGTAATGTTTAACAATAATTCCTAAACTTTGTTTTCACTCCATAATGGCGATAAGAAAGCAGTTGATCCGGACTATACGTTCTTCAGAGTGTAAAAGTTATTCATCAGATTGTAGTCAGCCCAAACGGAATTTTTCCTTTAGACAACTCTTTTTATTCTTTCTGATGCTATTTTTACCAATCTTTTCCAAGCAGCTTTATCCCGTAGGAATCTCCCCCTACCTGATGAAAGTCCTTTTGGCTACTGGTAGCAGAAAGGTGCTTTAAAATACATAATAGAGTTGAGTTTTGGTTGAAATATGACATTTACTAGATTTGTGATTTTCAGCAAGTCACTTAAAAATTTCTGGGCCATTCTACTTATTTCTAATATGGAGATAATCACTATTTCAGTTTTCTAAAATGTGGCATATGAAATACACTACTGTTTTAAACTTTTACAAATACAAGGCTAAGAGTTTCAAAACAAATATATTGGCTGGGTGCGGTGGCTCACGTCTGTAATCCCAATACTTTGGGAGGCCAAGGTGGGCAGATCACCTGAGGTCAGGAGTTTGAGACCAGCCTAGCCAACATGGTGAAACCCCATCTCTACTAAAAGTACAAAAATTAGCCAGGTGTGGTGGCGTATACCTGTAATTCCAGCTGCTCGGGAGGCCAAGGCAGGAGAATTGCCTGAACCTGGGAGCCAGAGGTTGCAGTGAGCCAAGATCATGGCACTGCACTCCAGCCTGGGCGACACAGACTGTCTCAAAAAAATAAATAAATGAATAAAAAATAAACAAAAATTTAAAATTAAAGAAAGGGAGAAACTCGGAAGAAATCATTCAAGAAGTAGATTAAGGAGGCAAAGAAACAGAAAACAGGAGAGAAAAGAAAACTTTAAGGTCAATCCGGGAAGTGCAAACTTTGAGTAACAGGAATTCTAGGAAGACAGAACACAGAGAAAAAGACAGAAAATGTTCAAAGAAATAATATCTGACTTTTAAAATAGGCATGTGTTACCTCGATAAAAGGTACAAATTAATTAAAAACAATACAGTCGGTCAAATAGCTCAATGTTTAGTTGCTCACCTGCCTGAAGTAGGTATATAAATATTATTATATATGATACTATATTGTTGTACAGTTGTTTTCTATGGATTATGCTGTTTTCTCATTTCAGTTATGACCTGTTCAAATCCATGAAGAATATTTGCCACTTATGGCAGGCACATATTCTATTTCTGATAAATACTTGCTAACCTCATTTGCTTTGAAGACGACTTGAGTTTCCAGTAAGCTCTGTGACTCTTTAAGAAGGTTCAGTCTTTCAGCCTTGTTACAAAAGTAAAGGTCATTCTTAGCTGAAACAGTTACTTAAAACCCCAGGAACTACTCTGAGAATCCCAGCTCTTACATCAACTCTAGAGGAAAGTCATTTTATAACACAATGATAAATTGAAAGCTAGTCAAATGGCCTTTGTCTGAATACCCTTAAAGATCTCTGTCCATTCAATCTTCTTTTTAGAAAGCTTAATCTGAGCCTCTATCCGGACACATAGTTATACGGTAGCAGTTAGTGGAATATGTAGGCTATGAATCAGACTCCACTGTGGAAACTAATCCTTGAGTCACGATCATAATATTCCACTGGCATTCACCCCAGGGACAAGGTATTCATTTAAGAGTGCCACTCTTCCATGTAAAGCATGAGGCTTCAAGTAGCTCCCACTTATGATCACAGTCATCCCTCAGTTCGGTTATCTGTTTGGGCAAGGCCGTGTGGTCACCCTCACCTATCAGGATTCTGCAGTCATCTCTGCCCCATTCCAAAGGGTCCCTAGCTTTATTCATCAATTTAATAAATACTTATTGAGTGTCCATTTTGAGCTAGTCATTTTTCTCTATTCCAGGGATATAGGAGTGAACAAGACAAAAAGTCCCTAATTCAGGGAAGTGTATTCTAGTAAATTTGAGCCCAGAAAAATATTTGCTTACTCCATTCTCCAGAATCCTTCTCTAACCAATTCTAATGAATTTGCATTTGCCTGCCTGCTTGCCTGCGTATTTAATGCCATAGCTCCATCTTTAACTTTTTTTTTCTGCTGCACGTGCACTTGGTATTGAAGTATTATTGATGCTTTCAGTGAATTACTCATAATAATGGCCTTAATAATGGCATTTCAGGGACTGAATGGATTGATTCTTCAACATTGAACTGTATTACTGTTGTCATCAAAGAATGGCCTTAAGACTTCCTTCTCAAAGTGTGTTTGGGGAATAAGCAGCATTGGTATGATCTGTTAGAAATATAGAAATCTCAGGCCCCCACTGAGACCTACTGAACCAGAACCACAATCTGCATTTCAAAAAGATTGCCATGTTATTTACATGCACGTGAGAATTTGAAAACCACTGGTCCAGCTGACATCTTAATATAGCCATTCCCTAATTCCCTTAATAAAGCATTAGAGGGCAGTCTACAAGTCAGACACAGCAGTGCACCTGTAGTCACAGCTACACAGGAAGCTGAGGCAAGAGGATCGATTGCTTTTGCCCAGGAGTTCAAATCCAGCTTGTGCAACATAATGAGACCTCAATATAAAAAAAAAAAATTGAGAGAAAAAGAAAATAAAAGGAAGCAATCCTAGCTAATATTATTTTAGGTATATCTGTACTTAACTTCAGGTATAACTATACTCAACTAAACTTAGTTAATACTGAATTTGAAGACATTGTGGACTATCCTATCAACATCTTTCTTGGGTTATGTATTCTTCTACTAAGGTAATAAAAAATGTTTCATAGTGTTATGGTTTTATAACACCTGTAAGTCAAGAGAAGGCCTACTCACTTTTCCCCCAACAGACATACTAGAGCCTAACTAGAAATGCCACAGATTTATTTACTTGTTCAAGGTGTTCTTTATTATGACTTGCCCATGAATCAAGCTACAAGGTACCCATACCCACTAGCTGGTTGCTCTTCTAAGCCCTCAGGTCTGCTGCTCTTGTTCTATTCCAACAGTTTGCTTCAATCTTAGTGTGGGTAAAATTGCTTTTCAAAAAGTGCTCCCATGTTGAGAGTCCTTCTCAAAACATCTAATTGACCTGGGACAAATCTGCTCCCCCTTGTTTTGAAAGTCTTTTATCTCTAAGTATCTGTCTTCGTGTGACCATAGTCTTCCAATTTTACACAAGGAACAAAGGATATTGACCCAGATGTGTGAACAAAACTTCGGGTATTTCCAGGATATGCTGACAAGACAATTGGTTCTTTCTCAGCACTCACTTGCCCCTTCTGCTAACCACCTTCCTGCCCTCAGCACATTGCCTGGCCTCACCCAGAGACTGCCAAGCCCCTTCTGCCTACAGACTCTTGTCCTCGCTTCTCCTGGTCTGTCTTGCTTTCCTGTCACCTGTGATGTAAAGGGAGAGTGGATACAGAGGGTGAGGCCTCAAAACAGCTAGCACATGGTAGGCTCCACAGCCTGGAAGAAGCCAGTGACATACATAGAGTTGCCTATTCTCCAAGCAGTTTCTGGGAATAGGCCTTAAGACCTTGACTTGTTTTCTGCATGGAAGCTTGGTTTTGTTTTGTCTTATTTTTGGTTGTAGAGAGGGGACTGAGAAAGTTAGACTAATGCTGTCCAAAATGAGTTATGAATATTCATAAGCGATTTCAGGTTTTCACTTATAATTTTCTGTTTCCTTCATCTGATTTTGCTGAATCTCCATTTCAGTTTTTAATGACAATACTCACTTATTCTATAGTTCCAAGGTGAAAGAACAGAAGACTATAACCTTCTTTTTTCTCCAGGAAAAAGAGACTGTACTCTCCCGGTAGAGAGGGAGTTTGTCTTATACATCTTACATCCAGTTCACACGTGCCTTCTGCATAACGATCACGAAATATTCCTTGCCTATGCTATCTCGTGCTTATTTTATAACACCGAGCAAGCAACCTAGGCTGGCTGTTTCTGCTTCCTTACCTGCTTCATTCTTTCTTTAACCTAGCTTTTAACCCTGCACTCTCCTGAGCCTACTCTTGCTAACGGACCTCCTATCTGCCACATCCAGTGGATACATATGTCTGCTGTCCTCCTTTCCTTGTCCTTCACCCATGCCTCCATGTCTCCATGCTCTCTTGGGCTCTGTAGTGGCTCTTCCTTAGAGTCCTCTTTATCCCTTGTTCTTCCACCTCACCTCAAAGCTGTTGGTCCCCAGAATTATAATTTATCCTCCCTTCCCATCTCACTGTATGTTTTCCTTATCTGAGGCTTTGACCTGTATGTGTTCATTCTTATCTGAGGCTTTGACCATACTCCTAACTCACAGTCATCATTTCCAACTCTCACTTTTCTCCTGAGCCTTGGTCCTGTATCTCCAACTGCCCTACTTGAAAGCAGCACTACCAGGGCAGCCTCTGAGGCACATAAACTTATTATGTGATTGCTTCTTCACCCTCCCAATCTGGCCCCTCTCCTGAATTCTCCATCTTAGTTCATGACATCACTGTTAACCTAGTCATCCAAGTTAGGAAAACTTTAATTCATTTATAATCTATGACACCATGAAAAATTATCTTCTAAAAACCTTAAAGAGAGCACTTCACACTCTCAAACGAAGACTTCCTTTGCCCCACTACTGACTATCAGCAGAAGACCAGCTTCTTTGTCTTCAGCGTGAAGCACCAGGCCTAATGAGACTCCAGCCCACTTCTGGCAGGAGTCATCCTGCATCCCCAGGTCACCCTATGCTTGAGCCCCACTGGACTATTTACAGTGTGAGAATCTTTCACATCTCTAGCTTAGCACATGCTGCTGCTGCCTACAGCAGTGATTCTCAACAGGGGACAATTTTGCCCCTAGAGGACATGAGGCAATGTCTGGAGACACTTTTTGACTGTCACACTGGGAGAAAAGAGTGTTACCAGCATTTAGTGGTTGGAGGCCAGGAGGCTGTTAAATATCCTACAGTGCACAGGATAGCCCCCACTACAAAAGTGTCCAGCCCAATATAATAATGCTGAGATGGAGAATCCCTGCCCTAGAATCTCTTTGATTTCTCTGCCTGATGAACTCCAGTTCACCTATCAAGACTCAGTTCAAAAGTCACCTCCTCTAGGAAACCTTCCTCTGCCAACCAGGTCCTCTCCTCTCTCCAAGAAAACAATGTCACATCTTTCTACTTTCTCATATACAACTCTATTTAGTAAATCACATATTAGACTGAAATTTTTTATGTTTACCAGCATGTCCCTATTACTAGAATGGGAGCTCCCCTAAATAGAGACTGTATTTTACTCGTCTTTTATTCTCAGTGCTTGGGACAGTGCCTGGCACTCAAATATGTACTGGATGAATTAATTAAACAAGACGCATCTAGAGAGAATACAAAATATTTTCAGGCAAACAATTCAGCATTCTGAACCTCTCTGAAATGAACTATTCCTCCATTCTAAGAAACATACATGTACAAATACACATTTTTCACCAACTTTCTAAAACTGTCACAAACATTGTTCCATCACATTTTAGAATATTTAAAATTTACATTGGTTTTTGTAAGTGCTGCTAAAAATAAATTTAACAAAATCTCTCTAAATATTCTGCTGAACTTAGTAAAATGGGGATTGGAAAATAATGAAGCATTAAAATAAGCATACATTTAAAACACCTATTTTAGGAAGAACAATTAAGTAAGAAAATATTTAAATGTATAATCTTGAGGTTAATGTTAAAGGCTTTGAAATACTTGAGACGTAAGTTTGTTATGGTTCTACTATATTAGGTGTAAGCAATTTACCTATTTAGAATTAAGTTGAAGGTAATAAACAGAAACTTTTATTACAAAAAGAAAAAAATGTAAAAATTTTTCTCATAAAAATATGCATATAAGCAAAGAATGGAAGACATTTAAACTTGGGCAAAACGCTAATGCACCTTAAAAAGAAGGTACTGAAATCTCTGAGCATCCTGACAACATGACACAGGAGATTCAGAACCCAACAGATGAGGGAAAATAAAATAACAGTAGAGAAAACTAACTACAGATTTAGAAATCTGAAGAGCTATAATTTTTATAACTGTATACGAAATCCCTTAGCTCCCTAACCTGCTTCTTGATTGAACTGACAAACTATTACACATACTGTTAAAATATTAAATATTTATTTTCAGATCAAAAGTCATTATATAGCCTTTACAAAAGTAATACTGTATTTCAAAAAGCATATATAATAAACATATGCCAGTTACTGTTACCTTGTTTGCTTTGCCTGAAATAAACATTATTATGCAGACAGACTATAAAGTCTCATCTTCACTCTAAGTTGTAAATACAGAACACAGCCAGTGTCTCAGATACAGGTAAAGTTCTCACTAGATTTAAAAAATTAGTCATTAATGAGCTGTTGATTATAGAAAGCTAGAAACTCAATTTTATACTGCTAGAGACTGGGAGCTAACCATATAAGAAAAGAATTTGTAGACTCTCAGTGATTTAGAAACCAGGGTCTCTGACCAAAGCAGTGATTTAATTTCACGGCTGCTCAGTACAGATAGCTGACATTACTAAATGCTACTCTAATATCAACTTGTTAAATGTGAATCCAGACTCAGCATATCAGAATACTAACCCAGACTAACTGGAGTCATGGGAAATATTTTAGGAGCTGTTTATTTATAAATGAGTTACAATATACCACTATAATTAGATTAATATATAATTATTGATAAACACAGGATTATTTCTAAAACCCATTATTGTTGCCACTGCTATATTTAGAAAAAGCAACACTAGAATCTTCTTCATAAAATAAGCCCTTGATTTATCAATTAGATCTATTTGGATCTAGTAAAAAATAAATTTAACTGTCACTATATTGTTTACAGTGCTTTTATAAAGAGAACTAGAATAAATATTAAAAGAGGGGACAATTTAAAGCTTCAGCAAACCGCACACTTCTGAACTATTTTATAATCCAATCATCTACCAAAAGATAGAACCTGCACAAAGTTATACATTTTATTGTCACAAAAAAATATTTAAGTTAGCTTACCTAAGTATAACTAAAACCAATAAAAATGTGTTTTTAACAAGGCAAAAGGCATTTGATTCACATTTCATTAAAAAACATACTTAAAATACTCTTCAAAAGCATCCACAACAAACTATAATTATTACTACAAAATAAATGATTTCAAGATATTTCTGTAAATATTTTGACATAAATTATTTCTTTCAGATTATTTCATTAAGTGTAAAATAAATTTATAAGTAGCATTATTTTGATTCGCAAACTATTAATATGTTTCTTCTCAGTGCCACTTCTTTTTTCTTTTAGGAGGGAAAGCAGTTGAATGGATTATAATCTTTTAAAAGCTGGTTTTAGAAAAGTGTCCTAAATGGAATTTAAAATTCTAAAATATAGATCAGAATTTGAAATCTGGTATTTTTTAACCACAGTAAAGTAGTGGCTTACATTAACATCTGGACATTGGTAACAATTATTGTATTTACCAGATTTCAGAAGAAAGAAAATAAACTAGCAGTTACTATATTATTCACCTAAATCTATTTATCCAAAAGTTTTTT
The DNA here is from genome assembly GCA_031835075.1 of Saguinus oedipus. Lineage (NCBI taxonomy): Eukaryota > Metazoa > Chordata > Mammalia > Primates > Cebidae > Saguinus > Saguinus oedipus. The sequence continues at coordinate 51,399,601 of CM063176.1, forward strand.
TAAAAAAATGTTTAATATACATATTGTTACAAAAACACAGATAAACAGATATAGTCCCCCCCACCCCCAAAACTATTATGTACTGTCATGTAGAATCACTTTAGTTAGAAAAATTTTTAAATTTCCTGGAATCTGGTAAAACATTCCATATAGAGAAATTTAAAAAGTCTATTTCAGTTCAAACCATTTTAAATACTTTGGAAAGGCCAAATTACATAAAGAACTCTTAGCAAAGATTCATAAGGGTTAAGTTACTAATAAAATAAAGCTGAATTGTCAAAAAAAACAAAAAGGTAAATAGAAAATTATGGGAAATGCCTAGCAATTTAAACAAAATTCAAAAAGATTAAAACTTAGAATTCAATATTGTTGAAAGAGTGAGTTACATTTTAGAAGGCAGTATTAACTTGTGGCTAAAGAAAAAATAGGGTGGAAACAAAATTCCTGTGGTTAAGGGCATATACAAACGCAAATGCCATTTATTTTTCCTCTGCTTTAAACATGCAGCATAATCGTTTTTATGAATGATCTTAGAAATACATGTATTTTAGAGATATAGTTTCTCTATGACCATTTAAAACAAGATCTTCGTACTTTGATATGGGTTTTTGTTTAATATTTTAAATAAGCATTCTAAATTTTACTCTATTTCATAATGATTAAGAAGGGAGAAAACAAAATGATCATTTTGAAGATAGGAATAAAATACTGAGCTACATAATAGAATACTACACCATTTAAAGAAAGAATATGCTAAGATAAAATGTAAAATAGATTGTTATTCAAAGTTTGTTTTTATGTTACAGAAAAGTTTTACAGCTTAAATCACTTAGGAAGATTTTTAAAAATACACATTTTGTACATTTATAAAATAACAGAGTAAAAAACTACACAAAGGGTTCTTCAGATTTACAAATATAAAATTCATGACTACCAAGTATATGCTAGCTAAGGACTGGGAAAATATATAAAATTGCTTAGTTGTAATAAATTTTATCTAAATATTTAAGTTATTCTCATATAAATTAACATTTGCCAAGACCAAAGGAAACTTACCTTACAAGAATTAGACAGTTCATTTGTGCAATCTCTGTTGCTGTCTCTTGATAAATTATCAACTTTACCTTCATTTCCAGATGCAAACTTTATGAGTAACTGAGATGGTCCCCCTTTAGAACAATTGTGCTTAAGGCTGGATAGACAGGAAATATTTGGATAAGCTCCTCCCAATGAAATACTTCTTTGTAAAATACCATGATTTTTGTTCATCTGTGAACCTGGTCTTTCCAATTCTCCACTGATATTTATTTGATAATCAATGTTTTGGGAGGATGGCAAACATGAAGATGTCTTACGCATGAGCTTAATATACTCGGAATCAGAATTAAGCTTAATTTCTGACATTTTTGGTTTACAATCGCCATTTGTTGTTCCACAATCTAATGTAGTTGCTTTTTGTTGGGTGAAATGCACTGAAACACAAGAGTATCCTTCAGATGACTTTTCACAGGCAGTCTGTTTGGGAGTACTATTTGAAATAACAATTTTCTTTTGTAACAAGCCCTTCCTGTGAAGTGGCCGTATGTCTCTTACTTCCCCGGGGGTATAAACTGTTTTAGATAACCGAAGTCCATTGACAGCTGTTGAAAGAAATCCTTTAGCACCAGTGCCATCCTCATTATGTGCAATTTCATTAGGAGAAATAATAAACTGGTGTGAAGTTTGATAGGATCCTCTGCTCAGAAGAGTACATGGACTTGTTGGAGAAGTTGGTGGGGTATTTGAAGGACTCCTAGGAAAAATGACTAAGGAGGAGCAACGTTTTAGAGGAATTTTTGTGTTCCCGCTCACTGGCAATTTCATAATCTCTAATCCATGTTCCATGTCATCCTGGACAAAAGGATCTGTACTTGTACTTCTTGAAAAAATTTCACATGGAGTAGTATTCCTGTTTGGCACACTTCTATTGGAGGTGCTGTCAGAAGATAAATTTCCACCCAAAAATGTATCATCACTTGGTGGAAATGTATAACTACTACTGTCACTGATGACACTGTTAGTGTATGAACCTCCACTTGTGATACTTGTACATGACCCAAAATCACTACCATTGCTGCTGCAAGACCCATTGTCACTGGCTGAAAACTTACTAAGGCTACCACTACAAATGGCAGGACTGCTTAAAAGGTTACTATCATTCACAGCATTCAATTCATTTTCAGCCACAACACTGCTGTAAACACCATCCTTCAAGATACAAGTAAATGAAGCATCATCACTATCAGCTAAGACACTGCTAGACTGAAGACAACCACTGTACCTTGTGGGCTGTAGTGAAATCTGCAGACAGCTGCTCTTTTTATTAACATTTTCAGATGAAGGAACGGATGATCTTTCTTGAGACTGAATGTTTCCCTTTATTAACGGAGCTAGTGCAGTCTGTCTGGGAGTCAGCTTCATTTGAACAATGTTAGACGCTGAAATCCGTGTTGGTCTTTTGAAGCACATGCGAACACGGCTATCCAAGTCATCTCCGGAGGCTTCTGACAAAGGGTAAGTATTGCTTCTTCTGGCTGCAAAGTGCAATCGTAAGCTCTGTGCCATTTGTTCTCATTTCCAAACATGTTAAAGGCTGAAAGTCATAACAAATATCTCTGTCTGTAGACAGGCTAGAAGCAGCTGCACTCCATCAAAAGAAAAAAATCATTTGTGGTGCCTAAAAGAGCTATTAAGTAGTAGTCTTTATCCTAAGTAAAACATTAGATACCAGGTATCATAGAAAGAAAAAGACGGCCCATTCCTGAGACTGACGTTTCCAAAATGTCTTGAATCGCTTGTAGTCAAAATGCCTTCACTTACAAAGCACTTGATTTCCAGCGACCTTTAAGCTGAGCTCAGCTGCAGCACACTGACTCAAACACAGCCAACCTTGTTTCAATTATACCTTCTCCAATTTGCATGAATGAGTAACACAAGAACAACAATCTTCTAACATTTCAAGTTGAAGCAGTATTTTTTCACCCTAGCTCTACTAAATGAACATATAACTACGTGAATCGCAGTGCCTATACTTTCTCCAGCCGACTTTGACCACTAATATTTTTACCCATAGGTATAGAATTACAGGAAGTTGGTAGGAACGGAACCCCATGTAATTAAGCATCAAATCAAAGATCGAATTTCCAAACAGTAACCATGCTAGGAATCTAGTCAAGTTATAGGGACTGTTAATTTTTTTTTTTAATGAGTGAATTCAAACAGTTGTGTAAATTTGGAAATACTAAAACTTTGGGATGAATTAAAACTTTAGCACTACATCAAACAAATAGACATTTTAGCTTCCAAAGTGCTAGTTATATAAAAAGTGAAAGCTTAAGGACAGAACTACAAAATTAGCCTAGTAATACTATTGCAAAAATGAAGCACAGGTTCAAGAAAGAAAAGGTTAAGAGAAGCTGTCACTAAGCATTTTCGTCTGTAATTTTAAGGCCTTTTCCAGCCAAGTAGAACAGTCTTTAAATGATGCCATTTATATTTTGACTATTAAAACTCTGCCAAGAAATAGTCTAAGCAAACACTTCAATAAAAATATATGCAGATTAGAAAAAAAAAAAACTATACCCCAAGATAGTTTGAACACACAGGATATTTTATTCCACTGTCTCTGCAATTCATTCACTTAAGAGAGTGTGGAGTTAAGTAAAGAAGTCAAAAAGGATTTAACACATCAAATAAACATATCTCAATGCCAATTCTGTTCTGAAAAACTCTAAGAGCTCTTTGCCGGCCCCTGCTGGTGCTCTGAAACAATCCATTTAGCTGTTTGATATCTACAAAGAAATACAAACCATGCTGCACATTTCTTTATATAAACAAAGTACATACTTGTTTACGTTTTTGAGAACTTGCCCTGCCCTAGAGGTGGAATTACTTACCAGTGCTGATAAAACTCCCACAGTAGAGAACAGTGGACTGTTTGTCCTTTTAGAGGTTGTGATTTTGTATATATATATTTTTTGCTTTGTATTTATTTAACCTTTACTTTATTTTCAGTTTACTAGGCAATAAAAGTTGAATATTTTAATTTCTCTCCCAAATGTCATAGACCAAGGTTGGTATTCTATTTGAAAGAAATAAATTTATTTTTAAATAATACTCTAGGGTATATTTAAACCCCTTACATAAATTTTATAGCTGGAACTCCAGTAATAAATATATACTGGCTCATTCATAGGAAAGTAAAAGGTAAAACAGTTCAGTTGTTTATACTACATGGTACTACACCCAAGTTGTATTTTTCTAAGTAAGATTGTTTTCCTTAGTAAAAGCAAATACGTAAAACATACACTCATACTTTGTTAAAAAAATTGCTTAAGAGCGAGCTGTTTTCAATCAGAATTTTCTGAACAGATTTTTAATCAATTAAGACACAACAAAATAGAAATATTTTGCCAATAATCCTAAGCGAACATGCCATTAAAAATATATGCAGATTAGAAAAAAAAGTCTACCCCAAGATAGTTTGAATTTGAATTTATTGAATTATATTTGACTAGAATGAACTAGCACTGTGTTTTAGGATGTATATAATAGTTGGAACTTAGTAATTCAATTATTGTGTTATTTTGGTTTTGTATAACTTATCTTCTTTATGATTTTACAGACTTCAGTCAATATTCCATTAACTTCTTTCTGTTTTAAATAAGGAGAATTCCTCTTTTACTCTGCCTTCAAATGGCTTCAGCTTTCTTTCTGGAATTAAGTGAGGGGTCTAATAACTCAAAGAATGAGTATCTTCTAATACGCTAATCCATAAGATCTAATTATTCATGCCTGTAGCTTAAAACTTTCAGGAAATAAGAAAAGCTCCTCTGATTACTAACATATAAAACAAAAAACTCCAAGTATTTGGCCAGATAAATGTCCTCTCTTCGGTAAGCTTCACTACAACATCAGTTCCCTGTCCTCTAACTAGATTTTAACTTTCCAGAGTGCATGGACCATAACTACACATTTCTTGTGATCCTCCTGAGCTTGTCCTGGGCACAAAGTAAGCACCAAAAGACACCAGAAATAAGGCTGGATGGATCGATGGATGGTGTCACCACAGTCACTCTGAATGCCTAATACTTTCTTTCAGGATTGTTGTTGTTTTGAAGTTGATCCAGCTGCCACTTCTAAAGAAATATCAAAAAGTACTGCAGGTGGACAAGAAGGAATGACGTGTGAAAAATTTACAGAAAGGGTTTCAGCCAAGGAAAAGTGGGGTAAGAGGATCACATGCACTTCCTAGCACTCTAGTCTGTGTTTAAATTCTAGGGAGACTGAACAATTTGCATTGCTGGCTGGGGTCTGAAATTGCATAGGATCTGTACTGCTATTACAGCAGTTGCATGGGAAATCGGGGAACCTGCTATAAAATGCAGCCCCTCAGTCCAGCAAATACCAAAACAGGATTATAACCCTAACCTTAAGTGTGGAAGAACTGGAGGGACATGGCAGCCCTCACCTGGAAAGAATCCATCCAAGTCCTGCATAGAATTTCATATTCTGGAATTAAACCGATAATGTCTTAGGATTGAAGCTAAGAACCCCACATTCTGAGCTGTTGGTTACTGATCATCTCCACAGAAAATAAAGAGATTATCTACATGGTATGGATAGGCTCTGGGTAACCTTAATCACTGACTGAACTTAGAAGGTCAAAGTCTGCTGTGGTGGTGAACTGTATTTATCAACTTTGATAGGTTATGGTACCCAGTTGTTTGGTCAAACATCAGTATAGATATTAATTGCCATGAAGACATTTAGACATGATTAGCATTAAAATTAGTAGATTTTAAGTACAGCATACTACCCTCCAAAATGTGTGTGGGTGTCATCCAATCAGTTGAAGGCTTTAAGAGCAAACACAGGTTTTTTAAGAAGAAACAATTCTGCCTCAAGACTACAATGTAGAAACCCTGCCTAAGTTCTCAGCTTCCTGGTCTGCCCTGCAGATTTCAGACTTAAGTTTTCAATATATACATATATACATAGTGTGGAAATACATACATATATATATATATATATATATATATATATATATATATACACACACACACACACACACACACACATATATATTTTTTTCATATATTACACATAATTTCACATATAAAATATATGAAAAACAAATAATACATAAAATACATAATATAATCTATTGTTTCAGTTTCTCTGGAAAACTTTAATATAATTGCTAAATGCAAGAAGCACAGGGTCTCCATCCAGAATATAGGTGGCTCCTAAAACCAGTGGCTGAATGTGTACAGGTGTATGTCTTAGACTGACGACACAGTGCTAACTAACTTTTGCATTGGTGGGTAGAATTATTTTTTAGGGCACATCATTCTGAAATGTTCTGTCATTATTGCTACCACCACTACCACCACCATGACCATAATGAAATGACCATTTCAAAACCCTCAAGTCTTAAAATTGGCTGGAAAGAAAGTGACATAAGCCTACTCTTTCTTGAAAGCAAATATCACTTATATTGGAAACGTTTTGCAGATGACTAAAGTTGCTCCTGCTTAACATTACACTTGTGTTCTTTACCCTGCATTTTCAAAGAGAATTTGCTAGGAAAATGGTACATTTTAAATTTAGTTGTGAGTGCCTTAGCAGAATAAAGATGGGATGACATTTACAACACAGATCACTTGTTGCTATACAATCAGGTCTGTTTCTCCACCAATGGCTAAAGTTTCTATAACATCTCAGGTCATGGCTATACCTCTGTTACCTGCTAAGACTAGCAACAAATCAGAGGACAAGAATGAGACACACCACCCTGTTCTAATTATCTACGGTTCTTTGTTTTGCTGGTAAACCGAGTATTTCCTATGCATAGAAAAGTATCTAGCAAAGTAGATATACTAAATGTTATGTCTTAGCTAACACAAGATATGCCATATCAGAGAGCTACAAATGTGTAAGTCTATGAATGTTAAATAACACTTTACAGTTGTATCATGATAAAGAATTTTCCAAGTATTTTCATAGTCACATTTTATCCTCACAATATGCTTATGAGATAGGAAGGGCAAATATTGTTGCACTCATTTTATAAACATGAAAAGGTATTTTTAGAAGGATTGAATAATTTGTTTAGGGTTACAAACTAATGCCCCAAATGAGAGGCATTATAATAGAATTTCTGAGTCCTTGGTGTGGGAATTTATAATATCTTTCTTTTCCTCCCGAGATGGAGTCTCACTCTGTTACCCAGGCTGGAATCCAGTGGCGCGATCTCAGCTCACTGCAACCTTTACCTCCTGGGCTCAAGCAATTCTCATGCCTCAGCCTCCAGAGTAGCTGGGACTACAGGTGTGTGCTACTGCACATGGCTAATTTTTGTATTTTTAGTAGAGATGGGGGTTTCACCATGTCGGCCAGGCTGGTCTCGAACTCCTGACCTCAGGAATACTTCCTGATGTGCCTGCCTCAGCCTGTCAAAGTGCTGAGATTACCGGCGTTACAATATCTTGATTAATATATTCTTTGTTTTTTCCTTTAATTAAAAGTTTTAAAAATTGTTAATCTATAAATATCCATCTATAAATATTCAACTGTTAATATCAAAGGCAATGCTTTTTTCTTCCAACCTATCATGACACACTTTATAGTATTATATACACAGTAAATGCTCAAGGAACGTTAATTCACTGATCAGTGTTTGACAAACAGCAATTCTGGCAATTAAGAAAGAGTCATACCAATACTAAAGTTATTGGCAAAGTGAACCAGACAATTAAGCATGGTGGAAAGCACAAATGTATGCTATCCCTCCTTATGGACAACATGCAAATAATGCAAAAAAAAAAATAGTTCACCGGTAATACACCCAACCATCAGACAGAATTCACATTGGTATCACTAGCAACAAGAAAAATAACAGTAATAGAATAGTTCTTTTGATAAAAACCAGGGGAGGTGGCGCGGTAGGAACAACTCAGGATTGCAGCTCTCAGTGAAGGCGCAGAGGGTGAGTCCTAGCTGCATTTTCAGACGGACCTTTGTTGCCCACAGAACGGGGAAATTCCCAGGTGTAGAAGAGACACGGGACACCAGCGCAGCCCTTTCGGCTTGTGCGGCCGTTTCGGCCGGCACCACGACGCAGCGGCAGCCTGCACAAAACTGACTGGTCTGGTTGCCCTGTTAAACCGGCAATCTGAGATTTGGGAGGGCAGATTAACATATCCATCTGATTAAACGGGACTTGGACAGTGAGCCAGACCAGGAGATTCCTGGGACGCGTGATTTGAGCTGGTGCAGTGGGCCGCGGCACGGGAAATCACACAGATCCCGGTGCCCTATCAGCAGGCGACTGAAACACCTGTGAGAGAGTGAACTGTTCAACATAAGAAAAAAAAAGAGAGAAAGAAAGGACTATGAGGCAGGGAGCCATGTGATCAGGCTTGGCGGGTCCCACCCCCAAAGGGACAAACAAAACAGCGATTCGAAACACTAGGGGTTGAGAGTTTTACTGCGGGCTCAGCTGAATCCAGGACACTGCAGCTTGGTGGGGGAGGGGCGTCCGCCACTACGGATGCATCCCGCCCCTACTCAGGTACACGCCCATTGCAGAAGCAGCCTGCCATTGCCGAGGCAACCTGCCATAACAAACAGAGAGACTCCACCAACAGGGTGGAGCCCACCACAGTAGGGCAGAGCCCCGCGGCAGTAGGGCGGACCCCACAGTAGCAGAGCAGAGCCTCCGCAGGCAAATAGTGACTAGACTGCCTCCTAGCTGGGTAGGATAGTGCAACGGATACTCATAAAGAAAGCCCCAACTCCCTGAGACAGAGCATCAGAGAAAAAAAAGGGGGTTTTATAAGTTCTGCTGCAGCAGACCTAAACACACCCACCCAACAACGCTGAATGAACAACGGAGCTCACAGCTCAGCACTGGACCTCCTATAAAGTACAGACCGTCTCCTCAAGCAGCTCCCTGACCCCTGTATATCCAAAGAGTCACCTCAAAAAAGAACTAATCAGACTGACATTTGGCGGGCATCATTCTGGGACAAAGATAGCAGAAGAAGAAACTGGTAGCAACCCTCACTGTTCCGCAGCTGCTACACATGTACCCCAGACAAGCAGGGCCTGGAGTTGACCTCAGCAGTCGTACAGCAGAGGGGCTAGACTGTTAGAAGGAAAACTAAGTAACAGAAATACTTCATCATCAGCAATCTGGGCGTCCACTCAGAGACCCAATCGAAAAGTCAGCAACTACTAAGACGACAGGTGGATAAATCCACAAAGATGGGAAGAAACCAGCGCAAAAAGGAGGAAAACATCCGAAACCAAAACACCTCACCTCCTACAAAGGACCAAAACTCCTCACCAGCAAGGGAACAAAGCTGGATGGAGAATGAGTGTGACGAAATGATGAAATCAGGCTTCAGAAGGTGGATAATGAGAAACTTCAGTGAGTTAAAAGAACATGTTCTAAATCAATGCAAAGAAACTGAGAACCTTGAAAAAAGATTTGAAAAAAGATTCGAGGAAATGATAACAACAATGGACAACTTAGAGAGGAATATGAATGAATTGAAGGAGCTGAAAAACACAACACCAGAACTTCGCAAAGCATGCACAAGTTTCAACAGCCGAATTGACCAAGCAGAAGAAAGAATATCAGAAGTCGAAGATCAACTCAATGAAATAAAATGAGAAACAAAGATTAGAGAAAAAAGCGCAAAAAGGAATGAACAAAATCTCCAAGAAATGTGGGACTATGTGAAGAGACCTACCTACGTTTGATAGGTGTACCAGAATGTGATGAAGAGAATGAATCCAAGCTGGAAAACACTCTTCAGGATATTATCCAGGAAAATTTCCCCAACCTAGCAAGGCAGGTCAATACTCAACTCCAGGAAATACATCACAAAGATATTCCACAAGAAGAGCAACCCCAAGGCACATAATCATCAGATTCGCCAGGGTCGAAATGAAGGAGAAAATACCAAGGGCAGCCAGAGAGAAAGGACGGGTCACCCACAAAGGGAAGCCCATCAGACTCACAGCAGATCTCTTGGCAGAAATTCTACAAGCTAGAAGAGAGTGGGGGCCAATATTCAACATCCTTAAAGAAAAGAACTTTCAACCCAAAATTTCATATCCAGCAAAACTGAGATTCATAAGTGAAGGAAGAATAAAATCTTTTGCCAACAAGCAAGTAGTCAGAGATTTTTGTCACCACCAGGCCTGCTTTACAAGAGCTCCTGAAAGAGGCACTACACATAGAAAGGAACAACCAGTAACAGCCATTCTAAAAACATACCAAATGCTAAAGAGTATCAACAAAATGAAGAAACTGCATCAACGAATGGGCAAAACAGCCAGCTAGCATCAAAATGGCAGTATCAAAATTCACACATAACAATATTAACCCTAAATGTAAATAGGCTAAATGCACCAATGAAAAGACACAGACTGGCAAATTGGATAAAAAACCAAAACCCATCGGTGAGCTGTATCCAGGAAACCCATCTCACATGCAAGGATACACAAAGGCTCAAAATAAAGGGATGGAGGAAAATTTACCAAGCAAATGGAGAGCAAAAAAAAAGCAGGAGTTGCAATTCTCATCTCTGATAAAATAGACTTTAAAGCAACAAAGATCAAAAGAGACAAAAAGGTCATTACATAATGGTAAAAGGATCGATACAACAAGAAGAGCTAACGATCCTAAATATATATGGACCCAATACAGGAGCACCCAGATATATAAGGCAAGTTTTTAACGACTTACAAAGAGATTCAGACTCCCACACAATAATACTGGGAGACTTTAACACTCCACTGTCAATATCAGACAGATCAACCAGACAGAAAATTAACAAGGATATCCAGGGCTTGAACTCAGACCTGGAACAAGCAAACCTGATTAACATTTACAGAACTCTCCATCCCAAATCCACAGAATATACATTCTTCTCAGCACCACATCACACCTACTCCAAAATTGACCACATAATTGGAAGTAAAGCACTCCTCAGCAAATGCAAAACAACTGAAATCATAACAAACAGTCTCTCAGACTATAGTGCAATCAAGTTAGAACTCAGAATTCAGAAACTAACTCAGAACCGCACAGCTTCATGGAAACTGAACAACTGGCTCTTGAATGTTGATTGGATAAACAATGAAATGAAAGCAGAAATAAAGAAGTTCTTCGAAACCAACGAGAGCAAAGACACAACATACCAGAATCTCTGGGACACATTTAAATCAGTCTGTGGAGGAAAATATATAGAATAAGTACCCACATGAGAAAAGTGGAGAGATCCAAAATTGACACCCTATCGTCAAAATTGAAAGACCTAGAGGAGCAAGATCAAAAAAACTCAAAACCTAGCAGAAGACAAGAAATAACTAAGATCAGAGCAGAAATGAAGGAGATAGAGACACGAAAAACCCTTCAAAAAAATCAATAAATCCAAGAGCTGGTTTTTCAAAAAGATCAACAAAATAGACCACTAGCCAGACTGATAAAAAAGAAAAGAGAGAACAACCAAACAGATGCAATAAAAAAACGACAAAGGGGAAATCACCACAGATTCCACAGAAATTCAAACCATCATCAGAGAAGACCACAAACAACTCTATGCCCATAAACTAGTAAACCAGGAAGAAATGGATAAATTCTTGGACACCTGTGTCCTCCCAAGCCTAAACCAGGAGGAAGCAGAAACTATGAATAGACCAATAACAAGGTCTGAAGTTGAGGCAGCAATTAAGAGCCTACCACACAAAAAAAGCCCAGGTCCAGATGGGTTCACAGCCGAATTCTACCAGACACACAAAGAGGATCTGGTAGCATTCCTTCTAAAACTATTCCAAATAATTCAAAAAGAGGGAACCATTCCCAAATCATTTTATAAGACCAACATCATCCTGATACCAAAACCTGGCAGAGATTCAACAAGAAAAGAAAACTTCAGGCCAATATCCATGATGAACATAGATGCAAAAATCTTCAATAAAATACTGGCAAGCTGACTACAACAGTACATTAAAAAACTTATCCATCATGATCAAGTAGGATTCATCCCGGGGATGCAAGGCTGGTTCAACATATGCAAATCTATAAACGTAATTCACCACATAAACAGAACCAAAGACAAAAACCACATGATTATCTCAATTGACACAGAGAAGGCATGTGACAAAATTCAACAGCCCTTTATGCTAAAAACCCTCAATAAACTTGGTATTGACAGAACATATCTCAAAGTAATAAAAGCTATTTACGACAAACCAACAGCCAATATCATACTGAATGGGCAAAAACTGGAAGCATTCCCTTTGAAATCCGGCACTAGACAAGGATGCCCTCTCTCACCACTCCTATTCAACATAGTACTGGAAGTTCTAGCCAGAGCAATCAGGGAAGAAAAAGAAATAAAGGGTATTCAAATAGGAAAGGTGGAAGCCAAACTGTCTCTATTTGCAGACGACATGATAGTATAACTAGAAGACCCCATCACCTCAGCCCAAAAACTCCTGAAACTGATAAGCAACTTCAGCAAACTCTCAGGATATAAAATCAATGTGCAAAAATCACAAGCATTCCTATACACCAATAATAGTCTTAAAGAGAACCAAATCAAGAACAAACTGCCATTCACAATTGCTGCAAAGAAAATAAAATACCTAGGAATACACCTTACAAGGAATGTAAGGGACCTCTTCAAGGAAAACTACAAACCACTGCTCAACGAAATAAGAGAGGTCACAAACAGATGAAGAAACATTCCATGTTCATGGTTAGGAAGAATCAATATCATGAAAATGGCTATACTGCCCAAAGTAATTTACACAATCAATGCTATCCCCATCAAACTACCATTGAATTTCTTCACAGAACTGGAAAAAACCACCATGAACTTCATATGGAACCAAAAGAGAGCCCGCATGGCGGGAGGCATCACACTACCAGACTTCAAACTATACTACAAGGCTACAGTAATCAAAACAGCATGGTACTGGTACCAAAACAGATATAGACCAATGGAACAGAACAGAGGCATCGGAGGCAACACAACATATCTACAACCATATAATCTTTGATAAACCAGACAAAAACAAGCAATGGGGAAAGGATTCCCTGTTTAATAAATGGTGATGGGAAAACTGGCTAGTCATGTGCAGAAACCAGAAACTGGACCCCTTCCTGACACCTTACACTAAAATTAACTCCAGATGGATTAGAGACTTAAACATAAGACCTGGCACCATAAAAAACCCTAGAAGAAAATCTAGGCAAAACCATTCAGGACATAGGAGTAGGCAAGGAATTCATGACCAAAACACCAAAATCATTGGCAACAAAAGCCAAAATAGACAAATGGGACCTAATCAAACTCCACAGCTTTTGCACAGCAAAAGAAACAGTCATTAGAGTGAATCGGCAACCATCAGAATGGGAAAAACTCTTTGCAGTTTACCCATCTGACAAAGGGCTGATATCCAGAATTTACAAAGAACTCAAACAGATTTACAGGAAAAAAACAAACAAGCCCATTCAAAAATGGGCAAAGGATATGAACAGACACTTTACAAAAGAAGACATACATGAGGCCAACAACCACATGAAAAAATGCTCATCATCACTGGTCATTAGAGAGATGCAAATCAAAACCATATTGAGATACCATCTCACGCCAGTTAGAATCGCGATCATTAAAAAATCTGGAGACAACAGATGCTGGAGAGGATGTAGAGAAATAGGAACACTCTTACACTGTTGGTGGGAGTGTAAATTAGTTCAACCGTTGTGGAAGACAGTGTGGCGATTCCTCAAGGACCTAGAGATAGAAATTCCATTTGACCCAGCAATTCCATTACTGGGTATATATCCAAAGGACTATAAATCATTCTACTATAAGGACACATGCACACGAATGTTCATTGCAGCACTGTTTACAATAGCAAAGACCTGGAACCAACCCAAATGCCCAACGATGATAGACTGGACTGGGAAAATGTGGCACATATACACCATGGAATATTATGCAGCAATCAAAAATGATGAGTTTTTGTCCTTTGTAAGGACATGGATGAATCTGGAGAACATCATTCTCAGCAAACTGACACAAGAACAGAAAACGAAATACCACATATTCTCACTCATAGGCGGGTGAGAAAAATGAGAACACATGGACACAGGGAGAGGGGTACTACACACTGGAGTCTATTGGGGGAAATAGGGGAGGGACAGTGCGGGGGGAGCTGGGGAGGGATAGCCTGGGGAGAAATATCAAATGTGGGTGAAGGGGAGGAAGGCAGCAAAACGCACTGCCATGTGTGTACCTATGCAACTATCTTGCACATTCTGCACATGTACCCCCAAACCTAAAATGCAATAAAAATTTTTAAAAAAAGAAAATAAATAAATAAATAAAAAGAAAAATAACAGTAATAACATGATCTAGCAATTCAATTCTAAAACACAGCTCTTAGAGATACACTCAGACATGTACGTAAGGAGACATAAAAATGTTTATCAAATGGTAACAGCAAAATACTGGAAGTGACACTAATATCTATTAAAGAGGAGAAATACATAAATTATAACACTATGACATCTGCAGAGGATAGAAAACTATGTTTTCTATATTCATTGCAATGTGTCATCACAGATCTCACAAATACAACGTTAAGAAAAAATGCATATCAGAGGAAGCCCTATAGATAAATGCTATTTTTATAAATTCAAAACTATGCAAAATAAAGTGGTTTTTTTGTTTTTTTTTTTTTTTGAGAAAGAATTTCGCTCTTGTTGCCCAGTACTCCAGGCTGGAGTACAATTGCGTGATCTTGGCTCACTGCAACCTCCGCCTACTGGGTTCGAGCAATTCTCCCACCTCAGCCTCCCAAATAATTGGGACTACAGGCACCTGCCATCACAGCCAACTAATTCTTGTATTTTTAGTAGAAATGGAATTTCACCATGTTGGCCAGACTGGTCTTGAACTCCCGACCTCAGGTGATCCATGTGCCTCAGCCACCCAAAGTTCTGGGATTATAGGCATGAGCCACCACACCTGGCCAACAATGTGTTTTTTGGGCACACACATATATGTGTGTGTGTGTGTGTGTGTGTGCGCGCGCGCGTGTGTGTGTGTGATAAAAGTATTTTAAAAAGCAAAGAATGATAAATACAAAATTGATGACAGTGGCTACTACTTGTGGAGGAAGAAAAGATGCTACTAAGGAAGGATTTAGGGAGGGTTTCAAAGATTTTGGTAATGTTCTAGTTTTTAAGCTGAGTATAGCGTATATATATTTGTCTTATTATTTAAAGTATTTATTTATTTATTTTTTTTTTTGAGACGGAGTTTCGCTCTTGTTACCCAGGCTAGAGTGCAATGGTGCGATCTCGGCTCACTGCAACCTCTGCCTCCTGGGTTCAGGTAATTCTCCTGCCTCAGCCTCCTGAGTAGCTGGGATTATAGGCACGCGCCACCATGCCCAGCTAATTTTTTGTATCTTTAGTAGAGACAGGGTTTCACCATTTTGACCAGGATGGTCTTGATCTCTTGACCTCGTGATCCACCCGCCTCGGCCTCCCAAAGTGCTGGGATTACAGGCTTGAGCCACCGCGCCCGGCCTAAAATATTTATATTATGTGGGCTTTCATGATGTAAAAACAAAACACACACAAAAACTCCAGTTCTTAAGCTAAGGAATGTGTATACATATTTGTCTTATTATTTACAACATTTATACAACTCCATTCAAAAGTGGGCAAAGGATATGAACAGACACTTTTCAAAAGAAGACATATGAAGCCAACAAACATGAAAAAATGCTCATCATCACTGGTCATTAGAGAAATGCAAATCAAAACCACACTGAGATACCACCTCATGCCAGTTAGAATGGTGAACATTAAAAAATCTGGAGACAACAGATGCTGGAGAGGATGTGGAGAAATAGGAACACTCTTAGACTGTTGGTGGGAGTGTAAATTAGTTCAACCATTGTGGAAGACAGTGTAGTGATTTCTCAAGGACCTAGAACTAGAAATTCCATTTGACCCAGCAATCCCATTACTGGGTATACACCCAAAGAACTATAAATTGTTCTACTATAAAGACACATGCACACGAATGTTCATTGCAGTCCTATGTACAATAGCAAAGACCTGGAACCAACCCAAACGCCCATCAATGATAGACTGGACAAAGAAAATGTGGTACACATACACCATGGTATACTATGCAGCCATAAAAAACGATGAGTTCGTGTCCTTTGTAGGGACTTGGATGAATCTGTAAACCATAATTCTCAGCAAACTGACACAAGAACAGAAAGCCAAACTCCGCATGTTCTCACTCATAGGTGGGTGTTGAATAATGAGAACATGTGGACTCAGGGAGAGGAACATCACACACTGGGGGCAGTTGGGGGTGGGTAGGGGAGAGACAGTAGGGGGGTGGGAAGGGATAACATGGGGAGAAATGCCAGATATAGTATGCACCTCAAGTAAAATAAAAATTAAAATTAAAAAAACATTTATATTATGTGGGCTACTTTGTATGTATATTTCATGATTTAAAAACAAAACACACACACAAACTCCACCAACATGAAGTGTAATTTGTTTCCATCCAGAAGGAGCCAGTCTGGCCTACATGGTGAAACCCCGTTTCTACTAAAAACACAAAAATTAGCTGAGTGTGGTGGCGGGTGCCTGTAATCCCAGCTACTTGGAAGGCTGAGGCAGGAGAATCGCTTGAATCCGGGAGGCAGAGGTTGCAGTGAGCCAAGATTGCGCCACTGCACTGCAGCCTGGACAACAGACTGAGACTCTGTTCAAAAAAAAAAAAAGAAAGAAAGAAAAAGAAAAACAGATCTATAGAGACAGGGGAAAAAAGGAAAATATTTTACATTCTTTAAAAAAAGCAAAAACATAGACAGAAAACAAATAGCTTGGTAACTAACCATATTTGATAATCAAATCAGCAACATCTGTCACTCAGCCTTAATAATTAGAGTGCTAGTCAGTGATAGTCTTCTTTGCTTATTATGATGCTTATTTATGGATTTCATTGGCAATATCTCCAGTTACTAGTATAATTATCATTTCTTGAGGGCAAAAAATATGAATGTAGTTTAACAATATAAACAGGCTTTTTTAAAAAAGCTAGTTTTTTTGTTAGCTAAAAAAATGAACAAAACTGTTTAATTTTTCTGTTGCTTGTAATTGATAAGCTTTGCACACATAACATTGTTTCTATACTTATCTGTTCAAATCTTACAGGTTTAAAATAAAAATGTCAGCTGCAAAGAACAGGGTTTGAGATTGGATCCTCAGAGACAAAATTAGGAAAAGGCTAGGACTTCAAGATAGTCTTTAGGAATTCAGAAATCAGAACAATCATTTTATAAAAAGAACATCAGGTTTAAGTTTGCTTTTTGCCTCTATAAGAGCTGGCCATCCTTGAGAGGACTTTATTTGCCCATTCCTTATCAGTGGAAAGAGGACAGATTTCCTCTGTAGAAGAGTCGAGATAAGAAAGTAGATAGGGTGTCCGCTAGAGACAGATAACCCTAAGAAAGGCCACTGTAGTGAGGAGGCGCAACTGAAGGATATCTGGGCAAAGGTTCCCAGAGCCATGGACCAGGAACTGGGGGTCATGGGTAAGTGAGAGGGAGGGCAGGACAAAGGGGTCAGCTTTCTGTCCTCTCCTGCCACAAGAGGTCCTGAGTAACCTTATAATATGTTGACAATCAGAAGAGGTGCTTGGGAGAATAGAAGGGTAGCAAGTAGCACCAGGAGGAAAAAAACAAATTCCATCTCCCTCATCATTTTGCCCAGATAACCACCCCCAACCCATCGCTCAAATCCCAGACTGCTTACTCACTACCCCTGGCTGCTCTCCTTAAACATACCTTTACTTCATATTTCACACAGTATGAAATATGTTTTCACACAGTATGTGCTAGTTATACAAGTACAGTGTAACTTACCAATCGATTTTCATCAAAGACTTCAAAAAGAAGCCGGTGCTGCTGAGGATGGACCTAAGTAAGAAAAACACAGTCTTTATTTAAAAACAAGTAAACATCAACCCATAGATACTGAGAAATAAATGCTTAAAGATGTTGCCATTTGACCAGGCACAGTGGCTCATGCCTGTAATCCCAGCACTTTGGGAGGCCAAAGTGGGTGGATCAACTGAGTTCAGGACCAGCTGGCTATCATGGTGAAACCCCACCTCTACGAAAAATATAAAAATTAGCCTGGTGTGGTGGTGGGCACCTGTAATCCCAGCTACTCAGGAGGCTGAGGCAGGAGAATCACTTAAACCTGAGAGGTGGTGACTGCAGCGAGTTAAGATCATGCCATTTCATTCCGCCTGGGTGACAGAGCGAGACTTCAACTCAAGAAAGACAACACAAAACAGACAAACCAAAAGATGCTGCCATTTGCAAATTCCTCTTATTTGGAATGTATTTTAAATTACATGAAATAAGAGCAGACTAGTCATGTGTCACTCATTTTCTAGTAGTTTCACAATAACAACAAAGTGGATTTGGTTGTTTATTTTTCACATTTTTCTAGTAGAACAAAAGGAAGTAAAAGAAAATTTCAAAAGATTAATTTAGATGTTTGCAAATGCTTAGAAATACAGAATGGATTTTGACATCTTATGATTAGTTTTATTTACTTGCTTTTTATTTATCAGTTTAGAGCAACCCAATGTGTACATTTATTTTTTAGCAACTAGTATTCGGAATCCTTTTATTATTGACTTAATAAAATCACATGTTGCTTCTACTATATAAAGTACATAGCAGTCAAAAGTATACAGTGAGTTTACACTTAATCTTTAGATTTTGTAGCACATGAATAAAAATTACATGTAATATTTTATTTTTCTAAGCCAATGCTTTCATTTTTGTAGGAATGTTTTGATATCAAAATAAAAATCTAACACCAAACACAATCTTTAATAGTTTTTCTGTACCAGAGTTTAAAATGATGTACAAAAACATATTCATGTTTATGTTGATTCTTCCCCTACAATACATATATTGTATTGAACACCATATCTTAAAGCGTTGGTGTATATGTCAAGAGTATTGACAGAAAAAAGTCCTATACATGTGACAAAGATACCTAGATAGCTAATCAGTTCTACTTTCCTTCTGAGAACATAATCCTAGTTTTACTTATGGCCATGTTCCCAGGCTCACCACACTATACACCTATTGAGGAAACCATTAATTTTTGAAAACTGAACTATAACCACATATTCAGTGAAGTATAAAGTATACTAACCTCAGGGTGGAGAAGAAAAAAAGTATACTAATCTTAATTATACAGCTTGATAACTTCTTACATATGTATACTGTGTCATCGAAACCCAGATAAAGATATTGCATACTCTGTTCTATTCTATACATATATGTGTATATATATATACACACACACATATATGTATATATATTTTTGTGAATGGTACCCTCTGGAATTGTTTAACAAAGAGATCCTGAATATGTCTACCTAGAAATTTATCCCTTGTACCTAGAGTGACCAATGAGGCCAACCTAGAGCCAGTCACTCCTCAGGAGATCTTTTCAGAGGTGGCTGACTCAGCTCGAAGAGATGTCCCTTTTGGTGCTTGCATTTACCTTTCCTGTCTGGAATGTGGTTAGGATAGCTGGCACTCCTGCAGCCATATTGCAACCATGGGGTAACCAAGGACAGACATGCCAAACATAAAGCTAGACATCGTGGGGATGGAAACAGTGGTAAGATGGCCAGGTGTGGTGGCTTACATCTGCATTCCCAGCATTTTGGGAGGCTGAGGTGGGAGGATAACTTGAGGCTCAGGAATTGGAGACCAGCCTGGGAATCAGGGAGACCTGTCCCTACAAAAAATACAATAATTAGCTGGGCATGGTGATATGTGCCTATACTCCCAGCTCCTTGGGTGAGGTAGGAGGACTGCATGAACCCAGGAGGCAGAGGCAGAGGTTGCAGTGAGCCAAGATCGTGCCACTGCACTCCAGCCTGGATAACAGAGTGAGAACCTGTCTCAAAAACAAACAAAAAAGGCCAGGTGCGATGGCTCACACCTGTAATCCCAGTACTTAAGGAGGCCACGACAGGCAGATCACCTGAGGTAAGGAGTTCGGAAACCAGCCTGGCCAACATGGTAAAATCCTGTCTCTACTAAAAATACAAAACTCAGCCGGGCGTGATGGCATGCGCCTGTAATCTCAGCTAGTTGGGAGGCTGAGGGACGGAGGTTCAGTGAGCCGAGATCACGCCATTGCACTCCAGCCTGGACAACAGAGCAAGACTATATCTCAAAAAAGAAAGAAAGAAAAGAAAAATAGTCTAAGACATTTGTTTTCAAAGATGATGCAGAAGAACTTCTGAGAAGATGTAACTAAGCTGAGATTTGAAATATGGATAGAATTTAAATGAGAAGATATAGAGAACATGCACAGCAAGGTCATGTGAGAAAAGAAGGTGGGGGCCGAATGAGCATGTTCTAAGGAGATGAGACAGACAAGATTATTATTATTATTTTTTGAGATAAAGTCTCACTCTGTCACCTAGGCTGGAGTGCAGTGGCACCATCACAGTTCAGTGCAACAGGTTCAAGCAATCCTCCCACCTCAGCTTCCTGAAGGTCTACCAGTATGCACCACCGTGCTCAGCTAATTTTTAAAAATGTATTGTAGAGACAAGATTTTACTGTGTTGCCTAGGCTCATCTTGAACTCCTGGGTTCAAGTGATCCTCCCCTCTTGGACTCACAAGAATATTTTTGTATTAGAGACTGGCAAGAAAAGTTCGGTTAGCTAGGGTAGAGCCAGGGTGGAACACTGAAATACAGAAGAGTTAAGACTTGATTGGCAGGGGGATCAAAGCAGTTTTAAAAGGAGAAATGCCATGAAAAGGTCACATCTGAAGATTATTTTCTCAGTGGTCCACAAAATGAATTGGACTGGAGAGGGACCCTGGTGTCCACAGAGGCTGCAGCCCTAGTAACTCAGGCATGAAGTGAGCAGAGCTCTGATCAGGATGGCCCCGGTGGGTGCTGGGAGGGAAACAGGGCTATAGAAAACATTTTGAGGAAAAACGTCCAAACTACCAGTGACTATCAAAGTACCTAGCAGACACTACAGACGTTTGATTAGTATTGCGAAGAAAATAATCTGCTGTCCTGGTTCAGACTCTAATTAATATCTGGAAACAGGATTCACTACCTCAACTATATATACATAATTTCTTCCTCATTCTGTCACCCTGGCTGGAGTGCAGTGGTGCAATCTTGGCTCACTGAAACCTATCCCTCCCAGGTTCAAGCAATTCTCCTGCCTCTACCTCCCAAGTAACTGAAATTACAGGCACTTGACACCACCCCCAGCTAATTATTTTCTTTTCTTTTTTTTTAGCAGAGATGGGGTTTTACCGTATTTGTCAGGCTGGTATCAAAACCCTGACCTCAGGTGATCCGCCTCGCAAAGTGCTGGGATTACAGGCATGAGCCACTGTGCCTGGCCTATCTTATCTTTTTAATCTATCTTTCCTACTTTCCTATCTTTTTAATCTATCCTTCCTACTCCTACTTGGAGCCACTTACCTAGAAGACATTTAGGCCATCTTTATACCGTACTTAAAAGTTTGTCCCCAGTGGTCTAAATAACAAACTCCAAATGCCTGAGTATGAAATGATCCTTCATGATCTGAGTCCAATTTGCCTTTCTGGGCTTGTGTCCTAAAATTGTCCTTCTGCCCAACCAAATATACATCTACTCTATACTCTAATCACACTGGAAAGTCACAACTAACTGTTCCTTCCATTTTCTGATTTGTACTTCTGTGCATGTCAAGGTCTATCCCCTTGCAACACCTTCTCCACTCTACCTGTCTACGTTGTGCACATCACTCAAGCCCAGCTCAAATGCCAACCTCTCCCTACAGCCTGACCTCCCCATTCACTCCTACTCCTCTGTTTTCAAAGTAGTTGATCATGACTTACTACATTCAACTCTTTTTAAAGTTAATTGGGCATATGTGTGATATCTCCCTAGTGAATTATAAACACCACAGAAGGCTTATTCATATTGCCTTTTGTATTTCAGAAGCACATAATAAATGCAAAACTACAGTTTGCAATGTGTAGTGAGGATACTAATTAAAAATTAGCAACCTGAACATACAGAGTTATCTTCTCTCTCGAGAGATTCTATTTAAATCATAGGCAAGAAGTTTGTAAAAGATATAAAACCATTACAGAAAAGAAGATGAGAGGGCCACCAGCAGCTGAGCCATTTCAAGTTTCCTAGCAGACAGATGAAGCAGGGATGGAAGTGATGATGGAGGGCAGAGGAAGCTGAACACCATCAAAAGAACAGTGTCAAAACAAAAGGGGCAACTGCCCTAATGACAGGATGTCTCAAATACCACCTTAGCCTCCAGATGGCACATGTAAACACACACATGCACACACACACAAACTCCCCCCCTCCCCGTTATTAGAGATTTTCTTTATGTCTGATTTCAAGAGGAGATTTAATGAAAATACAAGCATCAGGGTTTTTTTCCTTAAAAAAATTTCATTTTGGTTTTGGGAGTACACGTACGAGTTGGTTCTATAGATAAACTGTGTGTTGTGGGGGTTTGTTGTACATATTATTTCATCACCCAGGTAATAAGCATAGTACCCAATAGGTAGTTTTTCTATCCTCACCCTCCTCCTGTCCTCTCCTCTCAAGTAGGCCCCAGTGTTTATTGTTCCCTTCTTTGTATCCATGTGTACTCAATGTTTAGTTTCTACTTACAAGTGACAATGTGGTGGTTGGTTTTCTGTTTCTGTAAGCATCAGTTTTAATATGTAAAATATAAAGGGTAACTAAAACTGTAACATGTAATTGTTAAATGTTTATGCATTTTACCTAGAAAAACAACACATGGTTTTTCTATTTTATCACTGTTAAGTATGACAACATTACCAGAGATCACAGGCATACAAATAGAAAAAAATGCCCTCAAAGGAAAAAGAGGTAATTTAGGAAACAAGAGAAAACAGTTTTAAAAACTATAAGCAGTATCCCTAGAAGTGTTTAGGAATGTCTTGCATTCATAAAACAGAAACAAGATACTAAAAAAGGGAACTGGAAAACAAGAAAGAGGCGTTGGAATAAAAAATGACTGAATTAAAATAGAAGCACTTTAAAAAAAATTTGTGGAAATCTCCCCAAAGGTAAAATAAAAAGCTAAGTTGAAGGGAAATGAGTGAAAATAAAAAGGAGGATTTTTTTTTAAAACAGATTCAGTGAAAGAATTAACCTCTAATGCCCTAAAATAGAGGCTGGGCAAATTATGTCTTGTGTGTCAAATCCAGCCAGCCATCTACTTTTTAATATAATGGACCACAAGACAAGAATATTTTTTGTATTTTCTAAATGGTTACATTTCTGATGGATATATAAATATCTACACCATAGCCTTGATTTTGCCTCCCAACCAACCCACAACACCAAAAATATTTACTATCTGGCCCTTTAAGAAAAAGTTCAGGGATTTCCAAGATGGCGCCGTAGAAACAACTCAGGATTGCAGCTCTAAGTGAAGGCGCAGAGGGTAAGTCCTAGCCGCATTCTCAGACGGACCTTTGTTGCCCACAGAACGGAGAAATTCCCAGGTGTAAGAGAGAAACGGGACACCAGCGCAGCCAGTGTTTTGGCTCCGGCGCCGCAGCGCAGCGGCACCCGGCACAAAACTCACTGGTCTGGGTGCCCTGTTAAACCAGCAATCTGAGATTTGGAAGGCCAGACTGACATGTCCATCTGATTAAACGGGACTTGGACAGTGAGCCAGACCAGGAGATTCCTGGGAAGGGTGATTTGACCCAGTGCAGTGGGTAGTGGCACGGGAGATCGCACAGATCCCAGTTTCCTATCAGCAGGCTACTGAGGCACCAGTGAGAGACTCAACCATTCAAATTGGGGAGAAAAAGAGAGAGAGAGAGAGGACAGACTCTGAGGCAGGGAGCCAGGTGATCGGGCCTGGCGGGTCCCACCCTCACGGGGACAAGCAGGGTGGCGACTGGAGGTGCTCGGGGTTGAGAGTTTTGCTGCAGGCTGAGCCGAATCCAGGACGGTGCAGCCCGGTGTGGGAGGGGCGTCCGCCACTACGGACGCAATCCGCCCCTACTGAGGTACACGACAGTGCTGATGCAGCCTCCTGTTGCCGAGGCAACCCGCCATAACAGAGAGACTCCGCCAGCAGGGCAGAGTGCACCACAGTAGAACAGAGCCCCGTGGCAGCAGGGCGGACCCGCACTAGCAGGGTGGAGCCTCGGCAGGCAAATAGTGAATAGACTACCTCCTAGCCGGGCAGGACAGTGCAATGGATACTCATAAAGAAAGCCCCAACTCCCTGAGACAGAGCATCTGAGGGAAAAAAAGGGGGTTTTATAAGTTCTGCTGCAGCAGACCTAAACACACCCACCCAACAACCCTGAATGAACAACGGAGCTCAGAGCTCAGCACTGGAGCTCCTATAAAGTACACACTGTCTCCTCAAGCAGCTCCCTGACCCCTGTATATCCAAAGAGTCATCTCAAAAAAGGACTAATCACACTGACATTTGACAGGCATCATTCTGGGACAAAGATAGCAGAAGAAGAAACAGGTAGCATCCCTCACTGTTCCGCAGATGCTACAGGTGTACCCCAGACAAGCAGGGCCTGGAGTGGACCTCAGCACTTGTACAGCAGAAGGGCTAGACCATTAGAAGGAAAACTAAGTAACAGAAATACTTCATCATCAACAATCTGCGAACCAATCTGACCCATCTCAGAGACACAATTGAAAAATCAGCAACTACTAAGACGACAGGTGGATAAATTCACAAATATGGGAAGAAACAAGCGCAAAAAGGAGGAAAACACCTGAAACCAAAACACCTCACCTTCTACAAAGGACCAAAACTCCTCACCAGCAAGGGAGCACAGCTGGACGGAGAATGAGTGTGACAAAATGATGTAATCAGGCTTCAGAAGGTGGATAATGAGAAACTTCAGTGAGCTAAAAGAACATGTTCTAAATCAATGCAAAGAAACTAAGAACCTTGAAAAAAGATTTGAAAAATATTCGAGGAAATGATAACAAGAATGGACAACTTAGAGAGGAATATGAATGAATTGAAGGAGCTGAAAAACAACACGAGAACTTCACGAAGCATGCACAAGTTTCAACAGCCAAATTGACCAAGAAGAAGAAAGAATATCAGAAGTCGAAGATCAACTCAATGAAATAAAACAAGAAACCAAAATTAGAGAAAAAAGCATAAAAAGGAATGAACAAAATCTCCAAGAAATGTGGGACTATGTAAAGAGACCCAACCTACGTTTGATAGGTGTACCAGAATGTGATGAAGAGAATGAATCCAAGCTGGAAAATACTCTTCAGGATATTATCCAGGAAAACTTCCCCAACATAGCAAGGCAAGTCAATACTCAACTCCAGGAAATACAGAGAACACCACAAAGATACTCTGCAAGAAGAGCAACCCCAAGGCACATAATCGTCAGATTCACCAGGATTGAAATGAAAGAGAAAATACTAAGGGCAGTCAGAGAGAAAGGTCGGGTCACCCACAAAGGGAAGCCCATCAGACTCACAGCAGATCTCTCGGCAGAGACTCTACAAGCCAGAAGAGAGTGGGGGCCAATATTCAACATCCTTAAAGAAAAGAACATTCAACCCAGAATTTCATATCCAGCAAAACTGAGCTTCATAAGTGAAGGAAAAATAAAATCCTTCACGAACAAGCAAGCACTCAGAGATTTTGTCACCACTAGGCCTGCTTTACAAGAGCTCCTGAAAGAGGCACTACACATAGAAAGGAACAACCAGTAACAGCCATCCTAAAAGCATACCAAATGCTAAAGAGCATCAACAAAATGAAGAATCTACATCAACCAATGGGCAAAACAGCCAGCTAGCATCAAAATGGCAGTATCAAATTCACACATAACAATATTAACCCTAAATGTAAATGGGCTAAACGCACCAATCAAAAGACACAGACTAGCAAATTGGATAAAAAACCAAAACCCATCGATGTGCTGTATCCAGGAAACCCATCTCACACCCAAGGATACACAAAAGCTCAAAACAAAGGGATGGAGGAAGATTTACCAAGCAAATGGAGAGCAAAAAAAAGCAGGAGTTGCAATTCTCGTCTCCGATAAAATAGACTTTAAAGCAACAAAGATCAAAAGGGACAAAGAAGGTCATTACATAATGGTAAAAGGATTGATACAAGAGCTAATGATCCTAAATATATATGGACCCAATGCAGGAGCACCCAGATATATAAGGCAAGTTCTTAATGACTTACAAAGAGACTTAGACTCCCACACAATAACAGTGGGAGACTTTAACACTCCACTGTCAATATCAGACAGATCAACCAGACAGAAAATTAACAAGGATATCCAGGACTTGAACTCAGACCTGGAACAAGCAAACCTGATAGACATTTACAGAACACTCCACCCCAAATCCACAGAATATACATTATTCTCAGCACCACATCACACCTACTCCAAAACTGACCACATAATTGGAAGTAAAGCACTCCTCAGCAAATGCAAAAAAACTGAAATCATAACAAACAGTCTCTCAGACTATAGTGCAATCAAGTTAGAACTCAGAATACAGAAACTAACTCAGAACCGCACAGCTTCATGGAAACTGAACAACTGGCTCTTGAATGTTGATTGGATAAACAATGAAATGAAGGCAGAAATAAAGAAGTTCTTCGAAACCAACAAGAACGAAGACACAACATACCAAAATCTCTGAGACACATTTAAAGCAGTCTCCAGAGGAAAATATATAGCAATAAGTGCCCACATGAGAAGAGTGGAGAGATACAAAATTGACACCCTATCATAAGAATTGAAAGAGCTAGAGGAGCAAGATCAAAAAAATCTCAAAACCTGGCCAAAGACAAGAAATAACTAAGATCAGAGCAGAACTGAAGGAGATAGAGACAAGAAAAACCCTTCAAAAAATCAATAAATCCAAGAGCTGGTTTTTTGAAAAGATCAACAAAATAGACAGACCACTAGCCAGACTGATAAAAAAGAAAAGAGAGAACAACCAAATAGATGCAATAAAAAACGATAAAGGGGAAATCACCACAGATTCCAGAGAAATTCAAACCATCATCAGAGAATACTACAAACAACTCCATGCACATAAACTAGTAAACCAGGAAGAAATGAATAAATTCCTGGACACCTGTATCCTCCCAAGCCTAAACCAGAAGGAAGCCGAAACTATGACTAGACCAATAACAAGGCCTAAAGTTGAGGCAGCAATTAAGAGCCTACAACACAAAAAAAGCCCAGGTCCAGATGGGTTCACAGCTGAATTCTACCAGACACACAAAGAGGATCTGGTACCATTCTTTGTGAAACTATTCCAAAAAATTCCAAAAGAGGGAACCCTTCCCAAATCATTTTATGAGACCAACATCATCCTGATACCAAAACCCGTCAGAGACTCAACAAGAAAAGAAAACTTCAGGCCAATATCAATGATGAACATAGATGCAAAAATCTTCAATAACACTGGCAAACCGATTGCAACAGCACATTAAAAAACTTATTCATCATGATCAAGTAGGATTCACCCCAGGGATGCAAGGCTGGTTCAACATACGCAAGTCTATAAATGTAATTGACCACATAAACAGAACCAAAAACATAAACCAAATGATTATCTCAATTGATGCAGAGAAGGCATTTCACAAAATTCAACAGCCCTTTATGCTAAAAACCCTCAATAAACTTGGTATTGATGGAACATATCTCAAAGTAATAAAAGCTATTTATGACAAACCAACAGCCAATATCATACTGAATGGGCAAAAACTGGAAGCATTCCCTTTGAAATCCGGCACTAGACAAGGATGCCCTCTCTCACCACTCCTATTCAACATAGTACTGGACGTTCTAGCCAGAACAATCAGGCAAGAAAAAGAAATAAAGGGTATTCAAACAGAAAAGGTGGAAGCCAAATTGTCTCTATTTGCAGATGACATGATAGTATACCTAGAAGACCCCATCACCTCAGCCCAAAAACTCCTGAAACTGATAAGCAACTTCAGCAAACTCTCAGGATATAAAATCAATGTGCAAAAATCACAAGCATTCCTATACACCAATAACAGACTTAAAGAGAACCAAATCAAGAATGAACTGCCATTCACAATTGCTACAAAGAAAATAAAATACCTAGGAATACAACTCACGAGGAATGTAAGGGACCTCTTTAAGGAAAACTACAAACCACTGCTCAACGAAATAAGAGAGGACACAAACAGATGGAGAAACATTCCATGTTTGTGGTTAGGAAGAATCAATATCATGAAAATGGCTATACTGCCCAAAGTAATTTACACAATCAATGCTATCCCCATCAAGCTACCATTGAATTTCTTCACAGAACTGGAAAAAACCACCATGAACTTCATATGGAACCAAAAGAGAGCCCGCATAGCCAAGTCAATTCTAAGCAAAAAGAACACAGCGGGAGGCATCACACTACCAGACTTCAAACTATACTACAAGGCTACAGTAATCAAAACAGTATGGTACTGGTACCAAAACAGAGATATAGACCAATGGAACAGAACAGAGGCATTGGAGGCAACACAACATATCTACAACCATATAATCTTTGATAAACCAGACAAAAACAAGCAATGGGGAAAGGACTCCCTGTTTAATAAATGGTGTTGGGAAAACTGGCTAGCCATGTGCAGAAAGCAGAAACTGGACCCCTTCCTGACACCTTACACTAAAATTAACTCCAGATGGATTAAAGACTTAAACATAAGACCTGGCACCATAAAAACCCTAGAAGAAAATCTAGGCAAAACCATTCAGGACATAGGAGTAGGCAAGGACTTCATGACCAAAACACCAAAAGCATTGGCAACAAAAGCCAAAATAGACAAATGGGACCTAATCAAACTCCACAGCTTTTGCACGGCAAAAGAAACAGTCACTAGAGGGAATCGGCAACCATCAGAATGGGAAAAACTCTTTGCAGTTTACCCATCTGACAAAGGGCTGATATCCAGAATTTACAAAGAACTCAAACAGATTTACAGGAAAAAAACAAACAAGCCCATTCAAAAATGGGCAAAGGATATGAACAGACACTTCACAAAAGAAGACATACATGAGGCCAACAAACACATGAAAAAATGCTCATCATCACTGGTCATTAGAGAGATGCAAATCAAAACCACATTGAGATACCATCTCACGCCAGTTAGAATGGCGATCATTAAAAAATCTGGAGACAACAGATGCTGGAGAGGATGTGGAGAAATAGGAACACTCTTACACTGTTGGTGGGAGTGTAAATTAGTTCAACCATTGTGGAAGACAGTGTGGCGATTCCTCAAGGACCTAGAAATAGAAATTCCATTTGACCCAACAATCCCTTTACTGGGTATATATCCAAAGGACTATAAATCGTTCTACTATAAGGACACATGCACACCAATGTTCATTGCAGCACTGTTTACAATAGCAGACCTGGAACCAACCCAAATGCCCATTGATGATAGACTGGACTGGGAAAATGTGACACATATACACCATGGAATATTATGCAGCAATCAAAAATGATGAGTTTTTGTCCTTTGTAAGGACATGGATGAATCTGGAGAACATCATTCTCAGCAAACTGACACAAGAACAGAAAAGGAAATAATGCATATTCTCACTCATAGGCAGGTGAGAAAAATGAGAACACATGGACACAGGGAGGGGGTCTACTACACACTGGGGTCTATTGGGGGGAATGAGGGAGGGACAGTGGCGGTGGGGAGCTGGGGAGGGATAGCCTGGGGAGAAATGCCAAGTGTGGATGAAGGGGAGGAAGGCAGCAAAACACACTGCCATGTGTGTACCTATGCAACTATCTTGCATGTTCTGCACATGTACCCGAAAACCTAAAATGCAATAAAAATTTAAAATTTAAAAAGAACAAATCAAATAAGTTAATTAAATTTAAACTTATATTTAATTTACTTTTTAAACATTTTCAAAAATGGATATTTAATTTTGTGTCAATACATTTTAAGAATAAAATTATTTTTAAAATCAAAAAAAAAAAAAAAAGAAAAAGTTCACTGACCCTTGTCCTAGGCAGTCACTGTATGCTATCTATTAATTTCTCTCATGTATCTAGAATAGTACTGGTTAAGACTAGCCTTGAAAGATGTGAGAAAATAGTTACTTAAACCATTTTCTGATTCTGTGGTTCACATAAGGAATTTTGATTGAGAAGAACAGAAAATCACCTAGGTGACCTTCCATCCAACTAGTTGGAGTCCCCAGGGGGAAGAAAATTATTCAAGAAATTATTCATACAATTTTCAGAGGTGAAGGAAAACAGTATTCTCAGATTGAAATGCTCACTGATATGGCTGGGCTGATATGATTTGGGCCCCACCCAAATCTCACCTGAGTTGTAATAATCACCATGTTTCAATGGCAGGGCCAGGTGGAGATAACTAAATCATGGGGTGGTTTCCCCCACAGTATTCTTGTGGTA
The DNA here is from genome assembly GCA_031835075.1 of Saguinus oedipus. NCBI lineage: Eukaryota > Metazoa > Chordata > Mammalia > Primates > Cebidae > Saguinus > Saguinus oedipus. Next base: position 51,430,278 of record CM063176.1, read on the forward strand.
GTGAGTAAGTCTCACAAGATCTGATGGTTTTCAAAATGGGCGTTCCCCTGCACAAGCTCTCTCGCCTGCTACCATGTGTGATGTGCCTTTGCTTCTCCTTTGCCTTCCGACATGATTGTGAGGCCTGGCCAGCCATGTGGATCTACTAAACCTCTTTCCTTTATAAAGTAGCCAGTCTCAGGTATGTCTTTACTAGTAGCATGAGAACAGACTAATCTACTTACCAAAGGCCTAACATAATGGATTGTTAAACTGTACATACAAGGCATATCACTGAAATTTTAAAACACTGGGGTAAAGATAATTATTAAATATTTTCAGAGAAAGAGAGGGAGAGAGGGAGAAAAAAGAAACGTATCCTATCTTTCAACAGCAATACAAAATACAATTGTAAAAGATGATAAAGCAAGTTTCTAAGGAAAAATTATGTTCACCCAAGAATCCTATGAATGGCCAAACATAAGTTGGCTATTTATTCATCTATCATACTTAGAAATCAGCTTGGAATATGCATGCATAAACTTTTTAAAAATATGGGGAAAATGATCAAAGTAACAAACAGAAACTGTTAAAAAGTGGGTAGCATAGGAGGGAGGACAGAGCACCAGAATTTGTTGCTTTTCATTATAAGCCTTTTTACACTATCTCATTTTAAAACTATGTGCAAATTCTTTCACAAGTTTTTTTTTTTTTAGTTTATTAAAAACAAAGGAAAACTATGATCACAAAAAATAGAGTTTACAAGATGATATTTTAAGGAAAGGCAAAAGCAGAATAAAAATTCAAATACCAGTGATAGATTTATTTAAAAAAAAAAGGGTAACTATGTTAGTCTATAAATACATAAAATAACAGAGGGAAAAAGTTGCCAAAAGAGTATTCAATTTTCTAAAAAGAACAAAGGCGTTGATCAGTATATGATTCTACAGTGTTCATAAAGGACCTGAAGCAATGTTGCCAAAAATTCTGCCAGTGATTATAGGAACAAACAATACAGGTACATCTTTAAAACAGCTTTACTGGGTATAATGCACATAGCATACACTGAACCCTTTAAAGTATACAATTCAATGGTTTATAATATATTCATAGAATGTACAATCATTACCACAACTTTGGACCATTTATACCATTACAAAAGGAACCTTTGTGTTATTCAACAGATGCTCCTCGTTTTCCCTCAACCTTCCCAGGCAACCACTAATGTACTTTGTCTCCATAGACTTGTCTATTCTGGACATTTCATGTAAGTGGAATCACGCAATACATAGTCTTATGTAATTGGCTTCTGATTTGGTTTGACTGTGTCCCCACCCAAATCTCATCTTGAATTGTAGTTCCCATAATCTCCATGTGTAAGGGGAGGAATCTGGTGGGAGGTAATTGAATCATGGGGGTGGTTACCCTTATGCTGTTCTCAAGATAGTGAGTTCTTGTGAGATCTGATGGCTTTATAAGGGGTTTTTCCACTGTTTTCTTGGCACTTCTTGCTGTTGCCATGTGAAGAGTGATGTATTTGCTTCCCCTTTGCCATGACTGTAAGTTTTTTGAGGCCTCCCAGCCATTCTGAATTATGAGTCAATTAAAGCTTTGTCCTTTATAAATCACCCAATCTTGGCTGGGTGCAGTGGCATTCATGCCTGTAATCTCAGCACTTTGGGAGGTTGAGGCGGGCAGATTACCTAAGGTCAGAATTTTAAGACCAGCCTGGCCAACATGGTGAAACCCCGTGTCTACTAAAAATACAAAATTAGCAGGGGATGGTGGTGCATGCCTGTGATCCAGGCTTCTTAGGCTGAGGCTGGAGAATTGCTTGAAATCGGGAAATGGAGGTTGCAGTGAGCTGAAATTGTGCCACTGCACTCTAGCCTGAGCAACAAGAGCGAAACTCTGTCTCAATAATAATAATTAAAAAAATAAATTACCCAGTCTTAGGCATGTCTTTATGAGCAGCGTGAGAAGAGACTAATACAGCTTCTTTCACTTAGTACATTATTTTCTAGGTTCATGCATGTTGTAGCCTGTATCAATACTTCATTCCTTTTTATTGATGAACAGTATTTCAGTATGTGTGTATACCTTACTTTGTTATCAGTTGATGGACGTTTGTGCAGTTTCTAATTTTTGACTATTATGAATAATGCTGCTGTGAACACGGATGCACAAGTTTTGTATGGATATGTTTTAAGAATGCTGTAAAATAAAAGTAGCATTAAAAAAATTCAATGAATTAGACAAGTGTTTTTACAAGCATAAAACAATATATGAATAGCAAGTATTCTAGCATTTAAATTTAAATGTTTTATGTCTTTCCACTTCATTTCTCTATGAAGATAGTTATTTCGAATCAACAAATATATAAATAAATTGTAGATATATGGACATAGAGAAAAAACCCAAACAGTAAAAAAGGATATAAATTATAAATCTCTGTCTTCTTTGTGCCATTCCCAGAGCAAATACTATGAAGTTTCTTAGATCCTTCCAGAATTATTTTCTACAAATATCAGCATATAAGAAATCATTTAAATATTTTCTGGTTTTACACAAACAGTATAATCCTATATACAATGTTCTGCATTTTTCTTTTTCTTTTTTTTTGAAACAGAGTTTCACTCTATTGCCCAGGCTGGGGTGGCATGATCTTGGCTCACTGCAACCTCCGCCTCCTGGGTTCAAGTGATTCTCCTGCCTCAGCCTCCCAAGTAGCTGAGACTACAGGCACCTACCACCACACCTGGCTTTTTGTATTTTTAGTAAAGATGGGGTTTTACCATGTTGGCCAGGCTGGTCTTCAACTCCTTGCTCAGGTGATTCACTTGCCTTGGACTCCCAAAATGCTGGGATTACAGGCGTGGGGCATTGCACCTGGCCTTGTTATGCATTTTCCTTTCTTCATTTAATATAATCTGAAATGAATTATATATCAAAACCTATAAACCTGCCTCTTTTTAAACAGCAGATAAGGATTTTGCTGTATGCATGTATCATAATTTACTTACTGCTGCACTGATGTGGTGTCCCACCTTTTTCCTAGCTAACAGAATTATGATTTTATTCAAATATTGGGTAACTATGTATGTCAGGGATACACAGCTACTCCTCTTCCCCAGAATTCTGATTCCTGTAAGCCTCAGGGTAACAACATTTTCCTTACCAACAATAGGGTAGGAAATATGCACATCATACAATTTTGGCCCAAGAGAAAAAGATTCAAAGTCTTCTGCGGGGGGGCGTCTTCTGGAAAAAGGTTCTTCACTTTTTTTGTTTGTTTCTTTTGAGACAGAGTCTAGCTCTGTTGCCCAGGCTGGAGTGCAGTGGCACAATCTCTGCTCACTGTAATCTCCACCTCCCTGGTTCAAGCGATTCTCCTGCCTCAGCCTCCTGAGTAGCTGAGATTACAGGTGCATGCCACCACACCCAGCTAATTTTTGTGTATTCAGTAGAGGTTGGGATCCTTTCACTTAACACATTATTTTCTAGGTTCTGTTGGCCAGGATGGTCTCGCTCTACTGACCTTGTGATCCACCCACCTCGGCCTCCCAAAGTGCTGGGATTACAGGCGTGAGCCACCAGCCCTGGCTGGTTCTTCACTTTTTTAAAGAGATACTCAGCAAAAAGCTTTCCTGTTTAACCTCTGGTCATTATTGTGTCTTTGGAAATGCTATAAATATCTGTGACCACAGAGAGAAAGCCAAGAGAATCCCAGAGAAGGTGGGTCAAGCATGATTTCCTTCACCTGCTGCAATGACCAACCTTCTTTTATTCTTATCATTAGAGATAACCAGTGTGCTTATTGTGTAATGCAGTTTTAATTGTTACCTCGTCTGTAACCTGAAGGTGAAAGCATCCTAAACAATAGTTTGTCACAGGATTACCTCCTAAACCTTCTAGAGTAAGTGATCCCCCATCCCTGTATTCACTCTCCGGTATCCTGTGTTTTCTCTTCCATGAAGCTCAGCACACTGGTAATAATTTGGAGTTACTTGTTCACACTAGTCCATACTAGACAGTAAGCTTTGTTGAGGGTACAAACTGTGGCTATCTCATTAATAAGCATAGCAAAGTGCCTGAGAAATAGGTATAAAAGATATACCAAATTTGTGTATGTAGGTAGGTTTTTTTCCTATCCAAAAAAATACATAGAAAAATACACATAGGAAATCATAGAAGAGCACACTATCAGTGGTAGTTTTATAGACATGAAATTATGGCTGATTTTCATTTTTCTTTATAAAAAAACTATCATGTATAAGTTACATTACTTCTATAACATAAATATACACATGCATATATATACTTTATATAAATCTAATATATTGAGTATAAATGCTAAAGATATATATAGAGAGTATGCACAGAATGTAGGAAATGGGGTGAGGCTTTTTCAGATGCCCATGCACAATTCTTACGTGTGCACCTTATCTAATGTGTTGCACTTTTTTCCCTCTGAGCATATGAAGTGTAGATTTTTATTATAATTTGCTATTTTTTTTTGAGATGGAGTTTCGCTCTTGTCACCCAGGCTGGAGCACAATGGTATGATCTCGGCTCACTGCAACCTCTGCCTCCCAAGTTCAAGTGATTCTCCTGCCTCAGCCTCCCGAGTAGCTGGGATTACAGGCATGTGCCACCATGCCCAGCTAATTTTTGTATTTTCAGCAGAGATGAGGTTTCATCATGTTGGCCAGGCTTGTCTCAAACTCCTGACTTCAGGCAATTCACCCGCCAAAGTGCTGTGATTACAGGCATGAGCCACCACACCTGGCCATAATTTGCTATTGAGCACTAACTTCAACTTGCAGTTTCCTGTTTTTTAACTTATGAGTAACACTTTTTCACAAAAACGTTTTTGAACTTCATGTTTTCTCAAAGATATAAAAGGTGCCTTCAACTTTTGACCACAATTTCCATTTGGCTGAATGCCCAAGAACCAAATTTTTGCTATAATATGTTATCTCAGCAGACATTTTTATGGCAAATACATTCAGTTGAAAACATTCTGAGCTATATAAAAATAATGACATAAATGACAAAGAGGAAAATAGAGAACCACACATAATAATGTCCTTTGTACAGAAGACATTTCACCATGTGTTTTCCGTTCTTTTTCTAGCATAATGAATTAGCATTGATCCACACAAATTTATGCTAATTTATCCTTATAATAAATTAGCATAATTTCTAAATGAAACAAATGTGCAGCCTATGATTACAAAAATGAAGTAAATATTTGGTAAATGTTACTAGCTATAACGTTTAGTAATAGTGAAGTTATGGAAAATAAAATAAAAATTAAGAATATGGCAGTAGAGTCCTAATCCTGATTTATCAATTATAAATAGCCTTCTTTCAAGACAAAAATAAGTGGAAAGACATCCTGTGTTCATGGATTGGAAGAACTAAATATTGTTAAAATGTCCACACTACCCAAAGCAATCTAAAAATTCAATGCTACACCCACCAAAATCCCAGTGGTATTTTTTATATAAATAGAAAAAAAAATCCTAAAATTCATACCGATCTACAAAAGACCCTGCATCTTGAGAAAGAAGAACAAAGCTAGAGGCATTGTAGTTCCTGATTTCAAAATATATCACAAAGCTACAGTAATTAAACCAGTATGATACAGAAATTAAGACAGAGACCAATAAAATACCCCAAAAATAAACTCATGAAATACAGTCCACTGATCTTTGACTCAGGTGCCAACCATACACAGAGGGGTAAGGATAGTCTCTTCAACAAATGGCTTAGGAAAACTGGATATCCATATGCAAAAGAAAGAAATTGGACCCTTATGTTAAACCATACACATAAATGAACTCAAAATTAATTAAAGACATAAACATAAGACCTGAAACTGTAAAACCCTTAAAAGAAAACAGAGAAGAAGCTTCTTGACTTTGGTCTTGACAATGACAATGATCTTTTGGGTGACACCAAAAGCAGAGGCAATGAAAGCAAAAATTGACAAGTGTGGCTACATTAAACTAAAAAGCTTCTATATGGCAAAGGAATCAATCAACGAAGTGAAAAGGCAACCTATAAAATGGAAAAAGTATTTACAGACCATGTATAAGAAAAAGAGTTGCTCTCCAAACTCCAAAATTGCATACAAAAGTAACTCCCATAACTCTGGTGGGAGGTAATTGGATCATGGTGGCAGTTTCTCCCATGCTGTTCTTGTGACAGTGAGTGAGTTCTCAGGAGATACGATAATTTTACAAGGGGCTCTTCTCCCTTCACTTTCTCTTGTCTCTCCTACCACCTTGTGGAGAAGGTGCCTGCTTCCCTTTCATCTTCTGCCATGATTGTAAGGTTCCTGAGGAAACTGTGAGTTAATTAAACCTCCTTTGTTTATAAATTACCCAGTCTCAGGTTATATCTTTATAGGAATGTGAAATGGACTAATACAAACAAGGAACCCAGTTAAAAAATTAACTAAGGACTTGAATAGACATTTCTCCAAAGAAGACAAACAAATGGCCCACCCTTTATGTGAAAAGCTGCTCAAAAATCACTAATCATCAGGGAGATGCAAATCAAAACCGCACCTGTTAGGATGACTATAACAAAAATTTTTAGATCTTTTAGATAACAAGTTTTGATGAAGATGTGGAGAAACTGAAATCCTTGTACACTGTTGGGAGGAATGTAAAATGGTCCAGCCTCTATAGAAAACAGTATAAAGGTTCCTAAAAAAAATTTAAAAGTAGAACCACCAGGTCATCCATCAATCCCACTTCTGGGTATGTAGCCAGAGGAAATAAAATCACTGCAATTAAAGTTATCTGCCCTACTACTGTTCATTACAGCATTATTCACAGAAGCCAAGATATGGAAATAACCTGAATACTCGATGAAGGATAAATTAAGAAAATGTGGCATATACATACAATGAGGCATTATTCAGCCTTCAAAAAGAAAACCTTGTTATTTGCAACAAAATGGATGAATCTTGAGGACATTACACTAGGTGAAATAAGCTATTTCCAGAAGAGCAAATACTGATGATCTTACTTACATAATCTAAAATAATCAAATTCATAGAAGCAGAGAGTAGGATGGTGGTTTCCAGAGGCTGGGGGTAGGGATGAATTGGGAGTTATTCAATGGGTGTAAAATTTCAGTTATGCACGGTGAATATGTTCTAGAGATCTTTTTTGCAACATGGTGTTTATAGTTAACAATACTGCATTGTACACTGAAAACTAAGAGGGTAGATATCAACTGTTCTTACTACACAAAAGGAGATGACAGAAAGAAACTTTTGGAGGTGATGGTTATATTTCACCTTGATTGTAGTGATATTTTCACAGCTGTATGCATACATCTAAACCTATCAAACTATGTGTATTATATGTGTACAGAGTTTTTGTATATGAACTATACCTCAATAAATCAGTTAAAATTTTGTTTAAATGTCCTTATTTTTCTGGTTAACATCTCTAATTCAAAGGTAGTACTGACTTTCAAGCTTCCTTCCCTCCCTTTCTTTCTTCCTCCCTCCCTTCCGTCCCTCTTCCTTTCCCTTCCCTTCCTTTTCCTTCCTTCCCCCATCCCCCTATTCCCTCCCCCACATCCCCATTTCCTCTCCCCTCCCCTCCCTTCCCACTTCCTTTCCTTTCTTTCAGGACTGTCTCACTGTGTTGCCCAGGGTGTCCTCAAATTCCAGCTATTTTTTTTTTTTGGGTAGAGATGAGGTCTCACTATGTTGCTGTCTCACTATGTTGCCCATGGTGTCCTCAAATTCTAGCTTTTTTGGGGGAGGATAGAGCTGGGGTCTCACTATGTTACTCAGGATGATCTTAAACTTTTGGGCTCATGTGATCCTCCCACCTTGGCCTCCCAACGTGCTGGGATGAGCAACTGTGTCAGGCCAAATATTCTTTCTAATAGGAGAATAAGATCATCAAAAATAATGGTAAATTTTAAAAATTATAACTTAAACAATAATATTAATTCCTCTAACAGATATCCATATTGTCTATTTCTACTTATATTGGTTTTAATATATTTTGGCTTATAAGATTATATTGGTTTTAATATATTTTGGCTTATAAGAGTTTATCTATTTTAACTAAATTGTTAAAATTATTGGCATAAAATTAGTTATAATATTACCTTTTAAAAAATGTCTGTAGGTTCCCGCCTCTGATTCCTAATATTGGCCATTTCCTCTCTCATTTAAGGCTAGCTGTGGCATATCAATTTCATTAATTTTTTCAAAGATCCATCTTTGGTTTCTCTACTTTTTATCCATTTTCTTCTCCACTGATTTCCACTCTTATTTCCTTCCTTCCTTTTTTTTTTTAAAAAAGAACTTAAGGTGGAAGCTTATATCGATGATTTTGAGTATTTCTTCAGTTATATATAAGTATTTAAAGGTATAAAGTACTCCATAAGCATTGAATTAGGTTCATTTCACATTTTGGTGTGTTATGCTTTAATGATCAGTTAAATGCTTTTTAATTTTCCTTATATATATTTTTTGATACATGGCTTATTCAAAAGCAACTTGTTTAATTTCTAAATATTTGTGATATTTCCAGCTATATATGTATGTGTATATATATATATAACTGAATTCTAACTTAAATCTGTTGTTATCCAAGAACATACCCTGTTGAACTTCTTTTTTTTGAGACAGAGTCTCATTCTGTTACCCAGGCTGGAGTGCAGTGGTGTGATCTCAGCTCACTGCAACCTCCACCTCCCAGGTTCAACTGATTCTTATGCCTAGCCTCCCAGGTGGGTGCGACCACACCAAGCTAATTTTTTATTTATTTTTATTTAAAAAAATTTTTTAGTAGAGGTGGGGCTTCACCATGTTGGCCAGACTGGTCTTGAACTCCTGACCTAAAGTGATCTACACACCTTGGCTTCCCAAAGTGCTGGGATTATAGGCATGAGCCACCATGCCCAGCCAATCCTGTTGAATTACAATCCTTTTAAGTGTATTGGAACTTGCTTTATGGCCCTATATGTGGTCTACCTTGGTAAATGTTTCATGGGCATATATATAGAGTGCGTACACTCTTGGGTAATAGCTGTAGTGTTCTATACATATCAAATAGGTGAATTCGATTGCTAGTGTTGTTCAAATCATCTATGTACTTACTAATTCTTTTTTGTCTAGTTGTTATATCAGTTACTATGAGAGAAGTGATAAAATCAACTATTGTGGATTTGTTTATTTATTTAGTTCTGTCCATTTTTGCTTCGTAATTTTAAAGATTTATTGCTAGGTGCATACACATTTTAGATTGTATTCTTCTTGATGAATTTACCCTTTATAATACTGAAATTCCCCTTTGTTCTGGCAATTCTGTCCTAAAGTCTAATTTGGCTAATGTTAATTCAACCATTAGCATATTTTTTTCTGGTATTTGCAAGGTATCTGATATGGTTTGGAATTATGTCTCTGTCCAAATCTCATGTCAAATTGTAATCCTTAATGTTGGAGGAGGGGCCTGCTGGGAGGTGACTGGATCATAAGGGCAGATGTACCCTTGCTGTGCCGGTGGTAGTGAGTTCTTATGAGCTCTGATTGTTTAAAAGTGTGTAGGACTTCCCCCTTCATTCTCCTCCTTCTCTGGCCATGTAAGACAAGCCTGCTTCCCCTTCACCGTCTGTCGTGATTGTAAGTTTCCTGAGGTCTCCCCAGTCATGCTTCCTGTACAGCCTGTGGAACTGAGAGTCAACTAAACCTCTTTTCTTTATAAATTACCCAGTCTCAGGTAGTTCTTTAGAGTAATGCAAGAACAAATACAGAAAATTGGTACTGGGGAGTTGGGCATTGCTATACAGACACCTGAAAATGTGGAAGCAGCTTCGGAAGTAGGTAATGGGCAGAGGTTGAAACAATTTGGAGAGATCAAAAGCAGAAAGGAAGGTGAGGGAAAGCTGAAACTTCCTAGAGACCTGTTGAATGGTTGTGACCAAAATGCTGATAGTGAGGAGGACAGTGAAGTCCAGGCTGAGGAGGTCTCGGAGATGAGGAATCTTTTGGGAACTGAAGTAAAGGTCCCTCTTGCTATGCTTTTCCAAAGAGACTGGCAGCACCATGCCCCTGCTCTAGAAATCTGGAACTCTGAACTTGAAAGAGATGATTTAGGGTATCTGGCAGAAGAAAATTTCTAAGCAGCAAAGTGTTTAAACTGTGGCCTGGTTGCTTCTAACAACATATGTTTATATGCATTTACAAAGATGATCTGAAACTGGAACTTATATTTAAAAGGAAAGCAGAGTATATAAGTTTGGAATATGTGCAGCCTGACCATGTGGTAGAAAAGAAAACACAATTTTCTGGGGAGGAATTCAAGCCAGCTGCTGGACCTGAATGTTAATAGCCAAGACAACAGGGATGACGCCTTGAATGCTATTTAGAGGATTTGTGGCAGCTCCTCCCATCACAGCTCCAGAAGACTAGAAGGGAAGAAGGGTTTCATGGGCCTGGCCCAGGGCCCTGCTACTCTGTACAACCTTGGGACACTGCTCTCTGCATCCCAGTCACTCCAGCTCCAACTATGAGTATAAGAGCCCCAGATATGTCTCAGGCCACTGCTCCAGAAGGTGCAAACCACAAGCCTTGGTGGCATCCACATGGTGTTAAGCCTGCAGGCATGCAGAGGGCAAGAGGTGAGGCTTGGGAGCTCTGCCTATATTTCAGAGGACGTACGGAAATGTCTGGATATACAGACAGAAGCCTGCTGCAGGGGCAGAGCCCTCATGGAGAACCTCTACTAGGACAGTGTGGAGGGGAAATGTGGAAATGGAGCCCCCCCACAGGATTCCCACTTGGAAACTGCCTAGTGGAGCTGTGAGAAATGGGCCACTATCCTCCAGATCCCAGAATAGGTAGATTGACTAACAGCTTGTGCTATGTGCCTGGAAAAGCCACAGGCACTCAACACTAGCCTGTGAAAGCAGCCAAAGGGGCTGTACCCGGCAAAGGCACAGGGGTGGAGATTCCCAAGGCCTTGGGAGCCCACCCCTTGCATCAGTGTGACCTGGATGTGAGACACAGAGTCAAAGGAGATTATTTTGGAGCTTTAAGATTTAGTGATTGCCCTGCTGGGTTCTGAACCTGCATGAGGCCTATCGCCCCTTTATTTTGGCTGATTTCTACCTTTTGTAATGGTTATATTTACCCAATGCCTGTACCTCCATTGTATCTTAGAAGTAACTAACTTCTTTTGATTTTACAGACTCACAGGCAGAAGGGACTCACCTTGTGTCACATGAGACTTTGAACTGTGAACATTTGAGTTAATGCTGGAATAAGTTAAAACTTAGAGGACTGGGAGCAGTGTGAAGAAGAGGAGGTGAGAACGACCCCCGGACCGACCAAGGCTACAGTAATCAAAACAGCATGGTACTGGTACCAAAACAGAGATATAGACCAATGGAACAGAACAGAGGCATCGGAGGCAACACAACATATCTACAACCATATAATCTTTGATAAACCAGACAAAAACAAGCAATGGGGAAAGGATTCCCTGTTTAATAAATGGTGTTGGGAAAACTGGTTAGCCATGTGCAGAAAGCAGAAACTGGACCCCTTCCTGACACCTTACACTAAAATTAACTCCAGATGGATTAAAGACTTAAACATAAGACCTGGCACCATAAAAACCCTAGAAGAAAATCTAGGCAAAACCATTCAGGACATAGGAGTAGGCAAGGACTTCATGACCAAAACACCAAAAGTATTGGCAACAAAAGCCAAAATAGACAAATGGGACCTAATCAAACTCCACAGCTTTTGCACTGCAAAAGAAACAGTCACTAGAGTGAATCGGCAACCAACAAAATGGGAAAAAATCTTTGCAGTTTACCCATCTGACAAAGGGCTGATATCCAGAATTTACAAAGAACTCAAACAGATTTACAGGAAAAAAACAAACAAGCCCATTCAAAAATGGGCAAAGGATATGAACAGACACTTCACAAAAGAAGACATACGTGACGCCAACAAACACATGAAAAAGTGCTCATCTCTTGACCTTGTGAATACAAAAAATTAGCTGGATGGTGGTGCGTGCCTGTAATCCCAGCTACTCAGGAGGCTGAGGCAGGAGAATTGCCTGAACCCAGGAGGTGGAGGTTGCGGTGAGCCGAGATCGCGCCATTGCACTCCAGCCTGGGTAACAAGAGTGAAACTCCGTCTCAAAAAAAAAAGAAAAAGTGCTCATCATCACTGGTCATTAGAGAGATGCAAATCAAAACCACATTGAGATACCATCTCACGCCAGTTAGAATGGCGATCATTAAAAAATCTGGAGACAACAGATGCTGGAGAGGATGCGGAGAAATAGGAACACTCTTACACTGTTGGTGGGAGTGTAAATTAGTTCAACTATTGTGGAAGACAGTGTGGTGATTCCTCAAGGACCTAGAAATAGAAATTCCATTTGACCCAGCAATCCCATTACTGGGAATATTTCTAAAGGACTATAAATCATTCTACTATAAGGACACATGCACACGAATGTTCATTGCAGCACTGTTTACAATAGCAAAGACCAGGAACCAACCCAAATGCCCATCGATGATAGACTGGACTGGGAAAATGTGGCACATATACACCATGGAATATTATGCAGCAATCAAAAATGATGAGTTTTTGTCCTTTGTAAGGACATGGATGAATCTGGAGAACATCATTCTCAGCAAACTGACACAAGAACAGAAAACGAAATACCACATATTCTCACTCATAGGCGGGTGAGAAAAATGAGAACACATGGACACAGGGAGGGGGGTACTACACACTGGGGTCTATTGGGGGGAATAGGGGAGGGGCAGCGGGAGGGGAGCAGGGGAGGGACAGCCTGGGGAGAAATGCCAAATGTGGGTGAAGGGGAGGAAGGCAGCAAAACACACTGCCATGTATGTACCTATGCAACTATCTTGCACATTCTGCACATGTACCCCAAAACCTAAAATGCAATAAAAATTAAAAAAATAATAATAATAACTTAGAGGACTGTTGAGAAGGGATGATTGCATTTTGCAGTGCGAGAAGGACATGAGATTTGGGAGGGCCCAGGGGCAGAATACAGTTTGGATTTGTGTCCCCACCCAAATCTCATGTCAAATTGTAATGCCATTGTTGGAGGAGTGGCCTGGTGGGAGGTAATTCAAACACAGTGGTTGACTTCCCCCTTGCCGTTTTTGTAATAGTGAGTGAGTTTTCATGAGATCTGTTTGTTTAAAAGTATGCAGCACTTCCTCCTTACCTCTCTTCTTCCTTCTCCGGCCATGTAAGACACGCCTGTTTCCCCTTTACCTTCTGCCATGATTTTAAGTTTTTTGAGGCCTCTCCAGCCATGCTACCTCTACAGCCTATAAAACTGTGGGTCAATTAAACCTCTTTTCTTTATAAATTACCCAGTCTCAGGTAGTTCTTTATAGCAGTGTGAGAATGGACTAATCTAGTAACTCTTTTTCTGTCCTTTTACTTTTAACCTGTCTGGGTCTATATACTCAAAGTATGTCCCCTGTAAAAAGCATCTAATTGAATCTGGCTTTTTTGAAGTGGCAATTAGTGACATGCTTGACTTTACTAATATCACCTTTTTATTTGTTTTCTGTTTATCTTTAATTCTTCTTTCCTTGCCTTTTTAAAAATTATTATTTCTTGGTATTTCATTTTATTTCTTTTATTGGATTTTTATACACATTTCTTTCTTTCTTTTTTCTTTCTTTGAGATGAGTCTCACTCTGTTCCCAGGCTGGAGTGCAGTTGCATGATCTTGGCTCACTGCAACCTCTGCCTCCCAGGTTCAAAAGATTCTCCTGCCTCAGCCTCCCAAGAAGCTGGGACTACAGGTGCACGGCACCATGCCCAGCTAATTTTTGTATTTTTAATAGTGATGGGCACATTGGCCAGGATGGTCTCGATCTCTTGACCTTGTGATCTGCCCAAGTTGGCCTACCAAAGTGCTAGGATTGCAACTTACAGGCATTAGCCACCACACCCAGCCTTAAATTTCGATTTTAATTTCTTAGTAGCTGCTCTTAAGATTATACTATGCTTCTTTAAATTATTACCACTGTAACAGCCAGAGAACTGAACTACTCAGATTTCTTTAGCATCTCTTTCTTTTTTTTTTTCTTTTGAGATGGAGTCTCAGGCTGTTGTCCCGACTGATGTGCTGCAGCACAATGAGGGCTCATTGCAACCACCACCTCCCAGGTTCAAGCGATTTTTGGCTAATTTTTTATTTTTAGTAGAGATGAGTTGCATATTAGCCAGGCTGGTCTCGAATTCCTGACCTCAAGTGATCCACCCGCCTTGGCCTCCCAAAGTGCTAGGATTAGAGGCATGAGCCACCACGTTTGGCCTCTTTAGCATCACTATCAAGAGAACTTGCTGCAATAAGCATAGTGGATTGACAGCCCCAACTGAGCACCCATATTTGAATCTACCTGCTGTGTGCCCCTTGCTTGCTCCTGGCCAAAGCCTGGGCACAGCAGAGATTCTAGAGCCCAGACAATCTTGTCTAACACTGGACTTCTCTAACAGATAACCTTTTCTTGATTTCCAATCACCTTAAAGAAGATGGGAAATCAAGAAAAGAAGACCAGAGTACATCCTGCCCGGGGCCCAAAAGCCTCTGGATCTCCAGGACTCTGGAGTCCCAATGAAATCCCCACACACAGCTAGGTGCCACTGCTGGTTATTCCTGCTAGAGCCAAAACATGAACCATTGGTAGTGATCTCACCACCTCCAGGAGCAGGACTAGTAAACTAAAAAATATCCTGAAGAAAGACTACCGGACTTGTAGCCACCACCTGGGGCCAATGTTCTCCAACTCCCATTCTATAGCTGCTGACACTAAAAGCAACACCCGCTCCCCATAGCCACTGCCACCCACACCTGAGCATTCTGACAAGGGCCTGAGGATTACTTCACCCCTGCTTACCATTCCCATGCACAACTCAGGAGCTTGGACAGGCTTATCTAGTCAGGCAACCCTCCTGATAGACAATGGAGAATGACTATCCAAGCAGATTCAACCAACTAATAGTCCCAGCTACCTGCTGGTTCTTGGATGCAAGGAGTCCAGAGTGATCTGGCAGCCACTGTAGGCCGTGGTTCCATGGGACCTTGCTGTGTACCCTGGAAAGAGTTTGCTTCCTTTGGGTCTTGAACCTCTAAACCTGTAGAGCTCAGAGTTGCAGGGATGGGAAGCACAGAGTCCTCCAGTGGATCACTGGAAAACTGTAAACTGAGCGATTCCTACTCCTCTTTTGTTCCTCAATCCCCATGTACTTCCTGTTGGGAACACATATTGAGGTCTCCGATTCAATGAGTAAACTGTATCCCAAAAAGCAACACCCATGATTGCAGAGTATTGCCTCCAAAGGGTACTACAGTTGTGGCTTTAGTAGGCCATTCCAGTGCTCTATGAGGCTTCTTGCTCCTGGATGGTGTAGTAGGTAATGTGATCAATGGATCCCATCATGGGCTTACTCATGCACCTCCTTTTCTGTGAACTGCAGCCCCTGGAAAAACAAGTAACTGTGTGGATTTCTATTCCTACAAATCAGGCATTCTGTAAGCCCCCATGTAGATGTGCTGGCTGAGGTTCTGTGGACAGAAAGGGCAAGCACAGAGCCAGAAGTCTCTATCCATGTGAGGACACATGACTGGTCCTTAGGATGGGGCCCAATATAGTGAACTTGCCATAAGGTGGCTATGGCCCAAGGATCTGCTGTTTAATTTTCTTATACAGTCTCTGTCTGGCTTTGATATTGGAGTAATGCTGGCCTCATGAATAAAATGGGACATTTTCCTCCTCTTCTATTTTTGGTAAGGCATTGCATAGAAATGGAATTATTTACTCCTTAAATATGTGATAGAATTCAACAGCAAGTTATCTAGGCCTGAGGTTCTCTTTGTTGGAAGGGTTTTAACTTCAAATTCAATTTCTTTAAGTGATGTAAGACTATTTAGGTAATCTATTTCTACTTAAGTGAGTTTTTGTAGTATGTGTCTTTAAAGAAACTGATGCATTTCATCTAAGTTATTGAATTTATAGGCAAAAAGCTGTTCACAATATCCATTATCTACTTAAAATCTGTACATTCCGCAGTGATGCTACTTTCTAGTTTCTTAAGGTGGAAGCTTAATGATACAAGGCCTTTCTTTTTTTTCTAATATAAGCATTTAATGCTACATACTTCCTTTTAAGCATTATGTTACCCACAATCTACATATTTTGATGTATTTTTGTTTCATTCTCTTAAAATATTTTCCAATTTCCCTTGAGAATTTTTATTTGACCCATGAGCTATTTGGAAGTGTTTAACTTCCAAATATTTGGGGATTTTCTATATACCTTCCTGTTATTGAAACTTGCTTTCATTCCATTATAGTCAGAAATCAAAATTTGCATGATTTCTTTTAAAAATGTGACGGTTTGGGCTTTGGCCCAGTTTACTCAGTAACTATTCTATGTGTACTTGAAAAGACTACATACTCTCCTACTGTTGGAGTAGAGAGCCTACAGATGTCAATTAGGTAAAATCAATTTGATAGTGTTCTTTAGGACTTTGACATCATTACTAAATTTTGTTTTGTCTACATGTTCTACCAGCTATTGAGAGAAAGAAGAGCGCTAAATTATCCCCTATAGGATAATACATTTGCCTATTTTTCCTTTCAGGTCTGTCATTTATTGCTTTGGGTATATTAGTGCTTTGTCGTTAGGTGCATACACAATTAGAATTCTCCCGGCTTCTTCAGGAATTTCTCGTTTTTATCATGATGTAATGGTCCTTTTATCCGTAGTAATTGTCCTTATTCTAAGGTCTACTTTTTCTGAAATTAATATGGCTACCTCAGTTTCTTCTGATTACTTTTGCAGAGTATGTCCTTTTTCATCTTTCAAATTTTAACCATCTATTTCACTATATCTAAGTAGATTTTTTCTATTTTCCAGTTTTCTTGAGTTATAATTAACAAAAACTTGTACATATTCAAGGTACACGTGATTTGATTTATGTATACTTTGTGAAATAATTACCACATCAAATTAATTAACACATCTGTCACCACACATAGTTACTTACCATTGTGTGTATAGTGAGGCCACTTAAAATCTACTCTCTTAGTACATTTCAAGTGTACAATATAGTATCATTAACTATAGTCACCATGCTTCACATTAGATCCCAGAACTTTTCCAGCTCACTACTAAAATTCTGTACCTTTTGACCAACATCTCCCCATTTCTCCTATTCTCCCAGTTTCATGGTTGTTTACACATCGGGTTAAGCCTAACATCCTATTACTGTATCATGGCTCAAATTGGAAGTATCAAAATGGCTTTTTAACTCTTAAAAAAACAGCAATACCTGAATACCTCTTCAATATGATAAATAATAAAAAGCTATCCACGTTGGAGACATGCTAGATGCATTCCCACTAAAATTGAAAACAAGACAAATATACATCCATTGTTACTATGACTAAACATTATTAAACATGAGCAAGCCAATAATATTAGAAAAAAGAGATAGAAAGAAAACTTTGAAATATGTTAGAAATATTAGAAATAAGAGATAGAAAACTTTGAAATCATGAAAATACATGATTCTAAGAAAAATGTAACAAAATAAGTAAATTAAAACAAAAGTATAAATAAATAAATAACTCAACAACTTGGGAATTTAAAAACTCACTCCTAAGCAACACTTGTGCCAAAAAAGCAATCAAAACCAGACATTATCAAGTCTGGAATTTATTCTGGTGAAATAGTAAAAACAGAAATTTAGCTTCATTTTTCTTCATATGACTATCCAATTTATTCAATACCATTTCCTCAAGAATCCAAAATTTCCAAACCGATTTAAAATGTTGTTTTTATGTCATACTAGATAGAGTGGGGAAAATCTTTCTTCAAACCAAAAAACCAGAGGCAACTTAATTGGTGTGCTTGGCTGGATCTTTGCAGCAACAGCTGCCTTGCCCTTAGTGTCAGCAATTTCTTTCCTTCAAATTCACCTTATTAAAATTGAACAAAACAAAACAAACAAAAATCTTTAAACATGAAGTACAAAAGAAGGGCTTCTGCTTTCCTTACTGAAATCAAGTATGGTACCATAGAAGCCCCCAGAGAGGCTGGTGTTTTGGGAATGATCTGTCATGTCAAATGCTGCGAAGAGCATGAGTAAGATGAAATGAGATGAACCTGGCAGCAGGGAAGTCACTGGTGACCTAAATAACAGCAGTTTCATCGGAGTCACAGGGGTATGAGTTAGAGTAGAGTGGGTTAATGAGCATCCCGGAGAAGCAGAAATGATGAGGGCAGACAACTCTCCCATGAATGTTCCATATTCAGGTGAACAGAGAAACGAGTCAACAGCTAAAGGATGAAGATTTTAAGGATGATAAAAGTGGTAATAATCCAGAGGGGAAATTCCTGAAATACATCTCTACCACTGCTCTGGTAGGGTTTCGATTCTGGCAACAGAAAGGACTCTGATACTAAATAGGTACAAGGAGACACTTGTCAGTTTGAGGGCCCTGCTGAGGAACCAGGAAATAACTGCTGACTGGAGTTTGCTCTGATGGTAAATGAGGCAGATGGTGTGGAAAGGCAGCAATGTAAGTGACGTCTGCATAGAAAGAAATATATTCACTTGATAAACCCTCAATGTGTTTAGTAATAAATGACTAGGAAGACGCAAATATAATTTGCATCACCTTTATGAGAAAACACTGAATCTGCTCAACTGGAATCCGACTATCGTACAGTCTCTAAATCAGTTTTACTAGAATGAGATAATTCCAGTCTTTAATTTCTCCATTATCTTACATTTATGTTTTTCATAAAATAAATGGTTTTAGGATCATGTCATCCCCAATTTCAATTCCTTTTACATTTTCACAACTTAGGGCAAATCCTGAGATACATCTTCAAATATCATAATGAGAATTTATTATTCTAACCTCCTGAAAAAAAATTACTTTTTCCACTTTAGTAAAACAAAATACATACTTACTCGGAATAGTATTTCTTCATTCCACTTGGGATTCAAACTCTAAAAAATAATAAACATAGAATAACACTTTTGTAATGTAAAAATAAAACAAAGTACATTAAAAACTTTTTGAATATTGCTAAATCTAACCTTTTTAATGGTTTTTGTTTGCACACTTGTAAGAACTCCATTCATTGGGTCATATAATGTCACTCTCACATAAGGATCACTGTTAAAAAAAAAAGAAATAAAATTTTTAATTATTGCTTACCCCAACCCCAGATTACCCAAACTATAAAATTCACAGTTTTCCTTGTTAATTATATCTATGATGATTTCTTACATTTAAAATTAAGGATTCTTAGGCAGGTACGCAATTAAAGTAATTTTTGTATCTCGTTAAAAACCTGAAGTACCACATTAGCAAAAGACACAATTAGAAAGAAAACCTTTTAATCACAGGCCTAATGATTATAACCTTTCTAGATTTTTTAAATTTTTTTTTTTATTACATTCTTTCTTCTTTTGAGTTAAGATGGTTAATTCAATGATTCTAAGACTGGTTTTGTAAGACCTCAGGTTATTTCATGGGTGTAAACTCTTCGTATAAATTAAAGGCAAACTGCTTTCACTTAAAAAAAAGTAACTACAGGCAGAGCACAGTGGCTGATGCCTGTAGTACCAGCAGTTAGGGAGGCTGAGGCAGGTGGATCACAAGGTCAAGAGATCAAGACCATCTGGCCAACATGGTGAAATCCTGTCTCTACTAAAAGTACAAAAATTAGCTAGGTGTAGTGGTGCTCGCTTGTAGTTCCAGCTACTCAGGAGGCTGAGGCAGGAGAACTGCCTGAACCCAGGAGGTGGAGGCTGCAGTGAGCCAAGATCGCACCATTCCACTCCAGCCTGGCTACAGAGCGAGACTCCTTCACAAAAACAAGAACAAAAATTATATGTTAAATATACCACTTCAACAAGGAGTCATGGAGAAAGAAGATCTTGTGATACACAGGTTTGCAAACCACAAGACTTTGAACACTACTCGTCCATGGTTAAATATCTATTTCCCTTGGGTATCCCAAGTACTCACTGTTTTCCACCAAATCCCCTCCAAACTAAGCCAAACTATCCTTTCCCCAACTCCATTTCCTCACACCATGTTACCAGACCACTTCCAACATACTGGTATTTAACAGGATACATCCCTACCCCTAACCTAGTGAGTCAGGAGTCCTCTGGTTTTCAGTCTAATCCCCCTTGTTCAGTTATCTCCCACCTCCTTGTGGAACCCTGCATCATCTGCTCTCAGTGCTCTCTTCAGACCTTTGGCTTTTTCTTTGATCTAGGTTTCTCTAGGCATATAAATGTTTTTAAACTCCTCTTCCCCTTGACTTTCCCTCCCTTCTCCAGCAAACAAAAACACATCCTTTTCTTCCATTCGCAGTCAAACCATTTAAGAGAATAATCTGTAATAATAAAAACAAGAACACTTACATAGCAATTACTCTGTGCCAGACACTGCTGTAAGCAGGTTTGGTATATGAATTCTTTGAATCCTTATAACCACCTATGAGGTAGGTACTATTCCTTTCTTTATTTCACACAGATAGAGCTAGTAAGCAGACAGCCAGGATTGAAACTCCAGCACCTGGCTCCAGAGGCCATACTATTTTTTTTTTTTTTTTTTGAGACAGAGCCTCTCTCTGTAACCCAGGCCAGAGTGCAATGGCGTGATCTTAGCTCACTGTAGCTTCCGCCTCCCAGATTCAAGCTATTCTCCTGCCTCAGCCTCCCAAGTAGCTGGGATTACAGGCACGCACCACCATGCCCAGCTAGTTTTTTGTATTTTTAGTAGAGACAGGGTTTCACCTTGTTGACCAGGATGGTCTCGATCTCTTCACCTCGTGATCCACCCGCCTCGGCCTCCCAAAGTGCTGGGATTACAGGCTTGAGCCACTGCGCCCGGCCCCTTTTCTTCATTTCCTTAATTCTAGTTACTCTTCGAAACCCTAAGGTCTGTTTTCTGTCTCTTCCCCTCAGACTCACGCCTCTGAAAAGGCTCTTGAAAAGTCACCAATCTTGTTAAAGCAATCAACGTTTTCCAGATACTTATTTTTTTGGCTCTCTTAATGTTATTAGATACTACTGACCATTTTATCTTTCAAACACTCATCTCATTTTGCTTCTACGACACACCTCTTCCAGTTCTCCTCATACCCCTCTGTTTCTTCGGTGACTTACTTAGGCTCCTCTCTTCTACCATCTGCCAGTTAAATACTGATGTTCCCTAAAGTACTGCGCCAGCCCTCGGCTCTCTCTACGTTTTCCCTTTCCAATCTTATCCATAGTTTTTTACAACTAACTATATATTATTAAATATAAATATAAAATGTAAATGTAATTATGTATCTATCCCTAATCTCACCATCCAGCTAGACAAATAGACTCGGATAATCCACAGACACTGCCTATTCAAAAACTTTGCCCTTTTTTTCCTTTCTTTTTTTTTTTTTGTTTTTTGAAATGGAGTTTCACTCTTGTTGCCCTGGCTGGAGCGCAACAGCATAATCTCAGCTCACTGACACCTACTCCTGCCTCAGCCTCCCGAGTAGCTGGGATTACAGGCATGCGCCACCAAGCCTGGTTACTTTCGTATTTTTAGGGTTTCTCCATGCTGGTCAGGGTGGTCTTGAACTCCCAACCTCACGTGATTCGCCCACCTCGGCTTCCCAAGTAACTGGGACTAGAGGCACACATCACCATGCCTGATTAATTATGTTTTTTTTTTTTTTTGGTAGAAACAGGGTTTCACCATGTTGCCAGAGCTGGTCTCGAACTCATGAGCTCAAGTGGTCTACCTGTCTCAGCCTCCCAAAGTGGTGGGATTACAGGCATCAGCCACTGCACTTGGCAACTCAACTCTCTTAAATTTTTAATTGTACATGCTTAACGTTAACTTTAGGCACAACATTGTACAGCAGATCTCTAGGGCTTATTCTTCCTGCTTGACTGAAGTTTAATGCCTGTTAATTAGTAACTTCCATTCCTACTCACTTCTTACCGCAACACACCAATCAGCATTCCCCTATTTGATTCTATGAATTTGACTATTTTAGACATTGCATACAAATGGAAACATGCAATATTTGTCCTTCTGTGACTGGCTTATTTTGGTTAGCATGATATCCTAATAGTTAATCTGCATTGTCACATATTGTAGAATTTCCTTCTTTTTAAAGGTTGAATGTTAAACACTGTATGTATATACTACATTTCTTTTTTTTTTTCATGTGAGACTGGTAATCTGCCCATGATGTAACAAGCTTCAAGGGTGGTGCATCTTACATATGCTCATGAACAACCCATCATGACACTTATAAACTACAAAAGGATCAATATTACATTTTTTTTTTTTTTTGAGACAGGGTCTTGCTTTGTCACCCATGCTAGAGTGAGGTGGCACTAACATGGCTCACTGCAGCCTCAATTTCCTGGGCTCAAGTGATCTTCCTACCTCAGCCTCCTGAATAGCCAGGACCAGAGGCATGCATCAGCACACCTGGATAATTAAAAAAAAAATTTTTTTTATTTTAAAGCAATTGCTTGTTTGTAAAGGATTTTATTTCTCCTTCACTTATGAAGCTTAGTTTGGCTGGATATGAAATTCTAGGATGAAAGATTTTTTCTTTAAGGATGTTGAATATTGGCCCCCACTCTCTTCTGGCTTGTAGGGTTTCTGCCAAGAGATCCACTGTGAGTATGATGGGCTTCCCTTTGTGGGTAAGCTGACTTTTCTCTCTAGCTGCTCTTAGTATTTTTTCCTTCATTTCAACCCTGGTGAATCTGATAATTATGTGCCTTGGGGTTGCTCTTCTTGAGGAATATCTTTGTGGTGTTCTCTGTATTTCCTAGACTTGAATGTTGGCCTGCCTTGCTAGGTTGGGGAAGTTCTCCTGGATGATATTCTGAAGAGTATTTTCCAGCTTGGATTAATTCTCTCCATCACATTCAGGTACACCTATCAAATATAGATTAGGTCTTTTCACATAATCACATATTTCTTAGAGGCTTTGTTCATTTCTTTTCACTCTTTTTTCTCTAATCTTTCCTTTTCATTTTATTTCATTGAGTTAAACTTCAATCTCTGACATCCTTTCTTCTGCTCGGTCGATTTGGCTACTGAGATTTGTGTATGCTTTGTGAAGTTCTTGTATTTTGTTTTTCAGCTCCATCAACTCATTTATATTCTTTTCTAAGCTGTTTATTCTCATCAGCTTTTCATCAAACCTTTTTTCAAGGTTCTTGGTTTCTTTGCATTGGGTTAGAAATGTTCTTTTAGCTCAGAGAAGTTTGTTATTACTCACCTTCTGAAGCCTGTTTCTGTCAATTCATCAGACTCATTCTCCATCCAGCATTGTTCCCTGGCTGGTGAGGAGTTGCGATCCCTTAGAGGAGAGGTGTTCTGGTTTTGGGTGTTTTCATCCTTTTGTGCTGGTTTCTTCCAATCTTTGTGGATTTCTACCTGTGGTCTTTGAAGCTCATGACTTTTATATGGGGTCTTTGAGTGGACATCTTTTTTGATGAAGTTATTACTTTCTGATTTTTAGCTTTCCTTCTAACCGTCAGGCCCCTCTGCTGTAGGACTTCTGGAGGTCCACTCCAGACCCTGCTTGTCTGGGGATTACCTGTGGTGGCTATAGAACAGTAACGGTTGCTGCCGGTTTCTTCTTCTGTTATCTTCGTCCCAGAAGGGTACCTGCCAGATGTCAGCCTGAACTCTCCTTTATGAAGTGTCTCTTTGGATATAAGGGGGTCGGGGAGCTGCTTGAGGAGACAGTCTGTCCCTTATAGGAGCTCAAGTCCTGAGCTGGGAGCTCCGTTGTTCTGCTCAGAGCTGCTGGGCAGGTATGTTTAAGTCTGCTGCAGCGGAACTCATAACCACCTTTCTTCCCAGGTGCTCTGTCCTGGGAAGGTGGGGCTTTATTTATAAGTTCCTGACATGCTGCTGCCTTTTTTCAGAGATGCCCTGCCCAGCAAGGAGGTAGCCTAGTCACAGTCTGCCAGCAGAGGTGTTGCTGAGCTTCCGTGGGCTCTGCCCAGCTGCTATGTGAACTTCCTTGTGGTTTTGTTTACAGACATACAGTTAGAACTGCCTCTGTCATGGCGGTCTGTCTCAGTAATGGCAAACTGCCTTGGTAATGGCAGACTACCTCAGTAAAGGTGGATTGCCTCAGTAATGGCAGAATGCCCCAGTAATGGTGGACTGCCTCGATAATGGCGGACTGCCTCGATAATGGCAGACTGCCTCAGTAGTGGTGGACTGCCTTGGTAATGGCTGATGCCCTTCCCCCGATTGAGCTGGACTGGCCTGGATCCAGCTGCACTTGCTGCGCCAATCCAGAGCATTTCAGATTGCTCGTCTTTGTTGGGGTGGGGCCTGCTAAGCCAGATCACCTGGCTCCCTGTTTCAGCCCCCTTTTTTCAGTTGAATGGGCAGCTCTGTTTCCCAGGCATTCCAGGCGCCAGTTGAAACGGCCACCCAGATTTGTGTGAGTTGTTGTGCGGAGACCCATGGTGCCAGCTGAAACAGCCATGCTGGAGACTCATGGCACTTTTCAGCCAGGGAATCTTCTGGTCTGTGGGTAGTAAAAACTCGTTTGGAAATGCAGTGATCATTCATACTCTGCATTGTTCCCTCTGGGAACTGCACTCCAGAGCTGTTCCTATTCGGCCATCTTGGATCCAGCTCCCCCCATTTTCTCTTTATTGATTTTGGCCCTTGTTTGTATTATTTCTTCCTTCTACTTACTTTGGAATCAATTCACTCTTCATTTAATTTATTAAGGTCAGAATTCAAAACATTCATTTATATCTTGCTCCTTTTCTAAGTTAAGCATTTTAAAGATATAAACCTCCCTCTGAATATAACTTTAGCTACATCACACAATAGTGATACTGCTGTATTTTCATTTTCATTCAGTTCAAAATGTTTTCTTCTTTGACATATAGATTATTTAGAAGTGTATTGATTACATTTCAAATATTTGCAGTTTTTCTAGATCTTAATATTATTGGTTTCCAATTTAATTTCAATGTTCTCAAGGAACATCTTATATATATTTCAATTTTTTGAAAATTTCTGAGACTTGTCGTATGGACCCACACATGGTCTATGTTGGTGAATGTACCATGTGCATTTCAAAAGAATGTGGTTTATTGTTTTATGGCCCAGAATACTGGGGCAGACAGACACTAGGATGGTTTCTATTATCCCCACCTCCTAATGTTTATGCTCTTTGTGTTCCTCTCCTCTTAAGCATGGGAAAAATCTATATATTCTAACCAATAGATTATGGCAAAAGGACAAAAAGTATGTGATTACATTATACATAAGATTGTAACCCATCTTGCTAGGAGACTCTTTTGCTAGCTTTGAAGAAGCAACCTGCCAGCTTGTGAACTGCTGAATGGCAAGGAGCTGAGATGGCCTCCAGCTGACAGCAAGAAATGGAAATGCTCAAACTGGGAACCTGTAAGGAACTGAATGCCAAGAGCAACCACATTACCTTGGAAGTGAGTCCTTCCCCAGGCAACTCTCAGATAAGACCACAGCCCTACCAATAGGTATTACCAATAGCCCTACCAATGACAGCTGAAGTGAATTCCTATCATTTTATATTGCAACAGCACTCAAATGTTAAGTTGGACATTTTTATACCAGAAGCAGGTCTTAGTTACCCTTAGCATAGTTTCCAGTTCTCTACCTCCTCTCAGCTCCTCAGTGTGGTCAATCCAGATAACTACCTTACACAATTGCCTCCTGGTAACCAACTCCCTAAGGAACAAGTAGATTCAACCCACTTGACTTGCTCCACCAACTCCACAACCCCAAGGACTGAATAAATATGCCACAGTAACCACCTCTCAGTGATGGTTAATACTGAGTGTCAACTGGATTAGACTGAAGGATGCAGAGTATTATTCCTAGGTATGTCTGTGAGGGTGTTAACAAAGGAGATTAACATTTCAATCAGTGGCCCAGGAGAGGCAGACTCATCCTCAGTCTGGGTGGGCACCATCTAATCAGCTGCCAGGGCAGCTAGAATAAAGCAGCAGAAGAATGTGGAAGGACTTGAGTTGCTGAGTCTTCTGGTCTTCATCTTTCTCAGGTGCTGGATGCTTCCTGCCCTCAAACATCAGACTCCAAGTTCTTCAGGTTTTGGACTCTTGGACTTACATCAGTACCTTTGGCCACAGACTGAAGGCTGTACTGTCGGCTTCCCTATTTTTGAGGTTTTGGGATTTGGACTGGCTTCCTTGTTCCTCAGCTTGCAGACAGCCTATTGTGGGACTTCACCTGGTGATCATGTGAGTCAATACTCCTTAATAAACTCCCCCTCATTATATATACATCTATCCTATTAGTTCTGTCCCCCTAGAGAACACCAATACAGATTTCTCATACACAGCATGACTCCATGAAATTTCTGCCTGCTTACTCTAAACCCACCAGACACAACTCCCTGAGGGAAACATGCTTGAAAAATGCCCTGGCCCCCAATAAAAGCCTCAGCCCACAGGTCCCTTGCACTCTTTCTCCCGTCCCCCCTCCTCACTAGTTGAATGTGCATGTCCAGATGGCTCCCCACTTCCTGTCAGTCCTGGGAGGCATGCTGCCCTCTTCTTTTTGGCATCTGTAAGCAATAAACTGCTGTTATTTCATGTGTCTTGTCGAGTTACCTCTTGTGTCTCACCTGACTGATAAACTCATCCCTAACTTCTTTGTCAAGATTCTCCTAGAGAGTGGCTAACTGCTATTTCAGTAGAAATAAACTGAACACAGGTCAGACAAGAGCCATAAGGGCATCTGCCAGGATATGCAAGTTATATGACAGGAACACCTGGACATGAGTCAGGCACTTAGGCATGAGGGCACCTGCCAGGATAAAGACATACTGTGAAAGGCACACTGTAAACATCTACATCCAAATTCATAGTCTCAACAGGGCAGGGTTAGAGTTTACAGCCACTCTCATGGAAGAGACTTCAAGACCAAATTAGACAAAAAAAATATAACAGCAGCTTTGCAAGACTCTATAACAGAGAACCCTGTAGAAGAGTACCCAGTTAAACAATGTAAGAACTTCTGAACCACGGAAATTATGAAACAATAAATGTATGTTCTTTTAAGCAACTATGTTTGTGGTAATATTGTTATGCAGCAATAAATGAATACAGACCATATATGGTCTATGCTGGTGAATGTACCATGCACACTTGATAAGAAAGTTGTTAGAAATAGTGTTCTTAGGTAAAAGTTGTTCCTAATATTGTTCAAATGTATGTTTTTGTTGAATTTTTTTTATTTAGTTGTTTTATCAACTGCTGAAAGAGAAGTGTTAATGTCTCCAACTATGACTGTGGGATTTTTAAAAATCTCTCCTTTAATTCTGTCAAATTTTGATTCATATTTTTCTAAGTTCTTTTAGCAGGAACACACACATTTACGATTGCTATATATTCCTGATTGAGTTCATTTTTATCATCATGAAATGTTTGAATATTTTTGCATTGAAATCTGTTTTATCAGATATTAAGATATCCACTTCAGTCTATTTATGCTCACTGTTTGCATGGCGTATCTTTTTGGGTCCACTTTCTTTCAACTTAGCTATGTCTTTATATTTTAAGTGTGTCTTGTAAGACAGTATATAGTTGCGTCTTTTTAAAAAAATTTATCCTAACAATTCCTGCCTCCTATTTATTTTAATCCATTAATGTTTCATGTAATTATTGATATAACTGGATTTAGGTTTACCAGGTTTACTGTTTATTTTCCATGGCCCTGCCCTTTCCTTTTTTTTTCTTGTGACATAGGTTTGCTCTTGTCACGCAGGCTGGAGTGCAGTGGCATGATGTTGGCTCACTGCAGCCTCCACCTCCCGGGTTCAAGTGATTCTCCTTCCTCAGCCTCCCAAGTAGCTGGGATTACAGGTGCCTGCCACCAAGCCCAGCTAATTTTTGTATTTTTAGTAGAGATGGGGTTTCACAAAGTTGGCCAGGCCACTCTTGAACTCCTGACCTCAAGTAATCACCTGCCTCTGCCTCCCAAAGTGCTGAGATTACAGGTGTGAGCCATTGCACCCAGCCTCTTTTACATTTTTTGATCATTTGTTTCTCCTTTTTTGGCTTTTTTTTCTTAAATGGAGTTTTGCTCTTTTGCCCAGGCTACAGTGCAATGGTGTGATCTTGGCTCAATGCAACCTCTGCCTCCTGGGTTCAAGTGATTCTCCTGCCTCAGCCTCCTGAGAAGCTGGGATTGCAGGCATGAGACACCACACCTGGCTAATTTTTTTTTTTTTAGACGGAGTTTTGCTCTTGTTACCCAGGCTGGAGTGCAATGACGTGATCTTGGCTCACCGCAACCTCCGCCTCCTGGGTTCAGGCAATTCTCCTGCCTCAGCCTCCTGAGTAGCTGGGATTACAGGCACATGCCACCATGCCCAGCTAATTTTTTGTAATTTTAGTAGAGACAGGGTTTCACCATGTTTACCAGGATGGTCTCGATCTCTTGACCTCGTGATCCACCCACCTCGGCCTCCCAAAGTGCTGGGATTACAGGCGTGAGCCACCGTGCCCGGCCCTAATTTTGAATTTTTAGTAGAGATGGGGTTTCACCATGTTGGCCAGGCTGCTCTCAAACTCCTGACCTCAGGTGATCCATCTGCCTTAGCCTCACAAAGTGCTGGGATTACAGGTGTGAACCACCAAGCCTGGCCTCTTTTCTTTTTTTGATCATTTATTCCTCTTTTCTGTTTTTCTTAATTTTTAATTTTTTTTTTTTTTTGAGACAGGGTCTCACTCTGTCACCTAGGCTGGAATTCAGTGGTATAATCACAGCTCATTGCAGCCTTGATATCCTGGGGTCAAGTGATCCTCCCACCTCAGTGTCCTATGTAGCTGGGACCACAGGTGCATATAACCACAGCTGGCTAATTTTTTAACTTTTTGTATAGATGGGGTCCCATTTTGTTGCCTAGGCTGGTCTTGAACCCCTGGGCTCAAGTTCCTGACTTTTTAATTTAGTTTTCTTTATTTTTATTATTTTTATTTTTTTGAGACAGAGTTTCGCTCTTGTTACCCAGGCTGGAGTGCAATGGCGTGATCTCGGCTCACCGCAACCTCTGCCTCCTGGGTTCAGGCAATTCTCCTGCCTCAGCCTCCTGAGTAGCTGGGATTACAGGCACGTGCCACCATGTCCACTAATTTTTTTTTTTTGTATTTTTAGCAGAGACGGGGTTTCACCATGTTGACCAGGATGGTCTTGATCTCTTGACCTCGTGATCCACCCGCCTCGGCCTCCCAGAGTGCTGGGATAAAAGGCTTGAGCCACCGCACCCAGCCTAATTTAGTTTTTTAAGGATTTCATTTTAAACTCTACTGTTTTGTATCTGTAATTCTTTGCATTTTTTTTATTGGTTTCTCTGGATATTACAATATACATCATTAATTTTTTATTCCACTTATACTTAGTATTGTACCATTCTACTAAATAGGTCCATAACTCATACCGGCTCCATTCTTTATGTTATAGTTGTTATAAGTATTCCATTAACATACAACATAAATCCTACAAAACAATGTTAGCTGGGATTTCAACAGGCATATGTCTTATTTTAAAAAGGTATGATGATAAAAGCAAAACATGTTTTGTATATTCCCAGATATTTATTATTTTTGATGTTCTTTATTCCTGAGGACCTGAGTGTCCATCTGGTTTCAATTTTCTTCAGCTGAAGGAACTTTAAGATATCTTACAAAGAAGGTCTGCCAACAATAAATTCTCTAGTTGTTTTTTAGAAAATGTTGTCATTTTTTCATCTTCCTTAAAAAAATATTTTCACTGAATATAAAATTATGGATTGATGGTTGTTATTTTATTGTCCCATTTTTTCCTGTCTCCATAGTTTTTGGTAAGAAATCAGTATTAATTGAACTGCAGTTCCCCCATGTGTAAAGTGTCATAGTTTCCTCTTTTGTCAAGATTTTTCTCTTTATTCTTGGCTTTCAACAGTTTGACTATTATGCACCTCATTGTGTTCTTAGCATTTATCCTGCTTGGTGTTTTTTTAATACTATATGAATTTAATCAAATTTGAAAAAAAAAAACTTGGCTGGTTTTTTCTTCAAAATATATTTTGCCTTCTTTCCCTCCCCTTTCTGACTGTAAGATATTATCTAATGATACCCGTGTTAGACTGTTAGATATTATCTAACAAATCCCCAAGGCTCTGTTCTTCTGTTTGTTTTTTTTCTTTTCTTTACCTCCAATCTTTGTTTCTCTCCTCTCTCTCATCTTCTAGCTAGGTAACAATTTCTACTGATCTATCTTTAAGTTCAGTTTTAATCTTTCCTCTTCTCCATTTGGCTGATAAATCCACCCAACAATTTTAACTTCAAATACTGTATTTTTCAATTCAAGAATTTTCTTTTTTTTATGGTTTCCATTTCATTTCCTATTTTTCAAAATTTATTGTAGACATATTTTATTTTCTCTACTGAAAAATGCCTTCTATTTTCCTGGTTCCTTTTAGATAAGTAATTTTGCATTATATCCTGGACATACATTATAAATGTTAAGTTTTGGAGACTGAATTTTGCTGTTTGTATGTGTGTGTATGTATGGGTGTGTGTGTTTGCTTCTTTTATCATTGCTATGGTTTGGATATTTGTACCTTTCAAACTGCATTTTGAATTTTGGTTTCCAATGTGGGAATATTGAAAGATGGATCTTGGTTGGAGGAATCTGGGTCATGGGAGCAAATCCCTCCTGTATAGGTTAATGACCTCCCCTGGGAGTGAGTGAGTTCTCATTCTATTTGTTCCTATTTGTCAAAAAGAGGCTGGCACATCTTCCCCTTACTTCCTCTCTTGCCATGTGATTTCTTTGTGTACGCAAGGTCCCCTTTCCCTTTCTGCCATGACTTTAAGCAGCCTGAGGCCCTCACTAGATGTAAAACCCCAATCTTAAACTTTCCACTCACCAAATCAACCTCTTTTCTTTCTTTCTTTCTTTTGTTTTTTTTTTTTTTTTGAGACGGAGTTTCACTCTTGTTACCCAGGCTGGAGTGCAATGGCGCGATCTTGGCTCACCGCAACCTCCGCCCCCTGGGTTCAGGCAATTCTCTTGCCTCGGCCTCCCGAGTAGCTGGGATTACAGGCACGCACCACTGTGCCCAGCTTATTTTTTGTATTTTTAGTAGAGATGGGGTTTCACCATGTTGACCAGGATGGTCTCGATCTGTTGACCTCATGATCCACCCGCCTCAGCCTCCCAAAGTGCTGGGATTACAGGCTTGAGCCACTGTGCCCGGCCCTCAACCTCTTTTCTTTATAAACTACACAGTCTCAGGAATTCTGTTACAGCAACACTAAACAGACTAAGACAATCATGCAATTAATTATCTTATTTGGACAAGAGCCACAAATCCTGTTTTTGTTTGTCTTCTGAGACAGGGTCTCGCTTTGTCACTCAGACTGGAGTACAGTGGCACAATCTTGGCTCACTGCAGCCTCAACCACCCAGGCTCAAGCAATCTTCCTCAGTCCCCCAAGTAGCTAGAAGTACAGGTATATGCTACCATGCCCAGCTGATTTTTTTATTTTTTGTAGAGATGAGGTTTCATCATATTGCCCAGGCAATCTATCTGCCTCAGTCTCCCAAACCCCGTTTCCTAGGCTTTGTTCAGAGCTTTTGCCTTTAGCTGAGTTGCTGAGCTCTTCAGCTCTCTCCCTTCCAGAATCCTTACCACTGCCATGTTTTCTTCAGATTCAGAGATTCAGCAAATCACCAATTGGAAATACTATTATTCTACTTTCCACAACAATTTGCCAATACTATTTGATATTTATTTATGTATTTTCTTGAGATGGCGGCTCATTATGTTGTCCAGGCTGGAGTGCAGTGGCACAATCTTGGCTCAATGCAACCTCCGCCTCCCGGGTTCAAGTGATTTCTGGCTAATTTTTGTATTTTTAGTAGACACAGGGTTTCACCATGTTGGCCAGGCTGGTCTGGAACTCCTGACCTTGAGTGACCCACCTCCCTCAGCCTCCCAAAGTGCTAGGATTACAGGCGTGAGACACCACACCCAGCCCTATTTGATTTTTAATTGAATCAAAGATTGGATTCTGCTACTTTCCCAGGCCATGAAGACTACAATTTTTCCACGTTCTGATTCTACTTGCCCTCAGACCAATTTATAGTGTCAGGAACTCAGTACAAATTCCCGTCTTCCAAATACAAACTTCCCACCAGAATCTGCCTGCTCTGTTCGCTTTCCACTGCCTTCAGGTTGCTGCTTTTTGTACTAAGTCCAGAGTTTAGGGTTGTCATCTGCTAAAGAATTAGTCTGTTAGAATTTTACAAATTTCCAGAAGCAGAGTTCAATAATGTATTCTATAATAATTGCTATCATTTGTACTTCTGCCTAATTTCACAAATTTAGTAATTCAGACACCAAGAGATTTAATAAACCACCAATTGGAAATATTATTGTTATACTTTGCACAACAATTTACTAATACTATTTGATTTTTAATTTAACTAAAGTTTAGAAAAAATTAACAATTGCAAAGTTTTAAAATTATTAGCCACATTGATATACTTACCTAGCTCCCAATATATCCTTCTTGGCAAGGCCTATTCCAGCTATAACTTTTACTCTCACAATTCGCGAATTTTCCTACAATACAAAAATTTGGATTTAATTTTTATGTACTTGTAAGTTAACTAAGACACAATCTTCTAAAAAAT
This sequence comes from Saguinus oedipus, assembly GCA_031835075.1. NCBI lineage: Eukaryota > Metazoa > Chordata > Mammalia > Primates > Cebidae > Saguinus > Saguinus oedipus. The sequence goes on from CM063176.1 coordinate 51,463,097, forward strand.
ATTTATCAAATACAGTAATTAGGATATTAAAATTAATTGAAGAATTTTTCAATAATTCATTTGGTTAAAGTTACATAGGAAAAAAGAAAATTATTTGTAGATGACCTGATTATTTACAAAGATAAGCAAAAACTTGAGTCAAATTATTACACTGAATAAGAATTTATCACTGTGTACAAGAAAATCCAAAGCCAAAGTATTGCAACTAATATGAATTTCCAGTTATTGCTATATACATATACAAAAGTGAAAGTTCATCATCATTTGGTTTTTGGGTTTTTTTCTTTTGTTTTTTTTTAAGACAGAGTCTCATTCTGTTGCCCAGGCTGAAGTGCACTGGTGTGATCTTGGCTCACTACAACCTCTGCCTCCTGGGTTCAAGTGATTCTCATGCCTCAACCTCCCAAGTAGCTGGGATTACAGATATGTACCACCATGCCTGGCTAATTTATCTATTTTTAGTAGAGACGGACTTTCACCGTTGGCCGAGCTGGTCTTGAACTCCTGTCCTCAGGTGATCTGCCCACTTCAGCCTCCCAAAGTGTTGGGATTACAGGCATGAGACACTGCACCCAGCCCATAATTATTTGTAATAACTACTTGGAAAAGGTTATTTTAAAAATCCCATTCAACAGACAACAGAGTATATAACAATGTGTGGATACTGTAATATATCAAATATTAAATATCTTTGATATGATGGCATGGAGGTTTTATAAAGAGGGTCTTAGATTTAAGAGATACATACTGAAGTCTTTAGGGATAAAGTAGCATAAAGTTTGCAACTTACTTTCAAATACCTTAGCAAATAAAATACTGAACATGATCATGCTGTGTCTAGGTGTGTATAAATACAAATAAAGAATAAGCAAAATGTTACCAATTTGTGGATTTAGTTCTTGAGTATTCAGGTGTATACTGTACTACTTATACTACTCTTTTAGCTGTTCTGTAGGTTTAAAATTGTTCAATATAAAAAGGTAAGAAAATATTATAAAACATTATGCATACTTTTTTAAAAATTCACATTACAAAACTGTTAGAACAGAAATAAAATAAAAAATATAAAAACCTTCATAGATAACATTATAAAATATTGCCAGGCATGGTGGCACACACCTATAATCACAGCACTTTGGGAGGCCAAGGTGAGAGACTCACTTGAGCCCAGGAGTTTGAGACCAGTCTGGGCAATATAATAAGACCCCATCCCTCCAAAAAAATTAAGCCAGCCATGGTGACTTGTGTCTGTAATCTCAGCTACTAGGGAATTTGAGGCAGAAGGATTGCCTGAGCCTAGGAGTTTGAGTTTATAGTGAGCTATGAACACCACTGCACTCCAGCATGGGTGACAGAGCAAGATCCTATAAAAAATTTATAAAATATTGAAGTACATAAACGAGACTTCAATAAATGGAGAAATACACTGTGTTTATGTGTGAAAATATTTAATATTTTTTCTCCAAAGTAATCTATAAATTTAATACAATTCCAACTGCCTCTTCAAATTTTATCATGGATATTTACAAATAATTCCAAAATTCATACAGAAGAGTATAAATGAGTAAAGAAGTAAACAATAACATTCAATCACTCTCTTATACTAAAATATAAAACCAAATTCCATATAAAGTCTAAAAGTAAAAGCTTTTTAAAACATTCATTTAAAATTTTAGAGTAGTTCTATATCATTTGGAATGATTAAAAAAATACAAATGCTAACAGCAAAACTTATTAAATTCCACAATAATAAAATTATATACCTTTAGTATGAGAAAAAATATCTTGTGCAAAATGAAAAAAATAAGGGGATATTTTAGATACTTCTTCCTGTAGATATATCTAAAATATATACAGGATAGAAGTATCTAAAATATATATCATTGAGACAAATGATAATTACCCAGAATATGTGAAGAACTCCTAAAAATCCTATGTAAAATACAATTAACCAAGTATAAGATATCATATAGAATGGCTAAGAAATATATGAAAAGATAATCTCACCAGTCAGCAGAAAGAACTCTAATGCACTGTTGGTGGGAGTGTAAATTGATGGATCATTCTAAAGAGATGCTTGACATGCTTACTAAACTTCTAAAACAAAAACCCGGGAACTCCATTTTTAGATGTTTCCCTAGATAACTGTGCATCTACATACACAAGGACTTAAGTACAACGGTATTTACAGGAGCATTACTTAAGATCAACAAATGTGGAAAAGGAGGCCAAGCAAGATGGCCCATTCAAACCCTCTAGTGACAGTCTCCACCAAGGAACATCAAATTGAACAACTTTTCAAACAAGAAAGCACCTTCTTAAGAACTAAAAATCAAGTGACTGATCATGGTACCTAGTTTTAACATCATATCAAGGAATGAGGCACTGAAGAGGGTAGGAAAGACAGTCTCGAACTGCCTACACCACCCCCCCCCCCCCACACCCCAGCAGTGTAGTGTGGCAGCTAAGAGAAAATCTATGCCTTTGGAGGAGGAAGAGCAAAGTGAATGTGGGACTTTGCATTGGAACTCAGTGCTGCCCTCTCACAGTGGAAGGCAACACAGGGCAGAAGTCAGCTAGCACCCATGAAAGTAGAATTTAGACCAGCCTCAGCCAGAAGGGAATCATCCATCCCAGTAGTTTGAGGCTGAGTTTGGGCAACCCTTGTCCCTGTAGGCTAAAGCATTCCAAGATCCTAAATAAACTTAAAAGGCAGTCTAGACCATAAGCACTGCAGTCCCTGAGCAAGTCCTGGTACTGTGCTGGGGCTTGGAGCCAGTAGACTTGGGATGCACATGAACCAGTGAGACACCAGTCAGGGTGGCCAAGGGTATGCTTGTCACCCCTCCTCCAACCTCAGACAGTTCAGTTCATAGCTCTAGAAGGAGAGAGAAGAATAGAGAAGACTATTTCCTGCAACTTAGATACCAGCACAGCCACAACAAAATAAAGCAGCAACCAGAGTCCTGATACCCCATTCTAGGTCCTAGCTCCCAGACATTTCTAGACCCATCCTGGGCCAGAGGGGAATCCGCCACCCTGAAGGAAAGGACCTAGTCCTGACAGATTTCACTACCTGCTGACTAAAGAGCTCTTGAGCCTTGAATAAAAATCAGGGGTAGCCAGGCAGCAGTTGCCACAGGCCTTGGGCAAGACTCAGTATTATGCTGGTTTTGGGTGTGATCCAACACATTCCCAGGTGTGGTGGCCACAGGGAAAGACTCCTGCTTGAGGAATGGAGAAGGATAAGTAAAAAAAAGATTGTCTTGCAACTCGGGCACCAGCTCAGCCACAGTAAAAAAAAGCACCAATCAGACTCCTGAAGTCATTGATTCCTGAGGGCATTTCTAGAACCACTCTGGGCCAGAAGGAAACCAACTGTCCTAAAGGGAGAGACCCAGGCCTGGGAGGACTCACCACATACTGATTAAAGAGACCTTGGGCCCTTAATAAATATCAGCAGTAGCCAGACTGTAGTGGTCACTGGTCTGCGGCAGTGGTAGCCATGGGCAGACTCTGCTTGAGGAAATCAAAGGGAACAGGAAAAAGGACTTTGTCTTGCAACCTGGTTACCATGACAGCCCCAGTAAAATAAGCACCAAGCAGATTCCTAAAGTGCCTAATCCCAGGCCCCAATTCCTTGACATCATTTCTTGACCTACCCTGCACCAGAAGGGAATCTACTGCACTTACGGTAAAGACCTGGTCCTGGCAAATTCAACTCCCGCTGACTGAAGAGCCCTTGGGTATTAAACAAACACAAGCAATAGCCAGGAAATAGTTACCACAAGCCTTGAGCAATATCCGGTACTGTGTTGGCTTCAGGTGTGACCCAACACAGTCCCAGTGGTAGTGCCCAAAAGGGTCCTTGTGTCACCCTTCTGCCAACTTCAAGCAGCTCAGAACACACAGAGACAGACAGACACACTCCATTTCCTTGGGGGAGAGTAAGGGAAGAACAAGAGTCTCTGCCTGGTAATCTAGGAAATTCTCCCAGATCTTACCCAAGACCAGCAAGGTGGTACCTCTATGAGACAACAAGAGTCATAACATTACTGGGCTTGGGATGCCCACTAATATGCTCACATATAGCTTCAGTGACCAAAGACTTGGATAACAACATTAAATTCCCTTTGAATACTTGGAAAGCCTTCTCAAGAAGGATGGGTACAAATCAGCCCAGACTGAAGATTAGAATAAATGCCTAACTCTTTAATGTTCAGACATTAATGAACACCCACAAGCATTAACATCATCCAGGAAAACATGATCTCACCAAACAAACTAAACAGGGCACCAGTGACCAATTCCAGAGGGACACAGATATGTGAACTCTCAGAGAATTCAAAATAGCTGTTTTGAGGAAGCTCAATGAAATACAAGATAACACAAAGAAGGATCTCAGAATCCTATCAGATAAATTTAACAAAGAGATTGAAAATCTCTTTGATTCTTATAAAGAATCAAGCAGAATTCTGGAGTTGAAAAAATTAAATGACAAACTGAAGAAGGCATCAGAATTTCTTGATGGCAGAATTGATCAAGAGGAAGAATTAGCAAGTTTGAAGACAGGTTATTTGAAAATACACTGTCAGAGGAGTAAAAATATAAAAGGAATAAAAGTAACAAAGCATGCCACAGAATCTAGAAAATAGCCTCAAAAGGGCAAAGTTAAGAGATTTTGCACTGGGCATGGTGGCTCATGCCAGGAATCCCAGCACTTTGGGAGGCCGAGGCAAGTGGATCACTTGAGGTCAAAAGCTCGAGACTAGCCTGGCCAACATGGCAAAACCCCGTCTCCACTAAAAATATGAAAATTAGCTGGGCGTAGGGGCGCACACCTGTAATCCCAGCTACACAGGAGGCTGAGGCACGAGAAATGCTTGAATCTGGGAGAGAGACGCTGCAGTGAGCCAAGATTGTGCCACTGCACTCCAGCCTAGGCAACAGGGTGAGGCTCTGTCTCAAAAAAAAAAAAAAAAAAAAAGTTATTAACTTTAAAGAAGAGGTAGAAAGAGAGACTGGGTAGAAAGTTTATTCCAAGAAATTTAAAAGAGAACTTTCTAAGCCTAGAGAAAGATATCAATATTCAGGTACAAGAAGGTAGCATATTTAACCCAAAGAAGACTACTTTAAGACATTTAGTAACCAAACTCCCAAAGGCAAAAGATAAAGAATGGATCATAGAAGCAGCAAGAGAAAATTTAAAAAACAAAAGAAGCTCCAATACACTTGGCAGCAGGTTTCTGAGTAGACACCTGACAGGCCAGGAGTAAGTGGCATTATTTATTTAAAGTGCTGAAGGAAAAAAAAAATCTTATTCTAGACTAGTATGACCAGTGAAAATACACTTCAAATGTAAAGGAGAAATAGAGACTTTCTCAGACAAACAAAAGCTTAGGGATTTAATCAACATCAGATCCATCCTTCAAGAAATGCTGAAGGGTGTCCTACAGTCTGAAAAAAAAAAAAAAGAAACTACAGTCTGAAAGAAAAGAACCTACAGCCTGAAAGAAAAAGAAATTAATAAGTAATAAGAAATCATCTGAAGGTACAAAATTGACAGGTAACAGTAAGTACACAGACAAATACAATATATGATAACATTGTAATTGTGGTATGTAAACTACTCATATATTGAGCAGCAAGACCAAAAGATGAACCTATCAATAATAACGACAACAATTTTAAAAGACAGACAATATAGGAAGATACAAATAGAAATAAGAAAAAGTTAAAAAGCAAAGGGGATAAAGTGTAGAGTTTTTATTAGTTTTCTGTCTTCCTGTTTTTATAATCTGAGTTAAACTGTCATCAGTTTAAAATAATGCATTATAAGATGTTAACTGCAACCCTCATGGTAACGTCAAGTTAAAAAATCTACAACAGATACATAAAATATATAAACCAGGAAATTAAAGCATACCACCAAATAAAACACTTTCACAAAAAAGTCCACAAAACAATGAGAAAACAAATTTAAAATGGCAGAAGTCCTTACTTATAAATAATAACAATAAATGTAAATGAACAAACCTCTCCAATCAAAAGACAGAGTGGTTGAATAGATTTAAAAAACAGTACCCAACAATCTGTTGTATACAAGAAACATACTTAACCTATAAAGACACACATAGATTAAAAATAAAGGGATGGAAAAAGATATTCCATGCCAATGAAAACCAGAAAGAGCAGGAATAGCTGCATCAGATAAAAGAGATTTTAATATAAAAACTAAAAAAAGAGACAAAGAAGGTTATTACACAATGATAAAGGGATCATTTCAGCAAGAAGATAAAATATTTATAAATATATATGCATCTAACACCGAAATACCCAGTTATATAAAGCAAATATTATTAAAGCCAAAGAATGAGCTAGATCTCAATACAGTAATAGTTGGAAATTTCAACATTCCACTTTTGGCAATGGACAGATATCCAGATAATAAGTCAACAAAGAAACATTGAACTTAATCTGCCCTATAAACCACTGAACCTAATAGACATTTACAGAACATTTGAAAAACAAAATTTAAAAACAATACACATTTTCCTCCTTGGCAAATGGATCATTCTCAAGGATAAATGATATGTTAGCCACAAAACAAGTCTTTAAAAATTCAGCTAGGCATATTGGTTCATGCCTGTAATCCCAACACTAAGCCAAGGTGGGAAGACTGCTTGGGCTCAGGAGTTCAAAACCAGCCTGGACAACATAGTCAGACCCTATCTCTTAAAAACAAATAAAAAACAACAAAAAACAGGTAACATAGTGGCCCTGTCTTGAAAAAGAAAAAAAATTCAAAAAATTAAAAGCTATAAAACATCTTCTCTGACTACAATGGAATAAAACCATAAATCAATAACAAGAGAAACTTGGAAATAACACAAACAAATAGAAATTAAACAGTAAGTATGCTCCTGAATGACCAGCAAGTCAATGAAGAAATGAAGAAGATATTAAATAATTTCTTAAATCAAGTAATAATGGAAGCAAAGCATAGCAAAGCTATGGAATACGGCAAAAGCAGTACTAAAAGAGAAGCTTATAGCTATAAGTACCTATATGAAAAAGTAGAAAAACTTAAAAAAAAACTGTAAATGCATCTTAAAGAACAAGAAAAGAAAGAGCAAATCAACTCTAAACTTAGTAGGAGAAAAGAAATAATAAAGATCAGAGAAGAAAAAAATGAAATCAAAGCAAAGAAAATAATACAAAATATCAACAAAATGAAATGGTGGTGCTTGGAAGGATAAACAAAATAGACAAAACGTTAACTAGACTAAGAAGGAGAGAAAGCCCAAATAAATAAAATCACAGATGAAAAAGGAGACATTACAACTGATAACACAGAAATCGAAAGGATCATTAGAGACTATTATGAACAACTATATGCCAATAAATTGGAAAACCTAAGAGAAATGAATAAATTCCTATACACATACAACCTTCAAAGATTGAACAATTAAGAAATCCAAAACATAAAAAGACCAATAACAAATAATGAGATTGAAGCTGTAATGAAGTCTCTCAGCAAAGAGAATCCCAGGACCTGATGGTTTCACTGCCAAAGTCTACCAAACATTTAAAGAATTAATACCAATCCTACTCAAACTATTACAAAAAATAGAGAATGAGGGAATACTTTCCATACTCATTCTGTAAGGCCAATATTACCCCAATGTCAAAACCAGAAAAAGATCCATTGAAAAAGATTACAGGCCAATATCTCTGATAAACCTTGATGCAAAAATCCTCAATAAAATAGTAGCAAACCAAATTTAACAACACATTGAAAAAATCATTCATCATGACCAAGTGGGATTCATATCAGAGATGAAAGGATGTTTCAACATACTCAAATAAAGGTGATACCTCACCTCAACAGGATGGAGGACAAAACCCATATGATTATTTCAAATGATGCTAAAAAGCATTTGATAAATCCAGGACTTGAACTCAGATCTGGACCAAGCAAACCTAATACATATCTACAGAACTCTCCACTCCAAATTCACAGAATATACATTCTTCTCAGTACCATATCACACCTACTCTAAAACTGACCACATAACTGGAAGTAAATCACTCCTCAGCAAATGCATAAGAATGGAAATAGTTACAAACGGTCTCTCAGGCCACAGTGCAATCAAACGAGAACTCAGGATTAAGAAACGAATTCAGAACTGCACAAATTCATGGAAATTGAACAACTGGCTCTTGAATGTTGACTGTATAAACAATGAAATGAAGGCAGAAATAAAGATGCTCTTCGAAACCAACGAAAATAAAGATGCAATGTACCAGAATCTCTGGGACACATTTAAAGCAGTGTCTAGAGGGAAATTTATAGCAATAAATGCCCACATGAGAAGCAAGGAAAGATCTAAAATCAACACCCTATGGACAAAATTGAAAGAGCTAGAGAAGCAAGATAAAAAAACTCAAAAGCTAGCAGAAGACAAGAAATAACTAAGATCAGACCAAAACTGAAGGAGATAGAGACACAAAAAAACCCTTCAAAAAAAATCAATAGATCCAGGAGCTGGTTTTTTGAAAAGATCAACAAAATAGACGACTAGCCAGATTAATAAAAAAGAAAAGAGAGAAGAATCAAATAGATGCAATAAAAAATGATAAAGGGGATATTACCACCGATTCCACAGAAATACAAACTACAATCAGAGATTACTACAAACAACTCTATGCACATAAACCAGCAAATCTGGAAGAAATGGATAAATTCCTGAACACTTGCACCCTCCCAAGCCTAAACCAGGAAGAAGTTGAAACCCTGAATAGACCAATAAAACAGGGGCTGAAGTTGAGGCAGCAATTAATAGCCTACCAAACAAAAATGCCCAGGTCCAGATGGGTTCACAGCAGAATTTTACTAGACATACAAACAGGAACTGGTACCACTCCTTCTGAAAATATTCCAAACAATCCAAAAAGAGGGAATCCTCCTCAAATCATTTTATGAGACCAACATCATCCTGATACCAAAATCTGCAGAGAATCCACAAAAAAAAGAAAACTTGAGGCCAATATCCATAAGGAACATAAATACAAAAATCTTCAATAAACTACTGGCAAACCAATTGCAACAGTACATCCAAAAGCTTATCCATCATGATCAAGTAGGCTTCATCCCAGGGATGCAAGGCTGGTTCAGCATATGCAAGTCTATAAATGTAATTCACCACATAAACAGAACCAAAGACAAAAACCACATAATTATCTTAATAGATGCAGAGAAGGCCTTCAACAAAATTCAAAAGCCCTTTATGATAAAAACTCTCAATAAATTAGGTATTGATGGAACATATCTCAAAATAATGAAAGCTATTTATGACAAACCCATAGCTAATATCATATTGAATGAGCAAAAACTGGAAGCATTCCCTTTGAAATCTGGCACTAGACAAGCATGTCCTCTCTTACTACTCCTATTCAATATAGTATTGGAAGTTCTAGCCAGAGCAATCAGGCAAGAAAAAGAAATAAAGAGTATTCAATTAGGAAAGGGGGAAGTCAAATTGTTTGTATTTGCAGATGACATGATTGCATATTTAGAAGACCCCATCGTCTCAGCCCAAAATCTCCTGAAACTGATAAGCAGCTTCAGCAAAGTCTCAGGATATAAAATCAATGTGCAGAAATCCCAAGCATTCCTATATACCAATAACACACTAAAGGAGAGCCAAATCAAGAGTGAACTGCCATTCACAAATGCTACAAAGACAATAAAATACCTAGGAATACAACTAACAAAGGATGTAAAGGACCTCTTCAAGGAGAACTATGAACCACTACTCAAGGAAATGAGAGGACATATACAGATGGAAAAACATTTCATACTCATGGTTAGGAATAATAATTATTGTGAAAATGGCCTTCCCTTAGTATTTCCCTAAGTAATTTATAGATTCACTGCTATCCCCATCAAGCTACCTATGACCCTCTTCACAGAACTGGAAAAAACCCACCTTAAACTTCATATGGAATCAAAAGAGAGCCTGCATAGCCAAGACAATCCTAAGCAAAAAGAACAAAGGCAGAGGCATCATGGTACCTGACTTCAAACTATACTACAAGGCTACGGTAATCAAAACAGCATGGTACTGGTACCAAAACAGAGATATAGACAAATGGAACAGAACAGAGGCCTTGAAGGCAATGCCACATATCTACAACCATCTGATCTTTGACAAACCTGACAAAAACAAGCAATGGGGAATGCATTCTCTGTTTAATAAATGTTGATGAGATAACTGGATAGCCATGTGCATAAAATAGAAACTCGACCCCTTCCTGACACCTTACACTAAAATTAACTCCAGATGAATTAAAGACTTAAGCATAAGACCTAACACCATAAAAACCCAGAAGAAAACCTAGGCAAAATCATTCATGACATAGGCATAGGCAAGGACTTCATGACTAAAACACTAAAAGCACTGGCAACAAAAGCCAAAATAGACAAATGGGATCTAATTAAACTCCAGAGTTTCTGTGCAGCAAAAGAAACAATCATTAGAGTGAACTGGCAACAAACAGAATGGGAAAATATTTTTGCAATCTACCCATCTGACAAAGGGCTAATATCCAGAATCTACAAAGAACTAAAACAGATTTTCAATTAAAAAAACAAACCCATTCAGAAGTGCGCAAAGGACATGAACAGACGCTTTTCAAAAGAAGACATATATGAGGCCAACAAACAGATGAAAAAATGCTCATCATCACTCGTCATTAGAGAAATGCAAATCAAAACCACATGGAGATACCATCTCATGCCAGTTAGAACGGCAATCATTAAAAAATCAGGAGACAATAGATGCTGGAGAAGATGTGAAGAAATAGGAATACTTTTACACTATTGGTGGGAGTATAAATTAGTTTAACCATTGTGGAAAACAGTGTGGCGATTCCTCAAGGACCTAGAAACAGAAATTCCATTTGACCCAGCAATCCCATTACTGGTTATATATCCAAAGGATTATAAATCATTCTATTATAAAGACACATGCATACGTACGTTCATTGCAGAACTGTTTACAACAGCAAAGACTTGGAACCAACCCAATGCCCATCAGTGATAGACTGGACAAGGAAAATGAGGCACATATATACTATGCAGCCATGAAAAAAGATGAGTTTGTGTCCTTTGTAGGGATCTGGAAACCATCATTCTCAGCAAACAGACACAAGAACAGAAAATCAAACACCACATGTTCTCACTCATAGGTAGGTGTTAAACAATGAGAACACATGGACACAGAGAGGGGAGCATCACACACTGGAGTCTGTTGGGAGGCACTAGGGGAGGGACAGTGTGGGGTAGGGAGGTTGGGGAGGGATAACATGGGGAGAAATACCAGATATAGGTGACAGGGGGATGGAGACAGCAAACCACATTGCCATGTATGTATGTATGCAGCAATCAGCATGACCTGCACATGTACAATAAAATATATACACACACACATATATATATAAACCTGACTACAGATAGAACATAGCTCAACACAATAAAAACCAAATATGACAGACCCATAGACAGTATCATGGTAAACAGGGAGATACTGAAAGCCTTTCCTCTATGATCTGGAACAAGATAAGGATGTCCACTTTGTTTCCTTGTTTTTTTTTTTGATGGAGTCTTGCTCTGTTGCCCAGGCTACAGTGCAGTGGCACAATCTCAGCTTACTGCAACCTCCGATTCCTGAGTTCAAGCGATTCTCCTGCCTCAGCCTCTCGAGTAGCTGGCACTACAGGTGTGCGGCCATATACTCAGTTAATTCTAAGAACAAACAAATTTTTAGTAGAGATGGCGTTTCACCATGTTATCCAGGCTGGTCTCGAACTCCTAACCTCAGGCAATCCACCTGCTTTGGCCTCCCAAAGTGCTGGGATTACAGGCGTGAGCCACTGCACCTGGCCTCCCCAACTTTCACCACTGTTATTGAATATAGTACTCAAACGATTCCAAAAAATAGCTAGAAAAATGTCCTAGCTAGAGCAATCAGATAAGAGAAAGAAATGAAGGGCAGCCAAACTGGAAAGGAAGACGTCAAATTATTCTTATTTGAGGATATGAACTTATATTTGGAAAACCTAAAGACTCCACCCAAAAGCTATTAGAACTGATAAACGCATTCAGTAAAGTTGCAGGATACAAAATAAATATATAAAAAAATCAGCAGCATTATTAAATCAGTAACATTTTTATATGATAAAAGTGAACAATCTGAAAAAGAAATCAACAATGTAATCCCATTTGCAATCGCTACAAATAAAATTAAGTACCTAGGAATAAACTTAACCAAAGAAGTGAGAGATCTCGACAACGAAACCAAAACACAGATGAAACAAATAGAAGACGACACCAAAAAAAAAAAAGTTCACGTTCATAAATTGGAAGAATATGGTTAAAATGTCCATAATACCCAAAGCAATCTACAGATTCAATGCAATTCCTATTAAAATACCAATGACATACTTCACAGAAATAGAAAAAACAATCCTAAAATATATGAAATCACAAAAGATCCAGAATAGCCAAAGTCATTCTGAGCAAAAAGAACAAAATGGAGTCAAATTAATTACTGGATTTTATATTATACTGCAGAGCTATAGTATCCAACACAACATGGTACTGGCATAAAAAGAGACATACAAATCAGTGGAACAGAATAGAGAACAAAGAAGTAAATCTATACGTATACAGTAAACTCCTTTTTGACAAAGGTGCTATGAACACACAATGGGGAAATGATAGTCTCTTCAATAAATGGCACTGGGAAAACTGGTATCCACCTGCAGAAGAATCAAACCAGAACCCTATCTCTTGTCACATACAAAAATCAAATAAAGATATTGAGGAAACTCTCCAGGACACTGGTCTAGGCAAAAATTTCTTGAGCAATACCCCAAAGCACAAGCAACCAAACCATAAATGGACAAATTTTTAAGATATCAACTTAAAAAGCTCCTGCATCAGCCAGGCACAGTGGCTCATGCCTGTAACCCAGCACTTTGGGAGGCCGAGGCAGGCGGATCATAAGTTCAGGAGATCAAGATCATCCTAGCTAACACGGTGAAACCCCATCTCTACTAAAAATACAAAACATTAGCTGGGCATGGTAGCGCCTGCCTGTAGTCCCAGCTACTTGGGAGGTTGAGGCAGGAGAGTTTGCTTGAACCGAGGAGGTGGAGGTTGCAGTGAGCTGAGATCATGCCACTGCACTCCAGCGTGGGTGACAGAACAAGTCTCTGTCTCAAAAAAAAAAAAAAACAAAACAGCTCCTGCATAGTAAAGCAAACAATCAACAAAGTGAAAAGAGCCAACAGAATGGGAGAAAATATTTTCAAACTATCCAACAAGAAGACTAATTACCAGAAAATATATGAAGCTCTAACAACTCCATATGAAAAACTCCAATAATCTGATTTTAAATGGGCAAAAGATCTGAATATGTATTTCTCAAAAGAAGACATACAAGTGGAAAACAGGTATTTGAAAAGGTGTTCAGTATCACTAATCAGGGAAGTGCAAATCAAAACTACAATGTGGTATCATCTTATCCCAATTAAAATGGCTCTTATCCAAAAGATGGTCAAGAACAAATGCTGGCAAGAATGTGGCAAAAGGGGTATCCTTATACTCCGTTAATGAGAATGTAAATTAGTATAACCACAATGAAGAACACTATGGAGTTTCCTAAAAAAAGTAAAAATAGAATTATTATATGTTCCAGCAATCCCACTGCTAAGTATATACCCAAAGGAAATGTAATCAGGGCATTGAAGAGATATCTGCATTCCCATGTGTATTGCAGCAGATCTGGAATCAGCCTATAATCATCAACAGAGGAATGGATAAAAAAAATGTGGTACGTAAACTCAATGCAGTCCTATTCAGCCATAAAAAAAGAATGAGATTCCATCATTTGCAACAATACAGTTAGAACTGGAAGACACTATGTTAAGTGAAATGAGCCAGGCAGAAAAAAACAAACTGTACATTCTCACACATTTGTAAGAAGGGTAGTGGGACCTGGAGGAAGTGGATGAGCACAAAAATATAATTAGATACAGCGATTAAGACCTAGCACTTGATAGCACAATAGGGTGACTACAGTCAGCAATAATTTGTTATACATTCCAGAATAACAGAGGGAGAACACTTAGAATGTTTGCGACACAAAGAAATGATGAAAGCTTTAACTAATATATACCCCATTTACCTGGATGTGGTTATTATACATTGCATGTCTGTATCAAAATCTCATGTACCCCATGAATATATATATACCTACTGTATCCATAAAAGTTAAACATTTTTAAAAATTTTAAAATATCAACAAATATGAAATATGATAGCACAAGAGATAGCAAATTAACTGATTCTATTCTAAAATGATTCCACTGATAAGTAGCCGCTTGTATGTCTTTCTCAGAAGAGGTCTGAGTGGGAGAAAAAATATATATCATAGATTACTTATTTTAACCTTCTTCCTTCCAAAAATTTACAAACACACCCATTCCAGGAGATCTTGCCAAATAACTATGATATAGTTGTGGCTGCAGAATGGTATTTCAGTCAATGATGGACAGCATATATGATGGTGGTCCCATAAAATTATTATACCAAATTTTTACTTTACTTTTTCTATGTTTAGATACACAATATTTATATTGTATTACTACTGCATACAGTATTCAGTGCAGTATCATGCTGTAAAGGTTTGTAGACTAGGAAAAATAGGCTGTATCACACAGCCCTACATGTGCAGTAGGCTATACTTTCTGGGTAAGTACGTTTTATGATGTTTGCACAATGATGAAATTGCCTAATGATACATTTCTCAGAACGTATATCCATTGTTAAGCAATGCACGACTGTAAATGAAACATTCTACTAATTCTAAAACTCATATGGTAAATTAATATAACACAAAAAAACTCTCTGACTGGAGATGCTAGATAAAAATAACTTTCTTCCATCACCAAATAAAATTAAATAGATATCTGATCTTGCAAAAAAGAAGGTAAATCCTCAAGTATCAGCAACAAATATGGAACTGAAAATGAGAGAAGAAAACAAGTAAGTTGAAATTTCAGTTTTCTGAGGGGAGGCATTCCCAAAAATCAGAGACACTTATGGATTATAACAGATACTTATGGATTACCCTTTTTTTCTGGAAGGTCACTGAATAAATAGGCTGACTGATATATTCCATTTGCCCTGACGGTCAAATTCTCCCTATAACAGTTTACTGGGAAGTAGCCATACTACATTACATAGGTAGAAATCTCCAAAACTGAATTCTTCAGATCAAAAATCTCTTCTGTGATAACTTAATTAACAAGCACAATTTCTCTCAACTGATAAAGTATAAGTGAAAGTGACAACAGCCATTAATGTTACTTATTTGTTCTAAGTTCAGACAGCAGTTCTAATTTACATGACCTTAACTGAGAAAAGAGATTATCATATATCTCTAAAAAGCAAATCCATATTTGTGGAGCTCCTGATATTAAACATCATCCATATTACCCTTGACTGAAACATTCCCTAGTCTCATGAGGAAAATATAACAAGCATTAATCAAAAACAATTCCAGGGGATTATAAATAACACAGCTATCCCAGATGCATTTAACTTTTAACCTTTCTCCTTGCATTTCCCACCACAAAATAAAATTTGTACCACAAAAATCAGAATTAGTTATTTTAAATGCTATGATTAATTGATAAGAAGCTAAACTTAGTAAAAATCTCTTTCATAAAATCAATAAGGGCCACTTATTTTCATATTTGTATTGATTTTAACTTCATTTTATAATTTTATGCTAGAGAATTGTCAAAATTAGTCTTTTCCATCACTTTCATTTGTTGGGATTGTAATCTCTCACATTTTTGAAAAGGAGGGAAAGCAGCATAAATGCTGCAACTAGAGAAAAAACTCTTCAACAACTTTAGAATTCTGATAGTGAGTACTATTAACAGAAATCTGCATAGTGCTTAAATAAGTAAAAAAGGAAAAACACCCTTTCCTTAATCAAAACAGGGACAAAATTATACCAGACCAGGGCTCTTCACAAAACCTTGAACCTTCCCTCTTCCACTCATGAGTAAAGAGAGCTTTATTGTTTTTTGAAAATAAAATAGAAAGTTGCAAATGATAGGCAAAGAGATGTGGCTTTTTGAAGGATAAGGAGAAACAAATTGGCAATGTGGAGTAATGTGTTATCTATGCAGGCAGCTTCAGTAATTAAAATGTAGCTTCTTAGGGCTGAGATTTTCTCTACAATTCATGAAGACATCTACTAACTGCTCTTCCAATTTCCTGTCAGTGCAAAAAAACCAGGAACAGGAAACGCAGGGCTGTATGTCTTTCCATTTCTCACAGGTCTTGGGAGATTCATCTTTTGTTATTCTTCATCTTTCTCCCATTCCTCTCCTGTCCCCCACCCTCAGAAGTCTATTTTTAAAAAATTTATACACCTCATTTTTACTTATCTCTGAGTTTTTATACAAGCTGGATTCCCTTACTCCTTCACTGTTAAAGTACTATATAATCTGAGCAGAATCCTTTGAAGCCATTAAAAAAGTAATTATTATTACAACAGAACAATTACATTAATTGCAAAAATAACAATGCTGAAATACACTCTATGGCAACTAAAAACATACACAGGTAATAAGTATTAGAAGAAAATATGCACAAATAAAAATAGACATTAAAGTAATAAGAGCATGAAAGTTTTTACCTGCTAAATATTTTGAAAATTTTATTCTATTTGTTCTTTTTTCTTTATTCTATTTTTTTCTTTGACCTTTCTTCAAAGCCCAAATGCCATCTTTTCTAAAAGCCTTCGTTGAAATTAACTTTCTCATTGTCAGAGGCTCATTTATGTAGCATTTATCACATACTATCTTGCATCTGAGGTCATAAACTTTATGCTTTTCTCTACTTTTAAAACTGAGATTTTGGAAACTTATCTTTTAACTTTTTTAAATTATTATTTTATTTTTGAGATGGAGTCTCACGTTGTCATCCAGGTTGGAGTGCAGTAGTGCAATCTCGGCTCACTGCAACCTCCAACTCCCGGGCTCAAGAAATTCACCTGCCTCAGCCTCCCGAGTAGCTGGGATTACAGGCATGCACCACGACGCCTGGCTAATTTTTTTATTTTCAGTTTTGCCATGTTGGCCATGCTGATCTTAAACATCTGACCTCGGGAGGTCCGCTCACCTTGGTCTCCCAAAGTGCTGGGATTCCAGGCCTGGCTATGTTTTCATTAAGTTTATATCCTCTGTAGAAACTAGCAGAATACTTGGCACACAGTAGGGGTTGACAAACTCTGGATTAACAAGAAACCTTTCCAAAGTAGCTGAATATAGGAGTATAACTAAAACCAGGGAAAAGTTTACCCAATGAGCCCTTAGCCCCATCCCCCAACTTGGGTCTGAAAACACGAGCCGCTAGACCTGTACCCACCGAACGGAAGATTCCTCTTTGAGGAAACTGGGTGATGCAAGGAAAAAAAAAATACTATAAATAGTGACACATGAGAATCCCACAATGAAATGGTAGGTTCGGATCATTCTATTGTAAGAGTCTCCAGTCAACAGTACCTGCCCCTCATACAGATGATGTAAGCCACCAAATAAAGTAATACATTTGGAAAGAAGAAAACAAGAAATTAAAGAAACAGTAGATTCAACACAGAAGAGATCAGGTGAATTCTCACTCACAATGATGGCAAATGGATGCTCACAGATGATGGCTACACAACAGGTGTAGAGAACAAATGGTCCAGATGGAATGCAACATAGCGGGAGGCTGTCTTCAACAAGGACAAGGAAAAGGAAATGGCCAGCATTCATTTTTTAGTGTGTTTAGGGTGTGTGTGTGTATATTATATTTTTACTGCACTGAGTGGTTTGAAAGCTTTGTCCAACAGCTTGCAATTAAATTTGTGACATACAGAAAACAAAACCAATAAAAAAATGTGTAATAAATAATTATAAACATGGTATAATGATTCAGATGTGAATGAATATTTTGTGTTTACCTTATTACCCTATATAAATAGAGTAATAAGGTAAACACAAAATATTTATACTCTATTTATATATATAAATATTATACTCTATATAGGGTAATAAGGTAAACACAAAATATTCAACAACAACAAAAAAATGCTAGGGAGGGATGTCTACTTCTTTTTTTTGATATGGAGTCTCACTCTGTCACCCAGGCTGGAATGCAGTGGTGTGACCATGGCTCACTGCATGCAACCTCTGCCTCCCAGGTTCAAGTGATTCTCCTGCCTCAACCTCCCAAGTAGCTGCGACTACAGGTACTGCTACCACACCTGGCTAATTTTTGTATTTTTAGCAGATACGGGGTTTCACCATGTTGGCCAGGCTGGTCTCGGCTGCCTGACTGTGGGTGATCCACCTGCCTCAGCCTCCCAGAGTACTGGGATTACAGGCGTGAGCCACCATGCCCAATCTCCATTTTTTTTCTTTTCAGCAACATGCTACATCACTTATGGCAACCACATTTTCCAAGCTAAAAATTGGAACCTATGGATTGACAGCAGTTTTTTTCTTCTGGCATGTAAATTTATTTGAAACAGTCTATAAAAATATAAATGGAAGATCACCCATACTGAGAAATAAAATCAATCAGAAGTGTCCCTGTAAAGCTGGAGTCTATGATATCCATATGCATGGCTCAAAATTCTTCAGGAGTTTTTGACAGTAACAGCCATAATAAAGAAGAAATATCCAGAATCATTTAGGAGCAAGC
Source organism: Saguinus oedipus (assembly GCA_031835075.1). Taxonomy (NCBI): domain Eukaryota; kingdom Metazoa; phylum Chordata; class Mammalia; order Primates; family Cebidae; genus Saguinus; species Saguinus oedipus. The sequence continues at coordinate 51,481,932 of CM063176.1, forward strand.
AGTAGTTCTTAAAGTGGACCAGCAGTATGAACATCACATGGAAATTTATTACATATGCAAGTATTCAGGGCTGCACTTACTGAATCACACACTGTGGGGTAGTCTGTATTTTAACAAACTCTTTGGATGGACATTAAAGTTGAGAACCACAGGTATAGAACATGAGGGTAGGAAAGGAGACTGCTATAATTAATGCAATTATGGAAGTATTCCTCATTTAGAATACCAGACTTTATTCAATCAATACTATATAACTTCTAAGAAAGAACAACTCAGCATTACTTTACATCTTATCACAACTTTTAAGTGTGATAGCACTGTATCTTTTTATTTATACACAAAGTATCTCTGATAGGATACACATGGAGCTGATAATCTAGGTTACTAGAAGGCTGGGAGACAGGAGTAGGAGGAAGGCTTTGACTGAAACTTCCAATGTTGCTGAAAGGCTGTGCAGCAACTAGAACTTTCACATATTATCAATGGGAGATTAAAATGGTACAATCGCTTTGGAAGACTGATGGGCAGTTTCTTTTAAAGTTAAACATATATAACCCTATGACCCAGAAATTCCATCCCTAGGGATTTACACAAGAAATAAAAATATATCTTTATGAAAAAATTTGTAGATTAATGTTCACCACAGGTTTATTCATAATAGCCCACAGCTGGAAACAATCAATGTGTCTATCAAAGGAGAGTGGATATATTCATACAATGAAATACTATTCAGCAAGAAAAAGAATGAGCTATTGATGCAAGCAACCACGTGGATGACTCTCCCAAAAAGAATCAAGACACAAAAAAATACATAATGTACATTCCATTTACATGAAGTTCCAGAACAGGCAAAAGTAATCCATGGTGATAAAAGCTTGCCTACGGAGAGTAGAGGGGTAGAACTGACTGGAAGAGAACCCAAGGGAGCATTCTGAAATGATGGAAATTCTATATCATAATTGGGTCATTGCCTTTATATGTTAAAAAACCATCAAATTGTATATTTATGATATGTGTATTTCACTCTTTGTAAATTTTACTCTTTCCCACCCCCACTCCATCAAAGAAGGCAAAATCAATACATTTTCAGACAAAAACAAAAACTGAGAAAGCTCAATTCCAACAAATACTTAATAAAAGAAATTCTAGGGCCTAGCAAGGTGGCTCACATCTGTAATCCCAGCACTTTGGGAGGCTGAGATGGGTGGATCACCTGAGGTCAGAAGTCTGAGAGCGGCCTGGCCAACATGGTGAAACCCCGTCTCCACCAAAAATACAAACATTATCCAGCTGTGGTGGCTGGCACCTGTAATCCCAGCTACTCGAGAGGCTGAGGCAGGGGAATTGCTTGAACCTGGGAGGTGGAGCTTGCAGTGAACCAAGATTGCACCATTGCACTCCAGCCTAGGTGATAAGAGTAAAACTCCATTTCCAAAAAAAAAAGAAAAGAAATTCTAGATGATCTACTTTCTACTTTGGGCAGAAAAAGTGATCCCAGATGGAAAGTTGAAGAAGCAGGAAGAAATACATAACTAGCAAACAAATGTTAAGCATATGAGGAACAAATATTAATTATGAAAAATAATGTCAATGATGATGGTGTGTGTGCATTTGATTTCCATTCCACCTGTTATCCAATTCCAAGTCCTTAACATGGCATGCCTGCCTTGCCTGATCAGGCTGTCCTCTCCAGCCTCATCTGCTGACATTGTCCGTCTTGTTTTAGCACTCCAACCTTCATGTTAATCTCCAATCCATCTTTTGCACATGTGGTTCTGTTTACTTGGAAAGCTTTTTGCTCCATTCTTCACCTGCTAACTCCTGTTCATCCTAAGTTTCAATTTCCTTGATACTTTCTCCCTTCTCCACACCATACAAGATTAATTAATTTTCTGTTATATATACTTTTTTTTTTTTTTTGAGACAGAGTCTTGCTCTGTTGCCCAGACTGGAGTGCAGTGGCTCAATCTCAGTTCACTGCAACCTCCACCTTCCAGGTTCAAGCAATTTTCCTGCCTCAGCCTCCCAAGGAACTGAGACTACAGGTATGTGCCACCATGCCTAGCTAATTTTTATATTTTTGGTAGAGACAGGGTTTCATCATGTTAGCCAGGCTGGTCTCGAACTTCTGATCTCAAGTGATGCACCTGCCTCAGCCTCCCAAAGTGCTGGGATTATAGGCATGAGCCACTACACCCAGCCTATTATATATACTTTCATTTTATACTGTTTTCCTTAATAATACTTACAAAACATTCGTGTGTGATAATTTAATGTTTCTCTCTCCCTCTCAGCAACAAAGTCGGTAAAGTCTATTGTCCGTCATTATACCTCATGCCCTGACCCACTTGCCTGATACATGGTGTTCATCAAATATTTGCTAAGCAAACACAGAAATCAAGTATTTCAGAGGTTCACCTAAAAGCTATAACAAAAGACAGAAGATGTGGAAATGAGAGCCTAAGAACAATTACAAGTTAATTTCACACATATTCCATTCGTCATCTTCCTGAGAAAAAGTCTCTTCTGTTAAATTATTTTCTTTGGGTATTAGCAGCAGGAAAGTGGAAAGACCAAGTATTTGGTAAGAAAGTGATCTGCGTGTCAATCCCAGATCTGCTACCTGCTAGGAGAAGGTTCTTGAACAAATCAGAATCTCATATTCCTTATCTCTAAAATAGAGATAACACTTCCTACCTTTGCAGTAATGTTGTAATGATTATAGCTAAAGTGTGAAAAAATCTAACCTGGTACCTGACATATAGCGGGTGTTAAGTTAAAGGTGGTTGTTGTTTATTAAGGTTGACTCTTTTTCCCAAAGGAGAATACTTTCACTAAAGCATCTTTATTCACTGCCGTGATTGTTCACATTACTCTCTTCATTGCCCCAACATATCTCACATCAGTTGAAGCCAGACATTTGAGTCCAGCCATGAGTTATAATAAGGGGCTACAGAAATATTTACCCCTCGACTTTCAAAAAAGTAGTGTTGAATGCTTTTTATTTGTTTGCGCTGTGCCTTTCTCCCCGCATTTATCTCCGGACTTCTCCTAGCCCCTCCCCATTCATTTATCCTCTTAAAACTTTGATAAGATTGGCAAGGGAAGTTGTTAGGAAGAAGTAACATCAATTGCCACAGAATTCAGCAGAACAATGGGTTTAGCAATTCAAATCAGCGCTCTGACTTAAAGATTCAGTGCTCGAGTAGAACTCATGATAAACTGAGAAGCAATTGTGTTCAACTGGTTCCTGCATGTCTCCAAATGCTGTAGAATATTTCTGAGACAGGTAAGGGATGGAGAATCAGCAGACTTAAATGTCCTGCTCTGACTGATGCTAAATAATTATGCAAGATTCACCAAGTAAGTGACAGGACCAGAATTCTAACCCAATAGAATCCCATTTTCTATACCTCTGCCCACCCTAAATGATTTATTTACAAGGTCCTTTGCAGCTCAAAGATTCTATTCCTATGTGATATGAATTTCTAATTACCTATAAAAGAAATTATAGTTCCTTCTCTTCCGTTCCTGGTGCAGGGCAGTCAACCACAGCCACTACAGGCAATGTCTGTGGGGTTAGAGGGAATTTCACAGATGTGCATGGTTCACACGCTCACCAGCATGGGGCGCTACGGGAGGAAGGAGGTGCCATACAGAGATCAGAAGGGCATCAGAGGGGTGCCCACTGGCAAGGGTACCCAGGAGGGGAGGAGAGCGCTGCATAGGGATGTTGCATAGAGAACAGCAATATTCCCTCTGGCATTCAAGATGTGAAGAGCTGAAGTGGCAGAGGAGATGTCTGCATGGTTGGGAAGTTAGTTACACTGAACACATAAGTAAATGAATAAATAAATATATTAAGGATAATAAAAGTCAACTTTTTTCAGTTAGAAAAGGTACTTATGGCTATGAAGGAACTAAGGTGTTAGACATGGAAAAATTAGTATGAAATCATAATTTTAAAATATATGTATTTACAGATTGATATAAAAATAGCTATAGATCTATGTGTATACTTCGTGTGTGTACACACATTAAACACACACACATACACTTCTTAACTCTGTTCACTGAGATGGCCCAAGAGTATATCCCAGTAACAATGAGCACACCAAGCACTCAAATTGTAGCATGTAAAAGCAATTTTATATTAAATAGAAACAGTGCTCCTCGGGAAAACGGCTGACTGCAGACAGAGCTGAGCCAGGTAAAATCCAAGAGACGCCTACAACTACTGCCAGAAAGTAATAAAGTGTTCAAGAACGATGGAGACTTGCTACAAGGTCCTAGGAACCTCCTTGAAAGGGCTCACTGGACAAACTGGGACGGTATAAACAATAAAATATTTAATGACAGTAACTGATTACAACCTGTTGAATAAAATGGGATTCCGCAAGTCCATGCTGATATTAATAAATGAGAGGAAAAGGAAAGCTCTTCTTACATAGAATGTCAACTAATATAGATGGAAAGAAAACAAAACAGTGGTGTTTGGTTCAGCTAGAATTCATTAATGGATGCTAAAACTGAGGATGAAGACTCGATGAGAAAACAGGATACTGGCATAATCTTACCATATGTTCCCCTAAAATACTATCAATTATAAAGAGAAAAATGCTGACATTACAGAGAAGAAACCTATCGGACACCAAGGTGACCAAGTGATCAAGGTTATTACTGACAGTGTTGGGTCAGGTCAGTATCCATGTCCCCGGTGTGATGCATGGGAAGAACATAGCGTCGTTTCTGTGATTCCTGCCCAAAGAGTGGGACCTGAACATGGTCACAAGGAAACACTCAACAGACCCCAAATAAGAAACATCATAGGATGTACAGCCCGTCCTTCTTAAAAACTGCCTAGAATAAGAAAAACTGAGGAACTGTTACAGATTAGAAGAGACTGCCAAGTAAATGCAATATATGTTCCCAGATAGGTTCTTAGACCAGAAAAGGAAAAAGATAAATTATTAGAACATTTATCAAAATTTGGATGGTATCTGTGGATTGAATGGCACTGCGAATCATTTCCATTTCCTAGCCTGGAGAGTTGTATGGCTGTTATGCAGGTAAGTATTCTTGTTTTAGAAAAATACACACTAGAGTATTTAGAGATGATGGGGCATTGTTGCAGCTTACTCTCAAAAGGTTCAGAAAAAGATGAATGAAAATGGTAAAGAAGACTGATGGAACAATTGCAGTAAAAAGGTTAACAGTTGGAGAATCTGCATTATGAGGATACTGGAGCTCCTTGTGTTACACTTTCAACTTTTCTGTTGGTTTAAAACAATTTTGAAATAAATTATTTTTAAAATACACTATATTTATTCACTTCTTTGGTCCCAGGGAAACCTATGAAAAATATTTTATAATGATCCTGGAATTAAACAGTTGCAAAAAAGCACTAATGGTAAAAACAATGCAATGAAAGATTGGAAGTGATTACTAATACGGCTGCTGCTTAAACTATGCTTCTCCTCCTTTGTGTGAAGTACATAAAGGTCTGGGAAGTTTGTTCCCTGAGTGAGGGTCAGTTTCTGCTCAGCCTTACTGGGTTCAGAAGTATCAGCATATACCCTTCTTAGTTACCCTGTTGCTTATGTATCGCAGCTGCTGCCACCAGGGGCATCTATTCTTCTGTATGTGCAAACTGCACTCTCCATACCAGTAGTGGAGACTTTAAACTCTTTCCTTTTTATTTCCTTCCTTCTTTTCCTTGCTTCAGTCAGGCTTTATTATAGGATACAAAAATTGTTCTTGATTTTGGTTTTTTTTTTTGAGTCTCACTCTACCACCCAGGCTAGAGAGCAGTGGCATGATCTTGGCTCACCACAACCTCCACCTCCCGGGTTCAAGCCATTCCCCTGCATCAGTCTCCAGAGTAGCTGGGATTACAGGCATGTTGCCATCACACCCAACTAATTTTTGCATGTGTGAAAAAAATACATATATTTTACATATAAATATATATATCTACTAATATATATATATATATATATATTTTTTTTTAGTAGAGACAGGTTTCACCATGTTGGCCAGACTGGTGTTGAACTCCAACCTCAAGTAATCCACCCACCTCAGCCTCCCAAAGTGCTAGGATTACAGGTGTGAGCCATTGCAACTGGCCCATTCTCAAGGTTTAAAGAAGAAGGAAGCTAATACAGGGGATTAGATGCTTACAAAAATCTTTGGAAGAGCTGGAAGAGTAGGTGCGAGGCAGGATTTCTAGAGCAGGGGTCCCCAACCTTAGTAACCCGCCACACAGCTGGAGGTGAATGGCAGGCCAGTGAGCAAAGCTTCATCTGTATTTACAGCCACTCCTCATCTATAACATTATCCCCTGAGCTCCGGTGCCTGTCAGATCAGCAGCAGCATTAGATTCTCAAAGCAGCATGAACCCTAACTGCGCATGCAAGAGATCTAGGCTATGTGTTCCTTATAAGAATCTAATGCCTGATGATCTGTCACTGTCTCCCTGTCTCCCATTACCATCACCCACACATGGGACCATCTAGTTGCAGGAAAACAAGCTCAGGGCTCCCAATGATTCTACATTATAGTGAATTTTTAATTATTTCATTTTATATTACAATGCAATAATGAGAGGAGGAGAGTGCACAATAAATGCAATGCGTTTGAATCATCCCGAAACCAACAGCCCTCACCCCAGGTCCATGGAAAAACTATCTTCCATGAAACCAGTCCCTGGTGCCAAAATGGTTGGAGACCACAGTTCTAGAAGATCAGAAACATGTCAGACCAACCCACCCAGGAAGCTACTACCTCCACCTCAGTCAGAAAAGCAGGTGATCAGGAGCCATCACCAGAACTGATGAGTTCAAGAATATAACCAATCTTGATGGTTATGTTCTTGAACTCATTCTAGAAGCTGCCGCCACCCCTACTTCTGTGACTTCCTATCAATACGTACAAAGCAAGTTATCAGATATTGGAATACTTATGCAGAAAAATTCGATGTTTGCCTGACTGTGCTTTTTAGCAGAAAAAGTCAAAGAAACAAAACAATATGCTCTACCTCATTTCTACTTCCCAAATCCCAATTAAGTGCACCTAACTGGGGAGCCTGTCTTGGACACAGACTAATAATTTCAAGAGAGTGTGGGAAACAGTGTTTAGTTTTCCTGCCTCCACCTAACTGGGAGGTGCATTGGAAGGAGGTGGGAAGGGATGCTGAATTCCAGTCCACATCCACGACACTGCTCCCCACTAAAGACTGGTGCGTATTATTCTCCACTGTTAATTTTAAGTGGCTGTCAGAGCAAATCTGTTATAAATTATACTACACTTCCTCCTTGGTTTGTTAATGCTTTAATAGCAAAAATTCTGCACATGCAGCCAGGGCCATCTCTTACTATAAGCCACTTATATGTGGAAGAAGAGGTAAAACTCACTGAAAACTCAGAGAAAGGTGGCCAGGCATGGTGGCTCATGCCTGTAATCCCAGGACTTTGGGAGGCCGAGGCTGGTGGATCACAAGGTCAGGAGATTGAGACCATCCTGGCTAACACAGTGAAACCCCATCTCTACTAAAAATACAAAAATTAGCTGGGTGTGGTGGCTTGTGCACCCGCAGTCTCAGCTACTTGGGAGGTTGAGGTAGAAGAATCGCCCGAAACCGGGAGGTGGAGGTTGCAGTGAGCTGAGATCGTGCCACTGCACTCCAGCCTCGGCAACAGGGCGAGACTTCATGTCAAAAAAAAAAAAAAAAAAAAAAAAGAAAGAAAGAAAAGTGAGAGACATGTATTATGATTTACATTTCAGCACATTTCGTGCCAATAGGCTCAGACACTGTGACTCAGCAGCTATTCACTATGTACCGATTACAGTTCTTTCACTATCTTCTACTCCATTTCAAATTATTTTTCTCCCTGTTTTAGTTCCAAATTTAAAATAAGAATCACCTCCTTTTGTTGTAATAGAAAAACACTTTACTTTTAATCAACAGCAGAGGGCTGCCTATTTCCAGATTAGTCTGTGAGTTTTAGAAGTGACACAGCTGCAATGCTTCCTTCCTTTAACAAAAGGGGTGTGTCTGTGTGTCCAAGTGGGTGTTCCAACCTGCCTTTTACTTTTGTGATGGACCAGAAAATAAAAGGCAAATGAGAGTAAAGAGATGGCAGCCACCACAAGAAAAAAAGTGACTTTTGTCTTTCCCTCAGTCCGAGGCTGAGACTGTCTTTTTTGCCTCTCTATCCCTGGTGCCTAGCACCATGCATGGTTCAGAGCAAACAGTAAATGAATGTCTGTTGAATGAACAATCCAATTACAATGGAAGAAGTGGAAGACTCTTCATCACCATATCTCTTATCTTCCCATCTCACTCCCTTCCTCAATGTGGACAAAATAGACAGAGGGGGAGAGAGGAAATTAGAGTCATGGAAATGACAGTGAGAACTCCCATAATGTGAATGGGATAGGCCCCATGCCATGAAGTACAAATCCTTCAGCAAGTTCAGGAAATCCACATTTCAAAGGGTGGAGTTTCTGGCCTTTAGCCCCAGTAGCTTACTGACCACCCGATAACTGCCACACTTAGTTTTATTTCAGCTAGGCAGAGAGGTGATGATTGAAAACAGAGAAATTAATAAAGCGGATAATTAAAAACACTGATCATATAGCAAGAGAGAGAAAACAGTTGGTGAATGACAGCTTTGGCAATATTTTCACTAAGATCAACTGGCTCTGCTGGAAGGAGGCGAGATGAGAAATCTGCCATTAGCAGGGCCTACCTGTGAATAACAACAGCAGGGAAAGAAAGTCCGAGGCGTGATGCGGTTGGACACGAGCTTGAAGTTATCTGCATTGGGCAGTGTAGGTAGCAAGCAGGGAAATCTAACTGATAAGAAAGTGATCACAAGTGAAGTGCTGCATTATCTTCTGATCTCGTCTACAGAATAAAGGGGCCATTAGCTAGAATGTTATCTTTAGCTATAACACATTGACTATGGTTTCTGAGGGACTATGAGCTGCCACCATTTGTCCATCACCACTTTCTCTTCTGGCAGCAGTAACTAGGAAATTAAATTCTAACCGCATCACGTAAGCATTTTCAAAATACCCTGAAATAACTTCTCTGCATTAACAAATTTCCCGCCCTTTATAAACAAAGAACTCTCAAGAGAAGTGTAAAACGTTTGACGACATCAAGTTGCCAAGAGAAGGAAATATACAACTTAAGTATTACAATACCTAAGTAAGCAGCATAAATTAGGCTGAGGGATTTTAATTGGGTCTAATCTTGATAACCGGTACAGGTGGCAGCTTAACCAGCCATCAAGAACACAAAAAATTTGATTTTTTTTGACTTGGAATTAGTCCCACTGTTACACTATATACAGCCTTTTCATGTCCCACCCAGTTGCATTTTTGAGACAATCTCCAAGAACACAGTGAAGCCACATATATCATTTCCGACGGAACAACCTTTCCAAATGGTGTTACAGTATTTTTAATAAGCATAAGGCACAACCACTATGTTATTTAGCTGAGAAGAGCCAGCTCCGCCTTCTTCAAATTCCAGAGCTTAACTTAGTTTTCAAATGGAACAGATGTAGTAACTTATTTATGAGGTTTTTATACATTTTTGACTTTACTTTTTAACATTAACGATGACCGGTGAAACCAACCATGAACTTCTCACACTTGACACTTGTTGCTAAGGAGGAAGAGAAAAATTTACGTTCCTGCTCTCCCAATCCTGTCTCTAGAGAATTAAAAAGGATTTCAGATAAAGAAGAAAAAACCAAAACAGCAAATGACAATTCACTTAGAACTCTCCAGACCGAAGTCCGTAAAGTTAAGTTGGCCGGGCCTCTGCCAGGGTAAGCAAATCAACAGCGGGGATGCTGCGACCGTCTCCCCACCCCTGGGAGCCCTGCACGTCCGGCGGGGGTGGCAGGAAGGGGCTGGCGCAGTGATGTGCGTCCCCCGCCGGCCCCATCGCCCCCTCCTCAACACTTCCTGAAGGAAACTGACAAGGAACTCTGCGGCCGCTTCGGAGAGTGGGCGGTGTGGACGCGTCAAACTCGCTCCCTCCCGCTAGCTCCCAGCGCCCGCGTGCCGGGCCGCCCCCGCAGTCCCTGCGGCGCCTAGCGCGCTCCCCGCGCTCGCGACAAGGGAGGAGGGGCTGACAGCGGAGCCTCCGGCCGTGGCCGCCGCTGCTGCCTCCCCGGGTCGGGCAGCTGAATATCGCGAAAGGAAACCCGCCCCGCAGCCCCGCGGCCTCCGCACCTCGTCCTCCAGGAGCCCGAACACCTCCACCGCGCAAGTTGCCATTTCCGAACGCTTCCCGCAAACCGGACGCGCTCGCCCCCGCCCAGGGCAGGCAACTGTAGAGGAGGAGGAGAAGCGGGAGGAGGCGGGGAAGAGTTGGAGGAAGAGGAGGAGGCGCTCCCCCTGCAACAGCAGCGCCTCCCCCGGCGAGAGGGCGCTAGCGGCACCCGGCAGCGCGGCGGGAAAAGGCCGGCGGCGCGCGCTCCTGGGGCTGAGCGGGGGCGCGCGTCGCGCGGCTCGGGCAGTGGGAAGGGCGCGCGTGGCGGGGCTCAGGTGTGAGGAGCGCGCGCGACGGGGGCCAGGGCGTAGGGAACGTGCGTGGCGGGGCGCGCTGTCGGTTCCCTCCCCAAGAGGGGGTGGTTGGTTGACAGCCCTGCGGGGGAGCGGGGAAGCGCCGGGAAACCAAGCTGCAGTGTTCCACAGCAACAAGTCTCACTGACCGGGAGCTCGGCCTCTGACTAGACGCCTGGGAATCCGTGAGCTTAATCCCCACTTAAATCCCAAACTGAAAATTATAGTGCTTTCTTGTCGGTGAAGGCTGTCGATTCCAATAAGAAGCTGGACCTTGGGATCGCCAGGGAAAGTCAGAGAGCGTGGCAGCAAATGGGGAGGCCTGGAGGGATCGCAGCAGGCTTTGACTCGGGATCTGAACTTCTCTCCCCAAGATTCGTAAACACTGCCAATTCCTAAGCTATTTGCTATCCTGTGGTTTGTCCACCAGTAACGTCCTAACCTGACCAGGAGCTGAGCCATTTTAAAGCCCACCAGTGACGTCCAACCTCCGGGGTGACTCTCTAAACCGGCTTTATCTGAGGGTTGACCTGTAGCTCTACCAGACAGCAGTGAAGAAGGGGGAAAAATAAAATGAACTAGGACCTCCTGTAGAATAATTCCTCCTGTGGAATAAGGTTATGGAATTATCCTGCTTTTTAATATTCCTTTCTGATGGGCTTTATATTTCCATGATTACCGGATGATCTTCACCAAATAAGACATCCATAAGAGTTTGGGTAAAATTATGAACACCTAGGCCACAATTTATATTTTTTTTAATGCATTTGCAGAAATTTGTAAAATTCTATAGTCTCAAAATCTAATTTTTATTTTCCTCAATGATTTCACAATAATTCTGATTTATTTTTAACAGTTTAAGATGCTATGTGGGAACAAGGCTGTAGCCCGTATTACTGGCTTGTTACGTAAGATTTTGTTGTACTTGCCTGGGCGTGGAGGCTCATTCCTGCAATTCGAGCACTTTGGGAGACCGAAGAGGGTGAATCACCTGAGGTCAGGAGTTTGAGCCCAACCTGGCCGACATAGTGAAACCCTGTCTCTCGTAAAAACACAAAAATTAGCTGGGCATGGTGGCAGGCACCTGGAGTGCCAGGTGCTCCGGAGGTTGAGGCAAGGGAATTGCTTGAGCCTGGGAGGTGGAGGTTACAGTGAGCCGAGATCTCGCCATTGCACTCCAAACTGGGCGGCAGACCAAGGCTTGTCTCTATTGTTGTACTTTATGTTCGACAGTGTCAGTTTCATTCATATAATATCATGTATCAGAATTCTGTTAATATACAATTCAGATTTTGTCTGTCACTTAATTAAACATGACTACAAAATTACAGAATGGTCAGGAATTGTTGGCTTACCTAAATCTAAAAAGCCATGAAAGCATTAATTTATTTGTTTTTGTTGTTGTTGTTTATTTGTTTTTGAGAGAGTCTTGCTATATCTCCCGGCTGGAGTACAGTGGTGCAATCTCAGCTCACTGCAACCTCTGACTCCCTGGTTCAAGCTATTCTCGTGCTTCAGGCTCCCAAGTAGCTGGGATTGCAGGTACACACTACCATGCCCAGCTCACTTTTGTATTTTTAGTAGAGACGGTGTTTCACCATGTTGGCCAGGATGGTCTCAAGCTCCTGACCTCGTGATCCGCCTGTCTCGGCCTCCGAAAGTGCTGGGATTACAGGCATGAGACACCACCCACCAATTTATTTTTTAAGCTGTTGAATATCTGTGGGGTTTGTGGGGTAAGAATAAAATGATCTGAAAATATTGTGTGACCTTCTATTTTGGGAATAATATTTCCCTCATCGCTCATGATATACATTTTTATGTTTAATTTTAAGTTAGTTAAGTCATTTAAATTTAAGTTAATTCAGTGTCATCTCAGGGCACAGTTACAAACAGGTGTAAAAACAACTGATGTTACTGCTACTAAAATTTAATGAATATATGATAAGTATACACAGCCTAAAACTGGTAATTTAAAAAAAAATGAATAAAACCCCAAGGGATTATAAAGTAAAGCAAATTGGCCACTTGATGGAGCTAATAGGCATTAGTGATGATACTTCTGAAGACCACTGATTTGACTCATGATTTCTTATTCTGTCATTCTGAATATGAAACTTTGGAGAATTAAACAGGCAGCTACCAATACAAGATGAACCAGAGTAATTATTATATCCCAGTCAACAGCTAGGAAGGGACCCTGAAATTAAAGGAAGTTCAAATAGAGATGGTGATATCAGCTGGTAGTCCAATAACCAACTACCATCGAGAAAGCTGTTTACAATGGAGAACTCTTCTCTACACATCGCTCAACTGCGCAGAACTCTAATGAAGGTCTTTTGCCCACCTAGGCTGCCTTCAATTAGGTTTATGTTGATTTGGTTTGAGTATGCGTATAACCATGTGAGAGGCATGTGTGAAGAATGTGATGTGGTGCATAACAATTTATTCTGTGCCTCACGCTTGTGCTACGGATCATCCCAAGTCAAAGCCCAGGCAATTCTAGCAGCCTCCAATGGCATCACCCCTTCCATGTCTTGTTCTTGTGTCTTTTCTCCCTTCAAATCTACCTTTACATGAGCCTCCAGACTGATTAAAGACCAAGAAATGAATGAAAACCAGTAAATCTGGTCTAGACTTTCTAGTAGTGTATGTACCTAACCGTTTTTAACTCTGTCTGTAGATTTCACTGTGATGCAGAAGTTGAAATTGTTCCTAGTTTTTAAAATATCACCCCTTTGGATAAAACTCTGAGTCTGAATATAACAATATGAAAGGTAACATTATGAAATGTACTTTAATGTTGCTAATTAATTCCCTAAGGGATACAAAAAAGTCTTGTTCAGAAGTTCTCCTTTAATTCTCTCACTCTTAATACCTGCTGGCTGCTTCCTTTCTAATAGTTAGTGTTTGAGATGTTTAAGGTTCATTTTTTCTTCCATTGCAAACTCCCTGGATGTCAACCATTGCCATTGCCATTACCGTGGTTTCATCTACACTCTTTGTAGAGCCCATCTCTGATTCCGAGCTTAGTAGTGCAAGACATGTTACTATTTAATTTTCTGAAATCAACTAAGTTTCTACCTCCAGTGGTAGAAGACATAGTCCTAATCAATTCATTGGTCTTATCTGACCCTCTTTTTTGCTAAGCTGAATTCTAATTTCTAATAGGCTGTTGTGCTCCCTCATCTTGGTGATGAAGGTTCTCATCACTGCCTCTTGGCATTAGTAGATATATCCTTGTGTCTGCTGGCCTCTAGTTTTGGGCATCTTTATCAAGTAGAATTACAATGTCTGTCTGATAGTAACTCAAACCAGTAATATTTAGAGACTCATGTTATATGGCTCTCGCAAGTAAAAGTCTAGACAGTGGGCAGGCCAGGATTAATAGGGCTAGTTTGCTTTGTCAAAGCATCAGAAATTCAGGGATTTTATAGCTCACTGCTCTGATGTTTGTAGGTGTGACCCTTACTCATAGTCCAGAGAGTGGCTCAGACTTCAACCATTACATCCATGTTCCATGTAACAAGGCAGAGGAAGGAGTAAACAAGAAAGTTCAGGTATCATGCTTATCTTTTAAAATGCCCTCCCGCAAGAGGGGGGAAGTAGTGAGAGAGACAGCCAGGTGCAAGGCACTGGGGCCAAAGTGTGTTAAGGAAGGATTTGCTTGGTGTAGTGATGATGGCAGAAATGGGAAATTAGTTATTTGTAGAGATGATTGATCCAATAAGTGAATATATGAATGATAATGAGAACCACATTCTTTACTGTTGAAGAAGGGAGTTACAAGAATGGAAAGAGAAAACTTAAATGAGTCTTCTGTTATAATGAAATTGGTGGTATTGATATGAACTCAAAGTTTTTAATATATATAGACAGCATAGAAATAAATGTAGATATAAAACTGCTGCACATGCATACACACACATGCACACACACACAAGTATTTTCTACATTTGTACACTAAGAGGGTCTTGGAACAGTGACACCCCAAAAGCAATGAGCATATCCTGCATCCATATTTTATCTTTTTTAGTAAAAGAAACCAGGGCTCCTGCTGGGTGCGGTGGCTCACACCTGTAATCCCAGCACTTTGGGAGGTCGAGGCAGGCTCACCACGAGGTCAAGAGATTCAGACCATCCTGGCCAACATGGTGAAACCCTATCTCTACTAAAAATACAAAAACTAGCTGGGCATGGTGGTGCATACCCACAGTCCCAGCTATTGGGAGACTGAGGCAGGAGAATCACTTGAACCTGGGAGGCAGAGGTTGCAGTGAGCCGAAATTGCCCACTGCACTCCAGCCTGGCAACAGAGCAAGTCTCCATCTCAAAAAAAAAAAAAAAGAAAAAGAAACTGGGGCTCCTTGGAAAAATGGCTGATTCCAGGACTAGGACAAGGCAAATAAAAGTTGAGCCTGAAACATCTTGTTATATATCATATATATATATTTCATATATATATGAAAGTAATGATGGAGACAGATCAAAAGAACATAGGAACCAACCTGAAAAGGTTCCCACTGGACAAATATGGACTAACTTGAGCACCAAAATAAATTATGATAGCAACAGATTATAATCCAATAAATATTTCCAATACCATGAGTCCATTACAGATATAAATTGCAATAAATGAGTAAATTCAAAGTTTAGTGACAAGTGAGATTTTTACAGGGTTCAACGTATCTTTCCACAAAGTACTTAGTTACATAGAGGAAAATCCTGAAAGACTCCACCTTAATCAAAAGATCAAAGTGAACATTAGTAATGGGAAAAATCAGTCTTGCAACCCAGTGCTTTTCCTACATAACTTGGGTCTAATCATGAGAAAACAAATCCAATTTAAGGACTGTACTACAAAATATTTGCCCTGTAAGCTTCATAAGTGTCAAGGACATAGAAGTCAAGAAAGTTGGAGGAACTGTTCCAGACTGACAGAGATTAAAGACACTGCATTATAATTCTCTAGAGAAACAGAACCAATAGGAGGCATATATATATTTAAAGAGATTTATTATGAAGAATTGGTTCACACAATTATGGCGGCTGGCAAGTCCAATATGGGCAGTGTGGGCCTGCAAGCTGAAGACCTAGAAGAGTGGATGGTGCAGATGAAGTCCCAGGGCCGTCTGCTGGAGAATTCCCTCTTGCCCAGGAAGGCTGGTCTTTTTGTTCTCCTTGGACCTGTAACTGATTGGAGGGCAACCTGCTTTACTCACAGTTCACCAGGTTCTCCGATTTAACAAAAGTAACCATCACAGACATGACAAGGGCACCTCATGATTCTGAGCCCTATTGCTATAAAAGACATTATTTGAGCATTAGCTGAAACATGAATGTATCTGAGGATTAGATTATGTAATATATGAATGTTAATTGCTCACTTTTGATAAGTGTATTGTGGTTATGTAGATAAGTATGACTTTGAAGTACACATGAACGTATTAGGAGGTGATAGGTCAACAGGTCCGCAAAGTACACTCAAATAATACAAGAAAAAGGTCTTTGAGGTAAATTTTCAAACTTTTCTGTAAGTTTGGGGTTGTTTCAAATTTTCAAAAAAAGAAGCAATAAAATTGTGCTGATTAAGAATAAATGTCTTCAATAGGGCAGGTATGGTAGCTCACACCTGTAATCCCAGCACTTTGGGAGGCCAAGGCAGGTGGATCACTTGAGGCTGGGAGTTAGAGACAAGCCTGGCCAAAAAATACAAAAATTAGCCAAGTGTGGTGACTCATACCTGTAATCCCAGCTACTCAGGAGGCTGAGATGGGAGAATTGCTTGAACCCAGGAGGCGGAGGTTGCAGTGAACAGAAACCATACCACTGTACTCCATCCTGGGCGACAGAGCGAGACTCTGTCTGTCTGCCTGCCTGCCTATCTATCTGTCTATCTGTCTGTCTATAAATAAATAAATAAATGTCTTCAACCGAAGGAACAAGGGCCCTTTGGAGAAATGGCTGGTTCTAGGACTGGGGCAGAAAATGTACAAGATGAGCCTCTTTAGTGCCAGACCCAAAGAGAGAAAGAGATGAAAGAGGGAGAAAGAGAAAGTGATCAAACCCATGTCAGAGATCTCTCAATGGCCAAAGCAAGAGCAATTTAAGCAACAAAATAAAGTAGTATTGGATTGTAACCCAAAGTGTAAAATAAACAGATAAGTCCGTGCTGATATAAATAAATGATTAAGTAAGGAAGAGAGAAGAATTCTCTGTGCAGAATTCCATATACATTTTAATAGAGATTATAGATACTCTGTGTGATGACTAATTGTTTGTGTCAGTGTTGGCTGCCAATGTAGCTGGTAAAACATTACTTCTGGGTGTATCATTGAGGGTGTTTCCAGAAGAGATTAGCATTTGAATTGATAGATTGCATAAAGATTACCCTTACCAATGTAGGCAGTGGGTAAGGGGAGGGCATCATCCAAACTTTTGAGAACCTGAATAGAAGGAAAAGGCAGAGGAAGGGAGAATTCTTCCTTCTTGACATCCGTGTTTTCCTTCCCACCTTTGGACATCCATGTGCTGGCTCTTGGGTCTTCAACCTCAGGAACTTATACCAGCGGCCTTTGGATTCACACTGAATTATATCACCAACTTTTCTCATTCTCCACCTTTGAGACAGCAGACTATGGGACTTGCCCTCCATAACTGTGTAAAGTAATTTCCCTTAAATCTCTCTATATCTATAGAGATAGACATATAAATGCACAGACAGGCATGTAGACATGTCTATAGATCTGTGTATATATAGAGATATCCTATTGGTTCTGCTTATCTGAAGAACTCTGCCTTCAAGTAGGGGAGTATCACTCCTCACTGCTTCAGTGTGGGCCGAGCATAGTGACTTCCTCATAGAGTCCAGTATGGGAAGCTGTTGAGGGAAATAGTAACTTTACAGTGGAGATACAAGCTATGTAATGAGGGGATCAAGGACAACATCAACAGTGATAAGTCATGTTCATAGTCTATCCTAACATGATGATGATTTATCATGGAGTGAGAAGGGTACTTTACCTCTGTAGTCTTCCTGTTAAAAAGCTTTCACCCTCATCCAATGAGAAGAACATCAGGCGAATCCCAGTAGAGAAACATTCTACACAAAGCTAACTAGTACTCCTCAAGATTGTCAAAATCCACCAACAACAAGGAAACTCAGAAACTGTCTTAGCCAAGGGGATCCCGAAGATACATAATGTTTAAATGTGATGCAGTATCCTGGCTGGGATCCTGGAACAGCAAAAGAGCATTAGGTAAAACTAAGAAAATCTGAAGAAAATACGGATTTTAGTTAATACTTGTTCACTGATTGTAACAAATGGACCATACTAATGTCAGATGTTAATAATGGGAAACTGGGTGTAGAATATAAAAGGAAATCTTTGTACCATCTTTACCATTTTTCTGTAAGTCTAAACTGTTCTTAAAAAAAGTTTATCAGATTAGATAGATCTTAATTTTTTTGAAAATTTTTAAGATTTTCTGCATTATAGTTTGACATATTTTGCAACATGTATTTCAACATACTTTTTGTTTTTCCTTGCTATTCTAAATAGGATGTCTTCTTTAATAATTTTCTAATAGTTTAGTGCTGGTGTGCTGGAATACAACTGAATTTTGTATATTTACCTTAGTGTTAAACAAATTTGCTGGACTTTGTTACGTCTAAAGTAATTCTTTTCACTTTTAATGTAGCAGTTCCTTAATATTTTGAATAATTTCATTTTTTCCTTTCTAATCTTCTTAGCTTACATTTCATTTTCTTACGTTAGTATCCTTAATACTTGAATAGGCATGGTGATAACAGGTGTAATTGTCATGTTCTAGGTTTTAAAGAGATTGATATTTGCTGTAGGGCTTTGCTTTCTGTTTTCATTTTTGGGCTTTTTGTTCTTTTGCCGTTCGTTTTTTGGTTAAGAAATTCACTTCTATTACTAGTTTTCTACGATTATTGATCATAAATAGATGCCGGATTTTATTTCATCTCTTGAGATGTTCTTTGTTTTCTTTTAATCTCTTAGTGTGGTAAATTTTGTAAATTATGGTATCATAGTTAAATTTATGTGTCCATTTGATAGGGCAAAAGGATGCCCAGATAACTGGTAAGATATTATTTCTGGGTGTGTCTGTGAAGGTGTTTCTGGAAAAGATTAGCATTTGAATCAGTAAACTGAGTAAAGAGGATTACCCTTACCAATGCTGGTGGGCATCATCCAAGGTACTGAGGATCCAAACAGAACAAAACGGGGGAGGAAGGGAGAATTTGCTCTCTTCTTGAGCTGGAGCATCCATCTTCTCTGCCTTCAGACATTGGAGCTTCTGGTTCTTGGGACTTTACACATGCACTGGGAATTAGACATTAGTTCTCAGGCCTTTGGTCTTGGATTGGAACTACACCACCAGCTTTCCTGATCAGTTTCCAGCTTATAAACCGCAGATCATCGGACTTCTCAGCCTCCATGATCAAGTGAGCCAGTCCTTCATAACAAGTCTTTTTATACCTGTATGTACTACCGGTTGTTTTTCTGAAGAACCCTAATAAACATGGCAATTAATTATGGTAAATTTTAGATATAATACATGGTCATTCTAGATTTTCCTAGTCTTTTCAGGTTTTATTTTAAATAATTTTCTCCTCACTCTTTTCATGGGTATGTTAAAATAATTGGGAGGTCATTAGGCTCAGATGACTCCATTACCTTGGGATCCTTCCTAAGCACATTGAAGCCCAATATAAACAGTAAAATGTAATGTAAGCTTAACCAGTTAGCACCCACCAGTTAACCTCTACCTGGAGACTTTCTACCAGATCATACTTAAGTAAGGCAGTGCCTTACTGTAACCAGTCAAGTTATTTCTTTACTTCCACATTTGGCCTATAAAACCTGCTTGGCCATGCTGCTGGGGAGGAGCTCTCTGAACCTCTTCTTGAACTGGAACATCCATCTTCTGGTTCTGCATGCTGCCCAACTCATGAATTGTTCTGTGCTCAAATAAACTCCTTAAAACATGAATGTGCCTACGTTTATCTTTTAACAGTTCAAATCTAAGTACTAAAAGCTTATTGTGATAATGGCAGTGGAGAAGGGTATCTGGTGTTTTGTTGTCACTCTAATGTAATACATAGCTGTTCTTAGTTTACCCTTCAATCTCTGGCTGCAGTTCCATCTCTAAGGGTTCCTCTGGGTCACTGGCCCTTTCTCAACCATTTTCTGCCCTCTTTTAGAATTGTGAAAACTTTCGGATGATGTCCTCTAGTGCTTTAGTAACAGAGATCTTGGGGGCTGGACTCCAGCACACTGTCAAATTATACCATATTGTCATTTCTACTGCAGTTACTGCTGCAAGGCCATCCTAGCAAAAGGTGAGCTGCTTGGGGCTTATCATCTCATAGGGCTCCTTACAGGAAGTAGTGCACAGCACATTTTTCTTTATATCAGAACAATTATTAGGGAATTTGTAATCACTGCCTCTTGATACTCAGCAGTGAAACTGTAGGCAGTAAGTAGAGTCCCAGAGATTCATCTATATCTTCATCTCCAACTCTCTTCAGGGTAGGAAAACAGGCTTCATCATCATTCATTCTACCCAAATCTGTTGCTTATGGCATCAACTTTGGCTCTTGGTACTCAAATGTAGGCTTTTGAAATAAAAGTTTTTTTGAAAAAACCTTTCTCTCAACATTTTTTTTTTTTTGAAGCAGAGTCTCACTCTGTTGCCCAGGCTTGGAGTGCAGTGGTGCAGTCTTGGCTCACTGTAACCTCTGCTTCCTGGCTTCAAGTAATTCTCCTGCCTCAGCCTCCTGAATAGCTGGGATTACTGATATGTACCACCATGTCTGGCTAATTTTTGTATTTTTAGTAGAGACAGGGTTTTACCATGTTGGCCAAGCTGGTTTTGAACACCTGGCCTCAAGTGACCTGCCTGCCTTGGCCTCCCAAAGTGCTGGGATTACAGGCATGAGCCACCGCACCTAGCATCAACATTTTTTTCTCCTAGGAGTTTCAAAGCTCTATTTTAAAACTTATACATTGAGCACTGACTCACCTTTCTCTTTTCATTTCTGTAGTAACAGTTCTAGCCTGAGGGCAGTAATTAGAAAGCCTCACTGCTATCTGACTGGAGCCAGAGGAAGGATGGCAGGATATTCCAGGAATATAAGCAGTTATCAGCAGTAGAATTTCACAATAACTTGCTATTGCTTCCACACCCTTATCTCTTACCTAAGCTTCAGACATGTATTTCCTACAAACTATATCTGCCTGGATATCATGAAAAAATATCAAACTAAATAGATCTCAAAATGAACTTGTCATCATCCTGTATTTTGTGTCTCGGAAATAGCATTATTGTCTATTCATTTGGAAAGGCTAGAAACTTCTGAGTATCTTAAAATTCATACGCCCTGCTCACTCCTACAACTTCTTCCTGTCACCAATTTGTTATACAATAGAAATTCTTTCCTCTTCTACCTAAGAATTTTTTTCTCATCTTACTGGTATCCATGGCTAATGTCAGTACACCCATCATTGTCTGGTAATTGGCCCAGACTGGTAGCTTTTTGTCTTTTTTGTCTCACCCTATATCTTCTGAGACAAATGTTTGTATGCAGTAGTTTATTTTGATACACACTTCCAAGCAGTAGTGTGCTAGACTCAACTCATACTGGCCTCCATGGTACAACTGTGTACACCTCTATCCAACTGCAGATTTAGTGATGTCTTGCTGGTAGCCTGAAATTAACTGTGGTGTGAGTATTTATACCATAGAAATCGGCAAACATTACAAACCAAGATAATTTTTTTTTCCTGGAGAGGCAGTTATTAAACATGTATTGGCACATGACTGAGCCTAGAAAACATGAGTGAGGGACTGAAAAGAGTAAAACAAGGAATGGCATAAAACCCAGGCAGTGATTTCAAAAGTTTTTCAGTTTCATTTACATTATTAACTTGATTTGGAGCTTGGTATCACTAAGAACCCTTCAGGAGCTATACAGAATGTATCTCAGAATTGTTCTACTAAGAAGAGAGTATTTATTCATTGGTTTTAATTACCCATTGGACAGGGGTTATTTCATAGGATGTTAATATTTGCAGATTTTCTTGAGTATTGAATGGCTGAATAGGCTCCTACGGTTATGTCTGGCAGAAGTGACAGAGAGGCACGGGGGCAGAAAGTGAAATATAAATTAAGCAACTAAAATGAGTTGCTGTCTGGTTACATCTCTGCGCCTTTGGTTGCTGCAGCAAGGACTGGAGTAGAGGTTAGTGGAGAGGATATGAGGCAGTGTGCAAGAGGAATCTAATACATGTGCAGGTCTGCCCCGCACTTAGTCCATTCTGCCAGAGAGTCTTTGAGGTGTGTCCAGTTTTTAACCTCTCCAAAAGACTTGATAGACAAGTGTTTGTAGGATAAGCTGTAGCATATACTGTGTAACTCAAGGCCATAAATGATGTGCATCATCTCTCTCTTACCACCCACTCTCAGTTTTCTCATTCTTGGCCAGCACTTCAGCAAATCTAGGTTATTGCCTGGTGTTAACTCATATTTTCATTCCCCCAAAAATATGAATTGATAGTTTTGTTAAACTTATTGGGTCATGGTTCTAATAATTGCTCGTTTAGAGATGTCATTGGACATGCAAGTACTAAAATATGCCCCAGTGAATCCCCCGAGTTCCAAACATACTCTTTCTTGTCTTTCTGGTGTAACTCAAGCATAGCTGCTATACCTCCCTGCCAATATGGTAATTACTATGTTTTTCTGTTGGCCCACTAACATGTGAAGCTCAAAGTGACCAAGTGGTGGTCATAGCTTCCAGTACAGTGGCAGCCCTGCTGTGTCTCCTGGAAGAAGCATCTCTTCTACCCCATACTAGGAACTAGGATTCCTAACTCAGCAGTACCTAAATTGTTTTGTAGTTCTCCCTGAATTAGTCTGGGAGTTCCTTGAACATAAGAACTGTGTTTATCTTCCCATTGGACACATAGAAGCCAGTCAACAGTTATATGTTATATGAATGAAAGATGATATTTGCCAGGAACAGGGAAAAGTGCATATGTAACACTGATTTTTTTCCCTCATAAAATCTTCATATTATGGATTCTATGCTGCTGCTTATTGCTTATGACTCAATTCTACAATAAACTGTATCTATACCATTAATATGCTGTAGTTCAAAACCTTTGAGCAAATGCTGTTATTTTAGCTCCCAAATATAAAATAAACTAACAAAGTACATTGCATTTCAATTATTAACAATTTTTAAGTGATAAAATTAAAAAGTTAAAAATATCAATATTACAAAAGTGTTACCTTTCTACAATAACTTAAGCTTTTAGTTAAAATGAGTAACATTTGGAATTTGATATTTGCCTGAGTTATTAAAAAAAGAAAGATAATAACTTGAAATGCAAAATGCTTTATATAGTTCCCTAGAAAAAGAAAAGACATTATGTTTCTGGGTTCTTTTACCCTAGAATTTTTTTTTTTTTTTTTTTTTTTTTGAGAGAGAGTCTCACTCTGTTGCCCAGGCTGGAGTGCCATGGTGGGATCTCGGCTCACTGCAACCTCCACCTCCCGGGTTCAAGCGATTTTCCTGCCTTAGCCTCCCAAGTATACCCTAGCTATTCTTAATTCTAAAGAAGAGAATGTATCTATAAAAGTGATTTTTAGTTAAATATTTAAAGTATTGCTTCCATTCTATTTTAACATACAGAGTAAAAGCATTATAAATAAGGATTCCTACCAAAGGTTTAGTGTTTCTACACTTTATTTGAAATGACTCAAATGTGTGAATGAAAATAAGATGATCTCCTTATAAGACCAAGAAGAGAAATTTGCAAGCAATTAGAAGTGCTTAATATTATTCTATAGGTAATGTAATATGTACTTTATATGTCTTTATATGTAATATTTCTGTTGCAAATAAGTAGTTTTTAAGTTACCTACAGCTTCAAATGTCTAAATCATTTGAGAAAATGGTCTTCAAGTTTTTCTACCAAATACAGATTAACATTTTAGGTTTGTTTTTAAGAGATGATGAGTAATAAATGGCTTGAGGGCTTTGGAGGAAGCCGCTTACAAATTAAGCTAAAGGTCCTGTCTACCTGTACAAACTTGTTTAGCTTTCAGTTGAAGACTCTGAAGAGCAGATAAATATTTTGCAAGCAATTTTCATGATACATTTGTAACATCTGAATTCTTCCTCTTTCTTTTGACTCATTTCCGAGATCAAAACTAAAGTAACTTCTGCTGTGGTTTGAATACTCTCCCAAAGTTCATGTGTTGGAAATTTAAACCTTAGTGCAACAGTGTTGAGAGGTGGGATCTTTATCAGCGGGGCATAGTGTGACTCATGCCTATAATCCCAGCACTTTGGGAGGTTGAAGCAGGAGGACTGCTTGAGGCCAGGAGTTTCAGACCAGCCTGGGCAACGTAACAAGACCCTGTTGGTAAAAACAATTAAAAAAAAATAGAATAAATTAGTCAGGCATGGTGCTGCATGCCTGTAGTCTTAGCTCCTTGGGAGGCTGAGGTGGATCACTTGAGCCCAGGAGTTGAAATCTCTGTCCATTTTAAATTACCCAACAGATAGTCTGTTATAGAAGCACAAAGTTTGGGGCAGAGATTGTTGAGGTTAAAATACTACCTGTCTCTGGGTGTGGTGGCTCACGCCTGTAATCCAAGCACTTTGGGAGGCCAAGGTGGGTGAATCACTTGAGGTCAAGAGTTCAAGAGCAGTCCGCCCAACATGGTGAAACCTTATCTCTGCTAAAAATACAAAATTAGCCAGGCATGGTGGCACATGCCTGTAATCCCAGCTACTTGGGAGGCTAAAGCGGGATAATCGCTTGAACCCAGGAGGCGGAGGATGCAGTGAGTCAAGATTGTGCCATTGCCCTCCATCCTAGGCAACAAGAGTGAAACTCCATCTCAAAGAAAAAAAACAAACAAAAATCACTACCTGTCTAGTGTATGATAAGGATATAAAAACAACTTGGCATATCCTATTGAGAATACATACAGAATCAAAGAATTTTAGAATAGGAGGTCATTCCCTCATTGTATATTTTTTAGGTGATGCCAAAGGATATAAAAGTTTTTATTTCAGAATAGATACAAAAATATTGACTGCAAATGTAATTTTTTTCTCTCTGTTCAACATTGAGCTTTTTTGATCAATTTTGTTTAGAAATGTCTTCCCTGTTAAGTGAAAAAGTCATATGAAACAATGTAAACTCTATACAACCCAATTGACATCCATAGGGGAATAGCTTAAATAAACTGTGTATATTGATACTGTATTTTTCCATAAAGCTGCTGAAATGTATAAATTAGATGAGTATGCAACACAGCATCACAAGACAAAATGTTGAAGCAAAAACCAAGAACCAAGTTGAAGAACAATGTATATACTGTTTACTGTAGTGAATTGTGCCCATCAAACGTAACGATGGCTACTTCTGGCATAGTGGAGAGTGCTAGGATTTGGGGAATTAAAATAAAAAGTGACTTTAGCCTTATTTATAATGTATTAATTTTTTTTAAAAAATAATGTTTTAATTTTGTCTTATAAAGTATTAATTAAAACAGTGAAATTAAATAATTGTATTAGTCTATTCTGATGCTGCTATAAGGACATGCCTGAGACTGGGTAACTTTCATTTTTTGAGATGGAATTTTGTTCATGTTGCCCAGGGTGGAGTGCAATGGCACAATCTCAGCTCACTGTAATCTCTGCCTCCCAGGTTCAAGCGATTCTCCTGCCTAGCCTCCTGAGTAGCTGGGATTACAGGCCACCGCCACCATGCCTGGCAATTTTGAATTTTTAATAGAGATGGGATTTACCATGTTGGCTAGGCTGGTCTCAAACTCCTGACCTCAAGTGATCCCGCTCTTTGGCCTCCCAAAGTGCTGGGATTTCAGGCATGAACCACCACACCTGGCCTGAGTAATTTATAAAGGCTGGAGGTTTAATTGATTCAAAGGTCCACAGGACTGGGGAGGCCTCAGGAAACTTACACTCATGTTGGAAGAGGAAGCAAACATGTCTATCTTCACATGGCAACAGCAAGGAGAAATGTGGAGCAAAAGGAGGAAAATCCCCTCATAAAACTTCAGATCCATCAGAACTCATTATCATGATAATAGCATGAGGGTAACTGCCGCCATGATTAAATAACCTCCTACTGGGTCCCTCCCACAACATGTGGGGATTATGGGAACTACAATTCAAGATGAGATTTGGGTGGGGATGCAGCCAAACCGTATCAGTGAATGAAAAATACTGTTACTACATTAATAAAGGGTTTTAATAAAACACATAGAATACTAGATGATATTTATCTGTTATATGATATATTTATATATTTTATGTAACATTTTTCAGGAGTAATCTAGCCAAAATTACTCCTGATAAATATGTTACATAAAATAAGTAAATTTAACTAAAATTACTTCTGATTCTTATTTGATAATAATATTGCAGGGAAACAATTTTAGGATTAGTAAGAACCAGAGAGCTTTTTCGGGATAAATTAAAATTCCTTTTTTCTTTTTTTTTTTTTTTGAGACAGGTCTCATTCTGTCACCCAGGTTGGAGTGCAGTGGTGCAATCATGGCTGCAGGGCTCAGGTGATCCTCCCACCTCAGCCTCTTGGAACTGTGTATACTACAGGTACATACTACCATGCCTGGCTAAATGTTGTATTTTTTTGTAGAGATGGAGTTTTGCCATGTTTCCCAGGCTGTTCTCAAACTCCTGTGGTCAAGTGATCCACCCACCTCTGCCTCACAAAATTCTAGGATTACAGGCATGAGCCAACCATGCCCAGCCTCTTCTGGAAATTTAAATTTTTGGTGTCAATTCTAATAAAGGACTTAATAATATCAAGACAGACAACTCAATAAGAGAGGCAAAATACTTAAATAGTCACTTCACAAAGGAGGATTTCTAATTGTTCAATGAACATATGAGGAGAAGGTGCTCAATCATTAGTTGTTAGGGAAATGCACACAATGAGATAGCACTACTCACATATCAGAAAGGATATAAAATTTTAAAATGACAATACCACATGTTAACAAGGATCTGGGGCAACTGAAAGTAATCATCTGCTGTTGGGAATGTAAATTGGCATAGCCTCTTTGGCAAGCTATTTGGCAATAGTCGACTAATCCAAATAAGGTGCTTACCTTATCCCCCAGGAATTCCATTCTTGATGAATGAAAACATGGGTGACCCAAAAGACATGTGAAAGAACATTTATTTGTAGCTTTGTTTATAATACCTCCAAATTGGAAACAACCCAAATGTATATCAAGGGTATAGTATTCATAGAGTGGAATACAATAGAACAATCAGAACAAGTTACTGTTGTGTGCAACAGTAGGATACGTTGCTGTGTGACAGATGAACCTGGCAGCAATAATGTAAGTATATGCTTAAGAATCAATCTATGGGCCGGGTGTGGTGGCTCACGCCTATAATCCCAGCACTTTGGAAGGCCGAGGAGGGTGGATCACGAA
Source organism: Saguinus oedipus (assembly GCA_031835075.1). Lineage (NCBI taxonomy): Eukaryota > Metazoa > Chordata > Mammalia > Primates > Cebidae > Saguinus > Saguinus oedipus. The sequence continues at coordinate 51,509,055 of CM063176.1, forward strand.
GCCAAGAGATCAAGACCATCCTGGTCAACATGGTGAAACCCTGTCTCTACTAAAAATACAAAAATTAGCTGGGCATGGTGGCCACATCTGTAGTCCCAGCTAGTCGGGAGGCTGAGGAAGGAGAATTGCTTGAACCCAGGGGGCGGAGGTTGCGGTGAGCCGAGATCGGCTGTTGCACGCCAGCCTGGGTAATAAGAGTGAAACTCCATCTCAAAAAAAAAAAAAAAAAAAGAATGAACCTATGGTCTAAGAGGAATGATGTGTGTTCAGAGTTCTGAGCTAAGGAACCTGGGAGTGATCAACCCAGAGTTTCACTCCTTTTCTATGAAGGATATCTGAACCCCTACTCCATCCCTTGGAATGCAGGTTCTATATGGGATTGAGGCCCTTTGTTTTGGATTAAATGAAAATTGCTAGGTGGAAGTTGCTAGGAAGAGGACACCAAATGAAAATGCTATGTAAAGTGCATGCTTTTAACAAACCGGAGTGGTTCTCCTGTCCAGCTGCTGCCATTGAACCACCCCTATTTGTAAGTTCTTCCAATAAACCCTATGTCTCATTTGCTGTCTCCACCTCTCTTCTTCAGCCTCTCAGGCATGATACCATCCCTGCTGGGGTCAATGTGGGTCTGGCATGACAATTGCACAGACATAGTGTTGAGCAAAGGAAGGTAGACATTAAAGCATACGGTATGGTTTCATTTAAATAAAGTAAAAAAATGGCCAAAACGAATTTGTGATAGAAGTTAGAATAGGGAGGCAATGACTAGTAGATCACATGAAGACTCTAGGGCATGGACAGTCTTAATCTGGGTGCCAATTAATGTGTGTGTTCATTAGTAAAAGTTCATTCAGCTGTATACTTAAGACGTGCAGATTTTATGTGTTATCCTTCAATTTAAAATGTTTTTAAGGCCAGGTGCAGTGGCTCACACCTGTAATCCGAGCACTTTGAGAGGCCAAGACGGGATACCATGAGATCAAGAGTTTGAGGCCAGCCTGGGCAACATGGTGAAACCCTATCTCTACTAAAATTACAAAAAATTAACTGGGTATGATGGTGGGTGGCTGTAATCCCAGCTACTTGGGAGGCTGAGGTAGGAGAATTGCTTGAGCCTGGGAGGCAGAAGTTGCAGTGAGCCAAAATTATGTTACTGCACTCCAGCCTAGGTTACAGAGTGAGATCCTGTCTCAAATAAATAAATAAAGTAAAATAAAATGTTTATAAAATAAAATCTCTAGCAGAGTCACATGGACACAGAAGGCAGTTAGTGCCAAGTTATCCCAAGGCTGGCCCCTAAGATTGTGAGTTCCTCTTCTGAGGTTCCAAGAGCTGTTCTAGTTTCTTTCCTTCCTGAGAACTGGTTGTTAAGTTATTTTTTGATTCTCTTGATCAATACACTAAAAATCTCCCCCAATGTACTAAGAGTTTCTTACTGAGAGCCACTTGAATTTCAAGAAGAAATTGATATTATTCTTCAGATAAACAGTCCTGCTTTTTATAAAAAAGACAAAGAGCTTACATGTTAAAGTGGCAGAAAACATGTATCTCTCTTATATGTGATAGAACCCTAACTGAGTGCAATGGAATGTTTGACCATAAGCAAGAAATTTATGTAACTGGCATCTCTACTACAAGGGAATGTCTTCTAACTTAATAGCAATAAAATCCAGATCTAAGATCAGAATTAAAAGAATAATATCCACAGTGGCAAGAGCGGGGCTGGGGGTCTCTTGCCAATTACTACTCTAGAGCACACTGATCAACATGATTAACTGATCCTTAATATCCTTAGTACAACCAAGAATACTAGAATGTTTAAAATTATTAACTTATAAGGAAAGTTCTTCTACAGAGGGTGCATTCTGTTATAAGAAAGTCCCTTTTGTTCTGCTGAATACCTTGATAGGTTTAGGTATGCAAAATGAGCCTAGAGCTAAATTTGGTATTGAAGAGTTGAATTGTTCTGCATTTTAAGGAAAGAAGACATTGGAGTTCCTAGTATATTCAGTGAGGGAATGGAGGATGGAAAAAAAAAAAAGAAAAGGGATGACATGAAGCTAGGGGAGAAATGGACAGAAAAAATAAATAACGATCAACCCTGGTTGTACACTCCTTTAAGAGTAAGAGTGTTTAACATTAAAGTTGTTTGCATTTTTACAACAAAAGCTCCTTATCTGTCCCCAAAATATTTGATCATATTTATTAAACATATAAATATCTCTTTTGTGTATGTTTCTTTTAAAGGTTGGTGCGATGTTCAACAGACAGCATAGAGTTCAATATACACTAGAGAGTGAGATGACCCATAAACTGAACCAGAGCTAGTAATAGAAACATATAAACATGAGTACATCTAGCGTTCAAAGAAATCTAAGGGATTGCTTTGAATTTCTATAGATCCTGGAATAATCGTTAAAGTCACTCTTAGTATAATTTCATGGGCAAGGAAAACTTCAATTGCTTATTGTGTACACAAGCCTTTACTGGGCTAGGTGCAGTGGTTCATACCTATAATCCCAGCATTTTGGGAGACGAAGACAGGAGGATCACTCGAGCCCATGAATTTGAGACCAGCTTAGGCAACATAGTGAGACCCCATCTCTACAAATATATATATATTTTTAATTACCTGAGTGTGGTGATGTGCACCTGTAGTCCCAGCTACTCAGGTGAAGTGGGAGGATTGCTTGAGCTGGAAGGTCAAGGCTGCAGTGAGCTGTGATGGCACCACTATACTTCAAGCTGGGCAAGAGGTAAGACCCTCAAGGAAATAAAAAAAAAAAGACTTTACTAAAGGCTAGGTAATAACAAATAACCAAAGGGAAATAAACACATCATGTAACATCAAACTAGATTGTCTGGTTATTATGTAACTATAATAGGTCTATTGGCTGATGTGCATGGTAAGCCAATATGCCAAGACACCAGGTTGCAGCAAAGAGGTTTAATTGTAGGGCTGCCACATAAGGAGATGGGAGGAAACCTCGAACTCCCTAAAAAGTTTGGGACTAGAGTATAAGGGTTTTGGAGTAAGCCAAGGCATGAAGATTGTTGCTTGGTTGAAGAGTGCATGGTGAAGTCATAGTACAGAGAGATGAAGAAATGATATTCTTATGCTGATTCAGTTACTCTACAAGGGTCTTAAACTGCTTGGCATCAGCTGTTCTGCTGGAATTCAGGGTCTGCTTAAGCAATTCTTTTTTTTTTTTTTTTGCCAATCATTGAGAGCTTGTAAGGTTGCTGAGGTTGGTTGGCCTTGAACTCTTGGCCTCGCCTTCGCAAGCGCCACGACATCCGGCCGGAGCCACTTTGGGCCCCTGCTTAAGCAATTCTTAAGCAAAAGTATTAGGACTCTAATGTCAGAAATTGTATCTATCGTAAACAAAGCTTTGTGATTCTAGGGTCAGGAATCCTATTTATAGGTATAATAGGAGTGCAAATGGCCAGTATCTAGTGTGATATGACTTTCAGTAACAAGGAAGTGGGTTAACTTGCAGACCGATTACTGCTTAATTATAAATATTTCTGTCCAGAATTCTTGTAAACCCCCCGAGGTGGTATATTAGTCCATTTTCTTGCTGCTGATAAAGGCATACCCAAGACTGGGAAGAAAACAGAGGTTTAGTTGGACTTATAGTTCCACGTGGCTGGGGACGCCTCAGAATCATGGCAGAAAGCAAAAGGCACTTTTTACATGGTACCAGCAAGAGGAAAAAAAAGAGGAAGAATCAAAAGCAGAAACCCCTAATAAACCCATTAGATCTCATGAGACTTACTCACTTTCATGAGAATAGCACAGGAATGACCAGCCCCCATGATTTTTCAATTACCTCCTCCCCCTGGGTCCCTCCCACAACGTGGGAATTCTGGGAAATACAATTCAAGTTGAGATTTAAGTGGGGACACAGCCAAACCATATCATTCCACCCCTGGCCCTTCCAAACCTCATGTCCTCACATTTCAAAACCAATCATGCCTTCCCAACAGTCCCCCAAAGTCTTAACTCATTAAGTCCACAGTCCAAAGTCTCATCTCAGACAAGGCAAGCCCCTTCCACCTATGAGTCTGTAATATCAAAAGCAAGCTAGTTACTTCCTAGATACAATGGGAGTTACAGGTATTGGGTAAATACAGCTGTTCCAAATGGGATAAACTGGCCAAAATAAAGGGATTACAGGGCTCATGCAAGTCCGCTATTCAGTGGGGCAGTCAAATTTTAAATCTCCAAAATAATCTCCTTTGACTATAGGTCTCATATCCAGTTCATGCTGATACAAAAAGTAGGCTTCCATGGTCTTGGGCAGCTCCACCACTGTGGCTTTTCAGGATGAAGCCACTCTCCTGGCTGCTTTCACAGGCTGGCATTGAGTGTCTGCAGCTTTCCAGGTACACAGTGCAAGCTATCAGTGGATCTACCATTCTACATTCTGGAGGACAGTGGTCCTCTTCTCACAGCTCCACTAGGCAGTGCCCCATTAGGGACTCTGTGTAGGGGCTCTGACCCCACATTTCTCTTCTGTAGTGTTCTAACAGAAGTTCTCCACGAGGGCCCTGCCCCTGCAGCAAACTTTTGCCTGGGCATCCAGGTGTTTCCATACATCTTCTGAAATAAATCAAGGCAGAGGTTTCCAAAACCTCAATTCTTGGCTTCTGTGCACCCACAGGCTCAACACCATGTGGAAGCTGCCAAGGCTTGAGGCTTCCACCCTCTGAAGCCAAAGACTATGCCAGCCACTTTCAACTATGGCTGGAGTAGCTGGGATACAGAGCACCAAGTCTTTAGACTGCACACAGCATGGGACTCTGGGCCTGGCCCACTAACCATTTTTCCTCCTGGGCCTCCAGCCCTGTGATGGGAGGGGCTGCCATGAAGGTCGCTGACATGTCCAGGACACATTTTCCTCATGATCTTGGAGATTAACATCAGGCTTCTTGCTACTTATGCAAATTTCTGCAGTTGGCTTGAATTTATCCTCAAAAAATGGGTTATTTTCTACTGAATTGTCAGGCTGCAAATTTTCTGAACTTTTATGCTCTGTTCCCCTTTTAATACAGAATGCTTTTAATAGCAACCAAGTCACCTTTTGAATGGTTTGCTGCTTAGTATTTTCTTCCACCAAATACCCTAAATCATCTCTCTCAAGTTCAAAGTTCCTCAGATCTCTGAGGCAGTGGCAAAATACCACCAGTCTCTGCTCAAACATAACAAGAGTCACTTTTTCTCCAGTTCCTAACAAGTTCCTCATCTCCATCTGAGACAACCTCAGCCTGGACCTTATTGTTCATATCACTATCAACGTTTTTGTCAAAGCCATTCAACAAATTTCTGGGAGTTTCCAAACTTTCCCACTTTTTCCTGTCTTCTTCTGAGCCTTCCAAACTGTTCCAACCTCTTCCAACCTCTTCCTGTTAACCATTTCCAAAGTCACTTCCACATTTTTGGGTATCTTTTCAGCAATGCCCCACTCTACTGGTACCAATTTACTATATTAGTCCATTTTCATGCTGCTTATAAGACATACCCGAGACTGGGAAGAAAAAGAGGAAAAATTGGACTTCCAGTTCCACATGGCTGGGGAGGCCTCAGAATCATGGCAGGAGGTGAAAGGCACATTTTACATGGCTGTGGCAAGAGAAAAATTGAGCTGAAAGCAAAAGCGGAAACCTCTGATAAACCCATCATATCTCATGAGACTTATTCACTATCATTAGTATAGCCTGGGAAAGGCCAGCCCCCATGATTCAATTACCTCTCCCTGGGTCCCTTCCACAACAAGTGAATTCAAGTTGAGACTTTGGTGGAAACACAGCCAAACCATATCAGGTGGCTTCAATGACTTTCTCACTTGAGCTTCCAATCCTCCATCCAGTTGCATTCATCTTAGACTTATCTCTTAGGAGACAAATCCTGGACACCTGTTGTTTCAGTTAAGAGGCTTTCCACCTCAGTTAACAGAAAACCAACTCCAAACCTTAAACAGTGAAGTTGGCTATATAACCAAATGTCTTGATGTAAGTAGACTTCAGGTACAATATTGTCATTGCCAGACAGGTTTGTCCTGTCCAACGCACAGACAAAGTCAATCTGCTGAGATGGCAGCATTGCAGTAGAGAAAAGGTTTAATTGACATGAGGCCAGCCCATGAGAAAAAACTTTGCTCAAATCAGTCTCTGAAGACTTGGAGGTTAGGACTTTTTAGGGAATACGTGATGCTGATTGTTTGGGGATGAAATTGTAGGGGTATGGAAAGTAGTCCTTATGGGCCGAGTCTGCCTCTGGGTGGGGCCACAGGATTAATTGAGTCATGAGTTCAGGTGGGGTAAATCTGAAAAACATCTCAAAAAAAAAAAAAAAAACCAAGTGTAGGTTCCATAATAGTGAGGTTATATAGGAGCAATTGGGAAGGTCACAAATCTTGTGACTTCTGGCCACTTAACTCCTGAGCAGTAAGGGATTAGAAACTATGCCTACATTTTAGCAGAGTTCAGGCCCCTCTCATAAGGCTAACCTTGAGGACTTTTATTAGTTTTACAAAAGCAGTTTAGTTTTGGGAAGGGCTGTTATCACCCCTTCTTTAAGGTTAAACTATCAACTAAATTCTCCCCATGGTTACCCTGGGCCACACCCAGGAAAGACTGAGGATAGCTTGGCAGTCAGAAGTAAGATGGAATCAACTATGTCAGATTTCTCTTACTGTCATAATTTTGCAAAGGCAGTTTCAACATGATCAAAATTCTGGCTTGATTTTCTTGCAGTGTTTGAGAGTCCATTCTCCATATGTAGGCTTTGTTCTCAGGCTGGCTTCCCTCAAGGACACAAATTAAGCAATAGGCTCCTTTGCTTACATTCAATATGGAACAGTGAGATCTACTTTCCGACGTTATCACTCAAATGTAAAGAACTTACCCAAAGGCTATCAGTAGCTCAAATTTTATTGGCCAACACTGAGGTACATTCCCATTCCTAAACTATTTGCTGGCCAGGGATGAGATTCCATAGTTAGTTTACCTTAACCAGTCCTTACTTTGTGAGCTGAGGATGTTGTTAGTTTCCCCTAATCCCAAAGATTGGATAAGGATGGATACCAGAACAAAATTGGGGATCTATAAGAAGGAAGATGTGGGAAATTGAATACAGGTAGGCACCAAAAATATCCACTATATATATTTTCTGCCTGCCTTAATTCTCACATTCTTATTCTTTTGATTTTTGTGGTCCAACTTCACTGGCTTTCTTTTGGGTCATCAAACATGCTTGCTCCTTGTCACCCAGAGATCTTTGTTCAGACTCTTAGCCTGGAATTCTCTTCTCCCACTCTTTTTCCTGGTAAAATGCAATTCATTTGTGGTCTTTCCACTTAAAAGCCATTTCTTTCATAAAACCTCCCCTCAGCCCCTTCTACCTTATGTCCTTCTTCTTCCAACTCAAACTAACTTAAGCAAAAGTAGAATAGAGTCAATTCTCATTATGCGCGCTAGTTATGTTCTATCAGGTTGCCCTAAACACTGCATCGGTGAGTACTGAACCATTGCTCCTAGAGGATGTAGAAGGTTAGGTTCCAGGGAGCCTCTAGTCACAGTTTTCTCATCAGTGTATCAGTATATAACCTTGTTTTATGTGTGTTTTGGTTTAAAGACATCTCATTTAATACCTATTGTTGATTCATTAATGTTGAACTACCAACATGCTAACTCATGCCTGAACAAAGCTTATCTAACCCATATATTTTCTTTGTAAGGCACATCCCAGTTTTGTACTCAGGAACACTAAACAAAACAGCACTTTAGCACTAAGCTCGAGGGCCATGTTAAACAGTGAAATCACCAAAAAGCACAAAATGTGAAAAGCTTGGCACTGAAGATTGCAAAAAGGACATTTGTTTACAGTGTGAGCGGTCAAGCAAGACAGCAGAGGTCTTGTTGAATCTCAGCTGGAAAATGCACATTAGGTGACTCAAATTTTTCGCTACTTTGTACATGTCAATGAATAATTGTAAAAGTGCTGTTGGGGCTCAGAAAGCAATATCCCATAGTATGGCACTGTGGCATGCTGAGTGCTTTGAATTGAAGGAGAACCAAGGTCTCACTGATCTCCTGTGCTCTTGTCTCTTGCCCTTCTCTCCTAAAGCGCAAGAGGGAGCTCTCTCCGATTTTTCATCTGTCTAAAAATGGATCCTCCAGAAGGGACTCATTTGTCCTGTCTCTGCAATCTTACTAGCTAGGAAGATTAACTATATCATAGGAGAAGAGACTAAAGGTTGGTACTTGCCCAGATAGACTTTATCAAAAGTTGCCACCTATTTTTTTTTTTGAGACAGGGTCTCATTCCCAATGCCCAGGCTGGAGTGCAGTGGCACAATCATGGCTCATTGCAGCACTGCCTTCTAGGCTGAAGGAATTCTCCTGCCCCAGCCTCCTGAGTAGCTGGGACCATAGCATGCTCCTCCACACCCAGCTATATTTTTCTTTTTTTGTATTTATGTGGGATTTTTCCACATTGCCCAAGCTTATCTCAAACTACTGGCTTCAAACGATCTGACTGCCTCAAGCCCCAAATGCTGGGATTACAGAAATGAGCCACTGTTCCCAGCCTACCTATTCTGAGGGTTGCTACTTGAGACATTTTCTCTGTATAACAAGACAACTTTGTTCACTATAAATTTCCTCCTCTCACCCTCTCATAACCTGTCACCACCTCCCAACAGAAACCTCAAGCCCCTATTTCTTTCTGTAGCTCAGGATGCTATAAAAGCTTTGACCATCTAGCCCTTCCTTGAATCTTGTAATTTGTGAGGCTCCCATGTGCGTGCACATAATAAACTCTATGCCTTTTCTCCTGTTAATCTGTACGCCGTCAGTTTATTCCAGAGACTCAAATTATCAAACCTTCAGAAAATAGGGGGAAGGTTTAAAACTACCTTATAGTTTCAAGAGTCTTAATTTGGGGGTTACAAATACATTTTAGCAGGTAGGCAAATTTGCAAATACAGCATCCACAAATAATAAGGGTGATGTTTAATATTACGTGTCAACTTGATGGTAGGATGCCTACATAGCTGGTAAAGTATTGTTTCTGGGTGTGTATGTGAGAGCGTTGCCAGAGGAGGTTAGCATTTGAGTCAGTAGACTGGGAGAGGAAGACCCACCCTCATCAATGTGGGTGGGCACCATCCAATCAGCTGCTGGAGAGGCTAGAACAAAGCAGGCAGAAAAAGGTGGGATAAGCTGGCTTGCTGAGTTTTCTGGCTTTCATCTTTCTCCCATGCTGGATGCTTCCTGCCCTTGGACATCAGACTCCAGGTTCTCTGGGGACCCTTGGACTTACACCAGTGTTTTGCCAGGGGCTCTGTAGGCTGCACTGTCAGCTTCCCTACTTTTGAGGCTTTTGCACTCGGACTGAGCCTCTACTGGCTTCCTTCTTTCTCAGCTTGCAGACGGTACGTCGTGGACTTCGCCTTGTGATCATGTGAGTCAATTCTCCTTAAGAAACTCCCTTTCATACATACCTCTACATCTGTCCTACTAGTTCTGTCCCTCTGGAGAACGCTGACTAACACAGTGAGAATCAGTTGTATGTTGCTGCGTATACCTGGATAGTCCAAGAAAGTAAATCTGATTCCAGGCATGACTAGATCTAAGAGTTTTAAGTCTGTCTCTCTCTGTTCCATTCCTCTCTTGCCTCTTCCATGGCTTTGTTCCTCAAGAGGCTCTCTCTACTCAGCTGCACAACAGCTACCAGTAGTCCCAAGTCTAGGTAGTTCTTAGTTTCCCCCTAAACACAGAAAACAAAGAGGCCATTTATCTCCCCAGCTGTATGTATTTAATCTAAGAGAAGAGTCTGATTGGCCTTTCTTGTACCTGTTCCTTCCTCTAGGGCAGGTGCAAGTGTGTTAGCCCCAGCTGAACTGCATGTTCAGACTCCTCATTGGGAAGAGGGGCGCTGTAATCAAAAAAAGGAAAAGCAGCACAGTTGAATCTAATTAGCAGGCGTTAATTATACCTGGGACATTTTCAGAATTCTGTGAAATGAAAAATGAATGTTCCTTAAAAAATAATTTGAAGGGTGTAATTTAAATATATGTATTTTTTCATTTGGCATACCACTTGAAAAGTGTTATGTATGAGGCAGGCACTGTTTTAAGCACTTCATGTTGTTGATTCTATCAACAACCCTATGAGATCAGTCTTGTTTTGACTCTATTATATATGAAGAAACAGAGGCACAGAGAGGTAAAGTGAAGCATTCCCAAGGCTTCAGGACCAGAAAGTGGTGGAGCCAGGATTCAAACCTAGGCAGTCTGACCACAGACCTGTCCTCTCATTCGCCATACTATGCCCACCAACTTAGTTTTTAAAAGTCAGAAAATAATTCAGAAACAGCCATGCACACAGATCAAGTATATCTTTTTTCCCCAACTTTTATTTTAGATTAAGGGGGTACATGTACATGTCTGTTACCTGGGCATATTGTGTGATGCTGGGGTTAAGGGTATAAATGATCGTGTCACCCAGGTACTGAACATAGTACCCAATAGTTAGTTTTACAACCCTCGTCCACCCCTGCCAGTAGTCCCGTCTGTATTGTTGCCATCTGTATGTCCATGAGTATCCAATATTTAGCCCACACTTATAAGAATGTGGTATTTGGCTTTCTGTTCCTGCATTAATTCACTTAGGTTAATGGCTGCCTCCATGTTGCTGCAAAGGGCATGATTTTATTCCTTTTTTATGACTTCATAATATTTCGTAGTGTGTATGTATCACATTTTCTTTATCCTGTCCACCTAGGTTGATCCTATGTCTTTGTTATTGTGAATAGTGCTGCGATGGACATATGGATGCATACGTCTTTTGGTAGAACGATTTGTTTTCTTTTGGATATATACCCAGTAAGGGATTGCTGGGTCAAATGGTCTTTTATTTTCAGTTTTTTTGAGAAATCTCCAAACTGCTTTGCACACTGGCCGAACTAATTTACATTCTCATCAACAGTGTATACATGTTCCATTTTCTCTGCAGCCTTGCCAGCATCTGTTATTATTTGACTTTTTAAAAATAGCTATTCTGACTGGTATGAGATGCTATTTAATTGTGGTTTTGATTTGCCTTCTCTAATAATTAGTGATATGAAGCATTTTTTCATACATTTGTTGGCTACTTTTATTTTATTTTATTATTTATTTATTTATTTATTTTTTTGAGACAGAGTTTCGCTCTTGTTACCCAGGCTGGAGTGCAATGGCGCAATCTTGGCTCACTGCAACCTCCGCCTCCTGGGTTCAGGCAATTCTACTGCCTCAGCCTCCTGAGTAGCTGGGATTACAGGCACACGCCACCATGCCCAGCTAATTTTTTTGTATTTTTAGTAGAGACAAGGTTTCACCATGTTGACCAGGATGGTCTCGATCTCTTGACCACGTGATCCACCAGCCTTAGCCTCCCAAATTGCTGGGATTACAGGCGTGAGCCACCGCACCCGGCTTGGCTACTTTTATATCCTTTTTTGAGAAATGTCTGTTCATGTCTTTTCTCCATTTTTAATGGGATTATTAGCTTTCACTGGTTTAAGTGTTTAAGTTCCTTACAGATTGTGGCTATTAGACCTTTGTCAGGTGCATAGTTTGCAAATATTTTCTCCCATTCTGTAGATTGTCCATATAATTTGTTAATAACCTCTTTTGCTGTCTGGAAGCTCTTTAATTAGGTCCCACCTGTCAATTTCTGTTTTCATCGAAATTGCTTTTGAGGACTTAGTCATAAATTATTTCCCAAGGCCAGTGTCCATAATGGTGTTTCCTAGGTTTTCTTCTAGTAGTCTTATAGTTTGAGGTCTTTAATTTAAAGCTTTATTCCATCTTGAGGTAATTTTTTGTATACAGTGAAATATAGAGGTTGAATTTTATTCTTCTGCATGTGGCTAGGCAGTTATCCCAGCACCATTTATTGAATAGGGATTTCTTTTTCCATTGCTTATTTTTGTCAACTTCATTGAGATCAGATGGCTATAGGTGTGCAGGTTTATTTCTGGATTCTCTATTCTGTTCTGTTGGTCTATGTGTCTGTTTTTGTTGTGGCCTTACAGTATAGCTTGAGGTCAGGTAATGTGATGCCTCTGGGTTTGTTCTTTTTGCTGAGGATTGCTTTTGCTATTCAGGCTCTTTTTTGATTCCATATGAATTTTAGAATAGTTTTTTTCTAGTTCTGTGAAAGATGATATTGGTAGTTTGATAGGAATAGTGTTGAATATGTAGATTCCTTTGGAAGTATGGCCATAGTGATATTGATTCTTCTTACATGTTTTTTTTTTTTTTTTCTTTGAGACGGAATCTCCCTCTGTTGCTCAGGCTGGAGTGCAACCTCTACCTCCCAGGTTTGAGTGATTCTCCTGCCTCCCAAGTAGCTGGAATTACAGGCATGTGCTACTACACCTGGCTAATTTTTGTATTTTTAGTAGAGATAGAGTTCTGCCATATTGGCTAGGCTGGTCTTAAACTCCTAACCTTAAGTGATCCGCTTGCCTCTCTCTTTCAAAGCACTGGAATTACAGGCATGAGTCACCATGCTTGGTGATATTTAGTCTTCTGATCCATAAGCATGGCATGTTATTCCTAGGTGTTTGTGTGTGTGTGTGTATGTGTGTGTGTCTATTGTAAATGAAATTGTGTTCTTAGTTTGGCTCTCAGCTTGAATGTTGGTATACAGAAATGGTACTGGGCCGGGCATGGTGGCTCAAGCCTGTAATCCCAGCACTTTGGGAGGCCGAGGTGGGTGGATCATGAGGTCAAGAGATTGAGACCATCCTGGTCAACATGGTGAAACCCCGTCTCTACTAAAAATACAAAAAATTAGCCGGGCTTGGTGGTGCGTGCCTATAATCCCAGCTACTCAGGAAGCTGAGGCAGGAGAATTGCCTGAACCCAGGAGGCGGAGGTTGTGGTGAGCTGAGATCGCGCCATTGCACTCCAGCCTGGGTAACAAGAGTGAAACTCCGTCTAAAAAAAAAAAGAAATGGTACTGATATTTGCACATTGATTTTGTATCCGGAAACTTTACTGAAGTCATCTATCAGTTCCCTAAGCCTTTTTGTAGCGTCTTTAGGGTTTTCTAGGTATAGATGTATTGTCAGTGAAGACTTCTTTTTAGTTTGAATGCCTTTTATCTCTTTGCTTTGCCTGATTGCTCTGGCTACCTGAGGTGTTTTTTTTTTTTTGTTTTTTTTTTTTTAATCAAGAAGGAATGTTGGGTTTGTGTGTTTGTTTTGAGACAGAGTCTAGCCCTGTTGTCCAAGCTGGAGTGCAATGGTGCAATCTCAGCTCACTGCAACCTCCGCCTCCTTGGTTCAAACGATTCTCTTTTCCCACCCTCCCAAGTAGCTGGGACTACAGGTGCCAGCCCAGCTGTTGTTTTTATTTGTAGTAGAGTCGGGGTTTCACCATATTGGCTAGGCTGGTCTCGAACTCCTGAGTTTGTGATCTGCCTGCCTTGGCCTCCCAAAGTGCTGGGATTACAGGTATGAGCCACTGTGCCTGGCCATGTTTTATCAAAAGCTTTCTGTGTCAATTGAGATGATCATACTGTTTTTGTTTTTAATTCTGTTTCTGTGGTTAATTACATTTCTTGAATTGTGTATGTTGAAGCAAACCTTGCAGCCCAGGAATGAAGCCTACTTGATTGTGGTGAATTAACTTTTTGATGTGCTGTTGGATTTGGTTTGTAATATTTTGTTGAGGATTTTTGCATCTATGTTCATCAGGGATATTGGCCTGGAGTTCTTTTTCTGTTGTGTCTGTGGTAGGTTTTGGTGTCAGGGTGATGCTTTGTAGAATGAGTTGGGGAGGAGTCCTTCCTCTGTTATGATTATTTTTTAATAGTTTCAGTAGAATTGGTGTAAGCACTTTGTACGTCTGGTAGAATTTGGCTGAATCCATGTGGTAGAGGGTTTTTTCAGTTGGTAGGATTTTTGTTACTGATTCACTTTCAGAACTTGATACTGATCTGTTCCAAGTTTCAATTTCTACCTGATTTAATCTTGGAGAATGTGTGTTTCCAGGAATTCCGCCATTTCCTCTAGATTTTCTCCTTGTGTGCATAGAGGTGGTCATAATAGTCTCTGAGCATCTTTTGTATTTCTGCAGGATCATTTGTAATAACCATTGTCATTTCTGATTGTGCTAATTTGGATCTTCTCCCTTTTTATCTTTGTTAATCTAGCTAATGGTCTGTCAATCTTGTTTATCCTGTCAAAACCAACTTTTGGTTTTGTTGATTTCCTTTTTTTTTTTTTTGACATGGAATCTCTCTCTCTCTTACCCAGGTTGGAGTGCAGTGGCATGATCTTGGCTCAATGCAACCTCCACCTCCTGGGTTCAAACTTCTGCCTCAGCCTCCTGAGTAGCTCAGATTACAGGCATGCGCCACCACGCCCAGCTTTTTTTTTTTTGTATTTTAGTGGAGACTGGTTTCACCATGTTGGCCAGGGTGATCTCAAACACCTGATCTCAAGTGATCCCTCCGCCTGGGCCTCCCAAACTGCTGGTATTATGGGAATGAGCCACTGGTCTAAATTTTACTTCGTTTTGCTCTGATTTTAGTTATTTTTCTGCTAGCTTTGTTCTTGTTTTTGTAGTTCCTCTAGGTGTGATATTAAGTTGTTAATTTAAGTTTTTTTCTGGCTGGGTGCGGCGGCTCACACCTGTAATCCTAGCACTTTGGGAGGCCAGGGCGGGCAGATCACCTGAGGTCAGGAGTTCGAGACCAGCCTGATGAACATGAAGACACCTGTGTCTCTACTAAAAATACAAAATTGACTCACTTGAACCTGGGAGGCAGAGGTTTCAGTAAGCTGAGACCACACCATTGCACTCCAGCATGGGCAAGAAGAGCAAAACTCCATCTTAAAAAAAAAAGATTTTTTCTAACTTTTTGATGTAGGCATTTAGTGCTATCAATATTCCTCTTACCTCTGTGTTTGCTGCATCAGAAATTTTGTTATGTGTGTCTCTATTTTCATTTATTTCATTTGTTATTTATTTGATTTCTGCTTTAATTTCATTGTTTATCCAAAAGTCATTCAGGAGCAAGTTATTTAATTTTCATGTAACTGAGGTTTTGAGAGATCTTGGTATTGATTTCTATTTCTATTCCACTGTGGTTTGAGAGTATGGTTGCTATCTTTTTGAATTTATTGAGGCTTGCTTAAGTATATCTTGATATTTTGCCACTTCTATTTGAGAGCACATTCTAAAAATATTATAAATATGGCAAAGCATATTGCCCTGCTCTGGCCCCATTTCTTCCTCTTCTCCTCCTCCAGAGGCAACCACAGCTTTTTTTTTTTTTTTTTAACTTTTAGTGCATTTGCATGTATCCATAAAGAATACACTAATTATTGTTTGTATCTCTGAATTAAACATAGTGTCATAGTGTATAGGTTCATTTTCAGCTTGCTTTTTAACAGCATTTTTTGAATTATACAATTTGATAAATGGAAATTGAGTTTATTCATTTTATCTGTTGTTTATTATTTCATTGTATGAATAAAAGATAATTTACCTATTTCCCTACTAAGAAGAGTTAGAATAATTTTGATTTTTTAAAACTAAACTACTTAATTGCTATGGTTTTATAGTGCGTCTTGACATCTGGATGTCTGGGTGGTGCCAGTCCTCTTCAAAATGTCTCTACTATTCTTAGGCCTTTACTAGCTGAAGTTTATGCCTTTTCAGATTACATAAACCCAGCCATGAGTTTGATTTTGATTGGAATTATATTACTTATGCAGATTAATTAGTGATGAACAACATCTTGATGGAGTTAACTATTCCTACTTAAGAACATGGCTGCCAGGTGTGGTGGCTCATACCTGTTATCCCAGCACTTTGGGAGGCTGAGGCAGATGGATCACTTGAGGTCAAGAGTTCAGGACCAGCCTAGCCAACATGGTGAAACCCCATCTCTACTAAAAATCCAAAAAATTAGCCAGGCATGGTAGTACTCCTGTAATCCCAGCTGCTTGGGAGGCTGAGGCAGGAGAATCACTTTTGAATCTGGGAGGTGGAGGTTGCAGTGAACTGAGATCATGCCACTGCACTCCAGCCTGGGTGACAGAGTGAGACTCCATCTCAAAATAAAAAAGAACGTGGCAAACCTTTCCATTTACTTGGGGCTTCTTTAAACTTCAGTAAGTGTTTTAAATGGTATCAATAGAGGTTTTGCATATCTTTTGTGGGATTTATTCATAGCTATCTAACCAGCTTGGTGGCTTCTATGAGTGGGATCATTTTCTTTAATAACATTTTCAGATTGTTTGCTGCTACACTATGGAAGTGTTTGCTGCTATTGTGTGGAAATACAATGAATTTTGAATATTGTGCTTAAACCCAAATTGCTGGACTCTTTAATTAGTTATCATGGTTGTATTATCATGGATTTTCTGTGTAGATAATCATGTCCTCTATGAATAGTTACCTTTGCTCTTTCCTTCCAATCCTTACTTTTTTTTCTTGTCTTACTACATTGAGTGGTTCTTTCATGACAATTTTGAATAGGAATAGTGATGGCAGGCATCATTGTTTTATTCCTGAGTTTGAAAGTATTATTTCTATTATTTTACAATTAACTATGGTGTTGCCTATACGTTTTTATACCTATGTTTTATACAGACCAGCAATTTTCCTTCTATCTCGAGTTTGCCTAAACTTTTTTAAAACTTTGCCTAACTTGCCATCTTTAAATTTAGTAATTGGATTGAAAAAATATATTTTAAATACCCTTGAGATTTTTCCCACATCATTTACTAATTTCCTACCAACCAAATCACAGACTTATAAGCATAGTAAATCATTTCACTTGGTGTCAGTTGGTATAATTTTTTTTCCTACATTTATAAGAGGATTATATTGTGTTTCTCCTTTAATCTCCTAATTTGGTGAACAACATTATTAGGTTCTCCTTGCATTTCTGATACAAATCCTATTTGATCTATAGTAACAAATTTATTTGTAATCACTCTCATGCCACGCACCCATTCTATTAAATCTAGTGGCAGATTTTATTGCCCCTTCCTTCCTTCAAAATATACTCTGAATCTGACCACTGCTTACCATCTCTGCTATCTGAATTCAAGTCGTCATCATCTGTTGCCTGGATTGAGTCACAATCCCTTCCCAGTCTCTCTGCTTCCACACTTGCCTCTTTATAGTGGATTCTCAAATTGCATCTGAAATGATCCTTCAAAAACGTGAGTTTGATAAAGCTCCTTCTCCACCTGAAACCTTCAGAAAACTTCCCATCTTCCTCAGAGTAAATGCTACAGTCCTTTCAAGGGCCCACATCTCCTGTTGCTCTTTGCTGTTCCTGCTCACCCCTAGGCACGCACCCACTTCAGGGCCTTTGCACTTGCTCGTGCCTCTGCCTCTGCCTGGGTAGTTCTCTCTCACGGGTGTCTATGTATATTCCTATGTTTGCATAGCTTTGTCTGTATATGTACTAATAGATGTCCACACATAGATTTTATGAACTTACATTTAAACACACCTATATATGTAAACCTACACATACCTCTCAACTCTCAGGTCTTCTTTGCCCAAACGTCACATTCTGCATATTTCTGATAACGCTATGTCAAACTGCAGTCATGTTCCTCTGCTTCTTTACCTCCTTCCCTCTCTTATTTTTCTCCATAGCAGTGATTGTCACCTGACATACTATGTATTTTGCTTATTTGTTTGTTGTGTTTATCCCTAGTTTGAATATTAACAGTAACTTTAAGGTGGCAGAGATGTTTACCTGTTTTCTGCATGATATCCCTGGCACAGCCCAGTCACTCAGTAAATAACGAAGGAATGAAGAGATTATTTTTTATGCTCTGTTGGCCTCAAAATCTACCTCCATCCCTCCTCATTGCTGGATTCAGTTTATCAATATTTTACATAGGATTTGGGGAGCTGTGTTTCTTACTGTGAATGACTTACAGATTGATCATATTTTTTTTTTTGTTCCTCTTTTCTTCTTAACTGTTTAGGAATGTATACATCTTGTTTTTGTTTTTGTTTTTGAGACAGAATCTCACTCTGTCCTGCCAACTGGAGTGCGGTGGTGTGATTTAGGCCCACTGTAGCCTCAACCTCCCAGGCTCAAGCGATCCTCCCACCTCAGCCTCCTGAGTAGTTGGGACTATAGGCACATACCACCAAGCCCAGCTAATTATAAATCTTATTTTTATTCCTTTGATAGTTATCCTTAATATGTTAACATGTATTACAGACTTAAAATACAAAAGTAACCATTTTTCTAGTCTCATCCAGAATAACACAAGGACCCTATATCAGGCCCTCCCACCTCACATGTTCTGGTTGCTGGTAAGTTGGTTTTACCTTGTAGATTGTCAATGTGACTCACATCCAAGGTGTGTCCTAGAACTGTTATACAGTAGACACATTCCTTGACTCTTCCTCTCCTTTCTGCATTCTTGCATAGTTTCTCCACCTGAGTAGAGTTTCATGTGAATCTGTACACTCTGGTTTTAATGCCTTTAAATCTTTTGCTATCAGTACCTACTGTCTATCACCTACTGTCATGAAAAAAATTTATTAGCCTACTCACAATAACCAGTATGACTTAGAGTGTTATACCATCCAGGAGGAATTACATTTCAAATAAACATATCAATAGATCATAAATGAGGAAGCTTTAATAAAATACTTATTTATCTTGTCAAGGGCTCCCTTGCCACTCCTAAAAATATGTGATATGAAGCCTGGACAGCATAGACGTTGTATTGACAAAATGTAAAACAACTGGACATGGTAGCACTTGCTGTAGTCATAGCTATTTGGGAGGCTGAGGCAGGAGGATTGCTTGAGCCCAAGCGTTTGAGGCTGTGGTGAGCTGATCATATCACTGTATTCCAGCCAAGGCAACAGAGTAAAATCCTGTAGAAAAAGAAAAAAAGGAAAAGAAAGAAAAAGTGATACATGTTGCTAACTTCTTTTACACATTGCTTTTGTTTCATTAGTAAGAATTATGAAAAACTGATTTGACCTTCTCAAATTATTTTTCCCCTTTAGTATTTCTTATTCTTCACTGCTTTTCTCAGTAATATTCTTTTTGACACTTGCTAGCATTCAAAATATTCTCTGTTATCTCTGCATTTGTAATACAATATGAAACCAATATGTCTTGCCTTCTTAGTTTATTAATGTTGATATGAATTTTGTCAAACCTGTAAATATTTTTTTAAAAAAACCCAAACAGCTGAGCAGCAACAGATGCTTCATTTTTGTACAATAAGATTTAAATATCTAGTGTCATAAATTTTTTTTTTTGGAGATGGAGTTTCATTCTTGCTGCCCGAGCCGAAGTGCACTGGCATGATCTTGGCTCGCTGCAACCTCCACGTCCCACATTCAAGCGATTCTCCTTGAATGTGGAGAATTCCTCATTCCTTGCCTCAGCCTCCCAAGTAGCTAGGATTACAGATGTGCACCACCATGCCCAGCTATTTTTTTTATTTTTAGTGGAAATGGGGTTTCACCATGTTAGCCAGGCTGGTCTTGAACTCGTGACTTCAGGTGATCTGCCTGCCTCAGCCTCCTAAAGTGCTGGGATTATAGGCATGAACCATTGTGCCTGGCTAGTGCCATAATTTTTTAAAACATTGCTTACATATTTTGACAAAATGACACAATCTTAAAACTGCCCAAGTTAACAATTAAAAATGACCCACTGCTTAAAACTATCCAAGTGGCCGGGCACGGTGGCTCAGGCCTGTAATCCCAGCACTTTGGGAGGCCGAGGTGGGTGGATCACGAGGTCAAGAGATCGAGACCATCCTGGTCAACATGGTGAAACCCCGTCTCTACTAAAAATACACAAAATTAGCTGGGCATGGTGGTGCACCTGTAGTCCCAGCTACTCAGGAGGCTGAGGCGGGAGAGTTGCTTGAACCCAGGAGGCGGAGGTTGCAGTGAGCCGAGATCGCGCCATTGCACTCCAACCTGGGTAACAGAGAGCGAAACTCCATCTAAAAAAAAAAAAAAACCACACTACCCAAGTGAACAATTGAAATTTGGTATTATTTTACTTATACTTTTCATGTAGCATCATACTCTATTGATTATTTAAAGGACACCCTAGAATATATTTATTTGTTTCTTGTTGTGTTTTTTGAGAAAGGGTCTTGCTATGCTGCTCAGGCTGAATTGCAGAGGTTATTTGCAGGCCTAGTCCCACTACTGATCAGCACAGGAGTTTTGACCTGTTTCTTTTTTGACATTGACTGGTTCACCTCTCCTTAGACAACCTAGTGATTTCCCCAACCCAGGAAGTCACCATATTGATGTCAAACTTAGTGCATACACCTGATTGGTGTAGTGTACTATAGGTTGGAACTCCTGGGCTCAGGTGGTTCACCCCGGCCTCCAAGTAGCTGTGACTGCAGGCGCATGCCACCACACCCAGCAAGTCAAGGGTAACCGCTCTATCCAGGATGGAGATTCCATCCCCTCACCTGCTCTAGCGTGTTTCTGCAAATCCTACCTTTATTTCCTGCATTATTAGATTTTTCCCTCTCTACTGGGTATTTTTCCCCCATTAGCACACAGAATACCATTATGTTGCTCAAGGAACAACTACACAACAAAAAAGCATCCTCACTTCCCCGTTCTCCTTTACAGCAAAACAAAAATAAAAAACAAAAAACAAAACCCCAAACAAAACAGTCTACACTTGTTTCCAAAGCTTTCCTCTCATCTTCGTTCTTTCCAAATCTCTTTTTAAACTCATTGTGAACTTATTTCAAATATTATATACTTATGTAACAAACTGTCTTTTAGAATTTTAAGAATTTTTTTAAAATGTGGGGTACCAGTGAAATAGGATTTAACAAAAATATTTATTGTTGCTGAAGCTCCCTCTATTTTGTATTTTTATATATGTTTGAAAGTTTTCCACATACAGTGTTACAGGAGTGTGCACTGAAGTCTCTCTAACACTCTTGCCCCATTCACCTCGTCTCCCCTGTCCTCCACGTGAAATCACTTTAGTTTTTTATGTATCGTTTCAGTGTAGATACAAGTAAAAATGATTGTGCTTTCTTTTGACACACAAGGCCTCACTCCCTCACTCCACACGCAGACTTCTGCAATTTGCTTTCATCATGTTACAATGCATGTTAATATGCTACCTTGTTTGAGTCACGTGTGTGCATATGTGTGCATGTGTAGTACAAAGGGTTGTGTACAATATTTCTTTGCTTTTCACTAAGACAAAGTATCAGATGTAAGAAGTCATGTTTGCTCATTTCTGCTTGCCAGCATAATTTCCACAATGCCCCTGACTCTGTGACTTTGTGCGGCCCTCCAAAGGGATGTTCTATTTTTATTTTTATTTTACTTTTCTGAGACCAACCTGTTTTGTCCAGGTTGGAGTGGAGTGGTGCGATCTTGGCTCATTGCAACCTCTGCCTCCTGGGTTCAAGCGATTTTCCTGCCTCAGCTTTCCGAGAGCTGGGATTGCAGGTGTACATCACCACGCCCAGCTAATTTTTGTGTTTTTAGTAGAGACAGGGTTTTGCCACGTTGCCCAGGTTGGTCTCAAATTCCTGGGCCTAAGAGTCCACCTGCTTTGGCCTCCCAAAGTGCTAGGATTACAGGTGTGAGCCAGCACACATGGCCAATGTTTGAAGACAAAATAGGATAGGGCACATGGCTCCCAAGTCTCTTGCCTGAGTCAACATATTCCTTAAAAGTTAAATGACCCTAGTCTTTGCCTTTGCCTACACATAAGAAAACATCTGAGGCCAGGCGTCGTGGCTCATGCCTGTAATCCCGGCACTTTGGGAGGTTGAGGCAGTGGATCACCTGACATCAGGAGTTCAAGACCAGCCTCACCAACATGATGAAACCCTGTGACTTAAAAAAAAAAAAATCTGAAGGGTTAATGGTACACCTTTGTCATCTATAGCCAGATGTACTCTTATCCTCAGACTCTGATGTGATTCTGTCAACTTCTGAGCACATACTGAACCTTACTATCAACGGAAACACTGCTTCAGAGCAGTCCCACAGAACCTTCTGACTCTCTCTGGACTGTAGTCCTCAGTAAGACTTCTGAATACAATGAACTTTAATTCTTTAAAAGCTTGATTTTTGTTTTCCTTTAGCTGACAATGTTGAATCATCTTTTAGTCTGGAGTCTACCTCGGATGAACATCTAGGACTTTCCTTCTTCGCCCTCTGGCCTCCTTCTTCTCTACCAGGAACCCCGGTTTTGTTCATCTTGTGCTTCTCCCTCAGGCCCAGGCATTGTCCTAGAGTGCTGGAGTTTGATCTCTGAAGTCCTTTGTCTCCCTGGAGCAGCAGTGGACACGTGGTAGAGCTTTTGCATTTCAGGAATTTTCATTCCTGCAGGTCCTGAGGAGTGAAGCTTCTCTGAGACAAAGCTTTCCTTTGCAGGTAGCGACTACTTCTCGCAGCAATCTTTGCTACAAAGTCTCACCAAGGAATTCTTTCCATTTGAAGGGAAGTGGGAGAAGAGAGGGGTGAAAAGGAAATGAGGATGTAAAGAACAGAGGAGGATAGAAGTCAAATCTAGCCACCTCTTTTAACTTTTAAAATGTTTGGATCAATTTTTACATTATTTTTATCATTAACTTCTATTTCTGTTTATAGGAAATTTTATAAATACGTAATTGTTTTATAATGTAAAATGTTACTTTTTCACTAAAACCAGCATCTGGAATGATTTTTTGCTTTTCCTTCTTTTTTTATTTCCTTCCTTCTTTCTTTCTTTCTTTTTTTTTTTTTTTTTGAGACAGGGTCTCACTCTGTCACCCAGACTGGAGTGCACTGGTGTGATCACGCTTCACTCAGCCTTGACTTCTTGGGCTCAAGTGATCCTCCCACCGCAGTCTCACAGATAGCTGAAACTACAGGCCTTCACCAGCACATCTGGCTAATTTTTATATTTTTTGTAGAGATGGGGTTTTGCAATGTTGCCCTGGCTGGCCTCCAATTCCTGGTCAAGCGATCCTCCTGCCTCGGCCTCCCTAAGTGATGAAATTACAGGCAGGAACCAGTGCACCTAACCACTTTGTGTTTTTCCGTAAATGGTTTGCTATTTTCTGTAGGAATTTCTTTTGGTATTTTAGCCACACTACCTTAA
This sequence comes from Saguinus oedipus, assembly GCA_031835075.1. Lineage (NCBI taxonomy): Eukaryota > Metazoa > Chordata > Mammalia > Primates > Cebidae > Saguinus > Saguinus oedipus. Next base: position 51,532,221 of record CM063176.1, read on the forward strand.
ATCTGTGACTAAATCTGGAAAGATGCCGACTTTCTCACTGTGTTGTTTTCAACCCAGAATGTGATATGTTACTGCTTCTGCTCAGCTCTGCCTTTACCATAATATTGTTTGATTAGATCTCATTGGCACTTTGTTAGGTTAATTGTATAAATGCCTTAGCACCTTAGCATGGCTAACATATACTGGATTGTTCAAAAGAAATTTGATAAGCGAAGAAAAAAATCAGAATCAGAATAACATACAGATAGAAATTTCTTAACCATTAAGAGAGTTTGATTAATGATGCTGACAATCCTGACGAGGTTTTAATGGGTCGAAGATTCCCATGTCCTCAGATAACACCATTGTGTTAATAGATTGACCAGCACGCACAGGCTCTGTTAGGACCCCTTATCTTGTGGTCAGGTATTTTGGTGCACATACAGCTTGTTTCATTGGCCTTACATGATCTCTCCTTAGGCCATATTATTTTGTGGTTCTAACATACTTAGGTTAGGGCTTGGCTGTGCACGGTGGCTCACGTCTGTAATCCCCAGCACTTTGGGAGGCTAAGACAGGCAGATTACCTTAGGTCGGGAGTTCAAGACTGGCCTGGCCAACATGGTGAAACCCCATCTCTACTACATATACAGAAATTAGTTGGGTGTGGTGGCCTGCACCTGTAATCCCAGCTACTTGGGAGGCTGAGGCAGGAGAATCGCTTGAACCCGGGAGGCCGAGGTTGCAGTGAGCTGAGATTGCGCCACTGCACTCCTGCCTGGGTGACAGAGTGAGACTTTGTCTCAAATAAATAAATAAATAGATACATACATACAGATGTAAAAATACCTACTTAGGTTATTAGGGCTGCCATGTAAAATATAGGACAGTTAAATTCGAATTTCAGATACTAGTTTATTTTAATAATAAGTGTTCTCAAGTATTGCATATTTGAAGTTTATCTGAAATTCAGATTCAACTAGCGATCTCTAACATTTTTCCTAAATTTGCCAACCCTACCCTAGGTACTACCATTCAGTTTTGCTTTCTGGTCTCAGGGTTATACCTACTTCAGAATTAATGTGCTGGTTAGTGAAGAACATTTTGTGGCTGGTCAAGTAATAAAAATTGCATATTTGAAGCATCCAGTGGCTTTCAGTATACACTTTCTAGAATATGACACATCAGGACAGAGACACGAGTCCCATCTACACATCAGTGGTACAAACATACTGCCCCCACTCCAAACTCTGCTAAGCAGCCTGGTTTCTAGTAGTAGTCCTGCCTGGGAACTCATCCTTCCCTGTTTCCCCCTGATTTTCTTGGTAGCTGTCCCTCAACAGTGCCCTCTTGGTTTGTGTGAGACCTCAGACCTCCTTACTTCTGTGGCTTCCTGCCATCCTCCCCCACTGCTGGGCTCTCTCACACTCCTTCCAGCCTGTCTTGTTCTCATTTGCCCCATGTGATCTTTAAGAGCTCTGTGCCTCAGTCAAATTTGACTGTGAGAAAGAGATAAGAAGCCCCCGACACTCAGGAGCTTCCCTGGCACCCACAGTCAGGCCTGTGCGTTCTGCTGAACATAAACCATTTCACAGAACACCGGCAAGGCCTTCCTAGGACCAGGATGAGTCAAGAGAGAAATGAGACCACTTTGCGATTAGGTCTGAACATGGACAAAACATGAGCATCTTCCTAGCCACGAAAACGACCAAACATGCCCCTATCCTGCCTAATATGAGCGCCTGCTGCTGCTTTACCAATGATCAGCTTAGATTTGCTCTAGTCTTCCCTCTTTCTAGATGAGATTCATTAACATGCCCAATCTTAGAATTACCTCTGGCTCCTGACAGCCTCCAGTCCAGAGGAAACTCCTACTTCCTTAAACTCTACAATTACCTAGCAAGAGCCCAAATCCTATAGTAAGTCTGTTAAATACCCCACGGTGACAGAGGCATGCCCCAGGGTGTGTGGTCTCCGGCGTTGCTTGGAGCACTAAACTCAACTTTTCAGCTGCAGGGGTGTTCTGCGGGTCTCTGGCTGCAGAGCATTAACAACACCCAGCAACCCATGATTCAGCCTCCATATTTGTTGCACCAAACCCCTGTGAACCTCGGTAGGGAAGGCACCAGGTTGAAGAGACCAAAGAAGAGACCCAGAACCAGTGCAAGGTTTCTCTTAGGGACTTACATGCAGAGAAAAGAGCCCAGTGGTGATAGAATAGTCCAGATAACTGCAGACCCCAGTGGCAGCAGGCTGAGCAGGAAGATCACGACTGCCTGCAAACACCATGCAGTTCTTGCAGCATTTTCACTTGATACCCTCCCCTTAACAGTCTCCACTTGGCAATAATCATTCACTCCAAAACTCTGCATGGCCTGTGCTCCTTGGGATGGGATGGGGGCTTAGATGTTCCTCCTAGACAGAGAATGAATCTCTGGGTTGGCTACTACTGGATCCCCTAGCTTTGAGCACACAGGGCGGTGTATGTGCCATACGAGGTCAGTCTCGGGGTATGCTCAAGTTACTGCTGTCAGGCAGCTTTACCTTTAAATAGCATTCAAAGCCACTCCCAGTATTGAGCAAATGCAGTGGGCATTTTGTCAAGATGTAGGCTGTGTGGTGGTCCCCACAGGTACCTTAGCTCTGGCTCCTGCCTTACCAGTAGGGGTTTGCAGCTGGTTTAGAGGTGAGCTGCCTGTCTGCTCACCTATCAGAGGTCAACATGGAAGATGGCATCACCAGCCCCCTCACCCAACACCACCTGGCTGCTGGGGGCTGCTCCCCACTCTCAACGCTGCTGGTTTCACTGGTGGGGCAAATAATTCTAGAAGAACTAAGTGCACGTCAGGCATTAACCACCTCATTTAAGAACAGTGGTTTTATACCTCTGTCCTCAAACTCTAGAGTAACAGACGTTTCCTTGGTGGAAGTATCCACTTCTTTCTCAGTGATCAAAGAGTAAGAAGAGATTTAGTCTCGGTATATAATCAAAGTGGGCACAGGAACATCTATATTATTAAAGTTGAGGAGAGAGTAGTCCCTGTCTAGGTCATAAAGCTGAAACGGGCAGCCTCAAATACCTACCAAAGTCCAGAATTTCACTACACAGATACGATAGTCTTAAAAAGAGTCCGGAGATGCCACGCTCTCCTGAGAATCAGTTCTGATTATCATATCTGTGAGGTGAACTCCTCTCTCTGGCTCCAAACATAAACCTACCAGAAATCGTCATCCTACACCTAGCAGTACTGGTTGGATTTCATTTTTTAAAAATTACTGCTGGCTGCTATCTTATTCCTACCCTATCTGAGAACTTGAGCCCTCGGCCTCTGTTAGGGTATGTGCTCACTTGACTCCTCAGTACACCAACACGCGTCTGTCTGTCTGGAAACATTCAGCTGGTTTGTTGCTGGCAGCAGGGTCCAGCTGCCCTGATCTAGAGAAGCAGCTCTCCTATCCATGGCTTTGTCCCTGTGGCCCTTGCCTTTGTCTCCATGGACCTGGCTCACCTGCTTTCTTGGAAGGACCCATCCAATATGGGTCCATCCTGTGGACCCATCTGCCGGATAGTACTCCCGCTTTCTCTCTGTTCTTTGTGCACCACTCTTTCCTTTGTTCTCATCTTCTTTCCTACCTACCCAGTTTAGGTTTTCTCCCCCTTTGCCGTGTCTTTTCCTTACCTCACTATTGTTTCATCTGAATTTTCTAGTGTTAGTAACATTCAGCTTTCGGATGGGAAAATAAGTCACTGCATTACTCAGAATTAAACTAGATGATCTCTAAGTTTTCTTTCAACACTACAGTTTCATGATCCTTTGGAGCTACTGTTCTCCCAACTTCTACCTGCTAAATAAATAATCCAGCAGAACTTTCACATTAGTCAGTACTTGACTCTATTTAGAGTTAGTTTAGGAGACAGAATAATGGCTTATAAGTTTTTCAGCCTCACTAATAAGCAATGAAATTCAAATGAAAGCAACATCAGAGATTGTTTTCAATCCATCAAACTGACAAAGATGAAAAATATCAATAATTCCCGGGGTAGGAAAAGTCAGTTGGCTGGTACTTTAGAATACATCATTCTGGAAAAGAATCGGGTACACATATTAATATTTTAAATATGTATATTCTAAATTTAGGACTCTATCTTCAGGGAAAAATTCACAACTACCTAAGTGTCCATCAGTAGAAGGAGGTTTATATGGTGTATGCATAATACTATGTAGATTAAAAAATAAGATAAATAAGTGATTCTCAACCCTGACTGCACCTGTGCATTTCCAGAAGCATTTTAAAAAACTCATAATTCCAGGACCCACCCTCAGATGTTCTGATTGTATGTTTGAGAGTGAGGCCCAGTATTTGCATTTTTATAAAGTGCTCTAGGTAATTCTAATGTGCAGTGAAGTTTGAGAACCACTCAATGCTTAACAATATTTGAGATGTTTCTATCAACTCTAACAAGAAAGATGCCCATGATACACTGCAAGTGAAAAAATCAGGTTACTTAATTTGTTGATTATGATTTGTTAAACTGAACTAAAAATGGCCTGAGAAGGACTCTGTACTTCTATATTTGAGTCCTTGTGGACAAACTGTAATCCAACTTAATTGGCAAACAAGATTGAAAACCTAACTCAGGAGTATGTGCCTATAAGAATAGTTGAGTCTTGGCCAATCCCAACAGCCATACTTCAACCACTCATACCCTGCTGAGTGTTCAAACAGTGTTCAAGAAAGGCAAATGCCAAACTGTAACCTATCCAGCTGTTTCTGTACCTCACTTCCAATTTCTGTACACCACTGCCTGGTTTGTTTGTTTTTTTGTCTATAAATCTTCTACCATATGGCTGCACTGGAGTCTCTGGATCTGCTATAGTTCTGGGGGACCGAGTGATTCATGAATCATTTATTGCTCAGTTAAACCCCTGTAAATTTAATTTGGCTGAAGTTTTTTTAAAATTCCATTTATTAACAAATTATACATGTGCATTAAAATATAAAAGTTTATACAGTTACTTCTTAAGAGTGAAATACGTATTTCTAGTGTATTTTCAACCATTATCATCTGTTTCTTTTTTTTAAAAAAAAAGCTCTCTTTTTTTTTGCCAATCAATGAGACCTTGTAAGGTTGCTGAGGTTGGTTGGCCTTGAACTCTTGGCCTCGCCTTCGCAAGCACCACGACATCCGGCCGGAACCACTTTGGGCCCCAAAGCTCTCTTCATTTTGAAAAAATAAAAAGACAGTATAGGCTGAAAATGCCGAGAAAAAAAAATGAAGACTGGCCTTCAGATGCCTTCTGAGTGCCAATAGGGCCTTCCATCCAAAACCGGGTTTTGTTTGCGTGGCTGACAACAGCAAGTGTGGACTTAGAGACAATACGGTCACTACTTTGTTCTCATGCTGCTAAAAAGAACTACCTGAGACAGGGTAATTTAGGAAGAAAAGAGGGTGAGTTGACTCACTATTCTACAGGCTGTATGGGAAGCATGGCTGGGGAGGCCTCAGGACACTTACAGTCATAGCAGGAGCAGGCACATCTTCACATGGTGGAGCAGGAGAAAGAAAGTGCGAAGGGGGAAGTGATACCCACTTTTAAACATCCAGATCTTATGAGAACTCACTGACCTGAGAACAGCAAGGGGGAAATCCACCCCCATGATCTAGTTACCTCCCACCTTTCCCCAACACTGGGGATTACAATTCACCATGAGGTTTGGGTGGGGACACAGAGCCAAACCGTATCAGTCATCTTTTTTTTTTAAATTGCATTTTAGGTTTTGGGGTACATGTGAAGAACATGCAAGATAGTTGCATAGGTACACACATGGCAGTGTGATTTGCTGCCTTCCTCCCCTTCACCTATATCTGGCATTTCTCCCCATGCTATCTCTCCCCAACTCCCCAACCCCTGCTGTCCCTCCCCTATTTCCCTCCAACAGACCCCAGTGTGTGATGCTCCCCTCCCTGTGTCCAATGTGTTCTCATTGTTCATCACCCATCTATGAGTGAGAACATGCAGTGTTTGATTTTCCGTTCTTGTGTCAGTCTGCTGAGAATGATGATTTCCAGATTCATCCATGGCCCTACAAAGGACACAAACTCATCCTTTTTGATGGCTGCATAATATTCCATGGTGTATGTTTGCCACATTTTCCCAGTCCAGTCTATCATCAATGGGCATTTGGGTTGGTTCCAGGTCTTTGCTTTTGTAAACAGTGCTGCAATGAACATTCATGTGCATGTGTCCTTATAGTAGAACGATTTATAATCCTTTGGATATATACCCAGTAATAGGATTGCTGGGTCAAATGAAATTTCTATTTCTAGGTCCTTGAGGAATTGTCACACTGTCTTCCACAATGGTTGAACTAATTTACACTCCCACCAACAGTGTAAAAGTGTTGCTGTTTCTCCACATCCTCTCCAGCAACTGTTGTCTCCAGATATTTTAAGGATCGCCCTTCTAACTGGTGTGAGATCATATCTGAATGTAGTTTTGATTTGCATTTCTCTAATTATCAGTGATGATGAGCATTTTTTCATGTGTTTGTTGGCCTCATGTATGTCTTCTTTTGTAAAGTGTCTGTTCATATCCTTTGCCCACTTTTGAATGGGCTTGTTTATTTTCTTGTAAATCTGTTTTAGTTCTTTGTAGATTCTGGGTATCAGCCCTTTGTCAGATGGGTAGACTGCAAAATTTTTTTCCCATTCTCTTGGTTGCCGATTCACTCTAATGATGTTTTTTTTTTTTTTCTGTGCAGAAGCTGTGGAGTTTGATTAGGTTCCATTTGTCTATTTTGGCTTTTGTTGCCAATGCTTTTGGTGTTTTGGTCATGAAGTTCTTGCCTATGCCTATGTCCTGAATGGTTTTGCCTAGATTTTCTACTAGGGTTTTTTTTAATTTTTTTGAGACAGAGTTTCACTCTTGTTACCCAGGCTGGAGTGCTATGGTGTCATCTCGGCTCACCTCAACCTCCGCCTCCTGGGTTCAGGCAATTCTCCTGCCTCAGCCTCCTGAGTAGCTGGAATTACAGGCATGCGCCACCATGCCCACCTAATTTTTTGTATTTTTAGGAGAGATGGGGTTTCACCATGTTGACCAGGATGGTCTCGATCTCTTGACCTCATGACCCACCCGCCTCAGCCTCTCAAATTGCTGGGATTACAGGCTTGAGCCACCGCACCTGGCCTTCTTCTAGGGTTTTTATGGTGTTATGCCTTTTGTTTAAGTCTTTAATCCATCTGGAGTTAATTTTAGTGTAAGGTGTCAGGAAGGGGTCCAGTTTCTGCTTTCTGCATATGGCTAGCCAATTTTCCCAACACCATTTATTAAACAGGGACTCCTTTCCCCATTGCTTGTTTTTGTTAGGTTTGTCAAAGATCGGATGGTTGTAGATGTGTTGTGGTGCCTCCGAGACCTCCGTTCTGTTCCATTGGTCTATATCTCTGTTTTGGTACCAGTACCATGCTGTTTTGATTACTGTAGCCTTGTAGTATAGTTTGAAGTCTGGTAGTGTGATGCCTCTCACTTTGTTCTTTTTCCTTAGAATTGACTTGGCTATGCGGGCTCTCTTTTGGTTCCATATGAAGTTTAAGGTGGTTTTTTCCAGTTCTGTGAGGAAGGTCATTGGTAGCTTGATGGGGATAGTGTTGAATCTGTAAATTACTTTGGGCAGTATGGCCATTTTCATGATATTGATTCTTCCTAACCACGAGCATGGAATGTTTCTCTATCTGTTTGTATCCTGTCTTATTTTGTTGAGCAGTGGTTTGTAATTCACCTTGAAGAGGTCCTTTATATTCCTTGTTAGTTGTATTCTTAGATAATTTATTCTCTTTGTAGCAATTGTGAATGGTAGTTCGTTTTTGATTTGGCTCTCTTTAAGTCTGCTATTTGTGTATAGGAATGCTTGAGATTTTTGCACATTGATTTTGTATCCTGAGACTTTGCTGAAGTTGCTTATCAGTTTCAGGAGATTTTGGGCTGAGACGATGGGATCTTCTAGATATACAATCATGTCATCTGCAAATAGAGACAATTTGACTTCCTCCTTTCCTAACTGAATACCCTTTATTTCTTTTCCTTGCCTGATTGTTCTGGCTAGAACTTCCAGTACTATGTTGAATAGGAGTGGTGAGAGAGGGCATCCTTGTCTAGTGCCAGATTTCAAAGGGAATGCTTCCAGTTTTTGCCCATTCAGTATGATATTGTCTATGGGTTTGTCGTAAACAGCTTTTATTATTTTGAGATACGTTCCATCAATACCGAGTTTATTGAGGGTTTCTAGCATAAAGTGCTGTTGAATTTTGTCAAAAGCCTTCTCTGCATCAATTGAGATAATCATGTGGTTTCTGTCTTTGGTTCTGTTTATGTGGTGAATTATGTTTATAGACTTGCATATGTTGAACCAGCCTTGCATCCTGGGATGAATCCCACTTGACCATGGTGGAGAAGCTTTTTATGTGTTGTTGCAATCGGCTTGCCAGTATTTTATTGAAGATTTTTGCGTCTATGTTCATCATGGATATTGGCCTGAAGTTTTCTTTAATTGCTGAGTCTCTGCCGGGTTTTGGTATCAGGATGTTGTTGGTCTCGTAAAATGATTTGGGAAGGATTCCCTCTTTTTGGATTGTTTGGAATAGTTTCAGAAGGAATGGTACCAGCTCCTTTTTGTATGTCTGGTAGAATTTGGCTGTGAACCCATCTGGACCTGGGCTTTTTTTGGGTGGTAGGCTCTTAATTGCGGCCTCAACTTCAGACCTTGTTATTGGTCTATTCAGGGTTTTGACAGTCTCTGATGATGTTTTGTATTTCTGTGGAATCTGTGGTGATATTCCCTTTATCATTTTTTATTGCATCTATTTGATTATTCTCTCTTTTCTTTTTTATCAGTCTGGCTAGTGGTCTGTCTATTTTGTTGATCTTTTAAAAAAGCCAGCTCCTGGACTTATTTTTTGTGTGTGTCTCTATCTCCTTCAGTTCTGCTCTGATCTTAGTTATTTCTTGTCTTCTGCTAGGTTTTGAGGTTTTTTTTTTTATCTTGCTCCTCTAGTTCTTTCAATTTTGATGATAGGGTGTCAATTTTATATTTCTCCTTGCTTCTCATGTGGGCATTTATTGCTATATATTTTCCTCTAGACACTCCTTTAAATGTGTCCCAGAGATTCTGGTATGTTGTGTCTTCATTCTTGTTGGTTTCAAAGAGCATTTTTATTTCGGCCTTCATTTCATTGTTTATCCAGTCAACATTCAAGAGCCCGTTGTTCAGTTTCCATAAAGCTGTGCAGTTCTGAGTTAGTTTCTGAATTCTGAGTTCTAACTTGATTGCACTGTGGTCTGAGAGACTGTTTGTTATAATTTCTGTTCTTTTTCATTTGCTGAGGAGTGATTTACTTCCAATTATGTGGTCAATTTTAGAGTAGGTGCGTTGTGGTGCTGAGAAGAATGTATATTCTGTGGATTTGGGGTGGAGAGTTCTGTAAATGTCTATCAGGTTTGCTTGTTCCAGGTCTGAGTTTAAGTCCTGGATATCCTTGTTAATTTTCTGTCTGGTTGATCTGTCTGATATTGACAGTGGAGTGTTAAAGTCTCCCACTATTATTGTGTGGGAGTCTAAGTCTCTTTGTAAGTCATTAAGAACTTGCCTTATGTATCTGGGTGCTCCTGTATTGGGTGTGTACATATTTAGGATCATTAACTCTTCTTGTTGCATTGATCTTTTTACCATTATGTAATGTCCTTCTTTGTCTCTTTTGATCTTTGGTTTTAAGTCTATTTTTATCAGAGATGACAATTGCAACTCCTGCTTTCTTTTGTTCTCCATTTGCTTGGTAAATCTTCCTCCATCCCTTGATTTTGAGCCTTGGTGTATCCTTGCATGTGAGATGGGTTTCCTGGATACAGCACACTGATGGGTTTTGGCTTTTTATCCAATTTGCCAGTCTGTGTCTTTTGATTGGGGCATTTAGCCCATTTACATTTAGGGTTAATATTGTTATGTGTGAATTTGATCCTGCCATTTTGATGGTAGCTGGCTGTTTTGCCCATTAGTTGATGCAGTTTCTTCATTGTGTTGATGCTCTTTACCATTTGGTATGTTTTTGGAATGGCTGGTACTGGTCGTTCTTTTCTATGTTTAGTAACACTTTCAGGAGCTCTTGTAAAGCAGGCCTGGTGTTGACGAAATGTCTGAGGACTTGCTTGTTCACAAAGGATTTTATTTTTCCTTCACTTATGAAGCTTAGTTTGGCTGGAAATGAAATCTGGGTTGAAAGTTCTTTTCTTTAAGGATATTGAATATTGGCCCCACTCTTTTCTGGCTTGTAGAGTTTCTGCTGAGAGATCCACTGTGAGTCTTATGGGCTTCCCTTTGTGGGTAACCCAACCTTTCTCTCTGGCTGCCCTTAGCATTTTCTCCTTCATTTCAACCCTGGGGAATCTGATGATTATGTGCCTTGGGGTTTCTCTTCTTGAGGAATATCTTTGTGGTGTTCTCTGTATTTCCTGGACTTGAATATTGGCCTGCCTTGCTAGGTTGGGGAAGTTTTCCTTGTTAATATCCTGAAGAATATTTGTCAGCTTGGATTCATACTTTCCATCACACTCAGGTACAGCTGTCAAACGTAGATTAGTTGTTTTCACATAGTCCCATATTTCTTGGAGAATTTGTTCATTGCTTTTTACCCTTTTTTCTCTAATTTTGACTTCTTGTTTTATTTCATTGAGTTGATCTTCGACCTCTGATATCCTTTCCTCTGCTTGTTCAATTCCGCTGTTGAAACTTATCTATGCTTCGCGAAGTTCTCATGTTGTGTTTTTCAGCTCCATCAATTCACTTATATTCCTCTCTAAGTTGTTTATTCTCATTAGCATTTCATCAAATCTTTTTTTCAAGGTTCTTAGTTTCTTTGGGTTGGGTTAGAACGTGTTCTTTTAGTTCAGAGAAGATTCTTATTACCCACCTTCTGAAGCCTGATTCTGTCAATTCATCACACTCATTCTCTATCCAGCCTTGTTCCCTTGCTGGTGAGGGGTTGTGATCCCCTGTACGAGGAGAGGCATTCTGGTTTCAGGTGCTTTCATCCTTTTTGCACTGGTTTCTTCCCATCTTTGTGGATTTATCCACCTGTCATCTTTGTAGTTGTTGACTTTCAAATTGGGTCTCTCAGTGGTTGTCCAGATTGTTGATGATGAAGTTATTTCTGTTTCTTAGTTTTCCTTCTAACAGTCTCGCCCCTCTGCTGTAGGACTGTTGAGGTCCACTCCAGGCTCTGCTTGCCTGGGGATCACCTGCAGCTGCTGCAGAACAGTAAGGGTTGCTGCCAGTTTCTTCTTCTGCTATCTTTGGCCTAGAAGGATACCCGTCAGACATCAGTCTGAGCTCTCCTTTATGAGGTGACTCTTTGGCTATACGGGGGTCAGAGAGCTGCTTGAGGAAACAGTCTTTCCTTTATAGGAGCTCAAGTGCTGAGCTCAATCCAGAGCATATTAGATTGCTGTTTTTTTGTGGGGTGGGACCAGCCGAGCCTGATCACCTGGCTCCCTGCCTCCCAGCTTTTTTTTTTTTTTAGTTGAACAGTCGACTGTCTCCCAGGTGTTTCAGTTACCTGTTGAAAAGGTGCCAGGATCTGTGTGATTTCCTGTGTGGCGACCCACTGTGCTGGCTGAAACAGCAGCGCTGAGCTTCATGGTGCTTTTTTGCCCAGGAATCTCCTGGGCTGGCTCCCTGTTTCAGTCCCCTTTTTAATTAGAAGAATGGGTGACTCTGCCTTCCCAAAGCTTTAATTGCTGGCTAAAATGGAGCCCAGACCCATGTATTTTGTATGGAAAACTCTGGCACCGGCGCGCTGGCAAAACAGCCGCACCGGCCAAACCAGCCTCACTGGTGACCCATGGGGCTCCTCCACCTGGGAATTTCCTGGTCTGTGGGAAATAAAAATCCATCTGGAAATGTGGCATCCACTCACCCTCCATGCTTTTGCTGGGAGCTGCAATCCTGAGCTGCTCCTATTTGGCCATCTTGGATCCCTCCTCCCTATCGGTCATCGAAGCTCAAGTCAAAAAGACTGGCTTGGCTAAGTAATTCATTATGGTGCCCTTCTCCATGAATTTATGTTCTGCAGGGAGAAATAATGAAATGGAATATATACATTCATAAAGCACATGTCATCTTGTATTTTAGAAACAAAATGTTCAGACAATCATTTCTAAATTCATACATTAAAAAAGTGTTTGCAGACTTGAAGAGTTAAAGTTTATAGAAAGTATCTCATAGGTAAACTGGCTTGTGGGATTTACTGAGCTGGCTTCAGTGGGATATACTGAAAATCATGATTTAGGGTTTTATCACATAGTAGAATTACGTTACATTACACCTCTCCAGGCATAGTGGCTCATGCCCGTAATTCCATCACTTTGCAGGCTAAGGCAGGAGGATTGCTTCAGAACAGGAGTTCAAGGCTGTGGTTAGCTATAATCATGACACTGCACTCCAGCCCTGCCTCAAAAAAAAAACAAAAAATTACAACTCAGTAATAAAACTGATGTGTGTGTGTGTGTGTATCATTGATTCAGACTGATATTTCTTTCTCCCTTCCTTCCTTCCTTGCTCTCTCTGCCCTTGGGGAAAAAAAAACAAAACAAAAACAAAACCCTCCAACCAGTTTTCCCAGGGACAGTCTACTGAAGAGCTGATTTCTACATAATGCATAAACTATACTATTCATGAATTTTAAAAAATAAACTCTCAGATGATATCATCATTTTCTTTGTTATTTCTATTGCATACAATCTTCAGAATGATGAGGAGACCAAGGCTCTATTCACAATTATATTCAGCAGCCAGGAATGGTTAACTGTCTTCCTTCTCCCCATGAAATGCCAGTGAGAGTAATCACGCAAGCCAGGCTAGTAATGTCCCCCATCAGATGCTGTACTTCCTCCTGCCTCAGTAGAGGAAAGCAGCGTGGTTTTGTACTAGGTTATGGGATGAAGGCTGGGATAAATTTTCTGGTTTGTCTGAGGTCATTCTTCTAGCAAGACTTACTTTATTTTAAAACTTTTTTAACCTAATTTTTTTTGAGATGTTCTTGCTCTGTTGGCCAGGCTGGAGTGCAGTGGTACCATGATGGCTCATTGCAGTCCTAACCTCTCAGGCTCAAGTGATCCTCCCACCTCAGCCTCCTGAGTAGCTGGGACCATAGGCATGTGCTGCCATGCCTGTCTAATTTTTCAAAGAATGTTTTTTTGTAGAGATAGGGTTTCACCATGTTGTCCAGTCTGGCCTCAAACTCCTGGGCTCAGCCTATCCGCCTGCCTCATCGTTTCAAAGTGCTGGTATTATAGGCATGAGTCACCGTGCCTGGCCAGCAAGACTTACTTTGCTTCAAGTTTTGTTTCCAGAACATTAGGCACCAATTCTCAATATAGAATTCTAACTACAAAAGTCACAAGTTATAAGGGATTTTTAAAGCAGTCATTCTTTATGTCCATCTGTGTCTTTCTTTCTCTCCACTAGCATGGATAATTTGGAATTAACTATAGAGCAAATATTTAGGAAATTAATCCCAGATGATTCAGGTTCAAGGTGAGAAAAAAGGAGAAAGTGCAGTTCTTGTACCTTGATGAAACACTTTATTCCATCTGCAGAAGTGGCTGCAGCTCACATGTGTGACTCATGTTGGAACAGTGGGCTCACATAATAGCATCACGTGCTGGCAAAGGGTTCAGACAACAAGCCAGTTATCTCATTCTGCTGATGCAGTCCTGGAATTTCCTGAATTGGAAAACATTTTAGGACCAAAAGGGAGAGACCCTTGGGCTGTTTGATTAGGGCATCACCTTTAGCTTATTCTAACCATCCTCCTCCTACCTTATTTTTAATTTTTTTTTAGCATTTTTCTATTTCCTTCTTGCCTTAGGTGTGAGGTAATAATACTAATTGGTAACAGTTACAGTGTGCCATTTTGCCAGGCACTCATCTAACAGTTTTACTCTTAATTGTCACAACAATCCTAGGAAGCAGGCATCCTATTTTTTCAGATAAGGCAACTGAGATGCCAAAGTCCCATGTCATTGCTTTAGGTCACACAGAAGAAAATGTAAGGGTCTTCTCTTTGAGATTTACACCTGAGGATCTTTGCTTTTAGTGATAAGATTGTGTCTAAGTCTTCCAAGGAGTCCCACTCTTGGAAAGACCGTGACTGCCGTTAAGCTGTGACAGACGACTTCGGTGCAGTCAATGGCTCTGGTCATCCAGTTTTAACTTCTGTATTAGAATTTTGTTTAAATTATATTTAGCATTTTTTATTTTTCTACTGTTGTTTCAGATTCTTCTTAGTATTTTAAGATTATCTTTAGTGTTTTACCAGAAAAGGGTTCCCCTACCCTTGCTTTTTAGGATTTAAGGAGTGTATCTCCTTAAATTTTTTATAGTGTTTATTTGAAAATGCTATAAAAACTGCATGCTTTTTACAAGTGATTGTGATTCTTCTACTCATCCCACTGCCACTGGGTTGTGGGGTTCTCCTATCCTGCCTACCCGTACTGCACTCTCCCCTGTGTTTAGCCCCCAACACAACCCCATGTCTTGTTTGCTGGCTCTGGGTACTTATTTATTAACTTATTTTGTATGTTAAGATTATTTTCAGATAATAGCATATGGTCAGGTCTTAATCATTTTTTTACACCACATTTTTTTTTGTCTGGATATAATACCAATATTTATATAAATAGACCTAGGTGGAAGGATTGTTTGAGGCCAGGAGTTCGAGACCAGCCTCGGCAACAACATAGCAAGACCCCATCTCTACAAAAAATAATAAAAATTAGCTGGATGTGATGACACATGCCTATAATCCCAGCTACTCGAGAGGCTGAGATGGCAGGATGTCTTGAGCTCAGGAGTTTGAGGCTATCATTGTACCACTGCACTCCATCCTGGGCAGCAGATTGAGACCCTTTCTTTTAAAAAAAAAACAGGGAATATATTAGCTTGATAAGTATCTTTAGCTGTCACACAAAAAGTGAATACATCCTTCCCATTCTATCATCATACAGGAATGGAGAGAACCATAAGTATGTAAAAACCTTAGAGCCATATTCATGATGGATTCCATTAAGCCTTGGGCATTTTGGTGCAACAGTTCCACCTGACAGCTACGCCACTCCCAACCACAGCAGGAAGGGAAGAAACGCAGATCCACTACAGATTGATGGTTCAAACTTACTGCCTGAATGCAAGGTGCCCAGAACAGGCATTTCTAACCCCTTCTAGCAAGGGGTGAAATTTAAGGCCTTTTATTACTTTTGAGACAGATTTCAACTCTTGGTCTCACATGTTCCTGCAATTGTAGAATATTTTGAAGATTAAAGTTAAGTTTCTTTAACATCACCTGTAGTTCAGGTACTCAGACCACTGTCCTCTTAAATCTGACACAAGCCAAGTGCTACTTCAAGATCGTTTTCTTATCTGTCAAGGTTTACCTTTGTGTAAAAACAAAAACAAAAACAAAAACCACCACCAAAAAAAGAAAACCAGACATGTCATGCCAAGCTCATGAAGGATAGACAGAACTCTGTAGACCAATTAAGTCTATTATCACAGATATGAAATGAACCCAACACAATTGATGCTTTGTTGCTTTTTTGAAGATAAATTCCTGTTTTTCCCACCTCTTCCTCTACCCAGTACATTTTAAATGTAATCAGTAGACCTAACAAGTTAAGAGTACCCATAAATGAGGAAACTAATAGGACTTAGCTGATTTTTCCCACACAATCCTGAAAATGCTCATGAATTGGAAGTGCCAGGAATCTCAGAAGGCAGGGCTGTGTAGGTGTGTGTGTGTGTGTGTGTGTGTGTGTGTGTGTGTGTGTGTGTGTGTGTGTGTGTGTGTGTATTAAATGAACTTGATAGCAATAATTTACACATACCCTAAGAATGATCCTGTATGGCAGGTGCACCTGAATGCTGTTCAGAGTTCCAAGCTAAGGAGTCTGGGAGGGGAACTATCCAGAGATTTATTCCTTATCTATAAGGAACATCTGGGCCCCATCCTGTCCTGTGGAATGTGGGCTGTACAGAGCATTGAAACCCTTTGTTTTGGGTTAAATGAAAGTTTCCAGGTGGAGATTTTGGGGGACAGGGGCTAAGTGAAAATGCTATAAAAACTGCATGCTTTTTGCAAGTGATTTTGATTCTTCTGCTCAGCCCACTGCCACTGGGTTGTGGGGTTCTACTGTCCTGCCCACCACCACTGCGCTGTCCCCTGTAGTTAGCCCCCAATACAACCCCATCTTTTGTTTGCTGGCTCTGGGTGTCTTCTTTGGCCTGTTGAACCTGGTGCCATCCCCTCTGGAGTCTAGAAAGGTTTGGCGCAAAAGTGTGTAAATAGCGAAGTCCGGGGACTGTTTGAAGGCCTGTATATGCAACAGTTAGATTCCCAGGTTACTATACACACTACAAGTGGTCAGGTCCCACCTCTTCCCAATACTAGTAATGGAGGGGATACTTTGAAACTGAACCAGGAACAGAGAAGAGTGAAGATGAAATGACTAATTTAAAACAAATTCAGTGATCTGCGTTTGAAATGGTAAAGCCTTTTTCAAGTTCCCTGACTGAATTTCAAAATAACAATAACCAATCATACAACCACAAGCAGGAGGTGGAGAGATGAACAACGTCAGAAATAATACAGTGTTTCTCTAGAGACATTTGAGGCAGGAGAATAGTGTCTGGAGGCAGGGAATCTACAGTGGATTCCTCCTAACTTCCTAGAACTAAATCAAAGGAAAATCCCGAGTTTCCACAGCTAAGTAACAAAAGGACCACAGGCCGCTCCTTTGCAAACCACCCTTTCTTTTCTGAGCAGCAAAGGAAAGTACTTCCGATTAGTTGCTTTCCGCAATCAGAGTGATTGCTAGCCAAGTCTTCATTTGCATAGAATTGTAACTTTGTAACTTCACTTTAGTCTCTGATTGGTAGCTTTCTACAACCAATCAGATGTTTGCAAAGAGTGTAACCTTTGTAACTTCACTTTAGCCTCTGATTGGTTGCTTTCTGCAACCAAAGCCTCTGATTGTGGGCCACTAATTCATTTGCATGAGATGTACACCAAATGGCGAATGGAAACCTCTAGAGGGTGTTTAAACCCCAGAAAATTGTGTAAGTAGGCTTTTGAGCCCCTGTGCTTGGGCCACTCCTGCTCTGTGGAGTGTGCTTTTGTTTTCAGTGAATCTCTGCTTTTGTTGCTTCATTCTTTCCTTGCTTTGTTTGTGCATTGTGTCCAATTCTTTGTTCATGATGCCAAGAACCTGGATACCCTCTACCAGTAACACGTTGACCTTTGGAGTTACATGAAGAAAAAGTCAGCTGGCCTCCTGATTGCCCTAGAGTGTGCTATTCAGTCACACTTCTTGAATTAGATGTAAATATACATACAGTCATAGCGATGAAAAACACTGAAAATGAATTTAACAAAATTTATGAAAAAACTGCATTGGAAGGACGGATTAGGGGAAGCTGAGGGAGTGTAACTCCTCTACCATAGTAATAGATAATCTGGATAATTTCTAAAATTGGTGAATAAATAGCAAAGCTGAATATTTAGAAATATGAAGGTAAATGCTAGAACATGACAAAATTGAAAACAGTTACCTCTAAGGAGCAGAACAAGAAGACGAACAAAGCAGAGGATCGCTGTTTTTTTATTACATACTTTTGATGGTTATATGAGTTTTTAAAACATTATGGACTAGTTATTACTTTGAAAGTGATATGCTAGATAGTTATTAGTACATTTGATTATTGACTTTTCAGTTAATAATTTAGAGGTTGCATACTTTAACATGTCATAAATAAAATAACCCTGTTCCCTTCCAAAAGGAACCATATTCTCTTCTTTCAGGATGCTTCTCATACAGCACTTAACTCTTTAAGGGAAAACAGAAATTTCCTGGAAGGAAATTCCAGGAAGACATTAGAACCCCAGAAGGGAAGCAAGAAGGCTGTCTTTCAGTACATGCATCACTTTCTCTAAATGAGTTGGAATATCTTTGCAGTAAATGACTATTACCTTTCTAGAAACTGAAAAGCAATTGCTTCATTATTTAAGAACATTGTTGAGATGTAGTTTGAGGAGATAAACTGTGGAATACTCTACAAACAAAAATACCTTCCTGATTAATTATGCAGGGTAAAAACACTCTTTAAACCTATTTTTTTAAAACACATTATCTTGGCTGGGTGCCGTGGCTCATGCCTGTAATCCCAGCACTTTGGAAGGCCAAGGCAGGTGGACCACAGGGTCAGGAGATCGAGACCATCCTGGCCAACATGGTGAAACTGAGTCTCTACTAAAATACAAAAAAAAAAAAAATAGCTGGGCATGGTGGCATGTGCCTGTAGTCCCAGCTACTTGGGAAGCTGAGGCAAGGGAATCACTTGAACCTGGGAGGAAGAGGTTGCAGTGAGCCTACATCATGCCAGTGCACTCCAGCCTGGCAACAGAGCAAGACTCTGTCTCAAAACAAAGAAACAAACAAAAAATTAGCTCTTCTACAATATTAGGTAATGCCCCAGGCAGAAATCAAGACCAGTTACAGATACAATAGGGAAAATCTGCCTGGTCAGGAGACATAGGTCTGGCTTAAGTATTCGGTTATTCGGTACAAAGAATAATATGGGTTATTTAAAGGTTCCTTTGAGGAAAAATGGAATTCTCTCCAAAGTCGTCTTCTCAAGAAGTAACTAAATATTATGACCAAAGTGGAGATCTGAAGGAAACAAGCTGTTAAGCAAAGAAAGTCTTAAATTTATTCCACTTCCTCATAAATTTACCGAAACAAGTTTCAGTTCAGTGACTAATACATTCTTGTCTTTCCCTATAAAAGTGTTCTCCCAGTTCAAGTAGGGATTCTCTTTAATGAGATCCAGACTATAAATGATCTAAAAGCATAAGAAATAACTAAATGTCATGAGGAAATTTCTAGGAATTTCAATAAAGCCTTGAAACCATGACTTTGTCTAACATCCATCCTTCCGCAGTGGCACTGCAAGACCTAACAGTAGGATTCATCAAATATTTTAAAAGTCACGACAGCATTCCTGAAGAAATATAACAGGTAAAAACAAAACTGTATCATCAGCAACAATCTCAAAGCAAAACAATGTCTCAGCTTGTCTCTAAAAGTGTTCTGGAACAGTATTTGGAGATTTCAACCTGACATTTTTTATCTCCTAAAATTATATTCCAATTGTTTGCCTATTGGATAATGGCATTCACTGTTGAGGGCAGACACTGTCTACAAAGAAATAATTTAATGGCAAGGTTTGTTTTAGTCTATTTTCTACTGCTTTAATAGAAGACCACAAACTGAGTAGTTTATAATAAACAGAAATTTACATGCATACCTGGAAGATATTCCAGGTATCTGGAATATCCATATATTCATATATATCCAGATGGCTACAATAAAGTGAATAGCATAATAAAGTAAGTCACATTTTTTGATTCCCTACTGGATGTAAATGTTAAATTTACACAATACTATATTCTATTAAATGTGTAATAGCACTATGTTCTAAAAAAGTACATACCTTAATTTAAAAATATTGCTAAAAAATGCTAATGGTCATCTGAACCTTCAACAAGTTATAATCTTTTTGTTGGTGGAGAGTCTTGTCTTGATGTTTATGGCTGCTAATTAATTGGGGTCATGGTTACTGAAGCTTACGGTGTCTGGCATTTTAAAAAATAAGATAACAGTGAACTTTGAACATCAATTGACTCTTTTTTTTTTTTTTTGAGACAGAGTGTTGCTCTGTCACCTAGGCTGGAGTGCAGTGGCGCAATCTCAGTTCACTGCACCCTCCGACTTCCTGGTTTAAGTGATTCTCCTGCCTCAGCCTCCTGAATAACTGGGACCACAGGCATACGCCATCATGCCCAACTAATCTTTTTGTATTTTTTAAGTAGAGACAGGGTTTCACCATGTTGGCCTGGATGGTCCCGATCTCAAGACCTCATGATCCGCCCACCTCAGCCTCCCGAAGTGCTGGAATTACAGGCGTGAGCAACTATGCCCGGCCAACTCTTTTTTGTGAAAGATTGCTCTGTAGCATGTGATGCTCTTTGAAAGCATTTATCCCACAGTAGAAAATTTTTCAAAACTGGAGTCAGCCCTCTCAAATCCTGCCCTGCTTTATCAACTAAGTTTATGGAATAATCTAAATCCTTTGTAGTTACTTCAGCAATGCTCATAGCATCTTCACCAGGAGTAGCTTTCATCTCCAGAAACCGCTTTTTTTGCCCCTCTATGAGAAGCAACTCATCTGTTCAGGTTTTATTATGTGATTGGAGTAATTCAGTACATCTTCAGGCTCCACTTCCAATTCTAGTTCTCTTGGTATTTCTACCACATCTGTAATTATTTTCTTTACTGAAGACTTGAACCTCTCAAAGTCATCCATGATGGTTGAGATCCACTTCTTCCAAACCCTCATTAATGTTGACATCCTTTCCGTGAGTCACAGATGTTCTTAATGGCATTCAGAATGGCCAATCTTTCTCAGAAGGTTTTCAATTTACATACATTTCCTAGATCCATCAGAAGAATCACTGTCTGTGGCAGCTATAGCCTTTTGAAATGTATTTCTTAATTAATAAGGCTTGAGAGTTAAAATTACTCCTTGATCCATGGGCTGCTGGATGGATCTTGTCTCAGCAGGCATGAAAAGAACATGAATCTCCTTGTTTTTCTCCATCAGGCCTCTTGGATGACCAATAGATTCTATTGAAAATATTACTGTTCACTAATAATATACCCAGTCATCCAGGTACATTGTTAGTGAACAGTAATATTTTCAATAGAATCTCTTTTTTTTTTTCTAAGTAGTAGATCATAACAGTGGGCTTAAAATAACCAGTAAACTATGCGGTAAACAGACATGCTATCATCCAGGCTTTGTTGTTTTATTTATAGAGCACAGGCAGAGTAGATTTAGCATAATTCTTAAGGGCTCTAGGATTTTCAGAATGGCAGATAAGCATGGGCTTCAACTTAAAGTCCCTAGCTGCATTAGCTCCTAACAAGAAGGTCAGCCTGTCCTTTGAAGTTTTGAAGCTGGGCGTTGACTTCTCCTCTCTAGCTATGGAAGTCCAAATTGCATCTTCTTCCGATAGAAGGCTGTTTCATATACATTGAAAACCTGTGGTTTAGTGTGGCTACTTTCATCAATGATCTGAGCTAGATCTTCTGGATAATTTGCTGCAGCCTCTACATCAGCACCTGCTACTTCACCTTGCTCTTTATGGAGGTGGCTTCTTAAACCTCATGAACCAACCTCTGCTAGCTTAAACTTTTATACTATAGCTTCCTCACATCTCTGAGCCTTCATAGAATGGAAAAGAGTGAAGGTCTGGCTCTGGATTAGGCTATGGTTTAAGAGAATGTTGTGGCTGGTTTGAAATTCTATCCTGACCACTAAGACTTTCTCCATATCAGCAATAATTCTGTTTCACTTTCTTATTCATATCTCTACTGGAGTAGCATTTTTAGTTTCCTTCAGGAACTTTTCCTTTGCATTTACAACTTGGCTACCTATTAGATACAAGAGGCTTTTGACCTATCTCAGCCTTGGACATGCTTTTCTCAAGCTTAATCATTTCTAGCTTTTGATTTAAAAATGAGTGATGTGCCACTCTTCCTTTCATTTGAACACACAGAGGTTAGTGTAGTGTTGTTAATTTGTCCACTTTCAATATTTACGTTTCATGGAACAGGGAGGTCCAATGAGAGGGTCAGAGATGGGAAAATGACCAGTCAGCGGTACAGTGAGAACACTGATCACAGATCATCTTTTTTTTTTTTTTTTTTTTTTTTTTTTGCCAATCAATGAGAGCTTGTAAGGTTGCTGAGGTTGGTTGGCCTTGAACTCTTGGCCTTGCCTTCGCAAGTGCCACGACATCCGGCCGGAGCCACTTTGGGCCCCCGATCATCTTAACAAATGTAATCGTAATGAAAAAGTTTTAAATGTTGCAAAATTTAGCGAAATGTTGCAAAATTTATCAAAATGTGCCATGAAGACATAAAATGAGCATGTGCTGTTGGAAAAATGGAGCTGATAGATTTGCTTGATGTTGCCACAGACCTTCAATTTGTTAAAAAAAAATGCACTATCTGTGAAGTGCAATAAAGTGAAGCACAGTAAAACAAGGATGGCTGCATTTGCTTAATGATTCCGGAGGCAGGAAGTTCAAGATCAATGGGCTGCATCTGGTGGGGCCCTTTTGCCGTGTCATTGCATGATGGAAGTCATCACATGGTAAGGGGGGCACAAGACAGGAAATTGGGCCAAATGTCTCCTTTTTATTAGGAGCCCCCTCCTGAGATAACTAACGCATTCTCAAGATGATGGCATTAATCCATTCATCAGGGCAGAGCCCTTGTGACCTTATCACCTCTTTAAGGTTCTACCTCTTAATATTATCACAATGGTAATAAAATTTCCACACGAGTATTGGAGGGGACACTCAAACCATAGCAGGGTTGAATGGATTTTTAAATTCACACTTGGCAAAGAGTCTGAAATCGCGGCACTTTGTATTGTTTGAGCCAAGCCTTTGAGAGAGAAAAATGATTCAGTTTTTCATTCAAAGAGGGCTTGGTTCCAAAGTTTAAACCAAATCATAAGATCAGAGTTTAGCTTTATAAAAAGTAACCATAGAGAAGGGAACAATACAGACTATGACTCATGGGCGATTCCCCCATCTTCCTTCTAGGCAGGAAAACCAAAGAGACTTTTACTGAGCTGGGAGAGAGGAATGGGACGAAGAGTAAGAGGGAAAGCAAGAGCTAATTGCAGCCTGGTCCCAGACCCCTAAGGTCAAACCCATGGTAGGGGAACTGGTTGATGGAGCTTGGTTCAGTCATCAGAGCAGAAGGAGTTTATGCCTCACTTTCCACGTGGAGCTGTAGCCGGGGACCTACACAGTGCACAGTGTCCTGTGACACTATGGGTAGCCTCAATAGAGTAGAACTGGTGCCATGGTATGTTTGGTAGATGAAGAGAGCTTGAGTCAGTGCTGCATTGATCTTCCATAACCTGGAAGAGATCTGTGAGTTCCTGCGTCAGCCTCAAGTTGGGAGAAAAAACAGGGTGCACAGACCAGGTGTGCTACTTAGAGGCAGATGAAGAATAGCTGGTAGAAGAAGAAATGAAGAAATGTGGAATGCTATATTGAAGGCTTCTTTCTTGGACCCTGAATAGTTCAAAGAACTAAACCTCTTTTCAGAGAGACACAGACATAAAGCATCAAGCAAAGTCATAAAGCAACTCAGACCATAAGTGTGGAGGCTCAAGGGACGTTTGGAAAGACTGGGCTTTGGAGAAAGAGACAAGATTTTAGAGCTAGGCTTGAAAGAGAACCCGTTGTGAATGATGCAGAAGCTGAGGCTGACTTGGGAGATAGGGGCAGAGAGGACACGAGGGAAGAACCACACCAGCCTGGGAGAGCCTCAGCTCAGGATATGCCTCTGGCCAGCCAGGGAGGATTCTGTCTCTAGCTGGGAGGAGAGATTTCTGTTTAGGAATCAGCCTACGCTTTCTGTTTCTGTTAAGGAAAGATAGCTGCTTACCTCTGTTGATGTAAATTGAGGCCCAGCATGCATACCTTGTACATCCCTGTGAGGGAGTGGTGCATACACAGGCTGGGATGAAAATGGTACCCCTAGGGCTGTAAGATGCACTATTCCTGCACAACTCTGTCTCAGGGCCCTGCCTAATGCATGCATTGAACTCACCCATCAATGGAGGCTCAGTGTGCATCACGGCTGAAGCTTCCTGAGGGTAGGGTCAGCAGGAGAATGAAGGAAAGCCACCAATGAAGGGATGGGAGATTTTTACTGAAGGTCAAGCCTTCCACTAGGTAACCCTAATGGGATTGAAAAGAGATATTCTACATGGAGGCCTTCTTGGAAGTGGGGATATCTAGATCAGAGTAAGCATCTTTGTGGGCATCACAGGTCTCCACAAAGAAAAAGAATGAATTCGGAATTTTGGATAACTTGGAACATTGAAACCAAGTTACCAAATTTTTTTTCCCAAAATGATATTTTTTGCCCAATGACTGTTCACCCATTAGAATGGCATTCTTTGCTTGAGGGAAAGACTGATTCAGCCAGTAACAAAGAAGGCAATTGAAAGGTTTAAAAACTCTGTGTGTGTGTGTGTGTGTGTGTGTGTGTGTGTGGTCTGTTTGTTTAAACTCAGAGCAGGCATACTAGCTTGAAACCCTGCACATACAATAGGTTTGAAGTCAGATGCAAAGAAATGTAAGTTTAGTTGTTGATAAAAATAGCCCCTCATTTCTTTTGGAAAAACATCATTTCTTTTAGAAAAACATCATATCTTTTGGGAAAATAACCCATTCAGAATTCAAATTTAATTCAAAGTCAAACTCGATGCTTAGACTTAAAAAAAAAAATCTCCTTTTCTCTTTGCCCCAGGGCTGTGGCAGGTGAGTGCATTTGGCAGGTGGCCTGTATGCAGCACTGCACTGCGGAGAGGAGGGCCTGGGCCCCTGTGACCTCCACTCCTTGCTGGCCTCAGCTACGGTCTGTGTCTCCTGTGTGCACCACTGACCACTGCTCCTGGCAGCCTGTGCTGTGGAGGCCGGTGGTGCTTGTGCTGAACTCCTGCTCAAGGTGTCTGCCCTCCTCAACCGGAATCCGGTCCTCAGGGCCGTGGCCGTCTCAGAGACCGTGCCTCCTGCCCATAGGCAGGTGGCCTCTGAAGCTCACCCAGAACACAGACAACCCCAGAATCCCCATGGAAAACCACTCCTAGACTGCTGCCCTACTTCATTCCCGTGTCAGTGTGGGGCATTCTTAATGGCAGTATCCTTCAAAATTTCCAGATGGAAATGGTGCATCCATCCGCTGAAGTGTCCGCAGCCCTAACCTCTGGAGGAGTCACCAAAGTCAGGTTCTTCCTCCCTACCCAGCCCCATTCACAGAGTTGGAGAGCCCTGTTCTCCTCAGCTTTTCTCTAAGATCTTCCTCCCAAACCCGGAAGGGTTTTATTGTCTTTTTGTGTGACAGGAAGTGGCCATGACCTCATATCCTCGACCCTATGGTTTACATTAAAAGTTCTCAACTTAGCCCTCTATGCTTTGGATTGAGATATTTAAAAGCAATGTTTTGTAAGTTAAAAACAGAAAAAACCCTGTCCCATCTCAGATGGTTGGCCTTTGTCATCGGTATGCAGGTCAGCAGCCTGTTCTCCAGGCCATCCCTGCCCTGCCCCTTCCCAGCATTCTTGTCTGGGGACCCTGATGCTTGCAGACCCCACAGCAACTGGCTCTGGCTGGGATGGCCCCTGTGAGATGCTAGCAGGAGATAAAAACAGGGGTGGCAAAGGAGGAGGCTTGGTATTTCCCTCTACTTTCTCTGCAGGAACTGACCCTGTAGACACAGCTTCCTTGTAACGCCATCTCCTCCCTTGTCTTTCCAGTCTTGCTGGTGTTGTGAATCTCTGGGTGACTTTGCCATCAATTCTTTGGTTTCTCACTTTCTCCATTTAGTTTGTACCCAGTTATCTAAGTAATTTTGTAATTTCTCTCTGTTACAAGCTCTTAAAGTGGTTTCTGTTTTCCTGGTTAGACTCTGACTGATACATCTAGCTCTAGATCTCAAGACTCCTGCTGCTTTTTTTTTGAGACAGTGTCTCACTCTGTCGGATCTCGGCTCACTGTAACCTCAACTTCCTGGGTTCAAGCGATTCTCCTGCCTTCCTGAGCAGGTGGGACTACAGGTGTGCGCCACCACACTTGGCTAATTTTTGTATTTTCAGTAGAGGCAGGGTTTCCCCAGGTTGGTCAGGCTGTCTGAAAACTCTGGACCTTAGGTGATCCACCCACCTTGGCCTCTCAAAGTGCTGGGCTTACAGGTATGAGCCACCACTCAGAGCCATGAAGACTCTTGCTTCTGAAATGTGCTTTAAGAGTTTAACAGTGACCCTTTGCATTCCTGCCATAAAAATCCTAGCTATTCTTAAGACATTTTTGCTGCCCAGAACGTACTCGCTGTATGATCATAGCGCGGAGTTCTCAGATGTTGCAATACTCGTGATCTTTCTTTGATCCTACACCATGTGTCTTAACTCTTATTTTTGCAGATTATGTCCCATTCAATAGCATCCAAAAATCTTCTGCTAACTTTTTGGAGAACCCAGGTTAATGAAGTCGTGGTGTGGATGCTCAGTTGTAACAAAGCAGATTTTACACACTAACCAATGTGGATGCAGTAAAGAGTTTTAGAATATCAGTGTGTAATGACTGGTAATGACTGGTTTAGCAAATACTCGAAAGTTCGAAGACCCAAAATAGTCAACACAGAGGTCACACAAGTCAAATGTTGGGCCAGACAGGTGGCATATATGGGAAGGGAAGGTAGGTCCTATGTGTTCCAGGGAGCATAGGGACTGTGAAGTCCAGAGAGGATGGTGTGTGATCTCGTAGGGAGGTTCTCCACCCAGTGTCAGGTGATTCTGCTGAGAATCGGGACCCAGTATGATGTAATTTTTGAATTTTTAAAGAGAAGCCGGAAATCTAAATTGTATGTGAAAATCTCATAACTTGTAAAATAGTATCAATTACTTTAAATAGTACAATTACTTTAGTTAATGTTAATTAACTAAAAATATTTTAAAACAATTATGCAAATTTAACAAAATCTGTCTTGAGCTACATAGGATCCCAAGTCACCAGCTTCCATCTCTATCCCAATTTGACATTTGACATTGCAGCAATATACATGATGCGTGCAAATAATGCTGCCCTAACATAAAAAAAAAAGCTTGCAGACTGATGTTTTAGACTTACCTTCATAATATGGCGTATTTTTTGGAAGATTCTGATTGGTATGAAACCTATATCCTACTTAATGGTGGGCCAGATTTGTAAAAATATCCAAAAATAACAATAACATGGATACCTTTTATAATCAGAAAAAATTGGGCCCACCATTAAAGGAAGAGATGAAATCAAAATTTGGTGGGCCAAAATTGTTTTTTAATATTTATTTTACTGGCTGGTCCGAGTGCAGTGGTATTTACATCTAACTGATCACAACCAGTTACAGATTTCTTTGTTCCTTCTCCACTCCCACTGCTTCACTTGACTAGCCTTAAAAAAAATAAATAAGTAAAAATAAAAATAAATAAATAAAATATTTATTTTACTTTAGGTGCACACTATGTCTGGCATTTCTCCCCATGTTATCCCTCCCCTCCCCACCGCTGTCTCTCCCCTACCCCTCGCAACTGCCCCCAGTGTGTGATGCTCCTCTCCCTGAGTCCACGTGTTCTCATTGTTCAGCACCCACCTATGAGTGAGAACATGTTGTGTTTGGCTTTCTGTTGGGCCAAATTTTTTATCCAGAAAAGTATTCCAGTAGCTTCCCATTGCTCTTGGCTCCCAAGCTGCATATATCTAGCACAATGCTAGAGATTCAAAGACATACTCAAAAAAATCTCTGACTTCAAGAAATTCACATTCGACTCCTTCCAGGAGGTAGAAGGGATATGACTGTGGCAGCAGGGCATTCCAGCTGCCTGAGGGAAGGAATGTGGAGGAGCCTGGTTCACATATTTAAAGCAATAGAGCCCCGTACTACATCTCAGATGGAATCTCTGCCGAGAAAGCTGCACTGTCTGTTTTTCTGCCTTTGTGGGTTTGTGCATCACACTCCGCTTCAGCCTGCTGAAACATCACTTGAACTTCAAAACTCAAATACGCTGTATCCAAAACTCTGCTAATCTTTTGGAGTCTTTAAATTTCCATACAACATTTTGTTTGTATTTTGACATTATTTTGTACTTCAAAATACAGTTTCTTGAGTTATTGTCTTAGTCTTCCTACACCACAAAGACACTTAAGGTATCATCTACGTAGGGTATTTCAGCATGGTAGGGCCTAGCAGGATGGTGCACACAAAGTGGGCGCTCTTAAGATTTGTTCTCCATCTAGTGGTGAAACTGAAAAACTGCATGTAACTTTTGCCTTCTCTAACACAACTATGATGTAAAACTGGAAAAATACCAAATAATTTAAAAACAAAATAGTGCCTCATTGATACTACAGATTGTTCAAGTTTTAATCTATTTTGATGAAACTGTGAAAAAGTATGTTACTTTTCAAGCTGACATAAATCTTTTTTATAGCATTTTTTATTAAAATGCTTTATCCAAGTTGGGAGTGGTGGTGTCTGTCTGTAGTCCTAGCTGCTCAAGAGACTGAAGCGGGGCTATCACTTGAGCCCAGGAGTTCAAGGCTGCAATGTGCTGTCATCATACTTGTGAATAGCCTCTGTGCTCCAGACTGGGCAACAAAGTGAGATCCCCTCTCTAAAACAAACAAAACTTTGTCCACGAAATTTCTCTAGATCAGGGGTCACCAAACCTTGGGCCACGAACCAGTTCTGGTTTGTGTCCTGTTAGGAACTGGATGGCACAGCAGGAGGTGAGCTGCGAGTGAGCATTACCGCCTGAGCTCCATCTCCTGTCAGATCAGCAGCAGCATTAGGTTCTCATAGGAGCACAAACAGTATTGTGAACTGCACATACGATGGATCTAGGTTGCACACTCCTTACAAGAACCTAATTAATGGCTGATGATCTGAGGTGGAACAGTTTCATTTTGAAACCTCATTAGGCCCAACAATCTGTGGAAAAATTATCTTCTAAAAAACCAGTCTCTGGTGCCAAAAAGGTTGGGGACTACAGCTCTAGATGATGAAATATGATAAAGACAATCACAAGATTCCTTTAAATAAGTTTGCTTTTTATATCAAGCTTAGACAAGGATTAGTCACTACTGATTTCTTTCTTTTTTTTTTGAGATGCATTTTCATTCTTGTTGCTCAAGTTGGAGTGCAGTGGTGTGATCTCGGCTCACTGCAACCTCTGCCTCCCAGGTTCAAGTGATTCTTCTGCCTTAGCCTCCCAAGTAGCTGGGATTACAGGCGTGCACCAACATGCCTGGTTAATTTTGTATTTTTAGAAGAGGTGTGGTTTCGCCATGTTGATCAGGCTGGTCTCGAACTCCTGACCTCAAGTGATCCCCTCTCCTTGGCTTCCCAAAGTGCTGGGATTACAGGTGTGAGCTTACTGCTCCTGGCCTATCACCACTTATTTCTGACTCATGACTAAAGGTAGAAATTCTCAGACTCTTCTAGTTCAGCAAACTTGTATTTGTGGAATTCATGAACTAAAGGATTTTCTACAATATCTGGTTCTTAGTAGAATTCAAGCTTTTAATCACTCAAGGTTAATTCCAGAAAAGTTAAGGCTAACTTCTAAGAATTGTACATTTTTACAGTAGTGTTTACAGTATGATTGGCAGTAGCTTGGGGCCTGCCCGGGAATCTCGGAGTCTTCCCTGACTGAGCTTCATGCATTTGCAGATTTTGTATTCGAGTATCTCCTTACTCTCCATTATCCAGGTTTAACAGGATTTCAGGAGAAAACGGTTCTTACCAGCAATGGTGTCTACCCTGGTTGGTTGGAGACCTAGCTTTAGCATTGGTATTTTTATTTAAACTGGCTTCCTGAAAGAAGAAAAATGAAAATTAAGGTACTTTTGACATTCAGGCTGAAATAAAATGATGATATAATGTTCTCAGAGGTTGAATTTTTAAATATCATATATTGAGTAGACCAGCAATCCCCAACCTTTTCGGCATCAGGGACCAGTTTTGTGGAAGACAGTTTTTCCATGGACAGGGATGGGGTTGGGGAGTGGAGGTTGGGGGAGGGGTGCTGGTGGTGGATGATTCGGGATGAAACTCTTCTACCTCAGATCATCAGGCATTAGATTTTCTTAAGGAGCATGCAGCCTAGATCCCTTGCATGTGCAGTTCACAGCAGGGTTCCCGCTCCTATGGAAATCTGATGCCTCCGCTGATCTGACAGGAGGCAGAGCTCAGGCAGGTGATTCTCGCTTGCCTGCTGTTCACCTTCTGCTGTGTGGCCAGGTCCTTAACAGGCCACAGACTAGTATGGGTCTGGAACCCAGGGGTTGGGGACCCTTGGTGTAGAGTCATTCTAGTTTTGTTCTGTTTGGCTCTTATATTCTCAAGCAAAAAATGTCTGGCATTAACTATAATTATTGTGGTACAGTTTGCCCATTGGCAATAGATTGAAAAACATGGCTGCCATATTTTGCAGTTCTTTTCATCAATAGGTAGAGAAACTACCAGTTTTCTACTAGTTCTCCACCTCTTGAACCTAGATTGACCATTCAACTTGCTTTGACCAATAGAATGTGGCAGAAGTGACAGTGTACAAGTTCTAGAGACTCAGCTTCAAGATGCTTAAGGGCCCTAAAATCACTATGTAAGGAAAATGGTCTAGTCTACTGAAGAGGAGACAATATGAAGGAGAGAACCAAGATGCCACAGCTGACAGCTGGTGCCAACCGCCAGTCCTGTGAGTGAAGCTATTTGGATCTTCCAGCCCAGCTGAATGCAGCCAACTGAGTGAGCCCAGGCAAACTCAGCAGAGGAACTGTCCAGCTAACCCACTGAGCATGTGAAGTAAGATGTTAGTCAAAGCCAAGCCATGGGGCCAGCTCAAATTCAAGGGAAAGGGAGATAGCTGATATGTGGAACTCAAAAGAATTTACAGTTATTTCCATCATAGCATCTATGTTTTATTTATCTGTTGCTTTGTAACTAGCTACCCAAAGATTAGTGATTTAAAACACCCACCACAAATGTACTCACAGTTCTGCAGTTTGTGTTTGCTGGACTTAACTACAGTTTACTGCCGCAGCTGGAAATTCAAGATAGTTTTATGCCACGTGTCTGGTGTCTCACTGTGATGGCTGGGACATCTGGAGCTTAGCATCTTTCTCTCTATGTGCTCTATCCATCTGGGTAGCTGAACCTGTTTCCATGGTGGAAGCTGCCTGGTCTTTTAAGGCCTGTACCCAGAATCTGCACAGTGTCACTTCTGCTGCATTCTGTTTGTTAAAACAAGTCACAAAGCCAACCCAGATTCAAGAGGAGAGGAAATCAACTTCATGTCACAATGAGGGGAATAGAAAAGATTTTATGCTCATCTGTAATCTACCATAGTTTATTCTTTGGCCATAGATTATTTGCATTTATTCTACATGGAAAATAAATTCATATCCTCCCAAGAAGCCCCAGTTGGATCTCTCATTCAATATGAAAGCAGTTTACTATTCAGAATCTCACTATCTGCTCAGGTCTAGATGTGGATTAGACTGCTTCGGTACAGCTTTTTCTCAGTCTGGAAGATTGTGAACTAATAATTCAAGTTATCTCTCACCATCACCACCCTCCCCCAACACCACAAACCATGATGTGAAAGCAATGAGATAACCGTAAGAGACACTCCCATTCCCGGGGCAGGAGATGGAAGGTACATGGCAGCCACAGGTTCTTCGCAGTTCTGAAATCCAGCCAGGCGCATGTTGCCAGTGCCTGTGACTCCAGAGGCAGGACTGCTTCTCAATGAAGTCCTGTTTCTGCTCCATGCTAATGGTCACTTAATTCACTGTATTTTGGCTGTTGGCTCCATCCTGAGACCTTTTCCCTTTTCCATGACAAATGCTTCATCTTTGCAGCTGAGTAATTCCTCAGTTGGCATCTCGCTCATGGAAAGTGGGGGATCCAGAGGTCTCTCTTCATTTTGAATTGCCTTTGTTCCTTTAGTCTGTGTACAACTCCTTTTAAAAAGTGGGTTTTCTGTATATTACAGCCTACTCCATTAGGCAAGTCACACCTACGTCCACACATCTCTTGGAGCGAGATCTCTCTGTTTTGAACTGTGAGGTCTTATAACAGGTCTTACAGCCCCACCCTCAATTTAATCTCGTAGACCAACGTCACATTTTGCCAGGAGGTTCCCGACACCATTTCTTACATTGAGAACCCCTGGGGAGACAGTTTTATTTTCCAGCTCAGCAATCTGTAGGCCAGAAATACTTTACATTCTCCTTGGAAATTGAATTGCTCTTCTTTTGGCTCATCTCTCCTTCCCGTGTTTTATCATATGCAGCTAAAATAAGCAAATTAGCCCCTTTAGCATTCGACTTGGAAATTTCCTTTAGCCGGATCAAGTTTTCTATCTTCCATGTTACTGTAGTCAGCAGCTTCACTAACTGTCCCACTACTTTGAAACACACATAACCATCTTTGCAGCCTCCGGTGACAATGTCCGTGCTGCACTGCCATGCTGTGATCCTTCCCCATGGCTCAGTCTCAAAGTCACCTGTGGTAGGCTTCAGTTACAGCAGCACCGCACTGCCAAAGACTAATTTCTGTTTTAGTTTATGTTTTTAGTAAAAAAAATCACCCCAAAATATAATGGCTAAAAATAACTTTTTTTCTGAGACAGTCTCACTCAGTTGCCCAGGCTGAAGCACAGTAGCGCGATCTTGGCTCACTGCAACCTCTGGCTCCCAGGTTCAAGCATTTCTCATGCCTCAGCCTCCTAAGTAGCTGGGACTATAGGCGTCTGCCACTGTGCCTGGCTAATTTTTGTGTTTTTTTGTAGAGACGGGGTTTGGATAGGCTGGTCTTGAACTCCTGAGCTCAAAGCAATCTGCCTGCCTTGACCTCCCAAAGTGTTGGGATTAGAGATGTGAGCCACTGTGCCTGGTCCATGTTTTTAACGTATCATGAATGAATGAATAAATAAATGAATGAAGTAACCAAATCTTACTGTAAAAGAATTTATAAGTAAACATGTTTACATTAACAGAAGCTATCTCAAAGTTTTAAGCAGCTCTTGACCACTAATAACCAGGAATAATTAACAAAATTTGGAGGGGGAACTGGTCTTATTGTTGGATATAGCTTGCTGAAATGTTTAAAAGAAATGATATATTTAGGATTTGCTTTAAAATAATTTGGAGAAGTCGGAAAAATGGGTTGAGGTATAGATGAAATGAAATTGACTAAGAGTTGACAATTATTTAAATTGGGTTGAAGCAAATGAAGGCTCATTATACTCTTCTGTTCATTTTCATACATTTGAAATTTCCATAATAAAAAGTTTTAAAAGTTCATGTAGAATATTAAGGGGCTGAAGAGCATTAGAAGGTTTGTGTATATTTTTTGCAATGATTAATTTATTAATATTCCCACTTTTCCTACTTGAAAAAAGAGATTTCTATCTTCATATGATGGAAGGGAGGTATTGAAAAGATCATCTGGAAACTTCTTTTGTGTTATCTTCATTGACTAGACAACTTGAGCTTATGTCGATGTTGCCTTTAACATCTAATAGATCTCATTTTAAGATGTTCCTGGAACTCTGAATGATACCAAATTTCTGTCAAGCAAATCATTTCCCAGTTGATTTTCATTCCATTTTGAAGACATGCTCTCATACCTCCTGTTGACTTCCCTGTGTGCTAATTATAGCTCAGGGCAGGAGATGGGAACTGCAGAAGCTCATATAAGCCCTGGCATTTTGCCTTAATCTGAGGCTCAAGGCAGGTATCTGATGCAATGAGTTTTATTGTTCTGTGCCTGGATCGAGAAGAAGCCGGGAAGTACAGAAGTCTGCTCCAGCACATGTCATCCTCAAGCTGACAGCCGCTTTGCTGGCTCTGATAAGTAGTCTGAGGAGTTGCTCATCTGCTGGTAGAATTCAGTGAATACAAGGGTTTTAATTATTATGCATCTTCCACAGACATCTTAATGTTGGGGAATATAAAAGAAATAAAGCTTGGTGCCTGGTATCAATGAACCTAAAGACATAAAGGGCCCAGGAACAAATACAGCATTAAAGCATACTCTGATATTTTCTACCCAAGGCAACACTGGAACTAGAAGAAAACCATTACAAGGATGAGTGCATATCCTGAGCATTTGTTTAAAGAATCAGGACTATGGGCCAAAATCATCCAGTGACAAAGTCCGGCTCCTGAGTGAGCAGTGGAAGAGATGATGGAGTTGTTTGTGCAGAAGACAGGTGGCTAGCCTTTAGGCAGGGCAGAATGCTGCTCTTACACTCTTACACTCCTAAATGCACCTAGAGTTATAACCAGGGAAATCCATTCAAGAAGAACCATTTTTCTGGCATTTCTGCCCCTGGAATAGAGACAAGGAGCCAACTGTGAATTTGTTTTAATGGTATTCTCTTTTTGGGGGCATTTGTCCTCATCCATAGTTCATATACACCCCACGTAAAATGCTGTCTGATTACAAAAACCAAGAAACAAAAATGCAGAATACTTGGTTTCTAGTCCCAAAGGCAAAGAGCTGGAAGTTGCAACTTCATCCTACAACTAGTAAATAGCTGAACAGATTGAAAAAGTAGCTACTATTCTTGGATCCACAGGTGAGATGAGGACACAGGACAGACTGCTGCCCCTAAGATTGGAGAGATGAACAGGTGCAGACATCGAGTCAAGGCTTCCCAGGTGAAGACTCCTGAGTGGAAAACACCATTGGGACCAGTGCCAAGGTAGGAACACCTGAACTGTAACTGATGAATTGGTGGAGATACAGTCTGAACATAACCTGAGAGTTAAAAATAACTCTGGGGGAACCCAGTCATAGGGGAACCCTCATGCTTTTATGAATTTTGCCTCCGGGAACTCAACCAGGTTATTATAGTAAATATCAGATAAAAATCTCTTTGTGCTTCTGGCAAGAGATGGGAGAGAAGGAAGCATTTTGAAATATTCCAGAGCATTCTCTTCTTCTTAACATATTCTCCTGTCAGGACAAACTATTTAACTAGAGCCTAACCTCCTGGGGTTTTATCAGAACAGAACTCAACTGAGAAAAGGAACATACCTAACTCCAGCCCACTCCAGCCATCATCTTTCACCTAAGGGCAGAGGCAGGGGTAGTGGAGAAGTTCACAGTCCAGAGGTCTAGGCTCACCAAAAGACTGAGACCTAAACACAGCACTAAACAATGCTTTCCTTTACCCCACACCATATCACCACGTTATTAAGGCCTGTTTACAGCTGTTCATTTTGCTATGTACATCATGTCCAGTTATCAAGAAAGTAATTACACCAGCCTGGGTAACATGATGAAACCTTGTCTCTTCAAAAATTACATAAAATTAGTCAGGCATGGTGGGGTGCATCAGTACCCACCTACTTAGGAGGATTGCTTGAGCCTGGGTGATCGAGGCTGCAGTGAGCCCTTTAGCCCTGGTGACAGAGCGAGACACTGTCTTAAAAAAAGAAAAAGAAAAAAAATTACAAGGCATTCTAAAAAGCAAGCAGTACAATTTGAAGAGACAGGATAAGCATCAGAGCCAGACATAACAGGGATTTGGAATTAACTTAAAACAACTATGTTTAACAGGATAAGGGCTCTAACGGATAAATTAGGACAACATGCAAGAACAGATAAACAATGGAAATATCTCCACTGAAATGAAAATCCTGAAGAAAAAAGTGCTATAGATAGAAAACATTGTAACAGAAATTAAGAATGTCTTTGATGGGCTTATTAGTAGACTGAACATGGCTAAGAAAAGAATCTCTGAGCTTGAGGATATCTCAACACAAATCTCCAAACCTGAAAATCAAATGGAACAATGAATAATCATAAAAAAGAACATAATATCTAAGGACTGTAAGGCAGCCACAAAGGTGTAACATATACACAATGGGAATACTAAAAGGAGAAGAAAGAGAAAAAGGAATTGAAGAAATATTTGAAACAGTAATAACTGAGAGTTTTCTCAAATTAATGTTAGATGCTAACCCACAAATTAAGGAATCTTAGAAGACACCAAGCCGAATAAATGCAAAAAAAAAAAAAAATCCAAATCCTCAAACACACAGAAATGACAAGTAGGCATATTATTTTCAAACTACAAAATATCAAAGAAACAAATCCTGGAAGAAGCCAGAGGGAAAATAAAGTACCTTACATATAAAGCAAGAAAAACAAGAGTTACATTTGACTTCTCAGAACCATGCAAGCAAAAAAGGGAGTAGAATGAAATATTGAAAGCTTTTAAGGGGAAAAAAACTCCAATCTAGAATTCTGCACACTGCAAAACTATTCAAAAGTGAAGGAGATATAAAGACTTTGTCAGACAAGCAAATATTGCAGGAATTTGTTACCAGTAGACCTGCCTTGAAAGAAATGTTAAAAGAGGTTCTTTAAAGAGATGAAAAATAATATAGGCCAGACTTTGAAGCTACATAAAGAGCACTGAAGAGGAATTTGTGAAGATAAAATAAAAATCTTTATTTTTTTAAATTCTTAATTGATCTAACAGATAAACAGGGTCTACATAAAGAAAGGAGAGTACTGAAGAGGAATTTGTGAAGATAAAAATTTTTGGTTTTCTTACTCTTTATTGACCTGAAAGATAAGTTCAGAATAACAACAATGTATTCAATTGTATATACTTAGGAATATCTCTATATGTATGTGTATCTATATGTCTTGAGTAAAAAACAAATATAGGCTAGGCATGGTGGCTCACACTTGTAATCCCAGCACTTTAGGAGGCTGAGGTCTGTAGATTGTTTAAACCCAAGGGTGTAAGATAAACCTGGGCAACATAGTGAGACTTCGTCTCTAGCGGCGCATGCCAATGGTCCCAGCTACTTGGGAGGCTGAGGTAGAATGATCAGTTGAGCCTGGGTGGTTGAGACTGCAGTGAGCTATGATTATGCCACTGTACTGCAGCCTGGGTGACAGAATGAGATCTTGTTTAAAAAACCTAAATATATATATATATATAAATACTTGCATATATGTGTATATACATACATGCAATTATATATAAGTGAAATAATGGTACAAGAAATGTGAAGGAGAAATTAGGAATATTTTGTTATTATCAGATACTCATAATAACTGTGAAGTCATATAGTGTTATTTAAATGCCGGCTTGAATTAGTTGTAAATGTATATCACAAACCTGAGGGCAACCACTAAAAAAGTTTAAAAAGAAGTATAGTTGGCTGGGCGAAGTGGCTCAGGCCTGTAATCTGCAAGGAGAAATAGACAAACACATTATTATAGTTGGGTTCTTCAACACTTCTCTATCAGAAGTTAACAGACCCAGTAGGCACCAAATCTGTAAGGACAGAGTTGAACACTATCAATCGACTGAATATAATGAAAATCTATAGAGCACTTCGTCCAACAACAGCAGAATACAGATTCTTCTCAAGCTTACACAGAATGTTTACCAAGATAGAACACATTCGGAGCCATAAAACACACCTTAATAAATTTAGAAGAATAGAAATAATACAATGTTTGCTTTTAGATCACAATATTATTGAACTAGACATGAAAAAAAAAAAAAGAGGCTCGATGAAGTGGCCCACATCTATAAACCCAGCACTTTGGGAGGGTGAAGCAGGCAGCTTGCTTGGAGCCAGGAGTTTGAGACCAGCCTGGGAAATACAGTGAGACCTCCACAAAAAAATTTAAAAATTAGCCAGGCTCCTATAGTCCCCGCTACTTGGGAGGCTGAGGCAAGAGGATCACTTGATCATCCAGAAGTTTGAGGCTGCAGTGAGGTATGATCATACCACTGCATTCCAGCCAGGGTGATCGAGCAAGACCGTCTAAAAAAAAAATAGCTGGAAAAAACCCCAATATATGTATGGGGAGAATAAATAGCATATTTATGTTTTTCCTGTTCTCATCAAAATCTTTTATTTATTTTCCTTTTTAAAAATTATACTTTAATTTCTGGGGTACATGTGCAGAATGTGCAGGTTTGTTACATAGGTATACACGTGCCATGATGGTTTGCTTCATCTATCACCCTGTCATCTACATTAGATATTTCTCCTAATGCTATCCATCCCCTATCCCCCAACCCCCAACAGGCCCCATTGTGTGATGTTCCCCTCCCTGTGTCCATGTGTTCTCATTGTTCAACTCCTGCTTATGAGTGAGAACGTGCTGTTTGGTTTCCTGTTCTTGTGTAAGTTTGCTGAGAATGATGGTTTCTAGCTTCATCCATGTCCCTGCAAAGGACATGAACTCATCCTTTTTTATGGCTGCATAATATTCCATGGTGTATATGTGCCACATTTTCTTTATCCAGTCTATAATTGATAGGCATTTGGGTTGGTTCCAAGTCTTTGCTATTGTAAACAGTGCCACAATAAACATACATATGCATGTATCTTTAAAATAAAATGATTTATTATCCTTTGGATATATACTCAGTAATGGGATTGCTAGGTCAAGTGGTATTTCTAGTTCTGTATTCTTGAGGAATTGCCACACTGTCTTCCACAATGGTTGAACTAGTTTACACTCCCACCAACAGTATAAATGCATTCCTATTTTTCCACATCCTCTCAGGCATCTATTGTCTCCTGACTTTTTAATGATCGCCATTCTAACTGGTGTGAGATGGTATCTCAATGTGGTTTTGATTTGCATCTCTCTAATGACCAGTGATGATAAACTTTTTTCATATGATTGTTGGCTGCATAAATGTCTCCTTTTGAGAAGTGTCTGTTCATATCCTTGGCTTGCTTTTTGATGGGGTTGTTTTATTTTTCTTGTGAATTTGTTTAAGTTCTTTGTAGATATTGGATATTAGCCCTTTGTCAGATAGGTAGCTTGTAAAAATTTTCTCCCATTCTGTAGGTTACCTGTTCACTCTGATGATAGTTTCTTTTGCTGTGCAGAAGCCCTTTAGTTTAATTGGATCCCATTTACCTATTTTGGCTTTTGTTGCCATTGCTTTTGGTGTTTTAGTCATGAAGTCCCTGCCCCTGCCTATGTCATGAATGGTACTGCCTAGGTTTTCTTCTAGGGTTTTTATGGTTTTAGCTCTTATATTTAAACCTTTAATCTACCTTGAGTTAATTTTTGTATACGGCGTAAGGAAGGGATCCAGTTTCAGCTTTCAGCATATGGCTAACCAGTTTTCCCAACACCATTTATTAAATAGGTAGTCCTTTCCTCATAGCTTGTTTTTGTCAGGTTTG
This sequence comes from Saguinus oedipus, assembly GCA_031835075.1. NCBI lineage: Eukaryota > Metazoa > Chordata > Mammalia > Primates > Cebidae > Saguinus > Saguinus oedipus. The sequence goes on from CM063176.1 coordinate 51,571,192, forward strand.
TCAAAGAATAGATGGTTGTAGATGTGTGGTGGTATTTCTGAGGCCTCTGTTTTATTCCATTGGTCTATATATCTGTTTTGGTACCAGTACCATGCTGTTTTGATTACTGTAGTCTTGCAGTATAGGTTGAGGTCAGTAGAGTGATGCCTCCAGCTTTGTTCTTTTTACTTGGGATTGTTATGGCTATGCAGGGTCTTTTTTGGTTCCATATGAAATTTAAGGTAGTTCTTTCTAATTCTGTGAAGAAAGTCAATGGTAGCTTGATGGAGATAGCACTGAATCTATAAATTACTTTAGGAAGTATGACCATTTTCATGATATGGATTCTTCCTATCCATGAGCATGGTGTATTTTTCCATTTGTTTGTGTCTTATCTCCTTGAGCAGTAGTTTGTAGTTCTCCTTAAAGAGGTCCTTCACATCCCTTCTAAGTTGTATTCCTAGGTATTTTATTCTCTTTGTAGCAATTGTGAATGGGAGTTCACTCATGATTTGCCTCTCTGTTTGTCTGTTATTGGTGTATATGAATGTTTGTGATTTTTGCACATTGATTTTGTATCTTCAGACTGCTGAAGTTGCTTATCAGCTTAAGGAGATTTGGGGCTGAGATGATGAGGTCTTCTAAATATACAATCATGTCATCTCAAATAGAGGTAATTTGACTTTCTGTTTTCCTAATTGAATATGCTTTATTTCTTTTTCTTGCCTGATTGACCTGGCCAGAACTTCCAATACTATGCTTAATGGGAGTAGTGAGAGAGGGCATCCTTGTCTCGTGCCGGTTTTTACCCATTCAGTATGATATTGGCTGTGGGTTTGTCATAAATAGCTTTTATTATTTTGAGATATGTTCCATCAATACCTAGTTTATTGAGAGTTTTTAGCATAAAGCACTGTTGAATTTTGTCAAAGGCCTTCTCTGCATCTATCGAGATAATCATGTGGTTTTTGTCTTTGGTTCTGTTTATGTGATGGATTACATTTATGGATTTGCATATGTTGAACCAGCCTTGCATCCCAGAGATGAAGCTGCCTTGACCGTGATGGATAAGCTTTTTGATGTGCTGTTGGGTTTGGTTTGCCAGTATTTTATTGAGGATTTGTGCATCGATGTTCGTCAGAGATACTGGTCTGAAATTTTCTTTTGTGTGTGTGTGTGTGTGTGTGTGTGTGTGTGTGTGTGTGTCTGTCTGTCTGCCAGGTTTTGGTATCAGGATGATGTTGGCCTCATAAATGTGTTGGCAAGGATTTCCTCTTTTTTCATTGTTTGGAATAGTTTCAGAAGGAATGGTACCAGCTCCTCTTTGTACCTCTGGTAGAATTCGGCTGTGTAACTGTCTGATTCCGGACTTTGTTTGGTCGGTAGGCTATTAATTGCTGCCTCAATTTCAGAACTTGTTATTGGTCTATTCAGAGATTCAACTTCTTCCTGGTTTCGTCTTGGGAGGGTGTAGGTGTTCAGGAATGTATCCATTTCTTCTAGATTTTCTGGTTTATTTGCATAGAGGTGTTTATAGTATTCTCTGATGGTAGTTTGTAGTATTTCTGTGGGATCAGTGATGATCTCCCCTTTATCATTTTTTATTGCACATATGTGATTCTTCTCTCTTTTCTTCTTTAGATTCTTCTCCCTCTAGTCTTTATTATTCATCTATTTGATTCTTCTCTCCTTTTTTCTTTATTAGTAGTGGTCTATCTATTTTGTTGATCTTTTCAAAAAGCCAGCTCCTGGATTCATTGACTTTTTTGAAGGGTTTTTCATGTCTCTGTCTTCTTCAGTTCTGCTCTGATCTTAGTTATTTCTTGTCTTCTGCTAGGTTTTGAATTTGTTTGTTCTTGTTCCTCTAGTTCTTTTAATGTGATGTTAGGGTGCCGAGTTTAGTTCTTTTCTGCTTGCTCTTGTGGGCATTTAGTGCTATAAATTTCCCTCTACACACTGCTTTAAATGTGTCCCAGAGATTCTGGTACATTGTGTCTTTTATTTCTGCCTTCATTTCATTTTTTTATCCAGTAGTCATTCAGGAGCAGGTTGTTAAGCTTCCATGTAGTCATGTGGTTTTAAGTGAGTTTCTTAATTTTGTGTTCTAATTTGATTGCACTGTGGTCTAAGAGACTGTTATGATTTTTGTTCTTTTGCATTTGCTGAGGAGTAAAAACACCAGATTTCTAAATAATACGAGTCAAGAAAATCTAAAGAAATTAAATACTTTGAACTAAATGAAACTAAAAACACAACTTACCAAATTTGTGGGATGCAGCAAAAACAATGCTTAGAGGAAATTTATAGTGCTGAATGTGTATCTTAGGAAAGAAGAAAGATCTAAATTAAATGATCTAAGTTTCCACTTTAAGAGACTAGAAGAAGGCAAATTAAATCCAAATCGAGTATAAAAATGATAAAAGTTGCAGGAATCAGTGAGTTTTTTTTTTAAGTAGATATGAGGTCTGACTTTATCGCCCAGCCTGGCCATTAAAGGATCACATGGCCATTAATAGGATAATAAACATATACTATGAACAACTCTATGTTCATAGGTTTGGTAAGCCACATGAAATGAACCAATTCCTTCAATGACACAATCTGCTGAAATTCACACAAGAATAGTCCATCTGAATAGGTCTATATTTCTTAAAGATATTGAATGAATAACTGACATCAAAGCAACAGGCCCCAATGGGTACATTGGTAAATTCTACCACACAGCTAAGTAAAAAATTGTATCAGTTTTCTGCAATACCTTTCAGAAGATAGAAGCAGAAGGAATCCTTCGTAACTTATTCTATGAGGCCAACATTACCCTAATGCTGAAACCAGAGAAAAACATTGCAAGAAAACTACAGACCAAGTTCTCTCATTCAAAAATATTTAACAAAGTATTGGCAAATTCAATCCAACAATGCATAAAAGAATTATACATGATGACCAAGTGATATTTGTCCCAGGTATGCCAGGTTGGTTCAACGTTTGAAAATCAGTTAATGTTATCTATCACATCAATAGGCTAAAGAAGAAAAGTCTCATGATTGATTCAATAAATATAGAAAAAAAATTTGATGAATTATAGCACCTATTCATAATAAAAACAAAACAAAAAAATTCTCAGTAAACTAGGAATAGAGGGGACTTGCTCAACTTGATAGAGAATATCTACCAAAATCTGACAGCTAGCATCATATTTTATGGTGAGAAACTCAAACCTTTCCCACTAAGATTGGAAACAAGCCAAACAAGGAAAGGATGTTCCGTCTCACTGCTCATTTTTAACACTGTATTGAAAGTCCTAGCTAATATAGTAAAACCAAAAAAAAAAAAAAAAAAAAAAGAGGCAAAAGAAAAAGAAAAATTAAAACTCTTTCATCACAAATGACATGATCATCTGTAGGGTAAATCTGAAAGAATCAACAAACAGACATCTGTAATTAATAAGCAACTCCAGCAAGGTTGCAAGATATGAGATAAATAAGGTCAATTGCTTTCCCATATATCTGCAATGAACAAGTGGAATTCAAAATTAAAAACCCAGTGTTATCTATTTTAGTGCCCTTCAAAGTGAAATACTTAGGCATAGATGTAACAAAATATGGACAAGCCTCTATATGAGGAAAACTACAAAACGGATGAAAGAAGTCAAAGAACTAAATAAATTGAGATATATTCCATGTTCATTAAGAGGAAGACTCAATATTGTCAAAATGTCAGTTTTTCCCAACTGATCTATAGGTTCCGTGGAGTCACAATCATAATCTCAGCAAGTTATTATCTTGATACTGACAAACTGATAATAAAATTTATATGCAGAGGCAAAAGTCCCAGAACAGCCAAGGCAATATTGAAGGAGAAGAACAAAGATGGAGGCCTGACACTACAAGACTCAAAGACTTGTTCTAAAGCTATAGTGATGAAGACAATGTGGATTGGTGAAACAACAGACAAATACATCAATGGAACAGAATAGAGATCCCAGAAATAGACACACAGAAATATGGTTGGGCCGGGCGCGGTGGCTCACGCCTGTAATCCCAGCACTTTGGGAGGCCAAGGCAGGGGTGGATCATGAGGTCAAGAGATCGAGACCATCCTGGTCAACATGGTGAAACCCTGTCTCTACTAAAAATGCAAAAAATTAGCTGGTCATGGTGGCGCATGCCTGTAATCCCAGCTACTCAGGAGGCTGAGGCCGGAGAATTGCCTGAACCCAGGAGGCGGAGGTTGCGGTGAGCTGAGATTGCACCATTGCACTCCAGCCTGGGTAACGAGAGAAACTCTGTCTCAAAAAAAAAAAAAAAGAAAAAGAAAAAAAAAAACAACAAATGGTGGTGGAACAACTAAATATCCACATGCAAAAATATGTAGGTAGACAAAGACCTTACATTCTTCAAAAAATTAAAATCGATGACACATCCACATGTAAAATGCTACACTAAAAAACCCCTAGAAGGTAACATAAGAGAAAAAATCTAGATACCTTGGGTTTGGTGGTGACTTTTTAGTTGTAATACCAAAAGCACAGTCCATGAAAGAAATAACAGGTAAGTCTGACCTTATTAAAATAAAAAAAAATTCTGTTATCTGAAAAACATTGTCAAGAGCATGAAAAGGTAAGCCACAAAACAGAAGAAAATATTTACAAAAGAAAATCTGGGCTGGGCGCAGTGGCTCACGCCTGTAATCCCAGCACTTTGGGAGGCCGAGGTGGGCAGATCACAGGGTCAGGAGATCAAGACCATTCTGGCCAACATGGTGAAACCCCGTCTCTACTAAAAATACAAAAATTAGCCCTAGTGGTGGTGCGCGCCTGTAGTCCCAACTACCTGGGAGGCTGAGGCAGGAGAATTGTTTGAACCCAGACGGCCGAGGTTGCAGTGAGCTGAGATCACCCCACTGTATTCCAGCCTGGTAACAGAGTGAGACTCTGTCTCAAAAAAAAAAAAAAAAAAAAAAAAAAAAACAGCTGATAAAGGGTTGTTACCCAAAATATACAAGAAAAAAAAAAAAAAAAACCTTAAAACTCCACAAGAAAAACACAAACAACCTGATTAAAAAATGTGCCAGGCCAGTTGCAGTGGCTCACACATGTAATCCCAGCACTTTGGGATGCTGAGATGGGGAGATCTCTTGAGCCCAAGAGTTCAAGACTAGGCTGGGCAACATAGGGAAACCCAATCTATCCAAAAAGTTAGCTGGGCACAATGGCACACACCTGTAGTCCAGCTATTTGGGGGACTGAGGTGGGAGGGTAGCTTGAGCCCAGAAGGTTGAGGCTGCAGTGAACCAAGCTTATGCCATTGCACTCCAGCCTAGGCAACAGAGTGAGACTCTGGTCTCAAAAAGCAGAAAGTACCAAAGACCTTTACAGATACATCACCAAAGAAGAAATATAGATGGTAAATAAGCACATGAAAAGATCCACGTCATATGTCATCAGGAAAATGAGGATTAAAGCAACGCTGAGATATCTCTACACATCTATCAGAATGGCCAAAATCTTGAACACTCACAACACCAAATGCTGACAGGAATGTGAAATGACAGGAACTCTCATTTCTTGCTGATGGAAGTGCAAAATGGTGCAGCCACTTTGGAGGACAATTTGGCTGTTTCTTAAAAAATTTAAACATATTCTTACTATACAATCTAATTGTGCTTCTTGGGATTTACCCAAAGAAGCTGAAAACTTATTTCCACACAAAAGCAGCACATGAATGTTCACACTAGCTTTATACATAATTGTCAAGACGTGGAAGCAACCAAGATGTCCTTTAGCAGATGAAAGGAAAAATAAATGGTGGTCCATCCAGACAATGGAATATGATTCAGCGCTAAAATAAATGAGTTGTCAAACCATGAAAAGACATGAAGGAACCTTAAATGCATATTAATAAGTGAAAGAAGCCAATATAAAAAGGTTACATGCTGTTTGATTCCGACTGTAGGATATCCTGGAAGAGACAAAACAATGAAGACAATAAAAAGATTAGTGGCTGGCAGCCAGGGGCTGGTGGAGGAGGGGGAGGAATGAATGGGCAGAACACAGGATTTTTAAGGGAGTGAAAATACTCCGTATTTTACTATAATGATGGATACCTGTCTTTATACATTTGTCCAAACCTATTGAATGTACAACAGCAAGAGTGAACCCTAGAAGACTATCAATTTTGGGTGGTCATGATGTGTCCATATAAGTTCAACAATTATAACAAAGGTACCATGTTAGTGGGGAATGTTGGTAATGGGGAAGGCTATGCACGTGTGGTTTCATGGGGTATATGGGAAATCTCTAATCTTCCTGTAGATTTGACTATAAACCTAAAATTGCTCTTAAAACATAAAATCGGTTTTTTTTCTTTTTTTGACAGAGTCTTACTCTGTCACCCAGGCTAGAGTGCAGTGGTGCAATATCTCAGCTCACTGCAACCTCTGCTTCCTGGGTTCAAGCAATTCTCCTGCCTCAGCCTCCCGAGTAGCTGGGATTACAGGTGCAGGCCACCATGCCCAACTAGTTTTCTTGTATTTTTAATACAGATGGGGTTTCACCATATTGGCCTGACTGGTCTTGAACTCATGTCCTCATGTGATCCATCCATCTCAGCCTCCCAAAGTACTGGGGATTACAGGCATGTGCCACTGTGCCTGGCCAAAAAATAAAATGTTTTGAAAATTTTCAGTGTAAGTGAAAAAAAAATTCTACAGGAAAAAACAAAACAGAAATGGAAATGTGTGGAAGAGAGAAACCTAGGGTAAGAGAAGCCCATCAGAGTAGCATGCTTTCTGCTTCAAGTGGCAGTGAACTGTAAGTGGAGATCGCTTCCTCTAGTCTAACCTCCCCACATTCTCAGGGAGGCCCTGAACAAGCAGTGGGCCAGGGACCAAGCAGCCTGAATATTGACCTTGACTCACTAATTTCCTCACCTTTCCAAATCCCACTTCCCCATTTGAAGACAGAAGCGGGTGGTCTAATTTCATTAAGATATAATCAGGCTCTAAAGGTCCAAAAATCAATATGGGCTGAGATGAAAATTTATAGAATGTTACAGAGGGGCTTAGGAGAAATTTTGTATATAGGGCGGATGGAGAAAGTAGGCCTCTTGAGTGTGGGTAAGGGTTCATCCAGAAGTGGGAGAAACTAGTTCCTTTGCATTTAAGTTCAAAGCCTCAAATTGACCTTGGCTTTTTGCAATAGGTTAAAGGAAGGTATCTCCATAGTGCTCCATGCCTGTTAGTCTTCTGCCCTCTTCCTAAGGCGAAGCCCTCCTTCCATATGGAGGACCACGTCGCGCAGATAAAACATAGATGCCCTTCTGGTTTACAAATGCAAACACAGGTCTACTTCAAGATTTTCCTTAAAAGGTTTATTTTAAAAATGTAAAAATACATTCGCATAACATAATTTTACAAAGACTATAGTAGACTCCAGTCAGCAAGTTAAAAATAAAAGTATTATTTGTTTATTGAAATTAAGTTTGATTTGAGGCTGTTTCCGTTTACAGACTCACACACCAAAATAGTAGCTTAATCAAAGATTAGTTTAATGCAAATATTTGGCATCCTACCAGAAAGACCATAAGGCTATTGTCAAATCAGTTAAATTTCTGTTACAAGTAGTAAGGGTGGCCATCTGCTGTGGTTGGCAAAGAAATTAACATATTTCAAGATGCAAACACATCTCAGTCTCCCCTTACAGATCTCTAAGCAGCCGTCTTTGGCTATAGACGATTTGGGTCTAATATCTGGTCTTTAAACTGATATCCAGTGTCTTTAAATAGGCCAGAGATATCAGATAATGCATGTTTTATTTATTTGCTATTATGAAGGACAACAATTTCTTAGGTTAACGTTTTGTGCTTTCTTGAGAAAGTCTATCTGAGAATCATTAGCATCAATTCAATTTAGCAAACGTGGATTGTACCTTTGATGTAAACAAGTCTTAGGGGTTTGTGCTTTGATGGAAGCAATGAAAGACGCCTTTAAGGAGCTTCTGGTTTAATGGGGGACATGGATACATGTGTATTTTCCCATACAAGGCAAAATGCTATCATAGAAGCCTGAATCAGGTGCCACCAGAGTCTTCTTGCGCTAGGTAGGGATTGGCAAAGTCTTCCCTCAGATGGCACTTTTGGAATTTGAAGGAAAAGTATTTTTTAAAAAACGGAACAGCTTGAGCGAGACTTAGAGGCATAGCATTGTTGCTTTATTCTGGAAACAGCAAGTGTTTGTTTGGCTAGGTAGAAGACATTTTCTTTCTTCCCTCCCTCCCTCCCTCCCTCCCTCCCTTCCCTCCCTCCCTCCCTCCCTCCTTCCCTCCCTCCCTCCTTCCTTCCTTCCTTCCTTCCTTCCCTCCCTCCCTCCCTCCCTCCCTCCTTCCTTCCTTCCCTCCCTCCCTCCCTCCCTCCCTCCTTCCTTTCTTTTTTGATGGAGTTTCACTCTTGTTACCCAGGCTGGAGTGCAATGGCGTGATCTTGGCTCACTGCAACCTCCGCCTCCCAGGTTCAAGCAATTCTCCTGCCTCAGCCTCCTGAGTAGCTGGGATTACAAGCACCCACCACCACGCCTGGCTAATTTTTGTATTTTTAGTAGAGACAGAGTTTTACCACGTTGGCCAGCCTGCCCTGGAACTCCTGACCTCAGGTGATCCACCCGCCTCAGCCTCCCAAAGTGGTGGAATTACAGGCATGAGCCAACAGGCCTGGCTGGTAGAAGACATTTGCTAAGATGAGGCTCAGAAAGTTGTTTGGGAACAGAGTGAGTATTTATTATGTTTGGCCTGACTTTGATTCCCCTTTTTCTGGAGACAGCACCCTGACTTTCCTTTAGGAAACTCCTCAACTTGGCCGGGCGTGATGGCTCACGCCTGTAATCCAAGCACTTTGGAGGCCAAGGCAGGCGGATCACCTGAGGTCGGGAGTTCAAGATCAGGAAACTCAGCTCATGTGACTTGAAAGGAGTCCATTGTGCAGTGCCGTAAATACCCTCCAAAGGGGCTTGAAGTTTGTGATGTGTCTTGCAAATATTGTTTGCTGGAACACAGGGAATCATAACAAAGCTTCTTTTTAATGAAAAAGGTTTTAAGTATATATACAGATATAAAAAACATAACCCATTCCCAGATTAAAAAATTAGCAAGATTGTGTAAGACATTCTTCCTCTCTCCTCCCCTCTCTTTCTTATCAAAGTATTTCAGAATGAATCCTGGACAGCCTGTGTTTTTTCCCGTTCATATATTTCAGTATGCGTCTCTTAAAAATTATGGACATTTTCTCACAAACCAAATATCATTATTAACCTGATGATTCCTTGGTATCAACGAGTAGCCAGTCCATACTCAAATTTTCCTGATTACCTCAAAATTGTCTTTTTAAGCTGGATTGTTTAAATCGTGTTCTAAACAAGGACCACACATGGCATACAGCTTTTACAACTCTTATATCTATCTTAATCCGGAGCAGCCCTCCTCACCTTGCTTTTCTTTATTTGTGCCATTGATTTATTGAAGGAACCATGTCAGTTGTCCCTTAGAATACTACCAAATATGAATTGGCCTGGTTCCTCCCCTGAGGTGTTATTTAAATTTTCCCTTTATTTCTTGTTAAATAAAATTACTCGATGCCTGCTTGTTTCACACTTACTAATAGTAATGCTAATGCTGTAAAATTTTCTATCCAGCTATTGGTTTCATCCATTGATAGTCTTTGCCTGAGTTGTGTATTTCATTAGGTCTCACGAAGTCGTGATTTTCTAATTTGATCATTCTCTTCACACTTCTTACTTGGAACTATTTTTTTCATGGTTAATTTTTATGGATGCATAATATTTGTACTTATGGAGTATATGTGATATTTTGATATAAGTGTACAATGTGTCATGATCAAATCTGGGTAACTGGTATGTCCATCACACTGAGCATTTATCATTTCTTTTTGTTAGGAACATTCCAATTATTTTAGTTATGTTGAAATATACACCAAGTTATTGTCTTTGTCTGTTTTTGAGTCTGTGTTTCACTTTGTCACCCAGGCTAGAGGGCAGTAGTGCAATCATAGCTCACTGTAGCCTCCAGCTCCTGGGCTTAAGTGATCCTCCCACCTCAGCCAATCAAGTAGCTAGGACTACAGGCCCATGCTCCCACACTCAACCAATGTTAAAAATGTTTTCTAGAGACGATGTCCCACTATGTTGCCAAGCTCAAACTCCTAGGCTCAAAGGATCTTCCCACCACACAGTGTCTCAAAGTGCTGGGGTGTCCCGCCCTGGAATCTTTATTATAGAAAAATTTCCCTGTGCCAAATAAAGTATTTGGTTGTCTTAAAACAGTTGATATAGGGAAAAGGCACATTTTCTCATAATTGCCCATATTTAGGATACCACTTCTCTTTTAAAAAATACCCCTTCAAAATGGTAAAATATAACAAAGCCACATAGAACAAATTGTTACATTAACAAAGTATTGTAGGCAAACACCCTTGGGACCGCCACCTACGTGAGGGAACAGCACCGTGGCAGCCACCCCAGAGGCCCTCTGTGTGTCCATTTGTTCTTTTATGGCTATCACGTCTTTGCTTTTCTTCCTGATTTGAATCACCCAGGTGTGCGTACATAAACATTATAGTTTGGTTTCACCTGTTTAATAAGAATTTTCACATAACTTCTTAAGTGTCTTTTAATCTACAGATTCCCCTTCCATTGCTTTTCATTTTCTTGAAATTGGACTGTTGTAGAGTTTCTCAGACTCTGGTTTTACTAATTGTACCCCCATGACACAGTGTACCTTTTTTTTTTTTTTGACAGGGTCTTGTTCTGCCACCCAGGCTGTAGTGCAGTGACATGATCTTGGCTCACTGCAGCCTTGAACTCCTGGGCTCAAGCAGTCCTTCTGCCTCAGCCTCCCAAGTAGCTGGGACTACAGGCATATACCACCATCTAGGGCTAATTTTTATGGAGACAGGGATTCACCACGTTGCCCAGGCTGGTCTCAAACTCCTGTGCTCAAGAAATACTCCCATTTTGGCCTCCCAAAATGTTGAGATTATAGGCATGAACCACTACACCTGGCTGATAAATTGTGTCTTGATCTATGTATTTCCTGTAACTTGGTAATTAGGTATGTTAGCAGCTGAACGCATCCATAGGGGTCTGCAGCAGCCTCAGTTCTTGCATCCTCTGAAGAAAGAATTCAACTGAGTGGCGAACTCTGTGTAAGGCAGAAGGACAGACTGAGGCAGGTTTTAGAGCTGGAGTGAAAGATTAATAAAAATCTTTAGAGCAGGAATGAAAGGAAGGAAAGTACACTTGGAAGAGGGCCAAGCAGGCGACTTGAAAGACGTGTGTAGTTTGACCTTTTGATTTGGCGTTTTATATGCTAGCATACTTCCAGGGTCTCGCATTGCTTCTCCCAACTCCTTGGACCTTATTGGGAAGCTGCTGATCAGTTTCAGGTGTTTTCTATCTATTAAAAGCCTGCCTTTTCCTGGTGCTGGCTGTGATCAATTATTACTTTAGAGAGTTAATAACCATCTGACCATCACCTAAGGGTCATCCTACATTCCAGGAGGGTGTTGCCGGGAGCCCTGCTCATACCTGACTAGCTGCCTACTGTAACAGGTATACAGGCATGATTAGACTTAGGTTTAATTTTGGGAGGTGAGACTACTTTATTGTGAGTTGTGTTCTTTTTTTTTTTTTTGAGATGGAGTTTCGCTCTTGTTACCCAGGCTGGAGTGCAATGGTGCGATCTCGGCTCACTGCAACCTCCGCCTCCCGGGTTCAGGCAATTCTCCTGCCTCAGCCTGAGTAGCTGGGATTATAGGCATGTGCAACAATGCCAGGCTAATTTTTTGTATTTTTAGTAGAGACGGGATTTCACCATGTTGACCAGGATGGTCCTGATCTCTTGACCTCATGATCCACCTGCGTTGGCCTCCCAAAGTGCTGGGATTACAGGCGTGAGCCACCGCACCTGGCGTGAGTTTTGTTCTTTCATTAGTAGGCATATTATGTCTGCTTATATCTGTTTTTATAATGTTAGTAGGTTGATACAAAAGTAATTGTGGTTGGGTTGGATGCAATGGCTCACACCTGTAATCCCAGCAGGTGTGGGATCCCAGCAGGTTTGGGAGGTCGAGGCGGGCAGATCACCTGAGGTCAGGAGTTCGAGACCAGCCTGGCCAACATAGTGAAACACAAAAAAATTAGCTGGGCGTGGTGGCATGTGCCTGTAATCCCAGCTACTTGGGAGGCTGAGGAAGGAGAATCGCTTGAACCCCTGTGACGGAGGTTGCCGTGAGCTGAGATCGCGCCACTGTACTCCAGCCTGGGCTACAGAGTGAGACTCTCGTCTAAAAAAGAAAAAAGTAATTGCGATTTGGTATTACAACTAAAAAGATGGAGTCTCACTCTTGTCACCCAGGCTGGAGTGCAATGGCGCGATCTCAGCTCACTGCATCCTCCACCTCCCAGGTTCAAGTGATTCTCCTGCCTCAGCCTCCCCAGTAGCTCGGATTACAGGTGTGTGCCACCACGTCTGGGTAATTTTTGTATTTTTAGTAGAGTTGGGGTTTCTCCATATTGGCAAGGCTGGTCTCAAATTCCTGACCTTAGGTGATCTGCCTGCCTTGGCCTCCCAAAGTGCTGGGATTACAGGAGTGAGCCACCACGCATGGTGGTTTTTGCCATTACTTTCAATGGCAAAACTACAATTACTTTTGTGCCAACCTAATAGCTGCTGACGCCCATCATCTAGTTCAACTCAATTCATTAGGGGCTGAAAAATGATGATATTCCATTTGTGTCATTCCTTCCTCATTTATTAGCTAGAATTTTTTTTTTTTTTTGAGAGAGAGTCTTGCTCTTGTTTTCCATGCTGGAGTTCAGTAGTACAATCTCGGCTCACTGCAACCTCTGCCTCCTGGATTCAAATGATTCTCCTGCCTCAGCCTCCCGAGTAGCTGGGATTATAGGTGCGTACTATCACGCCCAGCTAATTTTTTTTTTTAATTAGAGATGGGATTTCACCGTCTCTAGTGGCCAGGCTGGTCTTGAACTGCTGGCCTCAAGTGATCCACCCGCCTCAGCCTCCTAAAGTGCTGGGATGCTAGAGTATTTCTCATTAGAGCACTTCCCCTTATCTATTATTTTGTTATCCACTGGTTCAGCTCACATAGGAAAGGCAGGATAAATATTTGTTTCTTTCTCTTTATCAATTAAAATAAGTTGGTTACCTGTCATCCTCAAAAGGTGACCAGTTAATTTTTTAGGATCATTAAAACTCATGGACTTAACCATATTTTAAGTGTTTTGATCTGCTAACGTTATCATTCTTATTGAGCTGACATTGTCCCATCTGTGGCCAGTGGCAGCTTCTGTTGGCTCTTGAGTCTTTTCAACATGACCTCTGTAGCCTTTGGAAGCTTCCTTGCTGTTGTACACCAAGATGTTCCATGAGTTCATGCTGATACTTCCATTTCAAAGTCAGGACTGCAGGGTTTTTACTTAAAACTTACTTCTTACACAGGCATATCCTTTCTTCTGAGGATCCAGGGTCTCAGGGATCTAAGAACTGTAAAACTGGAATATCACACAATTAGTTTGCATTGTCTTGCACTACGTATACAACAGTCTCAGTGAAATCACCTACTTTACCATCACACATCTTACTGAAAAAGTTACGAAGTTATTTGCATAGGCCCTTTCCACTTTCTTCACTTGTATCTACGTTTTCAGATGATGTGTCCGTATGTGGTACATACTCTCTCCTCTTTAACCCTCGTGTCGTCGTAGTATGCCAGTAGGTATTAATGCTCAATGCCAGTCCTTAGGCTGACTTCTCTTTAGTCATTTGGATGTCCAAAATTTGTTTTCTAGAAAATTCCTTAGAAAATGTGCAAGAAAACAATATAGAACGCCTGTGTCTCACAGTGTTCCCTGCAGAGGATGGTGTCAAACTTAGATTTTCGCAAATCTGATAAGTGAGAAGTGCTATCTTGGTGTCGTTTTAATTTGTATTTCTCTTACTATGAGTCAGATTAAGCATTTTTTTCCCATGTCTAAGTATTACTGGAAAGGACTCCTTAGCTAGACCCCAAGAGAGGGTTCTTGGATCTTGTGCAAGAAAGAATTAGGGGTGAGTCCAAAGGAGAAAGTGAAAGCAAGAACAGACACTTTTCAAAAGGAGACATATATGAGGCCAGGAAACATGAAAAAATGCTCCTCATCACTGGTCATTAGAGAAATGTAAATCAAAACCACATTGAGATACCATCTCATGCCAGTTAGAATGGCGATCATTAAAAAATCTGGAGACAACAGATGCTGGAGAGGATGTGGAGAAATAGGAACACTTTTACACTGCTGGTGGGAGTGTAAATTAGTTCAACCATTGTGGAAGACAGTGTGGCGATTCCTCAAAGACCTAGAACTAGAAATTCCATTTGACCCAGCAATCCCATTACTGGGTATATATCCAAAGGATTATAAATCGTTCTACTATAAGGACATACACACACGAATGTTCATTGCTGCACTCTTTACAATAGCATAGACCTAGAACCAACCCAAATGCCCATTGATAATAGAATGGACAGGGAAAATGTGGCACATATACACCATGGAATACTATGCAGCCATAAACAATGTTGAGTTCATGTCTTTTGTAGGGATATCAATGAAACTGGAAACCATCATTTTCAGCAAACGGACACAAGAACAGAAAATCAAACACCGCATGTTCTCACTCATAGGTGGGTGTTGAACAGTGAGAACACATGGACACAGGAGGGGAGCATCACACACTGGGGTCTGTAGGGGGGAACTAGGGGAGGAACAGTAGGGGTGGGGAGCTGTGGAGGGATAACATGAGGAGAAGTGCCAGGTGATGGGGAGGAAGGCAGCAAACCACATTGCCATGTGTGTACCTATGCAACAATCTTGCATGTTCTTCACATGTACCCCAAAACCCAAAACCCAATAAAATATACATAAAAAATAAAGAAAGAATAACACTTAATAGACAGAATAGGGCACTGCCAGAAGCAAGAGGAGAAACGTGTTTGCCTTAGGTACAATGCTTGCTCGTATATAAGATAGCAAAGCAAAAAGTCATGGGGAAATGCGCTCTGCTACAACGTCTTGTCACAAACGATTGCTCATTTTTGTATAACTGCTGTCTTCTGCAAGAATCTATCTTACTATGTTTAAAGCAAACTTGAAGTGCTTTCGTTTTTAAGATATTGGGACATCAGGACATTTCCTGGGTCTGTTATATCCTGGGTCTGTTAAGTCCTGGGTCAGTTCACTAGACATTATTAACCTGTTCCTTTAAAATTGTTAACCTGTTTCTTTAACCATAAATATCCTGTGGCTATGAATGTCTAACCCATTGGGAATGTGGCCCTGCCGGTCTCAGCTTCATTTTCCAAGCCCCTGTTCAAGATGGAGTTGCTCTGGTTTGAACACCTCTGACACAATGACCATTTCTTTTTCTGTGAGCTGCCTGTTAATATCCTCTGTCCATTTTTCTATTCGATTTTGACCTTCTGCCTCCCATGATTTTATGGCTTCGTTCCATGTTAGCGATATTACCCCTATATGGATATAAAGGGGTAGGTATGTGATATAAGTTGCAATATCTCTTCCTAGTTTGTCATTTGTTGTCTGACACTACTTCTAGGGCATTTTTGCCTTGTGACTCTATATTTAATATCTTGTTGGGCTAGCCCTTCAGATATTTCTTTCTTTTCAGATTTTTTTTTTTTTTGCTTACCTGTGTTCTCATTTTAAATGTATATCTAATTTTTCAAGCTCTAGAAAAGAAAAGAGTTGGCATTTTTGTTGGAATCATGTTAAGTGTATTAATTAACTTAGGGGGCATTGATGTCTTTATGATGTTGACTCTTCTCATCTAAGTGCTTTTTAAAAATTATATTTTAAGTCGTGGGGTATATGTGCAGAACATGCAGATTTGTTCATAGGTATGCATGTGCCATGGTGGTATGCTGCACCCATCAACCTGTCATCTACGTTAGATATTTCTAATGCTAACCCTCCTCTACGCCTCCACCCCAGCAACAGACCCTGGTGTTTGATGTTTTCCTCCCTGTGTCCAAGTGTTCTCATTGTTCAACTCCCACTTATGGGTGAGAACATGTGGTGTTTGGTTTCCTGTTCTTGTGTCAGTTGGCTGAGAATGATGGTTTCCAGCTTCATCCATGTCACTGCAAAGGAAATGAATTTATCCTTATTTATGGCTGCAGAGTATTCTGTGGCATATATGTGCTATATTTTCTTTATCCAATCTGTCATCAATGGGTATTTGGCTTGGTTCCAAGTCTTTGCTATCATGAACAGTGCTGCAGTAAACATACATGTGCATGTGTCTTTATAGTAGAATGATTTATAATGTTTTGGGTATATAACCACTAATGGAATTGCTGGGTCAAATGGTATTTCTGGTTCTAGATCCTTGAAGAATCACCACACTGTCTTCCACAATGGTTCAACCAATTTACACTCCCACCAACAGTGTAAAAGTGTTCCTATTTCTCCACATCCTCTCCGGCATCTGTTGTTTTCTGACTTTTTAATGATCGCCATTCTAACTGGCATGAGGTGGTATCTCATTGTGGTTTTGATTTGCATTTCTCTAACGACCAGTGATGGTGAGCTTTTTTTTTTCCTGAGACAGAGTCTCGCTCTGTCACCAGGTGCCAGCTGGAGTGCAGTGGCGCAATCTCAGTTCACTGCAACCTCCGCCTCCCGGGTTCAAGCAATTCTCCTGCCTCAGCCTCCTGAGTAGCTGGGAGTACAGGTGCATACCACCACACCCAGCTGATTTTTGTATTTTTGGTAGAGACAGGGTTTCACCATGTTAGCCAGGATGGTCTCAATCTCTTGACCTTGTGATCTGCCCACCTTGGCCTCCAAAAGTGCGGGTATTACAGGCGTGAGCCACTGTGCCCGGCTGAGCTTTTTAAAAATATGTTTGTTGGCTGCACAAATGTCTTCTTTTGAGAAGTTTCTGTTCATATCCTTTGCCCAATTTTTGATGGGGATGTTTGTTTTTTCCATGTAAATTTGTTTAAGTTCTTTGTAGATTCTGGATATTAGCCCTTTGACAGATGGGTAGATTGCAAAAATTTTCTCCCTTTCTGTAGGTTGCCTGTTCACTCTGATAATAGTTTCTTTTGCTGTGCAGAAGCTCTTTAGTTTAATTAGATTCCATTTGTCGGTTTTGGCTGTCGTTGCCATTGCTTTTAGTGTTTTAGTCATGAAGTCTTTGCTCATGCCTATGTGCTGAATGGTATTGCCTAGGTTTTCTTGTAGGGCTTTTATGGTTTTAGGTCTTATGTTTAAGTCTTTAGTTCATCTTGAGTTAAATATTGTATAAGGTATAAGGAAGGAATCCAGTTTCAGTTTTCTGCATATGGCTAGGCAGTTTTCCTAACATCATTTATTAAATAGGGAATCCTTTCCCCATTGCTTGTTTTTGTTTGGTTTTTCAATGATCAGATAGTTGTAGATTTGTGGCATTATTTATGAGGCCTCTGTTCTGTTCCACTGGTTTTTATATCTGTTTTGGTACCAGTACCACACTGTTTTGATTACTGTAGCATTGTAGTATAGTTTGAAGTCAGTAGTGTGATGCCTCCAGCTTTGTTCTTTTGGCTTAGAATTTTCTTGGCTATGCAGGCTCTTTTTTTGGTTTCATATGAAATTTAAAGTCATTTTTTCTAAATCTGTGATGAAAGTCAATGGTAGCTTGATGGGGATAGCATTGAATCTATAAATTACTTTGGTCAGTATGACCATTTTCATGATATTGATTCTTCCTATCCATGAGCATGGAATGTTTTTCCATTTTTTTTTGTCCTCTTTTATTTCCTTGAGCAGTGGTTTGTAGTTCTCTTTAAAGAGGTCCTTCACATCCCTTGTTAGCTGTATTCCTAGCAATTGTGAATGGGAGTTCACTCATGATTTGGCTCTCTCTTTGTCTATTATTGGTGTATAGGAATGCTTGTGATTTTTGCACATTGATTTTGTACCCTGAGAGTTTGCTGAAGTTGCTTATTAGCTTAAGGAGATTCTGGGCTGAGATGATGAGGTTTTCTAAATACACAGTTATGTCATCTGCAAACAGACAATTTGAGTTCCTCTCTTCCTATTTGAATACCCTTGATTTCTTTTTCTTACCTGATTGCCCTGGCCAGAACTTCCAATACTATATTGAATAGGAGTGTTGAAAGAGGGCATCTTTGTCTTGTGCTGGTTTTCAAAGGGAATGCTTCCAGATTTTGCCCATTCAGTATGATATTGGCAGTGGGTTTGTCATAAATAGCTTTTACTATTTGGAGATACATTCCATCAATACCTAGTTTATTGAGAGTTTTTAGCATGAAGAGCTGTTGAATTTTGTCAAAGGCTTTTTCTGCATCTATCAAGATAATCATGTAGTTTTTGTCTTTGGTTCTGTTTATGTGATAGATTACATTTATTGATTTGTGTATGTTGAACCAGCCTTGCATCCCAGAATGAAGCTGACTTGATCACAATGAATAAACTTTTTGATGTGCTTCTAGATTCAGTTTGCCAGTATTTTGTTGAGGATTTTTGCATCGATATTCATCAGGGCTATTGGCCTGAAATATTCTTTTTTTGTGTGTGTCTCTGCCAGTTTTTCATATCAGGGTAATGCTGGCCTCATAAAATGAGTTACAGAGGCATCCATCATTTTCTATTGTTTGGAATCATTTCAGAAGGAAGGGCACCAGCTCCTCTTTGTACCTCTGGTAGAATTTCGCTGTGAATCCATCTGATTCTGGACTTTTCTTTGGTTGGTAGGCTACTAATTACTGCCTCAGTTGCAGAACTTGTTGTTGGTTTATTTAGGGATTTGACTTCTTCCTGGCTTAGTCTTGGGGGGGTGTGTGTGTCTAGGAATTTACCATATCTTCTAGATTTTCTAGTTTATTTGCCTACAGGTGTTTATAGTATTCTCTGATGGTCATTTGTATTTCTGTGGGATCAGTGGTGTTATCTCCTTTATCATTTTTTATTGTATCTATTTGATTCTTCTCTTTATTAGTCAGCTAGTGGTCTATTTTGTTGATCTTTTCAAAAAACCGGCTCCTGGATACATTGATGTTTTTTGAAGCATTTTTCATGTCTCTATCTCCCTAAGTTCTGCTCTGATCTTAGTTATTTCTTGTCTTCTGCCAGCTTTTAAATTTGTTTGCTCTTGCTCTTCTAGGTATTTTAATTGTGATGTTAGATTGTCAATTTTAGGTCTTTCCTGCTTTCTCTTGTGGGCATTTAGTGGTATAAATTTCCCTCTAAACACTGCTTTAGCTGTGTCTCAGGGATTCTGATACGTGTGTCTGTTCTCATTGGTTTCATAGAACTTATTTATTTCTGCCTTCATTATGTTATTTACCTAGTAGTCATTCAGGAGCAGTTTGTTTGGTTTCCATGTAGTTGTGCAGCTTGAGGGAGTGTTTGAATCCTGAGTTCTAATTTGATTGCACTGTGGTCTGAGAGATTGTTATGATTTCCATCCTTTTGCATCTGTTGAATGTTTTACTTCTAATTACGTGGTTGGTTTAAGTGTGATGTGGTGCTGAGACAAATGTATATTCTGTGGATTTGGGATAAAGAGTTCTGTAGATGTCTATTAGGTCCACTTGGTCCAGAGCTGAGTTCAAGTCCTGAATATCCTTGTTAATTTTATGTCTCTTTGATCTGTCTAATATTGACAGTTTGGTGTTAAAGTCTCCCACTCTAATTGTGCAGGAGTCTGAGTCTCTTTGTAGGTCTCTAAGAACTTGTCCTATGAATCTGGGTGCTCCTGTATTGGGTGCATACATTTAGGATCGTTAGCTCTTCTTGTCACATTGATCCCTTTACCAATATGTAATGCCCTTCTTTGTCTCTTTTAAACTTTGTTGGTTTAAAATATGTTTTATCAGAGACTAGGATTGCAACCCCTGCTTTTTTTTTTTGCTTTCCATTTGCTTGTTAAATATTCCTCCATCCCTGAATTTGGACCCATATGTCCAAATTTTTTGCACATGAGATGGGTCTCCTGAATACAGCACACTGATGGATGTTGACTCTTTATCCAGTTTGCCAGTCCGTGTCTTTTAATAGGGGATTTAGCCCATTTACATTTCAGGTTAATATTGTTACGTGTAAATCTGATCTTGTCATTATGATGCCAGCTGGTTATTTTGTCTGTTAGGTGATGCAGTTTCTTTATAGTGTTGAGGTTCTTTACAATTTGGTATGTTTTTGCAGTGGCTGGTACTGGTTGTTCCTTTTGATGTTTAGTGCTTCCTTCAGGAGCTTTTATATATATATATATATATATATATAAATTTTTTTTTCTGATTACTTTTCTTTTTCCTTTTCTCCTTTTTTATTTTTTTAAAGAAAAGAGAGAAGGAGAGGAAGAAAGGAAAAAGAGGGAGAGAGAACAGGAATATTGCTTTATTCTAAAAATGGGTATTAATAATGGCCAATCAATATTTTGTGTATTTAAAGTGGAGAATGTATATTTTGTGTATTTAAAGTGGAGAGCTCTATAAATACTTATTAAGTTTACTTGTTCCGGATCTGAGTTCAAGTCCTGGATATCCTTATTAATTTTCTGTCTCGTTGAGTCTAAATCTCTTTATGGGTCTTATGTATCTGGGTGATAGGATCATTAGCTCTCATTGTTGCATTCCTTTTACCACTGTATCTTTGTTGCTTTGAAATCTATTTTATCAAATGCGAGAATTCCAACTCCTGCTTTTTGTTTATTTATTTATTTTTGCTCTCCATTTGGTTGGTAAATCTTTCTCCAACCCTTTGTTTTGAGTCTTTGTGTATCTTTGGATATAAAATGGGTCTGGATGTAGCATACCGTTAGGTTTTGGCTGTATCTTTTGATTGGGGGATTTAGTTGATTTAAATTTAGGGTTACTGCCATTTGATGTTAACTGGCTATTTTATCCATTCGTTGATGTAAATTCTTCTTTATGTTGATGTTCTTTACTTTTTGATATATTTTTAGAAAGGCTAATACTGGTTGTTCCTTTCTGTGTATAAGGCAGGCCTGGTGGGGATAAAATGTCTCAGCATTTGCTTGTCTGTAAAGGCTTTTATTTTTCCTTCACCTATGAACCTTAGTTTGCCTGGGTGTGAAATTCTGGGTTGAAAATTCTTTTCTTTAAGAATGTTGGATATTGGCCCCCATTCTTTTCTGGCTTGTAGGGTTTCTGCCAAGATATCTGCTGTTAGTCTGATGGGCTTCCTTTTGTGGGTAACCCAATCTTTCTCTCTGACTGTCCTTAACATGCTTTCCTTTGTTTCAACCTTGGTGACACAATTATGTGTCTTGGGGTTGCTCTTCTTGAGGAGTATCTTTGTGGTGTTCTCTGTATTTCCTGCATTTGAATGTTGGTCTGTCTTGCTAGGTTGAGGAAGTTCTCCTGGAGAATATCCTGAAGAGTGTTTTCCAACTTGGTTCCATTCTCTCTATCACTTTCAGGTACACCAATCAAATGTAGGTTTGGTATTTTCACATAGTCCCAAATTTCTTGGATGCTTTGTTTGTTCCTTTTCAATCTTTTATCTCTAATTTTGTGTTCATACTTCATTTCATGAAGTTGATCTTCAATCTCTGATTTCCTTTCCCTGCTTGATTGATTTGGCTATTAATACTTGTGTATGCTTCACGAAGTTCTGGTGCTGTGTTTTTCAGCTCCATCAGATTATTTATATTCTTCTCTAAACTGATTATTCTAATTAACAGTTCATCTAACTTTTTTCAAGGTTCTTAGCTTACTTGCATTTGGTTAGAACATGCTCCTTTAGCTCAGAGTACTTTGTTATTACCCACCTTCTGAAGCCTACTTCTGTCAATTTATCAAACTCATTCTCTGAACAGTTTTGTTCCCTTGTTGGCAAGGAGTTGTAATGCTTTGGAGGAAGAGAGGTGTTCTGATTTTTGGAATTTTCAGCTTTTTTTAATGCTGTTTTTTCCCCATCTTCATGGATTTATCTACCTTTGGCCTTTGATGTTGGTAATCTTTGGATGGGGTTTCTGAGTGGACATCCTTTTTGTTGATGTTGATGCTATTCCTTTCTGTTAGTTAGTTTTCCTTCTAATAGGCTCCTCTGCTGCAGGTCTGCTGGAGTTTGCTGGAGGTCCAGTCCAGACCCTTTTTGCCTGGTATCTCCAGTGAAGGCTGCAGAACAGCAAAGGTTCCTGCCTGTGTCTTCCTCTTGAAGCTTCATCCCAGAGGGGCACCCACCAAATGCCAGCTGGAGCTGACTTGTATGAGCTGTCTGTTGGCCCCTGTTGGGAGGTGTCTCCAAGTCAGGAGACCTGACGGTTAGGGACCCACTTGAGGAGACAGTCTGACCCTTAGTCGAGCTCAAACATCATGCTGGGAGATTCACTGCACAGAGCTAGCAGGCAAGGATGTTTGAGTCTGCTGAAGCTGCATCCACAGCTGCCTGTTTCCCCAGGTGCTCTTTTCTAGGGAGTTGGGAGTTTTATCTATAAGCCCCTGACTGGGGCTGCTGCCTTTTTTTCAAAGATGCCCTGCCAAGAGAGGAGGTATCTAGAGAGGCAGTCTGGCTTCAGTGGCTTTGCTGAGCTGCGGTGGGCTCTGCCTAGTTTGAAGTTCCCTGGAGCTTTATTTATACCCCAAGTGGAAAACCACCTACTCAAGCCTCAGTTATGTTGGACTGCCCCTCCTCCACCAAGCTCAAGAGTCCCAGGTTGACTTCAGACTGCTGTGCTGGCAGACAGAATTTCAAGCCAGTGGATCTCAGCTTGCTGGGATAAATCAGGGTGGGATCTGCTGACCTAGACCACTCAGCTCCCTGGCTTCAGCCCCCTTTCCAGGGGAGTGAATGGTTCTGTCTTGGGTGTTCCGGGTGCCACTGGGGTATGAAAAACAAAAACTCCTGCAGCTAGCTCAGTGTCTGCCCAAACAGCCACCCAGTTTTGTGCTTGAAACCCAGGGCCCTGGTGGCGTAGGCACCTGAGGGAATCTCCTTGTCTGTGGGTTGCAAAGACCATGGGAAAAGTGTAGTATCTCAGCTGGAATGTACCATTCCTCATGGCACAGTCTCTTGTGGCTTCCCTTGGCTAGGGGAGGGAGTTCCCCGACCCCTTGCACTTCCCACCATGTTTCAACTTGCCCTCCGTGGGCAGTATGCACTGTCTAACTAGTCCCAGTGAGATGAACCAGGTACCTCAGTTGGAAATGCAGAATTCACCCATCTTTTGCATTGATCTCACTGGGAGCTGCAGACCAGAGCTGTTCCTATTTGGCCATCTTGCCAGGTATCTCTCATCTAAATATATTTTCCTGTTCCATTTGCTCTGGTCTACCTTGGGCCTTTCAGTAAAAGCATTTTTTTTGTTTGTTTGTTTTTTGTTTTGAAATGAAGCCTCACTCTGTCGCCCAGGCTGGAGTGCAATGGTGCGTTCTCAGCTCATTGCAACCTCTGCCTCCTGAGTTCAATCGACTCTCCTAACTCAGCCTCTGCAGTAGTTGGGATTGCAGGCACCCGCCGCTGTGCCTGGCTAATTTTTGTATTTTTAGTTGAGATGGGGTTTCATCATGTTGTCCAGGCCGGTCTGTAACTCCTGACCTCATGTGATCCACCTGCCTAGGCCTCACAAAGTGGTGGAATTACAGGTATGGGCCACTGTGCCTAGCCAGTAAAAGTGCTATAAAGGTGTTCTTTATATAAGTTTTATATATTACTGAAGTTCTTGCTTGGATATTTTATCTTTTTTATTTTTAGCATAAAAAAGTCTTCTTGTGCATTATATTATCTAACTGGTTATTACTTATATCTGTGAAGGCTGTTTACTTCTGAATATCAAAGGCTTTTAAGTATTGCTGTGATGGCATTGTACAGAAATTATTACAGAAGTTATAAATAATTTGGTATTTCAAGTGAGAAATTAATCCATCAACCAAGGTAGGATTAAGAGGGAGAGGAAAAAACAAATAGGTATGTACCTTAAATGTATAGGACTTAGAAACTCATTTGATGTTGAGGAAAAGGGTGAAGGAAAGAGCATGTGAGCTTTTTTTTTTTTTTTTGAGATGGAGTCTCACTCTGTCACCCAGGCTGGAGTGCAATGGTGCAATTTTGGTTCACTGCAGCCTCAGCCCTCTGGGTTCAAGCAATTCTCCTGCCTTAGTCTCCCAAGTAGCTGGGATTACAGGCATGCACGACGATGCCTGGCTAATTTTTGTATTTTTAGCAGAGACAAGTTTTCACCATGTTGGCCAGGCTGGTCTCAAAATCCCCATCTCAAGTGATCCACCCACCTCGGCCTCCGAAAATACTGGGGTTACAGGCATGAGCCAGCATGCCCAGCCATGTGAGCTTTCAACCGATGATTGCAATAATAACATTATTCACAGAAAATAGGAAGAGGAGAAGGCTGGAGAAAAGGAGAAGGTATTTCAGTTTGGGCATTTAGATTTTGAGACTGGAAGTAAATATAGAAGTCAAATGTGAAAATTTAGATTTGGAAGCCATCAATGCAGCTGTAGAGGTTTCTAAAATGACTAGGGAGAGAAAGAATAATAAGAGAAGAGCCAATGACAGAATGTTATTCTCAGAAATAACTAGGACAGGGATTATTATTATTATAAGAATATCTATATTTAAATAATAGGTAGAGGAAGCTGGTCTCTGAAAGAAACTGAGAATGAGGGATCTGAGAGGTAGGAGGTGAATGAGAATACCAAGTTCTAGAAACCAAAGGAACAGGGACTTGGCTTATCCATTATAAAATTACCAGTACTTTTTTTTTTAAGTACTTAAGAAGACCAGTACTCCTTAAAACGGCAGTCTCAGAAATGTTATGAAGGTGAGCTAAGACTATGGAGGATTCAGTAAGGAGTTACGTTTACCAGGAATAGATTTGTGGTAGCAAATTTAAACTGCGTGTTTCAAATACGTGAAATCCAAGTACAAGAGGTCTCATGATTTGAATAATCTATGTTGATATCAGTTAAACAAATATGCTCAGATATAAACAGCTTGGTTTAAATTAAACTTTTTACTAACACTTGTTTATTGCCATTAATTCAAAATTCAGTGCTTTATCTGAAGCACTGGATTTTGAATTAATGGCAATAAACAAGTGTTAGTAAACATTGGATTTTTTTTTTGTAAAAACTGGATTTATCTGGATTCATACTTTACCGTCTGACAGATGTGTATGTGGTGGGGGTGGAGGGAGGCTTCAGATAAAATATAACATTTAAGTGCTAAAAAGGACAGTGATTTTTCCCACTCTCAGATAAATGTCTGTTCTTTCACATAGGTATTAATGATAATTACAACCTCTTTGACTTAGGGTTTACAAAATATTGTCATATTTTACTAAGATTCACAAGATTCTCAGAAATAACTAGGACAGGGATTATTATCTCTTAAAGTGCAGAGAGGGTAAAAGAATGATAGAACCAGCTCCAGATTTAAGGTGGTTCTTGACTCCTAGCCTACAGGCATATGTTATGAGTTGGGGTGGAGTGTAGAAAGTGTTTATTCTAGGTATTTTAAACAGAAAAGGATTTAATGCAGAGGATTAGGTGCTTACAAATACAGTTGGCTCTTCATAGCATGCGTTCTTCATCTGCAGATTGAACCAACCACTGTTTGAAAATATTTGGGAAAAAAAACGATAAATAATACAAAAAGAAAACTAATACTAATAAAAATAATACAGTATAACAACTATTTACATAGTATTTACACTGCATTTTTTTTCTTTGAGATGGAGTCTCTCTCTGTTGCCCAGGCTGCAGTGTAGTGGCATGATCTTGGCTCACTGCAACCTCTGCCTCCCAGGTTCAAGTGATCCTCCTGCTTCAGCCTCCCAAGTAGCTGAGATTACAGGTGTGCACCACCACACTTGGCTAATTTTTGTATTGTAGTAGAGACAGGATCTCATCATGTTGGCCAAGCTGGTCTCGAACTCCTGACCTCAAGTGATCCACCTGCCTCAGCCTCCTAAAGTGCTGGAATTACAGGTGTGAACTACCATGCCTGGCTTGCATTAGGTTTTATAAGTAATCTACAGAAGACTAAGTACACAGGAGGATGTGCATAGGCTATAGGCAAATGCTATGCCACTTACCATTTTATGTAAGGGACTGGAGCATCTGCAGATTTTGTTATTCCTGGGGATCATGGAACGAATCCCTGCCCATACTGAGGAACATCTGTAAGTAGAAAAACAGGCTTTGGACTCTCTCCTGAAATGACTCCTGGAATAACATGGTAGAGCTGATCATCAGGGTAATCACCCATGAGTTCGTCTCTGAAATGACTCCAGACAGCAGGAAACCACATTAGGAAGTTGCTGATACTGTTGGTACCATCACTGCACCACTTGACTATCTCTAGACATTCACAAAATTGGTGATTTTGCACTGGAACATGGACCTTCAAACTTAAGAATCACAAGAATAGATTCTAGAACACGGCTGCTAAAAGACTCTCATGAGGAAGATGACTTTTGCTTCATTTTTTCTCCTTCAGATCTTTCAAGAACAAATCTTATAGATGAAATGTTATTATATCCGGAACGTAGCTGTGAGGAAGTCTAGCAAATGTAGTTTTTTGCTTTCCTGCTCCTTCAAACAAGGAGGAAGCTGGAACAGAAATTGAGCAAGCCAATCCACATTTGCCACAGCAAACTTACTGTGTTTTCATTCAAAATACTGGCAACATAATGAACAGGCCAGAACCATGTGGCACACCACTAGATATGCTTGCCAGATGGATATCATTACTAATATTCAAGTAAGTTTCCCCGGGTCATAGTTGTAATTGGCAGAGGTAAGACTTAAACCCAGGTCTGACCAGAAGGCTATATTGCCTTTCAATTTGATCAGTAGCTCAGAACCCACCTACTCTTATTTCTGCCTCCCCCAACCCCCAAAGCTATGAAGGGGTATTTTTCTAGGAGCCTCTCCTGATTTACCAGTCCCAATGAAAAAGAGATGCAGATTGCCATTCCTAGGGTATGCGGGGCGTCCACTGATGGTTTTAGCAATCATTATGTGACTCTAACATTCCCCACTCCTGCTTAAAACCTTCTAGCAGCTATGTTGGCTAGAATTTGGATTTGTGTTGAGTGACAGAAGACTCAAAATAAGTGTGAATTAAACCAGAAAGAAATTTATTTCTCTCATGTAAAACACATCGAGAGGTAAGCAGTTGGGACTAGTTGGGCAGATTCCCTCCCAAAGTTATCAGGCCTTGAGCTCCTTGTATCTTGTTGCTTCATCATCCTCAGCACGTGGCTTTACCATGAAGTCCGAGAGAGGTGCCTGAGTTCTAGCCATCACATTTGCATTCCAGCCGGGAGGGAGGAAGGACAAAAACACTGCAAAGAAGTAGCACCCAAACCTTCTGGTTACATCTCTTTAATTGAGCACTTGAACTGCAAGGGACGTTAGCAGATATAGCCTTTTTATCAGATGGCTATGTGCCCAGCTAAAAATCAAGGACTTTAACAGTAAGGAAGAAGGGGAGAATGCATGCTAGTGGTAAATATTTGCCTCTGCTATAGTAACCTCATTGCATCCTGCAAAGACATTCACTGTGTCTTGTTCATTATATTGCAAAATTTCAAAATGGCAGGTGTCTCCTTTAGCACCTTGTACAGAGACTGACATATTTTAGGCACTTTATCATCTGTTCAAAAAAAAGTCCCATTTTTATTTTCTGATGAAATTTTAAGTGATTTAAACATAAATCTGATTAGCATATACCTCTATGAAATGTGCTTGAAAGGCTGTGTGGAAAACAACATTTTGTATTTAAATCTTAGTTCTCCTAATTCATAAGGGTATTTCCATGGAGAGGAGGAGGGAAAAGGATTCGAGTAATCTGGAGGAAAGTTACAAACTACAGGTAAATCTAAAAGCACCAAAAATGAAAAAGAATTGTTGAGATAAAAGAATCGGAGGTTAAAAAGAAAGAACTCCACAAAGATCAAACTCAATTCTAAATTTAAAACCAGAATGAAAATTCAAAGAAGCCACCAGATCATTCAACTGCAGTAGGTACAATGTGAACACATATCTTAAGTATAGCTTAATGTTATGAAGTGGGGTTTGAAATTAAGATAATCCTGGCTCTTCCTGTTATTATCTCTGTTGCCTCCACCAGTTAATCTCTGAACTAAAATTTGCTCACCTGAAACATAATATTTTCTAAAAATTGTTACAACAAGGATGTGACATATATGCAAACTGTTTAACACTGGGTCTAATGCAAAGAAATACTCTATATATTACAGTAATATCACTCTTATGATACATTTATATGACTTTCTTCTCCTCTCCAAGATTAAGTACTTTTTAAAATCAAGTCTTGAAAAATGCAGTGTTTCATTCTTTCTTCTTAGCAGATTATAGCAACAGGACTGGCACATATATTTAAAAAATTTCTATTATATAATATTGATGTGATCCCATCCATAAGTTTATAAATTATTAAAAAATTCATTTATAACAATGCATGTCAAAACAAATCTGTGCTTCAGATTTAACAAAATACAAAGTTTGGTCTTTTGTTATGCTGTAGGAGGAGCTGAGGCAACCTGCATTTATGATGCTCACCAAGTGAATCTTCAGCTCACAGTGGGAGGGAAGGCAAGATACCAGTTAACACCGCTAAACTTACACTTAGTTCAGTAGATTTCAAATTCTTACTTCTTTTCTTGTACATAGCATGTTATACATATTGTTGGCACTTGCCAAAGAACACATACGTAACTCTTTGTGACTTTAAGCCCCTCAAAGGTGGATACAGGATCTTACTCACTTTATCCAGTTATTGAGATTTTGCAGTGACCACTACTGGTTGCCTCCCTAACAGTAAGTCCCTGATATCTTTCCTAGGTGATGGAACTCATTTAAGATCAATGACCACATGCTCCAGGAAATGGGCTCCTCTCCTAGCTATAAAGCATTAATTAAGGATCTAAGCTACATAATTGCCTTAGGGTGAGCCTTTGATATGGTTTCATCCATTGAGAGTGTGTGTATGGAGTGCATAATGGAAGATTCTGAGATTTTTTTTCTGATAAAAGGCCATGAGAACTGCTCTTACTCTCCTGGTTGGGATGTTATGAGGGTATGATGTCTGAGCTGTGGCAGCCATCTTGTGACCCTGAGGTAATAGACATAGCCAAGCAAAGGTGAAGATGATGAAACCGAAACACAGAAAAGCAGGATCTGGTGCCTGTAAACAATGAACCGTTGAATGAACCCGTGAACCTCCTATCTCCAATATTAAGCTAAAAGTACATGTCCTTATGGTTTAAGCCACTGTTGAGTTTTCAATTAGTTGCAACCAAAATCACCTCAGATGACACAGTATTTTCCCCTCCAGAATTTCTTACTGGTTGACTATACAGACTGGTTCTTGTGTTACCTGCTCTACATTTTACCCTATCATATCATTGAGCACTGAGGAGCCTAACATACTTATAGTAATATTTATGTAGTTCATTACTTTCATTTTCTCTTGAGTGATGATTGCCTTTCTTAGGATTAGTTTCATGTTCTTCAGGTACTTTGGAATTCTGATTTGTAGGCTCAGCTTGCATGGGAGCCTTCCTGCTCTTTATCTCTCCCTTCCTAATCTCCACTCTTCTTTACTGTTATAATTGCTTCTAACTGTTCAAACTGAGGGCTCCAGATCTGTGGTGACAGTGACACTACCACAGATCTACAAAGATTTACGTGAACAAAGGAGTAGTCTGTTTGACTCAAGATCTGTCTACAATATAAATTGTAGTCCCAGGCACTGGTTATTTTTGCTTCTCATTTTCAAGAGTAAGGAAACTCTTTTCTAGACCCTGGTTTCATTACCTTACAGGAGCTGACATTTCTGGCTACTTTGGCTTGCTTCCATTCCAGACCTACTGCCCAGGTTCTGGCTTACAAATTCATTACACTTATCAGTTTGTTATTTCTGATACCTGGAAATGCCTATACTGCTTTTGAACACAGCTGTGCTTCAAAATTTTCTTTTTCTATTCAAAGCTCCAGAAATAAACGTACCTAGGTACTCCATTGGTTAACATTTAAAAATAAACATTATGTGAAGGAGAAAAAGATGGCTTTTTGGACAACATAAAGTTCTGTGCCATGCACCATTCATTGGTAATAATCGTTAAGTGAACAGCAGTTTCAATGAATGAAAAAAGATCTGTGTATTCTTCTGGATTAATAACACAAAGCAGATCAGCAGCACTGTTCTGCCTTCTGCTGATTTTTATTCATTCCCCAAAGTTCATGATATCAAAGGAAGCATAACATTGGGTCTGTTTACAAAATGTGATAACGATATAAAATATGTCCCATAAAACACCTTCAGATCCAGTCAGTTTAATATAAAATGTTTTTAATTGTTTTTGAAAACATTTAAAAAACAATTTTTAAGCACTTTTAATAAAAAAAGAGAACTGAAATGCTACCGCAATATTCAACTACTGTAGTTTCAGCAGGTACAACAGACAACAAAACACTGGGGAAATCTGACTTTTTGCACTAAATGAAACATGAAACAGGGCTTGTTTTTGTCATTTATCGTGTAGTAAAGCACATTATAGTACAAGACTATTATATGAACCTCAGATGCACTGCACAAAAAAACACTTTCCTTCTTTTCAGTTCAAAAGTCAGTGCTTATTGCAATTATATGCAAAATTATTTACTTCATGAAGTCTTATGATAAACAGTATGTAAAATGTTTTAAACATCAAAACAATAAAAAATAATCTGGAACAGAACATGTTCAACAATAATAAGCAGAATTAGTAAACATAAAGTAAATAACCGGTGAATAACTATGCTTGCCTGGTTAACAGTGAACCAGTTTCAATACAGCGAAGAAAAAAAAGAGTGGTTACAGGAATCCTAGTACTGTACAAGATAAGTCAATAACACTCATGCACATTTTGTGATCATGTATTAACATGGTGAAGCAAACTAAACTTAATTCTTCCTGCTGTAATATTCTCATGTAAGAGAATAAAAGAAATATCTCATTGAGATCAATGCACATTGCTACATAAGACAATTTTATCTGTCACTTTGATGACATTTTGTCTTTTCATAATGAAACACATTTAAAAAGTTTAATCTGTGGACTGTATTGGTTGCATTTATCCTAAGAGATGTGCCTACCACAGGTTCAACAAATTTAGTGCAATATAGGAACCCCAGAAAGTTTGCTGGACGAATTCAACCAAATTTAAAGAGTTTGCTGCAATACTGTACAGGGGGTTAAAAATCCTCCAGTCTTTATATTTTTATCAAAAAAGATTTCCATTATTTTTATATTAGTAGGAAGCTAATAATGTAAACAAGGGATTAGAATGGCCTCAAAATCTCCTTTTCAGAGTATCTCATAGAGAAAGGCTCCCATCATTTGTTAGAAGAAATCACACAATTTCCTTTGGGTATTGCATACTTTGGTGTGCAGTAGTGCTCTGTCTCAATGTACAGTGAAGAAATAACTAGCATCAAGAAAAAAGTACCTAACAAATCATTAAATCAAGATAACAGCAAACACACACAAATGCCAATAACTAAGACATATCAATTTATAAACCTCTGCGCCAACTCTAGCACCATTTATTTATCAAAATGTTAATACCCTACCTTGCAAATTTATTGAACAACAAAACCATATTAAATTAAACTCTTCAGCACATTTGCTAAATATTCATTGATTGTAATCTTCTGATTGGCTTACTAAGATAAAGGAAAGCTTAGCTAGGTTCAAGGTAGCATAGCAAATGGTTTTCTGTTAGCTTTTAAAACAATGGCAATTTAAAAATCTTTTTGAAAGTGATCTTGATACTCACTTAAATGGAGCTTTCAACCACTCAGATTTGTGTCAATATGCAACTCATAAATAATTATTCACAAAAAAAAAGGGAGCCATAGAGAGAAACATTTTAAAACAAATCCTGAGTTCTTCATTTGCAATCGTGGTTATCACAATAAATAAATAAAGCAAGTAATAAAATGCTCCTCTTCTTCAAGTACTATTGATATCCCCTTTGTTTCATCAGAGATACAAAGATATGTGGCTTCAGACCTTATGTGGTGAAATGTTTTTTGCTGTTTTTTGTTATCCTTCTTCCTGCTTGTTTTTCAAAGGGATCCTACGATCAAACTATGTTACTATATTCAAGAGGAGTGAAGGAATCAGTCACTCAACTGAAGAGAAAAAAATTGATTACTGAGATATATTTTAATGAAAAATTTCAAAATAAATCTCAATTAGAATCTCACTAAGTACATGCAACCATTGTGATGAAACGAAGAGAATGCTTTTTTTCTTCTCATTCCCCTACCTCAACTAACAAAACATAAAGCATTTTTCTAACATGCTTGTATTTATTATATTACAAATGTCGAGTTACATTTACTTGTTTTGTGTGTGCGTGCCTGCGCATCATGTGGGCTAGCTCCGTATTAAAATCAACACTTACAAATAATATTAATGCAGGGTCACAAATATAAATGACTACTTGTTTTTTTCTCTTAAAAATTTTAGTGCAGCTTTGCTTTCCTTAAAGAAATATTTAATTTTCCATTATTTTCTCCTATTTAAGCCCTTCATCATGGGTGCATAAACGGTACTGAAGCCCCAGAAAGTCCTACAGAGATTTTCATTCTACAGTAGCTCTATGCTTCAAGCCTAAATATTTATAATAACCTGAATATTATCCCTGTTTCAAGGAAGACCTTCTTGTCTACAGTTCACCTTGGCTATGATTTTATATCTAAAAGATAATGCCAACAACAAAATAGCCTATATCTAAAATTGATGGTTTATTCTGAGTTCTGTGCAGATCAACTGATGAAACCAACTTACACAAAATAAAGATTGACTGCTCTTGTAACAGCTGGATAGTCAATTGTTTACTAGCAAACAATGTGATTAAATGGGGCACATTATAAAATTTAAAACCTAATACTTGTTCTTCTATAGACTACTGTCTTTAGACACTTTTTAAGAACTGAGGCAAGTCTAACCATTTCCTACTGAAGAAGAAACCACTTCTGCAGCAAACGTTTTAAAATGTCACAATTAATAGTATTTCTGCTGCGGGAGGCACTTCCATTAAGACAAATACAATACATATGTCTTTAGATACAGTGTGCTACATATTATAAAACACAATTTAACCCAACATTTCAACAGTAGGATGGTCCTTGCTTTCTATCCATTCAAAACCTGATGAAGTCATAGCATTCATGGATTCATTGCAAATTTGTTGAAATAATGGATCATTCTTTAATTCTTCCAGTGTAGCTTCATCATCTTGTCCCTGCTGACGACTTGGATCAAACAGTAGATTTGGGTCTAAAGTGTTCAAATCATTGATGCTGCCTGAGAGTTCAGAAGACAACCTGATATCGCTAGAGAAATCAGATGCAGTGTTAGTGAGATCAGATGCTACCTGACCTACCAGCTGCTGGTTGGGTTGCAAGCTGTCTCCACTCAACAGGTCTTTAACAGTGCTATTGAAATCTAGCTGTTGCTCTCCAATTTCTGATTGTGCTTGATTATCTCCAGGAGAAAAATTGATCTGATCGGTGCTATTACTTTTGGTGAGGTAAGATGGTGTCTGGAATTCATAAACAGAAGTGCTGGAATCGATCATATTTTGTGGGTTGGCACTAGGAAAAACAGTAGAAGGTTCCAAAATCTGAGTGAGATTCATCCGGGCCGTGTAATTAGAGGGCAGGTTGTTCATTCCCAAACCTCTCACTGCGTCATCATTGTCAGAATCAAGTTTACTCAACAAAACATTGGTTATTTTTTTACTGTTTGCCTGCTTCTGAAGAGCATTTGGGAAGGCTGTCTGCATCATGACTGTTAATGGAACTGATTGGCTTCTTTGAGCTATATTGTTGGCACATGTGTCTGTGTGAACATTTGTGAAAACATGAACTTCTGGGGTTACTGGACTTCCAAAGGGGGTCACATTAGATCGTGGGATATTAGATACTGGGTAGAGGGTGCTTCCACTAAGATTACGTTGGCGATGAACAGCAGGGCTCACACTCCGGCATCTGAAGTTGCTGCTGGCAGATGAATTAGTTCCTTTATTATCAAGAGGGGCAGGGACTGCAAAACCCTCCTGTTTGTTGGTGTTATTTACAGTGGCACCTTGATGCTGCACAGGAGAGACAGGAGTCAAACGACCAAAATGAGTGTCATGATGTCTGGATTGAGACTGATAAGACTGTCCAGGCACAGCAAAAGCATGAGGTTTCCTGAAACGGTCTTCCACTAGTTCCTGATAGCTTGGGAGAATGCCATGGCCAGACACTGATGAATTACCAACCCCACTATACCCATTATTCATCCATTCAAGCTTAGTCTTGTCAGGGTGTGTGGCCATGGGTCTTTGCATCGGTTTCACAGGACTACTTGACACAATGCTGGCATCATGATATGCCATACTGGAGCTTATTGGAGTGAATGCAAATGGATTCCTGCATTCAACAGGGCTGGGAGGGACACTACTGCTGCAGTTAGAATGTGGAGTACCAATGGGTGTATGTCGGCTACTTCCTAAAGCACTATCCACAGGTGTAGTCTGGGCTAGCCTGGAACAAGGGCTCTCCCGTGACAGACTCTGAGATCCAGCAATCATTTCAGATGTTGGGGTTGGGGTTGGGGTAGGAGTGGGTGTGGGTGTGGGTGTGGGTGTAGGTGTGTGGATTGGAGTGCCATTGCTATGGATTGGATGATAGAAATGGGTGCTGGAGGTGTGAGATGACATTGGAGCTCCTGGAGTTACTGACTGACTCTGAAGGGTCATTCCCAAACAGTTGCCATAGGAATGCGAATTGTTCATTGACATTTGCTGCTCCATAAGCACCAGCTCTTCCACAATACTATCTTGTGTAAGTTCATCATCAAAAGGAAAGTAGCTTTCATTTGTCTGGGAAACGGAAGGCTCAAACTCCTTCAGTTCAGATTGCAGAGGTAACTGATCTGAAGAATGTGCTTGTATTTGATTCAAAGAAGATTCTTGTATCTGGGTATGTAGCTGCTGGCTATATGTGTCCTGTGGCATTCCTTCTAATTCCCAAACAGATTTTTCTAAGTCATTGATATCAGAGTGCTCAGGAATTGTCATAACACTGATATCTTGCTGTTGTTCACAACTGGCAGATATAAACTCAGAATCCTTAGTGATTTGCTGCCATCCATTTGGATTAAAGCTGCCAACTGACTTTGAATCACTGTCCAAGACAAAGACACTTCCTTCAAGTTTTACTTTTATATCTGGAGATGATGATGGAGTTGTTGGCTGTTCCAAAGCTGAATCATTGACAACAAGGGCAGGAGAATCCAAGGGTTGATTCGCTTCTATGTGTGAATTGACATTTACTGATACCTTGCTAGGAATCTGAGCACCTGCTGTTGAACCTTCTGTTTTCCCTGAATGTGGAACCTTTTGGTCCTTCTTAACACTGCCTTGTTTCTGCCCTTCTATGGTAGCTGCTGAATGCTGTTCCACAATTGGTTTCTTTACAGGAGGCACCTGGGTCTCTTGCAATGTAGAAGA
This sequence comes from Saguinus oedipus, assembly GCA_031835075.1. Lineage (NCBI taxonomy): Eukaryota > Metazoa > Chordata > Mammalia > Primates > Cebidae > Saguinus > Saguinus oedipus. Next base: position 51,606,827 of record CM063176.1, read on the forward strand.
CAGTCGTTTTCTTGGGCTTTTAGTGCATAATTTAGGGTCTTTATTGATTGAGTCACCATTAGATGGTGAGATGGTGCTGGTGAAAGTTAAGTTCTGAGAAGCAACTGACAGAGTGACAGTGCTTTGATTATTGCCTGTTGATGTGCCTGGCAGAATTTCATTACAGCGACTTTTACATTTGGTCCTTTGGTCACAGACCTTAGTTGCTTTTATTTCAATGACACCTTCATTTGAAGGTTTCTGCAGTGCTCCATCTGTATTACTTTTCTGCCCCAAAAGGGTACTAGGTGTTTGGGGAGCTTTAGCCCCATCAGAGTTCTCTTGGCACTGTACAGGATGCTCATCTGATGATGTTTCAGGTTCCACTTTGACTTCCACAGCAGATGTTCCCCCCGCACTGCTGGTCCTAGACCCAGGAGACTGAAGTGATACGACAGAACCATTCTTGATCTGTGGAATACTCCTTGATTCTTCTGTTGTTCCTGCAGCACTGCTGACTGAGGCAGAATGTTTAACAGGGGTGTTACTGTTGCTGGGTGTGAGGGATATTGTTGTCATTTTCACCACATTTAGAGAACTCATGTGTGAAGCGGGTACAACAGCAGTTTTGATGGGACTACTAGTAAAGAGGACAGTAGTTGGAGAGCGAATGGTGAGTGCACTGGTGTTGGCTGGTTTGGGTAAGATCTGAGGGTAACGGTGCCGGGCAGAACGATCTCCACCAGGACTGGCTGGAACGTTCTGGGGAGTCTTTGGTGCCTGCTTCACAGACTGCATGTGCTGAGTGACCACTTGTACGTTGAGAGGAAGAACTTTGCCATCAGAAGAACTCATTGGACTCGGTGAAGTTACCAGTTGCCTAGTCCGCTGGACCTGTTAAAAGACAGCAAAAAGTCAGATTTAACAGGTCTAGGTTACAAACAGTAATTCATGTATCTGTATATACTTTCAAGGCATTCATTAAATACTAATGTTAAAAAGAAAAAAGTTCCTATGTTAGAAGAGAGCTCTTCTAGACCAGGTTCTACACAGCCAGACACACAAATATAACAAATGCAACCATAATGCATTGTAAATAAAAAATAGGTAAGAAGAGACTGGGCACGGTGGCTCACACCTATAATGCTATCACTTTGGGAGGCTGAGGTGGTTGGATCACCTGAGGTCAGGAGTTCAAGACCACCCAGGCCAACATGGCGAAACCCCATCTGTACTAAAAATACAAAAATTAGCTGGGTGTGGTGTCAGGTGCCTATAATCCTAGGTACTCAGGAGAATTGCTTGAACCTGGGAGGCGGAGGGTGCAAGCCAAGATTGCACCACTGCACTCCAGCCTGGGTGACAGAGCAAGACCCTGTCCAAAAAAAAAAAAAAAAAAAGAACATTAAGTAACTTTTCAGCTAACAAGATGAAAAGCTTCGCAAGTGTGATGAATATTTGCTGAAACAATGATTTAAGGGGGTTATAAAATCTTGAAAAACATATAACTATGAAGTTTACCTACCAGAATCTATGCAAAGATGGCTCACTGAGGGGAAACTGTCTTAAAATGTGTCTACCTTAAATGTCTGTAACTAAACCACTGCATAAAAGATAAAAGTAGTATGTACCCCCAGTTTGCCTATAGTGAATAGTGTGGTTACCAGGTATTTCATGTTTTAATGGCACGATGATGACGATAATAGGAAAAAGAAAAACAAGATAAAATATCTCTTAAATATTATTATCAATAATAACATAAAGTACCAACTTACTATGGCATGATGTACTCTCCTTTTAAAAGTTCCTTCATCATAACCTCAGTTGTGTGAGATAGGAAAGAAGACTATTAACCTCGATTTGTAGATAAGGAAACAAACTAAGCTAGCTAAAGAACTTGGCCAAGGTTCTAGTTCTGTATCTGGCAAGCCACAGATAGGCCTACATTTAAATGTTATCAGTATATATTATAATTTTGCCCCATCTGAATGTTAAAAAGAAAAGCCTTTAAATAAAAAAAAAAGTTTGCAATTAAATTATCTTGGCTTGGCTGGATGCAGTAGCTCACCCTTGTAATTCCAGCACTTTGGAGGGCCAAGGTGGGTGGATCACTTGAGGTCATGAGTTCAGGACCAGCCTGGCCAACTAAAAATACAAAATACAAAAATTAGCTAGGTGTAGTGGCAGGTGCCTACAATCCCAGTTACTTGGGAGGCTAAGGCAGAAGAATGGTTTGAACCCAGGATCTAGAGGCTGCAGTGAGCCGAGACTGCAATACTGCACTCCAGCCTGGGTGACAGAGCAGGCTCTTTAAAAAAAAAATATATATCTTGGCCTGGCCAGGGATGAAACAACTCTGAAAATGAGAAAATGACTCACTCTTACATAAAGCTCTGGGTGGTTATGTGCATACTTTGCATGTCTTGGATCTTAATATTTTCAATAATTCATAGCTCACTTTGTAATCAACAGCATACATCCTGAATAAGAGACAACCAACTGAACGGGAATCTGCCTATGGTCACAAAACCAGTCTGGCTAAACCTATACTTGCCTTCTTTTCATCTGCCACTTTTTTATTTATTTGTTTGTAGAAAGTCATTTGTTTAGGGAGAGAAACTGGAGAAGGAGAGAGAAACAGCTAACTCTCACACTGAGTGAGAGAATCCAGAAAGATGGAATCCAGGAGAGGAAAGCGACTTCCACAGAGTGGAAGGGAATAGAGAGAGATGGAGTTTAGGAGGAGAAGACAGGCTTCCACGAGAGGGTGTGGAAGGGGACCCCAGAGGGGAAATCCAGGAGAGAGAAAAACAGCTTCCATGAAAGGAGTGTTCATGGAAGGTGATCCAAACATGGAGTCCCTCATCTGCCACTTTTAAGTAAACAATTGATTTCCCACCATTCCAATAAGGCCAAATACTATTTAATTATATTACCGGAATGGGACTAGGGACAGCTGCCACAACGATACCAATAGGTTGAGGAGAAAGGATTGAAGGATTTCCATTAGGAATATTAGTTACTCCATTGCTTGTAGCACTTTCTGATTTTTTTGTTGAGGATTCTCCTGGCAAAGGGGATTGTAGTTTTTGCTCTTGCTGCTTCTTTTGGATTTTCCGTTGCAACTGCTGTTTAGCATCAATTGGAGACGGCAAAGTCTTCACCTGAGGCTGAAAGGAATTACTTTCAGCTGTAGGTATAAAAGCAGAAGGCTGGGTAATTCCTTTAATTCCTGAAAATAAACAGAAAGGAAAGCTAAAATAAATACTCTCCTTTATAGAATGCAGGTTCCTTTGAATTTCTTTGAAAATGTGGCCATCTGCTGGACAAAGCAACCAAAACAGCAAATTTTAACTCAATTTCTTTATAAAGCATTAAGCATTAGACTTTGAATTTATAAACAATTGTCAATATAGCTTTGTCATTTTACAGTATGGTTCAACTAAGGTGACAGTTTCAGTTAAATCAACAACAACAGGATTTAAAAAACAGTAGCTATGTCATAAAAGTGAAGAAGCTAAGATAAACGCCAACACAGCATTTTTACTTTTTCTCAAAGGTCAGTAAATTTCCCTCCCCCCATTTCTAATCAGAAAGAAGTTCATGCATTTTCATGATTTTAATATTTAGCCCACGAGGGGCATTCAATAATTCAATAAATATTTGCTGAAGCCACTCCACATCTTGGAAAAAAATTGCATGGAGAGAACAAGTTTTAATCCTACCAGAAATTCATGGAAATAGGCACTATTATTTTATTGCTACTATACAATTATTCCAGTGTGACCTAGAAGAAATTAAGAAGCAGAATTTCTTTTTTTTTTTTGAGACGGAGTTTCACTCTCGTTACCCAGACTGGAGTGCAATGGCGCGATCTCGGCTAACCGCAGTCTCCGCCTCCTGGGTTCAGGCAATTCTCCTGCCTCAGCCTCCCGAGTAGCTGGGACTACAGGCACGCGCCACCATGCCCAGCTAATTTTTTGTATTTTTTAGTAGAGACGGGGTTTCACCATGTTGACCAGCATGGTCTCGATCTCTTCACCTTGTGATCCACCCACCTCGGCCTCCCAAAGTGCTGGGATTACAGGCTTGAGCCACCGCGCCCGGCCAAGAAGCAGAATTTCTTAATAAGACTAAGGTTAAGATATTCCCAGAAAGTATCACTGAGCAAACCTTTAAAACACTAGAAAGATAAACACTGGAAAAAAGGAAATTATAAATTTTAAGAAAAATTATATAAAACTTTTAGAAAGCTCTTTTCAGATTTAGGGTGTGGCACTGAGATCATTAGAAAGTAAGTTGTGGGTAGAAAAAACAATGACTACTCTTGTTATTTTACAGTAAGAAGAAAGGGGAGGAACAACTATCCTGCTGGTACACCTTGCCCCTTCTTTTCTTTTCCCCATCCCAGTTTTTGCTTTTCATCATTCTGATTAACAACAACAACTTGATGTGGGGAGCAGGAAATAGAGAACTAAGAGGCTATAACTCTCTCCCCACACTCAATAATGATGAGGATCTGTTTAACCCCTAACCCCTTTTAAAAAATCACAATTTTTCCTCTCAAATCCAACTCCAATTGTTTTGCCCTTTCCGGGCCCCAGCCTCAGCTCTGGCTTCTCAGCACCTGCATGCACCCCAGAGAGCCTCTGCCAATGGCTCACAGCTTGGCTGTCTTATCCTTCCTGCCAGGGTTTTTAGACAGGAATGAATTCCAAGCAGCTGACTTACAAAAGGACATTTGTAACACAACCTGTTCTTAATATGGAGACTATAAAAAACCAAATTCACCTTCAAAGGATGGAAATTAGTCTACTATCAAAGGTCTTTTTGAAAAATGTAGTAAGGGCTGAGATTAAAATTTTAAGAGACATTCTAAAAATGTTTTGAGTAATGATACAGTTGGTAAAGTGTTTATCCTCTCAGGCTGATTGCTTTCAAAAAGGGAAAAGAAAACTGTTCTTTATATATATAACTTTTAGTACTTTTGTTATAAAACTTACACCGTTATTTACATTTATACCTTAAAAATTAATTCATTCAATTCATTCAACATTTTCCTCAGTTAGACTTTGTGAATATTGTGAGAAATAGGGAAGAGATGTTTCTGTTCCCCATGATACCTCCTAAATCCTCCATCTGTTCAAGTGCTCTTCTAGGTGTTGGCTGGGGTAGGAGAGAACAGAGCAAATTGAAGGGTTCACTCCTTTTCAAGCTCATTCTACCATATGACATTATGATACAATTGAGTGAACCTGGGCATTGGAGACAGATAACTTAGGATTAAAATCCTGGCTCCACTACTTATATGCCCATCGATTAGTTTATTGACCTCCCCAAGTCTATAAATTGGGAATAAATATCACCTATCTCACAGGACTGCTGGGGTGATTAAATGAGGTAATATATATGAACTGTTTAGCTTGATAAGGCTGGTCAAGCATTCTCCTGCTTTTCAGTATAATGAATAAGCAGATTTAGGTCATACAGTTTACATGTAGACAGGAAAAACTATATGAAACATTTTTTTCTGAAATGGATCAATTGATCACAAAATGAGAGGTTATACACACCCACCCCACCACATACTAAATGCAAACTAGAAGAAAATGGAGTCATTATTGTGTAAAAAATATTAAAAAAAGAAGTGAAGTTAATTAAGAGACTACCGTTCTCGCCAGGATAAATCTATTGTAGGTTTTTTTTTTTTTTTTTTTTTTTTGAGGCGGCGTTTCGCTCTTGTTACCCAGGCTGGAGTGCAATGGCGCGATCTTGGCTCACGGCAACCTCCGCCTCCTGGGTTCAGGCAATTCTCCTGCCTCAGCCTCCTGAGTAGCTGGGATTACAGGCACGCGCCACCATGCCCAGCTAATTTTTTGTATTTTTAGTAGAGACGGGGTTTCACCATGCTGACCAGGATGGTCTCGATCTCTTGACCTCGTGATCCACCCGCCTCGGCCTCCCAAAGTGCTGGGATTACAGGCTTGAGCCACCGCGCCCGGCCTGTAGGTTTAAAAATATTTAGATTTAACATTTAGAAGGACTGTTCTTGGAAAAATAAGTCTCAGATCACTGTATCACTCTATTTTTTATAGAAATCACAATTTTCTAGAATGATAATTTATTCACTCTATTTTAGGTTTGTAAGGTATAACTGAAATAAGATATTTTAAAAAATTCATCAGAACTGATATTTTATATAACTATTAATTTAGGAAGAAATCATTCTAACAAGACTGTCAATTCCCAAAACCGTTGATTCTAAAAATTCCTCTTTGAATAAAAATAGTCATATGAATGCATATTAAAAAATATCACTCTTGTTATTTTATAGTAAGGCTTGTTATGGTTTTTTTTTGAGACCAAGTTACCTGTCACAGTGTCTAAAAAAAATTTTATTTATAAGTATTAGTTTCTGGAATAGGAACTGAACAAGTAATTTTAAAATTGAATCTTATTTTACTTCTAATATATTATTAACTTAGATACACATATACATATATGTATAAATAAAAGTACATATAAACCCATCCTATAAATGTAAAAATAGAAATATTAATAACATATCAGCTGGGGAATCTACAGTTTCATATGCCAGCAAAGTAATATACAGAAATATAGTATTAAGCTATGTTATTATGAAAAGATTATTATTTTGTGGGCTCAACAAACCCACCTGAATTTAGTGTTAAGTGGACTAAGAATGAACTCATAGAAGTACTAAAAGATGAAGTTCTTTGGTCTAACTCTTCTGCTACCAGTTCTAAATACACCACTACCTCTGTCTGTTGTTAGCTTGTTTACAGTAATGTCGTACCTGCTGGTGCTGCTGCCATTACAGTTAGAGCTGCCATTGACTTGGTGCCTATATAGTGACTTTTTACAAGGAAGCGGGCTAATTCCAAGATGTTGTCAAATGGTTGGCTTAACACTTTCTGGGCCCACTCACACACAAGACGGCAAGCAGAAGAGATAACTTCTTCATCTATATTTTGAAGCTGCCCAGGAGGTTCGGCTCCTTCCAACTAAGCATAGGAAAAAGGAAAAGTTAACTTGTACAATACCAGAGAAATTAAATTGAAGCATGTTGAAGATGGGTGTTCTTAATTAGAAGATATAATCAAAATCTATGGGTTAAAGCACTATGAACTGACCCACTGGTAGACATATAAGAGCTTTGCAAATAAGAGACTCATACCCACTAGGGCACAGCAGTCAGCAGCCTTGCGAATATAATATTTTAAATGGTTTTTGAACATACACGAAGATTGATAGATATTTTGAATCTTCCTAACATAAATAAAACTATGCCAATAGCCACATATTTTTTCTAAAAAATTTCTATAAAACATTATGACTTTTTCCTCTTTCCTACAATACACACACACACACACACACACACACACACACACACACACACACACATACATATATTTTTTGCTTATTTAAATTTTAAAAGGCACAGTCCCTGGTCTTAACCAAATGAGACTTTGCAGGATACATTTCAATGTTGACATAAAGGTACAGTTTTACTTATTAAAAAGAAAAGGCTGAATTCTTACCCCGTCTCCAGTTTTGTGAAAGTCAAGGTTGGGCAGTGTTGGCATATGAACAAAAGCTTTTTTTCTTAGTCCACTGTAGCAATATGTAACAAACAGTTAAGGTCTAAATTTTTGAAATCAAATGAATTTCTTATATAGATAGCACTTTAGAATTAACCATATATATAAAATGAGAATAAAATCAACATGAGATAACATCTACTTTCTGAATTCTTCAGTAAGAATAACCTTAATATTAAAAACTTGGGACACTTGTACTCTTTTGAAACTGAAATATCCTTTTAGAATGTTGAATATTACTGTCTTAAAGGATTCTCATCTGTTATAAATTTTATGAATAAATGTTCCTAATATGCTGTGCCAGCCACCAGTAACAAACAGGTCAGAAGGAAAGGAATAGCCAGATGGAAACCTGGCACAGGGAAGGGAAACTTTAGCCCAGGGCACTGGGACAAAAACAACTCTTAAGAGTGTCACAAGGGCTTTAACCTTTTCATTTCTCTTTTTCCACTGAAACATACAGGATTATCGCCTATAACATGCCAAAGATACATCAAAACATTTCTGTTTTCATTTGGGAAGCAAGAATAGGTCATGCAACAAGTGGTTAGAGAACACCTGGAACCATTTTAGAAAAGTAAGTTTCTTCCCTTTGCCTTCTCATCTCCTCCATAGTGGTTAATTTTATGCTCTGAAAAAATAAAAACAAGAGCTACGGAAGGAAAAAATAAATGTAATCTAATATGATACAGAGACCCTCTATTTTACAATCTTATTCTAAGAGGAGAAAGAACTATAATAAATTCTTAATTTTAATTTGCTTACTTCTGTTTGCTCCTAAGTATTCCTCCATCACAAGAAGGACCTTTTCTATAGTCTGGCTGTAATTTTAATACAGGCTTTAAATGGATGGCTGAAAAATATTTGTACTGAAAGATTAGTGTTTCCGTTACAGTTCCATGAGAAAATTTTTTGATTCTTTTTTTTGCTAAGGAGATCCCATATGTTTCTAAACTGAAAGGAGAAAAGAAGATAAGCTAGCATCTTTCTCAACTTTTATTCATATAATTGCTGAACATATGGCAGGCCTCAAAATTTCTTACTGTTAAAACAAAGGAGATCAGACCATTAATAACACTTTACATTGATAGAGTAAGGTAAAATCAATCATAATCTTAATATGTGAATAAACCATTATTTGCTATTTCTCTCATAGTGTGATAAACACCTGTGAAAGTTACATTTGCATTTCTACTAAATGCTTTTGGGTTACTTTTATTTGTTAATTTATTTCTAAATAAAGTTGCCAGTTTAACTACAACAGATGTTCTTATAACATGTGAGAATACAGAGATGTTACTAAAACCATTCTGGTAAAGGATATTTAGATTTGCCTCTTGTGCCCAAACGACGTGCCTTCATATTTGGAAAGACGTTTTTCATGATCTTTCCAAAATCGGCAGCACTTAATGGATGGTAACCAAGATTGTCACAATAGCTCCTGCAAAAGAAGGAAGGGCCAATTTAGATAGAATTCAGAATTATATCACAGGGAGTGCTATTTCAATACAATTTGATCCTTTTGACAAAGTGAAGCAAAGGATCTTTTCAAGTCATTTACCACAGTGTCTACAGATCTTCACTCTTTGGCGATACATGTTAACTCAGGTTTAGTTAACTGGCTTCACTCTCAGGATATATAGTCATGCTTTCAATAACATAATGTTGGTACAAAGTTTTCTAATTACAGTGCCAACCAGCACTCATAAATGAACATATCCAGTTCCGCCAGTAGGGCTGTAAATTTTCCCATATGTATCAGGCTTACATACTGGGATAATTTCCAATATACATACCATGCACATCAGATAGAGATAACACTACTAGATGGTTTAAAATTCAGAAATGTGATATGTTTGAACTAAAAGGGACCCTAGGAATATACCAACATTCTCATTTTACTGATAAGGGAAAAAACAGAGGCACAGGGAGAAGTTCCAAAGGTCCTAGTGTTCTTCCTTCTATCCCCACCAGCCCTAGTACTGCCATAAAAAAATGTTACTTTGTAAGACAGTAACTTCAAGTGGGATCAAGAGACACACCAAGTCTTAATCACTACTGGAATCAGGTGTTCTGTTTTTCTCTAGAGCTGCTAGTCATAGTAAAGTGTCAATCCTCTACCAGTTCAGCAGCAGACCAAGGCCACACCTCATTCTGGCCACCAAGGCCTTTGGAAGAACCACTACCTGTGAAATATGAATGAAGAGCAAGCCAGAGGATTTCCCTTTGTCTCTGCCTCACCTCTCATTTAGCATCAACCAGGACAACTTCTTGGTGAAGTCATGCAGCAAAAAAATGAAAACAACTGGGACACATGGTGGGCAGGGTGTAATGGAAATCGGGACTTGGGTCTTTTCGTAGACTGCTGAATGTCCTGACAACATCCCTCTAGTGACCTGAGCTCAAGAAATTAAGTTGGGAGAAACTCAAGAGGAGGCAAAGACCCCTGGGAGCCTTAATACAAAGCGAGTAAGTGTAGGTCTGGAGACAATGGTATTTCCCTTGTCTGTCCCTTCCCTATTCCCACAACAAATCCTGCATACCATTGGGGGTTAAAAGGGAAGGAACAGCCCAGCAAACACATCACCAACAATGCTGAAGAGCAGGAAGAGAAAGGGAACTAACGTGTACTGAAAGTTTCCTATACGGGAAGTATTAGCAGCCTCATATTTAAATTGAGACTAAATTTGATACTTTGAGGGCTCGGGACTAAGTCTTGCAAGGTTCAAGGTACTAAGTGAAGAGGTAACTATTTTTGCGTGCTAACAATGAAAATGAGTTGCATCAAATCAATTTCAGAAGCAAGTTAAATTAGTTCTTTATGGTTCAAATCAGCACAAAAAGAAAATTAGAAAAACTATCACAAACCTTAAAGAAACAAAAGACCTAAAAAAAAAAAAAAAGCAAAGAAGAAACATTGCCCCCTGGCTCCTAAGACAGCACTGGCAGAGATGGGCTTTAAAAACTGAAATCAAATAAAGAGAAGCAGTGTAATGAGACATTTCAGAGATAAGGAATCTGTTCTTTTCTCCCTCGGTGTTTCAGAGTTTGATGTTTTTTTTCATTACATTAGTATACCAACATTTTTTACTTTGACACAAGCTGGGTAGGAGAAGGTTTGGCACAAGAAGTAATGTGAAGTATTGTTGACCTAAAGAAGTAAAGTGAGCAAAATTAATATAGCAAGTTTATCTGGGTTAAGCTTGAGGACTGCAGGCTGGGAAATGCTGAGAAATGCTCCAGAGAAGAAAGGAGAGGCTCATGTTTTTTAAAGAAAACAGGACAAATTAGGAGAGGGGGCAACTATAAAAATTGTTTGTCAGGAATTCTCACTGGTGTACAGAAATAAGTATTAGTAATTGGCTCCACATTGTTGAACTATGGGGTATGAGTTATGGTACCTAGATCGGCATTGTTAGGTTAATTTATGGCTACTTGGTATAAAGTCCATACAGCAGGCAGATTACTTAGCTCAAGAAAGGGAGTGACACATGACTACTTTCACATTTTAATGCCCCACTGGGCCTGACAATTTAAAAGAGCTCATGTTCCTCAGATAAAAAGCTTCTTGTCTTTCTCAGTATCAAGATGACCAATGCCAAATTTGTTTTTCAAATACAATTTATATTGTATGGTTATTTCACAAAATCATCCAATTCCATCTGGTTTTTGATACTTATTCTACTTTTTGGAAGGATAAATTACAACAACCTCATTGTCAAATACTCTGGTGGATAAATATTAAAAGTACTTTATAGACATATAAATAGCTGAAATTATTCCTCCTGAATCATGTCAGAAAACTGCCTATGATTCAAAATTTATGCTTTAGTAACTCATGTCAAAGAGAAAATAAAGTGTCAATGTAAAAACAAAAACAATACCTAGAATAGGTTCTCAATTTCTTTAATTTTGTGAAATGTTAGAATTGGAAAAAAAAATCAAGAAGTTGTATCGTTCAACTTCCTGCCAGATATAGAAATGGTAATACTCCTAAAGGATGGGTTACTTCAACACTAAATGCTTCTCTGATGGGGAGGACTCTTTATTGTGAGGTGGTCTATCCAATTTTCAGTGGTTATAATTTTTAAAGAAAAAGAATTCCAATAGGGTCCCTTTCCCCATTAAGAAGATTCTAGATATTCAATGATTCTTGAGAAAGTCGAATGTAGTATTTACATATTTATTCATAATTTTGTGCTATATAATAAACCATGGGTAATTCCAGGCCATGTGGAGATCTGGGTTAGGTTTACATCTTATTTTCCTGCTTTATAACTTTAACTGCAGATTGACCAAGCAAGATATGGTTTCAATTAACTGTTAACTCAGCAGCAGATGATACTTATGTGAGACTCCAAAAAAGGGTGAGGAACAGAGAATGTTCTGTTCACACACTCACTAACATACTGATGTCATTTTAAAAATGAGATCATTGCTTTTTTTTCTTGCTCCTATTTAAAAGTATGTTTTCAAGCCTGAAATTAAACCTAATATTCACTATGACTAGGAACACATCACTCAAAATTCATGGTAACAATTCAGTCTTTAATATTCATTCATGCTATTTACAAATTTAATTGTACAAGTTAAAGGTAAACATTGTTTAATGGTACAAAAATATAAACAATGAATCACAACAGACTCATGGCAAAATATACTCATGGGATACCTAACCATACCTAACATTTTTTTGAGTGCTTTCTTTGTCTTAAATAATTTAATCTTCTCAACAACCTTAAGACAGGTAGTTTTATTAGACATACTTTATACATGAGGAACTTGCACAGAAAAGTGTACTAATCCCTTTATATAATAGATGAGGTATTTTTATTTTATTAATAACTATAAGCATTCTGAATGAATAATCAAATAGACAATAAAAAGTAATACAGGGCTCAAAAAGGAAAGAAAATGTCAGGCCAATATCCATGATGAACATAGATGCAAGAATTTTCAATAAAATACTGGCAAAACCATTGCAATAGCCCATCAAAAAGCTTATCCATCATGATCAAGTAGGCTTCATCCCGGGAATGCAAGGCTGGTTCAACATACACAAGTCTATAAACGTAATTCACCATATAAACAGAACCAAAGACAAAAACCACATGATTATCTCAATACATGCAGAGAAGGCCTTCGACAAAATTCAACAGCTCTTTATGCTAAAAACTCTCAATAATCTAGGTATTGATGGAACACATCTCAAAATAATAAAAGCTATTTACGACAAACCCACAGCCAGTATCATACTGAATGGGTAAAAACTGGAAGCATTCCCTTTGACAACTGGCGCAAGACAAGGATGCTCTCTCTCACCATTCCTATTCAATACACTATTGGAAGTTCTAGCCAGAGCAATCAGGCAAGAAAAAGAAATAAAGTTATTCAATTAGGAAAAGAGGACATCAAATTGTCTCTATTTGCAAATGACATGATTATATATCTAGAAGACCCCATCTTCTCAGCCCAAAATCTCCTGAAACTGATAAGCAACTTCAGCAAAGTCTCAGGATACAAAATCAATGTGCAAAAATCACGAGCATTCCTATACACCAGTATCAGATTTAAAGAGAGCCTAATCAAGAACGAACTGCCATTCACAACTGCTACAAAGAAAATAAAACACCTAGGAATACAACTAACAAAGAATGTAAAGGACCTCTTCAAAGAGAACTATGAACCACTGCTCAACAAAGTAAGAGAGGACACAAACATATGGAGAAACATTCCATGCTCATGGATAGTAAGAATCAATATCATGAAAATGGCCATACTGCCCAAAGTAATTTAAAGATTCAACACTATCCTCATCAAGCTACCAATGACCTTCTTCAGAGAGCTGGAAAAAACCACCTTAAACTTCATATGGAACCAAAAGAGAGCCCGCAGAGCCAAGTCAGTTCTAAGCAAAAAGAACAAAGCTAGAGGCATCACAATACCGGACTTCAAACTATATTACAAGGTTACCATAAACAAAATAGCATGGTACTGGTACAAAAATAAGAGATATAGACCAATGGAACAGAACAGAGGCCTCGGAGGCAACGTCACACATCTACAACCATCTGATCTTTGACAAACCTTACAAAAACAAGCAATGGGGAAAGGATTCCCTGTTTAATAAATGGTGTTGGGAAAACTGGCCAGCCATGTACAGAAACCCCTTCCTGACACCTTACACTAAAATTAACTCCAGATGGATTAAAGACTTAAACAAAAGACATAACACCATAAAAACCCTAGAAGAAAACCTATGCAAAACCATTCAGGATATAGGCATAGGCAAGGACTTCATAACTAAGACACCAAAAGCATTGGCAACAAAAGCCAAAATAGACAAAAGGGACCTAATTAAACTCCAGAGCTTCTGCACAGCAAAAGCAACAATCATTAGAGTTAATTGGCAACCAAGAGAATAGGAAAAATTTTTTGCAATCTACCCATCTGACAAAGGGCTAATATCCAGAATCTACAAAGAACTAAAACAGATTTACAAGAATAAAACAAGTCCATTCAAAAGTGGGCAAAGGATATGAACAGATACTTTACCAAAGAAGACATATATGAGGCCAACAAACATAAGAAAAAATGCTCATCATCACTGGTCATTAGAGAAATGCAAATCAAAACTACACTGAGATACCATCTGATGCCAGTTAGAATGGTGATCATTAAAAAATCTGGAGACAACAGATGCTGGACAGGATGTGGAGAAATAGGAACACTGTTGGTAGGAGTGTAAATTAGTTCAACCATTGTGGAAGACAGTGTGGCGATTCCTCAAGGACCTAGAACTAGAAATTCCATTTGACCCAGCAATCCCATTACTGGGTATATATCCAAAGGATTATAAATCGTACTATTATAAGGACACATGCACACGAATGTTCATTGCAGCACAGTTTACAATAGCAAAGACTTGGAACCAACCCAAATGCCCATCGATGATAGACCAGACAGGGAAAATGTGGCACATATACATCACGGAATACTATGCAGCCCTCAAAAACGATGAGTTCATGTCCTTTGTAGGGACATGGATGAACCTGGAAACCATCATTCTCAGCAAACTGACACAAGAACAGAAAAACACTGCATGTTCTCACTCATAGGTGGGTGTTGAACAAGGAGAACACATGGACACAGGGAGGGGAGCATCACACACTCAGGTCTGGAGGGTGTGGAAACAGGGGAGGGACACCAGGGGCTGGGGAGTTGGGGAGGGATAACATGAGGAGAAATGCCAGATATAGGTGATGGGAATGGAGGCAGCAAACCACATTGCCACGTATGTACCTATGTAACAATCCTGCATGTTCTTCACATGTACCCCAAAACTTAAAGTGCAATAAAATATACATTAAAAAATTGGGGATATCTCCACCGACCCCTCAGAAATACAACTACTATCAGAGAATACTGTAAACACCTCTATGCAAATAAACTAGAAAATCTACAAGAAATGGATAAATTCCTGGACATATACACCCACTCAAGATGAAACCAGGAAGAAGTCGAATCTTTGAATAGTCCAATAACAGGTTCTGAAATTGAGGCAATGATAAATAGCCTACCAAACAAAAAAAGTCCAGGACCAGATGGATTTACAGCCAAATTATACCAGAGGAGCTGGTACCATTCCTTCTGAAACTATTCCAAATAAGTGAAAAGGAAGGACTCCTCCCTAAATCATTTTATGAAGCCAGCATCATCCTGATACCAAAAACGGGCAGAGACACAACAAAGAAACTTCAGACCAATATCCCTGATGAACATCAATGCCAAAATCTTCAATAAAATACTGGCAAACTGAATCCAGCAGCACATCAAAAATCTTATCTGCCATGATCAAGTCAGCTTTATCCCTGGGAAGCAAGGCTGGTTCGACATACGCAAATCAATAAATGTAATTCTTCACAGAAACAGAACCAATTAATAAAAACACATAGTATCTCAATAGATGCAGAAAAGACTTTTGATAAAATTCAACATCCCTTTAGGTTAGAAACTCTCAATAAACTAGGTATTAAGGAACGTATCTTAAGAAGAGCTATTTATGACAAACACTGCCAGTGTCATACTGAATGGGAAGCATTCCCTTCGAAAAACGGTACAAGGCAAGGATTGTCCTCTCTCACCACTCCAATTCAAATAGTACTGGCAGTTCTGGCCTGGGCAATTAGGCAAGAGAAAGAAATAAAGGATATTTAATTAGGAAGAGAGAAAGTCTAATTGTTTGTTTGCAGATGACATGATCCTATATTTAGAAAACCCCATCTCTCAGCCCAAAAACTCTTAAAGCTGATAAGCAACTTCAGCAAAGTCTCAGGATACAAAATCAATGTGCAAAAATCAAAAGCATTCCTATACACCAACAACGGACAAGCAGACAACCAAATCATGAATGAACTCCCATTTACAATTACTATACAGAATAAAATACCTAGGAATACAGCTAACAAGGAAAGTGAAGGACCTCTTCAAGAACTATAGACCACTGCTCAAGGAAAAACAGAGGACACAGACAAATGGAAAGACATTCCATCTTCTTGATTAGGAAGAATCAGTATCATGAAAATGGCCATACTGCCTAAAATAATTTACAGATTCACTGCTATTCCCATCAAACTACCACTGACTTTCTTCACAGAATTAGGAAAAACTACTTTATATTTCATATGGAACCAAAAAAGACCCCACATAGCCAAGACATTCCTAAGCAAAAAGAACAAAGCTGGAGGCATCAGTCTATCTGACTTCAAACTGTACTACAAGGCTACAGTAACTAAAACAGCATGGTTCTGGTAGCAAAACAGACTGACCAAGGGAACAGAATAGTGACCTCAGAAATAAGACTACACATCTGCAACCATCTGATCTTTGACAAACCTTACAAAAACAAGCAATGAGTAAAGATTTCCCAATTTAAGAAATGGTGCTAGGAAAACTGGCTAGCCATACACAGAAAACTGAAACTGGACCCCTTCCTTACACTTTATACACAAATTAACTTGAGCTGGATCAAAGACTTCAATTTAAAACCAAAAACCATAAAATCCTAGAAGAAAATCTAGGGAATATCATTTAGGACATAGGCATGGGAAGAGATTTTATAAAGAAATCATCACAAGCAATTCGAACAAAAGCTGAAGTTGACAAATGGGATCTAATTAAACTAAAAAGCTGCTGCACAGTAAAAGAAACTATCATCAGAGTGAACAGACAACCTACAGACTGGGAGAAGATTTTTGCAATCTACCTATTTGACAAAGGTCTAAATTCAGAATTTACATGGAACTTAAAATTGTAAGATAAAAACAACCCCATCAAAAAGTGGGCAAAGGACATGAACAGCTACTTCTCAAAAGAAAACACTTATGCAACCAACAAACGTAAGAAAAAAGCTCAAGAAATGGACATCAAAAATGCAAACCACAATGAGATACCATCTCATGCTAATCAGAATGGCAATTATTAAAAAGTCAGGAAACAAAAGATGTTGGCGAGGATGTGGAGAAAGAGGAACACTTTTACACAGGAATGTAAATTAGTGCAACCATTGTGGAAGACAGTGTGGAGCTTCCTTAAGGATTTAGAACCAGAAATATCTTTTGACCCAGAAATTCCATTACTGGGTATATACCCAAAGGAATAGAAATCATTCTATTATAAAGATACATGTTTACTGCAGCACTATTCACGATAGCAAAGACATGGAACCAACCCAAATGCCCATCAATGATAGACTGAGCAAAGAAAATATGGTACATATACACCATGGAATACTACACAGCTCTTAAAAGGAATGAGATAATGTCCTTTGCAGGGGACATGGATGATGCTGGAAGCCATCATCCTCAGCAAACTAATGCAGGATCAGAAAACCAAACACTGCATGTTCTCATAAGTGGAAGCTCAACAATATGAACGCATAGACACGGGGAGGGAAATAACACATACCATGACCTGTTGGGGAGCAGCAATGGGAGGGAAAAGCATTAGGACAAATAGCTAACGCATGCAGGGCTTAAAACCTAGGTGACGGGTTGATGGGTGCAGCAAACATCGCACGTGTTTACCTCTGTAACAAACCTGCACTTTCTGCACATGCATCCCGGAACTTAAACAAAATAGCATACTCAATGCTTATATTATAGCCAAAATTAGTGAAATTTTTTCTAATATTTATAAAAATAATTTATTAAGAATGATCAATTTTCTATTAAAAGGCCTCTTAAGACTTACCTAGACCCATAATGTTATTTTAGTGAGTCTTAGTATTCATGTATTATAAATGACAATAAAGGATATGGGAATTTTGAGAGGTCCCAAAGACATGGTAGAGTTACACTGCCTTAAAAGTATTAATCAAACCAAACATTTGGTAGATAATCTGAAAGACAAATGAGGTAAAAGTAATATGGTCAAATATCTTATTAGCCTGAGCCTTACAAAGCAGAAAAATTGTTGAAATTCTCTTTTATTTTTAAGGAGTAATTAGATCTTAATACTCTGGAGAGAAAACTCGTTGAAAGTGGCTGACCCTAACCATAAGAAATTTGTCTTTTTCAGTTGGGTGTGGTGGCTCATGCCTGTAATCCTAGCACTTTGAGAGGCCGAGGTGGGTGACTGCCTGAGCTCAGCAGTTCAGGACCAGCCTGGGCAACATAGTGAAACCCCATCTGTACTAAAAATACAAAAAAAATTTAGCCAAGCATGGTGGCAGGCACCAGTAGTCTCAATTACTTGGGAGGCTGAGGCAGGAGAACTGCGTGAACCCAAGAGGTGGAGGTTGCAGTGATCTGAGATCACCCCACTGCATTCCAGCCTGGGCAACAACAGAGTGAGACTCTGTCTCCAAAAAAAAAAAAAAAGGAAGAAATTTGTCTTTTTCATAGTGTTCTGTGTTTTGGGCAGAACAATAATATAGCATGCATTAACTATTTTGATAGTACTAGTAATAGTAACCTGGTCTTAGACTAGGATCATACTAATATGCTGATCATATTGAAACTCACCAATAATACTTTCTTTGTAATAACTACAAGATGAACAATATATCTGAAAGATTACTCTGGTTGAATATAAAATTAAGGAAGAGTTAAATGATCATGTATATATAAAAAACTAACATGTATGACCTCCTTAACCAGAACTTGCCTTTATTTTCCATCATTTTGGTTAATAATCCTATAAAAAAGATTCAGTCATGGTGAATCGTGATTAACAGGTTAAGAATCTCAACCTGAAGTTTATAAAATATTAATTAAAAACCCATAGTTTATGAAGTCATCTGATAAATCCTCAAGATTTTAAAAAGAAATTTGTGTCTTTAATCTCAGTAAAAAGTAAATCTTAAAGAAAGACTTCTTAATATGGGCCATTTTAAATGGCTCCTCATTTTAACAGAAGCCATTTAAAATGACTACTCTTTTTTTATTTTTACTTTATTTTTCAGACAGAGTCTCACTCTGTTGCCCAGCCTGGAGTGCAATGGTGTGATCTCAGCTCACTGCAATCTCTACCCCTGGGTTCAGGCAATTCTCCTGCCTCAGCCTCCAGAGTAGCTGCGATTACAGTGCCTGCCACCATGCCTGGCTAATTTTTTGTATTTTTACTAGAGACAGGGTTTCGCCAGGTTGGCTAGGCTGGTCTCGAACTCCTGACCTCAGGTGATCCGCCCACCTCGGCTTCCCAAAGTGCTGGGATTACAGGAGTGACCCACCTCGCCCAGCTAAAATGACTATCCTTTTTTTATTGTATGATTCCATTTATATGAAATATCCACAGTAAGGGAATCTATACAGACAGAAATATTTATAGTTGACAGGTGTGTAGTGGAGGGGGAAATTGGGACTGTCTGCTTATTGTATTCAGGCTTTTAAAAAATGACTATTCTTTTGGTGAATTTGGATTGTTATTTTTAAAGCAGAGACACACATATATATGTGATAAATATATTGATCATACTCTGCATATAGTATGAGCTCTATTTGTATACATACTTTCATTTTTGGATTACCTAAGTTCTCCTTTGTTTTCAATTAACTGCATATGAAATGTTCAGATTTATGATTATCAACAGTAACTACCTATAGATTAAGAATTAACAAACATTGAAAAGGGGGCCTTGACCCAGTAAATTCCTGAGTACCACCTCTATTCTCTGATTTCCATTCAGATCAATTTTACTCCACTTAGTTCTGCAATAGTTGGGAACATTTCTGAAATCACATTAGTAAAAGGATAAATTCAAATTTTAACAAGGTTGTATACCTGAAAAAAAAAAGCCAAGAGACTCTAGTGTCATCTGATATAATCATACTATTTTGTAGATGAGAAAACTAAGGAAGAAGAGGTAAAGATGGTTTGCAAGGTAGTTAAGTAAGTGGTTCTTTACTGATGACTCAAGCAAAATTTCACACAGTGAGTTCTCAATACATATGTATTGACTGGTTGCACTGTAACATCTTCAAAAGGCTCCTTCTGAAGAACACTGATCAGTCCTCAATTTTAATTTTCTGCACAAAATCTTAAAAATACAAGCATCTGTAATATATACACAGTATGACATTCTTATAGAATCTGTGTCAGTAGAAAATGAGTGAGATGTAGTTACCTACTATTAATGAATGTATAGAAGAGGTAAGAAAAATGGGACAGAGACTTAAATAGGTTCTCCACAGAAGACAATACCCAATTGGCCCAAGAACATATGAAAAAGGCACTCAACTTTATTAGTCATCAGGGAAATGCAAGTTAAAACTACAAGGGAAAAAAAGGATAATGTCTACACACAGTAGAATGAACTAAGAAATTATGGTATGTATTCAGAAATGGGATGTGAAATAGTGTGAATGAATAAACTAAAATGCATAAATTGTACAAATGTAATATTGAATAAGAAAGCCAGATACAAAATATAGCATATTGTATTATTTCATTCATGTAATGCTCAAAAACAAGCAAAGCTAGCCTCTGACATTAAAAACAGGACAGAAGTTAGGTGCTGGTAAAGAGAGTAAGAATAAGAGGATATAAGGCAGGATTATGGCAATGTGTGATTTCTGAATCTGGATGCTGGTAATATGAGGGTATTCATTTTGTAAAGATTTCTGAAATATATAATCTATATATTTTAATGTGTGTACATTACTTTCCAATAAAAGTTACATAGAGTACTGTGTATAAAATGCCATGCCTGAGCTAGAACTAAGGGTCTAATATTATACGGAGAAAGTAGATTTAAACTGGGCCTTAGAGATCAAGTAGATTTAATCAGATGGGTGTCAGAATGGGTGGAGGGTGAGGCAGGGCTATTTCACGTAGAGGAAAGAATGTGAACAAAACCTGAGAAGAGCAGCATGTGGTTTTGAAACCAAGAATTTCAAAAAAGCTAAGGTGTACACTTATGTATAGTGAACAGATCAGGGTAATCAGCATATCCACAATCTTAAACATGTATCATTTCTTTGTACTGGGAACATTCAATATCCTCCAAACTACTTGAAAGTATATAATACTGTTAAGTATAGTTATCTTTCAGTGCTATACAACTTATTCCTCCTACCTAGCTCTAATTTTTTTTTATCTTTTAACCACTCTCTTCGTATCCCCATCCCCTTTCCCAGCACCTAGTATCTTCTGTTCTACCTTTTACTACTATGAAATGAACTTCAATGAACTTCCACATGAGTCAGAGCATGTAGTGTTTAACTTTGTTACCAGTTTATTTCACTTAACATGATGACCTCCAGATCCATTCATGTTGCTGCAAGTGACAGGATTTCATTTTTAATGGCTGAAGAACCGTATTCCATTGTGTATATATACCTTTCTTTATTCATTTATATGTTAGACACCTAGGTTGATTATTTATCTTGGGTATAATGAATAGTGTCGCAGTAAACCACGTGGGTGTTAGATGTCTCTTTGATATACAGATTTCTTTCCCTGGATCATATGGTAGTCCTATCTGTCTATAAATATATATTTTAAATTTTCTTGTGAGTATACATTAGGTATATACATTTATGGGATATATGGGATACTCTGATACAGGCATATAATGTGTAATAATCACATCAGGGTAAATGGGGTATCCATCACCTCAAGTATTTGTTGTGTTACAAACCATCCAATTATACTCTTGGTTCTTTTAAAATGTACAATTGTTCTTGACTATAATCACCCTGCTGTGATATCAAACACTAGATCTTATTCATTCCTTCTAACTATGTTTTTGTATCCATCAACCAATCCCACTTCACTACCATCCCCCCATTACCCTTCCAAGCCTCTGGTAACCATCATTCTACTCTCTATCTCCATGAGTTCAATTATTTTAATTTTTAGCTCCCACAAATAAGTGAGTACATATGATGTTTGTCTTCCTGTAAATGGTTTATTTCACTTAACATAGTGACCTCCAGTTCCATCTATGTTAGTGTAAATGATAGGATCTCATTCTACTTTTATGGCTGAATAGTACTCCATCTTGTATATGTGCTCCATTCTCTTTATCCATTCATCTTTTGATGGATACTTAGCTTGCTTCCAAATCTTGGTTATTGGGAATGGAGCTGCAATAAACATGGGAGTGCAGATATCTCTTTGATATTCAGATTTCCTTTCTTTTGGATATATACCTAGCAGTGGGATTGCTAGATCAGATGGTAGCTCTATTTTTAGGTTATTGAAAAACCTCCAAATTACTCTCTACAGTGGCTTTACTAATTTATATTCCCACCAACGGTGTATGAAAGTTTCCTCCACATCCTTGCCATCATTTGTTATTGTCTGTCTTTTGGATAAAAGTCATTTGAACTGGGGTGAGATTATACAGGGTAATTTTGATTTTTATTTCTCTAATGAAATACATGAAATGTTGAGTACCTTTTCACATGCCTTTTTGCCATCTGTATTTGTCTAATATGTCTTTTGCCCATTTTTAATCAAATTATTAGATTTTTTTTTCCTATAGAGTTGTTTGAGCTCCTTCTATATTCTGGTTTTTAATCCCTTGTCAGATGGAGAGTTTGCAAGTATTTTCTCCCATTCTGTGGGTTGTCTCTTCAGTTTGTTAACTGCTTTCTTTGCTGTGCCACTTTTTAACGGCACGTGATTCCATTTGTCCACTTTCATTTTGGTTGTCTGTGCTTGTAGGGTATTGATCAAGAAATTTTTGCACAGTGCATGTCCTGGAGAGTTTCCCTAGTGTCTTCTTAGAGTAGTGTCATAGTTTGAGATCTTAGATTTAAGTCTTTAATCCATTTTTATTTGATCTTTGTTTATAGTGAAAGATAGGGGTCTAGTTTCATTCTTCTATATAAGGATATCCAGTTTTCCTAGAATCATTTATTGAAGAGACCATCCAACTTCCCCAATGTATACTTGTGGCATCCTTGTTGAAAATGAGTTCACTGGCTGGGTGTGGTGGCTCATGCCTGTAATCCCAGCATTTTGGGAGGCTGAGGTGGGTGGATCACCTGAGGTCAGGAGTTACAAGACCAGCCTGGCCAACATGGTGAAATCTCATCTCTACTAAAAATACAGAAAAATTAGTCAGGCATGGTGGTGCATGCCTGAAGTCTGAGCTACTTGGGGGACTGAGGCAGGAGAATCGCCTGAACCTGGGAGGTGGAGGCTGCAGTGAGCTGAGATTGCGTCGCTGCACTCCAGCCTGGGTGACAGAGTGAGACTGTGTTTCAAAAACAACAACAACAACAACAAAAAAAAAAAAAAAAAAAAAAGAAAATGAGTTCACTGTAGATGTATGAATTGGTTCTCTATTCTGTTCTACTGGTCTAAGTGTCTGCTTTTATGCCAGTACCATGCTGTTTTGGTTACTATAGCTTTGTAATAGAATTTGAAGTCAGGTAATGTGATTATTCCAGTTTTGTTCTTTTTGCTTATAATACCTTAGGCTATTCTGGGCCTTTTAATATAAATTTGGGATGGTTTTTTTCTATAATATTTCTGTGAAGAATGTCATTGGCATTTTGATGGGATTGCATTCAATCTGCAGATTGCTTTGGGTAGTATAACTGTTTTAATAATGATTCTTTCAATTCATGAACATGGAATACCTTTCTATTCTGTGTTTCCTTCAATTTCTTTCATCAGTGTTTTATAGTTTTCACTGTAGACATCTTTCACTTCTTTGGTTAAGTCAGTTCCCAGGTATTTAACTTTATTTGTAGCTATTATAAATGGGATTACTTTCTTGATTTCTTTTTCAGATTCTTCATGATTGGCATATAGGAATGTTGCTGATTTTTGTATGCTGATATGATATTCTGCAACTTTACTGAATTTATCAATTTTAAATAATTTTTTGGTGGAGTCTTTAGATTTTTCCAAATATAAAGTCATATCATCTATAAATAGGGATAATTTGACCCTTCCTTTCCAACCTGGATGCCCTCTGTTTCTTTTTCTCGCCTGACTGCTCTAGCTAGGACTTATAGTACTATTTGAATAACAGCAGTGAAAGTGGGCATCCAAGTCATGTTCCAGATGTTACAGGAAAAGCTTTCAGTGTTTCCTCTTTCACTATGATACTAACTGTGGGTCTGTCATATATGTCTTTTATTATGTTAAGGTATGTCATTCTATGCCCGGTTTTTTTAGGGTTTTTTTAAATCATGAAGAGATGTTGAATTTTATGAAATGTTTTTTCAGCATTGATTAAAATGATCAAATAGTTTTTGTCCTTTATTATGTTGTTATGATGATGCACATTAACGTGTGTAAGTTGAACCACTCTTGTATCCCTGGAATGAGTCTCAATTGGTTATAATGAATGATTTTTGTTTGTTTGAGACAGAATCTTGCTCTGTTGCCCAGGATGGAGTGCAAAGCTACAATCAGGGCTCACTGCAGCCTCAACCACCTGGGCTTGAATGATCCTCCCACTTCAGCCTCTTGAGCAATCAGGATAACATTCATGTGCTACCATACCCAGCTAATTTTTATATTTTCTGCAGAGATAAGGTTTCACCATGCTGCCAAGGCTGGTCTCAAACTCCTGTGCTTAAGTGATCTGTCTTGGTCTCCCAAAGTGCTGGGATTATAGGCATGAGATACCATGCCTGGCCAAATAGTCTTTTAAATGTATTGTTGAATCCAGTTTGCTAGTGTTTTGTTGAGTTTTTTTGCATCTGTGTTCATCAGAGATGTTGGCCTGAAGTTTTTTCTTTATTTTCTTTCTTTTTTTTTTTTGGTGAGTCTTTGTCTGGTTTCAACATCAGGGTAATGATGGCTTTATACGATGAGTTTGGAAGTATTCCCTCCACCTCCATTTTTTTTGAATAGTTTGAGTAGAATTGGCATTAATTCTTTAGATGTTTGATAATATTCACCAGTGAAGCGATTGGGTTCTAAGCTTTTCTTTGCTGGGAAACTTTTTATTACAGCTTTGATCCAAACTATAAGTTTCTTCAGGTTTTGGATTTCTTCATGGTTCAATCTTGGTAAGTTGTATGTTTTTAGGCATGTATCCATTTCTTCCAGGTTTTCCAGTTTATTTGCATATAGTTCTTCCTCACAGTAGCCACTAATGATTCTTTGAATTTCAGTAGTATTAGTGGTAATGTATCCTTTTTCATCTCTAATTGTATTTATTTGGGTCTTCTCCATTTTCTTCTTAGTGTAGCTAAAGTTTTGTCAATTTTATCTTTTAAAAAAAAACAATATTTAATTTGTCAATCTCTTGTATTTTGTTTAAATTTCATTTATTTCTGCTCTTACCTCTATTATTTGTATTGTTTTCTTTGTTTCAGTTTCATTTATTTCTTCTCTGACCTTTTCTTCCACTAATTTTGAGTATGGTTTGCTCGTTTTTCTAGTTCTTTAAGATGCATCATTAGGTTGTTTATTTGAAGTTTTTCTTCTTTTTTTGATGTAAGCACTTATAGCCATAATCTTCCCTTTTAGTGATGCTTTCATTGGTTCCCAGAGGGTTTTGTATGTTGTGTTTCCATTATCATTTGTTTCAAAAAAATTTTCAATTTCTTATTTAATATATTCATTCTCTCACTTGTCATTCAGAAGCATATTGGTTTTTTTTTTTTGTGTGTGTGTGTGTGGTCACTTTTAGAATAGGTATGATGTGATACAGAGAAAAATGTATGTTTTGTGGATTTGGGGTAGAGAGTTCTGTAAATATTTAAGTCTAGTTATTCCAGGTCTGAGTTCAAGTCCTGGATATCCTTGGTAATTTTCTGTCTCATTGATCTAATATTGACAATGTAATGTTAAAATCTCCCACTATTTTTATGTGGTGGTCAAAGTCTCTTTGTGAGTCATTAAGAACTTGCCTTATGTATTTGGATGCTCCTGTATTGGGTACGTATATATTTAGGATCATTAGCTCTTCTTGTTGCACTGATCCTTTTACCATTATGTAATGTCCTTCTTTGTCTCTTTTGGTCTTTGTTGCTTTAAGGTCTATTTTATCAGAGACGAGAATTGCAAGTCCTGCTTTTTTTTTTTGGCACTCCATTTGGTTGATAAATCTTCCTCCATCCCTTTGTTTTGAGTCTTTGTGTATCCTTGCATGTGAGATGGGTCTGGATGCAGCATACTGATAGTTTTTGGCTTTTTATGCAATTTGCCTGTCTGTGGCTTTTGATTGGGGCATTTAGTCCATTTAAATTTAGGATTGATATTGATATATATGAGTTTAATACTGCCATTTAATGCTGACTGGCTGTTTTGCCCATTAGTTAATGTAAATTCTTCATTATGGAGATGCTCTTTACCTTTTGGTATGTTTTTAGAATGGCTGATACTGGTTGTTCCTTTCTATGTGTGATGCTTCTTTCAGAAGCTCTTGTAAAGCAGGCCTGTTGATGATGAAATCTCTAAGTACTAGCTTGTTCGCAAATAATTTTATTCTTCCTTTGCTTATGAAGCTTAGTTTGGCTGGATATGAAATTCTGGGCTGCAAGTTCTGTTCTTTAAGGATGTCGAATATTGGCCCCCACTCTCTTCTGGCTTGTAGGGTTTCTGCTGAGAGATCTGCTGTGAGTCTGATAGGCTTCCCTTTGTGGGTAACCTGACTTCCTCTCTGGCTACCGTTAGTATTTTCTCCTTCATTTCAACACTGATGAATCTAACAATTATGTGCCTTGGGGTTGATCTTCTTGAGGAATATCTTTGTGGTGTTCTCTGTATTTCCTGGACTTGAATATTGTCCTGCCTTGCTAGGTTGGGAAAATTTTCCTGGATAATATCCTGAAGAATATTTTCCAGCTTGGATTCATTCTCTTCATCACATTCAGGTACACCTATCAAATGCAGATTAGGTCTTTTCACATAGTTCCATATTTCTTGGATACTTTGCTCATTCCTTTTTAACCTTTTTTCTCTAAACTTGTCTTTTCGTTTTATTTCATTAAGTTGGTCTTTGACCTCTGATATCCTTTCTTCTGTTTGATCAATTTGACTGTTAAAACTTGTGCATACTTCGCGAAGTTCTCGTATTGTTTTTCAGCTCTATTAATTCACTTATATTCCTCTCTAAGTTATCTATTCTAGTGCGCACTTCGTCCAACCTTTTTTCAAGGTTCTTAGTTTCTTTGTATTGGGTTAGAACATGTTCTTTTAGCTCACAGAAGTTTCTTATCATCCACCTTCTGAAGCCTGATTCTGTCAATTCATCACCCTCATTCTTCATCAGGCCTTGTTCCATTGCTGATAAGGAGCTGCAATCCCCTGTAGGAGGAGAGACATTCTGATTTCAGGTGTTTTCAGCCTTTCTGCGCTGGTTTCTTCCCATCTTTCTGGATTTACTGAACTGTTGACCTTGTAATTGCTGACTTTCAGATTGGGTCTTCGAGCTTGTTGGTGATGAAGCTTTTTCTGTTTCTTGGCTTTCCTTCGGCAGACGCCCCTCCCCCACAGAGCTGGATCTTCCCAGGTTCAGCTGTGCTTGCTGTAAAACTCTCAATCTATGGAGGTGATTCAAGATGGTGCTGTAGGAGCAGCTCAGGATTGCCGCTCCAGTAAAAGCGCACAGGGTGAGTGGATGCCGCATTTCCAGACGAATTTTTATTGCCCACAGACCAGGAGAGTCCCAAGTGGAGGAGCCCCACGGGTTGCCAGCTCAGCTGTTTTGCCGGCATGGCTGTTTTGGCTGGCGCCGCAGCATAGCAGCTCTCTGTACAAAATACACTTGTCTGGTTGCCCTGTTAAACTGGCAATTGGAGATCCGGGAAGGCAGATTAGCCCATTCATCTGATTAAAAGGGACTGAAACATAAAGCCAGGCCAGGAGATTCCCAGGCAGCAACATTGTTTCAGCCGGCGCACTGGGTTGCTGCAGGGGAAATCACACAGATCCCGGCGTCCTTTCAGCAGGCGACTGGAACACCTGGGAGAGAGTCAACCGTTCAACTTAAAAAAAAAAAAGGGCTCTGAGGCAGCAAGCCAGGTGATCAGGCTCCGCGGGTCCCACGCCCACAAAAACAAACAAAGAAAAAACAGCAATTGGAAATGCTCGGGGTTGAGAGTTTCACGGCAAGCACAGTGAAAACTGGGATGGCCCAGCTCTGTGGGGAGGGGTGTCCATCATTACCGAGGCACTCCACCCCTACAGAGGTAGTGTGCCATTGCTGACGCAGCCTGCCGTTGCTGAGGCAACTCGCCATAACAGAGAGTCTGCGATTACAGAGGCGGGCCAACATTGCCGAGGCAGTTCTAACCACACGCATACAAACAGGACTGCAGGGAAATACACATGGCAGCAGGGCAGAGCCAGCAGCAGGCGGAACCCACAAAGCCTCTGCAAAGCTTTAGCAAAGCCTCTGCAGGCAGTGACTAGGCTGCATCCTTGCTGGGCAGGACAGCTCTGAAAAAAAAAAAAAAAAAAGGGCAGCAGTGCAACAGATACTCATAAATAAAGCCCTAACTCCCCGGGACAGAGCATCTGGGGAAAAAATGGGGTTTATGAGTTCTGCTGCAGCAGTCCCTGCCGAGCAGCTCTGAATGAACAATGGAGCTCACAACTCAGCACTTAAACTCCTATAAAGAACAGACTGTCTCCTCAAGCTGCTCCTTGACCCCCATATATCCAAAGAGTTGACTCACAAAGGACTGATCAGACTGACATTTGGCGGGCATCATTATGGGACAAAGATAGCAGAAGAAGAAACTGGTAGCAACCCTTACTGTTCTGCAGCTGCTGCAGGTGACCCCCAGGCAAGCAGGACTTGTAGTGGACCTCAGCAGTCCTAAAGTAGAGGGGCCAGGCTGTTAGAAGGAAAAGTAAGAAACAGAAATAACTTCACCATCAACAATCTGGATGTCCACTCAGAGACCCAATCTGAAAAGCAGCAACTACACAGAAGACAGGTGGATAAATCCACAAAGATGGGAAGAAACCAGCGCAAAAAGGAGGAAAACACCCGAAACCAGAACACCTCGCCTCCTACAAGGGATCACAACTCCTCACCAGCAAAGGAACAAAGCTGGATGGAGAATGAGTGTGATGAAATGACGGAATCAGACTTTAGAGGGTGGGTAATAAGAAACATGAGCTAAAAGAACATGTTCTAACTCAATGCAAAAAACTAAGAACCTTGAAAAAATATCTGATGAAATGATAACAAGAATGAACAACTTAGAGAGGAATATGAGTGCATTGATGGAGCTGAAAAACACAACATGAGAACTTTGCAAAGCATGCACAAGTTTCAATAGCCGAAATGACCAAGCAGAAGAAAGGATAGCAGAGGTTGAAGAACAACTCAATGAAATAAAATGAGATGGCAAGATTAGAGAAAAAAGCACAAAAAGGAATGAACAAAATCTCCAAGAAATGTGGGACTATGTGAAGAGACCTAATCTACGTTTGATAGGTGTACCTGAATGTGACGAAGAGAATGAATCCAAGCTGAAAAATACTCTTCAGGTTATTATCCAGTTCCCCAACCTAGCAAGGCAGGCCAATATTCAAATCCAGAAAATACAGAGAACACCACAAAGATATTCCTCAAGAATAGCAACCAAAGGCACATAATCATCAGATTCACCAGGGTTGAAATGAAGGAGAAAATG
The DNA here is from genome assembly GCA_031835075.1 of Saguinus oedipus. NCBI lineage: Eukaryota > Metazoa > Chordata > Mammalia > Primates > Cebidae > Saguinus > Saguinus oedipus. The sequence goes on from CM063176.1 coordinate 51,636,495, forward strand.
CTACGGGCAGCCAGAGAGAAAGGTTGGGTTACCCACAAAGGGAAGCCCATCAGACTCACAGCAGATCTCTCGGCAGAAACCCCTACAAGCCAGAAGAGAGTGGAAGCCAATATTCAACATCCTTAAAGAACAGAATGTTCAACCCAGAATTTCATATCCAGCCAAACAAAGCTTCATAAGTAAAGGAAAAATCCTTCGTGAACAAGCAAGTACTCAGACATTTTGTCACCACAAGGCCTGCTTTACAAGAGCCCGTGAAAGAGGCACTAAACATAGAAAGGAACAACCAGTACCAGCCACTCCAAAAAAACACCAAATGCTAAAGAGCATCAACAAAATGAAAAACCTGCATCAACTAACGAGCAAAACAGCCAGCTAGAATCAAAATGGCAGTATCAAATTCACACATAACAATACTAACCCTAAATGTAAATGGGCTAAATGCACCAATCAAAAGACACAGACTGGCAAATTGGATAAAAAGCCAAAACCCATCGGTGTGCTGTATCCAGGAAACCCATCTCACATGCAAGGATATACAAAGTCTCAAAATAAAGGGATGGAGGAAGATTTACCAAGCAAATGGAGAGCAAAAAGAAGCAGGAGTTGCAATTCTCATCTCTGATAAAATAGACTTTAAAGCAACAAACATCAAAAGAGACAAAAAAAGGATATTACATGATGGTAAAAGGATCGATACAACAAGAAGAGCAAACGATCCTAAATATATATGGACCCAATACAGAAGTATCCAGATATATGAGGCAAGTTCTTAATGACTTACAAAGAGACTTAGACTCCCACAAAATAATAGTGGGACACTTTAGCACTCCACAGTTAATATGAGATCAACCAGAAATAAAATTAACAAGGATATCCAGGACTTGAACTCAGACCTGGAACGAGCAAACCTCATAGACATTTACAGAACTCTCCACCCCAAATCCACAGAATATACATTCTTCTCAGCACCACATCACACCTACTCTAAAATTGACCATATAATTAGAAGTAAATCACTCCTCAGCAAATGCAAAAGAAGTGAAATTATAACAAACAAGTCTCTCAGACCACAGTGCAATCAAGTTAGAACTCAGAATTCAGAAACTAACTCAGAACCACACAGCTTAATGGAAACTGAACAATTGGCTCTTGAATGTTGTTGACTGGATAAACAATGAAATGAAGGCAGAAATAAAGAAGTTCTTTGAAACTAACGAGAATGAAGACACAACATACCAGAATCTCTGGGACACATTTAAGTCTCTAGAGGAAACTACATAGCCATAAGTGCCCACATGAGAAGAAAGGAGAGATCCAAAATTGACACCCTATTGTCAAAACTGAAAGAGCTAGAGGAGCAAGATCAAAACAACTCAAAACCTAGCAGAAGACAAGAAATAACTAAGATCAGAGCAGAACTGAAGGAGATAGAGACACGAAAAACCCTTCAAAAAATCAATAAATCCAAGAGCTGATTTTTTGAAAAGATCAACAAAATAGACCACTAGCCAGATTAATAAAAAGAAAAGAGAGAATAACCAAATATAGATACAATAAAAAATGATAAAGGGGAAATCACAGATTCCACAGAAATTCAATCCATCATCAGAGAATATTACAAAGAACTCTATGCACATAAACTAGTAAACCTGGAAGAAATGGATAAATTCCTGGACACTTGTTTCCTCCCAAGCCTAAACCAGGAAGAAGTTGAAACTATGAATAGACCAATAACAAGATCTGAAGTTGAGGCAGCAATTAAGAGCCTACCAGAGAAGGGAATGATCCAAGATGGCTGACCGCTAACATCTTGGGATTGCAGCTCCCAGTGAAAGCACATAGAACAAGAGGACGCCACACATTCAGACAAATTTTGGTCACTCACGGAGCAGAAGATTCTCAGTGGAGGAGCCGCCCGGGTCACCAGTGCGACTCTTGTGGCCGGCACAGTGGTTTTGCCGGCACCTCAGCGTGGCAGCTCTTGGTGCAGAGTAAACGAGACTGGTTCCCCTTCTGACCAAGGTTTGGAGATCCGGGAAGGCAAAGTAGCCTATTACAGACTGAAGAAGGAAGCCAGACTGGAGATTCCCAGGCAGAAAAGCACCATCAGTCTTAACGCTGCTGTTTTGGCTGGCGCAGTGGGTTGCTCATATTTTGGCCCTGGAAATTAACAACTTGGATGTCCACTCAGAGACCTAATTTGAAAATTGGTAATTACAAAGACGAAAGGTGGATAAATTTACAATGATGGGAAGAAACCAGCATAAAAAGGCTGAGAATACTCAAAATCAGAATGCTTCTCCCTCTAAAGAGGATCACAGTTCCTCATCAACAAGGGAACAAGGCATGATGGAGACTGAGCACATTCTATTAACAGAATCAGGCTTCAGAAGGTGGATAATAAGAAACTTCTGTGAGTTAAAAGAACATGTTGTAGCCCAATGTAAAGAAACTAAGAACTCTGAAAAAAGGTTTGACGAAATTCTAAGGAGAATAGACAACTTAGAGAGGAATATAAGTAAATTAATGGAACTGAAGAATACAATATGGGAACTCCAAGAAGTATGCACAGGTTTAAACACTCGAATTATTCAAGCAGAAGAAAGGATATCAGAGGTCAAAGACCAACTTAATGAGATAAAACGAGAAGACAAGAATAGAGAAAAAAGGATAAAAAGGAATGAGCAAAGTCTCCAAGAAATATGGGACTATGTGAAAAGACCAAATCTACGTTTGATAGGTGTACCTGAATGTGACGGAGAGAATGAATCCAAGCTGGAAAATGTTCTTCAGGATATGATTCAGGAAAATTTTCCTAAACTAGCAAAGCAGGACAACACTCAACCCCAGGAAATACAGAGAACACCACAAAGATTCCTCAAGAAGAGCAACCCCAAGGCACATAATCGTTAGATTCACCAGGGTTGAAATGAAGGAGAAAATACTAAGGGCAGCCAGAGAGAAAGGTCAGGTTACCCACAAAGGCTCGAAGCCTATCAGACTTACAGCAGATCTCTCAGCAGAAACTCTACAAGCCAGAAGAGAGTGGGGGCCAATATTCAACATCCTTAAAGAACAGAACTTTTAGCCCAGAATTTCATATCCAGCCAAACTAAGCTTCACAACTGAAGGAAAAATAAAATCTTTTATGAACATGCAAGTACTCAGAGATTTTATTACCACGAGGCCTGCTTTACAAGAGCTTCTGAAAGAAGCATTACACATAGAAAGAAACAACCAGTATTAGCCTTTCTAAAAATATACCAAAAAGTAAAGAGCATCAACATAAAGAAGAATTTACATCAACAAATGAATAAAATAGCCAGTTAACATCAAATGGCAGTCATCCTAAATTTAAAGCGACTAAATCCCCCAATCAGAAGATACAGCCAAAACCCAATGGTACCCATTTCACATCCAAGGATACACAAAGACTCAAAACAAAGGGATGGAGAAAGAGTAACCAACTAAATGGAGAGCGAAAATAAATAAATAAAAAGCAGGAGTTGCAATTCTCACAACTGATAAAATAGATTTCAAAGCAACAAAGATATGTGGTAGAAGGATCAATGCAACAATAAGAACTAACAATCCTAACACCCAGATACATAGAGACTTATACTCAATGAGACAGAAAATTAATAAGGATATCAAGGACTCGAACTCAGATCCGGAACAAGTAAACTTAATAAATATTTATAGAGCTCTCCACTTTAAATACACAAAATATACATTCTTGTCAATACCATATCACACCTACTCATAGGTTTAAATGAAATATTCATTGGCCATTATTAATACCCATTTCTTTTAGAATAAAGCAACATTTCCATTCTCTCCCCCTCTTTTTCTTCCTCTTTCTTCCTCTCCTTCACTCCTTTTTTTTCTTTCCTTCTCTCAAGGAAAAAAAAAAAAAAAAAAGCCTACCACACAAAAAAAAGCCCAGGTCCAGATGAGTTCACAGCCCAATTCTACCAAACACACAAAGAGGAACTGTTACCATTCCTTCTGAAACTATTCCAAATAATCCAAAAAGAGGGAATCCTTCCCACATCATTTTATGAGACCAACATCATCCTGATACCAAAACCCGGCAGAGACTCAACAAGAAAAGAAAACTTCAGACCACTATCCATGATGAACATAGACGCAAAAATCTTCAATAAAATACTGGCAAGCTGATTGCAACAGCACATCAAAAAGCGTATTCATCATGATCAAGTAGGATTCATCCGGGGATGGAAGGCTGGTTCAACATATGCAAGTCTATAAACGTAATTCACCACATAAACAGAACCAAACACAAAAACCACATGATTATCTCAATTGACGCAGAGAAGGCCTTTGACAAAATTCAATGCCCTTTATGCTAAAAACCCTCAATAAACTTGGTATTGATGGAATGTATCTCAAAATAATAAAAGCTATTTATGACAAACCAACAACCAATATCATACTTAATGGGCAAAAACTGGAAGCATTCCCTTTGAAATCTGGCACTAGATAAGGATGCCCTTTCTCACAACTCCTATTCAATATAGTACTAGAAGTTCTAGCTAGAGCAATCAGGCAAGAAAAAGAAATAAAGGGTATTCAAATAGGAAAGGAGGAAGCCAAATTGTCTCTATTTGCAGATGACATGATAGTATATCTAGAAGAACCCATCGTCTCAGCCCAAAACTCCTGAAACTGGTAAGCAACTTCAGCAAAGTCTCAGAATACAAAATCAATGTGTAAAAATTATAAGCATTCCTACACACCAATAACAGGCTTAAAGAGAGCCAAATCAAGAACAAGCTGCCATTCACAATTGCTACAAAGAGAATAAAATACCTAGGAATACAACTAACAAGGAACATAAAGAACCTCTTCAAGGAGAACTACAAACCACTGCTTAACGAAATAAGAGAGGACACAAACAGATGGAGAAACATTCCATGTTCATGGTTAGGAAGAATCAATATCGTGAAAATGGCCATACTGCCCTAAGTAATTTAGAGGTTCAATACTATCCCCATCAAGCTACCAATGACCTTCTTCACAGAACTGGAAAAAACCACCTTAAACTTCATAGGGAACCAAAAGAGAGCATGCATAGCCAAGTCAATTCTAAACCAGAGATACAGACCAATGGAACAGAACAGAGGCATCGGAGGCAACACCACATATCTACAACCATACAATCCTTGATAAACCTGACAAAAACAAGCAATGGGGAAAGGATTCCCTGTTTAATAAATGGTGTTGGGAAAACTGGCTAGTCATGTGCAGAAACCAGAAACTAGACTCCTTCCTGACACCTTACACTAAAATTAACTCCAGATGGATTAAAGACTCAAACATAAGACCTGGCACCATAAAAACCCTAGAAGAAAATCTAGGCAAAACCATTCAGGACATAGGAGTAGGCAAGGACTTCATGACCAAAATACCAAAAGCATTGGCAACAAAAGCCAAAATAGACAAATGGGACCTAATCAAACTCCACAGCTTCTGCCCGGCAAAATAAACAGTCATTAGAGTGAATCGGCAACCAACAGAATGGGAAAAAATTTTTGCAGTTTACCCATCTGACAAAGGGCTGATATCCAGAATTTACAAAGAACTCAAACAGACTTACAAGAAAAAAACAAACAAGCCCATTGAAAACTGGGCAAAGGATATTAACAGACACTTTACAAAGGAAGACATACATGAGGCCAACACATATGAAAAAATGCTCATCACTGGTCATTAGAGAAATGTAAATCAAAACTGCATTGAGATACCATCTCACGCCAGTTAGAATGGTGATCATTAAAAAATCTGGAGACAGCAGATGCTGGAGAGGATGCGGAGAAATAGGAACACTCTTACACTGTTGGTGGAAGTGTAAATTAGTTCAACCATTGTGGAAGACAGTATGGCAATTCCTCAAGGACCTAGAAATAGAAATTCCATTTGACCCAGCAATCCCATTACTGGGTATATATCCAAAGTACTGTAAATTGTTCTACTATAAGGACACATGCACATGAATGTTTACTGCAGCACTGTTTACAATAGCAAAGACCTGGAACCAACCCAAATGCCCATCGTCGATAGACTGGACTGGGAAAATGTGGTACATATACACCATGGAATATTATGTAGCAATCAAAAACAATGAGTTAGTGTCCTTTGTAGGGACATGGATGAATCTGGAGAACATCATTCTCAGCAAACTGACACAAGAACAGAAAATGAAATACCGCATGTTCTCACTCACACGGGTGATGAACAATGAGAACCCATGGACACAAGGAGGGGAGCACTACACACTGGGGTCTATTGGGGGGAATAGAGGAGGGACAGCGGGGTGTTGGAGTTGGGGAGGGATAGCATGGGGAAAAATGCCAGATGTGAGTGAAGGGGAGGAAGGCAGCAAATCACACTGCCACGTGTGTACCTATGCAACTATCTTGCATGTTCCGCACATGTACCCCAAAACCTAAAATGCAATAAAAAAAAAACCCTCTCAATCTTCAGTGCTTCCAATTGCTGTTTTTTTGGTGTGCTTCCGTCCCCTTCAATCAGCTGAATGGGTGACTCTGCCTTCCTGAAGCTCCAAATGCCAACTAAAAGGGAACCCAGTCCTGTATACTCAGTACTGAGAACCGCTGTGCTGGTGCACCGAGAAAACACCCATGGTGGCCAATAGAGTAGTGCTGGTGACCCGTGGGGCTCCTCCACTGGGAATCTCCTGGTCCGTGGGCAACAAAAATTCGTCTGGAAGTATGGTGTCCACTCACTCTATGTGCTTTCACTGGGAGCTACAATCCTGAGCTACTGCTAATCAGCCATCTTGGATCTCTCCTGTTATTTTCTCTCAGAAGCATATTGTTTAATTTCCATGTGTTTATATAATTTCCAAAATTCCTCTTGTTACTGACCTCTAGTTTTATTCACTTTTTTTTCAGAGAAGATGCCTGATATTACTTTAACTTTTTGAGTGTTTTAAAGACTTGTTTTGTGACCTAACATATAGTCTGTGTTTGAGAATGATCCATATCCTGATGAGAAAAATGTATATTCTGCAGCTGTTGGATGAAATGTTCTGTAAATATCTATTAGGTCCATTTGGAGTATACTGCAGATTAAGTCTGATGTTTCTTTACTGACTTTTTGTCTGGATGGTGTGTCCAATGCTGAAAGTGAGGTGTTGAATTCTGCAGCTATTATTGTATTGTATCTCTCTCTTTAGTGCTAATGATATTTATTTTATATATCTGGGTGTTCTAAGTTTTGGGTGCATATATCTCTACAAACTGTCATATCATGTTGTTGAGTTGACCCCTTTATCATTACATAATAACCTTCTTTGTTTCTTCTTACAGTTTTTGTCTTGAAATGTATTTCTTCTGATATAAGTATAGCTACTCCTGCTCTTTTCTGGGTTCTATTTGCATGGAATGTCTTTTTCCGTCCCTTTGTTTTCAGTCTCTGTGGGTCTTTATAGGTGAAGTGCAGGCAAGAGATTGTTGGGTCTTGTTTTTTCAGTCCATCCAGCCACTCCATGTCCTTTGATTGGAGACTTTATCCCATTTGCATTCAATGTTACTATTGATAAGGACTTGTTCCTGCCATTTGGTTGTTTTATGTTTTTTTTTTTTTTTAAATGGTCTTTTCTTCCTGTCTTTCCTTTTTGTGAAGGTGATTTTCTCTGGTGGTATGTTTTAGTTTCCTGCTTTTTATTTTTCTGTGTATCTGTTGTGTGTTTTTAGATTTGAGGTTACCATGAGGCATGCAGATTATCTTACAACATATTAAACTGATGAGAAATTATTGGACTGCAAAAAGAAGCCAAAAGAGAACTAATAAAACCTTTATACTCAAATATTGTCTTCTCATTTAACAACTTGTTTCTATTTATATTTTATTATACTATGACTTGAAAAGTTGTGCAGTTATTGTTTTTGACTGGTTCATCTATGAGTCTTCCTGCTATGAGTAGTTTACACACCATAATTACAGTGTTACAATATTCTGTGTTTTTTCTTTGTATATACTATTACCACTGAGTTTTGTACCTTCAGATGATGTCTTATTGCACAACATCCTTTTCTTGCAGATTGAAGAACTCTGTTTAGCATTTCTTGTATGTCAGGTCTGATGTTAATGAAATCCCTAAGCTTTCATTTGTCTGTGAGTCTTTTTACCTCCTTCCTGTTTGAAAGATATTTTCACTGGGTATTCTATTCTAGGGGTAAAAGTATTTTTCCTTCAGCACTTCAGATGTGTCAAGCCACTCTTTCCTAGCTTCCAAACTTTTCCACTGAAAAGTTTGCTGCCAGATGTACTGGAGGTCCACTGTATGTTATTTGTTTGTTTCATCTTGCTGCTTTTAGGATCTTTCTTTATCCTTGACCTTGGGAATTTGATTATAAATGCATTGAAGTAGTCTTCTTTGGGTTGAATCTGCTTGATGTTCTGTAACTTTCTTGGACTTTGATATTGTTATCTTTTTCTGGATTTTGGAAGTTCTCTGTTACTATCTCTGAATAAACTTCCTATTTCTGTCTGTCTCCTCTTTAATGCCAACAGCTCTTAGATATGCCTTTTTGGGGCTACTTTCTAGATCTTTTGGTGTGCTTATTTTTTGGTCTCCCTCTGACTGTGTATGTTCAGATAACCTGTCTTCAAGGTCACTAATTCTTTTCTTCTTGATCAGTTCTGCTAGTAAGAGACTTTGATGCATTCTTCAGTATATTAATTGCATTTTTCAACTCCAGAATTTGCTTTTCAAAAATTATTTAATCTCTGTTAAATTTATCAAATAGGATTTTGAATTTCTTCTCTGTTTTCCTGAATTTCTTTGAGCTTCCTCAAAAGAGCTATTCTGAACTCTCTTTTTGAAGCGTCACATATCTGTCTCTCCAGGATTGGCCCCTGGTGCCTTATTTAGTTCGTTTGGTGAGCTCATGCTTTCTGAATGGTCTTGATGCTTGTGAGTGTTCATCAGTGTCTAGACATTGAAGAATTAGGTATTTGTTGTAGTGTTCACAGTCTGGGCTTGATTGTGCTTATTCTACTGGGAAAGACTTTCCAGGTATTTGAAGGGACTTTTGTGCTATAATCTGTTTTTGGCCACTGCAGAGATACCTGTATTTGTGGGCCTACTAGTCCAATAATGTGGTTCCTGTGGATTCACAGAGGCACCACCTTGATGGTCTTGGATGAGGTCTGCAAGAATTCTGTGCATTACCATGTGGAGATTCTTGTTCTCTTCCCTTGCTTTGTCCCTAACAAATGGAGTCTTTCCCTCCTTCTATGCTGAAATGCCTGGAGCTGGGGGAGTGGTGACACAAGCAGCCCTGTGACCATCACTACTGGGACTGTTAAACCTGAAACAAGCATAGCATTGGGTATTGCTCAAGGCTCACTGTCACCACTACATGGCTACCATTTATGTTCTCAGTCAAGCCCTAGGGATCTACAATCAGCACCTCGTGAAGCCAGCCAGTCTTTTGTTCTTGCTTTCAGGGTTGTGAGGTGCCCCAGGCCCCAGATGGGTCCAGAAATGCTATCCAGGAGCAGGATCTGATTCCAGAAACCATAAAAATCTTCCTGGTGCTTTATCCTACTATGGTTAAGCTGGCACTCAAACCACAAGACAAAATTCTTCCCACTCTTCTTTCCCCAGGCAGAGGAGTCTCTCCCCATGTCTATTACCACATGCCCACAGGGAGTATCGCCAATGTTCACTTAAGACCCAAGGACTCTTCAGTCAGCGTGTGGTGAATGCTCTCAAATCTGTGACTCACCCTTCAGGTCAGTGGGCTACCTTCTAGCCCAGGATAGGTCAAGAAATACCATCTAAGAGCCAAGGCCTGGAAGTGGGGACCCCAAAAGCCTTCTTGGATGTCTTCCCAATTGTGTCTGAGCCGGCACCTAAGCAGCAAAACAAAGTCCCCTTTATTCTTCCCTCTGCCTTTTCCAAGCAGAAGTCTTACCTGCAGTCATCACAGCTGTAAATATACTGGGCCATACTTGAAGCCAGCATGTCTCAGAATCTCACTTAAGACCTCTAACATGTACTACCTGGTTATCACTGCTAATTATTCAGGGCCCAAAGGCTCTTTAGTCAGTAAGTGATGAATCCTTACAGGACTGGGTCCTTCCTGTCAATGTAGTAGCTTTCCTTTCGGCCCAGGGTGTGTCTAGAAATGTCATCTGGGACCTAGAGCCTGAAATGGGGGTCTCGATGACTCGGCCCATTACCCTATACTACTGTGGCTGAACTGGTATTTAAGCTTTAAGATAAAGTCCTCTTCACTTTCCCTCTCCTCTCAAGTGAAAGGAGGGGTCTATTTTAGAGCTGCAAGCTGTGCTGCCTCAGGTTGAGGGAGGGCTGATGCAGGCACTCCCTTGGCCACCCTCACTGGTGTCTCACTAGGTGGTATGCCCCCAAGTCCACTGGCTCCAAGCCCAGCAAAGCCCTAGAAGTTGCCTATAGATTGCAGTCCTTGTGGTCTAGACTGCCTTTCAAGTTTATTTAGGACTCCAGAGTACTTTAGCCTGCAGTGGTGAGGTTTGTGGGATCTCAAGCTCCAACCACTGGAATGGGAGATTTCCTCCCTGGCTAGGGCTGGTCTGAATGCTCTCTATACAGAAGCCGGCTGAGTTCTGTGCAGCGTTGGCAGCAGTGAGTTCCAATGCAAAGTTTCACAACTGCTTACTCTCCCCTCCTGCAAGTGGATTTATTCTCCATGGCAGGTGCTGGGAGATGGGGGAGAGGTGGTGTCAGCAATTGAACTCTCTTTTCTTTTCTTTCTTTTTTTTTTTTTTGAGATGGAATTTCGCTCTTGTTACCCAGGCTGGAGTGCAATGGCGCAATCTCTGCTTACTTCAACCTCTGCCTCCTGGGTTCAAGTGATTTTCCTGTCTCAGACTCTCGAGTAGCTCGGACTACAGGCATGCGAAACCATGTTCAGTGAATTTTTGTACTTTTAGTACAGACCAGGTTTCACCATGTTGGCCAGGATGGTCTTGCTCTCTTGACCTTGTGATCCATCTGCCTCAGCCTCCCCAAGTGTTAAAATTACAGGAGTGAGCCACTTTGCCTGGCCTGTTACTTTTTGTCTTTCTGAAAGTAGCTATTCTAAGATGACACCTCATTGTGGTTTTTATCTGTGTTTCTCTGATGATTAGTGATGTTGAGCATTTTTCCATAAACCCATGGCCATTTGTATGCCTTCTTTTGAGAAATGTCTACTCGTGTCCTCTGTATATTTAAGAATCAGATTTTTCTTCACAGCTTAGATGTCTGAGTTCCTTGTATATAATGATCTGGATATTAATCCTTTGTTTAGGTGAATAGTTTGCAAATATTCTCTCCCATTCTGTAAGTCGTCTTTTTACTCTATTAATTATTTCCTTTTTTGTGCAGACGCTTTTTGGTCTGATATATTCCCACTGGTTTACTTTTGCTTTTGTTGCCTGGTATTCTGAGCTCTTATTCATAAAACCTTTTCACAGGCCAATGTCCTGAAGTCCCTGCTTTTTCTTCTGCTAATTTTGTATTTTTGGTCTTACCTTTATGTCTTTAATCCATTTTGAGTTAATTTTTGTATAGGATGAGTGATATGAGTTTAATTTTATTCTTCTACATAGGTATACCCAGTTTTCTCAGCACCATTTATTGAAGAGACTATCCTTTACCCAATGAATGTTCTTAGTGTCTCTGTCAAAAATCAGTTGGCTGTAGATATATGTATTAACTTTTGGATTCTCTATCCTGTTCCATTTGTCTATATGTATGCTTTTATGCCAGCACCATGCTGTTTTGGTTACTACAGCTTTGTAGTATATTCTGAAGTGTGGTAATGTGAGTCTTCCAGTTTTTTCTTTTTGGTGAGCACTGTTTTGGTAATTCTGGGTCTTCTGTGCTTCCATATAAATTTTCAGATTTTTTTTTTTTTCTATTTCTGTGAAGAATACAATCAGTATTTTGATAGAAACTGCATTCAATCTGTAGACTGCTCTGGGTAAGATGGTAATTTTAATAATACTAGTTTTTATGATCTATGAGTATGGGATGTCTTTCCATTTATTTGATAGTCTTTAATTTCCTTCATCAGTGTTTTTAGTTTTCCTCATAGAGATCTTTTGCATCCTTCATTAAGTGTATTCTGAGGGTTTCTTGTGTGTTGTGTGTGTGTGTGTGTGTGTGTGTGTGTGTGTGTGACTAACATAAATGGGATTATCTTCTTGATTACTTTTTTCAGCTAGTTCATAGTTTTTAATCTTAAAAAAAATATGATATTTTTCTATTTTACAAAAGGTTAGTAGGCAAACATTAGTTAAGGACTTCCTCATGGATACAAATCCCAGTACATGTCTAAGTAAATTAGGACTCAAACTTCTATACATATAGCTACTTTCCAAGTCCAATCTTTCTCCCCTGTATAAGTCCTCCTTCCCCTGAAAAATAAATGGTTTGGGGCTTTATTCTGTAGCAGAGGAAAATATTAAATACAATTTGGAAGGAGTCTTTTTCATAGTTTATGCTTTTTACAGACCATAAGAAAGTCTTTATAAAGGCATTAATCTTCTATGTTTTCATGGTTTTTATTTCTTATGATTAAAATGGATATTTCATTTGCTGGATCATTTCAGTTAATTTTTAAATAAAGTGTGGCAACTAGAACTGACCATTATCTGATCCATCAACATTTAGAAATTTTATCTAATCCATCAACATTTAGGGATTTAAATTCTTTAGTACAGTGATATCAGTGATTTGCATAGGTGATATCAGTGATTTGCATAGCAAAATTCCTAAACTGACTCCTCCATAAAACAATTTAAAAAATCTGGAAACTAACCAAAGACTTGCAGCAAACTGGGGGGCATTTATTTAAGAAAAAATGGCTAAACGACAGTAAGAATAGCTTTGTGCCATTTTAACTTGCTCTAGTCTGATCTCTCATTCCCCATTAGGAGCCTTGAAAACTACCCCAAATTCACAGTGCAGTCTTGTGTTCACTGAAATAAAAAAAAGTAGTTGGAGTGCTTTGCAAATCCTCATCACAAACAACTGTCATTATTTCACTTGAGTGGTGGATTCCCTCAGGGACCCCACTGATATAGAGGAACAAAAAGCAAACATAAGACATACAAAAACCAATAGCAAAAAGGCAAATGTGAACATTACTTTATCAGTAATTACACTAAATGTAAATGGATAAAATTCTCCAGTTAAAAGGCAGGATGAATTTAAAATAAAACATCATCCAACTATATGTCGTCTACATGCTACATATATATTTATATTCAAAGACACAAATAGGCTACAAATAAAATAATAGAAAAATACATAGCATGGATACAGCAACTGAAAGAGAACTGGAGTGGCTATACTAATTTCAGAGAAGAAAACTGTTAACAGAGACTAAGACATTAAGATGAAATGGTCAATCCATCAAGAAGCTGTAACAATCATAACCTTTTATACAGCAAACAACAGAGCTCCAAAATACATTAAAAAGACAGACAGTACAGCAATGACAGTCAAAGACCTCAATGCTCCACTTCAATAATAAATAGAAATGAGCAGATGATCAAAAAGGACATAGATGATTTGATCAACATGATATAAACCAACTAGATCTAACAGACACCTAAGAACACTCCAACACCCAACAATAGCAGAAAAAAAAATTCTTCTCAAGTGCATACGGAATATTCTCCAGGAGAGATCATATGTTAGGCTAAGGCTATAAAATAAGTACTCAGTACTTAGAAGAACTGAAATCACAAAATGTATTTTCTCTGGTCACAGTGGAAAGAACCTAGAAATCAATAACTGAAGGAAAAGGAAATTCACAAGTATCTGAAAAACAAATTCCTACATAATCAATTGGTCAAAAAAAAAAAGCACAAAGAAAGTAGGAAATACTTGAGATAAAAATGAAAGCAGAGCATATGTTAAAATAAAACATCATCAGGCAGCGTGTGGTGGCTTAAGCCTGTAATCCCAGCACTTTGGGAGGCCCAGGTAGGCAGATCACTTGAGGTTGTGAGTTTGAGACCAGTCTGAACAACATGGTGAAACCCTGTCACTACTAAAAATACAAAAGTAGCCAGGTGTGGTAGCAAACACCTGTAATCCCAGCTACTCATGAGGCTGGGGCACAAGAATTTCTTGAACCCGGGAGGCGGAGGTTGTGGTGAACCAAGATTGTGCCATTGCATTCCAGTCTGGGCAACAAAAGCGAAACTCTGCCTCAAAAAAAAAAAAAAAAGAAAAAAACTCACCACCCCTAATCCACAGAATATACATTCTTCTCAGCACCACATCACACCTACTCCAAAATTGACCACATAATTGGAAGTATATCACTTCTCAGCAAATTCAAAAAAACGGAAATCATAAGAAACAGTCTCTCAGACCACAGTGCAAACAAGTTAGAACTCAGAATTTAGAAACTAACTCAGAACCGCACAGCTTCATGGAAACTGAACAACTGGCTCTTGAATGTTGACTGGATAAACAGTGAAATGAAGGCAGAAATAAAGAAGTTCTTCGAAACCAACGAGAACGAAGACACATCATAGCAGAATCTCCCGGACACATCTAAAGCAGTCTCTAGAGGAAAATATATAGCAGTAAGTGCCCACGAGAGGAAAGAAGAGATCCAAAATTGACACCCTATCGTCAAAATTGAAAGAGCTAGAAGAGCAAGATCAAAACAACTCAAAACCTAGCAGAAGACAAGAAATAACTAAGATCAGAGCAGAACTGAAGGAGACAGAGACACAAAAAAACCCTTCAAAAAATCAATAAATCCAAGAGCTGGTTTTTTGAAAACATCAACAAAATAGAAAGACCACTAGCCAGATTAATAAAAAAGAAAAGAGAGAATAACCAAATAGATGCAATGAAAAACGATAAAGGGGAAATCACCGCAGATTCCACAGAAATTAAAACCATCATCAGAGAATATTACAAACAACTCTATGCACATAAACTAGTAAACCTGGAAGAAATGGATAAATTCCTGGACACTTGCTTCCTCCCAAACCTAAGCCAGGAAGAAGTCGAAACCATGAATAGACCAATAACAAGACTGAAGTTGAGGCAGCAATTAAGAGCCTACCACACAGGCCGGGAGTGGTGGCACAAGCCTGTAATCCCAGCACTTTGGGAGGCCGAGGCGGGTGGATCACGAGGTCAAGAGATCGAGACCATCCTGGTCAACATGGTGAAACCCCGTCTCTAAAAAAAAATACACAAAATTACCCGGGCATGGTGGCACGTGCCTGTAATCCCAGATACTCAGGAGGCAGAGGCAGGAGAATTGCCTGAACCCAGGAGGCAGAGGTTGCGGTGAGCTGAGATCGCGCCATTGCACTCCAGCCTGGGTAACAAGGGTGAAACTCCAGCTCCAGATGGTTTCACAGCTGAATTCTACCAGACACACAAAGAGGAACTGTTGGCATTCCTTCTGAAACTATTCCAAATAATCCAAAAAGAGGGAATCCTTCCCAAATCATTTTATGAAACCAGCATCATCCTGATACCAAAACCCGGCAGAGACTCAACAAGAAAAGAAAACTTCAGGCCAATATCAATGATGAACATAGATGCAAAAATCTTCAATAAAATACTGGCAAGCTGATTGCAACAGCACATCAAAAAGCGTATCCATCATGATCAAGTAGGATTCATCCCGGGGATGGAAGGCTGATTCAACATACACAAGTCTATAAACGTAATTCACCACATAAACAGAACCAAAGACAAAAACCACATGATTATCTCAATTGAGGCAGAGAAGGCCTTTGACAAAATTCAACAGTCCTTTATGCTAAAATCCCTCAATAAACTCGGTATTGATGGAACGTATCTCAAAATAATAAAAGCTATTTATGACAAACCAACAGCCAATATCATACTGAATGGGCAAAAACTGGAAGCATTCCCTTTGAAATCTGGCACTAGACAAGGATGCCCTCTCTCACCACTCCTATTCAATATAGTACTGGAAGTTCTAGCCAGAGCAATCAGGCAAGAAAAAGGAATAAAGGGTATTCAAATAGGAAAGGAGGAAGCCAAATTGTCTCTATTTGCAGATGACATGATAGTATATCTAGAAGACCCCATTGTCTCAGCCCAAAAACTCCTGAAACTGATAAGCAACTTCAGCAAAGTCTCAGGATATAAAATCAATGTGCAAAAATCACAAGCATGCCTATTCACCAATAACAGACTTAAAGAGAGCCAAATCAAGAAAGAACTGCCATTCACAATTGCTACAAAGAGAATAAAATACCTAGGAATACAACTAACAAAGAACATAAAGGACCTCTTCAAGGAGAACTACAAACCACTGCTCAATGAAACAGGAGAGGACACAAAGAGATGGAGAAACATTCCATGTTCATGGTTAGGAAGAATCAATATCGTGAAAATGGCCATACTGCCCAAAGTAATTTACAAATTCAATGCTATCCCCATCAAGCTACCAATGACCTTCTTCATAGAACTGGAGAAAACCACCTTAAACTTCATATGGAACCAAAAGAGAGCCCGCATAGCCAAGTCAATTCTAAGCAAAAAGAACACAGCGGGAGGCATCACACTACTGGACCTCAAACTATACTACAAGGCTACAGTAATCAAAACAGCATGGTACTGGTACCAAAACAGAGATATAGACCAATGAAACAGAACAGAGGCATCGGAAGCAACACAACATATCTACAACCATACAATCCTTGATAAACCTGGCAAAAACAAGGAATGGGGAAAGGATTCCCTGTTTAATAAATGGGAAAACTGGCTAGCCTTGTGCAGAAAGCAGAAACTGGACCCCTTCCTGACACCTTACACTAAGATTAACTCTGGATGGATTAAAGACTCAAACATAAGACCTGGCACCATAAAAACCCTAGAAGAAAATCTAGGCAAAACCATTCAGGACATAGGAGTCGGCAAGAACTTCATGACCAAAACACCAAAAGCATTGGCAACAAAAGACAAAATAGACAAATGGGACCTAATCAAACTCCACCGCTTCTGCACGGCAAAAGAAACAGTCATTAGAGTGAATCGGCAACCAACAGAATGGGAAAAAATTTTTGCAGTTTACCCATCTGACAAAGGGCTGATATCCAGAATTTACAAAGAACTAAAACAGATTTACAAGAAAAAAACAAGCCCATTCAAAAATGGGCAAAGGATATGAACAGACACTTCACAAAGGAAGACATACATGAGGCCAACAAACACATGAAAAAATGCTCATCATCACTGTTCATTAGAGAAATGCAAATCAAAACTACATTGAGATACCATCTCACGCCAGTTAGAATGGTGATCATTAAAAAATCTGGAGACAACAGATGCTGGAGAGGATGTGGAGAAATAGGAACACTCTTACACTGTTGGTGGGAGTGTAAATTAGTTCAACCATTGTGGAAGACAGTATGGCAATTCCTCAAGGACCTAGAAATAGAAATTCCCTTTGACCCAGCAATCCCATTACTGGGTATATATCCAGAGGACTATAAATTGTTCTACTATAAGGACACATGCACACGAATGTTCACTGCAGCACTCTTTACAATAGCAGGCCTGGAACCAACCCAAATGCTCTTCGATGATAGACTGGACAGGGTAAATGTGGCATGTATACACCATGGAATATTATGCAGCAATCAAAAATGATGAGTTCGTGTCCTTTGTAGGGACATGGATGAACCTGGAAACCATCATTCTCAGCAAACTGACACAAGAACAGAAAATGAAATAGCGCATTTTTCACTCATAGGCTGGTGTTAAACAATGAGAACACATGGACACAGGGATGGGAGTACTACACACAGGGATTGGTTGGGCATAGGGGAGGGACAGTGGGAGGTGGGGACTTGGGGAGCGATAACATGGGGAGAAATGCCAGATACAGGTGAAGGGGAGGAAGGCAGCAAATCACAGTGCCACATGTGTACCTATGCAAGTATCTTGCATGTTCTTCACATGTACCCCAAAACCTAAAGTGCAATAGAAAAAAAGAAAATAAAAACCACAAAGAAAGAAAGAAACTAGAAACAAAAGAGAAAACTCACTCCTAAACCAGCAGAAGGAGGAATTAATAAAGAATCTGGTGGAAAGAAATATAATAGGAACATAAAATATCAGAAAAAAGTGAACCCCAAAATTGTTTTTTTGAAAAGATTAACAAAACTAACAAATGTTTAGTTAGGCTGACCAAGTACAAAAACAAAAAAGACTCAACTAAAATCAGGAATGAAAGAGGAGGTATTACTATGAAAAACTGTATGACAACAAATTGGAAAATCTACATGAAAGAGACACAATTCAAGAAAAACACAAACTATCAAAGTAGACTCAAAAGGAGATCGATAAGCTGACCAATAACAGAGACTGAATTAGTAACTTAAAAAGTAACTACAAAGAAAAAGAAACAAAAAAGAAAAGACCAAGATGGTTTCGCTGGTGAATTCTAATCAATCTTTCACAGTTTAGAAAGGAATACTTCTAAACTCATATTAAGGCCAACACTATCCTGACACCAAAATCAGACAATAGCATTCTGAGAATGCAAACCACAGACCAATATCCCTCAGATGCAAAAATACTGAACAAAAGGCTGACAAACTGAAACTCACTGCATATATAATGGATTAGATATCATGACTGTGATTTATCCCAGAAATGAATGATAGGTACAACATACAAAAATAATAACGTAATACACTAATTCAGTACATTAAAAAAAACCTCTGATAAAACCATCTCAATAGATGCAGAAAAAACGTTTGACAGATATCTAACAAACTAGTAACGAAATGGAAATTCCTTAACCTAATAAAGGCCATCTATAAAAACCCACAGATAATATCATACTTATTGGCAAAGGACTGAAAGCTTTCCTCTTCAGATAAGTCAAAAGACAAGGAAGGGGTGTCCACTCTCACCATCCTATTCAAAATTGTACTCAAGGTTCTAGCCATGGCAATCAGGCAAGAAAGTAAATGAGAAGACATACAGATTAGAAAGGAAGAGGTAAAATTATCTCTATTTTCAGATGAAATAGATAAAAATCCTAAGAAATACACTAAAACCTGTAATTGAGCTAATAAAGGTGACCAAAATTCCAGGATATAAGATCAATATACAAAACCATTCTTATTTATACATATTAGCAACAAGTCATTTAAGAATATTAAAAATAATTCTACTTAAAAAGAATAAAATATTTAAAAATAAATTTAACAAAAGTTTAAGATGTGTACATCTTTGAAAGAAATTAAATATCTAAGTAAACAAAAAAAAAACCCATGTTCATGTATCAGAAGAGTAAGTTATTTTTTCCTATATTAAAAATAGGACCAGGCGCAGTGGCTCATGCCTGTAATCCCAACACTTTGGGAAGCCAAGGTGGGTGTATCACTTGAGGTCAAGAGTTCAAGACCAGCCTGGCCAACATGGTTAAAACTCATCTCTACAATAAATTTGCCAGGTATGGAGGCGCATGCCTGTAGTCCCAGCAAGAGAAACGCTTAAACCCGGGAGACAGAGATTGCAGTGAGCTGAGGTTGCACCACAGCACTCCAGCCTGGCTGATAGAGTGAAAAAAAAAAAAAAAAAAGCTCTAAATCAGGTAACAGATGAATTACAGAACTGATGTTAATTTTCTTAGATGTAATCAAAGTATTATAATTATAAAAGTGATTGTCCTTATTTTTAGGAGAAGTATCATATTCACAACTGACTTTCAAATGGTATAGAAAAAAAACTGTTGAACCTAGGTGAAGCACATAGGAGTATGGATATTCTTACAGTATACTTTCAACATTTCTGTTATGTTTGAAAATTTTTATACCAGGAAGTTGGGGAGGACACTGCCCTGAAAACAAAGCAGTCCTCTAGGGTAGGTGATGACAGCAATGAATACAACGTGAAGAGATCTAAAACAGTAATGGTATTTCTAAAACCAGGAATTCATAAAGGTCGTGTAATGTCTACTGGGCAAAGTTCAGGCTGGGTTATCTGGCATTATCATGGTTTTGTACAAGGGTGAAACATTTCGGGTTTTGGTATTGTTTTGATGATGTACCCAATGGTTGATCTTTATGGCCAAGGTACATACGGCTACTTCTCCCAGGATATAATTTGTAAAGATTTTCCCAAGCCATTTGTAAATGGTAGCTGAAATCTTTCTATCCTGTAATATAGTTAATGTACTTGCATTTGCTTAAAATTAGTTTTCTTGAAACTCTACTAAGGATATAAAGTCGTGAAACTTTTGTGTCAAACAGTCCTAACAAACCTTTGTAAAGCAAAACTCATAAAAAATACTCTAAGGAACTGTGATAAACATATTTTTTTGTGAGAGATTAACACACTGCTCAACTTCAACTGAGTAAAAAGACAAAAAGAATTTTTTGCAGAATTTGAAAAATATTAAAAAGTTGATTTAGTGGAATCAATGGAATATACAAAGCTATATAAAGAGAATGTCTAGAAATATTTTAAATATTGGTAATTTGTTAGGCTGAAAGTAAATCTCAATAAAAATATAAGAAACACAGCCTCATTCTCTGACCACAGTATAATAAAACTAAAAATAAGAAAGTGCAAAACAAAATAATGGAATAAATTCCCTCAAACACATGAAAAATTTGAAAACAAATTTTTAACTAATTCTAGGTCAAAACAATAATTCTACACTATTGGAAAGTAATGGCAATTATAACAACTCATATGCATGTCAAATAGAATATAGCCAAAACTACAATGAGAGGTAAATTAATAGATATAAATGTTCCTATCCTAAATGTGAAAGAATGGAAACAAAGTTAAGCATTCCATTTAAAGAGTAAGAAAAAAACCTGAGAAAACCAGAAGGAACAAAATAAAGGCAACTAATAAATGAAAAAAACAGACAAGAAAATAAAACTGACATATTTGATTTTACTTGTCTAAAAAAGAAAAAAAAGTTAGGTTAAATGAAATATGAAAAAAGAGGAAAATTCAATGTACAAAACTAGAAATATCAAAAAGCATATAAGAAGATATAGAAGATATTAAATTTGTGAGAAAAACAAATGATCAAAATTGACTAAAGTAAAAACCTAACCAGTATAAAACACAAAAAGTTGTGAAAGAATTACATCCAACAAAGGCTCTAGGCCTAGATGTTTTTGTAGCTGATTTCTTTAAAACTTTTAAGAATAAGTAAGTCCCATGCTACATAAACTGTTCCAGAGCACAGAAAATTAGGGAAAGAATTCCAATCCATTTTGCAAAGCTGGCCTAACCCTGATATCAAAACCTGACAAAGATAGCATAAAAAAAAATTACAGATCAAATTCATTTATGAATGTAGATGCAAAGTTCCTAATTAACATACTTGAAAATAGAACTCAGTGGTACACCACAAGATAACATATCTTGATAAGAGGAAGACATTCACTCTAGAAATAAGAGCTTATCTTAGGGATCTCTTTTTTTTTTTGGATACAGGATCTCACTCTGTCACCCAGGCTGAAGTGCACTGGTGCGGATCATTGCTTACTGCAGCCTCCACCTCCTGAGCTTAAGCAATCCTCCCAACTCAGACTCTCATGTGGCTAGGACTACCGGTGCACAGCACCATGACCAGCTAATTTTTTGTAGAGACAGGGTCTTGCTTTGTTGCCCAGTTTGGTCTTAAACTTCTAGCCTCAAGTGATCCTCCTGCTTTGGTCTCCTAAAGTGGTGGGAATTATAGGCATGAGCCACTGTGCCTGACCTATGTTAAGTAATATCTTTATAAAATACATCACATCAACAGTTCAAATAAAAAGCACTGCAAAATAATTTCACTTAGATGCCAAAGTATTTAGTGATTTTCAATATTCACTTCTCATTAAAAAGAAAATAAAGTCTTAGTCAACTATAAGTGATATATACTTAACATCAGTGAATTTACTGTAAGAGGAAATGACGTCTCTCACTGCTATATGTAGAATTGGAAGGTAAGTCTATTAAATGTAATAACAAAGTAAAGTCAATGAAGAAGATAGATACACAGGATAAATTACCTAGAAAAATCAAAAGTAGCAACTGAAAAATAAGGACTAAACAAAATTCAGTAAATATAAAATGTACAACATAAAAATAACAGAAATCTATGAAGTTCCTATAAACTAAAAGAGTACAACATTTTTCACAATATAAATAATAAAAATTACCAAGGTATAAGTTAAATGAGAAAGTGGACTTAAAGGAAAAAGGCAAAACGTTACTGAAGGCATGAAAGAAACATGTAAATTAAGAAACATTTCTAGTCTGAGGTTAATTTTTCTAAAATTTTCACTTAATGTATTTGAATCAAAATCCCTTTAGTGTTTCCTTTTTTATAATCAGAAAAGTGATTAGCAACTTCCTATAAAAAAAATTAACTGGTTAGAAAACAAAATCAAGGAAACTTGTGAAAAGGAGAGTAAGGAGGAAAGACTGGTCCTGTCAGCTATTTAAACATTTAATAACTGTAATACTTAAGTAGTATAAATATATCTAAGTAGTATAATATTCCCATAAAAACAGAGAACATAAAGGAAGAAAATTAAGTCCAGAAGCCTTCAGTAAGATGACAGTACATTATAATTAGTGTTAACAGAGAAAAATTATTCAATAAAAAAGCTGGGAAAATTAGGTAACCATTTAGAAAAAATTAAAGTAAGTACCTTATCTAATAGCATTTACAAAAAAAAAAAAAAAATCGCACATAGACTCAATGGTTATATTAAAAAAAAATAAAAATATCTAGGTGAGTATTTAGCAGCTGGTGGCATGGAGAAGTTTTTTTAAGCATAATAGTAATGTTACAAGCTGTGACAAAAGTGTACAGATCAGACTTATTTAAAAATTAACTAAAATTAATAATCTTGAAAAACATTTACATTTTAATATTGATGTTTTTAATATATAAAGATTTATAATCATTAAGAAATGGACATGTAAAAGGCTAGAATGAATATATCAGAGGGAAATCCATTAAGTGAATAACAAAAAACAATTATTTAGCCAGCAATTCCAATTTTGATAATTTATATTAAATTATACAGCCAAGGATGTTCACTGCAGTGCTACTTGCAAGTACCCTCTGACCCAAGAATGGCGTCAACAGGGGGCCAAATTTGGTTAAACAATAACAAAAATGTATACATTAAAGAAGGCATTAGAAAAACTAAAAAGAAATAAAGCAAGATGGTTATTTTCAGGTAGTGAGATTACAGCTGCTATTTTTCTTCTTTATCCATTTGTAGCTATTTGCTCAAACTTTCATGATGAATATGCGTTTTATAATTAGAAAAAGTATAAAATAACTGCATTAATGATAATATTCCTGAAGATATGAACATTAGAAGTCAAAAGTTCCAACACATAAAAAAGCTCAAAATCATTTCTAAGTTAAACTGTCTTTGCACGCTGAAAACTCCTTAAAGCTTATTTCTATTAATATCTTAATTTAGCATGAAAACACAGTTAAAAGAAGCCAATTATTACTATCTGAGATTACACCTTCATTTTTTTCCTCAAAGGGATTTTGCTTTTAATGACTATTAAAAGGATTTTCACACAGTACATCTAAACACACTGCAATGAAATTATGAAAGGGTCCATACACAACAACGAATAACTTAAAGGGATACCTCATATACTAACATCATTTCTTTCAGTGAATGTTGAAAACAGCATCAGTGTAAGACTGATCATTCTATGTTAAGTTTTTATTCAGGAAATTTCACATAGGCACTCTAAACAGGATAATGAGTGTCTAATGATTTTGTGTCTAACTGAAATGTCTCCTGTGATTTAAAACTCTTATTCTTAAAATATATAGCTATATTCTATTTTGTTTTCTTTAGACAACAATAATTTTAAAACTTTTAACTATTTCCTAATACTTTAATTTACATTTTGCCTTTCGGTAGTGTTTCTACATTTTTTTTTATTTCTTTCAAATTATTTAAACCCAAATGGCAAATAATGGTTTTAGGCAATGTACAATCAAATAAGAACAACTTGAAGCTTCTATATGTTATAATTCTGTGGGAACACCAATATTTTCTTCCTAGTGCATGTCATGTTACTATGCTATGTCTCTTAGGATAACCACATTATTTGTATGCATGTATACTAACCATATGTTAACTAATTTATACTCCAAGCACCTTATTTATCCACACCAAGTGGAAGTCCTGGCCAAATAATATTAGCGGTATTCCACTTCCACACGAAGTGGAAGTCCTGGCCAAATAATATTAGCGGTATTTCCAACTACTTGTCCGGTGTTTTCTACCCATGCAATTTGGTATTACTCAATTGTAACAAGCTTACTTTCTAAACCTATTATGAACTCACTCATGAGATCTGAGTTCTTGTCTTAGATCTGCCCCTAACTAGTTCTGTTATACTGAACTAGTCACTTAACTTCTCTAGGTTTCAATGATTTCATCTATAAAAAGAGGACAGGAACATAGTGGAAGACGTACAAGTTCTGTTACAATACAAATTTTATTATCAATGTCAGGTATCATATTCCATTCTAATCACTCAATATTTAATTAGTGCCTACTATGTGGAAACACTATGGGGAATACAACATTAATAAATGAAAAATTCTTAGTGAATTTTTTTGAACTAAAATGCCCAGACTCAAATATTTTGTGTATAGTACTCTACTGATTATCATTAGCATAATTCTCTTCAACTCCATGAACAGAACTGGCATTTATTTCCTATTCATGCTACTATAAAAAGTCTCCCTTACCTACTTCTGCCTTTAGCCTATCTAAATCACTTTCTTTTACCTCTGTTGCTCTCTACTGAACTGTAAATTAATTGCTCAAATCAGAGTTCTCACTGCTCCTCCCAAACAATGTGATGTTTTGGGTCTCTTTTGTGTAAAAAATCTTTTAACTTTTTTAAGAAAAAAAAAAAAATCATATGAATGTATGGGAATCTCATAAAAATATTTCAAGGAAAAATTCAAATATTATAGGAAAACAACCATATCTTGCCCAAGGCAGAATTTAGGACTATAAAGACTGCTTTCACCGCCCAGGATCACCCTTCCAAGGCCCAGGATCACCCTTCCACAAATGCAGCATACTGTTTCCAAGGTAATATGAAGGGTGGTACAGAGGGAAGTCATTACTTCAAATATATATGAGTATCTTGTGTTCCCTCATTAGTCCGTTATGGAAATGTCATACATTTATTTGCCCAATGTGCCTTTTGGAAAACCAGCAAGACATCTTTGGATAATTAGTCCTTTAACATTTTCTACTTCAAACAACTTTTACAGTTTTAGAGATAAAAGAAACCTCAGCTTGGGCAATGGTAAAACTCTCTCTCTCTAAAAAAAAAAAAAAAAAAAAAAAAAAATTAGCCGGGCACAGTGGTGTGTGCCTGTAGTACTAGCTACTCGGAGTGCAGAGGCAGGAAGATCGCTTGAGCCTGGGGGTTGGAGGTGGGAGTTAAAGCTGTTGTTCTCCAGCCTGGGTGACAGAGTTAAACCCTGTCTTAAAAAACAAAACAAAACAAAACCAAAAAAGAAACCTCATACATCTTCAACTGCTTCATTTTATAGATGAACCACCAGACAAAGAGTGGTTAAAATAATTGTCTACATCACACAAGTTTAATGACAGAATCTATTCTCTTGATCATCAATCCAGAGTTTCAACATGTCACACAAGTTTACCTGATTTCTGTAACCTTTTACTGAATTTAAATTTGCTTCTTTGAAGTTTTAGAGTGTTCAATTTTAACTAACTTGAATTGAATGAAGAATTCCTGCTTACTCTAAGTAAATGTATATATGCTTAATAAGGGCAAGGGCTGCATCTGTCTTATAACTGTATCCTTAGAACTTATCACAGGGTCTGGCATATAGGTATTCAATGGATAGCTGTAGCCTGAATGAATGAACAAGTTGGATGATATTCACTCTCAGTTTTAATCTTTATAAAGATAAAATAAATCCAGAGTTCTTCAGTTTAACTTTGTTCGCTTGATCATTTCAGATACATTTATCTAGACTTTCTCTAGCTCCATTATGTTTCTTTTGGTAAGGTAGTATGAATTTTCAGTAGATACCAATCTCAATATGTACAATTCCTTTGCATTACCTTACACTGGTGAGCAACAGCACTTATTTGACACTTTTCTCCCCAAATATGTAGTATAAAACATTAATGCTTGTTAGTTTTACATTTCAATATGCCCCCAAATTTGGTTTTATTTGCTCTGCCAGAATAAATTCGTCCTTCCAGATCAATTATAAAAATGTTAAATGAGACTATATTTAGCACCTATTAAACTTTTTCTGACCAGAAGGGCTCATCAGCCTCTATACTTAGTTTCCTGTATTTAAATAAATTGTATGTACAACCACATTTATTTGAGTATCTAATAGTGCAAGTCACTGAACTCTCTGGTCCTTGAATAAATAATATACAATATTCTTTAGTATGGAGAATTAGAAGAGTTTTAGATTCATGAAAAGGGCCTAGAAGTCCAAGTAAAACATCATGTTTTAGTTTTTTCTTCTGTATTGACTTATTTATTGCCTGCCACTCTCTAAGCCCAGATACATACATCCTATCATCCTTAAGAATTCTACAGGAATCCTTTTATTCACCAATCCTACATCACTGCTTTTGTAATCCCTGACCTCCCTCCTGTCACCCTGGAGAACTCTACAGAAATCCTTTTATTCATTAATCCTGCCCTTTATTACACATACTACTATAGAACCTTAGAGCTGGAATGAATCTTAAGATATTTCTAAGTGTAATTCCCATATACCAGCTTTATATTCACCAATAATAAAACAAATCACTATGGCCAAGTATAGTATTTTACTTCTTTAACACATCAGCATGCCATATTACACATAGTACTTACTTGTACTCATCATAGACTTCCTGTTTGGGCAGTGAAGTCTCAGTATGTTCCTCTAGGGTACTCCGAATCCAGGAAAAGGCATGCATTTGTTGTGCCCGACTAGATGACATGGCATTCTGATCACTAATAGAATAAAAACATGTTTTAGCTGACCAGACAGCAATTCACTGATAATTTTTGAGCTAGGCCTAAATGTTCCACTAAAGAACTGTGTGCAAATATACTATTAATGACCAAACCAAACTTAGGACATCTAGTAGATAATTGTCCACCTATGGTTGTGAGCTGTTTTCCACAGCTAGTTCAAGACTGAAGTTACTGCCCTGCTCCATCCCTCCCCTTGCAGGTGATAGAGCACTGACAAAGTATTTGTTTTGGTCAAAATAACCTTTAAGTGGATATTTGCTCATGCATTTGTCTGTTCATTTGCCTACACTTACCAAATAAATCATCAAACTTTAAAACAAAAATTAATAACTTCTCGGAAATCTTACTAAAGCACAATATGCTCCAGAATGGAATTCACATCAGAGAGATCCTCAACAGACAAATTTCCTCCTACAATCCTTCCTACAGCCACACCCCTTGCCCCAGGCTGACAGATCCATTAAACATTGTAAATTTTATTATATGGAAGTATTATTTGTAAATAAATACCATGAAATGACACCAAAGATAGCACAAGAGAAGCTACTCTACTGGTTCTGACATCTATCTGAGCTATCTATATGAATAATTTATTTAATCTCAAATAAAACACTGAGGAAGTGTCTAGGACATGATTGAAAGTTATAAAATTTTCATTTCATTTATTTCTACACACAGTTTAAAAAAATAGAGTGATAAGCACAATTTATATAAATAAAATGAATTCTGAGAAATACTTAAAAGGTTAAGGAAACTTAAAAAAATCGAATGACTGAATGAACAACTTCTCTCCACATTTTCTAAATTTTTTAATGATGAAACTATAGTAATACCCCAAGCACTTAACACACCTTCCATTTATCATGAATTCATGTTTCATAAGGCAGTTTCACTTTATTTTCTGTTTTATATTCTCTGATGTGTTTACCTGATAGTACCTAAAAAGACTCATACCTTATTCCTTATAATACCTATCTGTTTATTCTTTGGTTTTCTGTTCAGTTTTCACAATCCCTCACATATGCATAAACATATTCATCCATCTATGAAACAAAACCCAAATTGCATGTCATAGCATCTACCCAGTTGCTAAAATAAATTAGCAAAAACTGCAAGTAAATACTTAACCAGGTATGATCGAAGACTAAAATGATATATTGTTTTGCCATCATGTTTTCTAATGATTTCAGGAATACTGTAAAAACTAACAACCACAACATACACACCCCTCACATATATCCTAGGGACTTCCTATAAACAACATAATTATACAAAACCAAGAATAGATATACCTTTTCTCTCCATTGCTGAGACCAGAAGGCAGCTGAAGGTAGAGGTAGAGTTTCTCTAGGTCTGTAAACTTCTCAACTTCTTGCTATTTACAAAGGATTAAAAAGATTATTAAAAAAAAAAAACACACTCATTTTTCCCAAACAAAATTTACTAACATCTCCCTAAAAGTTAATTACTGTTTAAATTTAAAACAGATGAATCATCTGCCAAATAAAACAAAATCTAGGCATTTTTTCTCATCACTAAAATAATACAATTAGGTTGTTCGAATAAATTTATTGCCTGCAAAAATTCAATAAAATGGTACTTCCCTATTAGTTCTTATATCATAGGCCTAAATAAAATTATAGACCAATACTCAGACAAAAGCTTCTCATTTTTAATCACATTTAAAGAAGGAGAGTTTTACAGTAGTTACGGGACAAATACTGGACCAGGAGTCAAGAGAAACTTTATTATTTAGTCTTCGTCTGACCATTAACTGGCTATGAGGTTTTCATTTTTATGGCAAATTTTCCGTACAACTATAAAATGAATGATATAATTTCTAGAATCCTTTTCTAATTTTCAAATATTTAGGACATGTGACTGGTGGTGCTACTGTTACCTGTGAATGGAACTGAGGTTAAAAACATTGAAATGAAACCAATAACTCTTTCCAGACATTA
Source organism: Saguinus oedipus (assembly GCA_031835075.1). Taxonomy (NCBI): domain Eukaryota; kingdom Metazoa; phylum Chordata; class Mammalia; order Primates; family Cebidae; genus Saguinus; species Saguinus oedipus. Next base: position 51,665,556 of record CM063176.1, read on the forward strand.
CAGATGTAATTACTTGTTGGCTTGCAACAGTGGCTACTAAATCGAGAATCTACCTGTAAGATTTTCTATTGCTATTGTCCTGCAACCATGTCATTTTGTCTATAAATGTGCCCTTTAAAATAATTTTTGCCTTCCTCTTTGTAACTTTTTTCTAAACTGAGTTTGCCTAATGGCTTCAAATGTGCCACAAATCCTATTATAATAAAAATATCCATAGTAAAATTCTGGTAGCCTAATTCAAGCAAAACTCCACTGCAATGAAGAATGTGGACAGATTATTGGCATTCCTGGTAGAATTTATTCTTACTTAATACAGCACTATTTAAACAGAGATTCAGTTTTTGAAAAAACCTAAAATGATACAATCAAGCCTATTCTTAGTCTCATTAGAAGACATCCACAAAAGTTTAATCTTGGAATCCATCCCTCATGATTTAACCAATCACATGCAAATAGCTCCCAAATTTACATTTTTAAAACCCAGCGGGCCTTATGGGGTCCTCACAAGCCCCAGCTTCAGCTACAGCCTGGGCTCCAGCTCGTTCAGCTGTACCAGCACCACCAGCACCACCAGCACACCAGGGCTATAGTTGTGAAGAAGATTGAGACCCGCAATAGGAAGCTGGTGTCTGATGGGAAGCTGGCATCTAAGTCCTCTGACTTCTTGCCTAAGTGAAAAGCTGCAGTGGCCCCTCCCAGCCTGCCCCTCCTGAGGCTGCCCCAGAGCCCTGGAGTGAAGCTTCTATTCAGGGGAGCACGAAGAACAGGAGACCCATCCGAGGCTCAGCCCTAGCCCTCAGCCCACCTGCGGGGGAGTTTACTGCCTGGTGATCCCCCTTGCCCATTCCTCCAGCTGCAAAACAATTCAATCGCTTTTTCTTTTGGTCCAAAATAAAACCTCAGCTAGCTCTGACAAAAAAAAAAAAAAATCCTATGGCCTACAAGTATTTTCCAATTATTTCTTGCTCCAATACCTAGTAATACCAGCTATACCCTGTGTGTAGCTCTCCCCTCAAAGAAAACAAACAAACATTCCCTTCTTAACTGCTATTTATCATCACCTTCTTTTTTCTAGTTTGCACAGTGTTCAGTTTTGGAGTCTGTTTAACTCTCTTGGTGCATTCCATATTAATCCTTTATTTAGCCATCTACTCTCTGCCCCATCTTCTTCCAGTCTTTTGATTTTTCACTGCCACCACAGGAGTGTAGGTCTTCAGCTGTCTTTCAACAATAAGAATAATTCATTTGCGTGCTCACTTCGGCAGCACATATACTAAAATTGGAATGATACAGAGAAGATTAACATGGCCCCTGCGCAAGGATGACACGCAAATTCGTGAAGCGTTCCATATTTTTTAAACTCGGTATTGATGGAATGTATCTCAAAGTAATGAAAGCTATTTTCAACAAACCAACAGGCAATATCATACTGAATGGGCAAAAACTGGAAGCATTCCCTTTGAAATCCGGCACTAGACAAGGATGCCCTCTCTTACCACCCCTATTCAATATAGTACTGGAAGTTCTAGCCAGAGCAATCAGGCAAGAAAAAGAAATAAAGGGTATTCAAATAGGAAAGGTGGAAGCCAAACTGTCTCTATTTGCAGATGACATGATAGTATACCTAGAAGACCCCATCGCCTCAGCCCCAAAACTCCTGAAACTGATAAACAACTTTAGCAAAGTCTCAGGATATAAAATCAATGTGCAAAAATCAGAAGCATTCCTATACACCAATAACAGACTTAAAGAGAACCAAATCAAGAAGAAACTGCCATTCACAATTGCTACAAAGAGAATAAAATACCTAGGAATACAACTTACAAGGAACGTAAGGGACCTCTTCAAGGAAAACTACAAACCACTGCTCAACGAAATAAGAGAGCACACAAACAGATGGAGAAACATTCCATGTTCGTGGTTAGGAAGAATCAATATCGTGAAAATGGCCATATTGCCCAAAGTAATTTACAGAATCAACGCTATCCCTATCAAGCTACCATTGACTTTCTTCACAGAACTGGAAAAAACCACCATGAACTTCATATGGAACCAAAAGAGAGCCCGCAGAGCCAAGTCAATTCTAAGCAAAAAGAACACAGCAGGAGGCATCACAGTACCGGACTTCAAACTATACTACAAGGCTACAGTAATCAAAACAGCATGGTACTGGTACCAAAATAGAGATATAGACCAGTGGAACAGAACAGAGGCATCGAAGGCAACACAACATATCTACAACCGTACAATCTTTGATAAACCTGACAAAAACAAGCAATGGGGAAAAGACTCCCTGTTTAATAAATGGTGTTGGGAAAACTGGGTAATCTTGTGCAGAAAGCAGAAACTGGACCCCTTCCTGACACCTTACACTAAAATTAACTCCAGATGGATTAAAGACTTAAACATAAGACCTGGCACCATAAAAACCCTAGAAGAAAATCTAGGCAAAACCATTCAGGACATAGGAGTAGGCAAGGACTTCATGACCAAAACACCAAAAGCATTGGCAACAAAAGCCAAAATAGACAAATGGGACCTAATCAAACTCCACAGCTTCTGCCCGGCAAAAGAAACAGTCACTAGAGTGAATCAGCAACCAACAGAATGGGAAAAAATTTTTGCAGTTTACCCATCTGACAAAGGGCTGATATCCAGAATTTACAAAGAACTCAAACAGATTTAGAGGAAAAAAACAAGCCCATTCAAAAATGGGCAAAGGATATGAACAGACACTTTACAAAAGACGACATACATGAGGCCAACAAACACATGAAAAAATGCTCATCATCACTGGTCATTAGAGAGATGCAAATCAAAACCACATTGAGATACCATCTCACGCCAGTTAGAATGGCGATCATTAAAAAATCTGGAGACAACAGATGCTGGAGAGGATGTGGAGAAATAGAAACACTTTTACACTGTTGGTGGGAGTGTAAATTAGTTCAACCATTGTGGAAGACAGTGTGGCGATTCCTTAAGGCCTTAGAAATAGAAATTCCATTTGACCCAGCAATCCCATTACTGGGTATATATCCAAAGAACTATAAATTGTTCTACTATAAGGACACATGCACACGAATGTTCATTGCAGTACTGTTTACAATAGCAAAGACCTGGAACCAACCCAAATGCCCATCGATGATAGACTGGACAGGGAAAATGTGGCACATATACACCATGGAATATTATGCAGCAATCAAAAACGATGAGTTCGTGTCCTTTGTAGGGACATGGATGAATCTGGAGAACATCATTCTCAGCAAACTGATACAAGAACAGAAAACAAAATATCGTATATTCTCACTCATAGGTGGGTGAGGAAAAATGAGAACACATGGACACAGGGAAGGGAAAACTACACACCGGGGTCTATTGGGGGGAATAGGGGAGGGACAGCAGGGTGGGGGGAGCTGGGGAGGGATAGATAGCCTGGGGAGAAATGCCAAATGTGGGTGAAGGGGAGGAAGGCAGCAAAACACACTGCCATGTGTGTACCTATGCAACTATCTTGTATGTTCTGCACATGTACCCCAAAACCTAAAATGCAATAAAAAAAAGAAAAATAAATAAATAATTTGCTTATCCATTACTTTTGTTTTCTGCTATGTTCCACAAATGGCATAAAATAACTATAAGCCTATACTGTATATCACAAATCATACAAAGAGTGAACAATACAACATAGATGAGTAACACACCACCACCACCACAGTTATTGCCCTTAAGGGACTTTTAATAACACTTACATTTCTAAAATGTCTAGCTGGTTTTCCTACCTCCAATGTCTCCCTACTTTAATCTGTCTTAAATATGTTTCCTGAAATATTTTTTTGTCAAACAAATTTTTTTCTTTAAAGAGAATCTCACTCTGTTGCCCACACTGAAGTGCAGTGGCAAAACCATAGCTCACTGTAACCTCAAACTCCTGGGCTCAAATGATCATCCCACCTCAGCCTCCCAAGTAGTTTGGGCTACAGGTGAGTGCCACCACAGCCAGCTAATTTTTAAATTTATTTTTTGTAGTGTCAGGATCTTGCTGTTGCCTAGGCTGGTCTTGAATTCCTTCCTGGCCTCAAGTGATCCTCCTGCCTCTCAAAGTGATGGGATAGTGGGCATGAACCATTGTCCAATATTATTATTTTTATTTTTTTTATTGCATTTTAGGTTTTTGGGTACATGTGAAGAACATGCAAGATAGTTGCATATGTACAGACGTGGCACTGTGATTTGCTGCCTTCCTCCCCTTCACCTATATCTGGCATTTCTCCCCATGCTATCTCTCCCCAACTCCCTACCCGCCGCTGTCCCTTGCCTATTCCCCGCAACAGACCCCAGTGTGTAGTACTCCCCTCCCTGTGTCCATGTGTTCTCATTGTTCAACACCTGTCTATGAGTGAGAACATGTGGTATTTCATTTTCTGTTCTTGTGTCAGTTTGCTGAGAATGATGGTTTCCAGGTTCATCCATGTTCCTACAAAGGACACGAACTCATTGTTTTTGATTGCTGCATAATATTCCATGGTGTATATGTGCCACATTTTCCCTGTCCAGTCTATCATCGATGTGCATTTGGGTTGGTTCCAGGTCTTTGCTATTGTAAACGGTACTGCAATGAACATTCGTGTGCATGTGTCCTTATAGTAGAACGATTTATAGTCCTTTGGATATATACCCAGTAATGGGATTGCTGGGTCAAATGGAATTTCTATTTCTAGGTCCTTGAGGAATCGCCACACTGTCTTCCATCACCCACTTAATCACAACAATGACAATCATATTAAATTCAGAGAAGGTTATAGTAGTAAAATATCTATTATTATGAGCCATGTCTGAGAAAATGTAATAAAAAGATAATTTTTCATCACTAAGAAACAAATCTCCTACTTTTGGAGAAACCTTGGATTCTACGTAACTTTCAAATTTTAAATATACTGGACAAAAGAATACAGAATAAATTTCAGAACATAGAAGAAATATCAAAGAGGTGATTTAGAAGACGTCCAAAAAAAAGTTTTGAAAAAGAGGCTGGCGCGGTTGTTCACGCCTGTAATCCCAGCACTTTGGGAGGCCGAGGTGGGCGTTATCATGAAATCAAGAGATTGAGACCATCCTGGCCAACATGGTAAAACCCCATCTCTACTAGGAATACAAAAATTAGCTGGGCATGGTTGCACAGGCCTGTAGTCCCAGCTACTCAAGAGGCTGAGGCAGGAGAATAGTTTGAACCCCGGAGGCGGAGGTTGCAGTGAGCTGAGATTGCGCCACTGGACTCCAGCCTAGGTGACAGAGTAAGACTCCATGTCAATTAAAAAAAAGTTTTAAAAAAGATCAAACTCAGAGTCCTAATTCTTTTTCAAACAATGAAAACTTGTAACTTGTTCAATTACTGTTTTGATTGCCATATGCAGTACAACACACAGAAGAAAAAATAACAAAATTCTGTAAAGCAAACCAGAAAAAATGACCCAGGTGTATTGTGACGGCATTTCAGTCCAGCAAGGCTTGGGCTCACCATCAGGATTTCCGGTTTTGGATATACTGTGTCATTCACTGTTAATAATTAGTGGCTTCTAAAACAATGCTCACTGGTTTAGGTGAAGACCCTAACCTTGCTTGATTATCAAGGCAAGAGTATCATGTGGCAAGTATTTTAAACATCAGATTACTTGATCTGCTTTGTGAAGATTTAAATGATAAGAACTGAAAGTTTTCTGTTCTATGTTAAAATTCATTGGTTGTCAAAAAGAAATACCTTTGGCTGGATTTATAAAATAAATGATAATAGTATTCTATTTTTGGAGCACCCGAGAAAAGACCAACTGCAAAAACTTTAAAAATTATAATTTCTTATTCAGCCATAAAAGAAACGGAATACCGATACATGCTACAAAATAGATGAACCTTGAAAACACTGTGCCAAGGGAAAGAAGCCAGACACATACCATGCGATTCCATTTGTATTAAATATCCCCAATAGGCAAATCCCTAGGGACAGAAAGCAGCTCAGTGTTTCCCAGAGGCAGATGACTGCTTAAAGTGTGCTCAGTTTCCTTTTGGGGTGAAGAGGTTTTGAAACTAAATTGAGGTGGTAGTTGTACAACACAGTGAATGTACTAAATATCACTAATGATAACTTTTATGTGTATTTTACTACAATAAAAACTCTAATTTTTACACACATTTGGCAAACATATCTGATGATTTGAAGTAAAACTTAAATGACAAGCAATATCTGTACACTTAAAAGTCTACACTTTCTTGAGTTGGAGAAGTTCTCAAAGAAAAGTTAGGTTTCAAAATTTAGGGGAAACCTCAAATATTATTCCAGTCTGTTGTATGAGGTAGCTTATAATTTCATATTATTGCAGTTGAAGATCTTGCCTGAAAACTTATAAAGACCTCTTTCTCACTTCCATCTTGCAAAAAGATATTAAAAAGGAATCTTTGAGCTCAGGTTTGATTTATATGTCTAACACATTCCAGTAAACTATTTTAGAGAATTTTTGGTAAAATATCCTTGGTTATTCCCAGCAAGTGAGCCCACCTTGCATGTCATCACCCCATTTTCATAATCATAGATTTATTAAGATGATTTTTCTGAACCTTTTGCTATGAAAGCACAACAATGCTACAAACTTAGTGATGATTGAGATGGTATTTTGACCTTTCACACACCTTTCTGCATTATATACAGCAGAAATATGAGCTGGATAGAAAAGCTTGTAGCAAACAATGAGATTCAACATTCATTTTTATATCATGTGATCGAGGGGGAAATGAAGGCATAATGTAAGATCAAGTTGCTTTTGAAGGTTCAAGATGGAATTTGGTATTTGAATCATGCCATTCAATCCCTTCCCTTCTAAAACTTCGGCTGATAAAAAATACTGACCTAAGAACTACTAACATAAAGCCATCTAATCCTTCTAAGAGTTACAAGTGAAGTGGTAAAGAGAACATGGGACAGAAACAGTATTTCATTTGCTTACCTATATTTCTCAGCCTACTTTGCAGTTAGCTTGTAGTTATGTAATTATTATGAATCTGATCACAGTGACATAATTCACTACTCAGATGACATATTTGAGAATCCATGTGTCAACCCATCCCACTTCCCCTCTGTGGTACTTGGAAGCCATGTGTTACACCGGTGAGGCTATAACAAGTTGGCCTTTCTGTCAATGTTGGTTCTGAGGGACTATTTGGAGCGGTGGTCTCCAGTGATTTCTGCTGTATATAATGCAAATGAAAATACATTTTTGTGGTTAGCCCACTGGTATTTCAGGCTTAGTTACAACAGCATAGACTAGCCCATCATGATTAATATAGAAAATTATACTCTTTCCTCTAGCACTTTTGAGAAAACTGAAGAATCCTGTTTATATATGCAGATAAAAATATGGAAACAAGAAAAAGTCTCCTCCCCATAATCAAAAAGGCTTTCATTCATTCATTTTTTAGAATAGTATTTAACTTATTTTGAATTTCAAATGATACTAAACAAGAATATAATTGCATTTATCAGAATAGGGTATGGGCTAAAAAACGGTTTAGAAGTACTAGTTTAGAATATACAGCCTTCATGCTCTCTTCCAGTTAACTTTTACTTTAAAAAAAAAAATCCAAAAACTGATGAAAAGTTCAGCTCTAATAAGTTTAATATACATGATCTTGCAGTATGTCAGTCTGTTCCGCTACTTTGGGCCACAGCATTTACTCAGGAAAGTATGCAGCTTATCCTCAATCAATCTGATTGTTTACTGTTATACTGACTGTTTACTACAATTTACTGATTGTTTCAAAAAATGTTTTCCACTGTCTGGTTACACCACCTCAACTATAATGATCCGGTTTTTCCAAACTCAATCCACCTGTGAGGCAGAATCCTGAAAGATAAGACAGAGCCAGACAGAAACACTTTCAATATTTTAATATCTCATTTAATTGTTAAAAATTAAAACTACAAAGTATTTCAAACATAGTAGAGAATGTGCACATGCATGTGTCAATATATACATTTACAAGATGCTAAACTTTTGCCATATTTGCTTTAGATCTTGGACTTTATCTATTTAACAGCTTATAGAAATAGTATCCTATGGAACAAAACCACAGTTTGTTCATGTCTCTACTGATAGACAATAAGTTATAACAAAGTTTCACTATTTCAAATAGTGCTGCAATGAAAATCCTTTATTTGTGACTCTTGTGGCCTTGTGTGAGCATTTTTGTCTAAGGTATGTAACCTGAAAGTACAAATATCTGGTAACAAAGAATGTATATAGTCAACCTTATTGGATATTTTCAAATTGCTCTCCAAAACTTATACCAATTTATGTTCCTAATATCAACACTAGAATTTCTCCACATTCTTGTTAAAACTTAAGTTTTAAATTTTAGTTACTCTTATGGGTACGAAAAAGTGTATCATTGTTTTATACTTCTCTGATTGATGATGAGACCAAATCTTTTCATATTATTTATCATTTAACAGAGTAGCTCTAAAATTTTAACATGCACAAGAATCACTTAGTGAGCAGGTTAAAACAGAGACTGCATGGCCCCACTTCCAGAGTTTCTGATTGTGTAGGTCTGAAGTGGGGACCTGAGAATCTGGACTTCTAACAAGCTCCCAGGTGATGCAGTCAGAGGATTACACTTGGAAAACCACGCTGATCAAGGAACTGCCCATTCATTTCTTTTGCTCATCTAAATATGGGGATATTTATCAGGCAGTCTGGATGCTAATCTTCTAGTGGTTGTAAGTGCTGCTAATATCTTCTCCTAGTTCTGGCCTGTCTATTCATTTTGTTTTTGAAGTCTTGTGATGTCAAAGTTTGTCATTTCCAAGCAGTCAAATGTATCAATCTTTTCATTCATAATCTGAACTTTTGGTCTTTAGTTTTTGAAATTTTCCCCTATTCCATTGTCATAAAGATAGTATCCTATATTTTCTTTATAAACTTTAAAAATTTTGTTTTGCATGCTTGGGCCTTTACTTGCTCTGGAATTTATTTTTCTGTGTAGGGACCTAACTAAAAATTGTCCCAGTATCACTTATTGAGTATTTCACACTTTCTCTACTGATTTTTTGTGCTACGTCTATCATGGGATTCTTTATTACAGGTTAAAAATAATGCCATTTTTATGTTCAGCATATGAAAATATCTTTCTCTGAGCTGGTACTTAATTTAGGGAAAAAAAACTAACAATTTATCCTTAAGATGGTCATATAGCAAAATGTATGATTCACTGACTCTTCCAGAACTTACGTCATAGAGACTTTTCATATAAGAATATCACCTCATAACTGATTAGCAGAGTAATAAAAGTAACTTTGATGAAGCTTTTATAAATCTGAGGTTAATAGGCAAGTCTCCTACTGACAAATTAATAATAAAGAATAAGCCATATTACCTAAGACCTATAATAAGGATATGACATACATTTATATATATATATATATATATATATATATATATATATATATATATATATAAAATAGATGAATGAAGCAGCTGTTACTTGAACTTCTTGTCTATCTCAAGCTGTAAGATATAGTGGGGTAAGGTATAGGATACAGAATTAGAAGACCCGGATCTGAGTTCCAGATTTGCCACTCATTAGCTTTGTAATATTAGGCAAGCTGTTTAAGCTGAGTATCAATTTCAAAATATAAAACACAATGACAAAATGCTCATAAATTTTGTGATATAAAACTTATAATAGGTATTGTTATGTAAATGTTATTTAAAAAATATAAAATTGCTTAAAATCAGATCTCTGGCAGAAGAGTTTATAATTCAAATTCTATCAACTAGTATAAAATCTTTTATGTGAAAAAGTGAGGCATTTTAAAACATTTAAGAAAAAAAAATTTTTTTAAAGAGATAGGGTCTCATGCTGTTACCCAGGCTGGAGTGCAGTGGTACGATCACAGATCACTGTAGCCTAGAACTCCTAGGTTCAAATGATTCTCCTGCCTCAGCCTCCCCAAGTGCTAGGATTACATGCATGAGCCACCATACCTGGCCCCTTAAATTTTAATTGTTAAATATTAATTGTAAATATTTATGGAGTGCAATGTGATGTCTTGCCATATATTTACAATGTGGAATAATTAAATCAGACTAATTAATCCATCGCCTCACATATTTTTTATGTAGCAAAAACATTTAAAATCCACTCTTAGAACCTGGACAACATGGCAAAACCCTGTCTTTACAAAAAATACAAAAATTAGCTGGTGTGGTGGTGCATACCTGTAGTCTTAGCTACTTTGAAGGCTGAAATAAAACTGCTCAAGCTCAGAGAGGTTGAGTCTGCAGTGAGCCAGGATTGTGCCACTACAGCCTGGGCAACAGAGCGAGATCCTGTCTCAACAAAACAAAACGACACCCCAACCCAAAAAAATAACTCTTTTCACAATTCTGATATATGCGATGCATTATTATTATAACCGTCACCATTCTGTGCAATAGATCGATAAAGCTTATTACTACCGTCTACTGAAACTTTGTACCCTTTGATAAACATCTCCCCTTCTCATATCCCTCCCTGCCACCTCTCAGTCTCTGGTAACCATCATTTTGCTCTCCATGTATATGAGTTCAACCTTTCTAGATTCCATATATAAGTGAGATCACATATTTGTCTTTCTGTGCCTGGCTTATTTCACTTAGTATAATGCCTTCCAGGTTAGTCCATGTTATTGTAAATAACAGAAGCTCCCCCCTTTTAAGGCTGACTACTACTTCATTGTGTATATAAATCACATATTCTTTATCCATTCATCTGATGATGGACACCTAAGTTGCTTCCCTATCTTAGGTATTGTGAATAAGGCTTCAAAGAACTTGGGAGTACGTAAGGCATCTTTAAGAATTTCAGGACATATTTAGCCTGGTAATCTCCACTAACTTGGTCAGAATATCACAAGAGCAAGGGTCCTAGATTTTTTATGTGACAATCAGACTTGGTCACATGTCACTGAAGATCATGTTACAGAAGTACTGGCTTTCCTTAAGGTGAGTGCACAAAGGGATAGATACTATTTTTTTCCTGAGCTATTAACATACAATTTGAAGTTAGAAAATATTTCTGACAAGAGCTGTGCTAACTAGGGAGAAAGAAATAATCCATCTAAGCAGAATAGATCAGAAATAAGTTATCCCAGGTTCAGTCAGGAAAAAAATGTGTAACTTTTCATTTCTCTTCTTAAAGAAATATCTGAAATAATATTCTATATTGCAAATACTAATTTTTTGGTGTTCCTGTTTGCTTCAGACATCGGTTTCTGAACTGCCAATACATACCAGATGGATTGCAGAGAACCAAACAGAGTTTTCAATGTCTTATTACCATAACTTAAAGACCTTTAAGCAGCTGGTAAGGAACTATGTTTTCATTATTTATTGGCATACTGTGCAGTTTAAAAGTAGTCTAAATGGAGAGATCTGCTCCTGTTTTTAGGGATCATTGTGAAGAAGTGAAGCATCAGGTTTAAGCCACAACTTCACAAATGTTAATGAAAAGTGATATCCCTCATTTGAAATCTGTAGTGATTTGTTTCCTGTAATGATAGTCTACCTTCTCATGTTATTCTGTTTTATTTTTTTAAGCAAGGTTAAAAAAATAAAATATTCTATTTTGTTTTATTTTTTTTAAGCAAGGTTAAAAAACTGGGGAAGGGCTGATGCTTATAAAGAGCATAACAATTAGAACAATTAGTACTTCACTGAGGAGCTTTCATGCAGATCCTTGATGGTAAAATTATATCTGAGGATCATTATTTCCAGAAGCTGCAGAAATGCTTGTTGAGACTTATAATCACCTTCCAAAGTACTGGCCAGGTTGACAATAACTGAGTTCTGGTAGAATATGACCAACCTGGGTATCATGTCCATAATTAGTCCATGAAAGTTTTCAAACTGGTATCAGTTGTTTTTAAGTTTTAATTTATCTTTGTATTTGGAATAGTCAGCTTAAAATCCAGAAACATAAATAACAAAGTTTAACTGTTTCTTCAGCTGAGTTACCACATATGGAGGGGGCATAAGTACACTAATAATTATGATTAAATTTGTTTGCCCTTGATATTTTTAAGCTACAAAAACAAAACTAAAAAAAACAATTCTAATTTTCCCCACCTCAGGTGACACTGATTCAGGAGCAGTTTCTCAAAGGACTCTTCTTCACCAGCATCACTGACAGAAGGATCAAAAGGGAGAAAGTATAAAGCTTATTCTGCAGCCTCTTTAAATTTATGGAAACAATCAACATACCTGATATTATATTCTCTGAGGCCCCAGCAGTTGTTCCACAGGATTGAGTAAGGAAGATAGAGAAAAAGGTCAGGTATGAGGACTCTATTTTCCATGCTTGTTGCTTAGAATTCTTAATTTTCAGCAATTTTAGTGTCCTAACTTGTTATGAGGACCACTGGAGATAGTAGGGAAAAGAGATTTTCTTTTGAGGGCTACCTACTATAAACAATGTAAGAGGTAATGTTTTTCTCTTCTCAGTTCCAGAAAATATAAATCAAAAGGGTTGAGTAGTTTTTATTGTAGTTGTATTATTCTGAGGATTTGTCCTTCTATTTGTAAACCTACTGAACTAGGTATGTAAATGAAAATGGCTTATTTTTCTGTTCAAAATATTCTGCTCAAAGATAAGGAATATGATCTGAGTCAATTTGAAAGACATCAGTACTTAGAGAACAGCTAAGGAAAAGTGAAGCAATGCTGACAAGCAAACCTGAGCAAAACCCAAAACTTGTTTCTCACAATGTTTTCTTCCTAATCCTGCAAGATGACCTAGAGAATTTATAGCCATGTAAAAACAAGCTAAAAAAATTTTAAAAATTCCCTTTCAACTTCCTTCAGCTATAATCATGCCTGGAGAAATTCCAACATGAAGAAGCCCCATGGGACTGCACTGTTAGCATTGACAAATTCCTACTCCAACTTGGATATTCCTAAGTAGATTCTGTGGTTAATATTGGGAGGTTTCTGCACATAAAATTAGGAATCGATTACATTATAAAAGAAAAAACTTAAAGATATTTCCAGGGACATTCACTGTATCTAAACTGGTAATTTTTATGAATGTGCTCTAAAATATATTTTGGTTTTCTTACCTATTTATATTTGCCTGTTTTATGCTTTTTAAAAACTGAGTTCATAAATTGATGATAATAAAAAGATAAACCCAGGAAAGGAACACAACAAGGAATTTTTTAGAATTTAATAGTAAAAAAGGAAGCTGAATCTCTGCAACTGAGATAATAAATAACATGGTAGAAAGTACCATAATATCATAGCATCTTTGGCTACATAAGTGCCAACGTAACTAAGAACCAAATGAAATGCGTAGACAAGGACATACTGCTAAAACACTCATATAGAGGAACTAGGGTTCAAATAGCCAGAGGGTACCAAAGCCATAAGATTTGAGTCCCCTTGAAATAGAATTCAAATGAGAGCCATCTTAAGAAAACATCTTTCCATTGTAAACTGACCTTCATGGGATCATCATGTAACATTCCTCTAAATTTGCTCTGAATCACTCAGGAGACGGCCAGGTTATTATCAACGTTTCTGTGTGCTATCTGAAAATATCCCAGGGTTCTATTAACAGGTGAGGATGGGTGGAGGTATCAGCAAGAAGGATAAGGTTTAGCTCTTTCTAGTTAACTGTGCTTTTAACTTTTTGCAACATGGAAAGAAATGATAGTACTTGACAGCCCAGCTACCAAGATGCTTCCAGAAAACTGGATTTTTGCTGGATTCTTCAAGATTACAAAGCTACAGCCTTAACAATGATGTAGGCCATGTAGAGGAAAAGTCAATTCTTTAGTCCCTGTTTTCTCTGTTCCTAGTAATCTCTCCTCCTTTTTCCCCCAAGAGTTTGCTTTTCTGCAAGTTTGAAATGACTTAAAATGCAAAGATAGAAAAATTACAGTACTATAAGAATTCATATTTGTTTCCTATCAGAGCACACTTTTGTGTATTATGTCATCCTTTGAATATAAAAATATTAATGAAAATTGCATTTCTTTCAGGTAATGATGAGAGACTGCCATCATATTTTTTCCTATTCCTATTTGAGATAATGTAATAAATTTGAAAGCTAGCTGACAATGGTTAGAGCATTGTTTATAATTATGAAATACAAAAGTTACCTGAACTCATTTTTTTGGGGCTCAGTGGCAATTTAGTCCAGTTGAGTCAGTAACAGGAGTAAAAAACAAAAACATTAATAACTATGTTTTCCTCACATACTAAAGGAAGATAAAATAACTCAAGTGCTTAATGTAAAAAAAGGAGAGAGTAAAAGGTTCAAAATCCTTTAAATAGCATGGCCTTAGACAGATTATTTCTTTTTGTGATACTCAAAAAACAAAACCAAACTAGCTATTTAAATCTGGCCCCACTGCCAAGTTTTCCCACTCAAGTAAATTCTACACAGACATGCTCTACATTTTGAAAACTGCCTATTTCTTCTCCACTAAGTGAATGAAAAGAAAAAATAAGATTCTGAGATAAATCTTACTAACAGTAACTCCAATGCCATATCACAGAATAAATCCGATCTTCTAACCATGAGCCTTTTTCAAGCCATAACATGTTAATTTTTGTTACTTATTTATTTAATATATTTTAATTATTGCAAACAAAATTTTTACTTTCAATCAAGTCTGGGTCAGTGAGTTGACCTTGGTCACCATTTAGCATTCATTAGAGCAAGGATTTGAGGTGAAAAGGGATGTTTTCTCCTGTAAAGGGAAGAAGATAATTTTTTGGAATTGCATACTCCACATCCACAACCCCTCACAGATGCAGCACGTATCTCTAGAGGGCAAGAAAGGAGGTGTGCCTCTTGTTAAGAATTACTACTATAGTGAGCTACTCAAATTTATTGCTGGGAGTATGTCATCTCTCTTAGAAGGCACCATTCTAATATTAGTTCTGTTTCTCAGGAAGCAGATATCCTATATCCTAAAGTTCCAGATAGTTTTCAGTTTCCATTCAATCATTTTAGCAGTAAGTACATGAAGAAAACTGGCTTCTGATTAAAAAAAAAAAAAAACTAAACCATGGGGTAGACTTGGAAAGTTTAAAAATTAAATGAGATTATTCACATATATTCATCTAGAATCAAGTGCCTATTATGCTCTAGGCACTATCGTATATTTTAGTAACAGGAAGACAGACTATAAAATTTAAAAGTAAAACATATGTTACATGATGATGATAAATGCTAGGAAGAAAAAGTGTTGGAGGGTTATGTTAAACCACAATTTAAAAAAGAGTCATCAAGGATAGTCTCACAGGAAAGTGAGAAGGCAACATGTTTTACACAGTGGCTGATCTATAGCAGAGACTCAAGAGTTATCATTATTCTTTGTTATATACCATTTTTGCTTTCTATTGACTGGCTGTTGTAATGGCTAGCTAAGGCAGGAACTGACAGTAAAGACTCTATATTACTAAGAAACAAAAACAGAGGCTTTCTTCCCATTATCTGTCCTAATCTATACTATTATGGGTCCTCAACCCTATAAAGAATGGCTCTTACAATAACCTTGCCCCCAAATCATCTAACACAAAAGCCATAAACTCAAAGGCCAGGCAGGTAATGCACGTGCGTACAGAGGGGATAAAAACATAGCGGGGACTGAGAGGATTAAAGAGTGTATGTCATGTTTAAAAGGAATAACCACTACTTAGGTTCAGCTCTTGTCATGTGAAAACAAGGGCTTAGTGTCCTGTTTTTGAGAAAACAGTAAACAAACACCTATGTTTCTTGTGAGCTTTTCTAATTCTAAAATATGGCAACCAATTCAAAATTTTTTAAAACATCAGTGTGGCCCAGCGAAAACACTTTAGGAACAGATCCAGCTTGTTGGTCTCAAGTTTAGCCCTTCTGGCCCATCTACAGGGTCAGGAGCTGATTTCTTACAGGGCCGTAAGCACCCAATGCTCAATTTGCTGGACCACACCTGTTTGTTTTTACCACCCAGTCTATATCTGAGCAATCATATGTTTTAAAATCCAGGATCTGTGAAACATACAGAGCAGAGAGTAGGAAAGTTACACCCAGGAAATGTTCTCTATTGCAGTGTCCCAGATAGGATCCTGGTGAGAACTCAGGTACCACTGAAATTCCACACAGGTAACCATGATACATGAACAGACTTCCTACCAACAGATTGCTTGCACTGCCTTCCTTTGCCTGATTTTAACTATGCTAAAATTACACAGGGTAGTTAGTACCTCTGCCATGATTTTTTTTTTCTTTTTTAGGTTTTAGATTTTTGTAATGGACAACTTATGTGTGGCCAGAAAGTTGGTTCTTAAGGTTTATCTGATAATAGGCTTTGCTGCTCACTAAAGTAGGACAGTTTTTAGAGAACACAGTTTAGGCTGTTAATTTTGATAATTTGCCTCAGGAGTACAAACACTATGCCAGTAGAGTTGGAAGATAGAGAGCAGAAGTCTTTTAAAGCAATGGTCCCCAACCTTTATGGCACCAGGGACCAGTTTCATGGAAGACAGTTTTTCTATGGATGGGATAGGGTTTACAGGGGATGGTTTTGGGATGAAACTGTTCCATCTTAGACCATTAGGCATTAATTAGATTCTTATAATGCACACATAACCCTAGAATCTCACATGCCCGGTTCACAATAGGGTTTGTGCTCCTATGAGATTCTAATGCCACTGCTGATCTGACAGGAGGTGGAGCTCAGGCAGTAATGCTTGCTGGCCCGCTGCTCACTTACCGCTGTGTGACCAGGTTCCTAACAGGCCATGAACCAGTATTTAGGGGACCCCTGTTTTAAAGGATTACATAATCAGTGTTTAAAACTTATAGATACAACAACTACTAGTTTTTTTGCTATACTCCCTTGCAAGAGGACACCACAGCTTTCTTCCACGGGAGAAGTCTTACTTCTCCCGTGGAAGAAACCTGACTCACTGCACAATTAACTGAATGATGGCATCTGTTACCTAGTTTCAGGAAGTGACAATAACCTTAACCCTCCAGAAGCAACAAGTATTCTGGTAACCCCACATCATTTTTCAATTTTTCTCTCCTAATGATAGTCCTAAAAAAATCCTCCTTTGGTCAATTCTCATGAATAAACCCTACCCTAGTAGAGCTGATTTAATTCAGAAAGCCATATACTTACCAGTGACAAGGAACTCTTTTTACCAGGTGAGTTTAGCTGGCCTTCCAGATGCTGAGCATAGCATGCTCTGTAAAGCAGATGCTTTATTAGACTACACTAAGTCACCAAAAAGATAGGCTAACTGCATTTTTTAAGCCTAGAAATAGCTGCCAAGATATAAAAATGCTTTCTTATAACACTGGCCAGCTAGAGAGCCCTAGAAAATAACTAGAAAATAAGATGATACACTCCTCCTGGAAGGTATAAAATACAGACTTAAATTAACTTAAAATACTCAGCCTCCTTTATTCCTCATTTTAAGCCTTTGATCTCTCCAGCCAGTTGATGGTGAAAAAGTAAAGAAAGATTGTCTACTTCATTTTTTGAGACATGGTGTCACTCTGTCACCCAGGCTGGAGTGCAGTGTCCCATTCATGGCTCACTGCAGCCTTTGACCTCCTAGGCTCAAGAGATACTCCCACTTCAGTCTCCTACGTAGCTAAGATTACATGTGTATGCCATCATGCCCAGCTGATTTTTAAATTTTTTGTAGAGATGGGATCTCCCTATATTGCTCAGGCTAGTCTCAAATTCCTGGGCTAAAGAGATCCTCCTGCCTTGGAAAGTGCTGGGATTATAGATGTGAGCCACGACACCCAGCCTAGGTTGTCTACTCTTACTTCTGAAATCTTACTAGGATTACGCTGGGATAATAGGTGTGAGCCAGGACATGCAGCCTAGGTTGTCTACTCTTACATCTAAAATCTTACAGGATTGCTGTGGAATTACTGAATCCATAAGATAGAAATATTTTTCTCTTGTTTTCAGCTGAGTTCCTGGCAAACTACATGTTATTTAATTTTACATTAACCTTGCTAAAGGGAACAAAAATACAGAGCCCTCTTAACCTTTATTTGTTTTAATAACTCCAAAGCAAAACTAATCAATTTAGGGGACCCAAACATTAGAACCAGTTGAGAGATTGCTTCCCGTTATTTCTGGATGATCATGTAAAAAGTAATTTCTCTTTCTACTCTAGAAACTTGCCCCATAGACTTTACTAGTGCATAAATAGTGTGTTTCATAACACCAGTTTCATAAGAAGTTGTATGAGGAAAAGGGGGAAGAGAAATTCAGAGGGAAAAAATTTTGGACCATACTGAACATGATACACCATTTAAGACATTTTTCAATTGAGTTCATGAACATACTTGTCTATGGAACATTATTGTTGTTGTTGTTTGAAGAGATGGGGTCTTGCGCTGTCACCCAAACTGTAATGTGGTGGCACAACTGTAGTTTCCTGCAGTCTAGAACTCCTGAACTCAAGCAATCCTCCAGCCTGAGTAGCTGGGACTACAGCTACCATTCCTGGCTATAGAATCTTTGGCACAACATATTCCTATTTCATGGAATTACTATTCCAAGGAGCATTTTAGGAATTTCAAGAAAAGTATTTCCCATCCTCCTTTGGTTGACTCTCAGCAGACTAGGCCTTTTGTACACCAAATATTAAGAATTATTTATCATGGGAGGCTGAAGGAAGATCACTTGAGACCAGGAGTTGATTCAAGACCAGCCTTGGCAACATAATGAAACCTCATTCGTACAAAAAACAAAAAAAAATTTTGCCAGGTTTTGTGGTGTGCATGTACATTCCCAGCTTCCCAGAAGGCTGAGGCAGAGGGATCACTTGAGTTGAGCCCAGGAATTTGAGGCTGAAGTGAGCTATGATCACGGCACTGCACTCCGGCCTAGGTGACAGTGAGACGATGTCTCAAGGAAAAAAAGTTATTTCTCTTACATTTTAGTCCCTACTATACCTCTCAGGTAGTCTAACATAGCTGAAGTAAAATAAGGCGACTAAGTAATACAGACTGAAAAACTTTCACACTCTGCTGGGTCTAGCTAATAATACTCTGGTGTCAGATATATCCAGGGTAAAATTTTACCTTGACTATTAAACTGATCATGAAAAATATAATTAGATCAGCTTTATAAGTGTACTATGACATTATACATCTAAAAGTGTTGCAACTCAGGTAAGAAATTTAGTTTAAGATATGCTGGTTATTATTAAAGTAAAAATTATATTTGTACTGTAAAAGCATTAAAACATTAACAAAAACTCTATTCATAATTATGCTACTACAAACATTTTCATTTCTCTTTACTGATAAATTTTTTTCATAGCTTTAAAACTAGCATAGATACTTCATATTTTTTACTTCTAGTAGATTTCACTAGTGTCTTCACAATTGTAATCAACTTAAATATCTAACATTATTTTAGCTATTTTGCTTTAGTGAGCATAAGTTTTTAAAACAGCATTGAGACAACCTGCTTATAAAAACAGACTGCATTTAGAGTTCTTGATTACTAAAATTCAGTAAGATGAAGTCACTTTTTAATTTTCCATTTCAGATTACTTTCTATTTGGAAAATTAATTTAAGGGACATTTTCTTGATTATAAGCTCATACTTGAGAAAATTTGTAAAGAATGATATAGTATACAGCATAGCTTTTAAAAGTCTGGGCCCTGGAGTTAGATTATCTGGATTAAATGCCTAATTCTACCAATAAGTAACTTTTAAAACCTTAGGTAAATTACTTAAACTTGTCTGAGTCTGTTTCTCCATCTATAAAATGATGATGATGACACATTAACCTCACAGGCAAATTATGAGGATTGAATGATAAAACATGTGAAGCCTTTGTCTGCCACATGGTAATTACTCAAGAAATACTAACAATAACAATAAAAGACAAACTGTTTAGAGGATATTATGTGCATATTTACTTATTTTGATAATCACTGTTTGTAAATAACTAACCAGTAAATATTTACTGAGTGTCTTCCATGAAAACACAATGTTAAGTACTAGGCATACAGAGATATAAGTCCCAGCCCTTACTTCCAAAACTTATTTTTGGAGAAGAAAACAAATTAAACTGGCGATAGCATCCTACACAGTAATAGTTTCAATAGAGATATACACAGAGTACAAGAAAGCTGGGGCCTTTAACACTGGACAGCATGGCTAATAGGTTGTCTCATGATACATATGCTGCTAACCACCACATTCTTTTTCTTCCTCTGGTTTAGAGACTAGAAAACAAAATATGTCCTAGTTCCCCTTCCAGGCAGGAGTAGCCATGTGACATTACTCTGGAGGTTGAAGTTCCTAAAGTGGCCTTCCTGAATATGAGGAGGTATGCTGAAGAAAAAAGACGGCTTCCCTAGAAGAAAGCCTATTTGCCCTTCTTCCCCTTTTCTTGCCTTAGTCTTTGGACTAATGGCATAGTGGTACAGCAGGCCATCAATGATGTGATAGAACCAAAGATGACACAGCAAATAAAAAAGAGACTAGGACACTGGAGGCATTGCAGTTATTGCATCACTCTTGAACACCTAACTCTGAACTTCTCATTTGGTGACACAAACTCTTACTACTTTAAGCCACCAGCTGTTTCATTCTGTAGTTCGGATTTTCTGTTATCTGCAGATAAATGCATAGTCCTAGTAGATAAACAAAGATTTCTGAAAAAGGTAACTTCTGAGCTAGTGCAAAAAAAGAAGCAGAACTTATGCAAGTGAAGAAACTCAAGAAGAGCTCTGCTGGTAAAGTGAATCACACCTACAAAGCCTGGAGAGGGAGGAAGCATGGAGTGTTCTACATTATATACCTTCTAGTTTCTTGGATGGCTTTAGCCAGGTTCCAAACTTTCTCTATCTTCCACTCCCTATGTTTAAGAACTTGAATACTATGCCCTCAGTAATTCCATATGGTGAGCATATATTTTTAAACAGTAAGTTCTGTCATGATAAACATAAAATGCAATCCTTGACTAATGTT
Organism: Saguinus oedipus; assembly: GCA_031835075.1. Lineage (NCBI taxonomy): Eukaryota > Metazoa > Chordata > Mammalia > Primates > Cebidae > Saguinus > Saguinus oedipus. The sequence continues at coordinate 51,686,596 of CM063176.1, forward strand.
TAGACTTAAAAACATATATTTATGGAAATTAAGTCAATTAGATCCACATTATGAATTTACACATATAACACCTTCAACTAAAGATGCCCTGTGTGCTCTTATGTACCGTGTACTATTTTTACACTAATTATCTCATTTAATAGTTATGACAACTCAGTGGAATAGGTACTATTAATCCTTCTTTATACCCACCTAAGTTCGGTTAGAATTATGGGAATTCAGAAAAGAATCGCAGGATAAGAATTCAACCTCAATTGAATTTCATAGGCTCAACTCTGAGCCATTCTGCTATATTGCTAGTCAGCTTTTTTTAGTTTCTAGTCTATTTGTCCTACTTCACCTGTTTAAATTCCTTCCTGCATTTATGTAATAAAGTTTTATTTTTCCAAAACCAGTCTGGGGATCAGACTGGGGCGGATCGGATTGGTTATCTCTTAACAGGTGAGTATGGAAGGAAGGGGCATACTACATTGAGTAGAGGAGGAGCCAAGGGGAGAATGACAGAAAAATAAAAAAAAAGGTTCTTTCCTTCTAAAGGAATGAGTTATCTTTACTTACTGGTAAAGCAAGAGTAACTCTCAAAAATATTTCCCAATATTTTATAAGTGTATGGTCTCTAAAAGGTATAAATTTAAGGTGGCAACACTTCTTTATATTTTAAACTACAGTATGTTTAATGATTGATTTATTAGTTTATATTCATTCATACACTCAGCAAATATTTACTGATCTTGTTCATGTGCCTCTGGGTATATTCCAATGCATATGTTCCTATACTTAAGCCAAGAAAAAAATATAAATGCCACAAAGGTTACTGTATCACACAAATAAGGGTATGCACAGATATCACGGAACAGAGAAATCACAGAAGGCTTTCCAGAAGCATTGGTATCTAAGACGAATCCTAAAATATAAGCAGGTATTACCAAAAAAAAGAAGGAACAGTCTACTTCAGACTTTATCAGTCTCAGCACTCTGACATTTTGGGCTAAGTCTGTTACTGGGGCAGGAGACATCCTGTTTTGTAGGATGTTGAAAGAACATCCTTGGCCTCTACCCATCTGATACCGTAAGTATTCCCCAAGTATGAAAACCAAAAATGTCTCAATATATTGTCAAATGTCCCCTAGGGACGTGGAGAGCAAATACTGCCTCTGGTTGAGAACCATTGTTGGAGATCTCTGTTGTCCAAGTGGTAGCCACTAGCCGCATTTGGCTATTTAACTTCAAATTAATTAGAATTAAAATTAAAAGTTAACTCCCCAGTCTAACTAACCACCTTTTGAGTATTAAGTAGGTATACATGGCTACTGACTACCATACTGAATAGTGCATATACAATATAAAACATTTCTACCACCATAGAAAGTTTCATGGATAATGCTGTTACAGACTGAGGGAGTAAATATTATCTTCTACTCCACAGCTTGCTGATAGGCTGTGGGGAGAGTGGAGAAAGATAAGGTTAGACAAAAAAGGTAAGGTCTGAGTATGAAGAATCTTCCAGGCCATAAGGCGGAGCAATAGGAAACCAATGAAAACTTTTAAGCAATGGTGTGAAACAAACAGAACTTTATAAAGATGACTATGATGACAGTGTGGAGAAAAGAATGAATGTGGAAAGACTAGAAGCAGAAAAAGAGTTACAGTATCTCTAATAATTATGATGATCTGAATTAATGCAGTAGCAGTAGGAATAGACAAGTATAGAGCAACCAAGGAATTGCTGATAGGACCTAGTAACTGATTAGTTGAAAAGCAGGTTGAGGAAGAGCTGAGACTGACTTCTAGGTTTTTAGGTTAGACGAGTCAGTACCATTCACTAAGACAGTATGACAGACAGAAAAGTGAACCCAGAAATGTTCATGTCCTAATCTTTGAATCCCTGGGAATTTGCATTGCAAAAAGGGCTTTGCAGATAGGACTAAATTAAGAATCTTAAAATGGGGAGATTATCTTGGCTTATCTGACTAGGATCAATATATACTCAGGTATCCTGCTAAGAGTGAGGTTTAAGGAGATTTGACTACAAAAAAGAGACTTGTCAGAGTGATACAATGTAAGAAAGACTCAAAATGGCTTTGAAGATACAGCCATTAGAAGCTAAAAAAGGCAAAGAAACATACTCTTCCCTTAGAGTCTCCAGAAAAAACAAAATAAAACAAAAAACCCATGGCACTGCTAACAACTTAGTTTTATTCCTGTGAGACCCACATCAGACTACTGGCCCACAGAACTCTTAAAATAATCTGTTATTTTATGCAGCCTCTAAATTTATGTTAATTTGTTATAGCAGCAATAGGAAACTAAAACAGATAGGTACAGAATTGAGGGTATAATAGGAGTTTGGCTCTGGAAAAGTTGAGTTTGAAGTATCTATGTGACATCCCAGCAAAATTGATCAGCTGACAGAGTTGGATATATGGGCCTAGAGCTTAGGATGGAGATATATAACTAGGAGTCATCAGTATGATGAGATTAATTGAAACTATCAAAGTAGATGAGATTACTTTGGACAAATACAGACAAAATACAAAGGAACAGACACCCTTGAAGGAACAGCCTAAAATGTAACATGAAAACCAGGATAGAGTGGCATCATAAAGGATTTAAAAAGCAAGAATGTACCAAAATGGGGGGATGAGGGGTTAGCGTGTGTAAGGAAATGGACAACAGGGAGAAATGAAAAAGGGCTATTAGCTGGGACTGATATTATATTCAGCAGTACGGAGTCATGATATCTTTTATAAATGTAAGTTTTCTAACTTTCATATCTTTTATAAATGTAAGTTTTAGAGAAGTGGTATTAGAAGATTTTTGTTACTGGGTTCAAAACTGAATGGAATGTGAGACATGAGACTAAGTACAATCAACACTTTGACTAAACTTTGACTTTACTCTTTCAAAAGGAAAAAAGATACAGTGGTAGCTAGAGAAAGGTTGTGGGTTTCAGGAAAGATTTCTTTTTTAAAGATGGGGCTAAAATTAAGCATTTAACTATTAATGAAAATAGGCCAGTAGAAAATAAGAAAATAAAGAAGTAGGAGAAAGAAAATAATCATGACGTGAATTCTGAGATGGGAAGGGATGGGACCTAGAGGGCAGGGAGAGAGAGATCAGCATTCAGACAGGCAGGACAACTCTTCTGTTGAGAGATAAGGGAAGGAAGACAAGAACTGGTATATAACTGAGCAAATATTAAGTTAGGGACAAGAAATGGCATTAATTTAGTGGAGTACCTACATGGCAACTTCCTATTTTCTTAGAGAAGTAGAAGGCAAGATCATTTGCTGGCAGCAAGAAAAGAAGCAGTGAGTTTAGTAGCTTGAGCTAAAGAAGTCTGAAATCGGTTTAGAGAAGAATAGTGGAAAATAAATCACTAAAGAAACAGAGGGTGAGAAGGGGCCTATATATTTTATTGAATCCTTAAACTAGCTGTTAATAGACTTCTGCATGTGGCCGCAGTGGAGCACCTGATGCTGCAGCAACTCTCCCAGCTCTACCATCTCAAAACATGAACAAAACATAGGAAACAAGTGTTTTCAGAAATTGGACAACAAAAAGTAAAGACTGTTAGACCTGAGAGAGAAAAAACAAATGAGATGCTTCTACCTGAAGACAACTTGACTGTTGGTGCAGAAAGGAAGAACTCAAGCAGAGCAAGGCAGTACTGCAGAGCTAAAGAGAAAGAGGTTAGTGTTCAAGGTGGCAAAGTACCATATGGAAGAAAGATAAAGAAACAGCTTCAAAATCTACACAAATCCCTAAGTAGATTTGGAATCTATAGGTGAAAACTAAACTGTATATATGTAGATGAAAATTCCATAAGACTGGGCAAAGAGCTACTGGTAATCTACAATTGGCTGACACATGTTCCAGTTTTGCTGAAACAAACTTCAATACACTTTAAAGAAGAGAAGAAAACTCAAATACTCAAAAAAACCATAAAAATCAGTGTTCAGCACTAACGTAAAAATTATTAGATATGCAAAGAAGCAGAAAAATATGACCTGTAACTGCAACAAAAATCAGGAAATAAAATGGACCACAGGCTGGACATGGTGGCTCACGCTTGTAATCCAAACACTTTGGGAGGCTGAGGTGATGATTTTGAGACCAGCCTGGCCAAAATGGTGAAACCCCGTCTCTACTAAAAATACAAAATATTAGCCGGGTATGGAAGCAAGCACCTGTAATCCCAGCTACTCCAGAGTTCAAGCAGTTCTCTTGCTTGAACCCAGAATGCAGAGGTTGCAGTGAGCCAGGGATGTGCCACTGCACTGCAGTCTGGGCAACAAGAGTGAAACTCTGTCTCAAAAAACAAAAACAAAAACAAAACAAAACAAAAGGGGGCACTGTGGCTTACATCTGTAATCCCAGAACTTTCGGAGGCCAAGGCAGGTGGATCACCTAAGGTCAGGAGTTCAATACCAGCCTAGCCAACATGGTGAAACCTTGTCTCTACTAAAAAAAAAAACAAAAAAAATACAAAAATGAGCTGGGCATGGGGGTGGGCACCTGTAATCCCAGCTACTTGGGAGGCTGAGACAGGAGAATCGCATGAATTCAGGAGGCGGAGATTGCAGTGAGCTGAGATCGTGCTACTGTACTCCAGCCTGGGTGACAGAGACTCCATCTCCAAAAAAAAAAAGGGGGGGGGGGACTACAAAAATGACAGAGATATACAATTAGCAATCAAAAAATTTAAGACAGGTATTTAAGACAGAAACAAAATGATAGAGATAATAGACAAAATGATAGAGAAACAAATGGTAGAGATACTCCAATTAGCAGTTAAGGAAGGAATTTAAGACACACAAAATGATAGAGATGATAAAGAAAATGACAGAGAAACAAATGGTACAGATACTAAAATTAGCAGTCAAGGAGGGAATTTAAGACAAGTATTTACTAAAGAAACAAAATGAAGGATATAAAAAAGAACTATAAAAAAGTAGAATTTCAGGCCATGCACAATGGCTCATGCCTGTAATCCCAGCACTTTGAGAGGCCAATGTTGGGAGATAGCTTGAGGCCAGGAGTTGGAGACCAGCCTGGCCAACATGGCAAAACGCTGTCTCTACTAAAAATACAAACATCAGCTGGGCATGGTGGTGAGCTACTTGGAAGGCTGAGGCAGGAGGATCACTTGAGCCTGGGAGGCGGAGGCTGCAGTGAGCCCAGGTCTGCCACTGCACTCCAGCTTGGACAACAAAAGTGAAACTCCATCTCAAAAAAAAAAAAAACCTAACCAATTTGAATTTCTAGAACTGAAAAAATATAGGATCTAGAAGAGAAAATTTAGTGGATGGGATTTATAGCAGATTAGATACTTCAATGTAAAAATATGAAATATGATTATATAGAAATAGAAACTATTAGTAAGTACAGAAAAACTCTTTGACAAAAATCAGCATATGGCCAGATGTGGTGGCTTGCGCCTGTAATCCCACCACTTTGGGAGGCCAAGACGGGCAGATTGCGAGGTCATGAGATACAGGCCATCCTGACCAACATGGTGAAACCTGTCTGTACTAAAATTACAAAAATTAGCTGGGCTTGGTGGCACATGCCTATAGTTCCAGCTACTAGAGGGGCTGAGGCAGGAGAATTGCTTCAACCTGGAAGGTGGAGGGTGCTGTGAGTGTGATTGCACCACTGCACTCCAGCCTAGAGATAGAGTGAGACTCATCTCAAATACAAAAAACAAAAACAAAAACAAAAAAACAGCATATAACTATGATTAAAAAATAAAAAAACTCTTAGCAAAATAGACACAGAAAGTAACACGTTTAACTTGATGAAGAGTATCCATGAACAGGCTAAAATGAACTTCATATTGTATGGTGAATGAATCACTGTTTTTTTCCTTAAGATCAGAAACAAGGCAAACAAATTCACTCTCAGATTTCTATTCACCTACCTCCCAGAGTTCCTAGGAGTACAATAAGATAAGCAAAAGAAACTGGCATATAAACTTTTCTTTATTCATAGATAATATGATTGGGTGGGCAGAAAATCCTAAAGACTACATAAAAGTAACTAGATTTAATAGGTTATTTAGCAAGTTTACAGGTATACAAGATCAATATAACTACTAGTAATAAAACAATGGAAAAGAAAAATTTTCAAATGCCATACTTGGTAGCATCTAAAAACTTCAGTTTTAATAAAATATCTACAAAACCGATACACAGAAAATAACAAAACATGCTGAAAGAAACTGTAGAAGAACCAACTGAAACGGAGATACACCAAGCTCATGAATTAAAATTTGTTAATAAGACATCAGTTGCCCCCAAATTGACCCATAAGTTGATGTAATCCCAACAAAAATCCAAGTACAACTTTTTTAAAAAAATAAAAATTGACAAAGTAACTAAAATTTATATGGAAATGCCAAAAAAAACTGAACCATTTATATTATCTGATATCAAAACTTTCTATAAAGCACAGTAAACAAGACAGTGTAGTGATGTCATAAAGACAGACACAGCAATCAATGGGAAAAAAAGAGTCTAGAAAAAGACCCACATATAATGGTTTTTTTATATAGGAGGTGACTGGGGAGGGGAAGACTTTCCAATAAATGGTGCCAGAAAACTGGATATCCGAGATGGCTGAATAGGAATAGCTCTGGAGTGCAGTTCCCAGTGAGAACGCGGAGGGTGAGTAATCACTACATTTCCAAATGAATTTTTACTGCCCACAGACCAGGAGATTCCCAGGCAGAAAAGTGCCACATCTCCAGCACAGCTGATGCAGCAGGTCTCTGCATAGAAACTCACACAAATATGGGCACCTGGAACGTGTGGGAGACAGAATTACTCATTCAACTGAAAAAAAGGGGGCTGCAATAGGGAGCCAGGTGATCTGGCTTGGCGGGTCCTACCCTCACAAAGACCAGCAATCTGAAACACTCTGGATTAAGAGTTTTACAGCAAGCACACCTGGACCAGGGACAGTCCAGCTCTGTGGGGGGAAGGGCATCCACCATTGCCGAGGCAGTCCATTACTGAGGCAGTCCGCCATTACTGAGGCAGTCCGCCATTACTGAGGCAGTCCACCATTACCGAGGCAGACCACCATTACCAAAGCAGTTTGAACTATATCTCTATAAACAAAACTGTGAGGAAGTTCACACAGCAGCTGGGCACAGCAGCTCAGCAATGCCTCTGCTGGCAGACTGTGACTAGGCTACCTCCTCGCTGGGCAGGGCGTCTTGGAAAAAAGGCAGCAGCATGTCAGGAACTTATAAAGCTCCACCTTCCCAGGACAGAACAGTTATGAGTTCCACTGCAGCAGACTTAAACGTACCTGCCCAGCATCTCTGAACAGAACAACGGAGCTCACAGATCAGCACCTGAGCTCCTATCAGGAACAGACTGTCTCCTCAAGCAGCTCTCCGACCCCTGTATATCTAAAGAGACCCCTCATAAAGGAGAGCTCAGGCTGACATCTGGTGGTTATCCTTCTGGGACAAGATAACAGAAGAAGACGCTGGCAGCAACCCTTACTTTTCTGCAGCTGCCGCAGGTGATCCCCAGGCAAGCAGGGTCTGGAGTGGACCTCCAGCAGTCCTGCAGCAGAAGGGCCTGTTAGAAGGCAAACTAAAAAAAACAGAAATAACTTCATCAACAACAAAAAGGACACCCATTCAGAGACCCCATCTGAAAATCACCACCTACAGAGACCATAGGTAGATAAATACACAAAGATGGGAAGAAATGAGGGCAAAAAGGATGAAAACACCCAAAACCAGAACACTTCTCCTCCTCCAAGAGATCACAACTCACCAGCAAGGGAACAAGGCTAGAGAATGAGTCTTATGAATTGACAGAAACATCCTTCAGAAAGTGGGTAATAACAAACTTCTCTGAGCTAAAAGAACATGTTCTACCCCAACATAAAGAAACCAAGAACTGTGAAAAAAGGTTTGACGAAATACTACCAAGAATAAACAGCTTAAAGAGGAATATAAATGAATTGATGGACCTGAAAAAACACAACACAATAACTTAGCGAAGCATACACAAGTTTCATGTTCTACCCCAACATAAAGAAACCAAGAACCGTGAAAAAAGTTTTGACAAAATACTACCAAGAATAAACAGCTTAATGAGGAATATAAATGAATTGATGGACCTGAAAAAACACAACACAATAACTTAGTGAAGCATACACAAGTTTCATGTTCTACCCCAACATAAAGAAACCAAGAACCATGAAAAAAGGTTTGATGAAATACTACCAAGAATAAACAGCTTAGAGAGGAATATAAATGAATTGATGAACCTGAAAAAACACAACACAATAACTTAGTGAAGCATACACAAGTTTCAATAGTCGAATCAACCAAACGGAAGAAAGAGTATCAGAGATTGAAGACAAATCCAATGAAATAAAATGAGAAGGCAAGATTAGCGAAAAAAGAGTAAAAAGAAATGAACAAAGCCTTTAAGAAATATGGGATTATGTGAAAAGACCTAATCTACATTTGATAGGTGTACCTGAATGTGACAGAGAATGAATACGAGCTGCAAAACAGTCTTCAGAATATTATCCAGGAGAATTTCCCCAACCTAGCAAGTCAGGCCAACGTTCAAGTCCAGGAAATACAGAAAACAGCACAAAGACATTCCTCAAGAAGAGCAACCACAAGGCACATGATCATCAGATTCACCAGGGTTGAAATGAAGGAAAAAACGCTAAGGGCAGCCAGAAAGAAAGGTCGGGTTATCCACAAGTGGAAGCCCATCAGACTCACAATGGATCTTGTGGCAGAAACCCTACAAGCCAGAAGAGAGTGGGGGCCAATATTCAACATCCTTAAAGAGAGTAACTTTCAACCTAGAATTTCATATCCAGCCAAACTAAGCTTCATAAACGATGGAGAAATAAAATCCTTTATGAACAAGCAAGTACTCAGAGATTTCATCACCACCAGGCCTGCCTTACAAGAGCTCCTGAAAGAAGCACTAAACATAGAAAGGAACAACCAGTACCAGCCACTCCAAAAACATACCAAATGGTAAAGAGCATCGACACAATGAAGAAACTGCATAAACTAATGGGCAAAACAACCAGCTAGCATCAAAATGGCAGGATCAAATTCACACATAACACTAATAACCTTAAATGTAAATGGGCTAAATGTCCGAATCAAAAGACACAGACTGGCAAATTGGATAAAAAGTCAAAACCCATCATTGTGCTGTATCCAGGAAACCCATCTCACATGCAAGGATACACAAAGGTTCAAAACAAAGGGATGGCGGAATATTTACCACCCAAATGGAGACCAAAAAAAAGCAGGAGTTGCGATCCTAGTCTCTGATGAAACAGACTTTAAAGCAACAAAGATCAAAAGAGACAAAGAAGGGCATTACATAATGGTAAAAGGATCAATGCAACAAGAAGAGCTAACAATCCTAAATATATACGAACTCAATACAGGAGCACCCAGATACATAAAGCAAGCTCTTAATGAACTACAAAGAGACTTAGACTTCTGCACAATAATAGTGGGAGACTTTAACACTCCACTGTCAGTATCAGACAGATCAACGAGACAGAAAATTAACACAGATATCCAGGACTTAAACTCAGATCTGGATCAAGAAAACTTAATAGACATCTAAAGATATCTCTACCACAAATCCACAGAATAAAAATTCTTCTCAGCACCACATCACACTTACTCTAAAACTGACCACATAATTGGAAGTAAATAATTCCTCAGCAAATGCAAAAGAATGGAAATCATAACCAACAGTCTCTCAGACCACAGTGCAATCAAACTAGAACTCAGGATTAAGAAACTAACTCAGAGTCACACAGCTTCATGAAAACTGAACAATTGGCTCTTGAATGTTCAGAGTGGATCCACAATGAAATGAAGGCAGAAATAAATTCATTCTTTGAAACCAACAAGAATGAAGATACAACATACCAGAATCTCGGGGACATATTTAAATGAGTAGCAAGGAAAGATCTAAAATCGACACCTTATCATCAAAATTGAAAGAGCTAGAGGAGCAAGATCAAAAAACTCAAAAGCTAGCAGAAGACAAGAAATAACTAAGATCAGAGCAGAACTGAAGGAGAGAGAGACATAAAAAACCCTTCAAAAAAAAAATCAATAAATACAGGAGCTGGTTTTTTTAAAAGACAAACAAATAGACCACTAGCCAGATTAATAAAAAAGAAAAGAGAGAAGAATCAGATAGATGCAATAAAGAATGATAAGGGGGTATCACCACCAATTCCACAGAAATACAAACTACCATCAGAGATTACTACAAACATCTCTATGCACATAAACCAGTAAGCCTGGAAGAAATGGATAAATTCCTGGACACTTGCACCCTCCCAAGCCTAAACCAGGAAGAAGTTGAAACCCTGAACAGACCAATAACAAGGTCTGAAGTTGAGGCAGCAATTAACAGCCTACCAACCAAAAAAAGTCCAGGTCCAGATGGGTTCACAGCTGAATTCTACCAGACATACAAAGAGGAGTTGGTAGCACTCCTTCTGAAACTATTCCAAACAATCCAAAAAGAGGGAATCCTTCCCAGATCATTTTATGAGACCAACATCATCCAGATACCAAAACCTGGCAGAGACCCAACAAGAAAAGAAAACTTCAGGCCAATATCCATGATGAACACAGATGCAAAAATCTTCAATAAAATACTGTCAAACTGATTGCAACAGCACATCAAAAAACTTATCCATCATGATCAAGTAGGCTTCATCCCGGGGATGCAAGGCTGGTTCAACATACGCAAGTCTATAAATGTAATGCACCACATAAACAGAACCAAAGACAAAAACCACATGATTATCTCAATAGATGCAGAGAAGGCCTTCAACAAAATTCAACAATGCTTTATGCTAAAAACTCTGAATAAACTAGGTATTGATAGAACTATCTCAAAATAATAAAAGCTACTGAATGGGCAAAAACTGGAGGCATTCCCTTTGAAATCTGGCACTAGACAAAGATGCCCTCTCTCACCTCTCCTATTAAATACAGTATTGGAAGTTCAGGCCACAGCAATCAGGCAAGAAAAAGAAATGAAAACTATTCAATTAGGAAAAGAGGAAGTCAAATTGTCTGTATTTGCAGACGACATGATTCTATATTTAGAAGACCCCATCGTCTCAGCCCAATATCTCCTGAAACTGATAAGCAACTTCAGTAAAGTCTCAGGATACAAAATCAATGTGCAGAAATCACAAGCATTCCTATATACTAATAACAGACTTAAAGAGAGCCAAATCAAGAATGAACTGCCATTCACAACTGCTACAAAGAGAATAAAATACCCAGGAATACAACTAACAAAGGATGTAAAGGACCTCTTCAAGGAGAACTATGAACCACTTCTCAAGGAAATAAGAGAAGACACAAACAGATGTAGAAACACTCCATGCTCATGGTCAGAAGAATCAATATCGTGAAAATGGCCATACTGCCCAAAGTAATTTATAGATTCAATACTATCCCATAGGTCATCCAGCTACCTATGACCCTCTTCACGGAACTGAAAAAGACCACCTTAAACTTCATATGGAACCAAAAGAGAGCCGGCAGAGCCAAGTCAATTCTAAGCAAAAAGAACAAAGCTGGAGGCATCATTCTACCTGACTTCAAACTGTACTACAGGGCTACAGTAATCAAAACAGCATGGTACTGGTACCAAAACAGAGATATAGACCAGTGGAACAGAACAGAGGCCTTGGAGGCAATGCCACACATCTACAACCATACAATCTTTGATAAACCTGACCAAAAACAAGCAATAGGGAAAGGATTCCCTGTTTAATAAATGGTGTTGGGAAAACTGGCTAGCCTTGTGCAGAATGCAGAAACTGGACCCCTTCCTGACACCTTACACTAAAATTAACTCCAGCTGGATTAAAGACTTAAACATAAGACATAACACCATAAAAATCCTAGAAGAAAACCTAGGCAAAACCATTCAGGACATAGGCATAGGCAAGGACTTCATGACTAAAACACCGAAAGTACTGGCAACAAAAGCCAAAATAGACAAATGGGATCTAATTAAACTCCAGAGCTTCTGCACGGCATAAGAAACATCATTAGAGTGAACTGGCAACCAAAAGAATGGGAAACATTTTTGCAATCTACCCATCTGACAAAGGGTTAATATCCACAATCTATAAAGAACTAAAACAGATTTACAAGAAAAAAACAAACAAACAAACCCATCCAAGAGTGGGCAAAGGATATGAACAGACATTTTTCAAAAGAAGACATGTATGGGGCCAACAAATGTATGAAAAGATGCTCATCATCACTGGTCATTAGAGAAATACAAATCAAAACTACATTGAGATACCATCTCATGCCAGTTAGAATGGCGATCATTAAAAAATCTGGAGACAACAGATGCTGGAGAGGATGTGGAGAAATAGGAACACTTTTACACTGCTGGTGGGAGTGTAAATTAGTTCAACCATTGTGGAAGACAGTGTGGTGATTCCTCAAGGACCTAGAAATAGAAATTCCATTTGATCCAGCAATTCTATTCCTGGGTATATATCCAAAGGATTATAAATCATTCTGTTATAAAGACACATGCACAGGTATGTTCACTGCAGCACTGTTTACAATAGCAAAGACCTGGAACCAACCCAAATGCCCATCGATGATAGACTGGACAAGGAAAATGTGGCACATATATATCATGGAATACTATGCAGCCAGTGTCCTTTGTAGGGATATAGATGAACCTGGAAACTATCATTCTCAGCAAACTGACACAAGAACAGAAAATTCAACACCACATGTTCTCACTCAAAGGCGGGTGTTGAACATTGAGAACACATGGACATAAGGAGGGGAGCATCACACAATGGGGTCTGTTGGGGGAGACTAGGGGAGGGACAGCAAGGGGTAGGGAGTTGGGGAGGGATAACATGGGGAGAAATGCCAGATATAGGTGATGGGGATGGAGGCAGCAAACCACACTGCCATGTATGTACCTATGTAACAAATCTGCATGTTCTTCACATGTACCCCCAGAACCTAAAGTGCAATTATGTGTGTGTGTGTGTGTATATATATATATATATATATACACACACACACAAAACTGGATATCCATCCATAATGTAAAAAATGAACCTTGAAGTTCACCTTAAAACAAACACAAATTTAACACATAATGGTTCAAACATCTAAAAGAAAAACACTATGACTATAAAACTTGGAGAATAAAATAAAATAAAATATAAGAAGATTGAGATATCTGGAAAAGGAAGTAAAGAGGCTGGCTAATTCTTTCTACAACTATAAAAAGACACAAAACGGTCAGAAACTAGGTTCTGGAAACTAACTACAGGCAAACAAATACTGGGAAGTGTTTAGTCTAAAGACTACTGAACTTCAGGTAGTAGTAACTATGAGAATCTTTATTATTCTTGCTTATGGCTGCTACCCTGACCTATCTCCATGACACCATGTGTTCAAACCCACATGGTTTGAACAGTAGTGCTGCTAGGATGAGGCGGGCTATATTTAAACACACAAAGAAAAACAGAACGACAATGAGTCAGACAACAGGGAATCTTAGTAAAGATAAAGAAACTACAGCATAAAGATAATCAGAGAAAAAAATAAATAGAGCTTCAGAGAGACAAGAAAAATACATCAATCATTTCAACATATGTGAAATGCGAATTTTAGAAGGGGAGAATCAAGGGCCTGAAAAAGTATTTGGAAGATAATGGTTGAAAACATCCCAAATCCAACTAATCTATGTGAGCTCCACAAAGCCCACGTAGGACAAACAGAAAGTGATCCACTATATACGCAGTCAAACTGTTACAAGTCAGGGAGAGAGAAGTGAATGACTAAGAAAATGAATCTATGATAAGTCTTAACACCAACAAAATAAAACTCATGTAAAGGAAGACGATAATATAATTAATGGCTGATGTCCAGAAGGCAATGGAATAACATATTCAAAATAATAAAAGAAAAAACAAGCAAACAAAACTGTAAACTAGAAATTCCATTTCCAGCAAAACTATGTTTTAAAACTGAAGCCAAAATGAAGACATTCACAGATAAACAGACTGAGAAAATTCATTACAAACCTGTGGTATAAGAAATACTAGAAGAAGTGCTTTAGACTGAAAGGAATCATCCTTAATTCCTGTTTCCCTTTCACATTCAATCTATCAGCAAGCAAGGCCTACTAGCTTTATATCCAAAATATGCCTTAAATCCATCTACTTAAAAAAAAAAGAAAACTTCCATTGCCATCATCTGAGTAAGAGCCTTGAATTATCTACTGGACTTCTGCAATAGCCTAATTAGTTTTCCTGCTTCTACTCATATCCTCCTACAATCCACTGTTCCAACTATAGCCAGGGTATTAAAAAAAATTGGATTGCACTATTCTCTGCATAAAATCCTCTAATCAGCTTCCCATGCACATAGGATATTACTTGCCATGACTAAATACGCAATACACGAACAACTCCCTGCTTGAACTTTTCTATCACTCTCTACTTCCTTCCATAAGTTCCAGCACACTGGGATCCTATATTCTTCAAATATCCCAAACTCATTCCTCCTTCAAAATTTTTGTACCTACTGTTCCTCTTCTACCTTGTGTGTATCACCAGCAGATCATGACTCAAGGGTGGCTTCTTATTACTCAGGTTGCCACTCAAATGTCACCTCCTCAGAGAAGCTTTCCCTGGCCACCCTATCTAAGGTTACCCTACCCACCACTGCCTGCCTGCCTGCCTTTGCCTTTTAAAAATTGTGTTGTATCTTTATCATTATCTGAATTATAATGCTTACTTACTTGCTCACTTTTTAAATGTCTACCTCACCCAATAAAATAAAAGGATCACGAGGAGAGGTCTTAGTATCTTGTTCATCACTGTATGTCTAGGACCTAACAGTATTTTTAAATTACTGAGTAAACATTTACATATATTCTAAAACTACTCTAAAATATAAACACTTCTGAACTCTTAAAAGACTTTAAAAAGACTTTTGTTCTTACTTAGCAGTTTATAAATGTCATATTTTATAATGTATACCAATTTTCTTCTGCCTCTTTTCAATGAAGAGAACAAATGAGTAATCCTCCAAAGTTATCTCAAGTATTGCAAAGAAAGGAAGTAGCCGTAGATAGACAAGAACTGTGTCTGTCTTGCTTACCACTGTACTCTGGTACCAAGAACAGGGTCTAGTCTATGGTAATCATGAAATAATTACAGAATGACACATAAACGATGAGACTCTTAAGAGCTGGAAGACAGAGTAAATGCTCTGGGGGTTGGTGGGAATGTCTTACTCCCTCCATCCCCAATCACCACTTTCCTAGGTCTTAAGAGTACTCTTAAATATCTCATAATAACAGACTACATTTCTTAAGGGCAGAGAATATGTCTTTTCTGTTTGGCATCCCTTATGAGTAAAACTCTTCAATAATTTTGTTTAATAATTTTGTGAATGAAATGCAAGAGCATTGGTGTCTTCATTTGTAAAAGGGAGGTGACAAGATTACTTACTTCAAAGGTTTACTGTAAGACAAAAAATAAAAAACCCAAAAAACAAAAAACTACACACACACACACACACACACACACACACACACACACACACACACACACACATAAAACAAAAGGAAGAGTAAGTGAAAAGGAAAAGAAAAACACCTCCACAAAGTTCTCTTTTAGCTATTAGATTAGAAAAGTAAAAGAAAACTGACTAAATTATATCTTCTCCTATAAACTATTCCTATTTATTCACCTACCTAGAGGACAATAAGCTAATAATAACATAAGCTAGTAAGATATCATACTATTTCAGCACCAGACACTGAAACACACCACCACCACCACCACCACCACCACCACCACCACCACCACTCTCAGGTTAGCTTATAAGCAAGACTCAAACTTGGATAGGAGAACTTTTGCAGTCACAAGTAGGAAAAGAGAAGTAACAACACTGACAATTTGGGGAATCTAACAGTACAGAGCCTTCGTATGTTCTAAACTCTAGAGGGTAGCCTTTCAGCAGAGATGTTATGAAAGAAATCAGCTATACTCCAGATGTCCCAGTAGCTGCATGCTCCTTCCCTCACACTTTTAAGAGAAGACCTAAGAAACTACAACTGTATTAATACAATCTAAATTTAAACTATTATTGTGGCTTTAAATCTTAAAAGCTGGCAACCCAAAAAAAACTAATCCACTAAGCATCTTAAAAGCTTTTTTAAAAAAAATTTTTTACAGTTTATTAAGTAGAATCTAAACTTAAACTATTATTGTTGCTTAATTCCCACAGGCTAGCAACCAAAACATGAGATACCGTATCTTAACAAAACTAATCTGTTAAACATCTTTAAAAACATTTCTAAACAAATTCTTACAAAGTTATTAGAATTGAAAAATAAATATCCAGTTTAATTAAATGTTTGTTTAAGCAATCTTTCAGTAAAAGCCAGTAAGATTCAAAAACATGGAATTACCTAAGATCGTTATTTTATTATTGATGAAATACAGGAAAGTATCTAGATAGCTTATAAACAATTCACTTGAGGAGGCTGTAATTAA
Source organism: Saguinus oedipus (assembly GCA_031835075.1). Classification (NCBI taxonomy): domain Eukaryota; kingdom Metazoa; phylum Chordata; class Mammalia; order Primates; family Cebidae; genus Saguinus; species Saguinus oedipus. The sequence goes on from CM063176.1 coordinate 51,703,213, forward strand.
AATGTCAAATTTTATTCACTGGAGTTGGATTATATTTAAAATCAATATTTCCTTAAAAATTTTGTATTTTATATTTGTGGTAAAACTTTATTGCAAAAGAACTTTTAAGATTAGTTATTTCACTTACCAAAATGCAGTCCACTTTAGATTGTACAGTTTTGCTAAAAGAAAGAGAAAGTTAGGTTAGTAAATGAAAAGTTTATGAAATATCTGCAAAATTCTCAGTAAGATGTGGTAATTTAGTCTTCCTTACTATGAAAAAAATAAATACAGCATGCTACTAAGATTAAGGATTGTGGCCAAAAACTGTGTTTTTCACAAAGCAAAACAAAAATCTATTTCCCATTCATTGTACTAAATTTAATCTTAAAGCATGGTCAAAATATTTCCTAAGTTTATTTTGAGTAAACAATTTTTAACAGTATATAAATGCACATTTATTACTATACTTAAAAGTATGGCACAGAGCTTGCAGTAATTATGATTTTTACTGTTTGCCTGCCACTCTGGACAATAATTTGCTTAGCGCTTAAAAGTCATAATGATGTACTATGATCTGTAGCTTGTAAGACTTGATATATAAAAGATTCTGTTCCCCCCACCCGTCTCTACGCACAGACACACACACCAGTAACAGGAATCCCTAGACAAAAAAGCAATAAAAAAAGATTAATATAATAATAAATTGGTCGGGCGAGGTGGCTCACGCCCATAATCCCAGCACTTTGAGGCGAGCGGATCATGAGGTCAGGATCGAGACCATCCTGGCCAAGATGGTGAAACCCCGTCTCTACTAAAAATACAAAAATTAGCTGGGCGTGGTGGCTTGTGCCTGTAATCCCAGCTACTCGGGAAGCTGAGGCAGGAGAATCACTTGAACCAGGGAGTCGGAGGTTGCAGGAAGCTGAGAATGCCACTCCAGCCTGGATGACGGAGATTCCATCAAAAAATAAAAAAGGAAATAAACAATACAATAAAGCCATTATATATCAATTTAACTGAACTACTGAATATAAGTGAAATGTTAATAAATAACACAAATGAAGCCAGTATAAAAAACAACTATTGCAAACTTTGGATTTTGTTGTAACATAAAGGAAAGTTAAAATGCAAAGAAATTGTGCAAGATGTTCAAGAACAGTTTACATACAATCTTTAAAACATGTTAAAACCAAATTGTCTTCTGCAAGAGTTTCTAAAGCCAAATAAATGTAAACCAAACCTGGTTATTTGCCTTTTTATGTAGCCACACGGCTAAGCTATAATGTAAAACAAATTAGTATTGAAATGTCATTTAACACAATCATTAATAACAACATTTTATACCTGTTTATTTTCTAAACAATAAAATGTGACTGGATTTAGTTTAATTGCAAAGTTCAGAATGACAAAAAAAAACAAAAAGTAAAGGATAACTGTAGGTTAAGAGGGAATGAAATCCCCTTCCCAAAATCCAACACAGTATTTCTAGAGGTTTTGTTGTTTGTTTGTTTGTTTGTTTTTGAGACGGAGTCTTGCTCTATTGCCAGGCTGGAGTGTAGTGATGTGATCTTGGCTCACTACAAGATTTTGCAAAGATCTTGTCTTCTTTTTGCAGATGATATTAATCCTCAGTCTTTACCATGGCCATAAAAGTCCTGTATGAGTCAATCCTCTGTTATCTTTCTGGTCTAATCTCTTAGACCAGAAGAGATTAGACCTATTCTGGTCTATTCTTCATTCATTCAGCTCTAGCCAGGTGGCCTCCGTGACAGCAGTATGGCAAGAGCTGGCCCTGCACTGGCTTGATCTGTCACCCTCTAGGACTTCTCTCCTATATAACTTACCCCTTTACTTTCTTTGTTACCTTGCTCCATGTTATCTTTAACACAGTTCTTCCCTGACTTTCCCATATAAAATACTCCCAATCACTCTCTATAGCTCTCATTATGCTTGATTTTTCATCATTGCACTTATCATCTGCCATATTATAACTTCATTAATTTCTTTACCAGCTATCTCTTTTCAGGCTCTATGCTTTAGTTAATCAGTTCCAACTACCTTGTGAGGGCACAGAGTATGTAGCCTCGACTTTCTTATGAACATTAAGACATCAATTCCCAGCATTTAAGGTCTGTATGAGGACATGAAAACCACTATGAGCCATTTAGGAATTAGTTCCTGCTTACCACCTTTCTTAAGTAAGCTCCCCTGGCTCCTTGTTATTAGCACCTATGAATTTAACTTCGCTATTTGAAGCTTTTATGTACGTATATAATCTTTCTGTATATATCTTACCAACAGTTTATATCCGGAGTATGGGGTGAGAATACTGCCACAAGAGCTCAACTATTCTGTTTAGAAGTCTTTTACTATATGTGTATATACATATACTATATGTATACATATAAACTGTATATATAAATTATATAATATACACACATATCTATACATATATGTGTGTATATAATAAACACACCATAGTTTTGTATCAGTATTAGTAGAATATTTTTGGAAACTTCCCCCAAATTCCACCGCTACAACCACTAAATAAACTCTTTCCTTTTTTCCCATATTCTTTCTAGTATGTAGTCATGAACATATCTAATTTTTAACACAGCTATAATCAAAGCACGGTATTATTTAAATTTACCAAAATCATGTTCCACTAATAGTCTTCGAACTTACTGTATTTTTTATAATATTCCATTTACTGGATGCTTCATAATTTCCTAAAATATTACCTGAATATACTGTTTTAATTGTTTCAATTAAAATAATGCTTCCATGTTCTGCTTCAAATAATGACAAGTTAACATATATTAAACTTGCCACACATAACAATTATACACTCTGGACAAAATATAAAAACAAATATTAAGTAAAAAGGGTAATCAAAAGCAGGTAGCAACTGGAAGGAAGTTAGCCTTAAATGAGAAAACTGTACTGGTAGAATTTTTTTTTTTTTAGACAGTCTTGCTCTGTTGCCCAGGCCGGAGGGCAATGGCACAATCTTGGCTCACTACAACTTCTGCCTCCCAGGTTCAAGTGATTCTCCTGTCTCAGCCTCCCGAGTAGCTGGGATTACAGGCACATGCTGCCACGCCTGGCTAGGTTTTTGTATTTTAGTAGAGACGGGTTTCACCATGTTGCTCAGGCTGGTCTAGAACTCCTGAGTTCAAGCAATCCACCCACCTCAGCCTCCCAAAGATCACTGGTAGAATTTTTATAAGGCTTTTGCCTGAGGGTACTCAGCCCATGTAGAACTGAAGCAGCAATCTGTTGTCTTGCTAGCTTAAAAAGGACAAAGTTTGGGGTTGCCAAGGCAGCTTAAAAGTGAAAGGTGAAATCCCAGAAAAAAAAGTGCTGCAAAATTTCTATATGAACTATGCCCAATATTTGTATGACCCTGTTTGAGAAAGGCTCCAAGGTTCTCCACAAAAAGAAACAGCTCAAAGGTGGAAGGATCTGAGATGAGATTTCTGCTGCTGGCTGTCACAGAAAAAATAAAGTTGCGATTTTATTCCACTCACGTTATATGTCCACTAAGACAAAAATCAACACTCATCAGAGAAAAAGAACAAGATCCAAAGTCTTTAACATATCACCCATAATACCCAGTACACAAACAAAATACACTAGTGTGAACAAACAGGAAAAAAAAAAAGACCTAGAGTCAATAGAAAAAGCAGCTCACAGACACCAAATCCTGAATTATCTAAATGTCAGAATTAGCAGACAAGGATGTCAAAGCAAGTATTATAACATGTTCAAGCATTTAAAGAAAAATATGGCCATAATAAATGTTTCTATGGGGAAATCTCAGCTGAGAAATGGAAGCTATGAAAAAGAACCAAACAGAAGTTCTAGAACTTAAAAATTATAATGTCTGAAATGAAAAATGCATTGGATGACCTTAATTGGAGATCAGATGGCAGAGAAAGGGTCACTTAACTGGAAAATGAATAGGTCTATTGAATTGAAGAAAAGACTTTTAAAAATAATAAACAGAGCTTCAGAAATTTAAAGTGCACTATTGTGTCTAACTATGTACAATATGAGAGGAGAGATAATGACAGAAAAATATAATATTTAATAAATGGCCAAAGTCTTCCCAAAGTCTATGAAAAACACAATCTTCTAGATCCAAGAATTTCAGAAAATTCCAAGCAGGGTAATAAAGAAACCCACACATAGTCAAAAGGATAAAAAAAACAAAGATAAAAAGCATACTGTGAGAGAAGCCAGAAAAAAGTAACATGGCATGCAGTGAAAAAGTTATATGAATGAAACCTGACTCATGATATCTAACTTCTACACAGTAAATTGATTTGCAGCAGAGGTACCAAAGCAATTCAAGGGACAATAAAAAATCCTTACTACAAATCCTTATGGAGTGACTAGACACATTTGTAAACAAATGTACAAACCTCATAGTATAGAAAAATTTGAGCTGACGCTTAAAGTGTCCAGAAGAAACACGTAGGAAAATATTATGATGTGAGAGCTGACAAAGATTTCTTAGGGTTACAGAAGCAATAAACTTTTTTTTTGAGACAGTCTCGCTCTGTCACCCAAGCTAGAGTGCAGTGGCATGATCTTGGCTCAGTGCAACCTCTGCCTTCCGGGTTCAAGTGATTCTCCTGCCTCAGCCTCCCAACTAGCTGGGATTACAGGCGTGTGCTACCACACATGGCTGATTTTTGTATTTTTAATAGAGATGAGGTTTTGCCATGTTGGCCAGGCCCGTCTTGAATTCCTGACTTCAGGTGATCCACATACCTCAGCCTCCCAAAGTGCTGGAATTAAAGGCTTGAGTCACCATGCCCCGCCACAATAAACGTTAAAAAAAAAAAAAAAAAAGACATTGGGAGGCCAAGGTGGAAGAATTGCTTAAGGCCACGAGTTTGGGACCAGCCTGGGCAACACAGAAAAATTCTATTTCTACAAAAAATTTTTAAAAAGCCAGGCATGGTGATGCATGTCTGTAGCCCCTAGTAACTTGGAGGCTGAGAATCACTTGAGCCCAAGAGTTAAGGCTTCAGTGAGCTCTGATCATGTTACCGTACTTCAGCCAAGACAACAGAGCAAGACCCTGTTTCTAAAAATAAAAATAAATCAGACTCCATCAAAATGAGAATCATCATCTATTCACTGAAAGACATCGATTAAGTAAGCAAATAAACCACCAACTAAGTAAAATACTTGAAAAACATATCTGACAAAAGACTTATGCCCAGAATACATAAGGAACTCCTATGACTTCACAGTGAAGACAGGTAACTCAATTAATAAAAAGCAAACAACTGGAATAGATATTTTACAAAAAAAGGTACACCAACGTCCAATAAACACATGAAAAGGAATCAAGGAACCTTGGTTTCCTTGGTAGCTTGGTATCCTTCAAGGAATCCTTGATTCCTTGGAAATACAAATCAAAATTGCAATGATAAACCATTAGGAAGCTTAAATTAAAAATGCTAAAAACCCAAATATTGGCAAGGATTTGAAGCAACCACAACTTTCATACATTTATGGTGGGACTGTGAAAGGTAAAACCACCTTAGACTAGTTTAGCAGTTAGATAAAAACCTACCATAAGTATCTATCCAACAGGAATAAAACTAGATGTCCACAAAACAAGTAAGAGTGTTCATAGAATCTTTATAATCCAAATTGGAAACAATACAAATGATATCAATATAAGAACGAATAAACACTTTGTGGCACATTCACACAATGGAGTACTACTCAGCAATTAAAAAAAACCGATACATACACAAAGAAGCATGGATGAATCTAATAGATATTATACTGAGCCATATAAAACACCTAGAAAACTTCATTCTGTACGATCTTATTTATATGAAGTTCTAGAGTAGATAAAATTAATCTATGATAAAAGAAAAACGAGAAAAAGTAGCTGTCTCAGGATAAGGCTTCCATGCTGACTGGGAAGGATCATGTACAGACAACGTAATACAGTGTTTCATTTCCCCTTTTCAGGAAAGAATTTTGCCTACTGCTGGGAGTGCAGTGCAGTGCAGCACAAAGCCCTTGGTCTGTCAGGCTTCAGTGTCTTCGCCCTTGGGTATGATCATCTAGGCTGAAGAAAACATCACTTCTCAAGGTCATAGCAATTTCCAGGGACAGCCCATATTTAGACAGTAATCAACATGGGGATATTAAGGCCCAGCCCCTTTCCTCAACTTGAGACAGCTCTGATGGGTCATTCTAGCTTCGTAACTTTTCAGCATTGCAGCTCAACTTTCCCACTGCCCAAACTGTTTCCTTCCCATCCATTCCCTTCCATAGATATGAATCTCAAGAGCATTCCCTAATAAAGTGGTTCTTAAAATATGATTCCTGGACTAACAGTATTAGCATACCTGGGAACAGCTAAAATGCAAATTTATGGGTCTCACTACAGACCTAATGAATTGGAAAGCAGAAGCACCATCTACACGCAAAGAGCGTCCTATCAAGTTTTTGTGTCTCACTCTTAAATATACTGAGATGGACAGACAACTGGAAAAAATTATCCAATATGAAAGAGAGAGAGAAAAGGGGGTGAAATCCTTACTTGGAAGAAATAACACTGTGTAAAAAGAAAACAAAGTTTTAATCCTCACAAAGGTTAAGACAAAACACTGCATTCAAGAAACACAAATATATATTTTTGAAGTATATTTAGAAAGTTAAAAAGAGATGTCTTAGAAATTAAATCTGTTTAGGTTGGCTATTTTCTGTTTGCTCTTTGAAATCACTCTCTACCCTCTGTGATAACCCAGGAAGCTGGCCTTTTTATCATCAGTAGGGATCCCTTCCTCTCTGGCCAATGTTTGTCACTGTTAGGTGGTAACAGAAGAGAAAGGACCTGGCTCTCTCTAACAGGCAATGAGTTAGTGGTTTGGGTAACTGTGGTTTTTCTCAGCAGGTTTTGTAATATCTTTTTGAGTCAATAAATTATAAGAACCTAAAACTCTGATTAAAAATTAAATATATGAAAATTCAAGTAAATGAAATTTTAAATTAAAAAACTTCAAAGTTATCAAAAAAGAAATTGAATTATCTACAGATGAAGGAGTTAGAAGAATATATTTGGAATTATCTATCTTTTTACCATTACTCCAACTATTAAGATCAAGCATTTTCAGCAGCTGGAAAACATGCACAAATATATGCATATCACTCAATAACAAACCACCAATGCACATGTGAGCCTGCACTTTATAAAAGTACATAATATATGATTTTTAAATATTTCATAATTTAAATATTCATTGATTATTTTGGGGTTTCGTAAACACTTTTATTTTATACATATTTATTTCAATTAAAATTTTGACAGACTAAAAGATTGCATTTTATTAGAGTCCATTTATAGGCAATTTGGAACACTGATTTCTCATGGAAAAAAACCCAGACAGATAGTAATTATTACACTCTGTGGAACTGAATGGCCAGGAAAACCGACCTCTTACTGCAAACCAAGTGCATGGACATAAGCCCATCCCTGCAGCAGCAGCGTCTTGATGATGAGTTGAATGGAGACATAACATCTTATGTTGTGCCCAGAAGGTAGGGTAAGGCTCAAAGCTGCAAGAGGGAAAAATGTTCTCATAAAGACAAGATTCAGGTGCTGCTTGCTGCTGCACTCCACAAACACACCCTGTCTGTGCCAATGACTTGTGACTGCCATGCAGCAAGACTGAGCACAAATATACTCTCACTCTCACTCTCAGAGCAAGTATTTTCCCCTTTTCGAGAGAATGAATTCAGGCAGTTCTTTACCAAAATGACAGCATTTGCTCCAAGGCACCAAAGGTATAAAGCTTTTTTTTTTGAGACGGAGTTTCGCTCTTGTTACCCAGGCTGGAGTGTAATGGCGCGATCTCAGTTCACCACAACCTCCGCCTCCTGGGTTCAGGCAATTCTCCTGCCTCAGCCTGCTGAGTAGCTGGGATTACAGGCACGCACCACCGTGCCCAGCTAATTTTTTGTATTTTTAGTAGAGACGGGGTTTCACCATGTTGACCAGGATGGTCTCGATCTGATGACTTCGTGATCCACCGCCTCGGCCTCCCAAAGTGCTGGGATTACAGGCTTGAGCCACCGCGCCTGGCCGGTATAAAGCTTTTTAGAAAATACACAGAAATAAACAGACTTAACATGGGAATTAGTTCTTAATGGTGGAATCTGTTACTACTGTAACTAGTGTAATAATTACTTCAGATAGATTACAATCAAAATGCATATCAAATAGACTGTGCTGTGTGAGGGAATGTGTGACCAAAGAGTATTCTAACAGGAACTTTGGGTGCTGGCTGGTAAACACTCACAATAGTTCTTTGCGGAGCCAGAGAAGCTGAGCATCATATATATTTGTAAAATCCTTCTCCAGACTTCTCTTTGCCATCAGCTTTTTCAAGGATGGGCTGGTCTGAAATCTACTGATGCAACCCATTCATACTGAACTTCACAGTATCCAGCCCAACGTAATCTAGAAGCTCAAGTGAGTCCATGGGGTTCCTGGCTCCTACCTTCATAGTGGTATCAATGTTTTCCTTGGATGCATCACCTTATGTATGTAGCCTGACTGCTTCCATGAAGTGTTGAATCCTGAGACAGCTGATAGTAAACCCAGGAGTGTCCTTGCAAGAAACAGGAAGTTTTCTCAGGGTTTTGCTCAAGTTTACCAAAGATTGAAATGTCTTTTGAGTGACCATTGGTGTTTTAAGGACCTCCTCAAGTTTCATCAGGGGCACTGGATTGAGTAAATGGAGGCCAGCAAATCAGTCTTGTTTGGTGGCAGTACTGGCTATGCTTGCAATCTGCAAGGAGGAAGTATTACTGGCAAAAACTGTATGTTCAGCCACAAACCTGTGCAGCCTCTTGAGAGCTTGATTCTCTACAATTGTCTTTAGATTCTCTACAATGGCCTCTACCACCAGGACTGTACTGTTAACTATGGATGCTGCATCTGTCCTGGTTGATATGTTGCTTAGGGTTTTCTTCACAAATTCATCATCAGCCTTAGTGTTTTCTGCAAACAACTTCTTTGCCACTTTCCCAAGGTTCTTCTCAATTTCCTTTTTATATTCTGCCAAGATGTCCTCTGTGTGGTCTAGCAACACTACTGTGTGGCTGGTCACTGCAGCAATCTGTGTAATGCTGATGACCATTATGTGCTTGACAATGATTTTTCTTGCACAGGGCTGTGGACAAGGAGGACACAGAGTAAATGAACTGCCTGGTGATGAAAGCCATGGTGCAGTAGCAGTGGCGACTGCAACAAGACCCAGGCAGGGAAAGCACGTGTGGTTTGGGAACCAGCAGACAGGCAGCCTCTGAGACCATTTTTTATTTTTTAATCAAACTGTATTACTAATTTTATCTGCAAATAATTTTTGTCCCAATGATAATGCATGCTCAACATTAATGTTCTTCTAATTATTTAAACTCATGATTATTGATAGTTGATGATAAGCATTGAACTTCCAGCTTTGCTGATTAACTTTTATTTTTATAAAAATTTTAATTGAGAGGGATTTTACAAGATGGCACGGTAGGAACAACTCAGGATTGCAGCTCTCAGTGAAGGCACAGAGTGTGAGTCCTAGCCGCATTTTCAGACGGACCTTTGTTGCCCACAGAACGGAGAAATTCCCAGGTGTAGGAGAGACACGGGACACCAGCACAGCCCTTTTGGCTTGCGCGGCCATTTCGGCCGGCGCCGCAGCACAGTGGCACCCCACACAAAACTCACTGGTCTGGGTGCCCTGTTAAACTGGCAATCTGAGATTTGGGAGGGCAGATTAACATATCCATCTGATTAAACGGGACTTGGACAGTGAGCCAGACCAGGAGATTCCTGGGAAGTATGACTTCAGCCGATGCAGTGGGTCGCGGCACGGGAAATCACACAGATCCCGGTGCCCTATCAGCAGGCGACTGAAACACCTGTGAGAGAGTCAACAGTTCACCTTTAAAAAAAAAAAAAGAGAGAGAAAGCACTCTGAGGTAGGTAACCAGGTGATCAGGCCCGGTGGGTCCCACCCCCACAGGGACAAACAAAACCGCGATTTGAAACGCTCAGGGTTGAGAGTTTTACTGTGGGCTCAGCTGAATGCAGGACGTTGCAGCTCAGTGGGGGAGGGGCGTCCACCACTAAGCACGCATTCCACCCCTACTGAGGAACACACCCATTGCGAAAGCAGCCTGCCATTGCCAAGGCAACCCGCCATAACAGAGAGACTCAGCCAACAGGGCAGAGCCCACCACAGTAGGGTAGAGCCCCATGGCAGCAGGACAGACCCTGCAATAGCAGGGCAGAGCCTCAGTGGGCAAATAATGACTAGACTGCCTCCTAGTTGGGCAGGACAGTGCAACGGATACTCATAAAGAAAGCCCCAAATCCCTGACACAGAGCATCTGAGAAAAAAAAAAGAGGGGGGTTTTTATAAGTTCTGCTGCAGCAGACGTAAACACAGCCACCCAACAACCCTGAATCAACAACGGAGCTCAGAGCTCAGCACTTGAGCTCCGATAAAGTACAGACCGTCTCCTGAAGCAGCTCCCTGATCCCTGTAATCCAAAGAGTTAAGTCAAAAAAGGACTAATAAGACTGACATATGGCGGGCATCATTCTGGGACAAAGATAGCAGAAGAAGAAACTGGTAGCATCTCTCACTGTTCTGCAGCTGCTACAGGTATACCCCAGACAAGCAGGGCCTGGAGTGGACCTCAGCAGTCGTACACAGCAGAGGGGCTAGACTGTTAGAAGGAAAACTAAGTAACAGAAATACTTCGTAATCAACAATCTGGGCATCCACTCAGAGACCCAATCAAAAAGTCAGCAACTACTAGGATGACAGGTGGATAAATCCACAAAGATGAGAAGAAACCAGCGCAAAAAGGAGGAAAACACCTGAAACCAAAACACCTTACCACCTACAAAGGTCCAAAACTCCTCACCAGCAAGGGAACAAAGCTGGACGGAGAATTAGTGCAATGAAATGACAGAATCAGACTTCAGAAGGTGGATAATAAGAAACTTCAGTGAGCTAAAGAACATGTTCTAAATCAATGCAAAGAAACTAAGAAACTTGAAAAAAGATTTGAAAAAAGATTCGAGGAAATGATAACAAGAATGGACAACTTAGAGAGGAATATGAATGAATTGAAGGAGCTGAAAAACACAACACGAGAACTTCGCGAAGCATGCACAAGTTTCAATAGCCGAATTGACCAAGCAGAAGAAAGAATATCAGAAGTTGAAGATCAACTCAATGAAATAAAATGAGAAACCAAGATTAGAGAAAAAACCGCAAAAAGGAAATGAACGAAATCTCCAAGAAATGTGGGACTATGTGAAGAGACCTAACCTACGTTTGATAGGTGTACCAGAATGTGATGAAGAGAATGAATCCAAGCTGGAAAATACTCTTCAGGATATTATCCAGGAAAATTTCCCCAACCTAGCAAGGCAGGCCAATACTCAACTCCAGGAAATACAGAGAACACCACAAAGATATTCCGGAAGAAGAGCAACCCCAAGGCACATAGTCGTCAGATTCACCAGGGTTGAAATGAAGGAGAAAATACTAAGGGCAGCCAGAGAGAAAGGTTGGGTCACCCACAGAGGGAAGCCCATCAGACTCACAGTAGATCTCTTGGCAGAAACTCTACAAGCCAGAAGAGAGTGGGGGCCAATATTCAACATCCTTAAAGAAAAGAACTTTCAACGCAGAATTTCATATCCAGCCAAACTGAGCTTCATAAGTGAAGGAAGAATAAAATCTTTTCCCAACAAGCAAGTATTCAGAGATTTTTGTCACCACCAGGCCTGCTTTACAAGAGCTCCTGAAAGAGGCACTACACATAGAAAGGAACAACCAGTACAGGCCATTCTAAAAACATACCGAATGCTAAAGAGCATCAATAAAATGAAGAATCTGCATCAACTAATGGGCAAAACAGCCAGCTAGTATCAAAATGGCAGTATCAAATTCACACATAACAATATTAACCCTAAATGTAAATGGGCTAAATGCACCAATTAAAAGACACGGACTGGCAAATTGGATAAAAAAACCAAAACCCATCAGGGTGCTGTATCCAGGAAACCCATGTCACATGCAAGGATACACAAAGGCTCAAAATAAAGGGATGGATGAAGATTTACCAAGCAAATGGAGAGCAAAAAAAAAGCAGGAGTTGCAAGTCTCGTCTCTGATAAAATAGACTTTAAAGCAACAAAGATCAAAAGAGACAAAGAAGGTCATTACATAATGGTAAAAGGATCAATACAACAAGAAGAGCTAACGATCCTAAATATATATGGACCCAATACAGGAGCACCCAGATATATAAGGCAAGTTCTTAATGACTTACAAAGAGACTTAGACTCCCACACAATAATAGTGGGAGACTTTAACAGTCTACTGTCAATATCAGACAGATCAACCAGACAGAAAATTAACAAGGATATCCAGGGCTTGAACTCAGACCTGGAAGAAGCAAACCTGATAGACATTTATAGAACTCTCCACCTCAAATCCACAGAATATACATTCTTCTCAGCACCACATCACACCTACTCCAAAATTGACCACATAATTGGAAGTAAAGCACTCCTCAGCAAATGCAAAACAACTGAAATCATAACAGTCTCTCAGACTATAGTGCAATCAAGTTAGAACTCAGAATTCAGAAACTAACTCACACCCACACAGCTTCATGGAAACTGAACAACTGGCTCTTGAATGTTGATTGGATAAACAATGAAATGAACGCAGAAATAAAGAAGTTCTTCGAAACCAACAAGAACGAAGACACAACATACCAGCAACTCCAGGACACATATAAAGCAGTCTCCAGAGGAAAATATATAGCAATAAGTGCCCACATGAGAAGAGTGGAGAGATCCAAAATTAACACCCTATCGTCAAAATTGAAAGAGCTAGAGGAGCAAGATCAAAAAAACTCAAAACCTAGCAGAAGATTAGAGCAGAGCTGAAGGAGATAGAGACAAGAAAAACCCTTCAAAAAAATCAATAAATCCAAGAGCTGTTTTTTCGAAAAGATCAACAAAATAGACCACTAGCCAGACTGATAAAAAAGAAAAGAGAGAACAACCAAATAGATGCAATAAAAAACGATAATGGGGAAATCACCACAGATTCCACAGAAATTCAAACCATCATCAGAGAATACTACAAACAACTCTATACACATAAACTAGTAAACCTGGAAGAAATGGATAAATTCCTGGACACCTGTGTCCTCCCAAGCCTAAACCAGGAGGAAGCCGAAACTATGAATAGACCAATAACAAGGTCTATTAATAGTTTGAATAGTTGAGGCAGCAATTAAGAGCCTACCACACAAAAAAAGCCCTGGTCCAGATGGGTTCACAGCCGAATTCTACCAGACACACAAAGAGGAGCTGGTACCATTCCTTCTGAAACTATTCCAAATAATTCGAAAGGAGGGAACCCTTCCCAAATCATTTTATAAGACAAACATCATCCTGATACCAAAACCTGGCAGAGACTCAACAAGAAAAGAAAACTTCAGGCCAATATCCATGATGAACATAGATGCAAAAATCTTCAATAAAATACTGGCAATGAGATTCCAACAGCACATTAAAAAACTTATCCATCATGATCAAGTAGGATTCATCCTGGGGATGCAAGACTGGTTCAACATACGCGAGTCTATAAACGTAACTCACCACATAAACAGAACCAAAAACAAAAACCACATGATTATCTCAATTGACGCAAAGAAGACATTTGACAAAATTCAATAGCTCTTTATGCTAAAAACCCTCAATAAACTCGGTACTGATGGAACATATCTCAAAGTAATAAAAGCTATTTACGACAAACCAACAGGCAATATCATACTGAATGGGCAAAAACTGGAAGCATTCCCTTTGAAATCCGGCACTAGACAAGGATGCCCTCTCTCACCACTCCTATTCAACATAGTACTGGAATTTCTAGCCAGAGCAATCAGGCAAGAAGAAGAAATAAAGGGTATTTGAATAGAAAAGGTGGAAGCCAAATTGTCTCTATTTGCAGACGACATGATAGTATACCTAGAAGACCCCATCACCTCAGCCCAAAAACTCCTGAAACTGATAAGCAACTTCAGCAAAGTCTCAGGATATAAAATCAATGTGCAAAAATCACAAGCATTCCTATACACCAATAACAGACTTAAAGAGAACCAAATCAAGAACGAACCGCCATTCACAATTGCGACAAAGAGAATAAAATACCTAGGAATACAACTTACAAGTAACGTAAGGGACCTCCTCAAGGAAAACTACAAACCACTGCTCAACGAAATAAGGGAGGACACAAACAGATGGAGAAACATTCCATGTTCATGGTTAGGAAGAATCAATATCGTGAAAACGGCTATACTGCCCAAAGTAATTTACAGAATCAAGGCTATCCCCATCAAGCTACCACTGAATTTCTTCACAGAACTGGAAAAAACCACCATGAACTTCATATGGAACCAAAAGAGAGCCCGCATAGCCAAGTCAATTCTAAGCAAAAAGAACACAGCAGGAGGCATCACACTACCAGACTTCAAACTATACTACAAGGCTACAGTAATCAAAACAGCATGGTACTGGTACCAAAACAGAGATATAGACCAGTGGAACAGAACAGAGGCATCGGAGGCAACGCAACGTATCTACAACCATATAATCTTTGATGAACCAGACAAAAGCAAGCAATGGGGAAAGGATTCCCTGTTTAATAAATGGGGTTGGGAAAACTGGCTAGCCATGTACAGAAAGCAGAAACTGGACCCCTTCCTGACACCTTACACTAAAATTAACTCCAGATGGATTAAAGACTTAAACATAAGACCTGGCACAATAGAAACCCTAGAAGAAAATCTAGGCAAAACCATTCAGGACATAGGAGTAGGCAAGGACTTCATGACCAATACACCAAAAGCATCGGCAACAATAGCCAAAATAGACAAATGGGACCTAATCAAACTCCACAGCTTCTGCCCGGCAAAAGAAACAGTCACTAGAGTGAATCGGCAACCATCAGAATGGGAAAAAAATCTTTGCAGTTTACCCATCTGACAAAGGGCTGATATCCAGAATTTACAAAGAACTCAAACAGATTTACAGAAAAAAACAAACAAGCCCATTCAAAAATGGGCAAAGGATATGAACAGACACTTTACAAAAGACGACATACATGAGGCCAACAAACACATGAAAAAATGCTCATCATCAATGGTCATTAGAGACATGCAAATCAAAACCACATTGAGATACCATCTCACGCCAGTTAGAATGGTGATCCTTAAAAAATCTGGAGACAGCAGATGCTGGAGAGGATGTGGAGAAATAAACACTCTTACACTGTTGGTGGGAGTGTAAATTAGTTCAACCATTGTGGAAGACAGTGTGGTGATTCCTCAAGGACCTAGAAATAGAAATTCCATTTGACCCAGCAATTCCATTACTGGGTATATATCCAAAGGACTATAAATCGTTCTACTATAAGGACACATGCACACGAATGTTCATTGCAGCATTTTAGAATAGCAAAGACCTGGAACAAACCCAAATGCCCATCGATCATAGACTGGACTGGGAAAATGTGGCACATATAAACCATGGAATATCATGCAGCAATCAAAAATGATGAGTTTGTGTTCTTTGTAAGGACATGGATGAATCTGGAGAACATCATTCTCAGCAAACTGACACAAGAACAGAAAATGAAATACCACATATTCTCACTCATAGGCGGGTGAGAAAAATGAAAACACATGGACACAGGGAAGGGGGTACTACACACTGGGGTCTACTGAGGGGAATAGGGAAGGGACAGTGGGTGGGGGAGATGGGGAGGGATAGCCTGGGGAGAAATGCCAAATGTGGGTGAAGGGGAGGAAGGCAGCAAAACACACTGCCATGTGTGTACCTATGCAATTATCTTGCATGTTCTGCACATGTACCCCAAAACCTAAAATGCAATAAAAAAAAAATAAAAATTTTTTTTTAATTAAATAGTATCAATCTGGCATTTTGGTATTAGATTTTAAAAAACAAAATATCAGTACCATAATTGTGCTGTGGTATCATAACTATTACATTTATGGAACATGCTAACCACTCATTTTCTATATATTTCAAGATTTACATACCAAGTCATATCATCAGAATGTTATTGATATAAAGTAGCAGGGAAGAGGGGGAAAATGCCAGCAATAAAGCAGATAAAAACTAACCAGATAAAAAGTTAAGCAATGGAAATACAACTCAAGAACACATATTTTGTTTCCTCTAAATCAAACTACAGGGTGAGGCTGGATAAACCTTTCTTATCTAGGAGAATTATACAAAAGAAATATTAGATGTTAGGAAACGTGTTTAAAAATTTAAAAAAAACTTAGTCTAATCCTGCTTTCTCACAAAGAAATACGTAACAAAAATACCATGTAATATTTCCCTCTATTCAAATTTAAACAAGTTACAATAAATTAGCAGTCATGGGCCAAACATACATAATATATAATATAATGTAAGCAACAGTAGGACAGAAAAAAACCTTTATGTATCTTGTTTGCCAGAAACATTTCATAATCTGTTTCCCCAGTTTCAACAAATTGTTGGTAAACTATTTTTTACTGCAGAAAATATTCTAGGAGACACTCACTTATCCCTTCCAACACCAAATTTAGCCTCTATCCAAAAGTTCAATGCTATTTTTACACTTATTTTGAGTCCTCAATTCTGAAGTCAGAGTGACTCACAATTCCTATATACTTGATTCAAATTTCTTGTGTTGTAGAAACAGAGATATCTGTGAATACCAGATACTAGATTTAACCCAAAGAAAATCTGAGATAGGAGAGGTACACTATAATATATCAACTAGGAGAAGCTCTTACATTCTTTCCTTGCCAGGAGAAATCAAACTCTTAGCTTCTACTCCTATAAAAAAATTAATTCCATTAAAAACACATTGACTTTAGATCTCTTTTGTAGGTTGTGACTTAGCTCAGTCCATCGTAGCAAAACTTATTTTTACCTTACACTTGCTCATATTAAAAGTATGTACTTTTGTTTTTGTTTGCTCATATAAAATAACATTTTATATTATTTTAAAAAATAATAATAGTCATAATAGTGACTAATTCTATAAAGACGTAGCCAGGAAAAAAGGAAATAAAAAATAAAAAATCACACCATGCAGACATTTAAAGTGCTTCTTAAAAGCAATAGATTCTGTTAGTGAGGATGGGGAGATTGGAATCCTTGTACATTGCTTGTGGGAACAAAAGATGGTATGGCTGCTATTGAAAAGCCGGACACATCCTCAAAAAGCGAAAACAGAGAATTACCACCTCATCTAACAATTCCACCCAAAGAAATAAAAATAGGTATGCAAACAAAAACCTCTACACAAACATGCTGAATGTTCATAGCAGCACTATTCACAAGAGTCAAATGGAGGAAATAACCCAAATGACCATCAACAGTGATGAACAGATAAACAAGATGTGATATATTATTAAAATGAAATATTATTCGACCATAAAAAGAATGAAGTACCAACACATGCTACAATATGGATAAACCATGAAAACTTTATGCTAAGTGAAAGAAGACAGATGTAAAAGGTCACGTATTGTATGATTTCCTATATACAAAGTCTCTAGAATAGCTGTAACAAGGGAGACAGAAAGCAGGCAAGTGGTTGACTGAGGTTGATGAAATGAAGTGATTGCTTAATGCATATTCCTTTTGGATGATGAAAAATGTTCTGGAACTAGATAGAGGTAATGGCTACATAACATCATAAAGTTACTAAATGCAACTGAATAGTATACTTTATGTGGTTAATTTTTATGTTATTAATTTACCTAATAAAATTAGGATCATAAAATTAAGAAAAAAACTTCCTTTAGATATTATTAGTGCCTAATCAACAGACTCCAAAGTAACAATCCTGTTTTTCTCCGTAATCCAAGTTGCCTTTGAAATAGTAGTTGTTCATAGTGCTTGCCTGCTCTTGTGAATTCAGAGAATCTACTTTTCATTAAAGGAAATTAACCTATAGACCAATGTTTGTCAACCAGGTACTGACATTTAGGATGGCACCTTGCTTTACTTTATGGGTTTATCAAATGCATTATAGGATGTTTGGAATCGTAAGATGGTATTCACTAAATGCCAGCAGTGCTTCCTAGTCATTCTGACAACCAAAATTGCCCTACACATTTCTGTATGTTCCTAGTTGAGAGCCACTGCTCTAAAACAAAATGTCATATGCTATGTATTGTGTTACATTATTAGAAGTTCCCTAGTATATGCAACTCAATGCTCTACAAATGAGTTATTTCAGAAGCTCAAACTTTTTTATATGTGGAAAGTAAGCTTCTTGCTTTTGATATAGGATACTTTAAAGATTTATAGATTTTTATTGTTGTTCTAAACATAAAAACTACTCTCAACCAGAAGCATGAACTTTATCATGAGGTAACTAGTGCCTAATATTTGATTACTAGATCATATTACTCAAATGAATTTTCAACTTCTATTAATAGCACTTCATTCATTGATATAGTATTTTATTTGCTTTTTTTATATTATCAGGTTCCAAATATATAGGAAAGTTATAAAGAATAATATAACACCTATGTACCTGCTAGCCAGTCTTAATAAATCTGAACTTTTTGCTTTTTTCCTTAAGGAAGAAAATTTTACAGATAAAGTCCCCGTGGGATTTTTTTTTTCCTATAACATTCCACCATTCCTTTCTCAGTGGTGACCACTATCCAGAAGTTATTATTCCCATGAGTGTATATACATTTACTATAAATGCTGCCTACCTCCATAAACAATGTAATAGTTTTGTTTACTTCACAGGCATGAAGTTCTGCTGCATGTATCATTCTTTTTTTTTTAAAAAAAATTACTTAATAGGCATTAGATGTTTATCCACTTTGATACATTCTAGTTTATCAACTGTAACTGTTACATACAAGTGCGGATTAAATTGTGTGTCCAGACCCCTCCCCATTATTTGTATATTGAAGCCCTAACCCGAGTGCTATTTAATGGAATGGATACAGTGCTAGGAAGAATCAGCCCTGCTGGTAACTTATCTTGGACCTCAAGCCACCAGAACTGTTAAAAAAGAAATTTCTGTTGCTTAAGCCATCAAGTCTGTGGTACTCTGTTGTGGCTGCCCTAGCAAACTACTATATATAATATTCCATTGTTTGAACATACCACTTTACTTATTCTTTAACAATGGACTCTAATGGTATTTCTAGCTCTGTACTGTAATGTACAACACTGCAACAAATGTTTGGTACATAGATTTTGTTATTCATATTGCAGGACTTTTTCTTGGACACATATACAAAACAAGCACTATAATATGTTGATCTTCAACTTTCTGATTATAGCCAAATTGCCTTTCCAGGTAATTTTGCCCAATTCATACTCCATTGGCTGGATATAACACTGATTTCTCTGTCCTCTCCAAAACAGGTAATGACAGACTTCTGCCAATCTGATGGGTATGTAACATTTTGCTGTTTTAAAATGCATTTCTTTATCAGTGAGGTTGAACACCTTAATATATTTACTGACCACTAAGTTTTCTTCTGTGAATTGCCTACTTATATCCTTTACCCCATTTTCTACGTGGTTGTTTTTATTATTTTATTTACTAACAGGAGCTCTTCTTATACCTTAGATACTAATCTTTTGTCAACTACCTGAGTTACAAATAACTTCTCGCCATCAGCTGCACGTTGCTTTTTTTTTTTACAGCGTTCATTATCCTACAGAAAGTTATTTTAATGTAGTCAAACTTATTAATATTTTTCTTTATGAAAATTGCTTTTGATGTATTTTAAGAAATCTTCCTTATTGTGAGCTCAGAAAGATATTTTATTTTCTTCTTAACTTTTGCTTTTCACTGGGGGTTGAGTTTTCCTGGATTCTGTGTGTGACGTGACAGTTATTTTTTATATCAATAATTAAATGTCCCAGTGGGCCAACCTTTCCCTTGTACACAGGCCTATGTCTAGTTAACCTGCTTCCTGAGTCTAGCACTTTGCATGGTATGCATTAGGCAATTATAAACATGTGATTAATAAAAGGAAGGATGGAAGAAAGAAAGAGAAGGGAGAGAAAGGGAAGCAAGCTAGGGATAGCAGTGTGGAAAAAAGTATTTGGATCATGGTCTTTGACACAAACTTTATATTAGAACCATACAAGTCAAAGGGTATTAAAACAGATTCAAGGGGTGGGTCGCAGGAAGATGGATTTTCAAGGATTCTGGAATACTGGAAGCAAATATATCACTTAAGTGCATCTGAGCTTTCTCACCCCCAGGATGAGAATATGGCCTTGCTAGTGCTGACTTAGTTCAAAGTCCAGAAAACTGTGATGTTATAAATATTATTTATTAAGTCTTTGCAAAATGTTCAAGAAAGCCTAGGAACAAAAGGGCAATGATATATTCAGAACTTGATACAGCAATGCTAGGTGAACCTTCCCTGTAGGGATGGGGGCTGTATGTACTGCAGGAAACCTAAAAAGATGGGAAAAACTTTTATAGATATACTGTATTTGCTACTATTCAGAATAGTCATTTGGTTTCTATATTCTTAACTAAATAATTTAGAAGCATACAACATGTGGGTAATAGTCTCTTCCCAACAATCCCTAACCTAAAGTTCAAAGGTGAGGACTGTGGTGGGGGGAGGGGGGAGTATAAGAAAAAAACAGGGAGAGAGATCCAAGATGGCCGATTAGCAGCAGCTCAGGATTGTAGCTCCCAGTGAAAGCGCAGCGAGTGAGTGGACACCACACTTCCAGACGAATTTTTGTTGCCCATGGACCAGGAGATTCCCATGGGTCGCCAGCGTGACTCTTTTGGCTTGTGCGGCAGTTCTCAGTATGGAGTATATGGGACTCGATGCCCTTTTAGTTGGCATCTGGAGCTCTGGGAAGGCATAGTCACCCATTCAGCTGATTGAAGGTGGGGACTGAAGCGGGGAGCCAGACCGGGAGATTCCTGGGCAGAAAAGCACCATGAATCTCAATGCTGCTGTTTCAGCCGGCGCAGTGCCCCCACAAAAAAACAGCAATTGGAAGCGCTGGAGATTGAGAGTTTCACAGCAAGCACAGCTGAATCTAGGAAGGTCCAGCTCTGTGGGGGAGGGGCATCCGCCGAAGAAAAACTAAGAAACAGAAAACACTTCATCATTAACAAGCTGGATGTCCACTCAGAGACCCAATCTGAAAGTCAGCAATTACAAAGATGACGGGTGGGTAAATCCACAAAGATGGGAAGAAACCAGCGCAAAAACACTGAAAATACCAGAAATCAGAATGTCTCTCCTCTTACAGGGGATCACAGCTCCTCATCAGCAATGGAACAAGGCCTGATGGAGAATGAGTGTGATGAATTGACAGAATCAGGCTTCAGAAGGTGGATAATAAGAAACTTCTGTGAGCTAAAAGAACAAGTTCTAACCCAATGCAAAGAAACTAAGAACCCTGAAAAAAGGTTTGACGAAATACTAACAGGAATAGAGAATTTAAAGAGGAATATAAGTGAATTAATAGAGCTGAAAAACAAAATATGAGAACTTCGCGAAGTATGCACAGGTTTTAACAGTCGAATTATCAAGCAGAAGAAAGGATATCCGAAGTCGAAGACCAACTTAATGAAATAAAATGAGAAGACAAGGTTAGAGAAAAAAGGCTAAAAAGGAAATGAGCAAAGTCTCCAAGAAATATGGGACTATGTGAAAAGACCTAATCTACGTTTGATAGGTGTACCTGAATGTGATGAAGAGAATGAATCCAAGCTGGAAAATATTCTTCAGGATATTATCCAGGAAAACTTTCCCAACCTAGCAAGGCAGGACAATACTCAATTCCAGGTAATACAGAGAACACCACAAAGATACTCCTCAAGAAGAGCAACCCCAAGGCACATAACTGTTAGATTCTCCTTCATTGAAATGAAGGAGAAAATACTAAGGGCAGTCAGAGAAAAAGGTCGGGTTACCCACAAAGGGAAGCCTATCAGACTCACAGCAGATCTCTCAGCAGAAACCCTACAAGCCAGAAGAGAGTGGGGGCCAATATTCAACATTCTTAAAGAAAAGAACTTTCAACCCAGAATTTCATATCCAGCCAAACTAAGCTTCATAAGGGAAGGAAAAATAGAATTTTTTGTGAACAAGCAAGTACTCAGAGATTTCATCACCACCAGGCCTGCTTTACAAGAGCTTCTGAAAGAAGCATTACACATAGAAAGGAACAACTAGTATCAGCCATTCCAAAAACATACCAAAAGGTGAAGAGCATCACCATAATGAAGAATTTACACCAACTAATGGGCAAAACAGCCAGCCAGCATTAAATG
This sequence comes from Saguinus oedipus, assembly GCA_031835075.1. NCBI lineage: Eukaryota > Metazoa > Chordata > Mammalia > Primates > Cebidae > Saguinus > Saguinus oedipus. The sequence goes on from CM063176.1 coordinate 51,725,652, forward strand.
GCAGTATTAAACTCATATATGTCAATATAAATCCCAAATTTAAATGGACTAAATGCCCCAATAAAAAGCCACAGACATCCAATTGGATAAAAAGCCAAAACCCATCGGTATGCTGCATCCAGACCTATCTCACATGCAAGGATACACAAAGACTCAAAACAAAGGGATGGAGGAAGATTTACCAACCAAATGGAGACAAAAAAAAAAAAAAAGCAGGAGTTGCAATTCTTGTCTCTGATAAAACAGACTTTAAAGCTACAAAGACCAAAAGAGACAAGGAAGGATATTTCATAATGGTAAAAGGACCAATGCAACAAGAAGAGCTAATGATCCTAAATACATACGTACCCAATACAGGAGCACCCAGATACATAAGGCAAGTTCTTAATGACTTACAAAGAGACTTAGACTCCCATGTAATAACAGTGGGAGACTTTAGCACTACATTGTCAGTATTAGACACATCAACGAGACAGAAAATTAACAAGGATATCCAGGACTTGAACTCATACCTGGAATAAGTAAACTTAATAAACATTTACAGAACTCTCCACCCCAAATCCACAAAACACACATTTTTCTCAGTATCACATCACACCTATTCTAAAAGTGACCATAAAATTGGAAGTAAATCACTCCTCAGCAATTGCATAGCATTTCACAGGTTTAAATGAAATATTGGTTGGCTACTTGTTTGTTATTTTCCTCCCTTATACCTTCCTGTCTCCATTGTTAAGCACATTTATTGGCATAAAAGAGGTTTTTAATATCCATTTTTAGACTGCATTCTAGCCTGGGCAATAGAGCAAGATTCCCATTCTCTCTCCCTCTTTCTCTTCCTCTTTCTCTCTTTTGTTCTTTTTTTCTCTTTTTCTTAAAAAAAAAAGAAAAGAAAAAAACGGAAGAATAGAACCTAGAATGACTTTTTCCTCAGATGCCCTCAAAAGAAAAACATCTCTCCCTAGAGCAACATTATATCCAGTTCAGTATAGTCAAGGAAGTAGGTTCCATTAAAGTAAAAGGAGCTCAGCCTCCCAATATAAGTACACACCACCACCTACAAAGTATTCTTGCTGAAATATTAAAACATATCTCTACCAATTTATAGTAATAATGGGAAAGAAGAATATGCTATATGAAGATAACATCAGTAAAAAACAGACGGTGGGAAATTCCAGAGGACAAAGAATCCAGTTTCTTCAACAAATAAAAAACTGCAAGAAAAAATTTTTAAAGGGATCTAGAGTTTAAGAGATAACAACGAGTAGCTATAACGATACTGATTCAAACAAACTGTAAAAGTGATATGATGTCTGGGATTCCCTTCAAAATAACCCATGAAGGGGTATAGATAAATAAGGTTAGCTACAAAACTAATTGTTAAAGTTGAATAATAAAGACCTGAGAGTTCATTGTCTTTTCTCTCCTTTTATATATATTTGAAATTTTTTACAATGAAAAGCTAAATGAGGGGGCTGGGTGTGGTGGCTTACGCCTGTTAAGGAAGTGATTGCTTGAGGCCAGGAGTTCAAGACCAGCCTGGCCAACATAGCAAGACCCCATCTCTAAAAAAGAAAAAAGGAAGTTAAAAGAGGGGAAGGACTTAGTAGATCCTTTTAAAAGGAAAAGCAAATAAAATATGTAGGATCTACAGCTAAGGGATTAGAGTTTGAGACCTAAAAACCTTCTGATGTTGATGTAAACTGTGAAACACTTAAAATTTACAAGAGAGGGCTATATACAAAACTAAGAATCAAAGATTGAGCCACTTTAATTAATGTCACTGTTAATCAGTATTTATCTAAGCTACCACTGAGTGATACAAAAAGACTATTATTTGAAAGTTTAGAATATAGTGACTAATTTTTGCTTTCTAATGAGTTATTTTCCTTTTTTGCTGTCCTTCCATGTATAGGTATCTTTCCTTATATGATTGCTGGCTGCTCCAAATGCTGAATTTTACCATATGATATTCAAAAATAGCTAATTTGCTCTAACAGGATTGTAAAAATCTGTATTTTGGGGAGGCAGAGTACTAAACAAATTGTGCTGCTCTCTTTAGTCTCAATCCATGTACTTTCCCAGTTTTCTTCATGCAAACATTTTCAGGTTGATATTACTATTAAAAACTGAAAGAGTCAACAAGACTCAAACATGTCAAATAACAGGAAAGCATATGCACATATAATATATTCCTTAAAGCTAAAAAGAAATCTTCAAATAAATTTATCTAGTAAGAAACACCATAGCAAATATGGCAGGATCCAAAAATATGGTCTTGAAAGGAAGAATTCTGTCTGGGCTCATGCCTGTAATCCCAAAACTTTGAGAGGCAGAGGAGGGCAGGTTACCTAAGGTCAGAAGTTCAAGACCAGCCTCACCAACATGGAGAAACCCCCGTTTCTACTAAAAATACAAAATTAGCCAGATGTGGTGATGCATGGCTGTAATCCCAGCTACTTGGGAGGCTGAGGCAGGAGAATCGCTTGAACCCAGGAGGCAGAGGCAGAGGTTGCAGTGAGCCGAGATGGCGCCATTGCATTCCAGCCTGGGCAATAAGTGCCAGCAAAACTAATCCGTCTCAAAAAAAAAAAAGGAAGAATTCCAATTCTGCAACTACTACATCTCCTCCAGAGTTTTTTAATAAAGATTTAACATTTATATAAGAAGCCATACTGTAATAACAAGCATGTAATAGGTTCTTAATAAATGTTACATAAAACTAAATCTAGTCAAACCCTTTCATTTACAAATTAAGAACAAAAAATGACTTGTAGAAGGTCACACATTGGTTTTTATTTGGCTCCATTATACAGTTAAAAATGCTACGATTATGTCTGATAATAATGCCTCTATTTTACACTGGGATTTTAATCAAGAAGAACATTTTGTGCCCCAGTCTCGCCATTCTGGAACTTCCTTCTCCATGGAAACATTATGTATTGTCAGTAAAAAAGATAAATTAAAAGTCAATGACCTTTAGTGCTGACCCTTCCGAGGTAGTTTCACATTTCAAATATGGGCAAATTTACCTGGTCTACAGAACAGGAAACAATCCCCACAAAAATAATGAAACGAAACATGAGACAGCTGCATGCACTGCGAGTCATCCATAAAGATAACTGTTCTTTCTGGGAGATGAAAAGTTAAGTCTTTAGTTTCTTTTCAAACATTTAAAAAGCTTTTTAAACTTTTTGTTATTCAGTTTATATACTTACAAACATTTAAAAAGAATCTAAATCATGGGCCAGATAACATCACTGGATTGTGCAGTGGGGAAAACAATTCTTCTTCCCCTGCAGCATAGTTTCAGGAGTTATATATCCACGTAGCTTAGTAGCTAAGGTTACATTAAGAAAAAGTTGTGTCAGATATAAAGCAGATCTTTAAATTGAGAAAAACAAGGGGATACATGTAAGTGACTTCACTTTTTTGAATGTACCTTACATGTCACCAATAGGTGACAAGCTATGTATGTCCAAGTCTTTTTTTTTTTTTTAACTGAAAAGCATTAGACCAACCTATGGTATTAGGTGCTTAACTGAGACTATAAAAAAGAAAACTAAAATGGAATGGTTTAAAGAGCTGAAGTTAAACTGAGAATTCCATTAAGATGGCATATCCAAGCAATGATGCCTAATGGGCAGATTAAGGACTATGCCAGTGTCTCATGTAAATTAATGAGAACATTTCTTAAAACTGTAGTTAAAATGGCCTACAGGTATACTTATAAGATATGACTTATTACTCTTTTCTAGAGTTAAGAGTTTATTAGGGCAGTAAAGAGTTCAGTATCCCAAATTTGATCCAAAAAGAAAGTCACCAAGTTCAAGATCTTACAGTCCTCCACTTAAACTCAAGAATCACAGAATTTTTCTTATAACCAAAGGCAAAAAAATAAAAAAACAATTTGATAGTTAATATTAAAATTCTCTTCCACAAGGCAGTAAGAGAACCAAAGGAAGGAAAATCTGACCTAAAAGCATTTCAATCTATAAAGGAGTACGCTATCTCAGGAGCTTAAAAAATGATGCATTAATCTCCTCAATGTTCAAATGATGCTTTAGAGAAGAAGATATCAAACTGATATATTTTTAAAGATAGAAGAGTTATTAGTTGAAATAGGTAAAATAATTTATTAAGGATATAGTTAAAAACGTCTACATTTTTCATTTTTCTCCCTGTTCTTTAAAGCATAATTCTTTTTAGGAATGTCTGGTAGTATTCTCTTTTTGGGCTACTTCAAAGCAATATATGGATAAGGAATCATTTGTTTTTTGGTCAATAGTTTAAAAAACACACCCACACAGAAAAACTGCAAAATACCAGAATTTTTCCCTAGACAAGAAAGCTTTCTAACAACCTGGATAATCAGGCTGAGTCTCTAAGACCTATTAGTTCACGGGAAAAGTGCCTACAGTCTCACTATCCAATAGAAATATAATACAAACCACAGAAATCTTAAATTACCTAGTACATTAACAAGTAAAACATATATTACATTTAGTAAAGTATTTTAATATGTCAAAATATTAACACTTCAATATGCAATGAATATAAACATTATGGAGATATTTTAGATCTTTTTCATACTAAGTCTTTGAAATCCAATGTGTATTTTATACTTAAAACACATCTCGATTTGATTTGGCCACATTTCAAGTATTCAAAAGCTACATGTAACTAGTGGCTACTGTGCTGAACAGTGTATGTCTATGGCACAGCATGTCTCCTGGGCTATACTTAAAAGTTTGGGTTGGGAGCTATAGCTCACACCTATAATCCCAACACTTTGGGAGGCCAAGGCAGTAGGACTGCTTGAAGTCAGGAGTTTGAGACCAACTTGGACAACAAAGCAAAACCCTGCCTCTACAAAACATAAAATAAAATACATAAGCCAGGTGTGGTGATATGTGCATATACATCCAGCTATGTGGGATGCTGAGGCATGAGAATTGCTAGAGCCAGAAGTCTTAGGCTACAGTGAACTATGATAGTGCCACTGCACTCCAGCCTGGATGACAGAGCAAGACCTTATCTCTAAAAAAGAAAAGAAAAGTAAAATGACTGCCTCAGAGGTGAGCATACAGAGACAGAAGAGGTCATCTGTTATTCTTACAGGGCTTACATCTAAAATATATATAAAACTGACAATCTTTTGGGTAGACTGCCATCAACCATGATACAAGCAGATTAATTCCTTCCTAGATTTTACTTGGACAGCAAAGTGATCAGTATCTCAATATCTGGTCCCCACCACCAAAAAAAGTGACTAAGCTAATATCTTACTGTTCTTCACTTAAAATCAAGAATCACAGGCACAGATAATAAGGCATTTATGTATTATAGTTGGTAAGGAATTATAATATAACATAAGCAGGAGTCAGTTGTTAAGTATAAAGTTTGTATGAAAATGTCAGAGGCCAACTATATGACAGCCTGGAACCAATAGAAAACTGCAAAGTTAGTACAGATTAGTGACATATTGCCAGTATCCTAGAAGTTCACTTTGTAAAGACTGTTCTTCCTAATATATGCAGGTGAAATAGTGGATAACAATCAAGTAAATTTAGGAATTGCTGGGTTAAATAAAATGAGCCAGGATTTTAATATTGTTTAAAATACTATTTTAAATTAAGGATTAAGTTCCCCTATCCTTACAATACAAGACTGATCATGAAACTGTCAGAGGTGTGTGAACTATTTACTCCATCTTAAATAGGAGCTGAGTAAAATGAGGCTGAAATCTACTGGGCTGCATTCCCAGACATTCTAAGTCACAGGATGAGATAGGAGGTTAGTACAAGATACAGGTCATAAAGACCTTGCTGATAAAACAGGTTGCAGTAAAGAAGCAGGCCAAAACCCACCAAAAACAAAACAGCCACAAGGGTGACCTGTGGTCATCCTCACTGCCACACTCCGACCCATACCGTAACAGTTAACAAATGCCATGGCAACATCAGGAAGTTACCCTATATGGTCTAAAAAATGGGAGACATGAATAATCCATCCCTTATTTGTCATATTATCAAGAAATAACTATAAAAATATGCAACCAGCAGCCCTCAGAGCTTCTCTGTCTATGGAGTAGACATTGCTTGATTCCTTTACTTTCTTAATAAACTCACTTTCACTTTACACTATGGACTTACCCTGAATTATTTATTGCATTAGATCCAATCCAAGAACCCTCTCTTGGGGTCTGGATTGAGACCCCTTTCCTGTAACAAAACTTTTTTTTTTTTTGAAACAGAGTCTCGCTCTGTTGCCCCAGGCTGGAGTGCAACGGCTTGATATCGGCTCACTGCAACCTCTGCCCTCCAGGTTCAAGTGATTCTCCTGCCTCAGCCTCTGAGTATTGGAGATTACAAGTGCATACCACCATGCCTAGCTAATTTTATATTTTTAGTACAGATAGCGTTTTACCATGTTGGCCAGGCTGGTCTTGAACTCCTGGACTCAAGTGATCCACCTGCCTTGGCTTCCAAAGTGTTAGGATTAGGGCATGAGCCACTGAGCCCAGTCTTAATATGCTAACATGCATTGTATCCATTTAAGAGTGGGTTGGAGAGCTATCCCATACACCATTTCCCAAACTAATGAAAAAACACGTTATTTTCCTGGATCATCTTGAGAAACTATTAGTCCACATGCAGAATACTGATTTAAAAGCACAGGTAAGGCTACTCCTACAACCCTAGGGAGAATCAGTGTTAGAGTATTTATTTGTAAGCAATACGAGAGGATTGTAGCCTAAAGCTTGGAGGGTCTAGATCCTAACAATATTCTAATGTAAACTCTAATAAGTAAATGATCAGGAATACCTTTTTGATTTAGTCAAAACCAAAAGGCAATGACCTATGGAGCCATGCTATCCACCCATACACACATTCAAATAATAATGGCAATGGAATATAATATTAATTTAATTAAAATCTTACTCCAAATAATCTTATTTTAGCTTTTAAGATCAAAAAAGGAACTTTATGAAATCAAATAGGAGTGAGGGTCAGAAACTCACCTTACTCTAGAGCTGCTACAGTTCAAACTAGGCATGCTTAAGAATTTTGTGAAACTCAAAGCACAAAGTTTAAAGAAGTAACTGAACAACAAGAATCAGTAGTATACACAGAAACATCTAAAACAATCACATTGTTTAGAACCAAAAGTCACCGGAATACCTAAAAAGGCATCTATTAAGACAATAAAGGCCAAAGAAGAGTATTTTCCCCTAAGAAGGAAGACTTTTTCTATGGGTTGTAGAGAGTGTTTCAGAAATGTAAGAGAGAGCACACACTCCAAAAAATATTGTCTAATTTCTCCAAATCCCTAGTCTGAATTAAATGCTCTTTCTACATCATCAAAGAAGAGAGAACATAACATGAAGCTGTGAGTAACACTTTAGTCTTCAGAGCATATAGGTGTAATTGCCAGTAGCAGGAAACTCAAGTTTTGCCAATTCTAATGGGTATGTAGGTTGTCTTAATTTGCTTTTCCCTGAAAACTAACAAGTTTTAACGAGTTTCTGCAGGTTTTTGAACACAATTCCTTTCTATGATATCCCTGATTATGCTTTTTGCCCAAATTTCGATTGGCGTCTTAGAAATCTGTAAAGTCTATGGCCATACCACCCTGAACGCGCCCGATGTCGTCTGATCTCGGAAGCTAAGCAGGGTCGGGCCTGGTTAGTACTTGGATGGGAGAAATCTATGAAATGTCTTTATCTCAAATACAAATCTTCATTTAGTTACATTGCAGCTATCTTCTCTCACTTCGTTTCTCAGAGTGATTTTACCTTTTCACTCTCAATATGTTGATACAAGTTTGACTAACAAAAGTTTAAAACTGAATGTAAATGCCCAGCTGTTTTCACTAGAGATTTCGACTAAACATTTAAGAACTATACCTATGTAACAATCCTGCATGTGCTGCACATGTACCCCAGAAATTAAAGTATAATAAAAAAATTAAAAACCAATTCTACACATTGCTTTACAGAAAACAGAAGATGAGAGAAAACTTCCCAATTTATTTTATGAAGTTAGTCATTACGCTACTATTAGCAGAGGGACAGAAACATACATCAACGGAGCATGACTAAGAACCTGGAAATAAACTCACTCAAATATGCCTGAGTTTTGAAAAAAGTGAAAGTGATTAAATGGAGGAAAGCAATCAGACTCTCACAATTAAAAAAACAAAGAATACTAACTCACATCCATTAGGATAGCTACCATGAAAAAGAAAAAACATACAAAAACCCAGAAAATAATAAGTGTTAATGAAGATGTGAAGAAAGTGGAATCCTTGTGTACTACTGGTGGGGATGTAAAATGGTGTAGCTGTTATGGAAAACAGTATGGTGGTTCATCAAAAATATTAATATTACCATATATTACCATATGATCCAGCAGTTCCACTTCTGAGTATATGTCAAAAAGAATAAATGCACAGAGTAGAACAGATGTTTGTACACTAATGTTCACAGCAGCATTATTCACAATAACCAAAAAGTGGAAGCAACCCATGTGTCTACTGATGGATAAATGGACAAAAAATATTATACACACATACAAAAGAGTATTATTCAGACATAAAAAAGAAAAACATTGTGATGCATACTACAATGTACCTTGAAGTACAATGTACAATGAACCTTGAAGACATTATGCTAAGTAAAAGAAGCCAGTCACAGAAAAATACTCAATAACAAATGCTGGCAAGGATGGGGAGAAAAGAGAACCCACATACACTGTTAGTGGGACACAGTGGTTGGTGCACAATCACGATGGAGAATAGTTTGGAGGCTCCTCAAAAATCTAAAAATAAAGATACCATATGATCCAGCAATCACACTGCTAAGTGTTAGACCAAAGAAAGGAAATCAGTTTGTCAAACAGATATCTGCATTCCCATGTTTACTGCAGCTCTATTCACAATAACCAAGATATGGAATCAACCTAAGTGTCCATCAGCAGATGAATAGATAAAGAATATGTGGTACATGTACACAATGGAGCACTATTCAGCCATAAAAAAGAATGAGATCCTGTCATTGCAATAACATAGATGGAACTGGAGGTCATTATTTTAAGTGAAATAAGAAGTACACATGTTCTCACTTATTTGTGGAAAGTAAAAATTAAAACAACTGAATTCATGATGGGGAGAGAGAGAAGGATGGCGACCAGAGGCTTGAAGGTCGGTGGGGGTGGGGGTGGGATGGGTTGTGAGAAGTGAGGAAATAAAAATAAAAACAGAAAGAATGAATAAGAACCAGCAATTTGCTAGCACAACAGGGTGATTACAGTCAAAAATAATTTAATTGTACATTTAAAAATAACTAAAATATAACTGGCCTATTTATAACACAAAAGATAAATGCATGAGGTGATGGATACCCCATTTACTCTGATGTGATTATTACACTTTGCATGCCTGTATCAAAATATCTCATGTTACCCACATGTACTATTAAAATTACTATGTAAAATTAAAAATTAAAAAAGACCTCAAACTAGACAAATACTGTAAGATTTTACTTTCATGAGGTACCTGGAGTTGTGAAATTCAGTGACAGAAAGTAGAACTGTGGATGTCAGGAATTAGAAGGAAAAGGAAATGAGGTGGTAGTGTTTAATGGGTACAGAGTTTCAGAGTTCTGTGAATGGCTTGTGTTGATGGCTGTACATCAGTGTGAATATACTTAATGCCACTCAACTGTACTCTTAAAAATGGCTAAAATGGTAAATTTAATCTTATGTGCATTTTACTACAATTAAAACAAATTTTTAAAAAAATCAACCTCAAGCTAAGCCTCATACCTTACAGAAAAATTAACTCAAAATGGATCACAGATTTAAAAATGTAAAACAAACATACAAAATATTTGAGAAAAAGAGTGACAAAAGCTTTCAGATCTAGGGCAAAGCAAAGTTCTTAGACTTGGCACCAAACATATTATCCATAAAAGGACCTGTGCTCTGCAAAAGACTGTTAAGTAGATTAATTTTTTAAAAAGAGCTAGGACTTCTGGTTTCTGGTCCAGCATGTAAGAAGCTATAAGTCAACACTAGTCCTAGAAGAAAAAAGCTGAAAAAAAAATTGAAAAATCAACAGCTCTTCTTAGGATCTGTCAGAGTGTTAAGGTCAGGGGTAAAATTACAGCACCCCCCCCCCTCCCCCACCAAAAAACTTTGGAGAGACCAACAGGCAAGTATAGAGCATTGTAGCTTGCCAGAGCAGAAACTCCCAAGCACAAACCTCCCTAAGATTCAGTACCAAAGCAGGGAAATAAATTATAACTGATGAATTACAACAGGTTCAGAGTGAACAAGTCTGAGATAAACTCCAGGGGAATCCAGTAATCAAGCATCTGCAAACTTTTACCTCCAAGAGGTTGACCAGGTTTTCAAAGTGAATATTTAAGAAAAACCTCCTTTGAATATTGGAGATAAATTTCATGCCTCAGGCAACGGAAGGAGAAAAACAGACCTGGGCAAAAGGCAAAACAAACTCCAGACCAGTTTAGCCAAGCTGTTTCAAGTAAGGGGATACTGTAGAGACTGAGAGGTACTTGTGAAGTTTACAGGGCAGAGGTACAGGCTTTCTGAAAGACTCAGACCTCCAGATAAGATTACAGAATGCTTCCCCATTCCCTTGTACCTCAGTATAACATGACTAAAGGCCTATTTACAGCAGATCCTTTCATTCAGTAACACATATCTGGTTATCAAGAAAAAGTTACAAGACAGTCAAAGGCAAAATCCAGTTTGAAGAGCACAGCAAACAGCAAAATATAGTCCAATGTGGCAGGGATGTTGGAATTATCAGACTAGGAATTTAAAAATGATTATGATTAAGATGCTAAGGGTTCTAATGGATAAAGTACACAGACTGCAAGAACAGATGGGCAATATAAAGAGACAAAAATTATACGAACCAAAAAGAAATGTTAGAGATTAGAAACACTACCAGAAATGAGATATAATTATGATGGACTTAATGTAGGCTGGACACAGCTTAGGTTAGAATCTAAGCTTGTGGTTAACTCTACAGAAACCACCAAATTTGAAAAGCAAGAAGAAAAATAACAGAAAAAAAAAACAAAAGAAAACAAAACCTAGAACGGAGTATCCAAGAACTGTAGGACAACTCAAAAGACATAACATGTGTAATGGAAATTCCAGAAGGATAGGAAAAAGAGGAATACATGAAATTTCTGAAACAACGACAAAAGAATTTCCCCAAACTAATGTCAGACATGAAACCACAGATCCAGGAAGCTCAGAGAACATCCACCAATCTAAACGTCAAAAACCAAACCAAACAAACAGACAAAAAAAACTGTATTTAGGCATATAATTCTCAAAACTACAGAAAACCAAAGATAAAGAAAAATTATTGAAAGAAGCTAGAGGAAAAACATACCATACCTATACAGGAACAAACATAAGAATTATATCTGATTCTCACAAACAATGCAAGAAAGAGAGTGGAGTGAAACACTCAAAGTGTTAAGAGGAAAAAAAAAAACCCAACAACCCATCCTAAAATACTAATACCTGCAAAATTTTCTTTCAAAAGTGAAGAAGAAATACTTTCTCATAAAAACAAAAATCGAGGGAATTTGTTGCCAGTGACTTGCCTTGGAAGAAAGTGTAAAAAGAAGTCTTTAGAGAGAAGAAAAATAATAAAGGTCAGAACTCAAATCTATGTAAATAAGGAAAATGCATCACAGAAGGAAAAAATGCAGGTAAAATCAGGTTTTTTCTTATTTTTAATTGATCCAACAGATAATTTGTTCAAAAGAATCACAGAAACAAAGTATTGAATTATGTATGCTTTTATAGAGACACATATGCTTCTATATAAACAAAATGAGTGACAGTAGTAATACAAGGAACCAGAGAGGGCCGGGTGCTGTGGCTCACGCCTATAATCCCAGCACTTTGGGAGGCCGAGGTGGGTGGATCACGAGGTAAAGAGATCGAGACCATTCTGGTCAACAAGGTGAAACCCCGTCTCTACTAAAAATACAAAAATTAGCTGGGCATGGTGGTGTGCACCTGTAGTCCCAGCTACTCGGGAGGCTGAGGCAGGAGAATTGCTTGAACCCAGGAGACGGAGGTTGCGGGGAGCCAAGATAGAGCCATTGCACTCAGCCTGCGTAACAAGAGCGAAACTCCGTCTCAAAAAAAAAAAAAAAAAAAAGAAACCAGGAGCAGGAATTAGGATTATTTTGTTATTATAAGGTTTTCACAATACCTATGAGCAGTAAAATGTTATTTGAAAGTGGACCTGGATTAGTTGTAAATGTATACTGAAAACTCTAGGGCAAACACTAAAAAATGAAAAAGAAAGAAAAGTAATTAGTATGCCAATAAAAGAAAGAAAACATAATCAAATAAAATGCTCAATCAAAAGAGAGAGAGGAAAACAAAAATAAGAACAAAGAACAAGGACAACAAATAGAAAATAACAAATAGGCTAAATATTAATCCAACTACTTACATCAATAATTACTGTGAATGTCAATGGTCTAAATGTACCAATTCAAAGACAGAGACTGTCAGAGTGGGTAAGAAACAAGACCCAATTATAAGTTATCTACAAAAACTCACTTTATTAAATATAAGGATACATAGAGATTAAAATTATATGGATGAAAAAAGATATGCCATGCTAACACTTGTCAAAAGAAAGTAGAAGTTAATATATTAATTTCAGACAAGGCAGGCTTCAAAGCAAGAGAGGCAATACATAGTGATAAACAGGTGAATGCTCCAAGAAGACATAACAATCCTGAATGTTTATGAGCCTCACAATATAACTTCAAAGATGTAAGCCAAAACCAGAAAGAACTGCACGAAGAAACAGAATAGACTATTATAACATCCCTCTGTCTGAAATTAACAGGTCCAATAGGTATGAAATCAGGAAGGGCATAGTTGAACTCAACAACATAACCAACAGGATATAAGGGACTTTTATGAAGCACTTCATCTAAAAAACACACATTCTTCTCAAGCTCACAAGGAACATTCACCAAGACAGATAATATCCTGGGACATAAAATACATCTTAACAATTTATTTATTTATTTATTTTTGAGAGAGAGTCTCACTCTGTCACCCAGTGCAGTGGAGCAATCTCAGTTCATTGCAACCTCAGCAGGTTCAAGTGATTCTCCCAGCTTCAAGTGATTCTCCTCAGCCTCCTGAGGAGCTGGGATTATAGGTGTGTACCACCACATCCAGCTATTTTTAGTAGAGATGGGCTTTCATCATGTTGGTCAGGCTGGTCTACAACTCCTGACCTCATGATCCTCCTGACTCGGCCTCTCAAAGTGCTGGGATTACAGATGTGAGCCACCATCCCAGCCCAACAAATTTTTTAAAAATAGAAATTACACAGTATCTGCTCTCAGACCACAGAGGAATTAAACTATAAATCGAAAACAAAGATAGCTGGAAAATTCCAAAATATATGGAAATTAAACAATACACTTCTAAATATCGCATAGGTCAAAGAAGAAATTTGAAGAGAAATCTTAAAATACTTTAATAAAAATGAAAATGCAAGATGTCAAAATTTGTGAAAAACAACAAAAACATTACTTAGAAAGAAATTTATAGCATTGGATACATTTATTTGAAAAGAAGACCTAAAATAAATAAACTACGCTTCCATAGTAGGATACTAGGAAAAGAAGGGTTAGAAAAGAAAAGGACACACAAATTACTAATGCTGGAAATGAAAGAGGTGACATCACTATAGATCCCCTGGCATTAAAGGAATAAAGGAGTTATATGAACAACTCTATGTCAATAAATGTAATAACATACATTAAATGAATCAGTTCCTCGGTGACACAATATGCAAAATTAGGAAACAAATAGAAAATATGAATAGGCCTATAGGTGCCAAGATATTGAATCAATAATTAATAATCTTTCCAAACCAAAAGCAAAAGGTCAAGATGGGTTCACTGGTATGCTCTACTAAACATTTAAAAAAGAAGGAAAGTATATCAATCCTCTACAATCCTTTTCAGAAGAGTTACAGAAATATAGCCAACTGATCTTTAACAAAGGGGCAAAGGGGATAAAACAAAGACAGTCTTTCCAAAAAATAGTATTAGAACTGAATATCCACAAGCAAAACCAAAACAAACAAACAACACTAGAGACAGACCTTATACTCCTCACAAAAATTAACTCAAATGGATCACAGAACTCCATGTAAAATGCAAAACTTTATCCTAGAACACAATGTAGAAGAAAAACTAGATGATCTAGCATTTTGTGATGACTTTTTAGATATAACACCAAATGCACTATCCATAGTAGAAAGCACTGATGAGCTGAACTTCATTACAACAAAAAATTTCTCTTCTGCAGAAGACACTCCCAAGAGAATAAAATAGGCTACAGAAGGAGAAAAAAATATTTAGAAAAGACATGTCAGATAAAAGACTTATCCAAAATACAGAGACTCTTATAACTCAAACCCATTAAAAAATGGGACAAAGACGTGAACAGATGGACTTCACCAAAGACATGCAAATGGCAAACAGGCATATGAAAAGATGCTCCATATCATGTGATGTGTCATCAGGGAATTGCAAACTAAAACACCCATGAGATATTATGCATGCCTATTAAAATAGCCAAAACCCAAAACACTGACACCACCAAATCCTGACAAGGATGTAGATCAACTAGACATTTTGGCAGTTTCTTACAAAACTAAATATTCCTACTCTATGACCAAGCAATTGCACTCCATGAAATTTACTCAAAGAAGATGAAAAAATACGTTCATACGAAAACTCGTACACGTTTTAGCAGATTTATTTGTAACAGTCAAAATTTGAAAGCAACACAAATGTCACTGGTAGGTGAATGGATAAACAGTGGTATATCCACTAATGGAATATTATTCACTGTAAAAAAGAAATTAGCTATATAAGCCATGAAAAGACATGGAAGAAACTGAAATGCATATTACACTAAGTGTAAGAATCGAATCTTAAAAGGGTCCATACTGTGTGATTACAACTACTGACGTGTGAGGGAAAAAGCAAAACTATGGAGACAGTACAAAGATCAGTGGTTGCCTAGTGTTAGAGGGAGAAAAGAATGTAAAGGCAGAGCACGGAGAATTTTTAGGTCAGTGAACTTAATTTTTATGATACTTTAATGGTGGAGACATGTCACTGACTAATCCCATAGAATGTACAACACCAGGAGTGAAGCTTAATATAAATTACAGACTTTGGGTAATACTGTATCAATGGAGGTAAACCAGTTTTAACAATTGTACCACTGTAACATAGGAAGTTGATAATAGGGAGGCTATACATGTGTGAGAGCAGAGAATGTATGAGAAATTCTGCATCTTCTGGTTCTTTTTGGTGTGATTCTGAATTTGCTCTAAGAAATAAAGTTTATTCTTTAAAAGGAAAAAAAAAAAGTTAAAAAGACAAGCTTCAGTGTAAAAAAACATTTCATATGTATATCCGACAAAGGACTAACATTTAGAATATGTCAAAAATGCTCTCAAAACTCAACAGCAAAAAAGCAATTAAATTAGAATATATGCAAAATACTTGAAAAAATATATCATCAAAGAGTATATACAAACAGTATAGATGTTTGTATAAATGGTAAACAACACATGAGAAGATATTTAACATCATTAGCCATTAGGGAAATACTAATACAATCACAATGAGATATCACTATATACCTATAAGAACAGCTATTAGAGAGTGCCAACATGAAATATTGGCAAAGGCTTTTGAAGAACTGGATCACTCAGACATTGTCTGTGGGAATGTAAGATGGTACAGTTATTCTGGAAAAGTTTTGCTTTTAAGAAATTAAACATGCAACTACCATATGACCAAGCAATTGCACTCTTGGGTATTTATCCCAGAGAAATGCAGATTATGTTCACATAAAAACCTGTAAATAACTGTTGATGGCAGCTTTACTCATAAGGGCTCAAAACTGGAATCAATCCAGATATCCTATAATGGGAGAATGGTTAAACTGTGAAAAATCCATATTATGAAGTACTATTCAGTAATGAAGAGGAATAAATTACTGATAACTAGAGCAATCTGAATAAATGCCCAGTGAATTACACTGAGTGAAAAAAGCCCATCCCAAAAGATTACTATGATTCCATCTACATAGCATTCTTGAGGTAACAAAAGCTTTAGAAATGGGGTAACAGATTAGTGATTGCCAACAGTTGAGGGTGAAAGGTAAGAGGTCAGTAGGGATATAGAAGGATTCTATGAGGAATATTTGCAGTGACAAAAACGTTCTGTCTTGACTGTATGTTTTGTTCATTTTTCATCTAAAATTGAAAGCTTACCTCATTAATTTTCAACTTCCCCCGCAGTACAAGCCAGTTAAAGCACACATTTTTCTATAAATATCAATTAGCTACAACTACAAGTTGCGATGTGGAATGTTTTCATTATCACAGAATTTTCTATTTTCTAATTTTTGTCACAATTTCTTCTTTTTCAACAAATATAGATAGAGTCTCGTACATCGCCCAGTCTGGTCTCAAATTCCTGGGCTCAAGTGATCCTACTGTCAGCCTCTAGATTAGCAAGAATTATAGGGACACACCACCAAGCCTGGCTCCAGCGATTTTCTTCTTTGGAGATCTAGTTTTAACTGCCAAGTATTTTCAGGTATTTTCCAACTTATTATTATAAAAACAGATAAAATAAAAATTAGAATATTACAACCAAAAACTATATGCCTAGATTGACCATTATTTATCAAATTTATTTTTTTCTATATTCACACAATGTACTGTAATTCATTCTGCTGTATTTTAATAGTTGTAACACATTACAATGCCTGCCATCTCCAAAGAATAAGACAAATGTATCTACTAATAAGCAAAATTTCCATTATGCCATCTAAAAACATTAACAATAATTCCACAATACACCATGCAGTCCACATTCACATTTTCCCTGATTATCTCAAGAATGTCTAACAGAGCTTTCACCCGCAGAACCACATAAAATCTAGGTTCAACACTGTAAGTGGCTGTTACATCTTTAAAAAAAAAAAAAAACTATGACATTCCCTTTCTGAAGAGCCCAGGACAGTTGTCTTGAGAATGTCACATACTCTGAATTTGTGTGACTGCTTTCTCTTGATGTCATAAAGAAATGCAGATACTATTCTAAAACATACACATTATGTATTTTTCATAATACATGGACATCTTTTCCACTCAATGTTTTAACTTATGAGTCAGTGTCCATACAACTTAAGTACTAGTTATGAAGTGTGATTACACATTAGTTGAAGTGCATGATATATACAATTTAGTTAATTACAGCTTTAATTGAACAGTTTTAATGATATGTGTAGCTGTTATTCAGTAGCAACATATTGAGGCATAAATGCTATAAAAAACTCATAAAATGACAGTGATCCATATTCTTTTACTCAATCAAACCAATCTGTCATGTTTTATCTTTTTTATTAGTTCTCCACCTGGGAGAAAAACCCAGTGAGCATGGTGTATGGATACACAGTCAACTCTCTGTATCTACAAGTTCTGTATCCATGGATTCAACCAACCACAGATTGAAAATACCCAGGGAAAAAAAAAAGATGGTTGTGACTGTGCTGAACATACACAAGCATTTTTTGGATCATCATTCCCTAACAACATAATATAAAAATGATTTACAAAGCATTTACATTGTATTAGGTATTACAAGTAATTTAAAAGCGATTTTTTTTTTTTGAGACTGAGTCTTGCTCTGTCACCCAGGCTGGAGTTCAGTGGCGTGATCTCAGCTCACCGCAACCTCCGCCTCCTGAATTCAAGTGATTCTCCTGCCTCAGCCTCCTGAATAGCTGGGACTACAGGCGCCTGCCACCACACCCAGCGAATTTTTTGTATTTTTAGTAGAGACGGGGTTTCACTACATTGGCTGGTCTTGAACTCCTGACCTCAAGTGATCTGTCCACTTCGGCCTCCCAAAGTGCTAGGATTACAGGTGTTAGCCACTGCGCCAGCCTAGAAACGATTTAAAGTATACAGGAGAGTGCATGTAGTTACATGCAAATACTACATCATTTTACATAATTAATTTGAGCATCTCTGGTTTTGTTATCTATGGGGGTCCTGGAATCAACTCCCCACAGATACAGAGGAACTGCTTGCTGTATGGCATCTAGGCCTTTAGAGGTGAAGAGGCATGGGAGTATTTTTTCAATAAGGAAAGTGGAAAACTAACTTTAATAGTATGTGTAGTGAGCAACAAAGGCAGCAATAATCATCTCCATCCAAACTAAGCAAACCAGAAAATAGTAAAACAAATAGAACAAAACTCTCTCAAATAAAAATGGTATCATGTGTTGAGTACTCAATACTTTGTGTTTTACAAACATTGCTTGCAAAATGAGGTACAAATATAATCTAGAAATGAAGCCAGGACTCAAATCTATGTCTGTCTTATTACAAACCTAAAATTCCCACTACACACCAATATCGGATAACAGAAAGATTCAACTGCACAATTAGAGAATATATATTACAACAGTGAATAAACAAATGGAAATGAGTTAAGGAATCAAATTAGATAAAAAATTAGTAAGCAGTATGACAATGGGAGAAAAAAACTGGCAACATACAAATATTAATACCTTCTGAGGTTTATTAAAAAAGTTAAAATGTAATAATCTTAGTTGTTAAGTAACAAAATTAACTTTTACTTGTCCCTTTATTTAAATCTGTTCTTGCTTCATATAAATTGACATTCCATCATTAGGTATAAATAAATATATATGATTTTATGTCTGATGTCTGGTAAGTACTCTTACTATCATGAAATATCCACTTTATCACTGGTAATAATATTTATCCTGAAGACTATTTTGTCTGGTATTTATAGAGCCACTCCAGCTTTCTAATGGTTACTGTTTGCTTAGTACATATTTTTTCCATCCTTTTATATTTATTCTAAATCTTTAACTTTTAGATTCAGGAGTTCATGTGCAGGTCTGTTATACAGGTAAATTGCTATGTCACAGGGATTTTGTATACAGATTACTGTTACCCGGCTAATAAGCATAGTATCTGATAGGCAGCTTTTTTAACCCTTACCCTCCACCCTCAAGTAGGACCCGGTGTCTATTGTTTTCTTCTGTGTGTCCAAGTGTCTGTTGTTTTCTTCTGTGTCCATGTATTCTAAGTGTTTAGCTTCCACTTATAAATGAGAACATGCAGTATTTAATTTTCTCTTCCTGCATTAGTTTGCATAGGATAATGGCCTCCAGCTATAACCATGTCGCTGTAAAGGATATAATATCTTTTTTATGGCTGTGTAGTATTCAATAGTGTATGTTTACGGCATTTTCTTTATCCAGTCTATCATGGATGGGCATTTAGGTTGATTCAATATCTTTGCTATTGTAGATAGTGCTGCAGTGAAAATATGCATGTACATGAATCTTTGGGGTAGAAAGATTGATATTTGTTTGGGTATATAACCAATAATGGGATTGCTAGATCATATGATGGTTGTTTTCAGTTCTTTGAGGAATCTCCAAAATGCTTTCCACAGTGACTGGACTAATTTATATTCCCACCAGCAGTATATAAGCATTCCCTTTTCTTGACAGCCTCACCTGCATCTTTTTTTTTGTTATTGTTCCCTCACCAGGAATCATAATCTTCTATTTTTTGACTTTTTAGTAACAGCCATTCTGACTGGATGGTTTTGATTTGCATTTCTCTAATGATTAGTGATGTTCAACATTTTTTCATATGCTTCTTGGCCATGCGAATGTCTTCTTTTAACAAGCATCTGTTCATAACCAACTTTTAAAAATTTTTTTTTTTTGAGACAGAGTTTTGGTCTTGTTGCCCAGACTGGAGTGCAGTGGTGTGATCTCGGCTCACGGCAACCTCTGCCTCCCAGGTCCAAGCAATTCTCCTGCCTTGGCCTTCTGAGTAGCTAGGATTACAGAAGCCTGCCACCATGCCCAGCTAATCTTTTATATTTTTAGTAGAGATGAGATTTCATCATGTTAGCTAGGCTGGTCTCAAACTCTTGACGTCAGGTGATCCACCTGCCTCAGCCTCTCAAAGTGTTGGGATTACAGGTATGAAACACCGAACCCAGCCAAATGGGGTTGCTTTTTGCTTACATTCCTTATAGATTCTAGGTATTAGACCTTTGTCAGATGCATAGTTTGCAGATATTTTCTCCCATTCTATAAGCTGTTTACTGTTGATAGTTTCTTCTGCTGTGCAGAAGCTCTTTAGTTTAATTAAATCCCATTTGTCAGTTTTTGTTTCAAGTGCTTTTGGCCTCTGTCATAATCTTTCCTTTCCTGTGTCCTATGACCAGAATGGTATTTCCTAGGTAATCTTCCAGGATTTTTATAGTTTCAGGTTTTACACTTAAGTTTTTATTGCATCTTGAGTTGATTTTTGTATATAAGGAAATGGGTCCAGTTTAAATTTTCTACATATGGCTAGCCAGTTATCCCAGCAACATTTATTGAATAAGGAGTCCTTTTCCCGTTGCTTATTTTTGTAGACTTTGTCAAAGATCAGATGGTTTTAGGTATATGGCTTTATTTCTGGGCTATCTATTCTATTCTACTGATCTATGTGTTTGTTTCTGTCCCAGTACCATGCTGTTTGGTTACTGTAGCCTTGTATTATATAATAGTTTGAAGTCAGGCTAATGTGGTACCTCCAGCTTTGATCTTTTTGCTTAGGACTGCCTTGGCTATTCAGGCTCTTTTTTGGTAAAATTTTAAGTTTTTTTCCAATTCTGTGAAGAATGTCATTGGTAGTTTGATACAAATAGCACTGAATCTGTAAATTGCCTTGGGCAGTATGGCCATTTAAAAACCATTAATTCTTCCTATACATTAGCATGGAATGTGTTTTCCCATTAGTTTGTGTCATTTATGATTTCCTTCAGCAGTGTTTTGTAATTCTTGTACAAATGTTTCACCTCCCTGGTAAGTTGTATTTTATATTTATTCTAAATCTTTATATTTAAATATAATACACACTTTAAAGTGTATCTCTTGTAGACGGTATATAATTGGATCCTGCTTTTTTTAAATTTATTTAGAGAGACAGAGAAAAAAACAGGAGAAGGAGAGAGAAAGAAACTGCTAACTCTCACACTGAGTGAGAGAATCCAGAAAGCTGGAATGCAGGAGAGGAAAGCAGCTTCCACACTGAGTGGAAGGGAATAGAGTTTAGGAGGAGAAGAGAGGCTTCCCTGAAGGGAGTGTCGTGGAAGGGGATCCAAACATGGAGTACCTCCTGCTCTTTTATCTAGTCTGAAAATCTCTGCCTCATAACCATAATGTTTAACCCATTTAAATTTAAAGTAATTATTAATTTGATCAAGTTTACTGTCTTGTTTTTAAATCTGTCATTTTGTTCTTTGTTCCACTGTTCCTCCTTTCCTGTCTTTTTTATTCATTTGGTATTTTTTAGTATTCCATTTTATCACCTCTATTGGCTTTTTACCTGTACCACTTTGTTTGGCAATTGCTCAAGGGATTACAATATATATCCTTAATCTATCACAGTCTACCTTCACTGAATATTTTAAGTTCATCATCTTACAACAGTGGAATTCAATCTATCTTACTACTGTTCTCTGTGCTGTTTCAGGATCTTTTACTTCTACATGATATATACAATGTTAACATTTTGCTTTAAACCAACAATTGTCTTTCACAGAAAATAAACACTTAAGTCATTTGTATTATCCTACAGAGAGATCAATTCTGGTTCTCTTCATCCCTTAGTTTAGATCATAGGTTCTGACTGGTATCAGTTTTCTTGAGCCTGAAGGACTTATTTTAGCATTATTTACAGTAAAAGTCTGATGGTGATAAATTCGTTTAGCTTTTAGTCATCTGAAAATGTCTATTTTGTTTACATTTCAGAAAGATATTTTTGTTCAATTTAAATTTCCAGATTGACAATTTTTTCTTTCAGCATTTTAAAGGGGACATTCCATTTTTTCCAGCCTTCATTATTTCTGATGAGAAGTCAGTCTTAACGGTTATTGCTTCCCTATGTATATATCATGTGTCTTCCCCATTCCCACCCCTCTAGCTGTCTTTAAGATGTTCTCTTTATCTTCAGTTTTAAGTAATTGTACTAATTGTGCTACTATAATTTCTTTTGTGTTTATTGTGCTTGGTATTTGTTGACCTCCATTGGTCTGTGGGTTTTCTTCAAATTTATAAATCTTTAAATAATAGTATCTTCAAATTCTTTTTCTGCTCCAGTATCTCTTCTTCTGGGACTCCACTTACACTATGTTCTACCACTTAATATTGGCCCAGGAGTCACAGAGGCTTGTTGATTTCTTTCTCCTCTCCTTTTTCTGTGGTTAACTTCAGTGAATTTTTCTTTTGTAGTTTCCAATCTGCCATTTAGCATATTCAATGAATTTTTTATTTCAGATATTAGATTTTTTGTTCTAGGTTTTCCATCTGATTCTTATTTAGAGCTCTACTTTGGCTGAGATTCCCTATCTGTGTGTCGATAGTGTCCATCTTTTCCTTTAAATCTTTGAGCATATTTACCAGAGACAATATAAAATAGCTGGCTGCAAATTCCATGCCTCTGTCATCTCTGGGTCATTTTCTATTTTCTTTTTACCTACAGTTCCCTGCTTCTTCATTTGTTTAGTAATTTTTTATATAGCTGGTCGCTGTGGGTACTATGTTGTAGAACATCTGAAATTCTCTTAAAGTGTGTTTTGTTTTGGCATCAAGCGATTTACTGGCAGTTTAACCTGATATTTTTGAAGGTTAGCTTTACACTTTGCTAGAAATGAACTAGAAAAGCTCTTACTCTATGGATAAAGCAGCCCTAGTCTTTATGGTCTAGACTTCCTGAAGTCTTAATGAATGCCCGAGGTGCTCAGCAAGATCTCTCCAATCTGGCTGTTTGAAATTCTGTCTCTCAGCACTGTATAATCTCCAGAACCTCCTCTTGACTACAGACCCCAAAAGCTGTTCTCAGAAGAGACTGGCCCTGCATATGTGGAGTTCAGTATTCAGCTAAAGAATCAGGGTGATCCCCGTAAAGGTTTCTGATGCTTCTTCCCTAAGTAATTCTCTTCCCTCCAGTAGAAGCCTTACAAATCCAACTGCTTCAGCAGCCATGCACTCCAATCACTGTTTCCTCTATCCTACTAAACCTCTAGTCTGTATTTGAGCTTTATTTCCCTCAGCTACAGTTTAAATAGCCAGTGTGAGCTTACCTATTTGGTTCCCCTTCTCCTAAGGATCATAGTCCTATGGTTGACTATCTAATGCCAAATAAAACCCAGTTGCTTCATGGCTTTTATCTACTTTTACAGTTGATCATGGAGGGAGGGTAAGTTTAACACCCATTACCCCATTAAGGCCAGACCTGGAAGTTAAAATGTATCAAAATTAATTTTTATATACTTTTAAAGTTTAATACATACTCATCAAGAAAACTGAGAAAAATAAATAATTTTAAAGAAATTAAAAAACCAAGCCCTACAAAGACCATCTGTTTACTTGGGGCATATTTTCTTCTGCTTACATTATTTGTACATGTATGTATATAAAATCTGTTTTCAAATTAGGATAAAATTAGTTTTATATTTTCCTTTTCCCATTTAACATTGTATGGTAGGCATTTTCTCAAGACATTATATATAAATAACAAAGTATTTTTATAGCTATACAGTAAAATCTTGGCAGTAATTTAAAAATGATAATAAACATTCTTTTTTGGTTGAACATTTAGGCTCTACTACTATAAATAAATGCTTTGTCTTCAGATGCTCATCTGGATCACTACATAATTCAGGTCTTTATTCAAATGTTACCCTGCTGGTGATCTCCTGATCAACCGACCTATTTAAAACTTTAATCCTCTTCCTTACATGCACACTCCCTATTCTCCTGCTTTTCTTCAGAAAATTTACTATCATATCACAGAGTATATACATTTTTTACTTGTTTGTTTTTTCCCCTCTACTACAATATAAACTTAATAAAATCAAGTATTTTTGACTATTTTGTTTACTGCTACAGCCCTAGAGTTCTAACAGTAACTGCCTGATAATCAGTCCTTAATTAACATTTATTGGATGAATGATTATATAAAGAAAAAATATACATGGTTTACAAAACAAACAACTACGTAAAGAACAAAATAAAAGAAACATGTAGATGGTGAAAACATTCTTTTATGCTTTAAATTTTTTTCTGTAATGAGTATGCTTTTGCTCTGTGTGTGTGTGTGTCTGTGTATGTGTGTGTCTATAAGTCTTGAGAAAAAGATCACTCTGTCACCAAGGCTGGAATGCAGTAGCATGATCATGGTTCACTGCAGCCTCAACCTCCCAGTTTCAGGTGATCCTCCCACCTCAGCCTCCTGAGTAGCTGGGACTACAGGCACATACCACCACACCGGACTAATGGTTATTTTATTTGTGGTAGAGATGAGATTTCAGCATGCTGCCCAGGTGGGTCATGAACTCATGGAGTCAACCAATCTGCCCATCTCGGCCTCCCCAAAGTGCTTGGATTACAGGTGAGAGCCACCACACCTAGTCTGCATTTAATATGTAAAAAAATAAATGTCCTTTTTAAAAGTAAAATACAGTGCATTAAGATTACACATTAAACAAGAAGAAATGTGTTATGGGTAAAAATGGATTAAAACACCTTTCTGACTAGTGATTTAAACTGCAACAAGCTATTATTTAAATCAACTTAAGACCATAAATATTTGTTACACATCACAGTGGGAGATAAAAAAATGAGTAACATATAGTTGTTGCCCATCAGGGGCCAATATCTACTGGAAAAGAAAGACATACACGGTTTAAAATGTGGTACATGCAAACTGTGACAAATGTTATAACGGAAGTACAAGGTTAAATGTGGTTAAAAAAAAAAACATTCCAAAGTATAAAGTAAACTGAGGTGTCATTTATCATGGTCTTGAAAGCTGTTTTTCAATACACAGAGGGAAAAGAGAAGCATTACTGCTAAAGGGTACAACCAAAGCTAAGGAAAGAGATGGAAGACTGCAAGATAGACAGCGAGTACTCCCTCCCTAACTATCAGACAATAGTCCTAAAGCAAAGATATTCTTCAAAGCCAGGCAAATAACATAAATGTGTGATGCAGCTGGACATAATGTAAATAACATGTGGTGAGCCATGTAGTAAAATGGAGCAAGTTGAAGGCATTCATATTAAAATTTTTATAAAATTTTATAAAATGAACTGTGCCAGTCCTGGTGAGGGATCTGTGTGTAAGAGAAAGAAGGATAGAGAAGATAAGCTGAAAACTCAAGTTGGAAAGAAATTGTGACGTATTTGAATTCTATAAGCAAGCAATTTTAAAATATTTTAATGTAAATGTAAATGGTTAATGTAATGTAAATGTAAATGTAAATGTAATGTAATGTAAATGGTTCATCTCAGAAAGGCTAAAAAACACATTAAAAGAAAATAAATATTTTGAAAACTATCTCACTACTCCCAACATTACCAAAAAGCAACATTTTTTGGTGTATTTTTCTTCTACTCTCTTTTGCTAAGATTAGGAGTGTGTGTGTGTGTGTGTGTGTGTGTGTGTGTGTGTGTGCGCGCGCGCGCATATGTCAAGCTCTCTGTGTCCAACTGCATAACATTTTTTTTTAACCCCACTAATATTTTAACAGAAGTATTTACTAATTAATGACTACATAACCATTCACATTTTCCTTTGTCCTGTCTTTTAACGTGGATTCAGTATGAGTGAAAAAAACATACTTTTTTTGGAGGGGGGAGGTTATTTTAAGTGGTAATATCTATTTTTACTTGTTTGTTCTGAGATGTCTTCTTCTAATTAATAGAGAAAATCTTTCATTCCATCAGAAGTTTATTTCTATTTGTTCTTTTTGAAAATCATCCCACTGTTTTTTTCATTTAACTATGTATTCACCTGGAATTCTGTTAACGACTGTTATGGGTTGAGGTTAATTTATTCTCCCCCTCTGCCAAACAGCTATCCAACTGCACTAATACTAATTCTTAAATAATCCTCCTGCTGATTTGTTGATGCTTCCTTTATCATTGATTTCTATTAGTATTATAACAAAAATACTACTTGATTATGATTCTAAATAAAAAAGAACAAGAATGGCAATAACAAGATTTCACAATTACTGAATGTAACATTTTTACATTTGGAACTCAAGGGATGAACACTTGTCCAAAACAGACAAAATATGCCAGTCTAAAATATAATTGTTTCATTTTTTTAATCTGCCACAATTACTCCAGAGCCCATTTATCTCTTTTAAGTCAAGCAAAGATTAACATATGTAACCTCAGCTATATAAACAAGTAACCAACACTGGACAACTGACATCCCAAAACAATTTCCTATAAAACTGGATTTCTCTTGCTGGGTTTCAGTTACAGTCCCTCACAGGTCACTGTCTTTATCAAGGAGAGCAGCTGTCTGGGCAACCTCTCCACTGTTCATACTGCACTGCCAATGCTGGAATATGCACTCCGACTTACTTAAAAACTAATTTTAAACAATTATAGAAATTTTATTCTATTATCTAAAGCAAGACATAAGTCATGCTTCTATCCAAATAAGCTCAAAATGTAGATATTTCACAACATTTCACATTAGAAGTTTGGAATCCCAAACTGTTTTTCTAGCTTAATTCCTCTCTGCCTTCAACAGGTGCCTGCAAAAGGTTGAAATTTGGTATATTTATATCTCGAGACTAGAAGCAAGCAAACAGTCTAGCAAAAACCTTTCCTTCTGTAAACCTGCTTGCTGACTCACACCTTTTCTACAGGACATTATTAAGTAATTTTGTAATAATGTTTTCATATCAAAGGCTAATCACATATTTTCTTAAACAACCTAACTTTGAAACAACCTGATAAAGAAAAAAAGCTGTTAACTTCTCAGATTCTAACTGTAAGAAAAGCAGACATAATATTTTTATAAATTACATTAAAAATTTCTTTTATCATGGGAGAAGAAGTGGGAGACTGAGAAAAAAGATAAAAAGAGGAGGGAAAAAGGGTAAGAACAAGAGAGGAAAGACAAGAAAACAAAAAGGGGATGGAGAAAAATTCAAGGAACATCAAAAGACAGGGAGACAAAGTAGGAGGTTCTGAATTTTCCACTACAAACACTCTGTACTATATATGCGTTGAGGAAATACTTCCTTTCACCATATTGGATATTGTCTTGACTCTTTAGACTAGATAAAAATGGGATCCATATTTATTAAATATAAGCTTTAAAGTAGATGTAATAATATACCAATGCAGGTATTTTGGGACCACGTAAAGAGCATACCTAATGTAGTGACTATCAGGAAAGGTGGGGAATTAGTGATTAACCAAAAGATTAAGAGGAGGCCGGGCGCGGTGGCTCAAGCCTGTAATCCCAGCACTTTGGGAGGCCGAGTCGGGTGGATCACGAGGTCAAGAGATCGAGACCATCCTGGTCAACATGGTGAGACCCCGTCTCTACTAAAAATACAAAAATTAGCTGGGCATGGTGGTGCGCGCCTGTAGTCCCAGCTACTTGGGAGGCTGAGGCAGGAGAATTGCTTGAACCCAGAAGGCGGAGGTTGCGGTGAGCCGAGACCGTGCCATTGCACTCCAGTCTGGGTAACAAGAGCGAAACTCCGTCTCAAAAAAAAAAAAAAAAAAAAAAGATTAAGAGGAAATACAAGTGTAGGTATTTAACAAGAATACGCTAGTTATCCAGAGGGAAGTCACCTACAGAAGGACTAAAAGCAACAAATACCTTTGGGAAGAGTGACAAACAGATGCAATACACCCTAGGGGAAATCAGTTCAGGGAGACTGTTAAATAAGAAACTCTAATTATTTTCAGGAAGCCAAAACTGTGCACTTAATTTCAGAAGCAGAGCTAGAGGAAAAAAGAACTAAATTAACTCATTCATTCATACATGTATCCATTCTGCACTGGGTAAACAACTATAAGGGAATCAAACTTTGAAATCAAACTTTGAAACAACCTGATAAAGAAATAAAAAGCTGCTAACTCCTCAGATTCTAAATGTAAGAAAAGCAGACATAATATTTTTATAAATTACATTAAAAACTTCTTTTATGATGGGAGAAGAAGTGGGAGACTGAGAAAAAAGATAAAAAGAGGAGGGGAAAAGAGTAAGAACAAGAGAGGAAAGAAATAAAATACATCCTTATGGTACTGATAATCTAACAAAAAATCTAAACAACTGTACAAATTATACAAATAATTTTTTTTTTTACAATTGTCATGTATGGTAACAAGAATCAGAACTGAAGGTGAAGCCCAGGTGTGGTAGCTCATGCCTGTAATCCTCACACTTTGGGAGGTTAAGGCAGGGGCCTGCTTGGGCTGATGGGTTTGAGACCATCATGGGCAATAGTGAGACCTTGTTTCTACAAAAAGATTTAAAAATTAGCAGGGCATGGTGGCATGCACCTGTAGTCCCAGCTGCTTGGGAGTCTGAATGGGAGGATTGTTTCCCATTCGGCCAAGGAGTTCAAGGCTTCAGTAAGCCTTGACTGCACCACTGAGCTTCAGCCTCTGCATGATAGTGATTGCACCACTGAGCGTCAGCCTCTGCATGATAGTGATTGCACCACTGAGCGTCAGCCTCTGCATGATAGTGAGATCCTGTCTCAAACAACAACAACAACAACAACAACACAACAAAAATGGAACTGAGTGGAAGAGTGATCAAAGACTGAAAGGATTGGAAAAGGCTCTTTTTGTAGTTAAGGTAAGATCTGAAGGATAAACTGAAATTTACTAAGGAGGTAGGGCTGGCAGAAAGTGACTCAGGCAAAAAGAAAACAGATGAAGGAAAGAACAAGGCTAATTATAGAGTGTTCTGTTAAAACCACTATCTAAATGCAATTACTTAAAACAAGAGTTTGAGACTTCGAAATAGTAATTTACAAAACTCTACTCCAAGAGGAAACTAACAGTAGTATTAATAAGCCACTAGACTGTTTTAATAATAATCATTTACATTATCTATTGTTAATATAGTCCGATTCAATTCTAGTTACTTTTATTGCATTATGTAAAATGTTTTATTCGTTAATTCTCTTTTTCTAGTTAACTTAGGTCATTTATTTTAAATTGCTGATGCTTCACTGTATTCCAGTAGACAGATTATGAACATTTAGTCTAACAGCAAATCTTTCAGATTTAGTAACTGCACTGATAATACTGTACTTAATATGCAAATACATCCGCCTAATCAAAGAGCCTAATATGTCACTCATTTTTTGTAAAATAGAGAAAAATATAAATAAAATTGCTCATAGCTAACCCTAAGATCACCATATTAATATTTGCAGGTACTTCATCTTTCACACACATTCCCAATATAAAAACCTCAGTAGACAAGATTTCCAAGATGGCACAGTAGGAACAACTCAGGATTGCAGCTCTCAGGGAAGGCGCAGAGGGTGAGTCCTAGCTGCATTATCAGACGGACCTTTGTTGCCCACAGAATGGGGAAATTCCCAGGTGTAGGAGAGACATGGGACACCAGAGCAGCCCTTTCGGCTGGTGCCGGGTAGCCCGAACAAAACTCACTGGTCTGGGTGCCCTGTTAAACCGGCAATCTGAAATTTGGGAGGACAGATTAACATATCCATCTGATTAAACGGGACTTGGACAGTGAGCCAGACCAGGAGATTCCCGAGAAGAGTGATTTGAGCCGGTGCAGTGGGCCGCAGCATGGGAAATCACACAGATCCCAGTGCCCTCACAGCAGGCGACTGAAACATCTGTGAAAGAATCAACCGTTCAACTTAAAAAAAAACAGAGAGAGAGAGAGAGAGAGAGAGAGAGAGAGAGAGAAAGGACTCTGAGGCAGGGAGCCAGGTGATCGGTCTCGGTGGGTCCCACCCCCACAGGGACAAACAAAACGGCGATTCAAAACGCTTGGGGTTGAGAGTTTTACTGCGGGCTGAGCTGAATCCAGGACAGTGCAGCTCGGTGGGGGAGGGGCGTCCGCCACTACGAACCGCCCCTACTGAGGTACATGCCCATTGCAGAAGCAGCCTGCCGTTGCCGAGGCAACCCGCCATAACAGAGAGACTCCACCAACAGGGCGGAGCACACCACAGTAGGGCAGAGCCCCGCGGCAGCAGGGCAGACCCCGTGGTAGCAGAGCAAAGCCTCGGCAGGCAAATAGTGACTAGACTGCCTCCTAGTTGGGCGGGACAGTACAACAGATACTCATAAAGAAAGCCCCAACTCCCTGAGACAGAGCATCAGAGGGGAAAAAAAAAGGGGTTTTATAAGTTCTGCTGCAGCAGACCTAAACAAACCCACCCAACAACTCTGAATGAACAACGGAGCTCACAGCTCAGCACTGGAGCTCCTGTAAAGTACAGACTGTCTCCTCAAGCAGCTCCCTGACCCCTATATATCCAAAGAGTCACCTCAAAAAAGGAATAATCAGACTGACATTTGGCGGGCATCATTCTGGGACAAAGAAAGCAGAAGAAGAAACTGGTAGCATCCCTCACTGTTCCGCAGCTGCTACAGGTGTACCCCAGACAAGCAGGGCCTGGAGTGAACCTCAGCACTCATACAGCAGAGGGGCTAGACTGTTAGAAGGAAAACTAAGTAACAGAAATACTCCTTCATCAGCAATCTGGGCGTCCACTCAGAGACCCAACCAAAAAGTAAGCAACTACTAAGATGACAGGTGGATAAATCCACAAAGATGGGAAGAAACCAGCGCAAAGAGGAGGAAAACACCCGAAACCAAAACACCTCACCTCTTACAAAAGACCCAAACTCCTCACCAGCAAGGGAACAAAGCTGGATGGAGAATTAGTGCAACGAAATGACGGAATCAGACTTCAGAAGGTGGATAATGAGAAACTTCAGTGAGCTAAAAGAACATGTTCTAGGGGCCCAAAGTGGCTGCGGCCAGATGTTGTGGCGCTTGCGAAGGTGAAGCCAAGAGTTCAAGGCCAACCAACCTCAGCAACCTCACAAGCTCTCATTGATTGGCAAAAAAAAAAAAAAGAACATGTTCTAAATCAATGCAAAGAAACTAAGAACCTTGAAAAAAGATTTGAAAAAAGATTCAAGAAATGATAACACGAATGGACAACTTAGAGAGGAATATGAATGAATTGAAGGAGCTGAAAAACACAACACGAGAACTTTGCGAAGCATGCACAAGTTTCAACAGCCGAATTGACCAAGCAGAAGAAAGAATATCAGAAGTCGAAGATCAACTCAATGAAATAAAACGAGAAACCAAGATTAGAGAAAAAAGTGCAAAAAGGAATGAACAAAATCTCCAAGAAATGTGGGACTATGTGAAGAGACCTAACCTACGTTTGATAGGTGTACTAGAATGTGATGAAGAGAATGAATCCAAGATGGAAAATACTCTTCAGGACACCATCCAGGAAAATTTCCCCAACCTAGCAAGGCAGGCGAATACTCAACTCCAGGAAATACAGAGAACACCACAAAGATATTCCGCAAGAAGCGCAACCCCAAGGCACATAATCATCAGATTCACCAGGGTTGAAATGAAGGAGAAAATACTAAGGGCAGCCAGAGAGAAAGGTCCGGTCACCCGCAAAGGGAAGCCCATCAGACTCACAGCAGATCTCGCAGCAGAAACTCTAAAAGCCAGAAGACAGTGGGGGCCAATATTCAACATCCTTAAAGAAAAGAACTTTCAACCCAGAACTTCATATCCAGCCAAACTGAGCTTCATAAGTGAAGGAAGAATAAAATCTTTTGCCAACAAGCAAGTAGTCAGAGATTTTGTCACCACCAGGCCTGCTTTACAAGAGCTCCTGAAAGAGGCACTACACATAGAAAGGAACAACCAGTACAGGCCTTTCTAAACACATACCAAATGCTAAAGAGCATCAACAAAATGAAGAATCTACATCAACCAATGGGCAAAACAGCCAGCTAGCATCAAAATGGCAGTATCAAATTCACACATAACAATATTAACCCTAAATGTAAATGAGCTAAATGCACCAATCAAAAGACACAGACTGGCAAATTGGATAAAAAGCCAAAACCCATTGGTGTGCTGTATCCAGGAAACCCATCTCACATGCAAGGATACACAAAGGCTCAGAATAAAGGGATGGAGGAAGATTTACCAAGCAAATGGAGAGCAAAAAAAAAAAAGCAGGAGTTGCAAGTCTCGTCTCTGATAAAATAGACTTTAAAGCAACAAAGATCAAAAGAGACAAAGAAGGTCATTACATAATGGTAAAAGGATCGATACAACAAGAAGAGCTAACGATTCTAAATACATATGGACCCAATACAGGAGCACCCAGATATATAAGGCAAGTTCTTAATGACTTGCAAAGAGACTTAGACTCCCACACAATAATAATGGGAGACTTTAACACTCTACTGTCAATATCAGACAGATCAACCAGACAGAAAATTAACAAGGATATCCAGGGCTTGAACTCAGACCTGGAACAAGCAAACCTGATAGACATTTACAGAACTCTCCAGCCCAAATCCACAGAATATACATTCTTCTCAGCACCACATCACACCTACTCCAAAACTGACCACATAATTGGAAGTAAAGCACTCCTCAGCAAATGCAAAACAACTGAAATCATAACAAACAGTTTCTCAGACCATAGTGCAATCAAGTTAGAACTAAGAATTCAGAAACTAACTCAGAACCGCACAGCTTCATGGAAACTGAACAACTGGCTCTTGAATGTTGATTGGATAAACAATGAAATGAAGGCAGAAATAAAGAAGTTCTTTGAAACCAACGAGAACTAAGACACAACATACCAGAATCTCTGGGACTCATTTAAAGCAGTCTCCAGAGGAAAATATATAGCAATAAGTGCCCACATGAGAAGAGTGGAGAGATCCAAAACTGACACCCTATCGTCAAAATTGAAAGAGCTAGAGGAGCAAGATGAAAAAAAACTTAAAACCTAGCAGAAGACAAGAAATAACTAAGATCAGAGCAGAACTGAAGGAGATAGAGACATGAGAAACCCTTCAAAAAAATCAATAAATCCAAGAGCTGGTTTTTCGAAAAGATCAACAAGATAGACAGACCACTAGCCAGACTGAAAAAAAGAAAAGAGAGAACAACCAAATAGATGCAATAAAAAACGATAAAGGGGAAATCACCACAGATTCCACAGAAATTCAAACCATCATCAGAGAATACTGAACAACTCTATGCACATAACCTGGTAAACCAGGAAGAAATGGATAAATTCCTGGACAACTGTGTCCTCCCAAGTCTAAACGAGGAGGAAGCCAAAACTATGAATAGACCAATAACAAGGTCTGAAGTTTAGGCAGCAATTAAGATCCTACCACACAAAAAAAGCCCAGGTCCAGATGGGTTCACAGCCGAATTCTACCAGACACACTGAGAGGA
This sequence comes from Saguinus oedipus, assembly GCA_031835075.1. Lineage (NCBI taxonomy): Eukaryota > Metazoa > Chordata > Mammalia > Primates > Cebidae > Saguinus > Saguinus oedipus. The sequence continues at coordinate 51,759,173 of CM063176.1, forward strand.
GCTGGTACCATTCCTTCTGAAACTATTCCAAATAATTCAAAAGGAGGGAAACCTTCCCAAATCATTTTATGAGACCAACATCATCCTGATACCAAAACCCAGCAGAGATTCAACAGAAAAAGAAAACTTCAGTCCAATATCCATGATAAACATAGATGCAAAAAACTTCAATAAACTACTGGCAAACTGACTGCAACAGCACATTAAAAAACATATCCATCATGATCAAGTAGGATTCATCCCGGGGATGCAAGGCTGGTTCAACATACGCAAGTCTATAAATGTAATTCACCACATAAACAGAACCAAAAACAAAAACCACATGATTATCTCAATTGATGCAGAGAAGGCATTTGACAAAATTCAACAGCCCTTTATGCTAAAAACCCTCAATAAACTTGGTATTGATGGAACATATCTCAAAGTAATAAAAGCTGTTTATGACAAACCAACAGCCAATATCATACTGACTGAGCAAAAACTGGAAGCATTCCCTTTGAAATCCGGCACTAGACAAGGATGCCCTCTCTCACCACTCCTATTCAACATAGTACTGGAAGTTCTAGCCAGAGCAATCAGGCAAGAAAAAGAAATAAAGGGTATTCAAATAGGAAAGGTGGAAGCCAAATTGTCTATTTGCAGACGACATGATAGTAAACCTAGAAGACCCCATCACCTCAGCCCAAAAACTACTGAAACTGATAAGCAACTTCAGCAAAGTTTCAGGATATAAAATCAATGTGCATAAATCACAAGCATTCCTATACACCAATAACAGACTTAAAGAGAACCAAATCAAGAACGAACCGCCATTCACAATTGCGACAAAGAGAATAAAATACCTAGGAATACAACTTACAAGGAACGTAAGGGACCTCTTCAAGGAAAACTACAAACCACTGCTCAATGAAATAAGAGAGGACACAAACAGATGGAGAAACATTCCATGTTCATGGTTAGGAAGGATCAATATCGTGAAAATGGCTATACTGCCCAAAGTAATTTACAGAATCAAGGCTATCCCCATCAAGCTACCATTGAATTTCTTCACAGAACTGGAAAAAACCACCATGAACTTCATATGGAACCAAAAGAGAGCCCACATAGCCAAGTCAATTCTAAGCAAAAAGAACACAGTGGGAGGCATCACACTACCAGACTTCAAACTATACTACAAGGCTACAGTAATCAAAACAGAATGGTACTGATACCAAAACAGAGATATAGTCCAATGGAACAGAACAGAGGCATCGGAGGCAACACAACGTATCTACAACCATATAATCTTTGATAAACCAGACAAAAACAAGCAATGGGGAAAGGATTCCCTGTTTAATAAATGGTGTTGGAAAAACTGGTTAGCCACATGCAGAAAGCAGAAACTGGACCCCTTCCTGACACCTTACACTAAAATTAACTCCAGATGGATTAAAGACTTAAACATAAGACCTGACACCATAAAAACCCTAGAAGAAAATCTAGGAAAAACCATTCAGGACATAGGAGTAGGCAAGGACTTCATGACCAAAACACCAAAAGCATTGGCAACAAAAGCCAAAATAGACAAATGGGACCTAATCAAACTCCACAGCTTCTGCACGGCAAAAGAAACAGTCACTAGAGTGAATCGGCAACCAACATAATGGGAAAAAATCTTTGCAGTTTACCCATCTGACAAGGGCTGATATCCAGAATTTACAAAGAACTCAAACAGATTTACAGGAAAAAAACAAACAAGCCCATTCAAAAATGGGCAAAGGATATGAACAGACACTTCACAAAAGAAGACATACATGAGGCCAACAAACACATGAAAAAATGCTCATCATCACTGGTCGTTAGAGAGATGCAAATCAAAACCACATTGAGATACCATCTCAAGCCAGTTAGAATGGCGATCATTAAAAAATCTGGAGACAACAGATGCTGGAGAGGATGTGGAGAAATAGCAACACTATTACACTGTTGGTGGGAGTGTAAATTAGTTCAACCATTGTGGAAGACAGTGTGGCGATTCCTCAAGGACCTAGAAATAGAAATTCCATTTGACCCAGCAATCCCATTACTGGGTATATATCCAAAGGACTATAAATCTTTCTACTATAAGGACACATGCACACGAATGTTCATTGAAGCACTGTTTACAATAGCAAAGACCTGGAACCAACCCAAATGCCCATCGATCATAGACTGGACTGGGAACATGTGGCACATATACACCATGGAATATTATGCGGCAATCAAAAATGATGAGTTTTTGTCCTTTGTAAGGACATGGATGAATCTGGAGAGCATCATGCTCAGCAAACTGACAGAAGAACAGAAAACGAAATACCACATATTCTTACTCATAGGTTGGTGAGAAAAATGAGAACACATGGACACAGGGAGGGGGGTACTACACACTGGGGTCTGTTGGGGGGAATAGGGGAAGGACAGCGGTGGGGTAGCTGGGGAGTGACAGCCTGGGGAGAAATGCCAAATGTGGGTGAAGGGGAGGAAGGCAGCAAAACACTCTGCCATGTGTGTACCTATGCAACTATCTTGCACATTCTGCACATGTACCCCAAAACCTAAAATGCAATAAAAATTAAAAAAAATAAATAAATAAAAGTAATTACTAGAAAAATGAATTAAAGACATATGATTAACTATTTTGCTTCTATTTATTTCTGTAGTTGTCAAGTAAACATTGTATGTATTTGTGGTGTGCAACATGATATTTTGATACATGTATACTTTGCGGATTGGCTAAATAAAGATACTTAACATTAAAAAAAATGAAATAAATAAAAAAATAAAAACCTCAGTAACCAAGCCCAATCTGGTCTACCTGTGTTTGCTGTTGCTCCATAGTCTACACCATCCTCTCAGCACAGCAGCCAAATGAGCTGTTAAAGCATCAGTCAGGTCATATGTCACTCTGCCATGAGTCTTCCAATGGTGTCCATCTCACTCAAAATGAAGCACTCACATGTAAGTGCTTACAAGACCTGGAAAGCCCACTGGGCATGGTGGCTCATGGCTGTAATCCCAGCACTTTGGGGGTCAAGAGCACAAAACCTAGTCTGGCCAACATGGTGAAACCTCATGTCTATTAAAATTACAAAAATTAGCCAGGTGTGGTGGCATGTGCCTGTAATCCCAGCTACTTAGGAGGCTGAGGCAGGAGAATCGTTTGAACCTAGGAGGTGGAAGTTACAGAGATATGAGATTATGCTACTGCACTCCAGCTCGGGCAACAAGAGTGAAACTCCATCTCAAAAGAAAAAAAAAAAAGCAAAGTCCTATGCAAATCTGTTTTTCCTTAACTCTGACCTCATGTGCCACACTCCACTGTACTCATGGTACTCCTATGCCTTGGCTTCCTGGTGTGCGGCCTTAAGAACTTTTATTTGCTGTTCTCACAGTCTGGAAATCATATCATCATGCTTCCCAACATTACAATATACTAATATAGTAATAAAAATCTGAAGTAATCATATCATCATGCTTCCCAACATTACAATATACTAATATAGTAATAAAAATCAAAAGTAATCATATAATCTTGTATATAGATGGTATGTTAAAGTAAAAACATTTTTTTTTTTGAGACGGAGTTTCGCTCTTGTTACCCAGGCTGGAGTGCAATGGCGCGATCTCGGCTCACCGCAACCTCCACCACCTGGGTTCAGACAATTCTCCTGCCTCAGCCTCCTAAGTAGCTGGGATTACAGGCTCGCGCCACTATGCCCAGCTCTTTTTTTGTATCTTTAGTAGAGACGGGGTTTCACCATTTTGACCAGGATGGTCTTGATCATTTGACCTCGTGATCCACCCGCCTCGGCCTCCCAAAGTGCTGGGATTAAAACATTCTTAATTATAGTACAGTTAAAAGATAATAAACAACATTTATCCAGTACTTGTCATATACCAGATTTTACATTAATGTTCCATCTGAATTATCTCATTTAATCTTCACTATACCTCTATAAGATAAGCATTATTGCCCGTTCTATTTTACTGAAAAAGAAAACACCCTCTAAAAAATCAGTGACTGGGATGGCAAACCCAGGCAACTAATTCCAGAAAAGGAATTATAATTATTTATTATACAACTACATTGGATTGTCATTCTGTGATTCTGATACTTTTTCACTTCAAAACTGTTAAAAATGTAAGGTTTTTAATTAAAGTTACTCTATTTGGAAGGTTTTATGCTTGGCAGAGAAATTAATGTAGGAAGATATAACTACTGCAGGGTTCAAAATACACTGCAGAAAAACAAGACAGCTTACACACAGTGCTAATTACAAATACATGAAGTGTTAAGTGTCTTAAAATGATGTGCATCACAGTAAGACTCACACAACTTATGGTGAAGTTCTAAAGAATACTTTGACAATTTTTTAGCAGTAAGCATCTAAGTAGAATAAAGCTTTCTAGTGTATCTAAAGCAATAAAAGACTGATCCAACAAAGGATAAAGACATGGAAAGACTGCAGAGAAAAAGAACAAAGCCAAGTACAACTTCATCTTCCGAGTTTCTAAAAACCACGTTCTGTTAACTTTCAGCATGTGAAACAGAAACACCACCTCAAATGCTCCTACTGCTTTTGACTCTCCAGAATTATAATTAGATAAATAACCTTTCTACTTGTAATTGCTATGCAACTCTGTCACTGTAGTTGAGTTTTCAACTGCTTAAAAAAATTAAATTGTTTTAAAATCAGATCATGGTGATGACAGCACAACTTTGTAAACATACTAAAACCATTTAATTGTATTCTTAACATGAATGAATTTAATGGTATGTAAATTATCTCAGTCAAGCCGTTTTATAAAAATTGGAATCCACATAAGAAGTACTCAATAATTACTTGGAAAATTAATTCTAAGTGGAAGAAATTAAGTGGTTTATACATAACACTGGGCACCAAATACGGCCATTTAATTTAAGCACTTTGCCATTAGCTTGCAGTATTTTGCAAAGGTTCTCAACTTCTGCTATAAGACATTCATGAAATATGTTACAAGTAATTGGTTAGTAAATGATAAAATGAAACTGGTTACTGTAAATGGTAAACTTGTAAACCTATAGTTGAGTCTTGTTTTTTTTATCCACTCTGACAGTCTTTTATGTTATTTAAAACATCCACATTTGAAATGATTATTGATATAAATGAACTGACATGTATCAGATATTGCCCTTTGTTTCTATTTCTCTTTTGTCTTCCATTCTGAGTTTGGGCATTTTGTATGATTCCATATTCCTAAGTCTCTTAGCAACCAATTACACTTCCTTTATTTGAAAAAAAATTTTAGTGGTTAAACTTTGCAATATACATTTATGACTAATCCAAGTCCACTTTCAAATAACATCATACTGCTTCACGGTTAGTTCAAGTACTTTAGAGTATTCTTAAGTCTTTCATCCCAGCAGTGAATGAACTATTGTTATTCATTTTGCTTATCTATGAGCTATACTCAGTGAATACACTGTTATTGTTTTCAACTGTTATCTATTAGATCAAGTTAATATAAGAGAAAAAAGCCTGTAATCCCAGCACTTTGGGAGGATGTGCCTGGCGGATCACCTGAGGTCAGGAGTTTAAGACCAGCCTGGCCAACATGGTTGAAACCCCATCTCTACTAAAAATGCAAAAATTAGCTGGACGTGGTGGCAGCCGCCTGTAATCCCAGCTCCTTGGGAGGCTGAGAAAGGAGACTGGCTTGAACCCAGGAGGTGGAGGTTGCAGTGAGCCGAGATCACGCGTTATACTCCAGCGTGGGGAACAAGAGTGAAACTCCATCTCAAAAACAAAAGACAAGAAAAAAAGTATTATTTTATCTTTATTTCTTCTTACTCTTCCTTTATATAGCTCTGAATTTCTGACCTATATCATTTTCCAACTCTCTGAAGACCTCACATTTTGTGCAAGGCAGATCTATCAGTGACAAATTCCAAGTTTTGTTTCTCTGAGAAAATCATTATTTCTCTTTCATTTTTGAAGAATAATTTTGCTGGATTCAAAATTCTAGGTTGATGGTTTTACTTTTCTTTCTTTGACACCAATATTTAACTCCATTTTCTTCTTGCTTGCATACTTTCTGAGTTCAAATCTGATACAATTCTTATCTTTATTCCTCTGTAGGAAAAGTGTGTTTTTTTTTTCCTCTCTCTCTCTGGCTTCTTTCAAGATTTTCTCTAATTTTCTACAGGCTGAGTAAAAATATGCCTGGGCATATATATATATTTGTATTTACCATGCTTAGTGTCCTCTGATCTTCCTGGATTTGGTGTTTGTCATTAATTCTGGGAAATTCTCAAATTATTATTACCTAAAATATTTCTTCCGTTCCTTTACACCTTCTACTTCTGATATTCCACTTATGCTTATGTTATACTTTTTGTAACTGTCCCATAGTTTTTAGAATAACTAAGAACTATGAAACTATGTTTCATTTTTTCATTAACTTATGAAGCAAACCAAGCATCAAAATCAGATTCAGATATAACAGATTTTGGAATTGTCAGACTGGAAATTTAAACATAACTATAATTAGTATACTAAGTGCTCTAAAGGAAAAAGAAGATAATAGTGACTAAATGCTATGTGTTTAATTTTTATTCATCAGTTCATTCAATACAGAATTACTGAGACTAAAGATTTTAGTTTAGAGGAAAAGTGTATATTTACAATACTTTAAAATTTAAAAATGAGGCTGTAGCAGAATTATATTCAAAAACATTAAAATTATGGAATTATGAATCCCACCTTGGAGGACTTAAGAATGACTGAGAATAGAGTAGTCTTCCCTTATTCTCGAGGGATACCTTCCAGGACCCCCAATGGATGCCTGAAACCACAGATGGTACAGAACCTTATATATATGTTTTTTCCTATATATTCCTATAATCAAGTTTAATTTATAAATTAGACATAGGAAAAAACAATAACTAATGATTAATTATAACTATAACTAATAACAAAATAGGATAGTAAAATAAGTAACTGTAATAATTACATAGTAAAATAAGGGTTACTTGAACATAGCACTACCAAATCCCTGTGATAACTACCAAGTGACTAAAGGGCAGGATGGAGCAGGGTGGCACAAGATTTCATCATACTGCTTGGACTAGGGAGCAATTTAAAACTTACAATTTTTTTTTCTGGTATTTTTCCATTTAGTGTTTTCAGTCTGTGGTTGACTGCAAATAACTGAAACCTCAGAAAGTGAAACTGCAGATAAGTGGGGACTACCATACTGCAACTTTGCCACATGGGACTCTGGCCTAATTGTTGTTGTTTTGTTTTTAAGAAGATGACTCCTTTAATCCAGTGGTTCTTAAATTTCAGTTTCAGTTAGAGAATCAGAATCTCCTGGAAAACTGGTTAAAACAAAGACTGCTGACCATAGCCCTAAAGTTTCTATTATAGTAATTCTGGGTTGTGGGGATGCCCCCAAATTTAAATTTCTAACAAGGTCCCAGGTGGTAAGAATAGGGTAATAACTTGAGAACCACTGCTGTAACCAAGCAGCACAATACAAAATACAATTTTAAAGCTGAAAGAGTCTCTAAAAGGAAGATCTTTAGAACCCTGCCCCTCATCAAAAAAGAAATGAAAGCTCTACATCAGTAACCTAGGTAGCCACTTGTCTGAACTTGAAACACTTCAGGCCCTCTCTGTTGTCTTCCTATTTTACTCCTATCCCTTTCATACTTCCCAAATAAATCTACCTCCTTCCTTATCTGCCCTTGCCCACAAGTTTCCTTTGTCACCTTCAGGCTTTGGCCATAACTCAAGTTACCTTAACTTTGGGTCTTGTCTCATAAAAAAATTAGCTAAAACCCTCTGCTAGGACCAACATTAAAAAAGTCATCTCCACTTCAATGTTTAGGGATCTTTAATTTATTTCTTGGGAAATAGGCTGGGATACAGAATAACTAATCAGTCCATAAAACCCAAACTACTATTGTATACTCAGTCATGAAAGGTTACTGAGCCATATAGTACTCACCTGCTCAGCGGCTTTTAAATGAAGGACACAATGGCTTTCATTTGGAACACAGATTATTTTTAAATCTAGGTATACAGTGAAAGATATGGGACTAGTAAAACTGAAACTCTCAATAAATGATTGAGTTTCACCAATGGAATTTTAAAAAATATCAACTGTTGTCCCAGTCCTCTATTCTGTAAAATGCACCATTCATTTAATAACTTGTTTTGGGAGAAAATTACCACATTATGTTATCGAATACAAAAACATTAATATGTAGAAAAAAGGAAAGTGCCACTAAGAATGCAGAAAACAAAAAAAAGATATTCACTAGTACCTACCACTGGATGAAAAAAAAAAAGATGCAAAATTTGTTGTCCCCACCTTCAAATAACTTGTTTATTACAGCAGTATTGGAACACTATTGAAAAAATATTGAGTGATTAAGTGCTAAATTGTACAGAACTCACTACACACTATGAAGTCAAGGAAAGGTCAATGTGTACTAGAGTAGCTGCAGAATGTTTCATAGTACAATGACTTGAGCTATGGCTTCGAAAATGGTTAAGATGTAATTAAGTAGGGTTTGGAAACAAGGAAATGATGTGAAACAGGAAAGAGGTAAAGCAGGAATGAAAGCAGGATCACAAAATACAAGGCGAACGTGAGATGCCTGAGGGACTGAAGTGGATGTTGAATGCTGGTGAATAGCATTCAGAAGGCTTATTTTGACCATAATACACAGAACAGTGCAGTAAGGGAGAAAGGACAATGGCACAGAACAGCTATGTTGCTGCTGTAATAATCCAGGAATGAGAAGTGAAGCACTGAATTATGGTCTTGGCAGTTGTATTAGTCCATTTTCATGCTGCTGTTAAAGACATACCTGAGACTGGGTAATTTATAAAGAAAAAGAGGTTTAATGGACTCAAAGTTCCACATGTGGGGAAGCTTCACAATCATGGTGGAAGGCAAAAGGCATGTCTTACATGGCAGCAGACAACAGAAGATGAGAGAGTCAAGCGAAAGGGGTTTCTCTTTATAAAACCATTAGATCTTGTGAGACTTATTCACTACCATGAGAACAATATGGGGGAAATCATCCCATGATTCAATTATCTCCCACCATGTTCCTCCCACAATACATGGGAATTATGGAAGCTAAAATCAAGTTAAGATTTGAGCTGGGGCACAGCCAAACTATATCAGTCCACTCTGCCCACCCCCAAATCTCATGTCCTTACATTTCAAAACCAGTCATGCCTTCCCAATGGTTCCCCAAAGTCTTAACTCATTTCAGCATTAACTTGAAAGTCCACAGTCCAAAATCTTACCCAAGACAAAGTAAGTCCTTTCCACCTATGAACCTGTAAAATCAAAAAGCTAGTTACTTCCTAGGCCACCCATTCCAAATGGGAGAAATTGCCCAAAATGAAGGAGCTAAAGGCTCCACGCAAGTCTGAAATCCAATGGGGCAGTTCAATCTCAAAGCTCCAAAATGATCTCCTTTGATTCCATGTCTCACACTCAGGTCAAACTAATTCAAGAGGTGGGTTCTCATGGTCTTGGACCATTCTGCACCTATGGCTTTGCAGGATAAAGCCTCTCTCCTGGCTGCTTTTATGGGTTGGTATCAAGTGTATGTATACAGTTTTTCCAGGCGCACAGTGCAAGCTGTTGGTAGAGTTAGCATTCTGGGGTCTGGAGGGATGGTAGCCCTCTCCTCATGGCTCCACTAGGCAGTGCCCCAGTGGGAACTCTATGTATGGAATTCAACCCCACATTTCCATTCTGCACTGCCCTAGCAGAGGTTCTCCATGAGGGTCCCACCCCTGTAGCAAACTTCTGCCTGGACACCCAGGTGTTTCCGTACATCCTCTGAAATCTAAGTGGAGTCAGTCCAAACCTCAGTTCTTGATTTCTGTGCACCCACAGGCTCAATACCATATGGAAGATCCCAATGCTTGTGGCTTGTACCCTCTGAAGCCACAGCCCAAGCTGTACCTTGGCCCCTTTCAGCCATGACTAGAGCAGCTGGAATTCAGGGCACCAAGTTCCTAGGCTGCATAGAGCAGGGGGGCAATAAGACTGGCCCATGAAGCCATTTTCTCCTCCTAGGCCTCTGGACCTGTGATGGTAGGGGCTGCTGTGAAAACCTCCGACATTTTTCCCCATTGTCTTGGTGACCAACATTTGGTTCCTCGTTACTTATGCAAGTTTCTGCAGCAGGCTTGAACTTCTCCTCAGAAAATGAGTTCTTCTTTTATATCGCATCATAAGGCTACAAATTTTCTGAACTTTTACACTCTGTTTCCCTTTTAAAATTGAAAGCTTTTAACAGCACCCAAGTCACCTCTTGAATGCTTTGCTGCTTAGAAATTTATTCCGCAAGATACCCTAAATCATCTCCCCCAAGTTCAAGGTACCACAAATCTCTAGGGCAGGGGCAAAATGCCACAAGTTTCTTTGCTAAAGCTTAGTAAGAGTCCAGTTCCCAACAGGTTCATCTCCATCTGAGACGACCTTGGCCTGGGTTTCATTGTCCATACCATTATCAGCATTTTGGTCACAGCCATTCAACAAGTCTCTAGAAAGTTCCTAACTTTCCCACGTTTTCTATCTTCTGAGCTCTTGAAACTGTTCCAATCTCTGCCTGTTACCCAGTTCCAAAGTTACTTCCACATTTTTGGGTATCTTTATAGCAGTGCCCCACTCTGCTGGTACTAATTTACTGTATTAATCCATTTTCATGCTGCTGATAAAGACATCCCTGAAACTGGGTAATTTATAAAGAAAAAGAGGTTTAATGGACTAACAGTTGCATGTGGCTAGGGAGGCCTCACAATCATGATGGAAGGCCAAAGGGACATCTTACATGGTGTCAGACAAGAAAGAATGAGAGAGCTAAGTGAAAGGGGTTTCCCTTTATAAAACCATCAGATTTTGTTAGATTTATTCACTACCACGAGAACAGTATGGGGGGAACTGCCCTTATGACTCAATTATCTCCCACCAGTTCCCTCTGACAACACATGGGAATTACAGGAACTACAATTCAAGATGAGATTTGGGTGGGGACATAGCCAAACCTTATCAGCAGTGGAAATAGGAAGACAAGAAATTTAAGCTACACTGCAAACTGGGAAACTTGTTAAAATACTGAACACGAAGATGACAGACAAATCAAAGATGAAATAGATGCTGCCAGACTGATGGAAAGAAGGAATAGTGATATCTACTATCAAAAGAAGTAGAGTAACTATAAATGAAAGCAATTTGAGGTGGTAAGGTACTTCGGCATAGAAGAAAGGCTGTTGTGAAATGCCAAGTTTAAGGTGACATGAGTTGTGGCTACTTACACTCTGGTACTCTTCTCTATTACTTTATATTATTTCTTCTATTTTGTAGATGAAAGCTTACGTAAAAGGATTGTGATTAGTTAGCGGAAACCCTATTCCTTAGTCAAGTAAATTTTGTTCCAAGCTATTTTCCTCTATTTATTCACATTATTCACAAAGCTCACTGCCATCATCAACAACTCAATCCTAATTCTGCTAGTGAGAATAACAATGACCAAGTAAGTATACTGTTAAGTGTTTTAGGATAGCCCATCACTTGATTTTTCATTAAGACCACTATCCTGAATTTTGCCAGTAAAAATATTATGTCCTCACTGAATCCCTCCCTCACCTAATTCTGTATTAGTTTATGGCACTGCTTACATACCCTTACTGCATTTAACAAAATCTTACTTTTGATAAATTCAATTGATGAATCTACCACAAAAGAAGGTGAATGTTTTAAAGGTAAGGATAACGTCTTATTCTTTTTTTAACCTTTTTATGCCATCTATGTAGCAGTCATTAAAAAAAATGTGTATTGCACTCAGCTTTCCCTGACTATATGATTCTATAAATTCATAATTTATATTTGACATTCTGACTTCATTAAAAACTTGTACATGTAGAATCTGCCTAAAACACTGCTTGCTAGTAGCTCCTGCTTCAGAAACAAGGACATGCATTTAATAATCTGACAGTTAAATTTTGATCAAAGATTGATTTGACATATCTTATTAATAAATCTAATGACTACAATCAAATATGGAAGAGATTCACTTACATTAACTAAAGCATCTTGTTGGAATACATTTCCCAGGTTCCCAAAAGCATCAACTTTAAGCAAAACATAACTGAAGTAACACTCATCCAATTAAATTTTAGAATTTAACACATACTGCAAAAACAACCGTAAGTTCTTGGTTCTGCCATATATAAATAACATATTTTACTGTCATATTGTAAACTACTGATTCTGCAAGTGATTAATTTGTTTCAGATACATTTAATCTCCAAATTCCTATCAACTTTACATATTAGAAAATGAGGGTGTTTCATTTAAATTCAGTAAAAACTCAGTAATATGAACTTATCTTAGGTAAGGTCAGTCTAAACTACTGAAAAAAATTAAATTATACAACTCAGATCATTGTTCCCTGGAAGCTGAGGAAAGATTCATGCAACATGCTTCATGAGCTAGATCTTAAAGTTAGACACTTATATCAGCAGAAACAACATTCTCAAGGTAGCAGGTAATGGGACCACACCAGCACATATATAAGCAGAGAAACAAAATAATGGAAGCAAAGAAAAAGGGTAATAGATAGTACAAATTGAAGCAGCCACTTCATACAGTAATCTCCTTTTTTCATCTTGTAGTTACTTGGCAATACAGGTGCTCAAAACAGAAAAGCCACAGAAAAATAGAAAAACACACAAACTCAAGTGCTCTCCATGCTTGGTTTGTACTTTAAAATTAGGCATCATAAATGGCAAGACAATAGCCCTAGTGACTCTCCCTTCCCAAAATAGCCATTGCTCTACTGCTTCATCTATAAGAGAGCTCCAATTCTAAAAATTACTGATTTCGGAAAGAAAAAGGGTGGCAATTTAGGGTATGTATATCATTACTTCTTATTCCCATGCCCTTGCTAGAAATATCACTAATCAATCAGACTTAACATGCAAGTTCAAATCAATTTGCTAATCCTGTGTTGGAATGGGTATAAAGGTATCCTTTGTTATCTAAATCCTTGCTATCCAAATTTAGACAACAAATGGGTTCAGATAATTTTTTTTTTTTTCATTTCAGATAAGGCTATTTGGAAGAGATGGTACTATGTACCATATGGACTAACACCTTCCAAAAATCTAAGACATAACAGATTGGAATCTGTCACTTTCTGACCTCTCACTCTCTGCACTCAGGAAAAGAAAACAAGATTCAAATAGCAAGGAATATCAGCAGTTTTCCGTTTGTGCTCAGTGAAGAGGAAATAGAAAACTTCACCTCCCACACAACTTTATATACATATAAGCTCCGGTAATAGATGCCTAATAGAGAGGGTATACGTAGTTAACCAAATCTCATTATGCTTATATTTTGTCTTATAAATAGGAGGCATATAGTTCATGAAACAGAAAAAGTAATGCCTATTTACAGTGGCAAAAAAGAAAAATTATGTTTTAATGTTTTTATTTATGTGGGCTGAGTGCTAAATATCTTCCTCTCACAGTCAGTAATCAAGTGTATTAAGGCTTTAGTGCTTATTGTTCCTTATTTTATTATCCTACCCAGGGCAGGAAGATTCTTCCTCCTCTTGGCTTATGCTGCTCATCTTTAACTTGAACTTAGAACCCTCTAGAAAGCAGAAGAGAAAGCAACTAAAAGACTAAAAGGGGCCGGGCGCGGTGGCTCAAGCCTGTAATCCCAGCACTTTGGGAGGCCGAGGCGGGTGGATCACGAGGTCAAGAGATCGAGACCATCCTGGTAAACATGGTGAAACCCCGTCTCTACTAAAAATACAAAAAATTAGCTGGGCATGGTGGCGCGTGCCTGTAATCCCAGCTACTCAGGAGGCTGAGGCAGGAGAATTGCCTGAACCCAGGAGGCGGAGGTTGCGGTGAGCCGAGATCGCGCCATTGCACTCCAGCCTGGGTAACAAGAGCGAAACTCTGTCTCAAAAAAAAAAAAAAAAGACTAAACAGAGAATGGTGGAATAGGAGACACTAGACAAGAGTGGTGTACTTTGCTCAGAGATGTGGAATAACCATCTTACTATCATGTTCCTTATAATTTATAAATAACATTCTGTCACAATCACTTACTAAAATGTCTATCCTAGATGAAGAGGAATAGCCATGAAGCTCAACTCTGAACTAAATTATTACGAAAAGGGTACATATTTTTCTGATTTATATAATCGAATTTACAATTTAACATTCACTACTACCTTAAAATATTAAAATACTATTATGCGATAAGATTAAACATTGAGCATCTCTTTATAAAGAAAACAAAATAAATAGAGCACACAAACAGACTCCCTACTACAATCTCTCAACCAGTAGTTAGTAAACTACCCAAAAACCGGGATTACCACATAGCCTTACTTTTACACAATAAACAACTCTTCACTACTTTAAATATATGCTCAGTAAAGATTTGCAGACTTAATCTCACGTAACAGAACCCTTGGCAGAAGGTAGCAATAACCAAGTCCTCCCCAGCTAACACCCAAGGAAAACACCGAGAAATCCTAATAATTCATCCAACGAAAACGTTCTGCTGATTGCCTAGGATAAATTAATTATGTTAGTCTTTCACTGTGCTTATGGTTTTATTATTGTTGTCAATATTGATTTACTAACAGAGTTAGAAACAGCTACAGGAACCTTCAAGGTCACTTAACATAAACCTCTCATTTTGTAAATGAGGAAACTAAGGTCTACTTTTTCCACAATTCATACCTTGACACTTGTCACTTCTTTTCCTGGTCCCCTAAACTGAATAAAAGAAAAGTTTTATTGCATATTTTTGCTTAGGTCAATTTTAAAAGGTTAATATTACAAGTGCATGGGCATTCCTCAAATGCCAGTCTCTAGCATAGTACTTTGTATATAGCAGGTATTCATTTGAGTACTTACAAACTGTTCTTGCTTAAAGTGCTCAAATGTAAGTAAATGATAAGGCTTATTTTAATTTTCATTTGTACAATTTTAGCATGCAACATTATTTTCTAATGGAAAAAGTAATGTGATAATTCTTAATCCAAAGCATCTTTCATAACAAGACACATCTGTCTTTTCTACTACTGTGAAGCTCATTTTCCTCAAATAACACCAAAAATTAACAGGGAGAGAGAAACCCAATCAGTCCTGCACATATCATCATTCAAGACACCTTTCAATGGAGAGAACAAATTGGTCAATCATTTACATACATACATATGTGCTACCCAACCTAAAGAAGACAAGAAAATCAACAGGCTTTAAATTGTCTAACTTGCCTTTCATCAATAGGGAAGATAATTTTATCAGTTTCAAATCCTAGGAGAGCAAGGAAATGCCTTCCTTCTGCAACTAGAAACTGTGTTGGGACACAGCCTCAATACAGATACACAAAATGCATCTTGTCTTTTGCGTGCTTGGTATTGACAACAGGCTAAACTCAAGGTAGGTAGCAAGTCAAACTACTCATCAAAAATATATGGAAGCCAGCTAATGTGCTAGTCAGTCTCTATTTTTAAAGAAAAACGAAAATCCTGGACTTCCAGTTAAAGTAAACTTTAACGTTATGAGTTTATAGTAAATGTTTTCCACTGTAGTTGAAGGAACAATAATATTTCTCGACAGGTTAATAAGCTACCTGACTCAAAACCAAGAATAAGACTCAGCCACTGCCTTCTAGGACAGGGAACTGAAATCAGAACTTATATGGCACCACTATGTAAATCTTCTAGATCACCAAACTTTGCTAGCTGTAACTAAGATGGAAACAAGAGATTAATCACTTAACATCTAGATGTTGATTGTCATCATCAAAAGAAAGTAAAACAAAATTGTTTAATTTGGGTTTTAACTAGAATTCAGAGAACATCCAAAATAGATCATATATGTAATACCACTTGTATTATAATTTTAAGCCTAAAATATAGCAGATACACAAGTACATATGCCTTACAGGACTGAGTAAAGATAAAGAACTCTGACCCCAGAATTTTTTTCATGGTTTAATAAGGAATCAGCAGAAGCTTACAGGTCTTCTGTCATTGTTTCTCTCTTTCCATAAAGTGGGTAAAACAATATTATAGGATCATTTTAATAAGAAGCTTATGAAGTCTCACCTGCAAATAAATGTACAGTAATTGATAAAAAAATTATTTTAATAATCCCTGAATTTGAATAAATATAGTACTGGGATATTTTCTAAAATAAAACACTAGTATTTTTTTTTGAATTTTCAGGTAAAAGTTGACTATCTCTTACATGAAATGCTTAGGATCATATGTGCTTCCTATTTACTTATTGAGCCTTGTCTCACTCACTCTGTCGCCCAGGCTGGAGTGCAGTGGCATGATCTCAGCTCACTGCACCTTGGCCTCCTGGGTTCAAGCAATTCTCTTGCCTCAGCCTCCCAAGTAGCTGGGACTACAGACGCAATCCCACGCCAGGCTAATGTTTTGTATTTTAGTAGAGACACGGTTTCACCATATCGCCCAGGCTGGTCTCAAACTCTTGAGCTAAGGCAATATGCCCACCTCGGCCTCCCAAAGCGCCAGGATTACAGGTATGAGCCACCACACCTGGCATGCTTCTGATTATGTTGGATTTTGGAATATTTGCATAATGTGTAATGAGTATCTTAGGGATGTGACCGAAGCCTAAACATGAAATTCGTTTATGTTTCATTTACACCTAATACACATAACCTGAAGGTAATTTTTATACAGTATTTAAATAATATTGTGCATGATACAATGTTCGGTGTGGAAGTTTTCACTTCTGGCACCAAAAATGTTTGGGATTTTGGAGTCTTTCAGATTATAGAGCATTTTGAATTTTGGGGTATTTTGGATTTTGGATTAGGGATGATCAACCTGTATCTATGTTACAGCCTCATTGCAAATGTTACTTGCTCCCACTCATGTAGGTATGATCTCAAACATAAGTAATCACAAACAGGCAGAAACCATCTCAATCCTTTTGCTTCACAGCAATTTTATTCTATCAGGGTTTCAAGTAAAACTGCCTTAAAAAGTAAACAAAAGGACTTAGTAAATTCGTTTATTGTTGCTTCCACTAAAAAATTTTCACTGAACTATGAAGACACTGAGAGATAAAAGGAAGAGAAAACTTCCTTTTTTTTTTTTTAAGTAAACAAAGAGGGGTGCAATTTAAGTTAAAAAAAAGTCTGCAGTTAGGCTGTGGCTTTGTTTTAGGTAAAAATGCATGGGTTACTAGTTTTAACAACAAAAAACCTATTTTGGAATTCTACTCCTTAGAAAATATAAATACCTTACAGCATATTCAGTACTAAAACATATGCCTACTAAGAAATCTCCTTTCTAGTGAGTAATGTCAGTGATTTGAACTTTTTGTCTACGGAGTAAGAATGAGTAACAGTAAGAAACGTGTAAGCTTATTACCTTAGTCTTAAGTTGAAGGTATTCATAACCATATTATAGAAATATAACAATACTATCAATTTTGTACTATCTTTATTTTCTACATACACCTTTAAAATATATTTGTAACTCTTAAGAAATAGTTTCCAATCAAAGTTGAATGCTTTTCTTCAAAGACTCATTTAATGCCTGATATTTCAATGGGCATACTTTTATTAAACAGGATTTTAGTTTAATAAACAGAATAAATTAATTATGAACTGATAAATAACTCATTGTCCAGTCAAAGGCCTACATCACATACTATATTTATATTTGTAAAGGAGGACAAGTACAGACTTGTTTGTGATATGCAAGCCTAGTAATTTAGAAACTATGATAAACCAAATGCAAAACTCATTTGATAATTTTTAAATGTCACACTTCTTTTGACTGTAATTTTAAATTCTCATTAATAATAGTACCAAAGGATTATTCAGGAAGTAGTACAAAACTGATCCTCTCTCATAATATTATCAGGTGATAAAATAATTTGTAAAATAATATTATTGCCTCAAAAATGTAATTTAAATTTAATACATATATTTCTTAGGAGAATATGGTAGTAAAGAAGTCTTCACTTTTGATATCTTTATTTTACACAGTCACTTAATGAATAATATAAATCCATTCTATTGGAGCAAGACTATTCTTGGGGGTACAAGACTATTAAATATATGCACTTATCTTGTTTATTACCTACAAATGTTGTTTACTCTAAAGTTTTAAGTACATAAAAATCATTTTTGCCAATAGGATTTCTAAAATTGAACATTAGATGCTAGTAAGTATACCATCACAATTTTAAAACAAAAACATAAAATTTCATATTTTGGGATTCACGTGTTTATTGTCGATTATTTTTTCAGAGCAAATACCAAAAACTGGAGTGTATTCTACTTCAGAAGTTTTTCTTACGTTAAAGTCAGAGCAGTAAGGCTGTAATGGATGTGCAAATATCAACTATTAAAGAATTAAATTTACACTTTTTTTTAATCAAAAAATGCACTTGGCGGTCATTATTTAAACATTTCACTCAGCTGCCTCTACAACTCACCTATTTTAAAACTACAAAGTGAAGATTCCTTTCCCCTTTTGTTCTCATAGTGAAATATACATTACCAATTCAACTTTTAAAATTTGCCTCTCTTAAAAAAATTTTAGTCCATAACTTGAATATCCCACATCTGAATGTAAAAACCAAGTTGCTTAATTCAATTTAATGAGGATTTCAGAAACAAAAAGTTACGTGTTACTAGAGGTTAAAAAAAAAACACTCTGGTTTTGTGAAAACCTTGACGGTAACCAAGATATTCACCATCTCTTCTTTTAAACTGCAGCTTTAAAAAGGGGGTGAGGGTATTCAATGAAGAATAAAGACCGTTTTCTATCACTCACACACACACACACACACACACACACACACACACACACACACACACACACACAATCGTACTTATGGGACCTATTCAAGTTGCTACAACATGACTATTGTCAAAGCCAAAAAAAAATTCTTCTTCAGAATAAACTTCATTTTAAAATTAAAACTGAAAGCAAGATATTCAACTGTCAACCACTGTTGATGAAACTATTAAAGCCTGCACTGACCTACTTCATATGAGCATCATGACAACATGGATGCATGCCAAGAAAATAATGAAAATTACTATATAACTAACCTTAATCTTGTATTTAAAAATTGTCACTTTTAAAATGTGTAAATACTGTACATGCAATGCCAGTTGCTTTACGATATGTTTTCAAAATGATAAAAGGAGTTTTGATATTTTAGTACTCATATTCAGTGATGGACCTGCAAAGATTTCATTTCTATTTTCAAAATCCAGGCTTTTAAAAATACCATAAGAAATCCTCTTTTTAAACTTCTATTAAAGGCAGTCTCTTAGACCAAATTTCAAATATTGCTTTCCATTTAAAAAAATAGTACTACACATTAAAAAAAAAAAAAAAAAAGTCAGTTAATGAAGAATCCTACAAAGCAATAATGTTCAAAGAATATTGCAATGGCTCTAACAGTGGATGGACTTAACTCAGTGTATTTAATTATTAAAAGATTCCCACTAGACTTTAGGAGTTCAATCTAATGCTGAAATGTTGGAAATTTTCATAAAAGAAAGTAAAATAGCAGAAGATATTTTATCTATGGTTTCTTTCAAAAAGACACACAAACGGCAAGACATTTGATTCCCTATTTTTTAAGTAAAAAAACAATAACTTTATGGTGTAAACTACCATCTTAAAATATTTTATACTTAAGAAGTACTTTCTTCACAATCAATGCAAAGAATAAACTCCCTGAAAGAGAAATCTAATATTAGAATAAAGGAGGCAAAAACATTCAGAAACCCAAAATGAAAGGAAGAGACACATTAGGTTTTGTGCTGCATATTAATATTCTTATGCACAATTCTCTGTTTGGTGAAAACTCACAATACACTTCTTCCTCCTTCTATGGCTGCAAAAAGGAGTAAACACATTTCACATTCTCCAGTTCCAAATTCATGCCACCATCATGCACTATGACTTAATTTCGACCCATATTTCTTTTACAATGAGTGAAAAAAAAAACAAAAAACGTGTTTATCTGCACTTAAAATTGAGGAGGGGGTAAAAGCATTTTTTTTTAGCTAAGGAGACAGGCGCTGATTGATGCAAAGTCCCCAGACCTCCAGAGGTCCTACAAATGTGCACCCGACTTGGGAAAGCCACATTCAATGAATGCATCAGCCTCCTCCTCCACTCCCCCGCCCGCCGCCCCCCACCCACTTTGCAGCAGAAATGTGCCTGGGCTTTTTCACCCCAGCGATGGAGGATCCTCTTACCAGATGGAGTTCTTGATCTTGTGTTGCAGCGCGCTGGCCTCTGTCCCTGGCAGCCCGGGCACAAGGGCTGGCAGGGCCACCCCCGAGTTGGGGACGCTGGGGGGAAGCTGCTGATGGGCATCAGGCTGCTGTGGTGGCGGCTGTTGTTGTTCCTCTGCCATCGCTGCTGGAGGGGTGGGAGGGAGGGAGGGAAAGATGGGGGCTCGGGGAAGGGTAAGGGAAGAGACCGCGAGGGGAGGACGAAATGGGGAGAGGAGGAGGGGGGGAGGGGAAGAGGAGGAGGAGGAGGAAGGAAGCTGGATAAGCTAGGCCTTTACCCCAGGGCTCGAGTGAGTCGCTTGCGCCTGCCGCCTGGGGGACATCACCGGGGAGACCAGCGGCTCCTCACGGCCGGGGCGCTTCACCGCGGCAGAGGCATGGCGGCGCCCCTCAGCCCCCCGCTGCCGCCGCCGCCTCCTCCCGTCAGCGGCCGGGGCTGGGGGGTGAGATGGGGGCGTTTGAAGACGAGGTGGGAAGCAGGCTCCCCCCAAAATCGAAGAAGAACGTGGTTGCTCAGGGATTTGGCGACCGGGCCTTCCTTCCTTGTCCCCGGGGCTTTCTACTCCGGAGTCCCCGCGCTGCTGCAGCCCCAGGCTCCGCTCCACGCCACTCCCCACGCCGCCGCCGCTAGCTCCCGGCCCAGCCGCCGCCACGGCCGCCGCTGCCCTACCAGCCCCGGAGGCAGCCCAGTACGCGCAGCCGCACTGCGGCCCGGCGCAGACCGCACAACACCTACCGCTCCGCCGGGGGGGCGTGGACCAGGGTGTGCGGACCGCGGGCGCGGTGGGCCGGGAGGGGGGCGCACGGCGCGTAGGGCGGCTCAGGCCAGCGGGCTGGGGAGCGCGCAGCTGGGGGCCGGGAGGCGACAGGCCCGGCTGGTGGAGAGCAGGAAAACGTGGGGGAGGTGCTGGCGAGAGAAAGAGAACTTGCGTGAGGAGGAGAAACCAAATTACCAAATTTAATAATATTTGGCGTGGAAATGGGATTTGGGGCGGGGGAGGCATCTTCAAAGCAAGTAAAGAGAAATTTATCAACATTATCCCCCCTCCCCTCGACGTGTAAGGATTACTTCCTCCCCGAGTAAATAGAACTGAAACAGGTAAGAGGATAAACTGACTTTTCAGAAGCCCTCAAAGAAGAACACCCGTTGGAATTAACCACCCTTTAGGTAATTCGGTCTTGAACGGAAATCGCGAGTCAGGAGCTGGGTTGAGTGCTCCTCGGTCGGGCATTCAAAGCCCTCCAAATCTGGCCCCACTTTAGCTATCCAATCATAGCGGCCTCCATCCGCCTGCAAGAACTCCCGGCTCCAATCAGGGAAGTCTCCATGCCATCCTCAACGCGCAGCAGATTCATTCTTCCTTCATGCCTTTGCTCGTGCTGTTCCCCTCCACCTACCCACCCCACCCCACCCCACCCCACCCCCTTTCCAGGAATGCCTTCCCTCCTCCTTTATACCGCTCCCATTTCAACCCAGGCTCTAAGGCATAGCTCAAGTCGCGGCTTGTCCGGGTCCCTGGCAGCCAAGGCCCCTGTCTGCCTCTGAAAGAAACGCTCATAGTACTCACAACATGGAGGCTTATGCTTCAGCCACGAGCTCCTTGCTTTGGAGCCCGTTGAACACCCACCCTCCCCCCCGCAGACTCCACACCATTCGCCTACTTCCCATTCATACCTAAATGATAGCTTTGCCACAAATAAGCCAGTCTCCTTTAAGAGTAGAAGAATTGGCTTTTCTAGGTGGGGCTAATCAGGGAGGCTGCGGGGATGTAGAAGACAGCAGCCAAGGCCCCTGGCACCAGATACAACAGCTGTTCAGCTCACACTGACCTTTCTTTGGGCCTGTGGGTGTTATGAGCCCTTCAGCTTTTAAGTTTTCTGATAGCGTCTTTATCAGGTTTCTACCTGTCAGATTCTCTGGCCACTTTCCTGTTGTGCGTGGACTTTGGGCTGTGAGGCTCTGCCACCTTTTAGATTCCTAGTGGGTGGTGAATCTGATTGGCTTGGGTTGCCTGGCCTTTGAGTTCTCAGTTCCCTGCCTTGGCCTGAAACCCTCTTGCTTTTGTCCACTGTGCCCTCTGCCCTGACCCACAGACTCAAGGGCCAGACTCACCCCGTATGCTTGCACTTGGTGAGGGGTGAGGATGGGGGTGAGGGGCTCTTGGATTAGGCTGTGCTCCAAATACCCATTGCACAAATTGCATCACACAAATGAGCCCCCTTTTCCGTACTCTAAGGTCTCTATTAGCTTAACCACTTTAGAAAACTATAGGTAGTTTACGAAATTCATTTTGCATACATATATTCATGTGGGTGTGTAAAGACAGTATTTTTCTGGACCAAATTGATAGACATGGTGTGCACTAGACAGAAGCTTTGAAGAATAAAAATAGCTAATGTTTGTTGAACACTTAGTGTTCCAGACTAGCACTTTCCATACATTATCATAGTTATTCCTCCCCAAAAGTGTATAATGTAGGTATTATTATTCTCCCGATGTTACCGATGAAATGGAAGCTTAGGTTAATTAACATTCTCAGAATTACCCAATTAGTAAATGCAGGAGCCAAAATTTGAGTCCTGGAAGTTTAATTCCAGAGCCTGCAAGCAATGCTGAAACTAGAATTACGCTGAAAAAAACTTGAATGTATATATATATACATTCAAGTATATAGGGCGTATATACAAGTATATACATTCAAGTATATATATATAGATTCAAGTATCTTGGGGAAGTTGGCAACTTTCCTCAATGTGATACAGGGCGCGCACGCGCGCGCGCGCACACACACACGTGTATATATACACACATACACACATACATACACGTGTGTGTGTGTGCGCGCGCGCGTGCGCGCCCTGTATCACATTGAGAAAAGTTGCCAACTTCCCCAAGATTCTAAGTTTTTGCCTTGCCAAGAGAGAATGATGGCTCCAAGTTCCAACACCCTGGGTGGAGGAGATCCTTAGGGAGTAGGAGACTCATCAAGAGAGGTAACGTATCTAAGGCCTGCCAAAGGCCTTAAGAAAAGGAAGCTGAGAACCAAGACGTTTTCTAAGAAGTTCGCTACCGGGTGTCACACAGGCTGGCTTCCCAGTGCAACTTCTGAGTTTTTAATGGGTTCCATAAAAGAGCCAGGTCACCCCAGCAGCCACTAGAGGGCTCAGGAAGCTGCAGCCTCGGGCTGCCCTCTAGCGGCGGTGCTGACCGCAGTGTGGTGGTTAAGCCTTTTCGGGTCCGCGAGGATCCTCAGGGAGTAGGAGACCAGCAATGGGAGGCCTGGCAGATAGTATCAGACTGAAGAGTCCTTATTGCCAGAATGAGATATCCTTTCAGGGAGGAAAGGGTCAGTCATCACTGCTCACTTAACATCTGGGAGTTTTGTTCCAGTCTTCAGAGAAGACTGTGAATAAAATTATGACACTAAGAAGTCTGATGAAGTTAACTAAAATTTTGGATGTGGACTCAAGCCAAACCCAGGGACTCTGGATAAAAGCAGGAGTGTAGCATATGCTTCTCACATTATGTGGACTACTCTGATTGTGCAACCCTGTACTGAGGATCCTCATGGACCCAGAATCAATGTGGCTCATTTTCTCAGAGTGTCATTTTGACTGTCTGGTAAATAAGGTAAGAGATTGTAGTAAGCATTACTTTTTAAGATAACATACAAGTATTTCCCAACCCTGAGGAGCCTAAGGTTATTCTCTACTGGGAAAGTGTACACTAGAGGAAAATTTGGAGGAACACTGATGTAGTGGGGAAGAACAATCTGGCCTTGGAGTCAGAAGACCTGGGAATTCAAACCCTCTGTTGCCATCTCTATAAAAATGAAAATAATGACATACATCACAGGGTTCCCGTAAGGAACAACATGTAAAGTGATAGGTAAACCAGGGAAGTGTCTACTTTTAAAGAGTATCTACAAGGTGGATTGTGAGCACCTTAATGGAAATGACTGTTTTATTTATCCTAGTAGTCCCAGGACATAATTCCTGTCCCCTAGCCATTTAATAAATATTGTTGAATTTAGTACTTACCTAACCCTCATTTTCCTAGTCTAATCCATTATACCATCGGGCTCTCTTATGTTTGTAAACCTTGTCTCCCTTAGGAAACTGTAAATATTTTACACTGTTCAGACTGTAGTATATATATTTATCATGCCTGATATATAGTAGTATTAGGCACAGAAAATATGAATAAATAAGACCTGACCCCAACTTAAAGTAGTTTACATTTTTTTTTTTTTTTTTTGAGACGGAGTTTCGCTCTTGTTACCCAGGCTGGAGTGCAATGGCGCGATCTCCGCTCACCGCAACCTCCACCTCCTGGGTTCAGGCAATTCTTCTGCCTCAGCCTCCTGAGTAGCTGGGATTACAGGCACGCGCCACCATGCCCAGCTAATTTTTGTATTTTTAGTAGAGACGGGGTTTCACCATGTTGACCAGGATGGTCTCGATCTCTTGACCTTGTGATCCACCCGCCTCGGCCTCCCAAAGTGCTGGGATTACAGGCTTGAGCCACCGCGCCCGGCTAGTAGTTTACATTTTGTAGAGTAGAGCAACATATTAACATATATTAATTATATAAGATGATGAGTTATAAAATATAAACATGTTCAATAATGCTGTGGAGTCATAATAGAGGGAGGGATTAGTCTTGCTCAGGGTAGAACCGGAGAAGGCATCATGGCTGGCATTTTAATTGGGTCTTGCTAGATGAATAGGAGTTGAATAGGCAGAGCAACAGCGGGAAGATGATTTCAGGTAAAGGGAATAACATGAGCACTGGTGTGAAGCCATGAAAGGGCACTGGTTGATGAGGCATAATGCATAGCCCGGTACTGACTCTGTGATCAGATCCTAAATGAGTACAGGGGAGGGAAAAGAAGGAGAGGGAGACAAAAAACACATTTTACAAAATGTCAGTCTGCATTATTAGTTAGGATTGTTCTGTCAAAAGAAGGCCTGAAAAACGGTTTCCTTGTTGATGCATATTGGTTAAGTACTGAAAGTATACGTTTCCTTTCCACAAAGTATGGCGGTTTACCAGATATGGAAAAGGTAAAGTTCTTCCCTGTTCTCCTTCTTTCCCCACTTAAATATTAAAATGAAATACTCCCCTCATCCTCTTTCCCCCATCATTACTTCCTCTGTCTTTTTCCATTGCAAACTTTCTCCTCTAGAAGCTGAAAGTAGAATGTGTAATCACCTACATGTTATTTAAGAGAACATGGAAAGAAGGCTTTTTACTTCCCCAAGATCTTCCTTGATAGCACAAAGTGATAGATAATTTCTTTCAGCTAAGTTGTCTTTCAAAGTGCAAGTAGTCCTAGGAGGGCTGATATATTAAGTTTCAGTGCTATAATGTGGTTGAGCTTTTAATGTGGTCTTACTTTTAATATCATTAGAGAGAAGGGGATGTGGGAAGGAGTGGAGAGGAGAAAAATAAAAGCAGCAGCAAGATTACAGAAAAGGGAAATTGTAGGGTTCAGAACTAACTGAATATTGGCAAATTTGGATACATGTTCTCAATACCAGGAGTGCTAATGTAAATATGCTGTGAAAATGTGAATTCTTCTGTTAGAGCACAAATACATCATTATGTCATTAAAACAATGTATAGCCCAGTGTTAAGGCTAGGTAGCCTAACCGAGTATTGGCAAGGCAGCAGGCTGTTAACAGCACTGTCACTACCTGGCTATATGACCCTACCTATATAAGCCATTCTTTCAGGTTCTTTTGCTTATCTCTGAGGATTAGTGGGATAAAGTTCATATAATGTACTCCGCTCTTCAATTGAGTAGTATATTGAAACGAATGCCAGGTCCTGCTTTGATTTCACTTGGACGTTTTCCACTGTTGGTACCATATACATGTTTATGTTGTAACCTTCCATTCTTTTACATTAAAGAAAGTTCAAGCTAATATCATCTATCTAAATTTTAAAGGAAGTGTTTACTTCTACTAGGGCCAAAAATGTCCCTAGGAGAAATTTGATATCTCAGAAATTCAGGAAAGGAGTGGCTGTGAACAGAAGCTGGTAAAGGAAAACATGAAATTGTGACACTGAAAGTGGTTTAGTTATTTACCTAACAGTAAAAGTGACAATAAAAAGACACCAGAGTCAATCCTGCAGTGAGGAAGTTGGTACCAGTGCAGTCTGAACAGGTCAGGGCCTAACCAATAATTCACAAACTCAGTCATTCTTCCATTCCTTTCAAGGCACATTTGAGATCCTGCTATGTACAAGTTGTTATGTTGCAACCTTAGAAAGGTTAAAAATAAGTAGTAAATAAAATATTGTTCTAATTTTCAAGAAGTTCATAATCTAATTGGAACACTAATCATGTCGGCCCATACATATTTTTTAAAGTGAAATAAAAACACAAGAAAAAAAGGTGTGTGATAGGATAATTTATTGAGCTATTTATTTGGGTTTTGTTCTGCTTATGTTTTCCCTCCCTTCCATTCCAGCCAAGCTTCAAGGGAATTTTGTGTTACTAGGCAGAACATTGTCTGACAAGAGCTCTCTCTTAGGCAACTCCAGGGGGCATTATTCACATTGTAAATGAAGCCTCCTGGAACAGGACTCCTGAGAATGCTGCGTCAATGTTATTTCTGGTGTTGTACCCAGCAGTCTACCTTCCACGTCTGTTGCTCCTTGAGGAGATATTGCTAGGGGATTAAAAAGGTAAGCACACCTGGGAAGACAGAGAACGAGAAAGAAAGAAGGGGCTATGGGCAGGTGGAATTACAGAGAACAAAAAATTCCCCCAAACTGTAGCAGATGAAAGATTAGGGTTCCAGTACTGAGAATAAGAGTACCCCAGGGAGATATTCTAACCTCATATGGATGCATGGTGCGGTCAGGGAGACTGGATTCCCTTGCCCCTCTTGGCCCATAAGTGGAGGAATTGCCTGGCTTCTAGGGACCAGTGAGTATGTCAAAGTCTATCTTTCATTTTCTACGCTCAACGTAAGTCAAACTCTACTACAATACTAGGAAGAGAGGGAAGCCCAGTAAAACTGAGATTGGATTTCCTTCTACTCCAGCGGAATTAAGGCTGAGGTCATTTAAGTCTGTGATAAATTTAATTTGATTTAAAGAATAGTGACATGTGATGCACACCCAAATTTGTACTTACAAATTTATACCTCCTAGAGGTGGATATTATATTTTAAAAAACAGTGTCAGGTAAGATACATATGGTTAAAAACTTTACTGAATGGCATAGCTAATAACTGCTAAGGGAACTTAGAGAAAGCGCAAAAGGAGCCGAAGTTAAAAGCTGCCGTGTGGAGGACTTGGGGTGCAGCTAGAGTGCAAATAAAAGGAAGGATTTATAAAGGTGGGAGAAAGAATGGAGACAAGTACAAAGGGAAAGGCAGTGTGAGTAGAAGCAGGAAAATGAGCATGCAAATGACAAGACACACAGGAGTCTGGTCTAATTGGAGTGAGCAGCTGATGATAAAGCTTATGTGGGGTACCAAATTCCGAGTCTACTGAAGCTAGTCTGAGGAATTTGTGCTTCCATACTGTACACCGCACAAAGCAAGGTTCTACCAGAGAACAACTAGTAGGAGACACATTTTTTATATTTGTATGTTTATGTATTTTAAAGAAATTGGCTTACATAATTGTGAGTCTGGCAAGTCTGAAATCTTTAGGGCAGGCCCGCCGGTCAAAAATCCCTTGCATAGTGGAGGCTGCAACCCACAGGTGAAATTTCTTCTTCTTTAGGAAAAGAACCTCAGTTTTGCTCTTAAGACCTTTCACCTTATTGGATGAGACCCACCCAGATTATTTAGGATAATCTACTTAATGTCAACTGATTGTAGATAATTAACTACATCTGCACAATATATACCTTTACAGCAACATCCAGCTTAGAGTGTGAATGAAGAACTGGGTATGTGTCAACTTGGCTAGGCCGAGGAACCATGACACTTACACACTCTGTAAGTCACTCATATATTTGAGAAGAAGAAGATGTCTTTGGACTTCCTTTGTGTGGATCTCAGGAAAGGTAATTTTCTATGAAGTGGATCAACCTGTCTCCTTTCCGAAAAATAGATCTATTTTCTGTGCTCTTTCCTGTACATAAATGTTTATTCCTAAAGATGAATTTCTATTTTTCTTTATCCCCTTTTCCCCTGCCATCCCCTGAAGTTATGTCAGTGTTGTATTGTGCCTGATGTTAGTATGTTTTCTTCTTTTAAAATGCCTCTAATAATGCCTGTAGTGTGATTCTCCTAATTCAGCAAAGCCTCAGGTTGTCTGCCATATCCACAGCCCCGCCGTCTAAGGCTGGTTCTATTGATGTAAGCTTCTGTCCTCGTCTCTTGTAACTCTGGCCTCCTGGTTAGAACCGGGCTCAACATCTGACACCATGGCAATCAATCTTCTGGTTAGACAGTGGCTTGTGAGCTGACTCAATAGAGCCTTTGCCCAAGGAAGAAGTTAGTAATTAGCTAACGAACTGATTCCTTTTTTGGAGAGTGTGAATATGATAAAGAGAGAAAGTTAGGCAGTTGGGAGTAAAAACAGTAGCTAAGGGATACACAAGAGAAAGCTGACCTCAAAAACCATTAGGCAACAACCAGTAGAGGCAATGATGAAGCAGAAACTGTGAAAAGAAGCTCAGAGGGCTTACAGAAGATAAGATAGTGGCTTAGTAATATAGGAACAGTAGGCCCAGGGATTGATAGGAGCTGAGTAAATTTCCAGATGGAGCACTAGAGAAAGGGGTTACAAATGAAGAGAAATGGATTATTAGCTAGGTCTTGAGGAAATTCCGGATAGCCACCCAGAAATCCAGGAACAGACATAAGGTGAACTTACATGCAAGAAAATTGAAGTAGAGCTGGGGCGTGAAAAGTTCATTTAGGCCAGTGCAGCTCTAGCAACGGAATCATCTCAGACGCTCAGGAGAAGACTCATTACTTCCTTAGTTTAGTGTGATGTTCTCCTCCCTCCGGAGAGTCCTACACATACAGTTATGGTCTTGCTGGTCTGAAGGGGTCACACATTTATCAAGAATTGCATCCTCTCAGCAGTTTTCCCTTATCCATTCCCTATCCACTCCCAGCCAGGCTGTGTTAGCTGTCTCTTTTCTGTGGTTCTGTGGCACGTTGCACAGCCTTATGTTATACTATCTCGTTGTGGGCTAATTGTGGGTTTGTTTGCCTATTTCTTGCATCAACACTCTCTCTCCCTGACTTCTAATACTGCAAACTATATGTGGTCAGGAAGCATGTTTTTAATCTTCTCTTTATCTCCAACATATACTATAGTCCCTACCACAAAGTAGCCAAACAATAAATGTTAGTTGAATTGAGGTATTGAATTAGAAAAAGCTCCTTTTGTCTAGGTTAAGAAATAAAAGCAGAATGTCAGAAAAAGCACAATGAGCTAATAAGAAAGCTCAATATTCTGTTTATAATAATAGTGCAGGAGCTGAGAACTGAGTTAATTCGTACTTAAAATTCATGTCTCCATGACTCTACAGAAAAATTTCAGGCAGCCAACTTTGTCTGTTCAGCCTGACATCTGGTGCTACAATTCTCCACATTTAAAGGTACTCTGGCCAGCC
This sequence comes from Saguinus oedipus, assembly GCA_031835075.1. NCBI lineage: Eukaryota > Metazoa > Chordata > Mammalia > Primates > Cebidae > Saguinus > Saguinus oedipus. Next base: position 51,789,151 of record CM063176.1, read on the forward strand.
TTGTTCCTTTTAAGGAAAAGAGTCGGCTGCATGCTTCCTGTAACCTCTAGCTTTTCATCTGAATTCAGATCCACACTCTTGGGCAGATGAGGCTTGAGGATGACCCTCAGGGAAATCCCCCAGGCTTCTGAGTTTGGAGTCCAGGATCCAAATCTCAGCTCTACCGCTCGCCACTTTTGTGATCTCAAGGAAGTTCTTCACTTCTCTGAGCCTCAGTTTTCCAACTGGTAAAAGTGGGGATAATAACTCCCTCACTCAGGTGTACTGATAATTTAATGAAAAATATTTCTGAAAATACCCAGCACAATGCTTTACACATTGTCAGAGCCAAATAAATATGAATTTGCTTTCCTTTTTTTCCTGGGAGGTAGAGAGGAGAAGACAAGCAATAGATTGATGGCAAAGGATAAGGGCCCTAAAGCTGACAGAAGGCGAGAAACCAGTAGTGGTGGCAGTCTAGTTGTTACATGCCACTACTTTAAGATCTGATAAAGCACAGGTCATGATAGCTGAAAGCCGTGTTGCACCTAAGATAGCTGCTACAAGAAATTCCTTGATCAGAGCACAGAAGGACATTCAAACTCTGTGAGTCTGAAATGTGTACAACAGATAGTGAAAGTGGCACCATTGGATGGCAAGAAGAAAAAATTTATCTTACACCAAGCAAAAACAACAGCAACAACCAAAAAACAACAACAAAGGAGAGGTTCAATACATGCTACATCAGGGGGTTCTGAGAGTGTACAGAGATGTCTGACTTTGACCCCCTGCAAATATCAATCCCATGACTGAAAAAGGAGAAAGAAGGTAGGATGTTCATAATCAGTTGGAAAATCTTACACAATATTTATAGGAATTTCAAACATATATCCCTTCTGAGGACCCTCAAGAAAGCCAAATGACACCAGCTATTCTTTTCAGGGACTTGAAAGCCCAAATAATGTTAGAGGTGAGGGTCTATGCTTTCTAGGTACTCTCAGAAGGGTTGTCTCAGTGAGTATTAAAGCTGTTAAAGTTAGCTCCTGATGTACTCTGAACAGGCGACTCAGCAGTCAGGAATTGAGGTATGGCAGGGAGGGGAGTAGAATTCCAAAACAGCATGAGCTTGTTAGCCAAATCTGACTGAAAATGTCACTAATCACTGCCCAACGTATAAGGTGGAAAAAGTGGCTAAAAATTACAGCTCTTTGCAATCAGTGTCTCCCACCCCCATGAAAGAAGATTTAAAAAAATAGAGTAGACTACCCAATGTATTGTTAAAGGCAAATGACTTGAGGCTAAGTACCCCTTTGCACTATAGTTGGTGAAATTTTATCATTTTAAATCCCCTTAGATAATTGTTGGAAAAGTGTAGGGCTTCACTTTTCTTTCTGTGTCACAGAAACTCTGAGTATCTTTTTAAATGTTTTGAAATAAAAATGGCAAGAACATAGTTTATCACCCACAAATTATATTTCATGGTGTTTTGACAGAGTTAATTGAAAAATCCTATGTATGATGAGTAACTCAAGATGTCACCTTGCAGGAAAGTTACCTCTACTAAATCTTACGAAATGACTGAAAAGATTATGAGGGTTGGGGACAGGACTGGGTGCAAAAAAGTGCCAGTAAGTGTATGAGAAATTTTTAGGAGATGGTATCAAACCTTAGAAAAACATCCTAGAGAAACTGTGCCATACATACTCATAGGCTCCAGATTGCTGAGGAGGTAGGAGAATTTCAGGAAAGCTACAGGCTCAGAGATTCTATGAATAGGACATCGTAGGGTAATGACCAGAGTGATTAATTGAAGCACTGCATTTGGAGCAGCTGGACTGCTCCTCACATTCCCTTCTCCTGTTTGTAATTGTTCACAGATTAAAGTAGTGACCCTGTGGATTCTGAGAGCAAACGGTAAGAAGACCCCAGTGGACCCCAGGAGGCACAGGGAGGCTCCTCAGTCTGAAAAGAAACACTCTCCCCAGCAATATGCCCTTCCCTTCCCCTATAATCACAAGTCAACCCACATCAAGCAGAAGGAGAGAGCTTACTGGGATTCTCATTTATAAAGTATGAGAATAATCCAATACAAGAATAATACAAGTTTGCAGAGACACCAAACTCAGAAAAAATAATACCCAAGGAAAGAGAGTTTATAAATTTAAAAAAGATAAGTACAAATTCTTTTTATAAATTTTATAATTTTAGGAAGATATAATTATTGTGTGTAAAATATATGCTTATAAGTATCACAAATATAATAATTATCCTCAATGAGTTTCAAGATATTACATCCATGAAAATGAAACAATGACCCCAGAAATTTAAAAATATGATTTTTTAAATAAACTCAGCAGATGTGTGTCACCAACAGAATCTCTTTAGGATAAACTTTAACAAAATAAATGATGAATCCAAGAAGATGAAGGTGAAGCATTTAAGAATCAGTGGAGAGAAAAGAAATTAGATGATTTGTCTAAATATGACATATATTTAAAATTAATAACATAAAATTTAAATCTAGATTAGACATTAGCAAATGTTTTCTGTAAAAGGCCAGATAGTAAATATTTTCAGTTTTGTGTTCCATATAGCCTCTATTGCAACTACTCAGCTCTGCTTTTGTAGTGTGAAAGCAGCCACAGATAGTATGTAAATGAATGTGCAATAAGACATTACAAAAGGAGGGAGCAGAACCCCTATTCTAGATGATTGCAACATAAAGATGGCAGGGACAAGGCATAAGGGAGAGATAGGAGGGAAGTTCTAAAAGCTATATGTTTTACAACTTTAACATAGCTGTTTATATGATAAACACATACACACACATATGGACAACCAGATGGCAGAAAAAAAGTCAAGCCATCAATAATTCCAGTACATGACAAATGAACAGAATTTCTTTAATAAAGAGAATCTCAACTTTGGTAAAACATCAACAGCAAATCTGTCTATCTGTTATTTAGAAAAAGACATCTAAAAAGAAGATTGAAAATAAAAACATAGAAAGATACATCAGGCAAGTTCTAATAAGGATAACAAATATAGTAACATTAATGTTAGACAAAAAAGAATGATGTGAAAAGGATTTGACAGATAAAAAATGTTCATATTGGTGGAAAATACAATTCTATAAGAAGCTCTACTAATAATTAACCTTTATAAATCTAACAATATAACGTCAAATATCATCTTTATAACTTAAAAGAAGAAAATGATAGAAATATAAGTAGGAATGAAAAATACAGAGCCATTTGGAAGACTTTGACACATATCTCAAATTTGATAGATCAAGTGGGAAAAAATAAGTAAGGGTAGAGAGGATTATAATAACAAAGAAGCCTGATTGAATAAAGGACTTTGTATACAATAAACAGTGAATGCATAGTCTCTTCAAACACACATGAAACATTAACTGGCTACTAAAACTCAAAGAAAATGTTAAATTTCAACATAAATCATTCAGGTCACATTTTTTATACTGAAATAAAAGTTTAATTACAAATAAGCAAATTGTTTATAAACTTGGAAATAAAAACCTCTCCTTTAAATAACTTTAATACAAAGAAATTTAAAATGAAATTATAAATTATTTAGAAATAATAATATCTTAAAATTATTGAACATTATCATACAACCAGCATTGCGTTAAGTGATCTACATGGATTATCTTTTTATTTTCACAGTAATCTTGGGAAGTTGACTCCATTATCATCTCATTTCACAGATGAGGAACTGAAACACAAAGCTCTACTAACTAACCTGGCCAAGGTCACACAATTCATAAATGACAGAGTTGGGATTTGAACCTAGATAGCATGATCCAGAGCTAGTGTAATTAACTGCAACAACAAGAATGACGATGAAAACAATACAAATCGAAATCTACGTATACTCAGAGAAAATGCAGCCAGAAATGCATGTTTTAAAAATAAGAAAAGATTGGCTAGAAATAAATCATGCTCAAAGCTTAAAAAGCTAGTGGAAAAAAAATACGTAAAGTGGAAGCAAGGATATTACTAAAGAAAAAAACAAATGAATAAAATGTGGGAGGTTGGGGTGGGATAAATTTGTATAAAACTAACAGATGATTTTTTTAAAAAGGACCAAAAATGTCAAAAGTCTGCAATGTCTGACCAAGGTTAAAAAAAAAAAAGAGAGAGTTGGCCGGGCGTGGTGGCTCAGCCTATAATCCCAGCACTTTGGGAGGCAGAGGTGGGTGGATCATGAGGTCAAGAGATCAAGACCATCCTGGTCAACAAGGTGAAACCCCGTCTCTACTAAAAATACAAAAATTAGCTGGGCATTGTGGTGCGTGCCTGAAGTCTCAGCTACTCAGGAGGCTGAGGCAGGAGAATTGCTTGAACCCAGGAGGCGGAGGTTGCGGTGAGCCGAGATCATGCCATTGCACTCCAGTCTGGGTAACAACAGAGAAACTCCGTCTCAAAAAAAAAAAAAAAAAAAAGAGAGTTATCAGCTTTAGAAATTAGAAGGGAATATAATTATAGGTATGAAATAGATGTTGAAACGTTTGCGGTGAATACTGAATCTAAACTAATTTTTATTTATTTATTTATTTGTTCATTTTTAAAAAATTTTAAGTTCAGGGGTCCATGTGCAAGATGTTCAGGTTTGTTACACAGGTAAATGTGTGTTGTGGGGGTTTGTTGTACAGATTACTTCATCGCCCAGGTATTAAGCCTTGTGTTCATTGCTTATGTTTTTTGATCCTCTCTCTCTTCCCACCCTCTGCCCCCACATAGGCTCCAGAGTGTATTGCTCCCCACTATGTGTCCATGTGTTCTCATTATTTAGCTCCCACTTATAAGTAAGAACATATAGTATTTGATTTTCTGCTCCTGCATTAGTTTGTTAAGGATAGTGGCCTCCAGCTCCATTCATGTCCCTGCAAGGGACATGATCTCATTCCATTTTATGGCTGCATAGTATTCTGTGGTATATATGTATTGCATTATCTTTACCCAATCATTGATGGGTATCTAGGTTGATTCCATGTCTTTGCTATTGTGAACAGTGCTGCAATGAACATACATGTGTATGTGTTTTTATAATAGAATGATTTATTAATATATTCCTCTGGGTATATACCCCCTAATGAGATTGTTAGGTCAAATGTTATTTCTGTATCTAGGTCTTTGAGGAATCACCACACTGTTTTCCACAATTGTTGAACTCATTTATACTCCCATCAACAGATAAAAATGTGCCTTTTTCTCCAAACTTTGCCAGCATATATTATTTTTTGACTTTTTGATAATTGTTCTGATTAGTGTGAGATGATATCTCATTGTGGCTTTGGTTTGCATTTCTCTTATGATCAGTTATGTTGAGCTTTTTTATGTTTGTTGGCTGCATGCATGTCTTCTTTGGAGAAGTGTCTGTTTATGTCCTTTGCCCACTTTTTAATAGGATTATTTGGTTTTTCTTGTAAATTTGTTTAAGTTCCTTGTAGATGATGGATATTAGATCTTTGTCAGATGCATAATTGCAAAATTTTCTCCCATTCTGCTGGTTTTCTGTTTTCTCTGTTGACAGTTTCTTTTGCGGTCCAGAGGCTCCTTAGTTTAATTGGATTCCATTTGTCAGTTTTTGCTTTTGTTGCAATTGATTTTGACATCTTCATCATGAAATCTTTGCCTATGCCTATGTCCTGAATGGTATTGCCTAGGTTTTCTTCCAGTTTTTTTTTATAGTTTTGGGTTTTACATTTAAGTCTTTAATACATCTTGAGTTGATTTTTGTATATAGTATAAAGAAGGGGTCCAGTTTCAGTTTTCTTCACATGGCTAGCCTGTTTTCTCAATACCGCTTATTAAATAGAGAATACTTTCCCCATTGCTTGTTTCTGTCAGGTTTTCAAAGATCAGATAGTTGAAGCTGTGTGATCTTATTTCTGGGTGTTCTATTCAATTCCATTGGTCTATGTGTCTTTTCTTGTACTGGTACCATGCTGTTTTAGGTACTGTAGTCCTGTAGTATAGCTTGAAATCAGGTAGCTTGATGCCCTTAGCTTTGTTCTTTTTGCTTAGTACTGCCTTGACTATTCATGATCTTTTTTGGTTCCACATAAATTTTTAAATTGTATTTTCTAGTTCTGTGAAGAAGTTAATGGTAGTTTAATCAGAGTAGCATTGAATCTATAAGTTGTTTTGGGCAGTATGGCCATTTTTACAATATAGATCCAATCTATGAGCATGGAATGTTTTACCGTTTGTTTGTGTCATCACTGATTTCTTTGAGCAGTGATTTGTACCTTGAAGAAGTCCTTCATTTCCCTTGTTAGCGGCATTCCTAGTTTTTTTTTATTCTTTTTGTAGCAATTATGAATGGAAGTTCATTCATGGTTTGGCTCTTGGCTTGCCTGTTTTCAGTGTATAGGACTGCTAGCGATTTTTGCACATTAATTTTTGTGTCATTCATTTTCATTTTATCCATTTTGCAGGGGAGGGACTTGTATCTGATTATGGTTTATTCTTATTTGCATTTCTCTGATTACTAATTATATGGAACATATTTTCACATGCTTATATTCATGTTGATAGTCTCTTTTGTAAAATGCCTGCTCAAGTTTTTGCTTATTTTGTTTATTGATTTGTCTTTTTCTTATTGATTTGTAGATTTTTTTAGATATTGTAGATATGTTATTTGTTGGATATATATGCAATATATGTGTCTGTATAAATACATGCATATACACAGCTATATGTATATATATAAGAACATATATGATACATGTATAAGTACACATATATAGCAAATATCTTCTACTAAACTATGTCTTGCTGTTTTATCCTCTTAATGATGTCTTTCAATAAACAGAACCTTAGAACTTCAATTAATCCATCTTTTATGTTTTATGTTTTGGGGGTATCTTATTTAAGAAATCACTATCTACCCAATGTCATGAAATTATTCTGTTATCTTCTAGAGCAGGGGTCAGAAATTTATGGCCCATATGACCTGCCATTTGTATTTGTAAATAAAATTTGGAACACAGCCATTCTCATTCATTCATTTATGTGTTGTCTATGGCTGTCTTTGAACTACAACAGCAGAGTTAAGTAGTTTCAACAGAGACCATATGACCTACAAAGCTGAAAATATTTACTATTTGTCCCTTTACAAAAAAAAATTACCAACCTATGTTCTAGGATATTATTGTTTTTCTTTCTCATGAAGTTCTATAATTTAATCAGTATTAATTTTTGTAGATAGTGTAAATTAAGGTTAAAGTCTGTTTCATGTGAAATATCTAATTGCTCCAGCATCATTTATTGAAAAAAATCTTATTATTACAAAATTGCAGTGGCACCATTGTTATACATCAAGTACATATATGAACCTATTTCTAGACTTTCCCTTCTGGTGTATGCATCTATTATTATACTAATACCACACTGCATTAAATATTGTAGCTTTATGGTAAGTCATGCTATCTGATATGATGACTTTTCCAACAATTTCTTCTTGATTTCTTGGCTGCTGTAGGTCATTTGCATTTTCATATAACTTATGGAAATCCCTAATACATTTCCACAAAAAACTCTGTTGGGATCTTGATTGGGGTTGCACTGAATCAATAATTAACTTTTAAAAAATAGATTTTTACATTATAAAAGTAATTTATAATATTAAGTCTTTAAGTCCATGAACATGGTATATCTACTCATCTAGTTAGATCTTATATAATTTTTCTCTGAAATGTTTTACAGTTTTTACTTTAATGATCTTACAAGTCTTTTATAAAATTTATTCCCAGGTATTCGAGGTTTTCCAATGCTGATGTTAATAGTATTGTTTTAAAATTTTTATTTACCAACTGTTTTTGCAAACGCATACAAATACAGTAGATTTTTATATGTTGATTTTGTATTCAGTGACTGATCTAAATTTATTAATTAACTCTAATTGTGTATATATTATTTTGGATTTTTCTATATTTACAATGATGTCATCTGAAATGACAGTTTTACTTCCTTCTTTCCAACCTGACAACTCTTTTTTCATGCATTGTTGCACTAACTAGGACCTGCAATGCAATGATTAATAGAAGTAATGAAAATAAATGTGCTTGAGTGGTTTCTGAATTCAGGAAGAAAGCACTCCACATTTCACCACTAAATATATTAGCAGCAGGCCTTTTGTACATAAACTTCATTATATTCAAAAGTTCTCATATTTCAAATTTGCTGAGAGCTTTTATGAACTAGTGGTTAATTGGAGGTTTTTTGGCATGGTGATCAGTGATTTTTACTTTTTTTTATTATTTTATTTTATTACTTACATAATAAAAGCAAATACAATTTAGTGAGATAAATTGTATTAACTTTTTAAACCGATATTTATTCCTAGAATAAACCAAATTGGTTATGATATGTTATTCTTTTTATATATTCTTTGGATTTGATTATTTAATACTTTGTTCTAATTTTTGTCCCTATTTCATGAGAATTATTAGCTTGTAATTTTCTTGTATTATAATATCTTTGTCATATTTTTGTATTAGGGTTGGTCTAGCCTCAAAAAACATAAATTAGGAGGAAGTGTACTCTCTTTATTCCCTAAAAGAGGTTGTGTAGGATTGATATTTTTTCCTAAATATTTTGGAGAATCCACCACTAAATACATCCAAGCTCAAATTTACTTTGAGGGTATAAGTTTTAAATTATAGATAGAACATATTTAGCAATGATTTTGATTTCTTTTAATTTTTCTTTTATCAATTTAGATAACTTGTTATTTTATATAAAATCATTCATGTTATATAGATTGTCAAATTTATTTATATAAAATTATTCCAAACACTTCTGATTTATCTTTTTATTTTTGTAGGATCTGTAGTGATATTGCCCTTTTATTCTGATATTAGTAATTTATACTTTTGCTTTTGGTTGGTCTTGCTAAGTGTTTATCAAATCAACCGATATTCTTTGAAAAAAAATCTTTGGCTTTGTTGATTTTTCTCAGTTTTATGTCAGCTATTTCATCAATTACTGTTTTCATTTTTATTAACTTCCCTCTATTTCCTGTTCTTTTTCTCACTTCTTGAGATGGTCACATAGAAATTGATTTTTAATTTTTTTTTCTTTTCTGATATAGGCATGTAAAGTCAACTTCCTTCTAATTATTGTGAATTTTAAAAATGTAATCAGGAGAGAGAACTCACACAGTAATTTTAATATAAAATTTAATATAAAGAATGATTAGGCCAGGTGCGATGGCTCATGCCTATAATCCTAGCACTTTGGGAGATCAAGTGCTGACCACTTGATCTCAAGGCAGATCACTTGAGGTCAGGAGTTTGAGACTAGCATGGCCAACATGGGGAAACCCTGTCTCTACTAAAAATACAAAAATTAGCCGGTTATGGTGGCATTCACCTGTAGTTCCAGCTACCCAGGAAGCTGAGGCATGAAAATCGCTTGAACTTGGGAGGGAGAGGTTGCAGTGAGCCCAGATCACACCATTGCACTCCACCCTGGGAATAGTATGAGAGACTCTCAAAAAAAAAAAAAAAAAAGGAACTATTAACCATAATAGGTAATTGAAGTCATGAGAGATTTGATAGCAAGAAGAGGATTCCAAAGGATATAGGAATAGTAGATACAGGTTACAGCTTTCACCCCTCAGAGCTGACATAGCTGACTCAAGGAAGATACCACCCAGACCTAAGATCAACAGCCTGTTGTAGAGGGCAGTGCTGTGGCTCATTGGATAGCAGAGAAGTTGCCATGGTGCCTTAATGACAAAATGTGCTGGAAATCCACCTTCTGGGGTGGCAGTGAAAGACATTCGTGCGGAGATGCTTCAGTGGAGTCTTTCCACTACAAAACTGCCTGCTGGTTGCTGGGTGTTGCTGGCTACCGTGAACTGCAGAAACTTGGTGCTGGGGAAAACTATGCATCCTGGAGTAGCAAGCACACCAGAACCAGGAAGCAAAAAATCTTTTCCTCCTGCAGCATATTTCTGGTGCCCTCTAATGGACAAAGTTCCAGCTGGCAAGGACAAATAATTAAAGGGCCACACAACAGGCAAATGAGGAATTTGGAGCAGAGAGGCAATAATTCAGTAACCAGCACACAGTGATTTAGCTACACCACATAAATTTTGATGAGTTGAATTTTCATTTTCATTATGTTGACTACTGGTTTATTTAGAAAAGCTTTCTTTAATTTCCAAACATTTTCAGATCTTCTAATTATGTTTCTATTAGTTGGTTTTGAGGCTAATTCCACCCTGGTCTGAGAATATAACCTATGTGATTTCAATAATTTTGAAGCATGTTCAGGTTTGATTTATGCATAGCATATAGTTATTTTCACAAACATTTTATGTGTGCTTGAAAAGAATTCACAGTTGTTGGGTGTAGTATTCTATCGATATATCAAGTGGATCAGCTTGGTTAATCATTTTGTTCAAATATTCTATATGATTTCTAATTTTTGTTATCTAATCATCCTCTTGCATCTAACACACCAGAGAAAGGTATATTAAACTGATTAAGGTTTTGTCTGTTTCTTCTTTACTTCTACCAATGTTTGCTTATATTACTTGAAACTAGGTTATCATGGACATAAAAATTTAGGATTTTAAATTTTTCCTGTTGAATTGACCCCTTGATCTTTATAAAATGCCATCCTTTATCTCTAGTACACTTCTGGCCTTAAAGTTTACTTTGTCTGGGCTGGGCGCAGTGGCTCATGCCTGTAATCCCAGCACTTTGGGAGGCTGAGGCGAGTGGATCACAAGGTCAGGAGATTGAGACCGTCCTGGCGAACACGGGGAAACCCCATCTCTACTAAAAACACAGAAAATTAGCTGGTTGCCTTGGCACGTGCCTGTAGTCCCAGCTACTCGGGAGGCTGAGGCAGGAGAATTGCTTGAATACAGGAGGTGGAGGTTGCAGTGAGCCAAGATCGCGCCAACCTGGGCTACAGAGTGAGACACTCCAGTCTCAAAAAAAAAAAAGTTTACTTTTTCTGATATTAATATAACCTCAAACTTTTTTTAGGTTACTGTTTGCATGATATTACCTTTCCCATTCTTTTGCTTTCAATCAGTTTGTGAACTTATATTTAAAGGATAACAATACACATGGATTGTTTCTTTAAAATACAGTCTGAAAATTTTTGCCTTTTCATTAGTGTGCTTAGTCCATTTGTACTTCATGTAATTACTCATGTAATTGACTTTACATTTGCCATTTTGCTTCTGTTTTTAAAATTATTTCTCTTTTATTTCTTTTTCCTTTCCTAATTTTCTTGGGGTTAAATTTTACTGTTATTCCATGTTACTTCCTTTATTAGTTTTCCTTTAATTCAGATTTATTGAGGTACAATTTTCATACAGTAAAATTCACCATTTTTACTGGATAGTTGTATGAGTTTTGTAAAAAGCATAGTTATGTAACTGCCACCTCAATCAAGGTGAGCAGTTCCATCATTCCCCTAAATTTGTTTGTGCCTCTGAAATCAGCTGTTCTCCATCTCCTCAGATCCTGACAACTACTGATCTCTTTTCTATCCCTCAAGTTTTGCCTTTATAAAATACCATATAAGTGGAATCATATAATATGTAGTATTTTGTGTTTGGCTTCTTTTCTGTAGAATTATACCTCTCAGTTCATTCATGTTATTATTTCCACCATTTGTTTTTTATTACTGAGTAGTGTATTACTGCTTGGATATACCAATTTGTTTATCCATTCACCAGTTGAAAGACATTTTTTGAGTTGTTTCCACTTTCTGGCAACTATAAACAGTACATTTGACTTGCTACCAGTCTTTCATTACTTTGAAAAAGTTGCTATGAACATTCACATACAGGTTTTCTGTTTGTTTTTTTTTTCTTTTTCACATACAGGTTTTAATGTGAATACATTTTCATTTTTCTTGTCTAAATACCTGTGAGTTGAGTTGCTGTGCCATGTAAGTATACATTTAAATTAAGAAACTGAAATCTCATTTTTGAAGTAGTCACGCCGTTTTGAATTTCCAGCAATAACCTATAAGGATTCCAGTTTGCACCACATCTTCAGCAGCCCTTGGTATTGTCAGGTTATTTGTTTGTCATTCTAATAGGTGTGTGGTGGAATTTCATTGTGGTTTTAATTTGTATTTCCCCAAACACTACTGATGTAGAACACCTTTTTATGTGCCTATTTGTCATCCACATGTCTTTTTTTCATACAGTATCTGCTCACACCTTTGACAAATTTTTTTCCCTGGGTTGTTTAATTTCTTCACATTGAGTTTTTAGAATGCTTTGTATATTTGGAATAGCCTAGTCTTTTGCTTGTCTTTAATTTTCTTACATGGTCTTTTGAATAGATGAAGTTTAAAAGTTTTCCAAAATTTTGATGGACAAATACTTATCATTTTTTACTTTTATGATTCACACACAGTCCATAGCATTATTGATTAAGGAATCTTTGAGACACATTTGTATGACCTAATGTCACAAAGACTTTAGCCCACATTGTGTTGTAGTAGTTTTACAGATTCAAATATTCCATTTATACTTATTATCTATTTTGACTTCATTTTTTGTGTAAGTTCTGAGGCATGGGTTGAGTTTTTGTTTTTTTTTTCAAATGGATGCCCTTTTCCACACTGTTTTTTGGAAAGATGATCAATTTTTCTCTATAGAATTGCCTTTGCAATTCTGTTAAAAATCAGTTACAGATATAAGGGTCTATGTTTGGACTGTGTGGTTCCACTGATCTTTATGTCTGTCCTTTCACCAATATCACCCTCTCTCTTGGTTACTTGATTACTTATAGAAAATCTTGAAATCTTGTACTAAGTCCTCCAATTTTGTTCTTCTTTTCAGTTTTTTTTTTTTTGCATGCTAGCTCTTTCACTTTTCCTTAGAAATTTTTTACTTAAGATAAAAGCCCAGAACTTTCTGATTTGAGAACTTTCTGATTTCCTTTTCTTTTTTTTTATGGGTTTTTAAATTTATATTTTAAGTTCTAGGGTACATGGGCAGATCGTGCAGAATTGTTACATAGTATACGCATGCCATGTTGGTTTGCTGCATCCATCCCCCTGTCATCTACATTAGGTATTTCTCCTACTGCTATCCCTCCCCAATCCCTCCACCCCCTGCTATCCCCCACTCTAGTCACCCCACCAGCCCCAACAGACCCTGGTGTGTGATGTTCCCCTTACTGTGTCCATGTGTTCTTATTGTTCAACACCCACTTATGAGTGAGAACTTGTGGTGTTTGGTGTTCCGTTCTTTTATCAGTTTGCTGAGAATGATGATTTCCAGCTTCATCCATGTACCTGCAAAGGACATGAACTCATCATTTTTTATGGCTGCATAGGTCTCACTCTGTTGTGGAGCATGGAGTGCAGTGGTGCAACCATAGTTCACCGTAACTTTGAACTCCTGGAAGGAGGCTCTTTTCTCAGCCTCCCTGAGTTGCTGAAACTACAGGAATGTGCTACCAGGTCTAGCTTTTTTAAATTATTTTTTTGTAGAGATGGGGTCTCCTGACCCCAGGCTGGTCTCCAACTCCTAGCCTCAAGCATTTTCCTGCCTTGGCCTCCCAAAGTGATGGGATTACAGGTATAAGCTGCCATACCCTTCTTATAATTTTTAAATATAAGCATTAATGCTAAAACTTTCGCTATGAGGACAGCTTTATCCACATCCCAATAATTTTGATATGATGTTTTTTCATGTTCATTCAATTGCAACTATGTTCCAATTTTTTGGTAAGTTTTTCTGTGATTAAGGTATATATAGCATATGATTTTCTACCCTTTTATTTTTAATCTTTTTAATCCCTTACTGATTTTCAGTCTTACTGCTTTCTTGATTACAGAGAGAAAAGTGTTGAAATCACCCACCATAATTTTGGACTTATCTAATATCATTTATTCTACAGATTTTGCTTCCTGTATTCTGCAAATCTTTTGTTAGATGTGTGCATATTATGCATTTTTTGTATATTTTTGGTGAATTGATTTCTTGTTATTATGTAATTTTCCTCCTTTTTTTTCTGAGACTGTCTCACTCTGTCACCCAGGCTGGAGTGCAGTGGTGCAATCTTGGCTCACTGCAAACTCTGCCTCCCTGGTTCAAGCGATTCTCCTGCCTCAGCCTTCCAAGTAGCTGGGACTACAGGTGTGCACCAGCATGTCCAGCTAAATTTGTATTTTTAGTGGAGATGGGGTTTCATCATGTTGTTCAGGCTGTTCTCAAACTCTTTACCTCAGGTGATCCACCCACCTTGGCCTCCCAAAGTTCTGGGATTACATGTGTGAGTCACTGCACCAGGCTAATTTTCCTGTTTATCCCAGGAAATGTTCCTATACTGAAGTTGTATTTTATGATACTAACATTGCCACACTAGCTTTCTTATGATTGCTGTTTGTATGGCATATGAGTTTCTACTCTTTTATTTTGAACTGGTTTTGTTTTTTTCATTTTCAGTGAGTTTCTTATAGAAAGAATGTAGTCAGGTCTCTTTAATTTTAAAAATTGAGATAGAATACACAAAATATAAAATTCACCATTTTAAACATTTTAAAATGTATAATTTCGTGGTTTTTAGACTATTCACAATGTTGTGCAGCTGTCATCAATATTTGATCTCAGAACATTTCCATCATTCCAAGAAGAAACTCATACCTGTTAGCAGTCAGTTCCAATTCTCTCCTTGCTTCAACCCTGACAATCACTCATTTACTTTATTTCTCTATGGATTTTCATATTATGGATATTTCATATAAATGCCATATACAATATGTGGCCTATTATGTCTGTCTTCTTCAGCATGTTTTGAAGTTTCATCTATACTATAGCATGTATCATTCTTCCATTTCTTCTTATGGTTGAACAAGATTTTATTGCATGGATATATTACATTTTATTTATCCATCTCATCAGTTGATAGGCAGTTGGGTTGTTTTCACTTTCTGGCTATTTTGAATAATGCTGCTATGAACATTCATGTACAGCTTTTTGTGTGAACATATGTTTTCCCTTCTCTTGGGCATATACATGGGAGTGGAACAGCTGAGTCATGTGTTACCTCTATTTTTAACTTTTTGAGGAACTGCTAAACAGTTTCCCACAGTGGCTGCACCATTTTGTTTCCCAATAGGTTTGACATTTAAAAAAATGACATATAGCTTTCTCTGCTGCGAGCTTCCAAGATGACAAAGAAAAGAAGGAACAACGGTCGTGCCAAAAAGGGCTGCGGCCATGTTCAGCCTATTTGCTGCTCGAATTGTGCCCGATGTGTGCCCAAGGACAACAAGGCCAGTAAGAAATTCATCATTTGAAACATAGTGGAGGCCACAGCAGTCAGGGATATTTCTGAAGAGAGTGTCTTTGATGCCTATGTACTTCCCAAGCTCTATGTGAAGCTACATTACTGTGTGAGTTGTGCAATTCACAGCAAAGTAGTCAGGAATCGATCTCGTGAAACCCGCAAGGACCGAACACCCCCACCCCAATTTAGACCTGTGGGTGCTGCCCTATGACCCCCACCAAAACCTATGTAAGGAGCTGAGTAAAAGACTGAAGATGGGCCAGTTGCGGTGGCTCACGCCTGTAATCCCAGCACTTTGGGAGGCTGAGGCAGGTGGATCACGAGGTCAAGAGATTGAGACCATCCTGGTCAACATGGTGAAACCCCGTCTCTACTAAAAATACAAAAAATTAGCTGGGCATGGTGGCGCATGCCTGTAATCCCAGCTACTCAAGAGGCTGAGGCAGGAGAATTGCCTGAACCCAGGAGGCGGAGGTTGCGGTGAGCCGAGATCGCACCATTGCACTCCAGCCTGGGTAACAAGAGCGAAACTCTGTCTCAAAAAAAAAAAAAAAAAAAAAAAAAAAAGACTTAAGATAACTATTCTCTGGAGAAAAATAAAATGGAAATTGTACTTGAAAGATAATGACACATAACATTCTTTTTTATTTAGGGTGTTTATGTCATTTACATTAAATGATATTATTGATATGGTCAGATTTAAATATATCGTCTTGCTAGTTGTTTGCTATTTGTTTAATTTGTCCTTTTTTCTCTTTCTGTCTTTTTCTGTCTGCTCTTGAATTGTGTATTTTTTTGTAACAGTATTTATCTTTACTGTTGGTTTACTTACACTTCTTTTTTACTTTTTAGTGGTTGACATAGAATTTATAATGCATGTCTTAGTTAATCACAGTTTACCATCAAATAATATTATATCACTCACATGTAATGTTAGTACTTTACAACAGGATACCCCCAGTTGCTCCCTCCAGTCTGTTTTTCTATCATTTTCTTATATTTCACCTTTACACATGTTGTAAACCCAAAGTACTCTTTCTATTTTTCCTTTAAAAAGTTGGTAATCTTTTAGAACAATTATAATAAGGAAAAAAAGTCTTTTATCTTTATCATTTCTTTGTGCAGATTTAAATTTCTGCCTAGCTCTGATTCTTTCTGAAGATTCTTTTGACACTTCTGTTTATATTTGTCTGAAAGTCTTTATTTCTTCTTTATGTTTAAAAGATAGTTCCATAACATTCTGGTTTGACAATTTTTTCAGCACTTTAAATATTTATTTTCATTCTTTCCTAGCTTGTATAATTCCTGATTAATAATCTACTTCAGTTCTTATCTTTGTTGCTCTATTTGTAACATGTCTTTTTACTTCTGGTTGTCTTTAAGATTATCCCTTTTTCTTTCACTTTTAGCACTTTCAATATGATATATCCAGGTGGTTTGATTTTTGTTGCTCTTGTTTATTCTGCTTATGGTTCTCTGACCTTCTCAGATCTGTGGCTTCATGTCTTACATTATTTTGGAAAAATATTAACCATTAACTCTCCAAATATTTATTTGGTTTCTCTCTCTTCTCTGTTATTTCCACCCCTAATGCCATCCACAGGGATTACCATTCTACATATGGTACACCGTTTGATATGATACCACAGCTCTTGGGTGCTCTGAGCCATTTTTATTCTCCCACTGTCTTTTTTGTCCTTCAATTTGGATAATTTCTATTGACCTACACTTAATTTCACTGACTTTCCTTGATTTTTTGAGTGCATTGAAAGTAATCTTCATCTGTTACCATGTTTTATTTCTAGCATTTCCATTAATTTCTTGTAATTTTCATTTCTCTGCTGAAATGCTGTGTTCCTGTGCATGTTGTTAATTTTTTCCCACTAGAACCATATGAATTGTAGTTATTTTAAGTTACTTGTTGGATAATTTTAATGTCTACATTATCTCTTGAATCTTGTTTTTTTGGTTGCATTGTTTTTTGACAGTGAGTTGTTTTTTCTTGCTTTTACATGTCTGCTTGTCTCTTTTTTTAATGAAAATCTTCATGAATTTGTCTGTCATCCTTGCACAGGGCCATGCTAATCATCTCTGTATCATTCCAATTTCAGTGTATGTACTACCAAAGAGAGCACTTTCCTAATGTTCTATTAATTGCCAGAGAGTGTATAGAACAGTAAGATTTAGGTAAGTAGTATTTATACCTGAAAATGGTCAGGTATGTTTTTTTTTTCTTTTACCACGTTTGTGTATGTAGGAGAAGGTTGTGTCAAATTTCTCAGGAATGGAGCTGGTTTTATGTTTTGCTGTTGCTATGTTTGTCTTCATTGTACCACTGGCTTCTTTCATCTGTGTTATTTTATCTTTAGGGTGAGGATCAGTTTGCTGGATAGCAAACTTTCTTAAAGTTCCTATTCCTACCCTGAGGTTTTAGCCTTCCCTGTGTTTCTGAGTCTCAGAATAGGTCACTCTCCAAGCTATCTTATTTGCCAACAGCAAATTGTCAGTGTTTGATTTTCCTGCTGATGAGGCCAGGGGAATTCCCTGTTGTCTTAGTTTAGCCTCATTCTTCAGTAGATCTCACGTCCCTATATCTAAGGATGGTGCTTTCTTAATTCTTTCACTCTACTACCAGCAAAAAATTTCTAGTGGTCTAGATCCAGGATGGTTTTATGGCTCCTTCCCCAGAGGTTGGAAGATTTTTCCTCCCCAGCTCTCAGCCCAATGGTGTCCTAGGAATGAGGTGGTTTGCTATCCACCCCTCCAAACCCCATATCCCAGCTAATTAAATCTTTTGTTCTTAGTGGAAAAAGGACCAATCATAGCATGGTGTCTTTCCCATAACTTGGCTACCACCATTTTCTAAGTTTCATCTTCAATGGATGCTTCTTCTGGTCTCTTTACCTGACCCCAGGCTTTCTAATGAACAACTAACTCATGAGCCCTAGGGAGAAGTGCCTATGAAAGGGTGCAAATTCATGTCATAGTTACAAAGGATTTTATACTCTTATGTTAGCTCATATCAGCCTTTAGCAAATTGTTTACAAATTTTAGCTGAGTTCATCTTACCCACTTTTACAGTGGCCCCATCTTCCTGGTTCTGCCTAGGTGAATCAGTCTCTTGCCCTTTGTGCTATTATTGTTGAACATTTTATTTGTCTATATTTTATTAACCCACAGGACTTTATTGCCATTATTGTTAAAAATGCTCAACATTTTCTTATATTACCAATAGATTTAACTTTTCTGAACTGTACCTTTTCTAAATTCCTTTATGTAAAACTGTGCTTCCATTCATTCTTGTTTAGCCTTAAAAATTGTATTCATTTTTTTTTCTTATACTATAGATCCGTCTGCAATAAATTGCCTTCATTTTTCAAAGAGTACTCAGTTTTATAGTTGGTGGTTATATTTTCCCTTAGGACTTTACGTATGTCATTCCATTTCCTTTGGCTTCCAAAAATTCTGTTGAAAAGTAAGTCTTATGTCCTGTTGCTTCTTTGAAAGCAGCATGTCTATTTTCTCTGTTTTTACAGTTTTCTCTTTTTCAGTAGTTTTCAGCTATTTGACTATAATGTTCTAAAGCATGGTGTCTTGTATTTTTCTTGAACTTCTGTAAACTTCATTCTTAAATTATTTTATTTTATTTTACTTTAAGTTCTCAGATACATGTGCTGAACATACAGGTCTGTTACATAGATATACATGGGTCACGGCGGTTTGCTGCACCTATCAACTTGTCATCTAGGTTTTAAGCCCTGCGTGCATTACATATTTGTCCTAATGCTTTCCCACCTGTTGCCTCCCACCCCCTGATAGGCCTTGGTGTGTGATGTTCCCCTCCCGATGTCCAGGTGTTCTCATTGTTCAACTCCTGCTTATGAGTAAGAACCTATGGTGTTTGTCTTTCAGTTCCTATGTTAGTTTGCTGAGGATGATGGTTTCTAGCTTTATCCATGTCCCTGCAAAGGACATGGACTCATTCTTTTTTATGGCTGCATAGTATTCCATGGTGTGTATGGGCCACATTTTCTTTATCCTGTCTATCACTGATCTGTATTTGGGTTGGTCCAAGTCTTTGCTATTGTAAATAGTGCTGCAGTAAACATATGTGTGCATGTGTCTTTACAGTAGAGTGATTTTATAATCCTTTGGGTATATACCCAATAATGGGATTGCTGGGTCAAATGGTATTTCTGGTTCTAAATCCTAGAGGAATTGCCGCACTGTCTTCCACAATGGTTGAACTAATTTACACTCCCACAGACAATGTAAAAGCATTCTTATGTCTCTGCATCCTCTCCAGCATCTGTTATTTCCATACCTTTTTTTTTTAATTTTTATTGCATTATAGGTTTTGGGGTACATATGCAGAACGTGCAAGATAGTTGCATAGGTACACACATGGCAGTGTGTTTTGCTGCCTTCCTCCTCTTCACCCACACTTGGCATTCATTCCCCAGGCTATCCCTCCCCAGCACCCCATGCTGTCTCTCCCCCATTCCCCCCAATAGACCCCAGTGTGTGGTAGACCCCCTCCCTGTGTCCATGTGTTCTCATTTTTCTCACCCGCCTATGAGTGAGAATATGCAGTATTTCTCTTTCTGTTCTTCTGTCAGTTTGCTGAGAATGATGTTCTCCAGATTCATCCATGTCCTTACAAAGGACACAAACTCATCATTTTTGATTGCTTCATAAAATTCCATGGTGTATATGTGCCACATTTTCCCAGTCCAGTCTATGATCGATGGGCATTTGGGTTGGTTCCAGGTCTTTGCTATTGTAAACAGTGCTGCAATGAACATTCGTGTGCATGTGTCCTAATAGTAGAACGATTTATAGTCCTTTGGATATATACCCAGTAATGGGATTGCTGGGTCAAATGGAATTTCTATTTCTAGGTCCTTGAGAAATCGCCACACTGTCTTCCACAATGGTTGAACTAATTTACACTCCCACCAACAGTGTAAGAGTGTTCCTATTTCTCCACATCCTCTCCAGCATCTGCTGTCTCCAGATTTTTTAATGATCGCCATTCTAACCGGCGTGAGATGGTATCTCAATGTGGTTTTGATTTGCATCTCTCTAATGACCAGTGATGATGAGCATTTTTTCATGTGTTTGTTGGCCTCATGTATGTCTCCTTTTGTAAAGTGTTTCTTCATATCCTTTACCCATTTTTGAATGGGCTTGTTTGTTTTTTTCCTGTAAATCTGTTTGAGTTCTTTGTAAATTCTGGATATCAGCCCTTTGTCAGATGCATAAACTGCAAAGATTTTTTCCCATTCTGATGGTTGCCGATTCACTCTAGTGACTGTTTCTTTTGCCGTGCAGAAGCTGTGGAGTTTGATTAGGTCCCATTTGTCTATTTTGTCTTTTGTTGCCAATGCTTTTGGTGTTTTGGTCATGAAGTCCTTGCCTACTCCTATGTCCTGAATGGTTTTGCCTAGATTTTCTTCTAGGGTTTTTATGGTGTCAGGTCTTATGTTTAAGTCTTTAATCCATCTGGAGTTAATTTTAGTGTAAGGTGTCAGGAAGGGGTCCAGTTTCTGCTTTCTGCACATGGCTAGCCAGTTTTCCCAACACCATTTATTAAACAGGAAATCCTTTCCCCATTGATTGTTTTTGTCTGGTTTATCAAAGATTATATGGTTGTAGATATGTTGTGTTGCCTCTGATGCTTCTGTTCTGTTCCATTGGTCTATATCTCTGTTTTGGTACCAGTACCATGCTGTTTTGATTACTGTAGCCTTGTAGTATAGTTTGAAGTCTGGTAGTGTGATGTCTCCCGCTGTGTTCTTTTTGCTTAGAATTGACGTGGCTATGCGGGCTCTCTTTTGGTTCCATATGAAGTTCATGGTGGTTTTTTCCAGTTCTATGAAGAAATTCCATGGTAGTTTGATGGGGATAGCATTGATTGTGTAAATTACTTTGGGCAGTATAGCCATTTTCACGATATTGATTCTTCCTAACCACGAACATGGAATGTTTCTCCATCTGTTTGTGTCCTCTCTTATTTCGTTGAGCAGTGGTTTGTAGTTTTCCTTAAAGAGGTCCCTTACGTTCCTCGTGAGTTGTATTCCTAGGTATTTTATTTTCTTTGTAGCAATTGTGAATGGCAGTTTGTTCTTGATTTGGTTCTCTTTATGTCTGTTATTGGTGTATAGGAATGCTTGTGATTTTTGAACATTGATTTTATATCCTGAGACTTTGCTGAAGTTGCTTATCAGTTGCAGGAGCTTTTGGGCTGAGGTGATGGGGTCTTCTAGGTATACTATCATGTCGTCTGCAAATAGAGACAATTTGGCTTCCACCTTTCCTATTTGAATACCCTTTATTTCTTTTTCTTGCCTGATTGTTCTGGCTAGAACTTCCAGTACTATGTTGAATAGGAGTGGTGAGAGAGGGCATCCTTGTCTAGTGCCGGATTTCAAAGGGAATGCTTCCAGTGTTTGCCCATTCAGTATGATATTGGCTGTTGGTTTGTCGTAAATAGCTTTTATTACTTTGAGATATGTTCCATCAATACCAAGTTTATTGAGGGTTTTTAGCATAAAGGGCTGTTGAATTTTGTCAAATGCCTTCTCTGCGTCAATTGAGATAATCATGTGGTTTTCGTTTTTGCTTCTGTTTATGTGGTGAATTACATTTATAGACTTGCGTATGTTGAACCAGCCTTGCATCCCCGGGATGAATCCTACTTGATCATGATGGATAAGTTTTTTAATGTGCTGTTGCAATCGGTTTGCCAGTATTTTATTAAAGATTTTTGCATCTATGTTCATCATGGATATTGGCCTAAAGTTTTCTTTTCTTGTTGATTCTCTGCCAGGTTTTGGTATCAGGATGATGTTGGTCCCATAAAATGATTTGGGAAGGGTTCCCTCTTTTTGAATTATTTGGAATAGTTTCAGAAGGAATGGTACCAGATCCTCTTTGTGTGTCTGGTAGAATTCAGCTGTGAACCCATCTGGACCTGGGCTTTTTTTGTGTGGTAGGCTCTTAATTGCTGCCTCAACTTCAGACCTTGTTATTGGTCTATTCATAGTTTTGGCTTCCTCCTGGTTTAGGCTTGGGAGGACACAGGCGTCCAGGAATTTATTCATTTCTTCCTGGTTTACTAGTTTATGTGCATAGAGTTGTTTGTAGTATTCTCTGATGATGGTTTGAATTTCTGTGGAATCTGTGGTGATTTCCCCATTATCGTTTTTTATTGCATCTATTTGGTTGTTCTCCCTTTCTTTTTTATCAGTCTGGCTAGTGGCCTATTTTGTTGATCTTTTTGAAAAACCAGCTCTTGGATTTATTGATTTTTTAAAGGGTTTTTCTTGTCTCTATCTCCTTCAGTTCTGCTCTGATCTTAGTTATTTCTTGTCTTCGGCTAGGTTTTGAGCTTTTTTGATCTTGCTCCTCTAGCTCTTTCAATTTTGATGATAGGGTGTCAATTTTGGATCTCTCCACTCTTCTCATGTGGGCACTTATTGCTATATATATTCCTCTACAGACTGCTTTAAATGTGTCCCAGAGATTCTGGTATGTTGTGTCTTCATTCTCGTTGGTTTCAAAGAACTTCTTTATTTCTGCCTTCATTTCTTTGTTAATCCAATCAACATTCAAGAGCCAGTTGTTCAGTTTCCATGAAGCTGTGTGGTTCTGAGTTATTTTCTGAATTTTGAGTTCCAACTTGATTGCACTATGGTCTGAGAGACTGTTATGATTTCAGTTGTTTTGCATTTGCTGAGGAGTGCTTTACTTCCAATTATGTGGTCAATTTTGGAGTAGGTGTGATGTGGTGCTGAGAAGAATGTATATTCTGTGGATTTGGGGTGGAGTGTTCTGTAAATATCTATCAGGTTTGCTTGTTCCAGGTCTGAGTTCAAGTCCTGGATATCCTTGTTAATTTTCTGTCTGGTTGATCTGTCTGATATTGACAGTGGAGTGTTAAAGTCTCCCACTATTATTGTGTGGGAGTCTATGTCTCTTTGTAAGTCATTAAGAACTTGCCTTATATATCTGGGTGCTCCTGCATTGGGTCCATATATATTTAGAATCGTTAGCTCTTCTTGTTGTATCGATCCTTTTACCATTATGTAATGACCTTCTTTGTCCCTTTTAATCTTTGTTGCTTTAAAGTCTATTTTATCAGAGACGAGACTTGCAACTCCTGCTTTTTTTTGCTCTCCATTTACTTGGTAAATCTTCCTCCATCCCTTTATTTTGAGCCTTTGTGTATCCTTGCATGTGAGGTGGGTTTCCTGGATACAGCATACCAATGGGTTTTGGTTTTTTATCCAATTTGCCACTCTGTGTCTTTTGATTGGTGCATTTAGCCCATTTACATTTAGGGTTAATATTGTTATGTGTGAATTTGATACTGCCATTTTGATGCTAGCTGGCTGTTTTGCCCCTTGGTTCATGTAGATTCTTCATTTTGTTGATGCTCTTTAGCATTTGGTATGCTTTTAGGATGGCTGGTACTGGTTGTTTTTTTCTATGTGTAGTGCCTCTTTCAGGAGCTCTTGTAAAGCAGGCCTGGTGGTGACAAAATCTCTGAATACTTGCTTGTTGGCAAAAGATTTTATTTTTCCTTCACATAGGGAGCTCAGTTTGGCTGGATATGAAATTCTGGGTTGAAAGTTCTTTTCTTTAAGGATGTTGAATATTGGCCCCCACTCTCTTCTGGCTTGTAGAGTCTCTGCCGAGAGATCTGCTGTGAGTCTGATGGGCTTCCCTTTGTGGGTGACCCGTCCTTTCTCTCTGGCTGTCCTTAGCATTTTCTCCTTCATTTCAACCCTGGTGAATCTGATGATTATGTGCCTTGGGGTTGCTCTTCTTGCAGAATATCTTTGTGGTGTTCTATGTATTTCCTGGAGTTGAGTATTGACCTGTCTTGCTAGGTTGGGGAAATTTTCCTGGATAATATCCTGAGGAGTGTTTTCCAGCTTGGATTCATTCTCTTCATCACATTCTGGTACACCTATCAAATGTAGGTTGGGTCTCTTCACATAGTCCCACATTTCTTAGAGATTTTGTTCATTCCTTTTTGCGCTTTTTTCTTTAATCTTGGTTTCTCATTTTATTTCATTGAGTTGATCTTCGACTTCTGATATTCTTTCTTCTGCTTGGTCAATTCGGCTGTTGAAACTTGTGCATGCTTCACGAAGTTCTCGTGTTGTGTTTTTCAGCTCCTTCACTTCATTCATATTCCTCTCTAAGTTGTCCATTCTTGTTATCAATTCCTCGAATCTTTTTTCAAGGTTCTTAGTTTCTTTGCACTGATTTAGAACATGTTCTTTTAGCTCACTGAAGTTTCTCATTATCCACTTTCTGAAGTCTGATTCCGTCATTTCGTCACACTCATTCTCCGTCCAGCTTCGATCCCTTGCTGATGAGGAGTTTTGGTCCTTTGTAGGGTGTGAGGTGTTATGGTTTCAGGTGTTTTCCTCCTTTTTGCGCTGGTTTCTTCCCATCTTTATGGATTTATCCACCTGTCATCTTAGTAGTTGCTGATTTTTCAATTGGTCTCTGTGTGGATGCTGAGATTGTTGATGATGAAGTATTTCTGTTACTTAGTTTTCCTTCTAATGGTCTAGCCCCTCTGCTGTATGAGTGCTGAGGTCCACTCAAGGCCCTGCTTGTCTGGGGTACACCTGTAGCAGCTGTGGAACAGTGAGGGATGCTACCAGTTTCTTCGTCTGCTGTCTTTGTTCCAGAATGATGCCCACCAAATGTCAGTCTGATTAGTCCTTTTTTGGGGTGACTCTTTGGATATACAGGGGTCAGGGAGCTGCTTGAGGAGACGGTCTGTGCTTTATAGGAGCTCCAGTGCTGAGCTGTGAGCTCCGTTGTTCATTCAGGGTTGTTGGGAGGATGTGTTTATGTCTGCTGCAACAGAACTCATAAAACAACCTCCCTTTTTTCCCCTTTAGATGCTCTGTCTCAGGGAGTTGGGGCTTTCTTTATGAGTATCTGTTGCACTGTCCTGCCCCACTAGGAGGCAATCTATTCACTATTTGCCTGCCAGGGCTCCACCCTGCTAGCGCGGGTCCGCCCTGTTGCTGCTGGGCTCCGTTCTGCTGTGGAGCGCTCCCCCCTGCTGGCGGAGTCTCTCTGTTATGGCAGGTTGCCTCGGCAATGGCAGGCTGTGTCAGCCCTGGCCGGTACTTCAGTAGATGTGGATTGCGTCTGTAGTGGTGGATGCCCCTCCCCCACCGGGCTGCACCGTCCTAGATGCCGGCAGCAAAACTCTCAGCCCTGAGCACCTCCAATCACCGCCCTGCTTGTCCCCATGAGGGTGGGACCCGCCGAGCCCAATCACCCAGCTCCCTTCCTCAGAGTCTGTCCTCTCTCTCTCTCTTCCTCTCCCCAAGCTGAAAGGTCGACTCTCTCCCTGGCACCCCAGTAGCCTGCCGACAGGGCACTGGGATCCATGCAATCTCCCGTGCCGCTGCCCACTGCACCGGCTCAGATCACGCTTCCCAGGAATCTCCTGGTCTGGCTCATTGTCCAAGTCCCATTCAATCAGATGGACACACCAATCTGCCCTTCCAAATCTCAGATTACCAGTTTAACAGGGCACCCAGATCAGTGAGTTCCATGCCGGGTCCCACTGCAGTGGTGGCCGAAGCGGCTGCGTGAGCCGGCTGTGCTAGCTGGCTGCGCTAGCGTCCCATGTCTCTCCCACACCTGGGACTTTCAACGCTCTGTGGGCAAAAAAGGTCCATCCGAGAATGCGGCTAGGACTCACCCTCTGCTCCTTCACTGAGAGCAGCAATCCTGAGTCGCCTCTACGACGCCATCTTGGAAGCCCCCTGTTTTCATACTTTTTAATAATTACCATTTTAACTGGCTTGAGATGTTATCTCATTGTGGTTTTGATTTGCATTAATGCATTAATGATGAGCTTTCTTAAAAATATGTTTGTTGGCTGCATAAATGTCTTCTTTTGTGAATTGTCTGCTCATATCCTTTGCCCACTTTTTGATGAGATTCTTTTTCTTGTAAACTTGTTTGAGATCCTTGTAGATTCTGGATATTTGACCTTTGTCAAATGCATAGATTGCAATAATTTTGTCCCATTCTCTAGGTTGCCTGTTCACTCTGATGATAGGCTTTTGTTTTGTTTTGTTTTGTTGCTGTGTAGAAGCTCTTCAGTTTAATTAGATCCCATTTATCAATTTTGGCTTTTGTTGCAATTGCTTTTGATATTTTAATCATGAAGTTTTTGCCCATGCCTATGTCCTGAATGGTATTGCCTAGGTTTTCTTCTAGAATTTTATGGTTTTAGGTTTATGTTTAAGCCTTTAACCTGTCTTGAGTTAATTTTTGTATAAGGTTTAAGGAAGGCTTTCAGTTTCTGTTTTCTGCATATGACTAGCCAGTTTTCCCAGCATCATTCATTATATAGGAAATCCTTTTCCCTTTGCTTGTTTTTGTCAAGTTTGTTGAAGATCAGATGCTTGTAGATGTGTGGTATTATTTCTGAGGCTTCCAATCTGTTCCATTGGTCTATATATCTGTTTTTGGTATGAGTACCATGCTGTTTTTGTTACTATAGCCTTTTAGTATAGTTTGAAATCAGGTAGTGTGATGCTTCCAGGTTTTTTCTTTTTGCTTAGGATTGTCTTGGCTATATGGGCCTTTTTGGTTCCATATAAAATTTAAAGTAGTTTTTTCTAGTACTGGGAAGAAAGTCAATGGTAGCTTGATGGGAATAGCATTGAATCTATAAAGTACTTTGGGCAGTATGACAATTTTCAGGATACTGATTCTTCTTATCCATGAGCATGGAATATTTTTCTATTTGTTTGTATTCTCTCTTATTTTCTGGAGCAGTGGTTTGTAGTTCTACTTGAAGAGGTCCTTCATGTTCCTTGTAAGTTGTATTCCTAGGTATTTTTTTCTGTTTGTAGCAATTGTGAATGGGAGTTCACTCATGATTTGCCTCTCTGCTTATCTGTTATTGGTTTATAGGAACATTTGTGGTTTTTGGACATGGATTTTGTATCCTGAGATTTTGCTGAATTCTTTATCAGCTTAAGGAGTTTAGGGGCTGAGACAATGGGATTTTTATATATTCAATCATGTCATCTGCAAACAGAGACAATTAGACTTTCTCTCTTCCTAATTGAATACCCCTTTATTTCTTTATCTTGCCTGATTTCTCTGGCCAGAAATTTCAAAACTTTGTTGAATAGGAATGGTGAGAGAGGGCATTCTTGTCTTGTGCCAGTTTTCAAAGGGAATGCTTTCAGCGTTTACCCATTCAGTATGATATTTACTATGGGTTGGTTATAAATAGGTCTTATTATTTTGAGATACATTCCATCAATACCTAGTTTATTGAATTTTTAGCATGAAGGGTGTTGAATTTTATCAAAGGCCTTTTCTGCATTTACTGAGATAATTGTGGTTTTTGTCATTGGTTCTGTTTATGTAGTGGATTGCATTTATTGATTTGTGTATGTTGAACCAGCCTTGCATCCCAGAGATGAAGCTGACTTGATCATGGTGGATAAGCTTTTTGATGTGCTGCTGGATTTGGTTTGCCAGTATTTTATTGAGAATTTTCACATTAATGTTTATTAGGGATATTGCCTGAAATTTTCTTTTTTTGTTGTACCTCTGCCAGGTTTTGGAATCAAGATGCTGCTGGCCTCATAAAATGAGTTAGGGAGGATGCCCTCTTTTTTATTGTTTGGAATTGTTTCAGAAGGAATGGTACCAGCTCCTCTTTGTACCTCTTGTAGAATTTGGATGTGAATCTATCTGGTCTGGGCTGTTTTTGATTGGTAGGTGATTAATTACTGCCTCAGTTTCAGAACTTGTTATTTGTCCATTCAGGCATTTGACTTCTTCCTGGTTTAGTCTAGAGAGGGATTTATCAATTTCTTCTAGATTTTCTATTTTTTTTTTGTTTGTTTTGTTTTTTGCTTAGAGGTGTTTATAGTATTCTCTTACAGTAGTTTGTATTTCTGTGGGATCAGTGGTGATATTCCCTTTGTTATTTTTTATTGTGTGTGTTTGGGTTCTTCTCTCTTTTCTTTTTTATTAGTCTGGTTAGCAGTCTATCTACTTTATTCATCTTTTCAAAAAACTAGCTGCTGGATTCATGGATTTTTTGAAGGATTTTTGTGTCTCTATCTCCTTCAGTTCTGCTCTGATGTTAGTTATTTCTTGTCTTCTGCTAGCTTTTGAATTTGTTTGCTCTTGTTTCTCTAATTCTTTTTTTTTTCACCTTTTTTTTTAAAATTTTTATTGCATTATAGGTTTGGGGGTACATGTGCAGAACGTGCAAGATAGTTGCATAGGTACACATATGGCTGTGTGCTTTGCTGCCTTCCTCCCCTTCACCCACACTTGGTAGTCATCCCCAGGTCATCCCCCCCAGCCCCCCCTGCTGTCTCTAATTCTTTTAACTGTGATGTCAGCCTGTTGATTTTAGATCTTTCCCACTTTCTGATGTGGGCATTTAGTGCTATAAATTTCCCTCTAAACATCACCTTAACTGTGTCCCAGATATTCTGGTATGTTGTCTCTTTGTTTTCATTGGTTTCAAAGAACTTCATTATTTCTGCCTTAATTTCATTATTCCCATAGTCATTTAGGAGCAAGTTGTTTGGTTTCCATGAAATTGTGTGGTTTGAGTGAGTTTCTTAATCTTGAGTTTTAATTTGATTGCACTGTGGTCTGAGAGGCTGTTTGTTACAATTTCTGTTTTTCTGCATTTGCTGAGGAGTGTTTTACTTCCAATTATGCAGTCAAATTTTGAGTAGATGCTATGTGGTGCTGAGAAGAATGTATATTCTGTTGATTTGGGGTGGAGAGTTCTGTAGATATCTATTAGGTCCACTTGGTACAGAGCTGAGTTCAAGTCCTGAATATTCTAGTTCATTTTCTGTCTCAATTGATCTGTCTAATATTGACATTGGTGTGTTAAAATCTCCCACTATTATTGTGAGAGAGTGTAAGTCTTTGCAGGTCTCTAAGTACTTGTTTTATGAATCTGGGTGCTCCTGTACTGGGTACATATATATTTAGGATAGTTAGGTCATCTTGTTGCATCGATCCCTTTACTATTATGTAATGTCTTTCTTTGTCTTTTTTTATCTTTGCTGGTTTAAAGTCTGTTTTATCAGAGACTAGGATTGCAACCCCTGCCTTTTCTTGCTTTCCATTTGCTTGGTAAATATGTCTCCATCCCTTTATTTTGAGCCTGTGTGTGTCTTTGCAGATGAGATGGGTCTCCTGAATACAGCACACCTATGGGTCTTGACTCATTATCCAGTTTTTCAGTCTGTTTCTTTTAATTGGCAAGTTTAGCCCATTTACATTTAAGGTTAATACTGTTATGTGTGAATTTGATTTGTCATCACAATGCTAGCTGGTTATTTTGCACATTAGTTGATGCAGTTTCCTCATAGTGTCTCTAGTCTTTATATTTTGGTGTGTTTTTGTAGTGTCTGGTACCAGTTTTTCCTTTCCATATTTACTGCTTCCTTCAGGAGCTCTTTTAAGGTAGACCTGGTGGTGACAAAATCCCTCAGCATTTGCTTGTCTGTAAAGGATTTTATTTCTCCTTTGCTTATGAAACTTAGTTTGGCTGGATATGAAATTCTGGGTTGAAAATTCTTTTCTTTAAGAATGTTGAATATTGGGCCCCACTCTCTTCTGGCTTTTAGTGTTTCTGGAGAGAGATCTGCTTTTTGTTTGATGGGCTTCTCTTTGTAGGTAACCTGACCTTTCTCTCTGATTGCTCTTAACATTTTTTCCTTTGTTTCAACCTTAGAGAATCTGATGATTATGTGTCTTGGGGTTGCTTTTCTTGAGGAGTATCTTTGTGGTATTCTCTGTGTTTCCTGAATTTGAATGTTGGCCTGTCTGCCTAGGTTGGGGAAGTTCTTCTGGATAATATCCCAAAGTGTGTTTTCCAACTTGGTTTCAGTCTCCCCATCACATTCTGAACCCCAATTAATTGTAGGTTTGGTCTTTTCACTAAGTCCCCTATTTCTTGGAGGCTTTGTTCATTCCTTTTCAGTCTTTTTTCTCTAATCTTGTCTTCATGCCTTATTTCATTAAGTTGATCTTCAATCTCTGATATCCTTTCTTCCACTTGATCAATTTGGCTTTTGATATTTGTGTATGCTTCACAAAATCCTTATGCTGTGTTTTTCTGCTCCATCAGGTCATATATGTTCTTCTCTAAACTGATTATTCTAGTTAGCAGTTCCTCTTACCATTTTTCAAGGTTCTTAGCCACCTTGCATTGGGTTAGAACATGTTCCTTTAGCTCAGAGGAGTTTGTTATTACCCACTTTCTGAAGCCTACTTCTGTCAGATCCGCAAACTCATTCTCTGTCCAGTTTTGTGCCCTTTCTGGAGGGGAGTTGTGATCATTGGGAGGAAAAGAGGCATTCTGGTTGATGGAATTTTCAGCATTTTTACCCCGTTTTTTCCTCATCTTTGTGGATTTATCGAACTTTGATCTTTGAGGCTGATGACTTTTAGATGGGGTTTCTGTGTGTGGGTATCCTTTTTGTTGATGTTGATGTTATTGATTTCTGTTTGTTGGTTTTTCTTCTAACAGTCAGGCCTCTCTTCTGCATGTCTATACAGTTTGCTGGAGGTCCACTCCAGACCCTGTTTGCCTGGGTATCACCAGCAAAGGCTGCAGAACAGCAAAGACTACTGCCTGCTCCTTCCTCTGGAAGCTTCATCCTAGAGGGGCACCAGCCTGAACTGTCCTGCATGAGGTATCTGTCAACCCCTGTTGGGAGGTTGCTCCTGGTTAGGAGGCACGGGGATCAGGGATCCACCTGAGGAGGCAGTCTGTCCCTTAGCAGAGCTTGAGTGCTGTGCTAGAGAACCCCTCACATCAGGATCTGCTGTTCTCTTCCAAGCCAGCAGGCAGGAATGTTTAAGTTCACTGAGGCTGTGCTGCCTACAGCTGCTTCTCCCCCCCAGGAGCTCAGTCCCAGGGAAATGGGAGTTATATTTATAAGCCCCTAGCTGGGGCTGCTGTCTGTCTTTCAGAGATGCCCTGCCCCAGTGAAGAGGAATTTAGAGAGGCAGTTGCCCCTCCCCCAACCAAGCTGGTTCATCCCAGGTCTACTTCAGACTACTGTGCTGGCAGCAAGAATTTCCAGCCAGTGGTTCTTAACTTGCTGACTCCATGGGAATTGGGCCTGCTGAGCAAGGTCAGTTGGCTCCCTGGCTTCAGCTCCCTTTCCAGGGAAGTGAATTGCTTTCTCCCTGAAGTTCTGGGTACCGCTCAGTGGGAAATGCAAAAATCACCTGCCTTCTGTGTTGGTCTTGCTGGGAGCTGTAGACTGCAGTTGTTCCTATTCTGCCATCTTGCCAGGTCCTGAATACAACAGTCTTAACTCCTAAGAAGCATCAGTCTGTGTTTCTGAAGATCTTCTCTAAGAATTCTATGTTCTGGTAAAACGTCACATAACAAAAAATAATTTTCTATTTCTTTAAATGGAGCAATGGAATTAATTCTTATCACACTACAAAAATCTGTGATGTGCTGTTCAGTGAAACTTTTTCTCCAACATAAATGTAACTTTGCAAGTCAGCAACCAACTTGATATCAGCTATGATGACATTATATTCAACATTCATGTGCTTCAGAAGTTTGTCTTGTTCAGCCACAGGGAAATGTTCTTCACATAAAATACAAGGCACAGATGGAGAACCTTCTAATGCGGTGCTGCCACCTGGACTATCTGGCAGGGAAAGCGGCTCCAGGATACAATACTTACTGTCCCCATAACCTGCACCTCTGACTGTGCTGCAGATCCCATCACGGTCTTCCTCCAGTTCTAAACTTCTTAAATAATTAGTTTTATGTCTTTAATCAATTTCATAAAATTTTTGGCCATTGTTGCCTTTTAAAATAATTGTGCCATGGTATATTTACAGTGAAGGAGGCTGTGCACATGTGGAGGCTATAGCATATATGTTAACTCTACTTTCTGCTGAATTATGTATGAGCCTAAAACTGTTCTAAAAATAAAATCTATAAAAATTGTGTCTGCTTCATTCTTACTCTGCTTCTTTTATAGGATTCCAGTTACATATGTGTTAAATTATTCAACTGTGCTTTATATGTTTATTACACTCTATTATCTTATTTCCATCCTTTTTTTTTTTGCTTCAGTTTACATTTATTTTTGCTCTTATCAATCCTGACTCCATTAGTGTTCAGTTTGTTAAACCCAGGCTATGAGTTCTTAATTTCAGATATTGTATTTTTCATTTGTAGAATACAGACTAGTTTTTATTTTATAGATTCTGGTACTACATTAAAATTTTCAATGTTTTTATTCAATCTGTCCATTTTTTCCCATATGTTCTTTACAATATTTATCATTGTCATTTTAATCTCCTTCTATATTAAACATTAATATCTATAGCATTTGTGGGCCTGCTTCTATTGTCTATTTTTAAACCTGATTATTGCACATATTACCCTTTCTCCTTATATGTTTTTTAATTCCAGATATGCATAAAAGTATCATAGAGAAGAAGATGCTGTATGTTCCACTGGCAAGTATTTAATCTTTTCTCTATAAGGCAGGTAATGTGAAAGGCTGATTCCTTCAATCCAACAAAGATTAGGTTAGGTGTGTGTTGCAGTTTTAGTAAATTGCAATGCACTACTGGAGTGTCTTCTTCTTTGGGCTCATCATCCCATTTTGACTGAGTCCACCATGTTTTGTATCCTCAACCTGGGCACTGTGGAAGATGAATTTCTTTCCTTAAGAAATTTTGAGATTAGCTTTTTAGCCTCTGCTTTCTAGAAAATGTCTTGATGGGGATATGGCTAGTGTTTTTCAAGCAGTTCTTCCTTTTGAAAGACTTTCTGTCTTGAACACCATGATATTTACTCTGCCTTTTAGAAGCTTATGACTGATATTTTCCACTTTCCCCACAGGCCCAAAACTCAATAAACATCTCATGAGGAAACTTGTCATATGTTATGGGTTTCTCAAATTTTCAAACTGTCATGACAACCTCCACAACTACCAAGAGATCCACTGGTTTCTTTTTCCCACCCATTCAGTCCCTCCCTCTACCTGCATCAAGTTCGACCCTTAATGAAGGCTTTGAATTAGCAAATTTCCTGGGGGATGGGGGGAAGAAAATTGGTTGCTAGCAAAATCTTATTTAAAAGGGGTCTCCTTCTTCTGGGATACTGTTTAGTCCTTGCTTCTGCATTACTCTGATGTCCTTAAACACATGACTTTTGTCATTTATTTATTTATCCCCCAATGCAGCATTTGGAGCATTGGCTTAATAAGACATTTTAAATTTACTCATTACACACACACACACACACACACACACACACACACACACACACACACACAATTTTAAGGGGAAAAAAAGGCATGCCTGTACTTGCCAGTGACAAGGATTTTTAAAATGCTTTACTTGGTGTTTGCATACAGAAATGTACCTTTGGAGTTTATAGTTTTTTTCATGTTTTAACCTATTTGAAACCACCACCTTTCTACTTTGTTAATAAGAGCTTGGGAAGAAAATCACATATAGTAGGCTTTGGCCTTAAAAATGAACTGTGTTAAACAGGAGACTGTTAAGGAATAATTTTTGAAAATTAAGACTTATCTCTTGTCTGAATACTATAGTAAGCATGTGTCAAAGATTTCTTAATTCATTATCAAGGGAATCAACAAGATGGTAAAGCTGGTTCAAACAAGAATTTGAGAAATCTGAGATATATAGTTAACTAGTCAAAGGAAAGCTAAAATGAGTTTTCTAATAGATACAGTGTTTAATGTCTTACACGGTAAGAAAACCACAACCACTGGCATTACCTTTACTTCCAGAGAGAAATCCAAACATTAACACCTAATTTTATGGAATTTAAGCCCTAATTAAGAGTAAAGAGTAAGTCAAGCAGCAACAACATCTTCTAAATAATTCAATAATTCTTGAAAAGGGCTGTTGCACAATAATTTAGAGTGACATTAAAAACGTATATATTCAGATTTTTATCTTGCTCTAAAGTACAGAAAAATTTTCTTAGAATAATTTATAAAGTGAAGCAAACTACCCAGAAATATTATTTGCATTCAGAAATTTTTAAAAATGTGGCATTACTACATATGTTCCCTCAACTTACAATGCTTTGACTTACAAGTTTTCACCTTTACAATGGTGTGAAAGCAATGTGCATTCAGTAGAAATGGGTATGATGCTCTTGCACTATTGGACAGCTTGCAGCAAGCTGTAATTCCTAGTCAGCTGCATGATCACAAGGGCAAACATCCCACACTCTACAGTGTACTGTTTTGTCAGATGATTTTGCCCAAACATAGGCTAACATAAGTGTTCTAAGCCATTTAAGGCAGGCAAGGCTAAGCTATGATGTTCAGTAAGTTAATTGTATTAAATGCATTTTAACTTATGGTATTATATATTTATACATATATATATGGGAGTTTATTAATTATTATTTGTATATATATTTTATTGCATCTTAGGTTCTGGGGTACATGTAAAGAACATGCAGGATTGATGCATAGGTACATACATGGCTATGTGGTTTGCTGCCTCCATCCGCATCACCTATATCTTGCATTTCTCCCCATGTTATCCCTCCCCAACTCCCTATCTGCCAACGTCCCTCCCCTAGACCTCAGTGTGTGATGCTCCCCTCCCAGTGTCCATATGTTCTCATTGTTCAACACCCACCTATGAGTGAGAACATGTGGTGTTTGATTTTCCATTCTTGTGTCAGTTTGCTGAGAATGATGGTTTCCAGGTTCATCCATGTCCCTGCAAAGGACACAAGCTCATCGTTTTTGATTGCTGCATAATATTCCATGGTGTATATGTGCCACATTTTCCCTGTCCAGTCTATCATCAATGGGCATTTGGTTGGTTCCAGGCCTTTGCTATTGTAAACAGTGCTGCAATGAACATTCGTGTGCATGTGTCCTTATAGTAGAACAATTTATAATCCTTTGGATATATACCCAGTAATGGGATTGCTGGGTCAAATGGAATTTCTATTTCTAGGTCCTTGAGGAATCGCCACACTGTCTTCCACAATGGTTGAACTAATTTACATTCCCACCAACAGTGTAAAAGTGTTCCTATTTCTCCACATCCTCTCCAGCATCTGTTGTCTCCGGTCATTAGAAAAATGCAAATCAAAATTACGTTGAGATACCATCTCACGCCAGTTAGAATGGTGATCATTAACTTATGGTATTTTTAACTTGTGATGGGTTTATCTGTACATAACCCTATCATACATTGAGGAATAGCTATATAAATATTGAGAGATGATCTAGAGACCCTCCACCCACCCCACCCCCAGCCATAATCTCTGATGACAACTTAAACTGCCATGTGACAAGGGCCTTAGGTCTAGGGAAATGAAGGATATTACTTATTTTACTGTTAAACCTTTACATTGTGTAAGCCTGGAAAAATATGTACTTTATGCAAAAATGACCTTAGAAGAGGGATAACCTTCCTTGTATCTTCTGAACATTTTACCCAAATGCAAAGATTGGAGGGACAATGATAGATACAAACTTCTCTGTGTAAGGAATAAATTACATGAACCAAGTTAAATAATGTATAAATGTGGTTGCTACAAATGAAGGCAAGGTTATGCCTATTCTAACAATTTTCCAATAGATTTATAGGGAAAGGAAACTTTATCTGTAAGAAAAATAGAAAAGAACATAACTTTCATAATATATTTTTAATCTCAGAGAATTGATTGTACTGAAGAAAGTTATCTGAAGAGGTACATAACAGAATCATTGAAGCTGAGAATTATTCCCACATCCGTCAGTCCCTGACTAAATCATTTAAATTTTCAAGCCAGATTTTATGCCTAAGAGTGAGCATTAATTAGAAAAACCAATGTTATTGCAAAGCCAGATGAATAACTTATGCCTAGCATAGATCTGCTAAAGTAATTTCAACCATGTGTTGGGGTATCAGTAAATGACTTAAATCAGAAGGCAAAACAAAGTTGACCTTCATAGCTTCAGAGGGATTTAATGAGTTTAAGATTCTTTCTTTTGAATTAGGAGGTGCTACAGGACTTTTTTTACTGATAGGTAAGAAAGATAGAATTCTGTGATAGAATTCTTGTATTAAAGACGTTAAATGACATCTGAATTACTTGTGTATTGTCTTAAGCATTACCAAAGTTGCTGGTAGTTTTGAATATAAAGTTTCTTGTATGTTTCAGATGCCTTAAAATATATTTGGGTTGCAGAATGGCGAGGGGAAAAGTAGAACCCCTTTAAAGTTAAATGAAAATAAAATCCCTTCAAAGGTACTGATTAACAGAGGTTAATATACAGTTTAAGCTAGGGGTCCCTAACCCCTAGTCTGCAGACTCATACTGATTGCAGCTGGTTAGGAACCGGGCTGCACAGCAGGAGAGGAGCAGCGAGCCAGCTTTACTGCCTGAGCTCCGTCTTCTGTCAGATTAGACACGACATTAGGTTCTCACAGGAGTCCGGACCCTACTGTGAACTGCACATGCCGGGGATCTAGGTTGTGTGCTCCTTATGAATCTAATGCTTGATGATCTGAGGTGGAACAGTGTCATCCTAAAACTGTCCCTCATCCCCCAACCCCTAAATCCATGGAAAACCTGTCTTCCACGAAGCTGGTCTGGTGCCAAAAAGGTTGGGGACCACTGGTTTAAGTCCTCAGATAGTCAAAATAACTGAAAAATATAAAAAAAACTACATTATCTACCAAGTGAAGTAATTTTGTAATATTTTTGACCTTATAAACAGTCTTTGACCTAGGAATTGGCAATGAGAATTGGTATGGGTGACTGCCTTTAGTCAATTCTCATGGTTATTATTCTGCTTTACAGCTCTACCCAAATACAGTATCCATTCCTAAGATTTGCAGTTTGAGGAACTTGATTCATCCAGGAATGACTAGATTATATCGGTTCATGTTAATCAAATTCACAAGATACTGTTTTCATGAACAAGAACATCAACTTCTTCATTATAACTTTCTCATTTCTAGCCTGAGTGGAGAATACTTACCCCTTAAATATTGATGTTCTATGATTCTGAATGCTTCTATCAAATAAAAAAAAAAAGATTTTTACTAACCCTTCTTATTTAACATAGTTGAAAAACTTCTAAAGAAAATATGAGAAAAAGAAAGCAACAATATGTATTTTTAATCCACCTGAACCAAACGGATTTTATTCTAGGAATGTAATCAAGATTTCATAATAGGAAATATTTTTCTATTTAGAGAAAATTATTTATCTTTCTTAATGTAAATAAGTCACTTAAAACATCACAATCATCTCAACAGATGCCAAAAAGACATTTAATAAAATCAAAGTCATTCCTAATATATTCTCTGCAAGAAAAGAAGTAAACAGTAACCTTCTTAACATGGTAAAGAGTACTTATTTTGAACCCTCAGTAAATAACATATTTTAAAGTAAAACCCAAAAGGCATATTCATTAAGAGTAGACATAATACTACCATACCATTATTACTTAACATTGCATAGGAAGTTCTGGTCAGTGCAATAAAGATGAACCAGAAATAAACTTTTATTATTTTCAAATTATATTCTTAGATATCAAGAAATCCCATTAGAATCTCCAAACCCATTAGAATTACTATGATTTTTATTAAAACACTAAGTCCAGGAAAAATGTATATACAAAGGCTTGTGGGAAAAAATATCCTAAGCTATTAATAATAACTAAAGGGTCGTTAAGAGTTAGAGTGTTGAAAGGGAGAGAAATGGGACTGAAGTAGATGTGGAAAATTCCTTAGCAAAGACCTAAGGGCTAGAGGAAGCACTTCCTTGATATTGCCAAGTGAAGGAAATTCAATATGCCTGTTAATTTGTATAAGATTTGATACAATTCCAGACAAAACTTGGTGGGATATTTTGGAACTGCACTAGTTATTTTAAAAGTTTGTTCTGGATAAAGAAACTGCTACTATTATAAAAAGTGAGGTTAAAAAATAAGTTTGAGGACTGAGTGTATAATATGATCCAACTTGTGAAAATAGAGGAGGAGAATAACCATTATATGTGTTTTTATTTATAATGTGTACATATGTGTGTGTTTGTACATATACACATACATACAGTTTCTGGAAAAATACAACAAAATGTTAACAGTGGTCCCCAACAAGCAGAACTGAGAATTTAAAGGGACACAGGAGAAGCTGTTTTCTTTTTGCTTTATCCCCTTTATATTATTTACACTGTTTCTATGACCATGTTATACTGTTGTAATTTTTTTTAGGTTCTTTATATTGGTGTTTTAAGACATAGGCAATCAATGAAAAATCCTCACTAGATGTATTTTTATACGGAAAGCAACAAAATAATATCTTATCAGATGGTATTCAAAAATACCTACTAGACATTAAAGCACATTGTAACAGTGCAGTTATAAATACCTTTATACTTTTTGGTGCAAGATAGCCCTGAAATAAACTTGAATATAATATGAATCCAATGTACATAAAAGACATATAATCAATGGAAAAAGACAGAGTTATTCAATAAATTATGTTGGAGCAATTGTTTAGCAGTTTGGGGGGAAAATGCTATAGATTTTCACTTCACATCAAGCATCAAAATAAATTTCAGATGGTTTGAGTTAAATATCTAAAAACAAATCAAAACATAGGAAAAGGAAAAGTTAGTATTTGTCAAATTTTTAGAAGAAGGCAGCCAAAATCTAATGAAAAAAGTAAATATTTAACCGTGTGAATGTTAAAAACTTCTGTTTATCCCCCCTCCAAAAAAACCCGCAGTTAAAATTAAGAGACAAACAAGCCTGGAAGAAAAAAAAAATCACAATTAATTTGGTAATTTTGATATAAATTTGGCAAAATACTAAGACTTAAATTGATATACAAAGGGATGAATTCACAGAAAAGAAAACATGTCTCCAGCAAATATGGGGAATGTTCTTCCTCATAGAAATCAGAAAACTTTAAATTAAGACAACTTTCTATTTTTCGCTTATGAATTAAACAGATTTTTAACAATTGATAATGTGGTTTCTAATATTAATGAGACTTCATTTATTGCAGATGGAAATGTAAATTAATAAAAATCTTTTAGAAGACATTTTGGCAATGTGTCAAATGCCCTAAAAATGTTTATGTCTTTTGACCTAGTAATTACACTTCTTTTTGTTTCTTTTCTAATGAGAGTTAGGGTCTTGCTATGTGGCCCTGGCTGGCATTTGAACTATTGACCTCAAGTGATCTTCCTGCCTTAGCCTCCCACAGTGCTAGGTTACAGGTGTGAGCCACAATGCCCATCCTAATTTCCATGAATATATCCTAAAGAAGTAATCTTAAATATTGTATTAAAACTTTGTTCATGAAACTTAATCAAAACGTTCTTTCAAAGGGTGTTCAGCAATCAGAGACTGGCTAAGTAAACTATGATATTATCTGGAAAGAATATTATATTACCATTTTATCAAGTGTATGTGATCACATGTACAAATGTCTGTGTTATATAATATTAACTAAAAATAAGGAATATAAATTATATTATTAAATAATAGTATTACTATTATTATTGTGTTAAATAAGGAAATATATAGGAATAAGACTGGAAGGAAACATAATTGTTGACTAGTTCTGCAGACAAATTGAACTCATTCCTCTCTCCAATCATGCCTCTTTACGAGTATTTCCAGTTCTACTTGATGGCCCTACTATCCACTATGCATCCTACATTGCTGTAGATGTTTTGCTTTCTAAATATATCCTATCCCGCCCCCCCCGCCATCCTCCCTGCCAATGGCTTGACCTTTTTTTCCAAGTTCTGATCTTCTCCCACAGGACTTAAGCGGTGCCCGCATTTGGTCTCTCTGTTTTGACTATTGTTGGTTATTGATTTCCAGCTTAATTTTACTGTGGCAAGAGAGTATTTTCTGTATGATTTTAATCATATTAGATTTGTTGAGACTTGCTTTATAGCTCAATTTCATATAACATTCCTTGTGTGCTTGAAAATATTGTGCATATTCAGTAATAATCTTTTATTTAGATTGAGCTTGCTCATTGTATTCAAGTCTGCTGTATATTCATGGACTATTTTGTATTCTTTTGTATACATTTTTGAGAGGTGCATTAAAAATGTTCCATT
Source organism: Saguinus oedipus (assembly GCA_031835075.1). Taxonomy (NCBI): domain Eukaryota; kingdom Metazoa; phylum Chordata; class Mammalia; order Primates; family Cebidae; genus Saguinus; species Saguinus oedipus. Next base: position 51,829,620 of record CM063176.1, read on the forward strand.
ATGTTTTTAGATTTAATGAAATTTTGCTTTACACATTGTGAGACTATGTTATTGGCATTATATGAATTTAAAGTGCTTGTATCTTCCTGGCCAACTACAGTTTTCTCATAATGAAATGTTCCCCTTTATCTTTAATAATACTTTCTGCCTTTGCATTTATTTGTTTGAGATTAATATAGTTACAGCTACACTAATGTTTTGGGGAGGAATTTAATATTTGTATGGTATTTTTAATAATTCTTCTATTTGAGTCTTATTGTTTAAATGTGTTTTATATAAACACCATATAGTAGTTATATTTTGTTATTTTACCCAGCCTGAATCTATGTCTTTTACCTACAGCATTGTGTATTAAATCTATCATGTTATTTTGTGATTTCTACTTTTTCCATCTTTTCTATGTTTCTTTTTCTCTCCTTTCTTGACTTCTTTTTGAACACTTAAAAACAATCTTTTTATGTCATTTCTTTTTTAGTTTGAAAGTTATCCATTAGGTTCCTCTTTTCTTAGTAGTGGTACTAGAAATTTCATAATTTATAACTAACTTTTCAAAGTGTAGAGTTAGTCAATACCTTTACATTCCTCCAGAATAATGTAAATTTCTTAGAACACATCAAGATCATTTTCTCCCACCTTCACTTATATGTTATTGAATATTTTAATTCTGTATTATAACTTTCTTTATCTCACATTATTTTATCTCTTTTAAATCATTATTCATTTAAATTTACCCACATATATGCAGTTCTTTTTGCTCTTTATGCCTTTTTGTATCTCATACCTTCTGTGAGATTACTTTCCTTTGCCTGCAGTAAGTCCTCTAAAATTTTCATTAGTGTGGGAGTGCTAGTTGCACTCTCTCGATTTTCATGTCTCTAATTGTTTTTACTTTACCTTCACTCTCAAAAATGTTTTCTCTTAGTACGTAGAATTCTAGGTTGGCAGTTATTGCCTTTAAGAACAGTCAAAGATGTCTCCTGACTTCTACGGTTACTCTTGAAAAATCAGTCATAAGCATAACAGTTGTGCTTTTGAATGTGATATTTTACATGTGGCTCCCTTTAAGATGTTATCTTTGGTGTTCTGCATTTTCACGTGATGTACCTAGATGGTGATTTCTTTTTATTTGTCCAATTTGTTCTATTTAAATCTGGGAATTGTTGTCTTTCATGAGTTATGGAAAATTCATAGCCATGTTTTTTTCAAATACTTCATTGCCTCTGTTTATTCTTTCTTTTCTTTCCTTCTGGGATTCTGATACATGTGTATTAGAATGTTTTAAAATTTTTCTTTCACATTTTATGTCCTTTTTTTTTTTTGACACAGAATCTTGCTTTGTTGCCCAGTATGAAGTGCAATGATGTGATCTCGGCTCACTGCAACCTCTGCCCCCAGAGTTTGAGTGATTCTTCTATCTCAGCTTTCCAAGTATTTGGGATTACAGGGGCCCACAACCATGCCTGGATAATTTTTGTATTTTTAGTAGAGATGGGGTTTCACCATGTTGATTAGGCTGGTCTTGAACTCCTGACCTCAGGTGATCTGCCTGTCTTGGCCTACTAAACTGCTGGGATTACAGACATAAACCACTGCGCCTGGCTGTCTTTTTGTTTTATATGATATATTCTGAATAATTTTTAAAATATTTTTATTTATTCTTTCTTCAGCTGGCTCTAATCTGCTGATAAACATATCCATTACATTTTAAATTGTGGTTATTATGTATTTTATTTTTTATTTCTGTAAGTTTCTAATTGGTCATTTGGGGTCTGATTTTTACCTTTCTCTACAGAAAGTTTCTGTTTATCTTGTATTTCTTTAAACATAGTAGGCATAGATGGTTTTCAGATTTGCATCTGATGATTCTTATTTCTGAATACTTTGTGCATCTATTTCTTCTGTTGTTTCTGCTGGTTTCATTCATTGTGCCTTGTGTTTTTCCACACTTGCTATTTTGGCAGTGTATGGCTCATGTTTGTGACAATTATTTGTGGGGATTCTTTTAGACCTATAATGTATATGTTTCCTATTGCTGCTGTAACAAATGACCACAAACTTAATGGGTTAAAACAATACACATATATTCTGCTACAGTCCTGAAGTCTGCAATCAGGGTTTCTGCCAGGCTGCATTCTTTCCGGAGACTCTCGGGGAGAATCTGTTTCCTTTTTTCAGCTTCTAGAGGCTGCCTGTATTCTTTGGCCCCTTTCTCACATCATTCAAGCTCTGCTTCCACCATCATGTCTCTTACTTTTAATTCTGATTTTCCCTCTTATAAGGTCCCTTGTGATGACTCTGGGCCCATCTAGGTAATCAGAGATAATCTCTACATCTCAAGACCCTTAACTTGAATTACATCTGGGTACATACCTTAGACCCTAAGGGTATGGCTTTTGGGTTACAATTTAATTTGGGAAAATCTTCTACTAAACTCTCTCCTCCCATTTGGGATTTGACTTCTATCTCCACCACCCTGCAAGTTTGCCAAAAGGGAATTCAAGTTGTGCAGAAAGGACAGAGCCTTCAGGCCTAAAGTGGCTTTGGTGTTAATGGCTTTTCTTCTTTGAATTTCAGCCTTCCCTTGAATTTTGGCCTGCTGGTTCCTTAAAATCTTTTCAATTCTTCAGTACTCTTAAGGAAATTAAAACATATTTTATTGACTATTTTTTGATGTTTTCAGTATGAGCATTAATTTAAATAATTTGCCTGCCATGGCACAAAGTTAAATACCCAAATTCTTTATAATGAATGCATATTAGTTGGGCAACATAAAAAATTACAGGTGAAACCTTAGTATACTTGGAGAACAAACTAAGTAACAAGGTAGCACTTGATTATTACTACAAAATGAAAATAGTAGCAATTAGTTTCCATGAGTTTAGAAGGAAATAAAATCACCATGGATTGAAATAGTTAGAAAAATTGAATGGCAGAAGTACAGTTTAAAGTGCAAGATGGGCCTTTGGATTTTTATGTAATAGATTAAAAAATATTTGATTAATTTATATGACACTGCCTTTATTCAGCTTCTGATGAAATCTGTGTCTGAAAACTATTTTGAGACATGAATCTATGGAGTTTCCATCTCTGTATTTTCCCTCTCCTGTGATCATTGCCTTGGAGGAGGTATGCAGATGAACAAAAAGCAAAAATACTCCACAATTCTTGGTTGCTGCATTCCAAAAGTGTAAGCCCTCAGGAAAACTGAAAGGGGAGGTTAAAAGACAGGGAGACATTTCCTAGGCATAAATGGCATGTTTCAAAAGAATCATGAAAGTACAAAGATGTACCTCAGACTAAAATAGCAACTTCTTGGACTGAGGATAGGAGATAAAAACGAATTCTGTGGGGTCCAGAGATGAGGCACTGGCACATCAGCTACTGCCACTAGGGTGACAGCAGAGAGAAAGAGAGCAGCCAGAGAAAAATGACTCTTGGAGCATTTAGGCAGACAGGACACTAGCAGTCTAAGAAAGATCCCCAGCTACTAAACTGGCATAAAAGTAGCAGAGCACATCTAGAATTGTAGAGAGCATTGGATATAGGACAACAGACTTCAGTGAGAAATGTTTGAATTCCCTTTCTTACCCTCACACTGTGTAAGATACTGAAATTATAGTACAACCCAGGAAGAAGGATATCCCCAAGAATGGTAGAGATCAATTGTCCTGTCAGCACAGTACAATGGAGGCTCAGGACTGAAAAGTTGAAATGTAGAAAAATCAAGTGGTATGTCTTAGCCACACTTGTGACTGATGTTCAAATTACTATATTTTTAGTTCTCACATTTTCTCTAAGTAGCATCCAAGTGCTTACTAGAAATTTCTAGTTGGGTTTTGCATGTAATTTGTCATATTTATAACTATATTTTAGTAATATTTCTACTGAGAGAGAGGCAGATGAGACAATTATTTCTATATTCTCCTTCCTGCAGTTGGGGGAGAAACTCAGAGATAGGGAAAATCCAATTTGAACAGAGTGGTTTTTACTGTTACTTGATGTCAGAATGCTTTGTAATATAGCATAGGACATGGAGGATGCTCTATATTTGACATAATGACCCAAGTTTGCAATAAAGGAAATCAAAGTTATGTCAATAGGAGAACTACAAACTTTTTATACATAGATTATGTTAAAGAAAGTTAAACTTCAAGTTGGATGGGTGCTGTATAATAATTACTTAAATACTAGCCATAACTAGAGTAGAAACTTCCTACCATCAATCTTTTCCCTACTTTTCATGGGATCTGAGATTTAACCTGACTTGCTTGCTAACATCTAAGCCTGACATAGTTTCAGGAATGTTGGCAGAGGACACAAGGCTCCTGGGTGAAAAGCAAAGAACTTAAATTTTTTTTTTTAAATTTATATATTTTAATGGACAAGTGAAATATATGTATATATACTTGTGGTATATAACGTGATGTTTTAATATATGTATATATCATATAATGGCAAATAAAGCTATTTAACATATGTAGTACCTTATATACTTATTTTTTGTGGTGAGTACACTTCCAATATACTCTCTTAGCAATTTTCAATTATACAATATATTGTTATTAACTGTAGTCATCATAATGAACAACAGATATCTTAAACTTATTCTTCCTAACTGAATTTTTTTGTCTTTTGACCAATATCTCCTCAATCTATATAACCCCCTCAGCCTCAGGTAGTGACTGTTTTCTCTGTTTCTGTAAGTTTCACTTCCAAAAGTTCTACATATAAATGAGATCATATGGTATTTTTTCTTCTGTGCTTGGCTTATTTCACTTAACTATGTCCTCTGGGGCCATCCATGGTGTCGCATGTGACAGGGTTTCCTTCCTTCTTAAGTGAATAGTATTCCATTATGTATGTATATGTTTTCTTTATCCATTCATTCATTGACAAACACTTAGGTAGATTCAGTATCTTGGTGATTGTGAATAATGTTGCAGCATGAACATGACAGTGCAAATATCTCTTTGACATATTGATTTCATATTCTTTGAATATATACATAGTAGTCAGATTGCTGTATCATATGATAGTTGAATTTTTAACTTTTTGAGCAATATCCATACTGTTTTCCATAATGGCTATACTATTCATAGTCTCACCAACAGTGACAGTGTACAAGGGTTTTCTTTTCTACATGTTCTTGCCCATGCTTATCTTTTGTCTTTTTTGGTAATAACCATTGTAATAGGTATGAGGTAATATCTCATTTTGCTTTTAATTTGCATTTCTTTGATGATTTTTTTACTGGCTTTCTTTTTACTAGCTTTCACAAGAATTTTCTTTACTAACTAGCTTTGTACTTTTATATGTTTTTTGTGTTACTAATAAGCATATTTTTCTTTCAGTTTGAAGAACTCTCTTTAGCATTTCTTAAAAGACAGGTCTTGGCGTGATAAACTCAGGTGTTTTGTTTGTCTGGGTAAGTCTTCATCTCTGCTTTATTATGGAAGAATACCTCTACCAGATACAGGATTTTTGGTTGGCAGTTTTTTCCTTCAGCACTTTGAATATATTATCTCACTCTCTCTTGGCCTGTAAGGTTTCTGCTGAGATACCCATTGCTAGACTTTTCAGAAATCCCTTAAATATAATTTGCTTCTTTTCTCTTACTGTTTTAGGGATCCTTTCTTTGTCTTTGATTTTTGGCAGTTTGATTATAATGTCTTGGTGTAGTCTTGTTTGTATTGAATCTGATTGGAGACTTTTAACTTTTCTATACCTGCATATGTATGTATTTCACCAGATTTGGAAAGCTTTCTGTTTTTTTTTTTTTTTTTTTTTTTTGAGACGGAGTTTCGCTCTTATCACCCAGGCTGGAGTGCAATGGCGCGATCTCGGCTCACCGCAACCTCCGCCTCCTGGGTTCAGGAAATTCTCCTGCCTCAGCCTCCTCAGTAGCTGGGATTACAGGCACGTGCCACCATGCCCAGCTAATTTTTTGTATCTTTAGTAGAGACGGGGTTTCACCATGTTGACCAGGATGGTCTCGATCTCTTGACCTCGTGATCCACCCGCCTTGGCCTCCCAAAGTGCTGGGATTACAGGCTTGAGCCACCGCGCCCGGCCTCTGTTATTTTTTCTTTTTTTTTTTTTTAAATTGTACTTTGGGCTCTGGGGTGCATGTGCACACCCTGCATCCTGCAGGATTGTTGCATAGGTACACATGCCATGGTGGTTTGCTGTCTCCATCCCCTCCCCCATCACCTATATCAGTCATTTCTCCAGGTGTTATCCCTTCTCAACCTCCCACCCCATGCTGTCCTTCCCCTCCCCTCCCCTCCAACCCCCCACTTACCCCAGTGAGTGTTGTTCCCTTCCCTGTGCCCAGGTGTTCTCATTGTTCATCACCTGCCTATGAATGAAAACATGTGGTGTTTGGTTTTGTGTTCTTGTGTCCATTTGCTGAGAATATTGGTTTCCAGGTTCATCCATGTCCCTACAAAGGACACTAACTCATCCTTTTTATGGCTGCATAGTATTCCATGGTGTATATGTGCCACATTTTCTTTGTCCAGTCTATCGTTGATGGGCATGTGGGTTGTTCCAGGTCTTTGTTATTGTAAACAGCGCCACAATGAACATACGTGTGCATGTTTCTTTATAAAAGAATGATTTATAATCCTTTGGGTATATGCCCAGTAATGGGATTGCTGGGTCAAATGGTATTTCTAGTTCTAGATCCTTGAGGAATTGCCACACATCTTCCATAATGGTTGAACTAATTTGCACTCCCACCAACAGTGTAAAAGTGTTCCTTTTCCTCCACATCCTCTCCAGCATCTGTTGTCTCCAGATTTTTTAATGATTGCCATTCTAACTGGTGTGAGATGGTATCTCAGTGTAGTTTTGATTTGCATTTCTCTAATGACCAGTGGTGATGAGCATTTCTGTCATATGTTTGTTGGCCACTTAAATGTCTTCTTTTGAAAAGTGTCTGTTCATGTCCTTCACCCACTTTTGAATGGGTGTGTTTGCTTTTTTCTTGTAAATCTGCTTTAGTTCTTTGTAGATTCTAGATATTAGCCCTTTGTCAGATGGGTAGATTGCAAACATTTTTTTCCATTCTGTTGGTTGCCAGTTCACTCTAATGACTTCTTTTGCTGTGCAGAAGCTCTTAAGTTTAATTAGATCCCATTTGTCTATTTTGGCTTTTGTTGCCATTGCTTTTGGTGTTTTAGTCATGAAGTTTTTGCCTATGCCTATGTCCTGAATGGTGTTGCCTAGATTTTCTTCTAGGGTTTTTATGGTATTAGTTTTTAGGTTTAAATATTTAGTCCATCTGGAGTTAATTTTTGTATAAGGTTTAAGGAAGGGGTTCAGTTTCAGCTTCTTGAATAAGGCTAGCCAGTTTTCCCAACGCCATTCATTAAACAGGGAATCCTTTCCCCATTGTTTGTTTTTGTCAGGTTTGTGAAAGATCAGATGCTTGTACATGTGTGGCATTGCCTCCATGGCCTCTGTTCTGTTCCACTGATCTATATCTCTATTTTGGTACCAATACTGTGCTGTTTTGATTACTGTAGCCTTGTAGTATAGTTTGAAATCAGGTAGCATGATGTCTCTGGCTTTGTTCTTTTTGCTTAGGATTGTCTTGGCCATGTGGGCTCTCTTTTGGTTCCATATGAAGTTTACGGTGGTTTTTCCCAGTTCTGTGAAGAAAGTCATTGGTAACTTGATGGGGATAGCATTGAATCTGTAAATTTCTTTGGACAGTATCACCATTTTCACATTACTGATTCTTCCTAACCATGAGCATGGAATGTTTCTCCATCTCTTTGTGTCCTCTCTTATTTCCTTGAGCAGTGCTTTGTAGTTCTCCTTGAAGAGGTCCTTTACATCCTTTTTTAGTTGTATTCCTAGGTATTTTATTCTCTTCATAGCAATTGTGAATGGGCATTTGCTCATGATTTGGCTCTCTGTTAGTCTTTTATTGGTGTATAGAAATACTTGTGATTTCTGCACATTGATTTTGTATCCTGAGACTTTGCTGAAGTTGCTTGTCAGTTTAAGGAGATGTTGCGCTGAGATGATAGGGTCCTCTAAATATACAATCATGTCATCTGCAAATAGAGACCATTTGATTTCCTCTTTTCCTAATTGAATACCAATTAGATCATCCAATAGAAAATCAGCAAAGAAACATTGGACTTAATCTGTATTATAGACCAAATAAACCTAATGAATATTTATAGAACACTTCATCCATAGCTACAGAATATAGATTCTTCTCCTCAGCATATGGATCATTCTCAAGGATAGACCATAATGATAGGCCACAAAACTCATATTTAAAAATTTAGAAAAATAGAAATAATACAAATATTTTCTCTGATCACAATAGAAGACAACTAGAAATTAATAAGAACTTTGGAAACTATGTAGATACATGGAAATTATATAATATGATCCTAAATAACCAGCAGATCAATTAAGAAGTTGAGAGAAATTTTAAAATTTCTTGAAACAAATGAAAATGGAAACACAACATATCAAAACCTATGAGGTATAGCAAAATAAGTACTAAGAGGAAAATTTATAGCAATGAATACCTGCATCAAAGTAGAAGAAACATTTCAAAAACACCCTAATGATGCATCATTGTTATTGGTATTTTGTTATTGGTCTTTGTTATTTTTGCTTTTCTAAAAAAGCAAAAGTGGACAAAATACTGTATTAGTAGCAGAAATACATGAAATGGAAATGAAAAGGACAATACAAAAGAACAATGAAAAGAAAAGTTGATTTTTTGAACAGATAAAATTTGTGAAACTTTATTTAGGATAAGAAAAAAGTGAGAAGATCCAAATAAATAAAATCAGAAAAGGAGACATTGCAATCAATACCACAGAAATTCAAAGGATCATAGAGACTACAATGAGCAAGTATATGCCAATAGATTGGAAAACCTAGAGGAAATGGAAAACTTTCTAGTCATATACAGCCTACTAAGGTTGAACCATGAAGAAATCCAAAACCTGACTAGACCAATAACAAGTAATGAGATTGAAGCTATAATAAAAAGTTTTCCAGTAAGGAAAAGCATGGGATTTTATGGCTTTAGTGTTGAATTCTACCAAACACTTAAAGAACTAAGACCAGTGGGGTATGGTGGCTCACACCTGTAATGCCAGCACTTTGGGAGGCCGAGGTGGGCAGATCATGAGGTTAAGAGATCAAGACCATCCTGGCCAATATGGGCAAACACTGTCTCTACTAAAAATATGAAAATTAGCTGGGCGTGGTGGCATACACCTGTAGTCCCAGCTACTTAGGAGGCTGAGGCAGGAGAATTGCTTGAACTCGGGAGGTGGAGGTTGCAGTGAGCCAAGATCCTGCCACTGTACTCCAGCCTGGCGCCTGGAGACAGAGCAAGACTCCGTCTCAAAAAAACAAAAACTAAAAACAAAAAACCAAGACCAATTTTACTCAAACTATTCTAGAAAATAGAAGGAGAGAGAATACTTCCAAACTCATTTTATGAGGCCAATATTACTCTGGAGTGCAGTGGTGCGATCATTATGAAAACAAGAGATTTTGGCTTCTTCCTTTTCATTTTGGATGCCCTTTATTTCTTTCTCTTGTCTGTTTGCTCTAGCTAGGTTTTTCAGTACTATGCTGAATAACAGTTTTTAAAGTGAACATCCTTGTCTTGTTTCAGATCTTAGAAGAACAGTTTTCAGTCTTTCCTCATTCAGTATTATACTAGCTATGGGTCTGTCATAAATGGTTTTTATTGTGTTGAGGTATCTTCCTTCTGTATCCAGTTTTGTGAGGGTTTTTATGAAATGTTGTTGAATTTTATCAAATGTTTTTTCAGCATCTATTAAAATGATAATATGGTTTTTGTCATTCATTCTATCGATGTGATGCATCACATTAATTGATTTGTGTATGTAGAACCATCCTTGCATTCATAGGATAAATCCCACTTTATCCCATGATGGTCATGGTCATGATGAATGATTTTTTTAATATGTTGTTTAATTTAGTTTGCTAGTATCTTGTTGGCAATTTTCTCATAAATTTTCATCAGATACATGAACCTGTAATTTTCTTTCTATGATGTGTCTTTGGTTTTGGTCTCACTCTGTCCCTCAGGCTGGAGTGTGGTGATGTGATCATGGCTGATCCTCCTGGGCTCAAGCTATCCCCCTGCCTTAGCCTCCTGAGTAGCTGAGACCACAGGCATGCACTACCATGCCTGGTTAATTTTTGTATTTTTGTAGAAATCGGGTGTTTCCATGTTGCCCAGACTGTTCTGAAACTCCTGTGGTTCAAGTTAATCAGTAGCATTTCTATATGCCAACAATGAAGAATCTGTAAAAGAAATCAAGAATGTAACCCCATTTACGTTAGCTACAAATACAATTAAATACCTAGGAATAGACTAAAGTAGTAAAATATCTCTGCAATAAAAACTATAAAACACTAATGCAAGAAACTGAGAAGACGAAAAACATAGAAAAATATTCCATGTTCATAGATTGAAAGAATATTGTTTAAATGTCCATATTTCCCAAAGCAATCTACAGATTCATTGCAATCCCTATGAAAACACTGATAACATTCTTCACAGAAATAGGAAAAAATGTCCTAAAATTGATATGGAACCACAAAACACCCAGAATAGCCAAGGTCACCTTAAAGCAAAAAGAACAAAACTGGAGGAATTTTATTACAAGATTCAAATTATATTGCAGAGCTAATGTAATTAAGACACATTGTTCCTGCAAACAGACACATAGACCAAAGGAACAGAACAGAGAACCCAGAAATAAATTTATAAATCTACAGTGAACTCATTTTTGACAAAAATGTCAAGAACATACATTGGGGAAAAGATAGTCTTTTCAATAAAATATGCGGGGAAAACTGAGTATCTATATGCAAAAGAAAGAAATTCAACCCTTATCTCTCAACATACACAAAAATAAAATCAAAATGGATTAAACACTTAAGTCTAAGACCTCAAAATATAAAACTCTTACAAGAAAACGTTGGAAAAACTCTCCAGGACATTGGACTGGGCAATGATTTCTTGAGTAATACCCCATGAGCACCGACATTCTAAGCAAAAATGGACAAATAGGATCACATCAAGTTAAAAAGCTTCTGTATAGCAAAGTAAGGAATCAACAAAGTGAAGAAACAACTCACTAAACGGTAGAAAATATTTGCAAACTATCTATCTGACAAGGGATTACTAACCACAATATACAAGAAGCTCAAATAACTCATAGGGAAAAATGTAATAATCTGATTTTAAAATGGGCAAAAGATGTCAACAGCTTTTGTTAAAAGAATATATGCAAATTGCAAACCGACATATAAAAGACCTCAATAGAAATGCAAATCAAAACTACAATGAGATAACACCAGTTAAGATGGCTTTTATGCAAAAACCAGGCAATAATTAATGCTGGTGAGCACGCAGAGAAAAGGTAACCCTTGTGTATTGTTGGTGGAAATGTCATAGTACAGCCACTATGCAGAACAGCATGGAGGTTCCTCAGAAAACTAGAAATAGAACTACCAGCAATGCTGTTGCTAGGCAATTAGGTATATAGCCAAAAAAAAAAAAAAGGAAATCAGTATATCCAAGAGATATCTACACTTCCATGTGTATTGCAGTACTATTCACAATGGCCATGATTTGGGAGAAACCTAAGTGTCCATCAACAAATGAATGGATAAAGAAAATGTGGCACCTATACACAACGGAACACTATTCAGCCATAAAAATGAACAATATTCTGTTATTTGCAAGAACATGGATAGAACTGAGGAACACTATGCCAAGTGAAATGGGCTAGGCACAGAAAGACAAACTTTGCATGTTATCGCTCATTTGTAGGAGCTAAAAACGAAAACAATTGAACTTATGGATATAGAGAGTAGAATAATGGTTACCAGAGGCTGGGAAGGGGTTTAGGATTGGGGAAGTGGGGATATTTAATGGATACCAAACTATGGTTAGACTGAACAAGATCTACTATTTTATAGTAAAATAAGGTGATTACACATGATTGTACATTTAAAAAATAACTAAAAGACTATAAATGGAAGGTTTGTAACACAAAGAAAGGGTAAATGCTTGAGGTGTTGGATACTCCCTTTACCCTGATGTGATTATTGCGCATTGCATGCTTGTATCAAAAGATCTCATGTACCCTATAAATACATACTCCTACTACATACCCATGAAACATTAAAAATTAAAAGAAACATAGACAGCCCATCAATACAGTTATATTTAGTTTACCTGTTGCTAATATGCCCAATAAATCTCAACCATCTTTTTTTCACTCATATTCAGGGTAGTTTGAAATTTCAACTCTCCTTTGTTTTTCCTGGCTGTGCTCAGTAACATAATTATTCATCTAAAATACAGTTTCCCAGGAGGAAAATGACTAAATATCTGCGAGTACAAGCAGTAGGACACCTGCCCTCGCTCTCTAAGAAATCAAGCTGGCAGCTGAATGAAACTCAGAAAGAGGGAGATAAGAAGCTGTTAACTGAATTGAGATGCCTCCAGATCACAGGCCACTGGTCTCTTACCTCAACGTTTATCCTCTACCCTTTCCCCAAGCTTATTGTCTAAACAACCTCTAGTGAGAGCCTGAATCTCTTCCCCACTTTTGGATTTACCATGCTGTGCCACAGCTCCTCTCCCTAGCCCAACAATCTGGACAGCTGTTTTCAATTCCTTCACTGGCAATCTTTAGGCGGTCCCATCTGGCCACTGCCAGGACTGAGAAGATAAAAGGTGTAAAACCCTCAGCAGGAAGTAGCATCAGCTCTGTAATTTGAGTTGAGATTGATGGGAATAAAACCAACCTACATTTATTAAATGTCCAATGTAGGCCAGGTATTTAAAAAATAACAGCTTTGTTGACATAAATTACATACCTTAAAATTCACCCTTTTAAATCGTACAATGCAGTGGGTTTTAGTATATTTGCAGAGTTGTACAATCACCAAGCTCTAATTTTAGAATATTTTAATCAGCCCCAAAAGAAACCTCATACTCATTAGCATATACTCGCCATTCTCCCCTACCACCAGTCTCTGGAAACCACTAATCTACTTTCCATCTTTATGGATTTGCCTATTCTGGATAGTCCATAAAAATGGAATTATATATAGCCTTTTGTGTCTGGAGTCTTTAACCTAGCCTAATATTTCCAAGTTCATCTGTGTTGTAGTTTGTACCGATACATTTATTTTTTTAGCCTAGTAATATTTCATTAACTGGTTATATCACATTTTGTTTAACCATTCATTAGTTGTTGGGCAATTGAGTTGCCTCTACATTTTAGCTATTATAAATAATGCTACTGTGAACATCTGCGCAAGTTTGTCCATGGACATATTTTCAGTTTTCATCAGTATATATCTAGAAATGAAAACGATGGGTCTTTAGGTAACCACATTTAACTTTTGACGAACTGCCAAACTGTTTTCCAAAGCAGCTGCACTATTTTACATTTTAACAGCAGTGTATGAGATTTCCAATTTCTTCACATCCTTGCCAATACCCGTTATTTCCATCTTATTTATTATAGTTATACTATTGGGTGTAAAATGGGTATCTCATTGTCTTCAGTTTGCATTTTCTGATGACTAATGGCGCTGAACATCTTTTCATATGCTTATTGAATATTCATCTTCTTCGGAGAAATGTCTATTCAAATCATTTGCCCATTCTTTAATTGAATTATTTGTCATTTTATTGTTGCGTTGTAAGGGTGCTTTATTCTGGGTATTAGACCTTTATCAGATATATAATTTGCAAATGCTTTTCTCATTCTGTGGGTTGTCTTTTCACTTTATTGATGATGTCCTTTGAAACATGAAAGCTTTTAATTTTGATAATGTCCAGTTTATTTTCTTCTTTTGTTGCATGTACTTTTGGTATTATATCTAAGAGATCATTCCTGGAAGATTTTTACTCCTGTTTTATTCTAATAGTTTTATAGTTTTAGCTCTTACCTTTAGGCTTATGATTCATTTTGAATTAATTTTTGTATAGTGTGTGAGGAAAGGGTACAATTTTATTTTTTGTATAAGGGCATCCAGGGGCCCCAGGACCATTCTTTGAAATGATTACCTTTCCCATTGAATTATATTACAGCGTTGCTGAAAATCAGTTGACCATAAATAAAAGGACTTTTTCCCCTGTATTCCCAATTCTTTACCATTGATCTATATATTTAATCTTATGCCAGTACTGCACTGTCATTAGTGTAGTTTTGTAGTAAGTTTTGAAATCAGAAACTGTAAGTCTTTAAACTTTGTTCTTTTTCAAGATTATTTTGGTTATTCTGAATTCCTTGTATTGCCATATGAATTTTATGATAAGCTTGTCAATTTATGTAAAACATGCTAGCTGGAATTCTGATAGAAATTATTTTGAATCTGCAGATCATTTAGGGGGGTATTACCATCCTAACAATATTAGGACTTTCACTATCAAGTATGATATTAGCTGTGGGTTTTTCATGGATAATCTTTCATTAGGTTGAGGAAATTCCCTTCTATTCCTAATTGGTTGAGTTTTTATTAAGAAAGGATGTTAGAAATTGTCAATTTGTTTCTGTGTTTATTTAGAGGATCATGTGGGTTTTGTTTTTTAAAATTCTATTGGTATTATATTAGTTCATTTTCAGATGTTTACCTGACTTTGTGTTCTTAAAATAAATTCCAGTTGGTCATGGTGTAAAACACTGGATATTTTATATGACTGGACATGGTTTGCTAGTATTTTATTGATGGTTGTAACATCTGCATTCATAAGGAATATTAGTCTGTAGATTTTTTCTCTTGTGAAGTTTTGTCTGGTTTTGGTATGATGGTAACGAATGAATTGGGAAGTATTCTATTTTTTAATGGAAGAGCTTGAGAAAGATTGGTGTTAATTCTTCTTTAAAAGTTGAGTGGAATCTATTGGTAAATCATCTGGGCCTGGTATTTTTGTAGGAAATTTAAATTATTATTAACAATTCAATATCTTTTCTTGTTATGGATCTATTCAGATTTTCTATTTATTCTCAAGTCAGTTTGACTAGTTTGTCTTTCTAGGAATAACACACATTTTATCAAGGCTACTGAGTTCATTGGCAAACAATTACTCATTCTCTTCCAGTCCTTTTAGTTTCTGTAAGGTAGGTAGATCCCCACCCCCTGCTTTATTCTTTTTTTTTTAATATATGTTCCCCCACTTTATGTCTTGGCACTAGTGATATATGCATAGATTACCTGTCCACCACTCTCTTACCTTAACAGATGCCAAATTACCACACATGTTGCTAAGTGATTATTCTTAATGATAGAATTTAAGTCTTCCCTTCTCTTTTCCTTTTCAGTCTAGCTAAAGATTTATCAGTTTTGTGAATCATATCAAAGAACAAACTTCTAGCATTGTTGAGTTTCTCTATTGTTTTTCTAGTTTCTGTTTTATTTATTTCTACTTTACTTTTTGTTATTTTCTTCCTCCTACTTGCTTTAAATTTAGTATGCTCTTCTTTTTCTAGTTTATTAAGGCAGACATTTAGGCTTTCTACTTGAGATCTTTTTTCTTTTTAAATACAGGTCTTTAGAGCTAGAAATTCCTAAGTATAGCTTGCGTTCCACATATTGTACTTTCATTGTTATTCATCTTAAAGTATTTCCTAATTTCCCTTGTGATTTCATCTTTGACCAATTGATTATTTAGGATTATGTCATTCAATGTCTACATATCTGAGAATTTTCCAAATTTTCTTCTCTTATCGATTTTTAAATTTATTCCATTTTTGTTGGAGGAAAAATTTATTGAGGCTTGTTTTATGGCCTAACATATGATGTTTTCTGGAGAATATATCACGGGCACTTGAGAAGAATGTGTACATTGCTCTTTGAGGTAGAGCGTTCACAGACGTCTATTAGGTCTAGCTGGTTTATAGCATTTTTCAAATCTTCTGCTTTCTTGTTGGTAGTCTATTGATTCTATCCATTATTGAAACTGGATTAATGAAATCTCTATTATTGTTGTATTGTCTTAGGCCTTTTTCAATTCTCTCAATTTTTGGTTCATGTATTTTGAAACTCTGTTGTTAAGTGCATATATAGTTGTAATAGTTTTGTGTTTGTTGAATTGACCCATTTATTTATGTTCCTAATACACTGATCATTTTATTATTAGAAAAGTCCTCTAGTAACACTTTTGTTTTAAAGTCTATTTCATCTGATATCAATATAGCTGTTCCCATTCCCTGTTGTTTACTGTTTGCATGCTATATGTTTTTCCATCTTTTTCTTTCAACCTATTTGCACATTTGAATCTAAAGTGCATTATATTGTAGACAGCATATAGTTGGATCATGTTTTTGTTTATTCTACAGTTATTGGCCTTTTGATTGGAGTGTTTTGTCTACTAAATTTGATTCATGTTTAGTTTACATTTGATAAAATTACTAATGAGGTAGGATTTATGTCTGCTATTTTCTATTTGTTTTCTTTATTATTATTATCAAACTTTAAGTTCTGGGGTACGTGTGCACAATGTGCAGGTTTACATTCACCTAGCCAACAAACATATCAAAAAAAGCTCATCATCACTGGTCATCAGAGAAATGCAAGTCAAAACCACATTGAGATACCATCTCATGCCAGTTTGGAGACAACAGAACTGGAGAGGATGTGGAGTAAAAACACTTTTACACCATTGGTGGGAGTGTAAATTATTTCAACCCTTGTGGAAGACAGTGTGGCAATTCCTCAAGGATCTAGAACTACAAATACCATTTGACCTGGCAGTACCATTACTGGGTATATACCCAAAGGATTATAACTCATTGTATTATAAAGACACATGCACACATATGTTTCTATTTGTTTTCTATATGTCTTACATCTTTTTTGTTTATTCCTTTATTACTTATTTCTACTGTGTTAGATAAATATTTTTTCTTTTCTTTTTTTTTTTTTGAGCCAGAATCTCACTCTGTCACCCAGGCTGGAGTGCAGTGGCACAATGTCCCTGCAATCTCTGCCTCCTGGGTTCAACTGATTCTTCTGCCTCAGCCTCCTGAGTAGCTGGGAATACAGGTATGTGCCACCATGCCTGGCTAATTTTTGTATTTTTGGTAGAGATGGGGTTTCACCATATTGGCCAGGCTGGTCTCGAATTCTGACCTCGTGATCCACCCACCTCAGCCTCCCAAAGTGCTGGGATTACAGGCATGAGTCACCACATCCAGCCAATAAATATTTTCTAGCATATAATTTTTATTCTCTTGTTGTTTCTTTTACTATATTTTTTTGAGAAATACTCTTAGTGGTTTCCTTGAAGATTGTAATTAACATCTTAACATTAGCAATCAAGTTTAGATTAATACATTGTAATTTTAATAGTAGATAAAAATTTGCTCTGATATAGCTCCATTTCTTACCCTTCCTTTGTGCTATTATTGTCACACATATCAGTATGTTATAAACCCATCAATGCAGTTTTAGAATTAATAATTTATGCAGTTGCTGAGAGACTCAACAAACGAGGTTAAAGAACTCTACACTATTACAACCTTAATAACATAACATGCCCAAATCCATATTGTATTAAAGGCCTTCAATATCTCTGTTTGCCTAAGTTTAGAACATAAAAGAAAATTATTTAATTGCTTAAAGTAGTATTTAAAAATCCTACCAGTCATTGCTCAGAGATGAAATTTTAAAAATGTATATCATCAATCTGTATCACCCTATTATCACTATAAATTTGAGAATTTCTTAGGTCATAGGGCAGGATCTACCACTTTGTGATGGCTGCAATCAACCCTTTCAAAACTTGACCATTTTGAATTGCCAAGATAAAAGTTCTCATTACTAAGACTGTATTACTAAGTGGTTCAGATATCAACGGAAGGGTTTTTAATAATAATACTTTTCACAATACACAAACAGAAAACTCTTACTAACTGTGTCAACAAAACAAGAAATACAGCTACTAAGACAATTCACAGATTATAGTGGGCATTTCAACAGCGTCTGACACTCTGATTGCAGATTTCAGAACACAGAGTACAAAGTATGCAAAAATTTCACACATTATTTTTCTTTCCATAATGAAAAGGTACTCTTTCAAGATTTTTGGATTTGCTTTTGCTGTTCCTCAGGTTTTAATGTTGATTTCATTTTTAATATTGAAACTTCATTTTCTTCCCATTAAACTATTTCCCTTTCTCAAGATCCAACTTGTCTGGGTCCAGCAGAAACCTAGGAAAATGGTAGCACCAAGTGAGAAAGTCAGCAGGAAAGACCAAAGTCAAAATTGATCCTGAGCTCAATTCCCAGCATGAGGAGGCAGAAGCCCAGTTTATGTGAGCCAGTGTTGTGGCCAAGAAAATATTATTGTGAATCCTATCTTTCAGATGGGAGAAGTTGGAAAATGAGTGTTAAAGTCAGTGGTCAGAAGACTGGAAAATGGGTAGGTTTAAAGCAAACCATAGATTTGTTGAATAAGAGGTAGGTGGTCCATGTCAAAACATGGTGTATAATGTAGAGACAGGATCACCTATTTAAGGAGATATATCAGGCTGTTTTAGGAAGTATATCGGGCTGAACAGAGCCAAAACTTTTTCTGCTGTGTCCTCTCTAAAACCTTTTGTCATATTCTTGTAATTAACTACTCTCCCCTGAGCCTTCACAGGCATTTTTATTGCAACACCTTTTTAACTCTCATTTTATTCTGCCTAATATTAGGTACTATTTAGGTACTCACTTCCACTCCAATGGAACTATACTCTAAAAAGTAATCAGAGAATATTCTCTCTGAACTGTAAGCTTCTCTGGGGCAATAGTTTTTGTTATACCTCTATATTCACTCCACTGCTATAATAAAATACCATAGATGGCATAGCTTAAGCAACAAAAATTAATTTTCTCACAGTTCTGAAGGATGGAAAGTCTAAGATCAAGGTTCTAGTCAATTTAGTTTCTGGTAAGGGCTCTCTTCCTGATTTGCAGAAGGCTTCCTTTTTCCTATATCCTTACACGACCTTTCTTTTGTGTGTGGAGAGGTGGGGGGGAGGAGGAGGAGAAGGAGAAGTGGGGAGGGAGAGAGAGAGAGAGAGCATGTTCATGAGAGAGAGTGCTCACCCTGGTGTAGTTTCTCCTAAGGACACTATTCCTATGAGATCAGGGTCCAATCCTTATGACCTCATTTAACTTCAGTTACCACCTTATAGACTGTATCTCAGAATATAGCCACACTGGGAGTTAGGGTGTCAACACATGAGTTCAGAGGTAGGGGACACAAGCATTCAGTTCATAGTAACCCATAACATTTAACACAGTGGCTTGTACATAGTCCTCAAATAAATTAAAGAAAGACTACTCTAAAATTACGTGCCATTCAAGAACACCCATAGGACAGCAATCTTGGAACTACATGGCAATTTGTCTGTTGGCTTTGGATATATGTTGGTTGTTTTCTTCACAGTGAAAGAGTAAAAGGCAGAGAGAATTCATTCATGGTGGGAGCCAAGAATTCTCATGCTCAGAAAAATATACCTTTTGGAATCACCACTTTGTGAGGTAAGGTCCCATTTTGGTATGCTCAATGTGGTCACCTTAGGACTTCAACCTGTCTGAACTTATCTGGGGAACCTGTAGAATGAGGCTGTAAGAAATGTATTAGCTGGGTGAAAGAATGATGCTTCAGAGTCAAAATGAGGGAAAACCTCAAGAAGAGCAAAATTCCCAACATTCAGTTTTACATTGTGCTGGATTCTTTCCGTTTGTCCTTTCTCTCCACCATTCTCTACCCTGTTTTTTCCCTCATCAAGCCTGAACCTATATGGGCTGCATCAATGGGCTTCCTTGCCCTTTGCTTTTACCTGAAGACAGTCACCTAAAGCCAAGCTCTATGAGAGGCAAAGTAGCTAAAAATTGGTCTAATTTCCAAATGGATGTAGATAAAGAAAGCCAGCAAGGCCTGAAACTGAATTGAGATGGAGGTCAAGGAATCTGTCATTGGGAAAAGACCATCAAAATAGATGGAGAGATTCCCAAGCCAACATGCATAAGACTGTGGTAATTTTTCTTTTTGTTTTAAAGACAAAAGTATCACTCTCTTGCCCAAGCTGGATTGCAGCAGTGTGATCATAGCTCACTGCAGCCTTGAACTCCTGGGCTCAAGTGATCTTCCTGAGTAGCTAGCTAGGACTATAGGCACATGATTTTTTATAGAGATGGGTCTTGCTATGTTGCTCTGGCTGGTCTTGAACTCCTGGCCTCAAGCAGTCTTTCTGCCTTGGCTTCCCAAAGTGCTAGAATTACAGGCATGACCCACCATTTCTGGGAGCAGTTTTAAATGTAATTTGCACCTTGATTGGTGTGGGTCTTTAATAACTTTTATGGAAGCAAGAGAAAAACAGACCCAAAGCTCTGGGTTCTTACCAATAAGAATTCAGATGGCAAAAACATACCCAAGTATTTAAAGAATCGCTCTGTTGCATAAGAACAGAAATTGCTGCAGTCTAGCCTAAGCAATTAGAAAGAATTAGATTTCTGTATTTACTCATGAAGACAAAGTCATAGATGTAAGGGAAGAACAACTGTTTTATTTGCATCTGGATGCTGTGTGGTATGACACATACCAAAATTACTTTTCTGAAGTTAAATACAAGAAATTTTATATTGAGGGGTAAAATATGTTGAATTTTGAACTTCTAGTGATATTACCTAAGATATTATAGGGACCACTAAGTAAGGAGTATAATCATTCTTCAGGGCTGTCACAACTGTATAAATGAAGCAGCTCACATATGATTAAATAGTAATCCTTATAAGTGGCTATTGTTGAGCTGGCCCTGGAACTGATACTGAAATATCATATCATAATTATTATAATTTTGTTTAATAACAGGACCTGTTTTCAGTTCAGATCATAATCATAAAGTGATTCTTTTGGTTCAGGGAAATGTTGCATAGAATACGTTGTATAGAAATGTTGTACAGAACATGTTGTAGATAACTAAGTTAGAGCTGCCAGGTATTATATGGTAACCCCATTTGGACCTTCAACCTCATATTCCCATCCCCCAGGCCCATGCCATGTTCTGCTATGCTTAATAGAAGCATGTGGCCTACATTTGGATATCAGGATCTTCTCATGTTCCAGAAAGAGGGATACCAAAAGGACAGGAGTCCTGTAGGAAGAACTTCAGTGCTCAAGAGAGAGAAGAAGGCAAGAAAGCCAGTGGAACCTAGCTCAGTTTTTCATTGTTTCTGCATGAGTGAGAAAGATAATACGCAAGAGACAGCTAGGATAAGCCTTGCGGGTAAAAGTAGGAAGAATTCATGCTGTACCCATGTACATGGTATTCAGTGCTTGATGAGCCCATCCAGGAATGCAAATGGTTCACAGAGACACCTGGAATGTGACCAATTAGCCTTTTCTAACAGGAAGGAAGGAGTTGGGAGAAGAGAAGGGAGGCTTCCATGAAAGGCCTTCTTCCAGGCCACCCGAAGTATGAAATCAATGTTTTACTTTTTATTTACTTTTTGTCTTAGGTATTGTCCTGAATGGACATATAGTGCTCCTCCTTCTCAGGAGTTTGTCACATAAACTTAAGATTCATAAACACAGATACCTTCCTAGAAATACAAAGTAAAATCTAGAGCTATAAGGAACCGTAGATAGCATCTAATGAAATCCAAAGTTCTGTTTATGTCCTGAGATAAGGAACCTCAGGCCTAGAGAAGTTACGTCATGGTCACAGGGGCATTGAAATACTTAATGGCAGGAGCGAGTATGGGGCTTATGGTAGCAAAAACAGAACCGACTACAGTTAGTATTTGATTACTTGTAAGAACCATATAAACCAATCACATCCTAGCTCACCTGAGACACAAATGCAGTACCCAGAAGGAATAAACTAAACCAAAAGTCAAAAGCCACAAGAATGTCCTCAAGTGACATTGCAGAACCAGCACCTATTTTCTTACTCATGGCATGTCTCCCTTATCTTTGCCCCAAATGTCATTCTACTTACATGGTGGTAAAACTGCAAAAGTGTCTCTCTGTTGTCATAACAAGCATAGAATTACCACGGACTTCTGAAACATATGACATGCCTAGACAGGAATAAGCTATGTTAAGAAAGCATTTTGTTAGCAGTGCTGATTATCTGATTTTCTCCACTCTGGGTTTTGGAATTATTATTGTAAAACTCATGTAGGGTCCACCAAACCTGCTTAAGGCTTATTCAACTCAGGATTTTGTGAAACTGATAGATTTGTTGAGAACAACAAAACACACCTTGGAATAAGAACTATTTGCCATTTGATGAATCTTTTCATATATACTAGTACTGAAAAGATAATAATAGTTCTTAACTATTGGTCAGAAGAGAGTTCTTAACTACTGATCCAATCTGCATGGCTTTCCAACATCTTCTTCCTGCTTGACAACATTTCTTTTTTGGGATGTTACTTTCTAGTTTCATATTTGTCCTTAGTCCCTATATTTGTGAAAATTAAAGTTCCATCCTAAGAACCCTATATATAGGTGTGTTGTTTCCATTCTGAGAAGCATTGCAAAATTCTGGCTGCCGATTTTACTACTCCGTGGTATAAATAACTTTGGATCCTTTCTTTGATGCTCTACCACTCACCTTGTCTGTCTGAGTTTTGGTGGTTCCATATTCCCTCCAGAGCTGTAGGGAAAGGGAGACTATGCTTGCTGTGTATAATTAGGGTAGCCGTATGATATATCATCAAAATGGGTATAGTTTGAGAGTGAAAAATGTGCTATGATAATTACACCTTATATCCACCACTGTCCTGGCAAACCTGGTCATATGGTCGTACTAGTCTAATACTAGAGGGCTTGTTTTCCTTTGCCCCTTTGGACACATATCTCCCTCAGGAATATTGTGAAGAGTGACTGGAACTAGGAAAAAAAGAGACCTCCAAGGTGAATTCAGAGCTAGAATCTAGTATAGTTCCACTATAGTATATGAGACAAGGCCTAAGCAAAGTTATGAATCATCAAATGTAGTGGAAGCCACTTTGCAATCATAGCCTGCCAGATTTGTTAACTTGCAGTTTTGATGCTACAGTTGCAGGTACAGGAGCTAACCTGTGAGCTTTCCTGTTATTCCTACTTTTAATTCCTACTGTGGGAAAGTCAATGTCACTATGTAATTCATGGATCGGAGTTGTTAGTAGATGTGAGTGATGAGTGGGTGTGATATGATACAATGAGGCCACAGTAACCAGGCTGGAAGTTGGATTCTAACTTTTAAACCCTCTTGTCCTGGGTCACACTCAAAACCTAGATGTGGCAAACCAAAGAACCAAGGCCAGAACACGGAACACTCAGGTTAAGAAGCAACTGGTTCCTGAGTGAGGGAGCAGACTCAGAAGGCAGGGCTCAAACGGAAGGAGAGTGGGAGTTGCAGGAACTGCATAGAAAAATAGCATTTTTCAGACATCATTATAATAAACTTCAGCAATTTGGTGATAGTTATTCAGTGCTTAAAAGGATCTTTGTACTTTTGTAAGTCCAAAGGAAATACTGCAATAAATATTAAGGCAGTCGTATATAAAGGTAATTTATGAGGGACAGGAACAGATATTGGGAAGGGAATTAGCAGAAGCCTGAATGAACATATAGTGCTCCTTCTTCTCAGGAGAGGAGGAATCTGAGCCAAGCCAGACCAACATGGAAATTATTCTAACCACTCCAGCTGAGGTTTTGCCCTGAGAATCTATATCACATTCTCAGTAAAGCTTCTATTTTGTTTATTAAATAATTGTTTTGCTATCCTCAAGTTCTGATTTGAATGACTCCTGCAGATATTATTAGGACTAGCTAGACTTCATATAATGGTTAGAGTAAAAATACTAGAGTCTAAAAGCAATAGAGATGGAGGACACATAAGTAGTTGCCAGGGGTTGGGAGTGAGTGGGGAAGGGATTGACTATAAATTGGCTGGATGAGGGAGTTTTGGGGAGTGATGACACTGCTTTATATCTTGATTGTGGGAGTAGATAAATGACTCTAGTTATATGTCAGAATTCATAGAAGTATACGCCACAAACAGTAAATTTTACTGTACATAAATTTAAAAATAAATAAAATTTTTAGAAACAAAGCACCCAGGGCCTGAATGGGCAAACTCAGATGAGGATTCTCTTGTCCCTATTCTCCATGCCCTTCTCCTGCTGTTGCCATTCTACATGGTGCCTTTGCCGAGTTTATATTCTTTCTGATGAATACAAAGATGTATTTATCTTTCCATGTATAAGCCTGTTGGAGGCCCAAGGACACAGTAAGGAATGGGACATGAACATATGTAACATGCAGCATAATAAAGTTCCCTTATGATGCAATAAGTAGATCTCAGTACTGACATTCCTCTGTGTTCAGGCTAATGGTACAAGAAAGTGGCTCGGTATGTAGGCAGAGGAAGGTGACATATGAACGGAGACCTGAATGAAAGAAGGGAGGGAACCATGTCCAACTCTGAAGAAGAGTGTTCCAGTACAAGGGAAAAGCAAGTACAAAGGAAGTGGGCATGCGCTTCAGGTTTGAGGATCAGCAAGAATACTAGCGTGGATAGAGAAGAGTAGGGAAGAAGTGGGGAGTGGCCAGATTGCGTCAGGTTTGACAGGCCTTAGTAAGAAGTGCGTTTTATTTTAAGTGTGGCAGGAGGCCAATGAGAGTAAGCAGGGGAATTATCCAGTCAGCTTTGCATTTTTAAAGACTTACTCTGGCTCTTATATGGAGAAGAGACATTAGGGGGCAATTATGGAGTTAAGAAAACCATCCTGGTCTTGCAGAAATGGTCTTGGAAGCGTTTTAGTGGAAGGAGTGGGTGAAAGGGAAGTTTTTTTCTACTGCCCAGCTAGAATCCTGTCTCATCATTGCAATAATATTCTTAATATGATCTTAGGATTCCTTATCTCTTGAGCCTTAAGGAGATGTTGTAGCACATGTAGAATGCTGCTAGGCAACTTGAAGGTGAGCTGAAGTTGGAGATAAGAATTTTTAGTGACTCCAAGGCACAGACTGTGTGATTTTTCTCTACCAATGCTCAGGAACCCAGGTGTATGAATGGAGAAAGCAGATGGTTGTATTAATCCAGAGTCAAAGTTTTGCCAGATATGTGTGAGGAGTGAAGAAAAGGGCCAAATTATATTACTGTAATTCACACTAAGGAGTTAATATTTTGATATAGTTTATAATCACATTACACTACAAAAGAAATCACATGAGGAAGAGAAGATGGTGAGAATGATGCTTAGAGGATAGTAAGAAGAATGGTAAAAAGAGAATAGGATGAAGATAGTAAAGAGAGGAGGGGAAGAAGGAGGGGGAAAAGAATATCACAGAATACTTCCTAACAAAAATCAAGAATGGAAGCACAGTTATGGCAGTACATCGATCTCCACAGAGACAGTGCTGGGGTAAGTGAGAGCTGAATGGGCACTGGATGACTCTGCCTCATTGAGAGGAAATAATTAACCATGGGCAAAGGAGGTCCTAAGAAGCCAAGAGTCAAAATGTTCTCATATGCAGTCTTTGTGCACACTTGTCGGGAGGAGCACCCAGATGCTTCAGTCAACTTCTTAGAGTTCTCTAAGAAGTGCTCAGAGAAGTGGGAGATCATGTCTGCTAAAGAGAAAAGAAAATGTGGAGACATGGCAAAGGTGGATATGAAAAAGTAATGAGAAACCAAATTTCCTGAAGGGGAAACAAAAAAGTTCAAGGAACTCCTTCCATCAGAGAGGTCTCCTTTGGCTTTTTTCTGTTCTGTTCTGAATATCGACCAAAAGTCAAAAGAGAACATCCCAGCCTATCTATTGGTGATAAGGCAAAGGTACTGGGAGAGATGTGGAATAACATCTGCAAATGACAAGCAGCCTTATGTAAAGAAGGCTGTAAAGCTGAAAGGAAAATATGTAAAGGGTATTGCTGCATACTGAGCTGAAGGAAAACCTGATGCAGCAAAAAAATGAGAGATATCAAGGCTGAAAAAAGTGAGGAAAAGGAGGAAGATGAAGAGTAGGAGGAGGAAAAGGAGGGAGAGGAAGATGAAGGAGAAGGAGGAGGAGAAGGCAGTAGTAGTTGGAAGAAGCAGAAGAAGGAGAGTAAGAAGAAGGAGGAGGAGGAGGAGGGGAAGGAGGAGGAGGAGACAGTAGTAATAGTTGGTTCTAGTGGTTTTTTTTTTTCTTGTCTGCAAAGCATTTAACTCTCCTATACACAACTTACTCCTTTTAAAGAAAATAATTGAAAAGTCTCTGTAAGATTTGTTTTTAAACTGTACAATGTTCTTTTTTATAGTTAACACACTAATGGATGTGTCTTTAGATAGCAACACCCTGGTGGTATTTTCCACAGCCACTAACCTTGCCCGAAACAGTATGGGGGCTGTAAATTGGCATAGAAACCTAAACCAGGTTCTTATTGGCACATAGCACAAATTATTCCTACATGGACATGGTAGTTTTTTTCCTCTTCAGCTGTCTTGTATACAAAATAATTGTTCTTTTTATTTTTTAATTATACTTTAAGTTCTGGGGTACATGTGCAGATGGTGCAGGTTTGTTACATAGGTATACAGGTGCCATGGTGGTTTGCTACATCCATCCCCCCATCATGTACATTAAGTATTTCTCCTAATGTTATCCCTCCCTGATTCCCCAATCCCGTTATCCCTCCTCTAGGCACCACCAGCCCCCAACAAGTCCCAGTGTGTAATGTTCCCCTCCCTGTGTCCATGTGTTCTTATTGTTCAACATTCACTTAGGAGTTTAAACATGTGGTGTTTGGTTTTATGTTCTTGTGTCAGTTTGCTGAGAATGATGGTTTCCAGCTTCATCCATGTCCCTGCAAAGGACATGAATTCTTTCTTTTTTATGACTGCATAGTATTCCATGGTATATATGTGCCACATTTTCTTTATCCAGTCTATTTTTGATGGGCATTTGGGTTGGTTTCAAATCTTTGCTATTGTAAACATTGCCACAATAAACATATGTGTGGCTGTGTCATTATAATATAATGATTTATAATCCTTTGGGTATATACTCAGTAATGGAATTGCTGGGTCAAATGATATTTCTAGTTCTAGATCCTTGAGGAATTGCCACACTCTCTTCCACAATGGTCGAACTAATTTAAACTCCCACCAACAGTGGAAAAGCATTCCTATTTCTCCACATCCTCTCCAGCATCTGTTGTTTCCTGATTTTTTAATGATCGCCATTCTAACTGGCATGAGATGGTATCTCAATGTGGCTTTGATTTGCATTTCTCTAATGACCAGTGTGATGAGCTTCTCTTCATGTTTCTTGGCTGCATAAATATCTGCTTTGGAGAAGTATCTATTGATATGCTTTGCCCACTTATTTATTTATTTATTTATTTTTTCTGGAAACTTTAAGTTCTTTGTAGATTCACGTTTTTAGCCCTGTGTCAGATGGGTAGATTGCAAAAATTTTTTCCCATTCTTTTGGTTGCCGGTTCACTCTAACAATAGTTTCTTTCACTATGCAGAAGCTCTTAAGTTTAATTAGATCCTATTTGTCTATTTTGGCTTTTGTTGCCATTGCTTCTTGTGTCTTTGTCATGAAGTCCTTGCCTATGCCTATGTCCTAGATGGTATTGCCTAGGTTTTCCTCTAAGGTTTTTATGGTGTTACGTCTTAAGTTTAAATCTTTAATCCATCTGGAGTTAATTTTTGTATAAGGTGTAAGGATGGGGTCCAGTTTCAGCTTTCTGCATATGGCGAGCCAGTTTTTTCCAACGCCAGTTATTTCATAGGGAATCTTTCCCCATTGCTTGTTTGTGTTAGGTTTGTCAAAAATCAGATTGTTGTAGATGTGTGGTGTGACTTCTGAGGTTTCTGTTCTGTTCCATTGGTCTATATTTCTTTTTTCATCCCAGTACCATGCTGTTTTGATTACTGTAGCCTTGTAGTATAGTTTGAAATCAGGAGGCGTGATGCCTCCAGCTATTTTTTTTTTTCATTTGTTTGATTTTTTGCTTAGGATTTTCTTGGCTATGTGGGCTTTCTTTTGGTTCCATATGAAGTTTAAGGTGGTTTTTTACAATTCTGTAAAGAAAGTCAATGGTAGCTTGATGGGGATAGTTTTGAATCTATAAATTACTTTGGGCAATATGGCAATTTTCATGATATTGTTTCTTCCTAACCATGAGCATGGAATGATTTTCCATCTGTTTGTGTACTCTCTGATTTCCTTGAGGAGCAGTTTGTAGTACTCCTTGAAGAGGTCCTTCACATCCTTTGTTAGTTATATTCCTAGGTATTTTATTCTCTTTGTAGCAATCATGAATGGGAGTTTGCTCATGATTTGACTCTCTGTCTGTTATTGGTGTATAGGAATATGTGTGATTTTGCACATTGATTTTGTATGCTGAGACTTTGCTGAAGTTGCTTATCAGCATAAGGAGACTTTTGGCTGAGATGATGGGATGATGGGGGTCTTCCAAATATACTGCAAATAGAGTCAGTTTGACTTCCTCTTTTCCTAATTAAATACCCTTTATTTCTCCTTCTTGCCTGATTGCTCTGGCCAGAACTTCCAATAGTATGTCGAATAGGAATGGTGAGAGAGGGCATGCTTGTCTTGTGCCTGTTTTCAAAGGGAATGCTTCCAGTTTTTGCCCATTCAGTATGATATTGGCTGTGGGTTTGTCATAAATAGCTTTTATTATTTTGAGATATGTTCCATCAATACCTAGTTTATTGAGCTTTTTTAGCATAAATGGCTGTTGAATTTTTTTGAAGGCCTTCTCTGGATCTATTGAGATGATCATGTGGTTTTTGTCTTTGGTTCTGTTTATGTGGTGGATTACGTTTACAGACTTGCATATGTTGAACCAGCCTTGCATCCCTGGGTTGAAACCTACTTGATCATGATGGATAAGCTTTTTGATGTGCTGTTGCAACCAGTTTGCCAGTATTTTATTAAAGATTTTTGCATTTATTCTCATCATGGAGATTGGCCTGAAGTTTTCTTTTATTGTTGAGTCTCTGCCAGGTTTGATGTCAGGATAATGTTGGTCTCATAAAATGAGTTGGGGAGGATTCCCTCTTTTTGGATTGTTTGGAATAGTTTCAGAATAATTGGTACCAGATCCTCTTGCACATCTGGTAAAATTTGGCTGTGAACCCGTCTGGACCTGGACTCTTTTTGGTTGGTAGGCGTTAACTGCTGCCTCAACTTCAGCCCTTGTTATTGGTCTATTTAGGGTTTCAACCTCTTTCTGGTTTAGTTTTGGTAGGGTGCAAGTGTCCATGAATTTATCCATTTCTTCCAGGTTTACTGGTTAATGTGCATAGAGTTGTTTGTAGTAATCTCTGATGGTAGTTTGTATTTCTGTGGGATCAGTGGTGATATTCCCTTTATCATTTTTTTATTGCATCGATTTGATTCTTCTCTCTTTTCTTTTAGGCTAGTGATCTGTTTTGTTGATCTTTTTGAAAAACCAACTCCCGGATTTATTAATTTTTTTGAAGGTTTTTTTTTTGTGTGTCTCTATCTCCTTTATTTCTGCTCTAATCTTAGTTATTTCTTGTCTTCTCCTAGTTTTTGAGGTTTTTTTTTTTGATCTTGCTCCTCTAGCTCTTTCAATTTTGCTGATAGGGTGTCAATTTTAGATCTTTCCTCATTTCTCATGTGGGCATATATTGCTATAAATTTCCCTCTAGACACTGCTTTAAATGTGTCCCAGAGATTCTGGTACGTTGTGTCCTCATTCACCTTGGTTTTGAAGAACATCTTTTTTTTTTATTTTTTTTTCTTTATTTTATTATTTTTTATTGCATTTTAGGTTTGGGGGTACATGTGAAGAACATGCAAGATAGTTGCATAGGTACACATGTGGCACTGTGATTTGCTGCCTTCCTCCCCTTCACCTATATCTGGCATCTCTCCCCATGCTATCTCTCCCCAACTACCCCCCCACTGTCCCTTCCCTATTCTCCCCAACAGACCCCAGTGTGTAGTGCTCCCCTCCCTGTGTCCATGTGTTCTCATTGTTCAACACCCATCTATGACTGACAACATGCGGTATTTCATTTTCTGTTCTTGTGTCAGTTTGCTGAGAATGATGTTCTCCAGATTCATCCATGTCGCTACAAAGGACATGAACTCATTGTTTTTGATTGCTGCCATATATGTGCCACATTTTCCCAGTCCAGTCTATCATCAATGGGCATTTGGGTTGGTTCCAGGTCTTTGCTATTGTAAACAGTGCTGCAATGAACATTCATGTGCATGTGTTCTTACAGTAGAATGATTTATAATCCTCTGGATATATACCCAGTAATGGGATTGCTGGGTCAAATGGAATTTCTATTTCTAGGTCCTTGAGGAATCACCACACTGTCTTCCACAATGGTTGAACTAATTTACACTCCCACCAACAGTGTAAAGGTGTTCCTATTTCTCCACATTCTCTCCAGCATCTGTTGTCTACAGATTTTTTAATGATCGCTATTCTAACTGGCGTGAGATGGTATCTCAATGTAGTTTTGATTTGCATTTCTCTAATGACCAGTGATGATAAGCATTTTTTCATATGTTTGTTGGTCTCATGTATGTCTTCTTTTGTAAAGTGTCTGTTCATATCCTTTGCTCACTTATGAATGGGCTTGTTTGTTTTTTTTCTTGTAAATCCGGTTTAGGTCTTTGTACATTCTGGATATCAGCCCTTTGTCAGATGGGTAAACTGCAAAAATATTTTCCCATTCTGTTGGTTGCTGATTCACTCTAATGACTGTTTCTTTTGCCATGCAGAAGTTGTGGAGTTCGATTAGGTCCCATTTGTCTATTTTGGCTTTTGTGGCCAATACTTTTGGTGTTTTGGTTATGAAGTCCTTACCTACTCCTATGTCCTGAATGGCTTTGCCTAGATTTTCTTCTAGGGATTTTATGGTGTTAGATCTTATGTTTAAGCCTTTAATCCATCTGGAGTTAATTTTAGTGTAGAAGGGGTCCAGTTTTTTCTTTCTGCACATAGCTAGCCAGTTTTCCCAACACCATTTATTAAACAGGAAATTCTTTCCCCATTGCTTGTTTTTGTCAGGTTTATCAAAGATTGTATGGTTATAGATAAGTTGTGTTTCTTCCAATGCCTCTGTTCTGTTCCATTAATCTATAGCTCTGTTTTGGTACCAGTACCATGCTGTTTTGATTACTGTAGCCTTGTAGTATAGTTTGAAGTCTGGTACTGTGATGCCTCCCACCATGTTCTTTTTACTTAGAATTGACTTGGCTATGTGGGCTCTCTTTTGGTTCCATATGAAGTTTAAGGTGATTTTTTCCAGTTCTGTGAAGAAGGTCATTGGTAGCTTGATGGGGATAGCATTGAATCTGTCAATTACTTTGGGCAATATGGCCATTTTCATGATATTTATTCTTCCTAACCATGAACATAGAATATTTCTCCATATGTTTGTGTCCTCACTTATTTCGTTGAGCAGTGGTTTGTAGTTTTCCTTGAAGAGGTCTTTCCCTTCCTTGTTAGCTGTATTCCTAGGTATTGTATTATCTTTGTAGCAATTGTGAATGGCAGTTTGTTCTTGATTTGGCTCTCTTTAAGTCTGTTATTTGTGTATAGGAATGCTTGTGATTTTTGCACATTGATTTTATATCCTGAGACTTTGATGAAGTTGCTTATCAGTTTCAGGAGTTATTGGGCTGAGGTGATGGGGTCTTCTAGGTATACTATTATGTTATCTGCGAATAGAGACAATTTGGCTTCCTCCTTTCCTATTTGAATACCCTTTATTTCTTTCTGTTGCCCGATTGCTCTGGCTAGAACTTCCAGTACTATGTTGAATAGGAGTGGTGAGAGAGGGCATCCTTGTCTAGTGCCAGATTTCAAAGGGAATGCTTCCAGTTTTTGCCCATTCAGTATGATATTGGCTGTTGGTTTGTCGTAAATAGCTTTTATTACTTTGAGATATGTTCCATCAATACCGAGTTTATTGAGAGTTTTTAGCATAAAGGGCTGTTGAATTTTGTCAAATGCCTTCTCTGCGTCAATTGAGATAATCATGTGGTTTTTGTTTTTGGTTCTGTTAATGTGATGAATGACATTTATAGACTTGCGTATGTTGAACCAGCCTTGCATGCCCGGGATGAATCCTACTTGATCATGATGGATAAGTTTTTTAATGTGCTGTTACAATCGGTTTGCCAGTATTTTATTGAAGATTTTTGCATCTGTGTTCATCATGGATATTGGCCTGAAGTTTTCTTTTCTTGTTGAGTCTCTGCCTGGTTTTGGTATCAGGATGATGTTGGTCTCATAACATGATTTGGGAAGGGTTCCCTCTTTTTGGATTATTTGGAATAGTTTCAGAAGGAATGGTACCAGCTCCTCTTTGTGTGTCTGGTAGAATTCGGCTGTGACCCCATCTGGACCTGGACTTTTTTTGTGTGGTAGGCTCTTAATTGCTCCCTTGACTTCAGACCTTGTTATTGGCCTATTCATCATTTTGGCTTCCTCCTGGTTTAGGCTTGGCAGGACACAAGTGTCCAGGAATTTATCTATTTCTTCCTGCTTTACTAGTTTATGTGCATAGAGTTGTTTGTAGTATTCTCTGATGATGGTTTGAATTTCTGTGGAATCTGTGGTGATTTCCCCTTTATCATTTTTTATTGCATCTATTTGGTTGTTCTCTCTTTTCTTTTTTATCAGTCTGGCTAGTGGTCTGTCTATTTTGTTGATCTTTTCGAAAAACCAGCTCTTGGATTTATTGATTTTTTTGAAGGGTTTTTCGTGTCTCTATCTCCTTCAGTTCTGCTCTGATCTTAGTTATTTCTTGTCTTCTGCTAGATTTTGAGTTTTTTTGATCTTGCTCCTCTAGCTCTTTCAATTCTTATGATAGGGTGTCAATTTTGGATCTCTCCACTCTTCTCATGTGGGCACTTATTGCTATATATTTTCCTCTGGAGACTGCTTTAAATGTGTCCCAGAGATTCTGGTATGTTGTGTCTTCATTCTCGTTGGTTTTGAAAAACTTCTTTATTTCTGCCTTCATTTCATTGTTTATCCAATCAACATTCAAGAGCCAGTTGTTCAGTTTCCATGAAGCTGCGTGGTTGAGTTAGTTTCTGAATTCTGAGTTCTAACTTGATTGCACTATGGTCTGAGAGACTGTTTGTTATAATTTCAGTTGTTTTGCATTTGCTGAGGAGTGCTTTACTTACAATTACATGGTAAATTTTGGAGTAGGTGTGATGTGATGCTGAGAAGAATGTATATTCTGTGGATTTGGGATAGAGAGTTCTGTAAATGTCTATCAAGTTTGCTTGTTCCAGGTCTGAGTTCAAGTCCTGGATATCTTTGTTAATTTTCTGTCTGGTTGATCTGTCTGATATTGACAGTGGAGTGTTAAAGTCTCCCACTATTATTGTGTGGGAGTCTAAGTCTCTTTGTAAGTCCTTAAGAATTTGCCTTATATATCTGGGTGCTCCTGTATTGGGTCCATATATATTCAGGATCATTAGCTCTTCTTGTTGTATCGATCCTTTTACCATTATGTAATGACCTTCTTTTTCTCTTTTGATCTTTGTTGCTTTAAAGTCTATTTTATCAGAGATGAGAATTGCAACTCCTGCTTCTTTTTGCTCTCCATTTACTTGGTAAATCTTCCTCCATCCCTTTATTTTGAGCCTCTGTGAATCTTTGCATCTGAGATGGGTTTCCTGGATACAGCACACTGATGGGTTTTGGTTTTTTATCCAATTTGCCAGTCTGTGTCTTTTGATTGGTGCATTTAGCCCATTTACATTTAGGGTTAATATTGTTATGTGTGAGTTTGATACTGCCATTTTGATGCTAGCTGGCTGTTTTTCCTGTTAGTTGATGCAGATTCTTCATTTTGTTGATGCTCTTTAGCATTTGGTATGTTTTTAGAATGGCTGGTACTGGTTGTTTTTTTCTATGTGTAGTGCCTCTTTCAGGAGCTCTTATAAAGCAGGTCTGGTGGTGACAAAAATCTCTGAGTGCTTGCTTGTTGGCAAAAGATTTTATTCTTCCTTCACTTATGAAGCTCAGTTTGGCTGGATATGAAATTCTGCATTGAAAGTTCTTTTCTTTAAAGATGTTGAATATTGGCCCCCACCCTCTTCTGGCTTGTACAGTTTCTGCCGAGAGATCTACTGTGAGTCTGATGGGCTTCCCTTTGTGGGTGACTTGACCCTTCTCTCTGGCTGCCCTTAGTATTTTCTCCTTCATTTCAACCCTGGTGAATCTGATGATTATGTGCCTTGGGGTTGCTCTTCTTGCAGAATATTTTTGTGGTGGTCTCTGTATTTCCTGGAGTTGAGTATTGGCCTGCCTTGCTAAGTTGGGAAAATTTTTGTGGATAATATCCTGAAGAGTGTTTTCCAGCTTGGATTCATTCTCTTTGTCACATTCTGGTACACCTATCAAACGTAGGTTAGGTCTCTTCACATAGTCCCACATTTCTTGGAGATTTTGTTCATTCCTCTTTGCACTTTTTTCTCTAATCTTGGTTTCTCTTTTTATTTCATTGAGTTGATCTTCGACTTCTGATATCCTTTCTTCTGCCTGCTCAATTCGGCTGTTGAAACTTGTGCATGCTTTGCGAAGTTCTCGTGTTGTGTTTTTCAGCTCCTTCAATTCATTCATATTCCTCTCTAAGTTGTCCATTCTTGTTATCATTTCCTTGAATCTTTTTTCAGGGTTCTTAGTTTCTTTGCATTGATTTAGAACATGTTCTTTTAGCTCACTGAAGTTTCTCATTATCCACCTTCTGAAGTCTGATTCCGTCATTTCATCACTCTCATTCTCCGTCCAGCTTTGTTTCCTTGCTGGTGAGGAGTTTTGGTCCTTTGTAGGAGGTGAGGTGTTTTGGTTTTGGGTGTTTTTCTCCTTTTTGTGCTGGTTTCTTCCCATCTTTGTGGATTTATCCACCTGTCATCTTAGTAGTTGCTGACTTTTAGATTGGGTCTCTGAGTGGACGTCCAGATTGTTGATGATGAAGTATTTCTGTTACTTAGTTTTCCTTCTAACAGTTTAGCCCCTCTGCTGTATGAGTGCTGAGGTCCACTCCAGGCCCTGCTTGTCTAGGGTACACCTTTAGCAGCTGTGGAACAGTGAGGGATGCTACCAGTTTCTTCTTCTGCTATCTTTGTACCAGAATGATGCCTGCCAAATGTCAGTCTGATTAGTCCTTTTTTGAGGTGGCTCTTTGGATATACAGGGGTAAGGGAGCTGCTTGAGAAGATGGTCTGTACTTTATAGGAGCTCCAGTGCTGAGCTGTGAGCTCCATTGTTCATTCAGTGTTGCTGGGCAGATGTGTCTGCTGCAGCAGAACTTATAAAAGCCCCCCCCCCCTTTTTTTTCCCTCAGATGCTCTGTCTCAGGGAGTTGGGGCTTTCTTTATGAGTATCTGTTGCACTTTCCTGCCCAGCTAGGAGGCAGTCTAGTCACTATTTGCCTGCCGGGGCTCTGCCCTGCCAGCGCAGGTCCGCTCTGCTGCCACGGGGCTCCCTTCTACTGTGGTGCACTCTGCCCTGTTGGTGGTGTCTCTCTGTTATGGCTGGTTGCCTCAGCAACAGCAGGCTGCATCAGCCATGGGTGGTACCTCAGTAGGGGCAGATTGCGTTCATAGTGGCAGACACCCCTCCCCCACTGAGCTGCACCATCCTGGATTCAGCTGACCCTGCATCAAAACTCTCAACCCCGAGCACCTCGAATCACTGCGCTGCTTGTCTTCATGAGGGTGGGACCCGCCGAGCCCGATCCCCTGGCTCTCTGCCTCAGAGTCCCTCCTCTCTCTCTCTTTCTTTTTCTTTCCAAATTGAATGGTTGACTCTCTCACAGGCGCCCCAGTCACCTGCTGACTGGCCAGATCCGTGCGATCTCCCCTGCGGCAGCCCACTGCACCGGCACAAATCGCTCTTCCCAGGAATCTCCTGGTCTGGCTCACCATCCAAGTCCCATTCAATCAAATGGACATGTCAATCTGCCCTCCCAAAACTCAGATTGCCAGTTTAACAGGGCACCCAGGCCAGTGAGCTTTGTGTGGGCTGCCGCTGCGCCGCAGTGTGGCACTGGCCATAATGGCCACGCAAGCGGGCTGCACTGCTCTCCTGTGTCTCTCCTACACCTGGGAATTTGCCAGTTCTGTGGGCAACAAAAGTCCATCTGAAAATGCAGCTAGGACTCACCCTCTGCACCTTCACTGAGAGCTGCAATCCTGAGTTGTTTCTATGGCACCATCTTGGAACCTTCCTTCAAAATCTTGGTATGTTTTCTTACTCACACCTCATATTCAATAAGTTATCAATTACTTGATTAATGTGTCCATTATATTTTCTTCTTATTTAAGCTGACCTAGAAGGTATATATATCCCATATTTTAAATTTCTCCTAAAATATCCCTTTAGTTGTGATCTTAATGATGCCACCTATCAAATGGAAATTGTTTATGTCCTATACCTCACACTATTATTTTGAGAATTAAATGATAGGTGTGAATATATGGCAAGAACACAGAATAAATGTAAAGGCAGTGATTAACTCAAAGCTCTTGTTTGCCAGTGAGAGAAGCCAAGTGCTAACTTGTTTCAAAAAAAAGAATCAAGTGTGGTGGTGGTTATTGGTTCATGTAATTTAAAAAGTACATAGGTAGCAATTTGTTCAAGTACACTTTTGGTTCTCAAATGAGATTATCAAAGTTAACTCTCTCTATTTACATCTTTTTTGCTTGGCTCTTCTGTCTGGGGTTTTTATATTCTGGGAGGTTCCTCTAGTGGTGATATTGTGCCTTTAGCAGCAACTGGGATTGATTTTCATTTTCTTCACAAATCCAGTGAAAGGAGATAATTTCTCATTCTCTTTAATCAAAACAAAAAACTCCACATTTGAGTGTCATTGGATTGGCTTTGACTAGCTTGTTTGAGACAGTAGTTCTGAGGCAATCGCTATATCCAAAAGCATTTGATGGTGATTAATTAGATGATTTGTTGATGTTACCTGACAAGCCCTGGAACACAGAATGAAATGGAGAGGAAAAGGTGATTCCACAATTAACATATTGGTGATAGTGATAAAAGAAGGCAGAGATAGATGAGGTGTCAAAATAGTGAATGTTCTATATAGGTAATAATATTGTCATCATTAATTATAAAAGTCAGAATTCTTTATTATATTGAAATCATAAACACTGAGATACTAAAATATAATGTATGTATCATTATTTCTTATTTTAAATGATTTTTTATCTACCTAATTTTATTTTTTGTTGTTTGATCTGGCTGTGCTGTTGTACCCCAGCAAGTCAAGTTGAATGCACCACACTCTGATGCATTCAACTTGAATTATGAGTTCTTTATTGAATTATGAGTCCTTTATTAAGCTGGTGACTGAGAGGTGGCTAACACCCAAAATTCTCTTGGCACCCCAGAAAAATTTAGGCAGCCTTTTATATCCTAGTTTTGAAGGGAAGGAGGAACCTAGCTGAAGCAATTTTTTTACAAAAGCAGAATAAACAAAAAGTTAAAAGACAAACTGGTGCATGAGAAATGAAACAGTGCCAGGTTCGGGGTAAAGCTGTCATGAAAGACATACCACTTATAGATAATGGGGGCTCTGGAGGCTCAACAGCATCTGCATTCCCAGGCTCTGCTGGTACCACTTAACTTGGCCTCTTATCAACAAATGCATTCCTGGAGGTGCCCAGTGTCAGCCTGCCCCAGCTACATACTATAGTTACAAACTTAATGGTGGGAAAATAACTAAAATGGAGAAGCTGAGATGGAGTCTGTCTGGCTCAAGAAGCTAACATAAAACCTGAACAGCTTTTAGTCTGAAAAAGAGAGTTAGTTTTAGCTGGCAAAAAGCAGGTTATTACATGCTCCACTTGTGTTTTTGGGGATTCAAATTATTGATTCCTCAGTTATAGTGAGGGGGTTATATTGGGTTCTAAGATACATAAGTTTGACAGAAGCTATGCACCATTTTACAAAATTAATAGACCAATTTAATAGGGCCCAAAAGTTAACCCCAACAAGAGGTGGAGAAGAGGTCCTGCTAATCCAATTATTAAAGTAGTTAGCCAGGGGTTCTGCATGACCAAAAAAGGGCAGAAAAACTCATAACTATCCTGGCGGGTGGTGCCAGGGTTGTCTCCAAGACAAAGGTAGAAATTTACTTGTTAGAGTCCTTTTTCTGCACCCCTCAAGCTGCTGCGTCCACTTTCACTTCCGGTGTGTCTGAACCCTGCAGCAAGGTCAACGAGTCCCACTCCTGCCCACAGGGGCAAACTTCACTGGTCTTTGAGGGAATGGCTGGGCTTCGGGAACAAAATACATAAATTGATTGAAAAAAGAAACTTCATTGGAGGTACTTTCTTTCCAGATGGTGTTCGCAAGTACTTGGACTGTTGCAAAAGAAGTAAGGAGAAAGGGGTAGGAAGGGGCAGAGGGCTGAATGACTGGAAACAGACAAGAAAAGTAGGCAAAAAGAACTAGTCTGATGGCTTCACCTGACTTAGGCACAGTTTTAAGGGGCCTGACTGGGGCTTGGGACTCATATTTCTTGCTGTGTCCTGTTGACCTTCTTGATGAGGGAGTGATGAATCCAAGCAGGAATACTGTCCACCTTTAGGGCCATGGATGTAGTAAGGATGACAGTGTGAGGTCCTTTCCAAGCAGGAATGAGACCTTCCTTCTGGAACTTTTTGACATATGCCAGGTCACCTGGATGGAAAGGGTGGCAGGGTCCTGTCAGATCAGGAGCTGGATTAGGGTGTGCTTTCTGGATAAGTGGCTGGATAATATCTTGAACCTATTGGAGAGACTGCAACTACTATAACAAGTTAGCTTGGGATATCTCTGCTATCTGGGTGTCCCTCAGTTTAGGCAAAACAGATGGTGACCTCCTACATATGATCTCAAAAGGAGAGAATCCTGCCTTGTAAGGGGTGCACCTGACCCTAAGAAGGGCTGACGGAAGGAATCTTATGCAATTTTCACCAATCTCCAGGATTAATTTGGTAAGAATACTTTTTTAAGGTATGATTTATGCATTCTACCTGTCCATAGCTCTGGGATCGGTAGTCATAATGGAGTTCCACTGAATATTTAATGCCTTGCTGACTGAGCTATGAATGAGGTGAAGGCTGGCCCATTAACAGACCCTATGGCAACAGGTAATCCATAGCGAGGGATAATTTCATTGAGTAAGAACTTTACTACCATAATGGCACATTTCATTCTTAGTGGCAAAAGCCTCAGTCCATCTGGAAAAGGTGTCTACCGACACCAGGAGGTACTTATACCCTGCCCAGCATGGCTTCACTTCAATACAGTCAACTTCCCACCTCTCTCCTGGGCTACATCCTCAGAGATATTGGCCTAATCCAGGCTTCAGGCTTTGCCTGGCATTCACCTGTGCACAAGCCATGCATCAGGAGGCCACTTGGCTAGTTAAGTCCTGGAAGTGTGGGATTTTAAAGTGGCTTCTCAAAAGTTAGGCCAACTTTGTTTCTCCCAAGTGGGTGGAAAAGTGGAGGTGTCTGATTAGGGTCTCTTTGAGGGCCCAGGGCAGGAAGATTCTGGAGTCTGGAAGGATCCACCATCCATCCTGATTTTTACTGGTTTGCAGATCTGATGCCTGCTTTTCTTCTTCAGAAGAGCATACTGGGTGTTTGGGTAAATCAGGTTGTGGAAAAGAGATGGCTGGAAGCAGAGTTAGTGGAGTAACAGGGAGAGCAGCAGCCTTATTGGTGGCACAGTCTGCCTTTTGATTTCCCCTAGCAACAGCATTATTTTCCTTCTGATTTCCTTTGCAATGAATTACAGCCACCTGTAGAGGGAGCCAGACAGCCTCGAGCAGGGCTAAATCTCTTCCTTGTTTTTGACAGTTTTTCCTGCTGAGGTGAGTAGGCCCTGCTCTTGATAGATGGTCCCATGAACATGTACAGTAGCAAAAGCGTATCTGCTATCAGTGTAGATGTTAACACGTTTGTCCTTACCCTATTGGAGGGTTTGAGTAAGGGCAATTAATTCAGCCTTCTGTGCATAGGTACCAGCTGGCAATGCCTAGGCCCACAGTACATCAGTCTCTGTGGTAATGGCCACACCAGCTTTTTGTATTCCCTGCTCAAGGAAACTGCTACCCTCTGTAAACACGGTGGCAACTGCCTTTTCCAAAGGAGTGTCCTGGAGATCAGGTCTACCTGTCTCTGTAGTTTCTAGTAATTCTTGGCAGTCATGGATAGTGGTGGTGAAGTCTGGATCAGGGAGTAGAGTAGCTGGATTTAAACACCTTTTGGGGGAGAAAGTTAAGCGAGGCTGATCTAACAGCAAACTCTGATACTGCAGGATGCGTGCATTAGACATCCATTTGCCTGGAGCACCTCATAGCAGAGTTTCTACAGCATGTGGTGATGTAAGGGTTAACTTCTGGCCCGGAGTGAGCTTATCAGCCTCATGAACTAGGCTTGCTGCTGCCACAACTGTTTGCAGATAATTTGGCCACCCACAGGCCATAGGGTCCAGTCTTTTAGACAAATATGCCACTGGGTGTTTCCATGGCCTCAAGGTTTGAGTGAGCACTCCATTAGCCACTCCCTGATTTTCATGGACAAACAAGTGAAATGGTTTTGAGAGGTTTGGAAGGGCTTAAGCAGGGGCCTCAGTCAGTGCCTTCTTTAAGTTTTAGAAGGCCTGCTCTTCTATATCAGTACAAACTAAAGGGCCATTTCTTCCTCTAGTGGTGTACAGAGGCTTTGCAATTTCTGCAAAGCTGGGTATCCACAGGTGACAGTATCCCACAGCCCCCAATAATTCACGTACTTGTTTCTTGGAAGTGGGGGTGGAGATTTGTAAGATGGCCTTCTTTTGAGCATTGGTGAGTACTCTTTTTCCTTCGTTTAGTTTATATCCCAAGTAAGAGACCCTAAAAAGACAAAGCTGGGCCTTTTTGGCTGAGACATGATACCCAAGCTCCTGAAGGAGATAAAGCACATCTTTAGTATGTTGCAGACAGCTTTCAGCAGATTCAGTAGCCAATAATAAATCATCCACATATTGGAGTAGGGTACAGTTGGGATGGCTGGCTCAGAATGCCACCAGATCCTGCTGAAGGGCTTCCCCAAAAAGAGTTGGAGAATTTTTAAAACCTTGGGACAACCAAGTCCAAGTTAATTGGGTTGTGTCTCCTGAACCAGGGTCTGTCCATTCAAAAGCAAAAATGGGTTGGCTCTTAGGAGCCAAAGGAATGTCAAAGAAAGCATCTATTAAGTCCGGGACAGTGTATACAGTATGGTCTGATGGGAGTGAGCTGAGCAGTGTATAGGGATTAGGGACAGTGGGATGGACTGTGACTGTCCATTTATTAACTTCCTGAAGTCCTGAAAAGGCTGGTAATCATTTATTCTGGGTTTCTGAACTGGTAGAAATGGAGTTTTCCAAGCAGACTGACAAGGTGTAAGTATATTGGCTCATAATAGCTATTGAATGTGGGGGCCGATTCCCTCTCTAGCCTGCTGACTCATAGGATATTGTTTGACCCAAACAGGCAGATCATCAGTGAGGAGTTCTACAACCACTGGTGTATAGTGTTTTGCCAGTCCTGGGGGGTTTCAATCTGCCCAAATCTGGGGAAAAAAGCTTGCAGATCCAATAGGAGAGAGTTAATTCAGTTTTCTCTTGGGGGTGAAGATGAGACTAAAAGATATTTCTCTGACAGAGGAATGGTCAGCAGGAGCTAAGCAGGATGGGATGCTGTGTTTTCTAACTTGAGATGAGTTTGTTGAACCAAGAA
Organism: Saguinus oedipus; assembly: GCA_031835075.1. NCBI lineage: Eukaryota > Metazoa > Chordata > Mammalia > Primates > Cebidae > Saguinus > Saguinus oedipus. The sequence goes on from CM063176.1 coordinate 51,871,460, forward strand.
GGAGATGGATGTCTGCAGCTTGTGGAGTAGGTCGTGCCCAGGAAGGGAGAAAGGGCACTCTGGAACTACTAGAAATGAATGGATTACTCTCTTTTGACCTAAGTTTACTTCATGTGAGTGGGTGACAGGATATTCCTGAATAGCTCCAGTAGCCCCCTGTACAGCCATTCTTTTGTTAGAAACAGTGCCCAAGGGTGTCTATAATACAGAATGTTCAGCCCCCATGTTGATTAAAAAGCATACAGACTGGCCCCCCACAGTAGCAGTAATGATGGGCTCCCAGGAGCCAAGTGAAAAGGAGCCCTGGTCCCATCAATTATCAGATTCCTCTGCTGTGAGAAGGGTGAAGACCCTTTTTTGTTCTGGTTTCTTTGGCTTTAAAGGGCACTGGTTGTTCCAGTGTCCAGGCTGTCTGTAGAAAGCATGCTGGTTCCTTCATAGGGGAGCCTGCTTACCTTTCTGGCTTTTCTGGTGGGAGTCCAGGGTCCTCCAGGTGGTGCTCTGTGATGGGAGCTCCTGCCTTTTGGTTTCCTGCAGGGCAGCCACTATAATTTTTGCTTGTCTTTTCCCAGCCCTGTTGGCTGCCCTGTCAGCGACTTGAACTTCCTGCTTTTCTTTTTCAGCTTGATTGTCAAAAACCTTCTGGGCTACTTCTTTTTTTTTTTTTTTTTTTTTTTTTGAGACAGAGTTTCACTCTTGTTACCCAGGCTGTAGTGCAATGGCGTGATCTCCGCTCACTGCAACCTCTGCCTCCTGGGATCAGGCAATTCTCCTGCCTCAGCCTCTCAAGTAACTGGGATTACAGGCATACGCCACCATGCCCAGCTAATTTTTTGTATTTTTAGTAGAGACGGGGTTTCACCATGTTGGCCAGGATGGTCTTGATCTCTTGACCTCGTGGTCCACCCACCTTGGCCTCCCAAAGTGCTGGGATTACAGGCGTGAGCCACCGTGCCCAGCTGGGTACTTCTAAAAGTTGAGTAATGTTCATTCCAGCAAAACCCTCCAATTTTTGTAACTTTCTCTGAATGTCAGGAACTGCCTGGGCCACAAATGCCAAATTTATAGTGCGGCTATTTTCAGAAGCCACCAGATCAAATGGGGTGTAAATTCAATAGGGCTCCTGGAGGCACTCTAAGAATGCTCTGGGTGACTCATCATCCCGCTGAAAAACTTCAGTGGTTTTAGACAAGTTCATAGGTTTCCTGACAGCTCCTTTAATACCTGCAAGGAGATACCATGGAAATCTTCCAAAGCCCTCCCTCTCCCTGAGGACTTCCTCCTTAGGCTTCCCTTCTGATCTAAGGAAATGGTTTCTGGCTTCCCTTCTAATTCTGTCCCTCTCTTCAGAGGTTAAAAGGGTTAAGAAGGAGTTGCCCCCAGTCATCCCAGGTGGGCCTATGAATCTGGAGCACAGATTCCATTAGCACAGTTAGGACCTGAGGCTTCACAGAAAATGGAGGATTTTGAGCCCTCCAATTATACAGGTCAGAGGTGGAAAATGGAACATAAACTAAAAATGGAGCAGCAGAGTGCTCACTGCCTGATGGGGGTGGTGCCTCCCTTAAGGGGAGGAGTGGAGTAGCTTCCTCTGACTGGGGCTACAGCTGTGAGGCAATGGGCGGAGAAACCACCAGAGACAATAGCTCAGGGGGTTGGAGCCCCAGCAGGAGATGTCTTTGAAGAAATTGTGGGGGACTCTTGGGGAATGGGGGGCTATAAGGTGGGGGTAATGGGTGCAGATAGTGTTCCTCTTCCTCAGGGGAAGGTAACACAGGGGGAGTAGAAGGGGCCATGCCACTCAAGCAATAGGTTGGTTCGGGAGGGGACTTAGTTCAGAAGAACCTTAGAGGTGGGGTCATGAACAGCACAAGATCAGAGCCACGGGGGAGGTTTCTGAACCAAACTAAGCCATTGATCAATATAAGGGAACTGATCAGGATGCCCGGGCTGTCTGGTAACAACCTGCCACATGGCTTGAACTGTTGTGAGGTTTAATGACCCTTCTGGGGGCCACCCAGTTTCAAATTTTGGCCATTCCACTTCACAGAGAGCCTGGAGTTTGCCTTTTTTAAGGTGGACCTTTTAGTCCTCTGAGAAGCCTAGAAAAAAATTCTTTAACATACACTGTAGGGGACTCAGTGACTGGGGCTGGGAGGAAGAGTTTCCCATTTCTTTTTTTTTTTTTTTTTGAGACGGAGTTTTGCTCTTGTTACCCAGGCTGGAGTGCAATGGCGTGATCTCGGCTCACCGCAACCTCCGCCTCCCGGGTTTAGGCAATTCTCCTGCCTCAGCCTCCTGAGTAGCTGGGATTACAGGCACGCGCCACCATGCCCAGCTAATTTTTTTTTTGTATTTTTAGTAGAGACGGGGTTTCACCAAGTTGACCAGGATGGTCTCGATCTCTCAACCTCGTGATCCACCCACCTCGGCCTCCCAAAGTGCTGGGATTACAGGCTTGAGCCACCACACCCAGCCGAGTTTCCCATTTCTTAAAGCAATAGTTAACAGGATTTTAAGCTGAGATGTCAGACCTAGCACAGAGAAAATTATTCATGGCCCAGGGGCATGGAGAATCATAAAAACCAGGATGATTATAACCAGGATAAACAAGAAAATGGCTACAGCCGCCTTTTCTTGCCACAGCATTGGGTATTCTTGGACTCTGAGTTATGGGGAGAAGGCAGAACACCGGGGCTGAAAAGTTTCCAGTCTACAGTATCTGGGTATCCTGCCTCTTGATTTATATCCAAGATACCTCAGATGTCTCTACATCTTAAAGGCAGAGTGTTCAAATTTGGCCCTTTCCTTTAAAGGTCCAAGGAAGGACAACAAAGCCAAGTCCTGGAGATGCTGGACATGCTGAGACACAGAAAAATGAGATGATTGGGGTACAGGATGGGGATGAGGAGGAAAAGGGACACCTGAAGTTTCCTGGAGATTAGAGATCAACCACAGGGAGGCATAATATAAATGCAAAAGAATTAGTGTTACATGTATAGGTTTCTCTATACAGTGCCCTGTTTAAGGGTACTGGGAAAGTCGTGGGGTGAGAGAAAAGGTGGGCAAGGAGGTCTGCAGGATGGCTATTTTGAATCCACCACTGTTCTGAGAAATAAGAGAGATGTACCCAGTCTTTGCAGCATGGGGTGTGACAGTCCAGATGCCAACAATCTTTGTGGTGCTACAATTCAGACTGGTGAATGCTTTTCACGACTTTCCCCATAAAAACACATGATCTGTGTTTGACAAAAAAGGCAGGACTGGGATGGCCTGCCCAATTGACAAATGAGAGATTTTACCTTCTCAGATAGGAAGTCTGTACTGAGTACCTTAAAGAAGTTTTCCCCTAGCCACCTTGGACAGTAGCTGCAGCAAGACATACAGACTTAAGCAGACACCAAACAGAACAATAGACACTGGGACATACAAACAGTTTTGATGGTTTCAACAAACAGAAAGTGTGCCATGTCAGGACCAATCAAATGCTCCCCTGGCCACTCCCCTGATGGGGATGTTGGGCTTCTCCTAGCATCAGCAGATCAGTATAACCCCCCGAGTAGGACTGAGCTGAGCTCAATGTGATTAGCCTTATGAGGTTATGCATATAACGGAAATGCAGGTCCGAGGCCTCTCAAGCTCTGTAGCTTTCATTGTGGAGCTACAAATTGGAATTTCAAGGGCAGGCCCTTGAACTCCCCATTCACTCACACATGTGTGCACACAATCATTCAGACAGAACCAAGACACAAGACAAAACAAGGGTGGGGGTCCCGTATTAGGATCAATCAGATGCTCCCCTGGCTGCTCCCCTTATGGGGATGTTGAGACCCTCTTAGCATCAGCAGACCAGTACAAACCCCCGATAGGACCGAGCTGAGCTTGCTGCCATTAGCCTTATGAAGTAGCCATCAAAATGCAGGTCAGAGCCCTCTTGGGCTCTGTAGCTTTTGCCATGGAGCTACAAATTGGAATTTTGAGGGCAGGCCCTTGAACTCCCCATTCACTCACACATGCACTCACTATTTACGTGATTTTATTGCACATTTCATACCCATTTTAAGATAGAGGCTACTCTAAATTGAACAAGAAAGGGGAAGAGAGAGAGAAACCAGAGACACTCACTAACAGAATCCAAGACTCTGCCTTCCAGCATACTGGAGTGCTGGCAGAGCTAACAGAAACCAGGGCTCTGTCCTCCAGCATCCTGAAGTGCTGGCAGAGCTAACAGAAACCAGGGCTCTGTCCTCCAGTGTCCTGGAGTGCTGATAGAGTCATGAGGGAGGGCCCTCATCAGGACCAATTCCCTCCCAGAGACAGATAGAGTCAGATCTGACTTGCCTTCCCAGGACCAGAAACAGAGGACTCAGGAACTGAATTTGGTGGGCACACTGGTAGTTGATCCATTCCCCTCCAGACAGTGGTGGGCTATGGGGCCCTGAAACATCTCTGGGGGTGCCACCCCTATGGGCCACCATTCATCCAGGGAAGCCCAGAATGAATCCGGTCACACCCGATGGTGACAAACATAATTCTGGCTGGGGCCTCCAAATGGTGTACCCGAGTGAGGCAATGAATGCACCACACTCTGAGATTGAATTATGAGTCCTTTATTAAGACAGCAACTGAGAGGTGGCTAAAGCCCCAAATTCTCTTGGCATCTAAGAAAAAGTTAGGTGGTCTTTTATACCCTAGTTTTGAAGGGAAGGGGGAACCTAGCTGAAGCAAATTTTCACAAAAGTAGAATAAGCAAAAAGTTAAAAGATAAATGAAATAAAACAGTGCCAGGTGCAAGGGGTAACATTGTCATGAAAGACATACAACTTATAGATAATGGGGGCTTTGGGCACTTGACAGCACCTGCATTCCCAGGCCATGCTGGTACCACTTAACTCAGCCTCTTATCAATAAATGCATTTCTGGAGGTGCCCAGTGTCAGCTTGCCCCAGCTGCATACTATAGTTACATACATTACGGTGGGAAAATAACTAAAATGAAGAAACTAAGATGGAGTCTGTCTGGCTCAAGAAGCTAACATAAAGCCTGAACAGCTTTTGGTCTGAGAAAGAGAGAGTTTTAGCTGGAAAAAGCAGGTTATCACAGTGCTAAGGAGAGGCAGTATAACACAGTGGTTAGGAATCCAGGCCTTGGCAGATTCTTTTTTTCCCCCAATTTTCTTAACCCCTGGGCACTGTGGCTTTCACCTATAGTTCCAGGTACTCACAAGGCTGAGGCAGAGGGATCACTTGAGCCCAGGAATTTGAGGCTGCAGAGAGCTATGATCATGCCACTCCCTTACTCCAGCCTGGGTGACAAAGCAAGACTCTTGTCTCTAAAGGAAATAATAAATAAATAAACCTTCTTAACCTTAGTTTGTTAGTTTCTTTTTAATGTGGGAGATACTTTACCTGATAATGTAATGCCTAAAACAATATGGAGGCAAGAACATATAAATTTTGTAACTTTTTTTTACAACAAATATATTTGTCAAATAGTCACATCAACTTTTTACAAATGGAATTTCTAAAGCCCTGTATGATATCAGTTTTGTGTATTTTGGATTTCCCATAAGAAAAAAAAATAGTAGTTAGGGCTGGGTGCAGTTACTCACACCTGTAATCTCAGCACTTTGGGAGGCTGAGATGGGCAGATCACTTGAGGTCAGGAGTTCAAGACCAGCCTGGCCAACATGGTGAAACCCAGACTCTACTAAAAATACAAAAGAATTAGCCAGGTGTGGTGGCAGGCACCTGTAATCCCAGCTCTTTGGGAGGCTGAGGCAGGAGAATCATTTGAACCTGGGAGGCAGAGGTTGCAGTGAGATTGTGCCACTGCACTCCAGTCTGGCTGACAAGAGTGAAACTCTATATCAAAAAAAAAGTAGACATGAAACAATCACCCACCAATATAAATAATCACTCACCAATATAATACTAATGCTGAAAGTTGAGACATTGTCTTTGGATAACTAATATTTCCTTTTAATTTAGGATGGAATTATTTAAGTAAAATTTCCCCTTGAATTTTGTAGTCTTCACATATAAATTCATAAACCATTGAGTCTTTGAAATATAAGATTCATAGAGTCATCTACTTCAGAACCCAGTAAATTTATTGCTATCAGAAATAGTCATCTCAGAATATGTAAGATTGTACATAAGAAAGAATATGTAATATATAATTGCATCATTTTAGAAGGTAAGAAACATTCTATCACTGAGATACTTGTATTATATAACTAACTTTTAGTTATATTCTGATGATAAATATTTTGATTTTGATGATTTGTTATTAAATATTCTCATATATTTATTATTTTTAGACATTTGATAAAGAAAAACAACAATTAGGATTTCCTACTGGGAATGAAGTATAAATTTTTCAGCATAGCAAGTTATAGGGAGAAACTATCTAAATTATTTAAGAAGGAAAACTACATTGTGTCTTACAGCAGGAGAGGACCAGAGCTTTCTGCTTGTTGCAATATCTAAAATTCATCTTAATTCAGGAAAAAAAGGTGGGAAATTTCCCTTCACATCTGAGTTTAGTTTGATATGTAACTCAGAATACTGTGTAAAGGATAAACTTGCTAGAAAATAGAATAATCTATGTAATCCAAAAATAGTGAAGACTTTTCAAATATTTAATCATAAGCATAGAATGCTGGAGTCAAAGCTTTGAGTGTGACTGTTCACAATAGCCAAGTCATGGAATCAGCCTAAGTGCCCATCAACAGATGGTTGGATAAGGAAAATGTGGTATATATACAACATGAAAAAGAGTGAGATCATGTCTTTTCAGCAACATGGATGGAGCTAGAGGTCATTATTCTAAGTAAAATAACTCAGAAATAGAAAATCAAATACCACATATCCATAATTGGGAGCTAAATAATAAGCACACATGGACATACAGAGGGGAATTATAATTTTATAAAAATCCTACTGTTAAAAGTATGCCCAAATATGCAACTACACTCAGCATGTAGGGAACCAGCCCCCACATGCCACTGGTGGGTACTCAAGTTTGGTGGTGACAAAGGAATGGAAAAGACAGGTTAAGAATGCATAAAGTGGGACCAGGGGGCCAGTGCATAAAGGAAAGTGCAAAGGCCCTGAGCTCTGATCTTCCTCAGTATTTATCAGTTACAATCACTTTGATCTATAGGGCAGGTGGTGGAGTGATGCTGGGGAGAGGGTGATGTGATGGTGGGGTGAATCAGTGAGCTAGAACTGGTATGTCATTCTGAAGATTTATAACAGTGGTAGTTTGGGAGTTTCACAAAACAAGAACATGAGGTTGTCTATAGCCTATTATCTATGGGCATCTGATGGAACATGGGCCTCACAAAGAGCCTGTAAGTCTGGTTACATCTTAGTGGTATGAAGGGGTTTTACATTCTTGAGCACAATGTTTATGGTAATAGAGCTTAGCTCACCCTGCATGGGAACATGAGGCATGGAGAAGTTTGCCTCTTGAGAGGCCTCCCGCAGTTTGCTGTGGTTTGTTGTTCCCAGTTAATGTTACTCATAGTCAATTTCTGTAGGCATTCTGTAACTTCTTTCTCCTTTGCTGCTTCCCCTAACACATGTTACTCACAACTTTACATTTCTCAAGTCAATTCCATGTAAATGAGCATTTCACCCAGTCCCAGTGGCTTTCACTTGTAATCCCAGAACTTTGGGAGGCAGAGGAAGGCAGATCACCTGAGGTCAGGAGTTTGAAATAAGTCTGGCTAATATGGTGAAACCCCATCTCTACTAAAAATACAAAAATTAGCCAGGAGTGGTGGTGGGCACTTGTAAGCCCAGTTACTCGGGATGCTGAGGCAGGAAAATCACTTCAAAAATGAAAAAGCTAGACTCCATCTCAAAAAAAAAAAAAAAGAAAAAAGAAAAGAAAAAAGAGCATTTTTTAATTGCCTTTTAGACTTTGGGGTACATGTGAAGAACATGCAAGATAGTTGCATAGGTACACACGTGGCAGTGTGATTTGCTGTCTTCCTCCCCTTCACCTATATCTGGCATTTCTCCCCATGCTATCTTTCCCCAGCTCCCCACCCCCCACTGTCCCTCCCCTATTCCCCCCAGCAGCCCCAGTGTGCAGTGCTCCCCTCCCTGTGTCCATGTGTTCTCATTGTTCAACACCCACCTATGAGCGAGAACATGTGGTATTTCATTTTCTGTTCTTGTGTCAGTTTCCTGAGAATGATGTTCTCCAGATTCATCCATGTCCTTACAAAGGACACAAACTCATCATTTTCGATGGCTGCGTAATATTCCATGCTGTATATGTGCCACATTTTCCCTGTCCAGTCTATCATCGATGGGCATTTGGGTTGGTTCCAGGACGTTGCTATTGTAAACAGTGCTGCAATGAACATTCGTGTGCATGTGTCCTTATAGTAGAATGATTATAGTCCTTTATATATATATATATCCAGTAATGGGATTGCTGGATCAAATGGAATTTCTATTTCTACGTCCTTGAGAAATTGCCACACTGTCTTCCACAATGGTTGAACTAATTTACACTCCCACCAGCAGTGTAAAAGTGTTCCTATTTCTCCACATCCTCTCCAGCATCTGTTGTCTCCAGATTTTTTAATGATCGCCATTCTAACTGGCATGAGATGATATCTCAATGTAGTTTTGATTTGCATTTCTCTAATGACCACTGATGATAAGCATTTTTTCATATGTTTGTTGGCCTCATGTATATCTTCTTTTGTAAAGTGTCTGTTCATATCCTTTGCCCACTTATGAATGGGCTTGTTTGTTTTTTTCTTGTAAATCTGTTTTAGTTCTTTGTGAATTCTGGATATCAGCCCTTTGTCAGATGGGTAAACTGCAAAGATTTTTCCCATTCTGTTGGTTGCTGATTCACTCTAAGGACTATTTCTTTTGCCATGCAGAAGCTGTGGAGTTTGATTAGGTCCCATTTGTCTATTTTGGCTTGTGTTGCCAATGCTTTTGGTGTTTTGGTCATGAAGTCCTTGCCTACTCCTATGTCCTGAATGGTTTTGCTTAGATTTTCTTCTAGGGTTTTTATGGTGTCAGGTCTTATGTTTAAGTCTTTAATCCATCTGGAGTTAATTTTAGTGTAAGGTGTCAGGAAGGGGTCCAGTTTCTGCTTTCTGCACAAGGCTAGCCAGTTTTCTTAACACCATTTATTAAACAGGGAATCCTTTCCCCATTGCTTGTTTTTGTCAGGTTTATCAAAGATTGTATGGTTGTAGATATGTTGTGTTGCCTCTGAGGCCTCTGTTCTGTTCCATTGGTCTATATCTCTGTTTTGGTACCAGTACCATGCTGTTTTGATTACTGTAGCCTTGTAGTATAGTTTGAAGTCTGGTAGTGTGATGCCTCCCAGTGTGTTCTTTTTGCTTAGAATTGACGTGGCTCTGTGGGATCTCTTTTGGTTCCATATGAACTTTAAGGTGGTTTTTTTCAGTTCTGTGAAGAAGGTCATTGGTAGCTTCATAAGGATAGCATTGAATCTGTAAATTACTTTGGGCAGTATGTCCATTTTCACAATATTTACTCCTCCTAACCATGAACATGGAATGTTTCTCCATCTGTTTGTGTCCTCTCTTATTTCATTGAGCAGTGGTTTGTAGTTCTACTTGAGGTGGTCCTTTACGTTCCTTGTTAGTTGTATTCCTAGGTATTTTAATCTATTTTTAGCAATTGTGAATGGCAGTTCATTCTTGATTTGGCTCTCTGTAAGCCTGTTATTGGTGTATAGGAATGCTTGTGATTTTTGCACATTGATTTTGTATCCTGAGACTTTGCTGAAGTTGCTTATCAGTTTCAGGAGATTTTGGGCTGAGACAATGGGGTCTTCTAGATATACTATCATGTCATCTGCAAATAGAGACAATTTGGCTTCCTCCTTACCAATTTGAATACCCTTTATTTCTTTTTCTTGCCTGATTGCTCTGGTTAGAACTTCCAGTACTATATTGAATAGGAGTGGTAAGAGAGGGCATCTTTGTCTAGTGCCAGATTTCCAAGGGAATGCTTCCAGTTTTTGCCCATTCAGTATGATATTGGCTGTTGGTTTGTCATAAATAGCTTTTATTATTTTGAGATACATTCCATCAATACTGAGTTTATTGAGGGTCTTTAGCATAAAGGGCTGTTGAATTTTGTCAAAGGCCTTCCCTGCATCAATTGAGATAATCATGTGGTTTTTGTCTTTGGTTCTGTTTATGTGGTAAATTACGATTATAGACTTGTGTATGTTGAATGAGCCTTGCATCCCTGGGATGAATACTACTTGATCATGGTGGATAAGCTTTTTGATGTGCTGTTGCAATTGGCTTGCCAGTATTTTATTGAAGATTTTTGCATCTATGTTCATCATGCATATTGGCCTGAAATTTTCTTTTCTTGTTGAGTCTCTGCCGGGTTTTGGTATCAGGATGATATTGGTCTCATAAAATGATTTGGGAAGGATTCTCTTTTTTTGAATTATTTGGAATAGTTTCAGAAGGAATGGCAACAATTCCTCTTTGTGTGTCTGGTAGAATTCGACTGTGAACCCATTCGGACCTGGGCTTTTTTTGTGTGGTAGGTTCTTAAATGCTGCCTTCAGATCTTGTTATTGGTCTATTCATGGTTTTGACTTCTTCCTGGTTTAGGCTTGGGAGGAGGCAAGTGTCCAGGAATTTATCCATTTCTTCCAGGTTTACTAGTTTATGTGCATAGAGTTGTTTGTAATATTCTCTGATGATGGTTTTAATTTCTGTGGAATCTGTGGTGATTTCCCCTTTATCGTTTATTGCATCTATTTGGTTATTCTCTCTTTTCTTTTTTATTAATCTGGCTAGTGGTCTGTCTATTTTGTTTATCTTTTTGAAAAACCAGCTCCTGGATTTATTGATTTTTTGAAGGGTTTTTTCGTGTCTCTATCTTTTTCAGTTCTGCTCTAATCTTAGTTATTTCTTGTCTTCTGCTAGGTTTTGAGTTTTTCCGATCTTGCTCCTCTAGCTCTTTCAATTTTGATGATAGGGTGTCAATTTTGGATCTCTCCTTTCTTCTCATGTGGGCATTTATTGCTATATATTTCCCTCTGGAGACTGCTTTAAATGTGTCCCAGAGATTCTGGTATGTTGTGTCTTCATTCTCGTTGGTTTTGAAAAACTTCTTTATTTCTGCCTTCATTTCATTGTTTATCCAGTCAACATTCAAGAGCCAGTTGTTCAATTTCCATGAAGCTGTGTAATTCTGAGTTAGTTTCTGAATTCTGAGTTCTAACTTGATTGTACTGTGATCTGAGAGACTGTTTGTTATGATTTTTCTTCTTTTGCATTTGCTGAGAAGTGATTTACTTCCAATTATGTGGTCAATTTTAGAGTAGGTGTGATGTGGTGCTGAGAGGAATGTATATTCTGTGGATTTGGGGTGGAGAGTTCTGTAAATGTCTATTAGGTTTGCTTGTTCCAGGTCTGAGTTCAAGTCCTGGATATCCTTGTTAATTTTCTGTCTGGTTGATCTAATATTGACAGTGGAGTGTTAAAGTCTCTTACTCTCATTGTGTTGAGAGTCTTAGTCTCTTTGTAAGTCATTAAGAACTTGCCTTATGTATCTGGGTGCTCCTGTATTGGGTGCGTATATATTTAGGATCTTTAGTTCTTCTTGTTGTATTGATCCTTTTACCATTATGTAATGTCCTCCTTTGTCTCTTTTAATTTTTGTTGCTTTAAAGTCTATTTTATCAGAGATGAGAATTGCAACTCCTGCTTTTTTTGCTCTGCATTTGCTTGGTAAATCTTCCTCCATCCCTTGATTTGAAGCCTTTGTGTATCCTTGCATTTGAGATGGGTTTCCTGGATACAGCACACTGATGGGTTTTGGCTTTTTATCCAATTAGCCAGTCTGTGTCTTTTGATTGGTGCATTTAGCCCATTTACATTTAGAGTTAATATTGTTATGTGTGAATTTGATACTGCCATTTTGATGCTAGCTGGCTGTTTTTCCTGTTAGTTGATGCAGATTCTTCATTTTATTGATGCTCTTTACCATTTGGCATGTTTCTGGAGTGGCTGGTACTGGTTGTTCCTTTCTATGTGTAGTGCCTCTTTCAGGAGTTCTTTTAAAGCAGGCCTGGTGGTGACAAAATCTCTGAGTACTTGCTTGTTCATGAAGGATTTTATTTTTCCTTCACTTATGAAGCTCAGTTTGGTTGGTTATGAAATTCTGAGTTGAAAGTTCTTTTCTTTGAGGATGTTGAATATAGACACCCACTCTCTTCTGGCTTGTAGGGTTTCTGCCAAGAGATCTGCTGTGAGTCTGGTGGACTTCCCTTTGTGTGTGACCCGACCTTTCTCTCTGGCTGCTGTAGCATTTTCTCCTTCATTTCAACCCTGGTGAATCTGATGATTATGTACCTTGGGGTTGCTATTCTTGAGGAATATCTTTGTGGTGTTCTCTGTATTTCCTGGACTTGAATATTGGCCTGCCTTGCTAGGTTGGGGAAGTTTTCCTGGATAATATCCTGAAGAGTATTTTCCAGCTTGGATTCATTCTCGTCATCACATTCAGGCACACCTATCAAACGTAGATTAGGTCTGTTCACATAGTCCCATATTTCTTGGAGATTTTGTTCCTTTCTTTTTGCACTTTTTTTTCCTCTAATCTTGCCTTCTTGTTTTATTTCATTGAGTTATCTTCAACCTCTGATATCCTTTCTTCTGCTTGGTCAATTCAGCTGTTGAAACTTGTGCATGCTTCATAAAATTCTCATGTTCTGTTTTTCAGCTCCATCAATTCACTCATTTTCCTCTCTAAGTTGTCCATTCTTGTTATCATTCCATCAAGTCTTTTTTTCAAGGTTCTTAGTTTCTTTGCATTGATTTAGAACATGTTCTTTTAGCTCATGGAAGTTTCTCATTACCCACCTTCTGAAGTCTGATTCTGTCATTTCATCACACTCATTCTCCATCCAGCTTTGTTCCCTTTCTGGTGAGGAGTTGTGATCCCTTGTAGAAGGAGAAGTGTTCTGGTTTTGGCTGTTTACCTCCTTTTTTTTTTTTTTTTTTTTTTTGAGACAGAAGTTTCGCTCTTGTTACCCAGGCTGGAGTGCAATGGCACGATCTCGGCTCATCGCAACCTCCGCCTCCTGGGTTCAGGCAATTCTCCTGCCTCAGCCTCCCCAGTAGCTGGGATTACAGGCAAATGCCACCATGCCCAGCTAATTTTTTGTATTTTTAGTAGAGACGGGGTTTCACCGTGTTGACCAGGATGGTCTCAATCTCTTGACCTCGTGATCCACCCACCTCGGCCTCCCAAAGTGCTGGGATTACAGGCTTGAGCCACCACGCCCGACCTGTTTACCTCCTTTTTGTGCTGGTTTCTTCCCATCTTTGTGGATTTATCCACATGTTGTCTTTGTAGTTGCTGATTTTCAGATTGGGTCTTTGAGTGGATGTCCAAGTTGTTGATGATAAAGTTATTTCTGTTTCTTAGTTTTTCTTCTAACAGTCTGGCCCCTCTGCTGTAGAACTGATGAGGTCTACTCCAGGCCCTGCTTGCCTGGAGATCACCTGCAGCAGCTGCAGAACAGTAAGGGTTGCTACCGTTTCTTTTTTTGCTATCTTTGTCCCATAATGATGCCTGCCAAATGTCAGTCTGATCAGTCCTTTGTGAGGTAACTCTTTGGATATATGGGAGTTAGGGAGCTCCTTGATGAGACAATCTGTCTTTTATAGGAGGTCAAATGCTGAGCTTTGGGCTACATTGTTCATTCAGAGCTGCTAGGCAGGTACATTTAAGTCTGCTGCAGCAGAACTCATAAACCCTGCTTTTTTCCCCCCAGGTGCTCTTTCCCAGGGAATTTGGGCTTTATTTATGAGTTTCCTTTGTGCTGCTGCCTTTTTTTTCAGGGCTGTCCTGCCAAGCAAGGAGGCAGCCTAGTCACTGTCTGCCAGCAGAGGCTTTGCTGAGTTTCTGTGGGCTCCGCCCTGCTGCCATGTGAACTTCCCTTCAGTCCTGTTTATATGGGTGTGGTTAGAACTGCCTCAGCTGTGGTGGCCCACCTCCTTAATGGCAGACTCTCTCTGTTATGGTGGGTTGCCTCAGCAATGGCAGGCTCCCTCAGCAATGGTGGACTAGCTTCATAGGGGTGGAGTGCCTTGGTAATGGTGGATGCCCCTCCCCCACCAAGCTGGACCATCCTGGGTTCAGCTGTGCTTCCTGTGTGACTCTCAACCCTGAGTGATTCCAATTGCTGGGGTTTTTTTGTTTGTTTCTGTGGGGCTGGGACCCGCTGAGCCTGATCATCTGGCTCCCTGCCTCAGAGCCCTTTTTTTTTTTTAAGTTGAATGGTTGACTCTCTCTCAAATGTTCCAGTCACCTACTGAAAGGGCACCAGGATCTGTTTGGTTTCCCGTGTGGTGACCCACGGTGCTGGCTGAAACAACGGCACTGAGATTCATGGGTTTTTTTGGTCTGGGAATCTTCTGGCCTGGCTCTCTGTTTCAGTCCCATTTAATCAGATGAATGGGCTAATCTGCCTTCCTGGAGCTCCAATTGCCAGCTTAAAAGGGCAATGAGACCAGTGTATTTTGTATGGAGATCCACTGCTCTGCGGCACCAGCAAAACAGCTGCACAGGACCAAACAGCTGTGTTGGTGACCTGTGGGGCTCCTCCACCTAGGTATCTCTTGGTCTGTGGTCAATAAAGATCTGTCTGGAAATGCGGTGTCCACTCACCCTCTGCACTTTCACTGGAAACTGTAATCCTGAGCTGTTTCTACATGGCCATCTTCCTCCACCTCCAAAAGAGCATTTCTTGAAATGAATATAAAAATCAAACTCTGAAGAGAATGAAAGAATTATCATAATTGGCTTTGGATTATATTTTATATTAATACTTTGCTAGAAATACACTTCTTGAAATGCAAATATTGTGTCCATAGCATAGCTCAGTGTCAGAAATGAAGGGATTTTTATGACCATTGTAAAGATAGAAACACAGAGGTAAAAGAAAAATTATTCTATTACTTCTTTGTCCTTTCTACATTTTATATTACTTTATAGAAATAAATCTAACCTTCAGAGGAGATTTTTTAAAAAATATACTTATTGCATTTTAGGTTTGGGGGTACATACAAAGAGCATGCAAGATTGTTGCATAGGTACACACATGGCAGTGTGATTTGCTGCCTTCCTCCTCATCACCTATATCTGGCATTTCTCCCCATGCTATTTCTCCCCAACTCCCCACCCCCTACTGTCCCTCCCCTATTTCTCCCCAACAGACCCCAGTGTATGATGATCCCTTCCTTGTGTCCATGTGTTCTCATAGTTCAACATCCACCTGTGAGTGAGAATATGTGGTGTTTGATTTTCCATTCTTCTGTAAGTTTGTTGAGAATGATGGTTTCCAGGTTCATTGATGTCCCTACAAAGGACACAAACTCATCGTTGTTGATTGCTGCAGAATATTCCATGGTGTATATGTGCCACATTTTCCCTGTCCAGTCTATCATCGATGGCCATTTGGGTTGGTTCCAGGTCTTTGCTATTGTAAACAGTGCTGCAGTGAACATTCATGTGCATGTGTCCTTATAGTAGAAGGATTTATAATTCATTGGATATATACCCAGTAATGGGATTGCTGGATCAAATGGAATTTCTATTTCTAGGTCCTTGAGGAATCATCACACTATCTTCCACAATGGTTGAACTAATTTACACTCTGACCAACAGTGTAAAAGTGTTCCTGTTTCTCCACATCCTGTCCAGCATCAGTTTTCTCCAAATTTTTAAATGATCGCCGTTCTAACTGGTGTGAGATGGTATCTCAATGTAGTTTTGATTTGCATTTCTCTAATGACCAGTGATGAGGAGCATTTTTTCATGTTTGTTGGCCTCATGTATGTCTTCTTTTGTAAAGTGTCTGTTCATATCCTTTGCCCACTTATGAATGGGCTTGTTTGTTTTTTTCTTGTAAATCTGTTTTAGTTCTTTGTAAATTCTGGATATCAGCCCTTTGTCAGATGGGCAGACTGCAAAAATTTTTCCCATTCTATTGGTTGCTGATTCACTCTAATGAATGTTTCTTTTGTCATGCAGAAGCTGTGGAGTTTGATTAGGACCAATTGTCTATTTTGCTTTTGTTGCCAATGCTTTTGGTGTTTTAATCATGAAGTCCTTGTGTACACCTATGTCCTGAATGGTTTTGCCTAGATTTTATTCTAGGATTTTGATGGTGTTAGGTCTTATGTTTAAGTCTTTAATCCATCTGGAGTTAATTTTAGTGTAAGGTGTCAGGAAGGGGTCCAGTTTCTGCTTTCTGCACATGGCTAGTTAGTTTTCCCAACACAATTTACTAAACAGGAACTCCATTCCCCATTGCTTGTTTTTGTCAGGTTTGTCAAAGATTGGATGGTTGTAGATGTGTTGTTTTGCCTCCAAGGCCTCTGTTCTCCTCCATTGGTCTATTTCTCTGTTTTGGTACCAGTACCATGCTGTTTTGATTATTGTAGCCTTGTAGTATAATTTGAAGTCTTCCGCTTTGTTCTTTTTGCTTAGAATTGACTTGGCTATGTGAGCTCTCTTTTGGTTCTATATGAAGTTTAAGATGGTTTTCTCCAGTTCTGTGAAGAAGGTCATTGGTAGCTTAATGGGGATAGCATTGAATCTATAAATTACTTTGGGCAGAATGGCTATTTTCATGATATTAATTTTTCCTAACCAAGGACATGGGATGTTTCTCCATCTGTTTGTGTCCTCTCTTATTTCATTGAGCAGTGGTTTGTAGTTCTCCTTGAAGAGGTCCTTTACATTCCTTGTTAATTTTATTTCTAGGTATTTTATTTTCTTTGTAGCAATTGTGAATGGCAGTTCATTCCTGATTTGGCTCTCTTTAAGTCTGTTATTGGTGTATGGGAATGTATGTGATTTTTGCACATTGATTTTGTATCTTGAGACTTTGCTGAAATTGCTTATCAGTTTCAGGAGATTTTGGGCTGAGGCGATTGGGTTTCTAGATATACAATCATGTTGTCTGCAAATAGAGACAATTTGATTTCCTCCTTTCCTATTTGAATACCTTTTTTTTCTTTTTCTTGCCTGATTGATCTGCCTAGAACTTCCAATACTATATTGAATAGGAGAGGTGAGAGAGGGCATCTTTGTCTAGTGCTAGATTTCCAATGGAATGCTTCCAGTTTTTGCCCATTCAGTATGATATTGGCTGTTGGTTTGTCATAAATAGCTTTTATTATTTTGAGATACGTTCCATCAATACCTGGTTTATTCAGAGTTTTTAGCATAAAAGGCTGTTTGACTTCTTCCTGGTTTAGGCTTGGGAGGATGCAAGTGTCCAGGAATTTTTCCATTTCTTCCAGGTTTTCTAGTTTATATGCATAGTGTTGTTTGTAATAATCCCTGATGATGGTTTGTATTTCTGTGGAATCTGTGGTGATATCCCCTTTATCGTTTTTTATTGCATCCATTTGATTATTCTCTTTTTTCTTTTTTATTAAACTGGCTAGTGGTCTGTCTATTTTGTTGATCTGTTTGAAAAACCAACTCCTGGATTTATTGAAAAATTTTTTGTGTCTCTATCTCCTTTGGTTCTGCTCTGATCTTAGTTATTTCTTGTCTTCTGCTAGGTTTTGAGTTTTTTTGATCTTGTTTATCTAGCTCTTTCAATTTTGATGATAGGGTGTCAATTTTAGATCTCTCCTTGCTTCTCATGTGGGCATTTATTGCTATATATTTTCCTCTAGAGATGGTTTAAATGTGTCCCAGAGATTCTGGTATGTTGTGTCTTGGTTCTCATTGGTTTCCAAGACCATCTTTATTTCTGCTTTAATTTCACTGTTTATCCAGTCAACATTCAAGTGCCAGTTGTTCAGTTTCCATGAAGCTGTGCAATTCTGAGTTAGTTTCTGAATTCTGAGTTCTAACTTGTTTGCACTGTAATCTGAGAGACTGTTTGTTATGATTTCAGTTGTTTTGCATTTGCTGAGGAGTGCTTTACTTCCAATTATGTGGTCAATTTTGGAGTAGGTGTGATGTGGTGCTGAGAAGAATGTATATTCTGTGGATTTGGGGTGGAGAGTTCTGTAAATGTCTATTAGGTTTGCTTGTTCCAGGTCTGAGTTCAAGTGCTAAATATCCTTGTTAATTTTGTCTCATTGATCTGTCTAATATTGATAATGGGGTGTTAAAGTTTCCCACTGTTATTGTGTGGGAGTCTAAGTCTCTTTGTAAGTCATTAAGAACTTGCCTTATGTACTTGGGTGCTCCTCTATTGGGTGTGTATATATTTAGGATCTTTAGTTCTTCTTGTTGTATCAATCCTTTTACCATTATGTAATATACTTCTTTGTCTCTTGATCTTGTTGCTTTAAAGTCTATTTTATCAGAGATGAGAATTCCAACTCCTGCTTTTTATTTGCTCTCCATTTGCTTGGTAAATCTTCCTCCATCCCTTTACTTTGAGCCTTTGTGTATCCTTGCATGTGAGATGGATTTCCTGGATACAGGACACTGATGGGTTTTGGCTTTTTATCCAATTTGCCAGTCTGTGTCTTTTGATTGGTGCATTTAGCCCATTTACATTTAGGGCTAATATTGTTATGTGTAAATTTGATATGGCCATTTTGATGCTAGCTGGATGTTTTGCCCATTAGTTGATGCAGTTTCTCTCTTGTGTTGATGCTCTTTACCCTTTGGTATGTTTTTGGAGTGGCTGGTACTGGTTGTTCCTTTCTATGTTTAGTTTCTCTTTCAGGAGCTCTTGTAAAGCAGGCCTAGTGGTGATGAAATCTCTGAGTACTTGCTTGTTCACAAAGGATTTTATTTTTCCTTCACTCATGAAGCTTAGTTTGGCTGGATATGAAATTCTGGATTGAAAGTTCTTTTCTTTAAGGATGTTGAATATTGACCCCCACTCTCTTCTGGCTTGTAGGATTTCTGCTGAGAGATCTGCTGTGAGTCTGATGGGCTTCCCTTTGTGGGTAACCAGACCTTTCTCTCTGGCTGCCCTTAGCATTTTCTCCTTCATTTCAACCCTGGTGAATCTGATGATTATGTTCCTTTGGGTTTGTATTCTTGTGGTATATCTTTGTGGTGTTCTCTGTACTTTTTGGACTTGAATATTGGACTGCCTTGCTAGGTTGGAGAAATTTTCCTGAATAATATCCTGAAGAGTGTTTTCCAGCTTGGATTCATTCTCTTTGTCACATTCAGGTACACCTATCAAATGTAGATTAGGTCTTTTCACATAGTCCCATATTTCTTGGAGAATTTGTTCATTTTTTTTACCCTTTTTTCTCTAATCTTGCCTTCTTGCTTTATTTCATTGAGTTGATTTTTGACCTTTCATATCCTTTCTTCTGCCTGTTCAATTCAGCTGTTGAAACTTGTGTATGTTTCATGAAGTTCTTGTGTTGTGTTTTTCACCTCCATTAATTCACTTATATTCCTAAGATGTTTATTCTCATTATCATTTCATCATATTTTTTTCAAGGTTCTTGCTTTCTTTCCATTGGGCTAGAACATGTTATTTTTAGCTCAGAGAAGTTTCTTATTACCCACCTTCTGAATCCTGATTCTGTCAATTCATCACACTCATTCTCCTCATTCAGTCTTGTTCCCTTGCTGGTGAGGAGTTGTGATCCCTTGTAGGAAGAGGGGCATTCTGGTTTCAGGTGTTTTCATACTTTTTGTGCTAGTTTCTTCCCGTCTTTGTCGATTTATCCACCTGTCATCTTTGTAGTTGTTGACTTTCAGATTTAGTCTCTGAATAGACATCCCATTTGTTGATTATGAAGTTATTTCTTTCTGTTTCTTTGTTTTTCTTCTAACAGCCTGGCCCCTCTGCTGTAGGACTGCTGAGGTCTACTCTGGGTCATATTTGCCTGGGGATCACCTGCAGCAGCTGCAGAACAGTAAGGGTTGCTGCCAGTTTCTTCTGCTATTTTTGTCCCAGAAGGATACTGGCCAGATGTTAGTCTGAGCTATCCTTTATGAGGTGACTCTTTGTATGTACAGGGGTCAGGGAGCTGCTTGAGGAGACAGTCTGTCCTTTATAGGAGCTCAACTGCTGAGCTGTGAGCTCCATTGTTCATTCAGAGGTGCTGGGCAGGTACATTTAAGTCTGCTGCAGCAAAACTCATAATCCCCCCCTTTTTCCTCCAGGTGCTCTGTCCCAAGGAGTTAGGGCTTTGTTTATGAGTTTCTGTTGTGCTGCTGGCTTTTTTCAGGGCTGCTCTGCCCAGCCAGGTGGCAGCCTAGTCACTGTCTGCCTGCAGAGGCTTTGCTTAGCTGCTCTGGGCTCTCCCCAGCTGCTGTGTGAACTTCCCTGCAGTCCTGTTTATATGGGTTTAGTTAGAACTGCCTCAGCATTGGCAGCCCACCTCTGTAATGACAGACTCTCTCTGTAATGGCAGACTGCCTCAGCAAAGGTGGACTGCCTCAGGAATGGCAAACTACCTCCATAGTGGTGGAGTGCTTTGGTAATGGTGGATGCTCCTACCCCACAGAGCTGAACCTTCCTGGGTTCATCTGTGCTTGCTGTGAAACTCTCAATCCAGAGCATTTCTGATTGCTTTTATTTTTTTGTGGGGGTGGGATCAGCTGAGCCTGATAACCTGGCTCCCTGCCTCAGAGCTCCTTTAAATTTTATTTTTTAAATTAACGGTCAACTGTCTCCCAGGTGTTCCAGTCACCTGTTGAAAAGGTGACAGGATCTGTGTGATTTTCCATGTGGTGACCCACTGCACTGGCTGAAACAGTGGTGCTGATATTCATGATGCTTTTTGCCTGGGAATCTCCTGGCCTGGCTCCCTGTTTCAGTCCCCTTTTTAATCAGATTAATGGGTGACTTTGCCTTCCTGGAGCTCCAATCACCAGCTAAAATGGTGCCTGGAATCATGTATTTTGTATGGAGAACCACTCTGCCAGGGCACTGGGAAAACAGCTGAGCTGACAAAAACAGCCACACAGGCCAAAACAGTGGTGGGGGCCAAACCAGCCATGCTAGCAACCTGTGGGGCTCCTCCACCTGGGAATCTCCTGGTCTGTGGGCAATAAAAATCCATCTGAAAATGTGGCATCCACTCA
The DNA here is from genome assembly GCA_031835075.1 of Saguinus oedipus. Taxonomy (NCBI): domain Eukaryota; kingdom Metazoa; phylum Chordata; class Mammalia; order Primates; family Cebidae; genus Saguinus; species Saguinus oedipus. The sequence goes on from CM063176.1 coordinate 51,892,546, forward strand.
CCCTCTGTGCTTTCACTGAGAGCTGCAATCCTGAGCAGCTCCTAATCAGCCATCTTGGATCCCCTCTTCAGATGATAGTTGGGAAGAGATTTGATTGTTTACCCTTGAGTAGATGAAGCATTACTGAAACATACTGTCATTCACTCCAAGTTTCAAAACCTCTTTGTAGTGCTTCAGTTTCTTGTCATGAAGGAGGTTCGATAAGCTCCTTCTGAAAGGTCACAGATGCTATCATTTGGTACAGAAGTCTTATTTTTTAAAAATAGCTAAAACTAATCTATTTTATTCTTAGAGAATACTTAATACACAGGTTGAAAGTTCGATCAGCTCTTTTTTTGTTTATTTATCTGAATAAATAGTGTCAGATTTGGAACAGTTAAGTACTCCCTCTATGGTCTTTTTAGTCTCTCTAAAGTTGTTACACAAACTCTGTAGTTACATTAGAGACACATCAAAGAATAATATTATGAGCTAATCTCCAATTTTCCTTAACAGTCTTCAGGGGAACATATTTATTTATGCTTTCAGGCAGATATTGATTTGTTAATTCATCAAAAAATAGGTAATTCCTGAGTTCCTGCTTTGTTTTTGGCACTGTTCATAGAGCTAGGGATTTTGTTTTGAAAAGCAGGTGTTATCCTTTGTGAAACATAGAGTAGTCCAGGAAGGAAAAATTAATTATTTAATATTAACAGGAAATGCAAAATTGTAGCTGTGACTATGACTATAATGTAGAGGTGTATCTCATTATAAAGGCTTGTAGTAAGAGGTTATAACATAGCCAAGGAGGTCAGGTAAAACATTCCTGAGGAAGTGACTCTTGAGCTAACATTTATGGGATCTTAGTTAACTAACTGAAGAAACAAAATAACTCCCCAGCTTCTTAAAGTGTTCTGTGATGGGTGGGAGTGTGGAGAAATTGAAGGAAGCCTTGTGGGAGAAAAAGAAAGCCAAAAACATGTCAACAGGGCCAAGCAACATGGTCAGATTTGCCTTTTGAAAACTTTCTCTTCATTTGTTATAGAGAACCAATTAGGTGTGGTTGGGGTAGTGGTTAAATGGAGCTGACTTGGGAGAGCCAATTTGTTAGCATTTCCCCCCAGCTCTAGGTTCAGTTGAAGTGGGAAATTAGAGACTTGGAGAGACTGATGGGGTAGCAGGAGGAATTTATTTAATGTGATTATGGGCTCGGTGGAATCACTTCCTAAGACTGAGCAAGGAACAAAGCGACTGAGAGCTTTTTAAGCACCTTTGTAATACAGGATGATGAAGCAGGAACCAATTTCACAAAACCAAGGACAAAGAACAGTTGATTAACCTGTGACATGTTTTGTAATGTATATTACATTTAAAAAGAAAAATTTTGAGAAACAATTGTACATTCTTCAAGCGTTATCTGCCCTGTGACCTTGCAGCTGGTTAGCAAGAAAAATGGGGACTTTTAGATGCCTGAGAACTTTGCTAAGAATGCAGGGAAGATAGATATGGTGAATGATTTACAGTGAGTTAGTTAACTTTAAGCAGAGCAGGTGGTTGGGTTTTCTATTCAACCCAACACAGTAAATTTTGCTTTATTGTACAGTAATTGCAAATTACTTATTTTTAATTGTCATTTTCTCTCTTTACCTTTGCCTCCCAAAGTGCTGGGGTTATAGGCATGAGCCACCACCCCTGGCCCTAAATTCTTTTTTATACAAGATCCAAGAACCCACTCTGCAATTCTAGATTGGGACCATTTCTGGAAGCTCTTTCCCATAAATCACAAAGGAATGATACTAAGGAAACTTCCAACCCAAAGGAAATAGACTGAATCACCAATTGGATAACTTTTTGTAAGTGGTGGTGTACCCAGGTAAAGAATGGGATTGGGTTGGTAGCCTAACTTAGGAGAGTTAGTGTCTCCTAAGATAGATAAAATAAAAGGTCCCTTCTAATAAAAGGCAAGAACACTTGCAAAAGTTGGGTTTGAAGTGCAACGTAAAAAGGTTAGAGTCTTTCCTAAGATTTAGGGGATTAGAGGTCCCTCTCAGTAAAGTGTCAGCTAAGATCAGATTTGGCATTATGGAAAGTTAAACACTTTTGTCTTTGTATTTGTTTTTTTGTTTTGAGAGAGTCTCACTCTTGTCACTCCGGCTGGAGTGCAATGGTTAGATCTTGGCTCACTGCAACCTCTGCCTCCCAGATTCAAGTGATTCTCCTGCGTCAGCCTCCCAAGTACAGGTGCACGCCACCAGGCCCAGCTAATTTTTGTATTTTTAGTAGAGACAGGGATTTACCATGGGCCAGGCTGGTCTCAACTCCTAACCTCAGCTGACTCACCTGCCTTGGCCATACAAGGTGCTAGATGACAGGTATGAACCACCACACCCGGCCCTGTCTTTGGATTAATCTGCCTTGCCCTTTTTGCTGATGTCTGTGGCTTATAGAATTATGCCAGTGCAGGATCATGGAACATGGGGAGCTTTTTCCTCCCTAAAGTGGGAAACTTGAGAGCTGATGGGGTTTTCAAAAAAGATTATTTTACAACCAATGAGCAGCCACCTAAAATTCTGATTCAATGCATTGTTTGGGTCTTTCTCTGGCTTTTCTGAGTTCTTCACCTTTCCCACCCTGCCATAGGCAATACCTCTCTCTCTCCCTCCTTTTCTTTCCCTGTTCCTTTTCCTTTCCCATCTTTTCTGTTACTCTGGGCCACTATCTTGCCCAGAGTCCACACATTGAAATGTCTGATTGGAAGTCCCTAAAATAGGCCAGGCATGGTGACTCACACCTGTAATCCCAGCAATTTGAGAGGCCAAGGTGGGCAGATCACCTGAGGTCAGGTGTTCAAGACCAGCCTGGCCAACATGGTGAAACCTCATGTCTACTAAAAATACAAAAATTAGCCAGGCTGGTGGTGGGAGCCTGTAGTCCCAGCTACTCAGGAGGCTGAGGCAGGGAGAATTGCTTGAATCTGGGAGGCAGAGGCTGCAGTGAGCTGAGATCATGCTACTGCACTTCAGCTTGTGTGACAGAGCAAGACTCTGTCTCAAAAAGACAAAGAAACAAAAAAGAATTCCCTGAAGCAAATGACAACAACAACAACAACAAAATTGGTGCAGTTTCCCTCTTGTTTTATGTTCTTAGGAGCTAGATCTTGTAGCCATGTGGCAGTATTTTCTCTTGGTTTCTACCATTCAGCATACAGAAAATTTGAAATTTATGTTGTAGTTAACCCCAAAAATGATCTTGAGCAGTTAAAAACCTTTGTAAGCTCAAAATTGCCTGCTTTCAGCTTCTTCTGGGAGACTCCAGTGGAGACTGCTCAATGCTGTAGCTCAGTAGCTGGGCTTTGCTCTCTTCCAGTGGCAGCCCATGTTCAGGGTTCAATTTCTGGCTTAGGAAATGGGTCCCTTCTGATTTGATATCTGCATGAACATTTGTTGATTCTCTTCCCCTCAATGAACCATCTTGAATTTTTCTATCTCTCAGCTACCTTTGAAGACTGTAGATTTTGTAAAAACTGCTTGCACCTTTTTGAAAATACCTTGTATACTTGCGCTTAGGTTCATATCCTTAGTTGAGGCTTATTGGTTTCAGGAGGTGGAGGTTGCAGCGAGCTGAGTTTGGCAACTGCACTCTATCCAGGGTGAAAGAGGAAGATTCCATCTTAAAAAATATATGAATAAAAAAAGCTTATTGATTTCACCTGGAAGGTTATGTTAGCAAAGTTCAAAACTCAGAAATATTCACAATTTTGCATGGCTAAAGTCAAATAATAAGAGAATTAAATAATTTTTTTAAAAAAGAGCATCATAGTTAAAAGTCAGCTTATTTATTTATTTATTTTGAAACAGAGTCTCACTCTATCACTCAGACTGGAGTGCAGTGGCACAATCATGGCTCACTGAAACCTCTGCCTCCTGAGATCAAGAAATTCTTCTGCCTCAGCCTCCTGAGTAGCTGATATTACAGGCATCCACTACCACACCTGGCTAACTTTTGTATGTTTAGTAGAGATGGGGTTTCGCCATGCTGGCCAGGCTGGTCTTGAACTTCTGACCTCAAGTCTCAAGTGATCCACCCACCTTGGCCTCCCAAAGTGCTGGGATTACAAGTGTGAGCCACCACACCTGGCCAAAAAGTCAGCTTAATTAAGATATTGCAGATATTCAAGCTCTAACTGCCTGGAATTTCTTGGAAAAACAACAGAGGAGGTGCCACAATAGGCATTTTGGGAAAAACATCTGTTTTCTTCATGAAACCCCAGGAATTGGAAGTGGATAGATCCCTCTCAAAGTCTAAGGCTCTGTTCCATTTTACATTGCATTATCTGATGGTTTTTACTTTCCAGAGTATCAGAAATTACTTCACATTATGAGAGAACTTAGATATGTAATAACTAGGTAGGAAATGTACATTTAGGGATGGCTAATTGCAGCTATTGGATGAAACTCAGCTTTTTGCACACTTGAATCAGAGAAGTGTGCTCTTGGCCATTTAGAAGGTAAGAAAATCTTCCCTCCCCTCACTGAGAGGTAAGACACAAATGGGAGATGGGTTGAATCCTTCTTTTTGGGATTCAGGTTCTAGTATAAAAATAGGAGTCATAATTTGGGGAATCTGTTTTGCTTCCAGCTGTGCCCACTTACTAGGATGTAGACACTGCTTGGTTTTGCTTTCCTGAGCCCCTGTTCCTCCTAGGAAACCACCTTGAAGCCAGGGTGGTAATCCAATTAAGAAACTGACAAATAAAAAATCTTACAGGTACTTGATCTTCCATCTGCGTATTCATATGTGTTGTGTGTGCAATATGAAAGAGTTTGATTAATTGGTTTAAAACTAATAAGAGCATAAATCAAATATTTTATTAGAAAAATAGAAACCATGGTGTGTTTTAGTTTATATGACTTTAATAATATTTGGGAAATAAAAAGAGTTTAACATGCTAGGCATGTAAAAAAGGTAAAATGTGTTTTTGATAAAAAATTACAAAAAGTCATGGGAATGTGGATTAGTTTTGGCCTAAATTAAAGGGTTAAAGGATTGTTTTAAGTTAGACAAAATAGAGCTGAAGGTTTAACCAAGTTGTGAAATGTTTGTAAAAAATTAAATCTTGTATAAGAAATTCTGTGCTAACATATTGGCTAAAGCTGAAGGGATATTCAGTTTTTTTTTTTAATAAATTGAACACTGGAATAAAAACACAACTGGTTTTCCTTAGAACACTAATCTGTTCTTTCACAAAAACTGTAAAGTATTATAAAAGGATTATAGGAATCTTACCTTATGGTCAAACTGATTAAGACTAGATAGATTTATCTATAAGGTTTTATTAAGATTTAGGTTTGATATGAATACTGCACTAATGCAAGGGTGAGATTTAGCTTTTCCCTGTGAACAAAATTTTCATGTATTATTTTAAAAATGAAAGATTTTTGTCTGCCCTTTTGAATAAACTGGAGCAACAGGAAAGGAAAAAAAGTATTATTTGGAAAGTGAAGTCATTTACTCTATTAATGAGTAAAGGTTTTTGCCTTTTTACAATTTTTGAGTCATCACTTTGGTTAATGAGTGACTTATGATAACCTGGGATTTGATATCTGACAAACTTTTAAAAATAAAAGTATAAATTATATATTTTTCTTACATATATATCTTTTAGACATTATGTCCCATAAAGTACAAAAATGACATTTGGCTTATTTGGTATAAAAACCATACAGGAAGAATTGCCAGAACACATTGTCAGGCCAGATGCAGTGGCTCCCATCTGTAATCCCAGCACTTTGGGAGACCAGGGAGAGTGGATCACCTGATGTCAGGAGGTAGAGATCAGCTTGGCCAACATGGTGAAACCCCATCTCTACTAAAAATACAAAAATATTAGCTGGGTGTGGTGGCAAGCACCTGTAATTCCAGCTACTCAGGAAGCTGAGGCCAGAGAATCACTTGAACCCAGGAGGTGAAGATTTCAGTGAGTAGAGACTGCAGCATTGCACTCCAGTCTGGGCAATGAGAACAAAACTCTATCTCAGGAAAAAAAGGAAAGCATTGCCAAATGTGAAATGGTGTTTCATTTTCCTTGGGCTGTATTTGCATAAATATGTTATTGGTATGTGTTTCAAACTAAAGGAAAACTCCTATAATTCTGTTATGACTTAGTGTATGTTATTAATAGTAATAATTGTTATGTCAAATTGTTGTATGCAACAGAAGTAACCAAAATATCCCTGTCAATTGTGGCTGTCATAGTGGCTGTCCTAAGATGTCTTTGTCATCCACAGACATTTGTTGTCTTATTTTAATCCTTTTTGAAAGGTGATTTTCAGCTATAGGACATTGACAGTTACTCTTAAATGCAGGTTTCTGATAACTTTGGAAATTTTTAAATTAGCATAAAGAAAAAAACTTCCAGTACTCTCATGGAGAGCTGACATGTTCATGAATATCAAGCAGAACAGGAGATGACTGCGTGGATTGAACTAATATAAGACTGAAGTCATCTTTTTGACTTTGCTTAAAATGTTACTGGTCCTTTGTTTTGTTTTTCAGAGTTAAGGAAACTTATTTTGAGCTATTTATAGCTTTTAGCAATTGAGTAAAAAATACTCCAATTGAGTAAAAAAAATTAAGAGCATGTTTGTTTCTACCTGTTTTCTCTAGAAATTGGAATCTGTTTGTGAGTATTCTTAACTTATGACAATATAATTTGCCTAAGTGCAAAAGAATGTTTCCTTCTGCAACAGGACACAATTGGAGAAATTAGTTATTTCGGCAAGGTTTGACTGGAATGGCATACTTTCCCCTAAGGAATCAAACATGATGTATAGAGTCAATAAAAGGCTTTTGGGAAAACCGCCTTCATACCTTGTTTACACCTTCCCTGTACAGGGTTACTAACCTGTGGTAAGTAAATAATGTCACTTCCTGACAGGCTTATGAGACCCAAGTTATCCTGTGACCTCAAAAGAGAAATTTATGCAATTCATATAGTTATTTGAGGGGAGAGAACCATGGCTGGGCTCAGCTTTGAAAAGTCTTATCTGAGAGTCACTTTATGAAACAAAGTTTTATGAAATCTGATTTTTAAAACCTATGTAAAAATAATTATTTTTGCTACACTTTATACAAATAATCAGGGCAAGTATAATAGAGACAGTTGGTCATACCATGATTTCTCTTCGGTAAAAATGGGAGACTGGAGAGATAAAAAAATTATACTTTAAGAACTGTGGGCTAAGAGCAGTGGCTCATGCCTATAATCCCAGCACTTTGGGAGGCCAAGGCGGGCAGATCAAGAGGTAAGGCGATAAAGACCATTCTGGCCAACAGGGGGAAACCCTATTTCTACTAAAAATACAAAAAAAATTAGCTGGGTATGGTGGCATATGCCTGTAGTCCCAGCTTCTCAGGAGGCTGAGGCAGGAAAATCACTTGAACCTAGGAGGCAGAAATTTCAGTGAGCCAAGACTGCACCACTGCTCTACAGCTTGGGTGACAGTGTGAGGCTTCATCTCAAAAGAAAGAGGTCCAGGTCCAACCACTAAGGTGGGGCTGGTGGTTGTCTTCTGTCTCTAGGAAGCCTGGAACCCCCATCTAACAGAGCAGGACCCAGGCTGGGGTGAGGAAGCCATCAGAGTCACTAGGTGAGTGGATCAGAGCTGGAAACATAGAGCAGGTGGGAGCCCTGGACTCTTCCCAGTGAGGGCTGAGAAGCTGGGGTAGAAACACATTCCCTGGGCAAATGCACACAAGGGGTCCCTGGGCCCCTCCCCCTGCCCAGTGACTGCCCAGTTCCTAAGGAACCACTGAGGCCTGAGACTCAGGGACACACCAGCTGATCATCACCCCCACACCTTTCTGCCAAGATGAGAGAATACTCAGTGCAGGCAGGTGGTCTGGGATTGGGATCTGGGGTGGGGTGCATGTTCCTAACTAGCAGGTGCCCTTACATAAAGCTTCCTGAGCTGGTTGCACCATCACTTGTTAATCTGCATATGTATGGCCTAGATTCAAAGGTCCAGTTGTCCATTCTGGCCCCACCATTCCCTGACTCCTCTGCCAGGCCCAGTTGTGTATAAGGAGTTTGAATAACTTTGCCTTTAGATTCTGAATAAGAAGCTTTACTGTTACTAGATAAAATCTAGCTTTACTGTTACTAGATTTAAAAATAGACTTTTTTATCTTTTACTTTATCTTTATTTTTATTTTATCTATTTTTTAACAGATTTTATCTGTAAAAACATTTTCTACATTTTCAATGAGATTTGACGTAGTAATTTTGGGTAAAATCCAATTGGTTAATTTTAAAAATGGAAAAATTTTTGTTTTTTGATATGATTATCTAAAGCTCCCACAAAATTTGGCAAATAGGTTTGCCATGTTACACTATGAATATAGGCTTGCTGAATTTGAATTTTTGTAAGAGGCACTATTATTCTTATGAGATTAAATCCATGTACTTTTACAACTTGAGATCTCCCCATTCCAATCAAAGTTGAAATTTGGTCCAAATATAGAGTAAGAGTGCAAGTGCTATTATGAAGTTAAAACAGACACTCCACTAAGTCCTGATTTTGAATAATAACTCTGAAGAGATTATTACTAAAAGAGTGTAAGACAGTGTTGAATAGGGACAATTAATAATGTTAAAGGCTTGTTATGATTAATTTTATTTACTTGAGCCTTGTGAATTTTTTTCTTCAATTACTTGCAATTCTATTTTAGCTTTCTAAGTTAACTTGAGGACTATGTAGACTGGAATCTTCTCAAAGAATAGAAAACAAATTATTCATAGCCTAAGTTGGAATGGCTAAAGTAGGTCTTACCTAATTGATATTTCCAAGTAACTTCTGATAATTATTTAGACTTTTTAAATTATCCCTTCTGATGGACACCTTTTGAGGTGGTATAGTGATATTTTTTTTTACCAATGTGCCCAAATACAGATAAGGAGTTGTAGTTTCAATTTTATCTGGAGCTGTTATTAACCCAGTACATTGAATGGATTTCTTTTTTTAAATGGTTATAGCATTGTATAAGTAATTCTTTATTTGGTGCAGTACAAAGAATATTATATATGAATAATATATCACTGAGGAAACTTATTTTCTGGTGGGCTTATTAGCTTTGTCCATGTAAGTTTGACAAATTGTGAGACTGTTTAACATCCCTTGGGAAAGCACTTTCCAATAATATTTTTGACAGGTTTTCAATTAGTTATAAAAGGGATAGTGAATGCACATTGCTTACAGTTTTTTCTGCCAAAGGAATTGTAAAAAAAAGAAAAAAGTGCTTCAAATCAATAATAGTAGACAATTTTTTTTAAAAATCACAGTGGGTGAAAGTAGTATAGCTGCATCAATTGCTCTAATATCTGTTGATATTTTTTATTTTTTAGATTTCTTTTTTAAAAATTTTTTATTGCGTTTTAAATTTTGGGGTACATGTGCAGAACGTGCAAGATAGTTGTATAGGTACACACATGGCGGTGTGTTTTGCTACCTTCCTCCCCTTCACCCACACTTGGCATTTCTCCCCAGGCTATCCCTCCCCAGCTCCCCCCCACACTGTCCCTCCCCTATGCCCCCCAATAGACCCCAGTGTGTAGTACCCCCTTCCCTGTGTCCATGTGTTCTCATTTTTCCTCACCCACCTATGAGTGAGAATATGCGGTATTTCATTTTCTGTTCTTGTGTCAGTTTGCTGAGAATGATGTTCTCCAGATTCATCCATGTCCTTACAAAGGACAAAAACTCATCATTTTTGATTGCCGCATAATATTCCATGGTGTATATGTGCCACATTTTCCCAGTCCAGTCTATGATCGATGGGCATTTGGGTTTGTTCCAGGTCTTTGCTATTCTAAAATGCTGCAATGAACATTCGTGTGCATGTGTCCTTATAGTAGAACAATTTATAGTCCTTTGGATATATACCCAGCAATGGCATTGCTGGGTCAAATGGGATTTCTATTTCTAAGGCCTTGAGGAATTGCTACACTATCTTCCACAATGGTTGAACTAATTTACACTCCCACCAACAGTGTAAGAGTGTTCCTATTTCTCCTCATCCTCTCCAACATCTGTTGTCTCCAGATATTTTAATGATCGCCATTCTAACTGGCATGAGATGGTATCTCAATGTGGTTTTGATTTGCATCTCTCTAATGACCAGTGATGATGAGCATTTTTTCATGTGTTTGTTGGCCTCATGTATGTCTTCTTTTGTAAAGTGTCTACTCATATCCTTTGCCCATTTTTGAATGGGCTTGTTTGTTTTTGTCCTGTAAATCTGTTTGAGTTCTTTGGGAATTCTGGATATCAGACCTTTGACAGATGGGTAAACTGCAAAGATTTTTTCCCATTCTGTTGGTTGCCAATTCACTCGAGTGACTGTTTCTTTTGCTGTGCAAAAGCTGTGGAGTTTGATTAGGTCCCATTTGTCTATTTTGGCTTTTGTTGCCAATACTTTTGGTGTTTTGGTCATGAAGTTCTTGCCTACTCCTATGTCCTGAATGATTTTGCCTAGATTTTCTTCTACAGTTTTTATGGTGTCAGGTCTTACGTTTAAGTCTTTAATCCATCTGGAGTTAATTTAGTGTAAGGTGTCAGGAAGGGGTCCAGTTTCTGCTTTCTGCACATGGCTAGCCAGTTTTCCCAACACCATTTATTAAAACAGGGAATCCTTTCCCCATTGCTTGTTTTTGTCAGGTTTATCAAAGATTATATGGTTGTAGACATGTTGTGTTGCCTCTGATGCCTCTGTTCTGTTCCATTGGTCTATATCTCTGTTTTGGTACCAGTACCATGCTGTTTTGATTACTCTAGCCTTGTAGTATAGTTTGAAGTCTGGTAGTGTGATGCCTCCTGCTGTGTTCTTTTTACTTAGAATTGACTTGGCTATGCAGGCTCTCTTTTGGTTCCATATGAAATTGATGGTGGTTTTTTCAGTTTTGAGAAGAAATTCAATAGTAACTTGATGGGGATAGCATTGATTGTGTAAATTACTTTGGGCAGTATAGCCATTTTCACAATATTGATTCTTCCTAACCATGAACATGGAATGTTTCTCCATCTGTTTGTGTCCTCTCTTATTTCATTGAGCAATGGTTTGTAGTTTTCCTTGAAGAGGTCCCTGACATTCCTTGTGAGTTGTATTCCTAGGTATTTTATATATTTTTTGTAGCAATTGTGAATGGCAGTTCATTCTTGATTTGGTTCTCTTTAAGTCTGTTATTGGTGTATAGAAATGCTTGTGATTTTTGCACATTGATTTTATATCCTGAGACTTTGCTGAAGTTGCTTATCAGTTTCAGTGGTTTTTGGCCTGAGGTGATGGGATCTTCTAGGTATACTATCATGTCATCTGCAAATAGAGACATTTTGGCTTCCACCTTTTTTATTTGAGTACCATTTATTTCTTTTTCTTGCCTGATTGCTCTGGCTAGAACTTCCAGTACTATGTTGAATAGGAGTGGTGAGAGAGGACATCCTTCTCTAGTGCCAGATTTCAAAGGGAATGCTTCCAGTTTTTTTCCATTAAGTATGATATTGGCTGTTGGTTTGTCAAAAATAGCTTTTATTACTTTGAGATATGTTTCATCAATACCGAGTTTATTGAGGGTTTTTAGCATAAAGTGCTGTTGAATTTTGTCAAAGGTCTTCTCTGTGTCATTTGAGATAATCATGTGTCTTTTTTTTTGGTTCGGTTTATGTGGTGAATTATGTTTATAGACTTGCGTATGTTGAACCAGCCTTGCATCCCCGGGATGAATCCTACTTGATCATGATGGATAAGTTTTTAATGTGCTGTTGCAATTGGTTTGCCAGTATTTTATTGAAGATTTTTGCATCTACGTTCATCATGGATATTGGTCTGAAGTTTTGTTTTCTTGTTGAGTCTCTGCCGGGTTTTGGTATCAGGTTGATGTTCATCTCAGAAAATGATTTGGGAAGGGTTCCCTCTTTTTGGATTATTTGGAATAGTTTCAGAAGGAATGGTACCAGCTCCTCTTTGTGTGTCTGGTAGAATTTGGCTGTGAGCCCATCTGGACTTGGGCTTTTTTGTGTGTGTTAGGCTCTTAATTGCTGCCTCGACTTCAGTCCTTGTTATCGGTCTATTCTTAGTTTTGGCTTCCTCCTGGTTTAGGCTTGGGAGGACACAGGTGTCCAGGAATTTATCCATTTCTTCCAGGTTTACAGTTTATGTGCATAGAGTTGTTTGTAGTATTCTCTGATGATGGTTTGAATTTCTGTGGAATCTGTGGTGATTTCCCCTTTATCGTTTTTTATTGCATCTATTTGGTTGTTCTCTCTTTTCTTATTTATCAGTCTGGCTAGTGGCCTGTCCATTTTGTTGATCTTTTCAAAAAACCAGCTCTTGAATTTGTTGATTTTTTGATGGGTTTTTCGTGTCTCTATGTCCTTCAGTTCTGCTCTGATCTTAGTTATTTCTTGTCTTCTGCTAGATTTTGAGTTTTTTTGATCTTGCTCCTCTAGCTCTTTCAGTTTTTATGATAGGGTGTCAATTGTGGATCTCTCCACTCTTCTCATGTGGGCACTTATTGTTATATATTTTCCTCTGGAGACTGCTTTAAATGTGTCCCAGAGATTCTGGTATGTTGTGTCTTCATTCTTGTTGGTTTTGAAGAACTTCTTTATTTCTGCCTTCATTTCATTGTTTATCCAATCAACATTCAAGAGCCAGTTGTTCAGTTTCCATGAAGCTGTGCAGTTCTGAGTTAGTTTCTGAATTCTGAGTTCTAACTTGATTGCACTATGGTCTGAGAGACTGTTTGATATGATTTCAGTTGTTTTGCATTTGCTGAGGAGTGCTTTATTTCCAATTATGTGGTCAATTTTGGAGTAGGTGTGATGTGGTGCTGAGAAGAATGTATATTCTGTGGATTTGGGGTGGAGAGTTCTGTAAATGTCTATCAGGTTTGCTTGTTCCAGGTCTGAGTTCAAGCCCTGGATATTCTTGTTAATTTTCTGTCTGGTTGATCTGTCTAATATTGACAGTGGAGTGTTAAAGTCTCCCTCTATTATTGTGTGGGAGTCTAAGTCTCTTTGTAAGTCATTAAGAACTTGCCTTATATATCTGGGTCCTTCTGTATTGGGTCCATATATATTTAGGATCTTTAGCTCTTCTTGTTATATCAATCCTTTTACAAATATGTAATGACCTTCTTTGTGTCTTTTGATCTTTGTTGCTTTAAAGTCTATTTTATCAGAGATGAGAATTGCAACTCCTGCTTTTTTTTGCTCTCCATTTGCTTGGTAAATCTTCCTCCATCCGTTTATTTTGAGCCTTTGTGTATCCTTGCATCTGAGATGGGTTTCCTGGATACAGCACACCGATGGGTTTTGGTTTTTTATCCAATTTGCCAGTCTGTGCCTTTTGATTGGTGCATTTAGCCCATTTACATTTAGGGTTAATATTGTTATGTGTGAAATTGATACTGCCATTTTGATGCTAGCTGGCAGTTTTGCCCATTGGTTGATGCAGATTCTTTATTTTGTTGATGCTCTTTAGCAGTTGGTATATTATTAGAATGGTTGGTACTGATTGGTTTCTTTCTATGTGTAGTGCCTCTTTCAGGAGCTCTTGTAAAGCAGGCCTGGTGGTGACAAAATATCTGAGTACTGGCTTGTTCATGAAGGATTTTGTTCTTCCTTCACTTATGAAGCTCAGTTTGGCTGGATATAAAATTCTGGGTTGAACGTTTTTTTCTTTAAGGATGTTCAATATTGGCCCCCACTCTCTTCTGGGTTGTAGAGTTTCTGCCAAGAGATCTGCTGTGAGTCTGATGGGCTTCCCTTTCTCTCTGGCTGCCCTTAGTATTTTCTCCTTCATTTCAACCCTGGAGAATCTGATGATTATGTGCCTTGGGGTTGCTCTTCTTGTGGAATATCTTTGGGGTGTTCTCTGTATTTCCTGGACTTGAGTATTGGCCTGCCTGCTAAGTTGTGGAAACTTATCTGGATAATATCCTAAAGAGTATTTTCCAGCTTGGATGCATTCTCTTCTTCACATTCTGGTACACCTATCAAACTTAGGTTAGGTCTCTTCACATAGTCCCATATATTTTGAAGATTTTGTTCATTCATTTTTTTGCTTTTTTCTCCAATCTTGGTTTCTCATTTTATTTCATTGAGTTGATCTTTGACTTCTGATATTCCTTCTTCTGCTTGGTCAACTTGGCTGTTGAAACTTGTGCATGCTTCATGAAGTTCTCGTGTTGTGTTTTTCAGCTCCTCCAATTCATTCATATTCCTCTCCAAGTTGTCCATTCTTGTTATCATTTTCTCAAATCTTTTTTCAAGGTTCTTAGTTTTTTTGCATTGATTTAGAACATGTTCTTTTAGCTCACAGAAGTTTCTCATTATCCACCTTCTGAAGTCTGATACCATCATTTCATCACAGTCATTCTGTGTCCAGCTTTGTTCCCTTGCTGGTGAGGAGTTTTGGTCCTTTGTAGGAGGTGAGGTGTTTTGGTTTTAGGTGTTTCCTCCTTTTTGCACTGGTTTCTTCCCATCTTTGTGGATTTATCCACCTGTCATCTGAGTGGTTGCTGACTTTTCAATTGGGTCTCTGAGTGGACACCCAGATTGTTGATGATGAAGTATTTCTGTTTCTTACTTTTCCTTCTAGCAGTCTAGCCCCTCTGCTGTATGACTGCTGAGGTCCACTCCAGGCCCTGCTTGTCTGGGGTACACCTGTAGCAGGTGCAGAACAGTGAGGGATGCTACCAGTTTCTTCTTCTGCTATCTTTGTCCCAGATTGATGCCCTCCCAATATCAATCTTATTAGTCCTTTATTGAGGTGCCTCTTTGGATATACAGGGGTCAGGGAGCTCTTTGAGGAGATGGTCTGTACTTTATAGGAGCTCAAGTTCTGAGCTGTGAGCTCCGTTTTTCATTCAGGGCTGTTAGGCAGTTGTGTTTAGGTCTGCTGCAGCAGAACTTATAAAACCATTATTTTTTTCCTCATATGCTCTCTCTTGGGGAGTTAGGGCTTTCTTTATGAGTATCCATTGCACTGTCCTGCCCAGCTAGGAGGCAGTCTAGTCACTATTTGCCTGCTGAGGCTCTGCCCTGCTACCATGGGGTCCACCCTGTTGTTGTGGGCTCTGCCCTGCTGCTGTGGATTTTGCCCTACTGCCATGGGCTCTGCCCTGCTGCCATGTGCTCTGCTCTACTATTGTGGGCTCTGCCCTGTTGCCATGGGCTCTGCCCTGCTGTCATGGGCTTTGCCCTGTTGGCAGAGTCTCTCTGTTATGGCTGGTTTCCTCAGCAATGGCAGGCACTTCAGCAATATGAGTGTACCTCAGTAGGGGCGAAATGCATCGGTAGTGGTGGATGCCCCTCCCCCACTGAGCTGCACTGTCCTGGATTCAGCTGAGCCTGCAGTGAAACTCTCAACCCCAAGCATTTCGAATCACCATTTTGTTTGTCCCTGTGGGTGTGGGATGTGCCGAGCCTGATCACTTGGCTCCCTGCCTCTGATTTTTTAAGTTGAATGGTTGACTCTCTCACAGGTGATTCAGTCACCTGCTGATAGGGCACCAGGATCTGTGTGATTTCCCCTGCAGTGACATACTACACCAGCTCAAATGATGCTTCCCAGGAATCTCCTGGTCTGGCTCACTGTCCAAGTCTCATTTAATCAGGTTAATCTGCCCTCCCAAATCTCAGATTGCCAGTTTAACAGGGCACCCAGACCAGTGCATTTTGTGTGGGGTGCTGCTTCACTGCAGCACCCGCCAAAACAACCGCGCAAGCCAAGAGGGTTGCACTGGTGTCCCGTGTTCCTCCTACACCTGGGAATTTCCCCGTTCTGTGGACAACAAAGATCCATATGAAAATGTGGCTAGTACTCACCCTCTGTGCCTTCACTGAGAGCTGCAATCCTGAGTTCTTCCTACCATGCCATCTTGGAAATCAGATTTTTTTTTTTAACTACAAAAACAGGAGAAAAGTTTTAAGGTGAAAATGTGGGAAGTATGTGTCCTTTTTCTAATTGTTTAGCAACTACATTTTTTAAAATCTCCAGTTTTTCCTTTGTAAGTGGTCATTGTTCTATCAAAATTGGTTATTTGACCATTTTCTAACTATTGGTTTTGGAGGTTTAACAATGGCTGTCATTAAAAATGATATTCTAAACCATGTTGAGAACTTTGTCCCTTAACTTCTAAAGATTCTTTTAAACCCTGTAAATTTTTTTCTATTTTCATTCCAGGCACATAGCCCATGTCCTGCATTATCTGTTGATCTTGGGAGCTATATGATTATTCAGGTATTAAGACTTTGGTTCCCCACTGCTGGAATAAGTTTCTTCCCCACAAGTTAATAGGAATCTGAATCACAATAGGCTAAATAGGTCCAGGCTGTCCTTCAGGCCATTGACATGGTAATATAAGACTGCTTTGATAAACTTCTGAGGCCTGCCCCACTCTGACTATAGTAGAGTGAGCATTTTATACAGGCCAAGAAGGAGGGTCAGTGCTGAATAGAAATAATTGAAACATTTGTGCTAGTATTAACTAAACCTTAAAATTTTTTTTCTGTGTATAGTGGCTTTACATGTTGGGTGTTTATTTGTAATTTGATATACCCAATAGGCAGCTTTGCCCTGCTTATTTGTACTTCCAAATCCTCCAATTCTTTTATGTTTGCTTTGACCTAATTTGATGTAAGGTAAAATTAAGAGTTGTGCTATGTGTTTTTTAGGTTTAGCACTGCAAGGAATGGAAGATGACATTACAATTTGTATGTCCACTGTAAAATTACTATTAATGACTTCTGTATGAAATTTTATCCCTGGAGTATTAAGGCTAGATTTTCCTAAAAGCAAAGCCACTGTTTCTGTAGGTAATGGCTTACAAACTCCTGTTGGTATTTTTTGTGGAGGCTCCCCAGGTAAAATACTTTCTGAGTGCTGTGCTTTTAGCAGTGGCAGGGAACAAGCATTGTACAGAGGTGAGAGAGTAACTTGAGCAGGATAGGCCCTGGTTGGAATTGGGTTCTCTTCCTTATTAAATTTTGAATGACATTGATTAGCCCAATTAATTCTATTTATTTATTTTTTTATGTTTAGGGCAAATGCCTGGTTTAGTATTTTTTGTTATTACCCTCAGCTGAGGTCCTGTTCTTAGATTTTGTCTGCAATCCTTTTGGTGTGTTCCCTTTTTCCACAATTAAAACAAGCTCTGGGAAATGCAGCAGTCCTTTTGTTTACCCTCAATCCTGCCACAGTTTGCACTAATAATGTAGCCTTATGTAAATTTCCTTTATTGCCATCACAAGCCTTAATATAGTCCATTAAAAGAGCTATCCCTTTAAAAGGCTGTTTAGCAGCCTGACATTTTGTATTAGCATTATTGATTGCTTGTTTAAATTTCTTTAGAAATTTAAATGGCATTTAAATGAAAAGGCTTAAATATTATCTGAAACTGTCCCTGCTCATTTTGAGGATGCATTATAACAAAAAACTGCTATCCCTCTAAATTCCAATCTTTACCAGCCTGCTGAATCCCAGCCTGAATAGAGCAAATTACTGCATTGGAAGGTGTGTATACAGACACTGGAGCAGCAAGATTTGCTTTTTAAACAACTTTTAAGTTTTCTGACGGGGGGGGGAATATCAGGCAGGTTTGGCCATTTTACTTTTTGAGAATGGGCTTAACATTTTTACTCTTTAACTTAACTAATATTATTTAATTTGGTTTAAAGTTTTTCTTTAAAGGGTGTAGTCTTACATACTTAGCTTCTACTTGCTGTTTTTGTTTGTTTGTTTTTCTGAGATGGAGTTTTGCTGTTGTTACCCAGGCTGGAGTGCAATGGCACTATCTTGGCTCACCTCAACCTCCGCCTCCTGGGTTCAGGCAATTCCCCTGCCTCAGCCTCCCAAGTAGCTGGGATTACAGGCACACGCCACCATGCCCAGCTAATTTTTTGTATTTTTAGAAGAGATGGGGTTTCACCTTGTTGACCAGGATGGTCTCGATCTCTTGACCTCGTGATCCACCTGCCTCAGCCTCCCAAAGTGCTGAGATTACAGGCGTGAGCCACCATGCCTGGCCTCTACTTGCTTTTTAACAAATTCATGGGCTAACTGTAATTTCTTTCCCTTTAGAGGCTACTGCTTTACTTAAAAGCTGCTGACTCCTGAGCCTGGGCCATAGTTGCTGGCCTTTGATTGAGTCTGTTCACTTGAATGCCGCTTTGACCTATCTTTGCTGCCGAGTTTTTTCCATTGTTTTTTCTTTTTCTCCTCCCCTCCACTGCCCACTTGATGGCGGGTGATACTTTTGCTTGCTCTGCTCCCTCCCTCTGCCTGGTGTGCAGCTTGCTGACCTGGGTGGAGCTTCCCACTGGAGCTTTGTTTTTCTTTTCTTTTCTGAGTCATCTTTGATTCCCTCATTCCAGTTACAATTTTCTTCTTCCCTAGCTTTTTCTTTATTATTCAATGAAAGACAAAGAAAGCAACAGAAGAACAGAGTAAGAAAACACAGATTCATGGAAAACAACTGACAGAGCAAGCGGCTACTACTAACTTTAACTCCCCCTTTCCTTAAGGGCTGTCTTAACAGACTCAGAGTAAGCATTACACCTGAGCACTCCTTAGCCTGTGTGTCTCTGGCACCTCTGAGCACTTTGGCTTAGCTGCAAAGCTTCTTAATGTAGTACTGGGATTTTCTTTTTCTGTAGTCCTCCTGTTTGTATGCTGGAGTGTTCCTTCACTGAGGCTTCTTTGTACCCCACATTTGGGCACCAAAATGTCAGGGTGCCAGCCCAGACACAACCTAGGAAGTAACAGGGTTGGCAGAGACAAATTAAGAGAGGAGTAGTTGCATAAAGGTGGGCTCCCAGGGGGCCAAGGTGAGTAGCAGGATGTGAAGGCCCCAAGCACTGAATTATAAACAATTCAATTACACTATTCACATTATTTTGAGGGAATGAATATCCCATTCTCCATGATGTAATTATTTCATATTGCATGCCTGTATCAAAACATTTCATGTACCCCATAAATATATACACCTACTATATATGCACACACACACAAAGAACCAACCTCTGCTAATATACTTTTCTTCAGCAGCTTTATCACCTCTTAGCCTTCATAGAATTGAAGAGTTAGGGCTTTGCTCTGGACAAGGCTTTGGCTTGAAGAAATGTTGTGGGTGGTTTGTTCTATCCAGGGCAGTAGAACCTTCTCCATATCAGCTATAAGGTTGTTTCAGTTTCTCATCATTTGTGTGTTCCCTGGAGAGGCACTTTTAATTTCCTTCAATAACTTTTTCTTTTTGTACACAACTTGACTCTTCAGTGCAAGAGGCCCAACTCTTGGCCTGTCTCGGTTTTTAATATGCCTTCTTGAGTAAGCGCAATCGTTTTTAGCTTTTGGTTCAAAGTGGGAGGCAAGTGACTTTTCCTTTCACTTAAACAGTTAGAGGCCTTTGTAGGGTGAGTAACTGGCCTAATTACTATATTGTGTCTCAGGGAATAGGGAGGCTCAAAAAGAAAGAAAAAGATGAGGAACAGCCAGTTGATGGAGCAGTTCGAATAGGCCACAGCGTTTATTTATTAAGTTTGCTGTCTTATATAAGCACAGTTCATGGTGCCCCAAAATAATTACAATAGTATGCCTATTATAATAGGCACCATAGCAGATATAAGAAAAGTTTAAAATATTTCAAGAATTATTAAAATGTAAGCCAGAGACATAAGGTGAGTGCCATGCTGTGAGGAAAATGGTGCCAGTACACTTGTTTGACACAGGGTTGCCTTGCCACAAATCTGCAAATTCTGGGGGAAAAAACTAACCAAAAATGTGATTATCTGTGAAGCACAGTAAGGTGAACTACAAGAAAATGAAGTATGTCTTTACACATGTATTGAAACATCATGTTATACCTAATATAAGTACAAGTTTTGTTGTCAATCATAAATTTAAACAAATAACAAAGTCAAGTAGTAGTATGAAAACATTAAAAGAACTTTTACAATTTAATATAGCTTTGAATGCCTATGAACCAAATAATGTACTGAATTTCTGTTGTTCTAATTTTCATTCTAATATCTAAGTCAAGTCATAAAAATAATTTTGCCTAATAGAATTATTTTCTGGGCCAATTAGCACCTTAAATTATGATTAAACATTTACAAATTAACTCTATTTCTGGGTAGCCTTACCTTGGGGCACATCTCTTTTGTATACATTCATGGCTTGTTGCTATTTAAACAAATTTTATTATTTAAATATGAGATTTGAATAAAGAACCTGTAATGCTATTAAAAATGGGAAATATAGCATATGAAATTTTATTGATTTTTTAAAATGTATTTTAAATTTCTGGCTTAAATGTGTAACAACATGCATCAACTAATGGGCAAAACAGCCAGCTAGCATTAAAATGGCAGTATCAAATTCACACATGACAATATTAACCTTAAATGTAAATGGGCTAAATGCACCAATCAAAAGAAACAGACTGGCAAATTGGATAAAAAGCCAAAACCCATCCGTGCGCTGTATCCAGGAAACCCATCTCACATGCAAGGATACACAAAGGCTCAAAATAAAGGGATGGAGAAAAATTTACCAAGCAAATGGAGAGCAAAAAAAGCAGAAGTTGCAATTCTCATCTCTGATAAAATAGACTTTAAACAACAAAGATCAAAAGAGACAAAGAAGGACATTACATAATGGTAAAAGGATTGATACAACAAGAAGAGCTAATGATTATAAATATATACAGACCCAATACTGAGCACCCAGATACATAAGGCAACTTCCTTTTTTTTTTTTTTTGTCTCTAGAGAAACTTTATTTATTTATTTATTTTTAATTTTTTAAATTTTTATTGCATTTTAGGTTTTGGGGTACATGTGCAGAACGTGCAAGATAGTTGCATAGGTACACACATGGCAGTGTGTTTTGCTGCCTTCCTCCCCTTCACCCACACTTGGCAATTATCCCAAGGCTATCCCTCCCCAGCCCCCCCACTGTCCCTCCCCCATTCCCCCCAATAGACCCCAGTGTGTAGTAGACCCCCTCCCTGTGTCCTTGTGTTCTCATTTTTCTCATCCGCCTATGAGTGAGAATATGTGGTATTTCTCTTTCTGCTCGTGTGTCAGTTTGCTGAGAATGATGTTCTTCAGATTCATCCATGTCATTACAAAGGACAAAAACTCATCATTTTTGATTGCTTCATAATATTCCATGGTGTATATGTGCCACATTTTCCCAGTCTGGTCTATCATCAATGGGCATTTGGGTTGGTTCCAGGTCTTTGCTATTGTAAACAGTGCTGCAATGAACATTCGTGTGCATGTGTCCTTATAGTAGAACAATTTATAGTCCTTTGGATATATACCCAGTAATGGGATTGCTGTGTCAAATGGAATTTCCATTTCTAGGTCCTTGAGGAATCGCCACACTGTCTTCCACAATGGTTGAACCAATTTACACTCCCACCAACAGTGTAAGAGTGTTCCTATTTCTCCACATACTCTCCAGCATCTGTTGTCTCCAGATTTTTTAATGATCACTATTCTAACTGTCATGAGATGGTATCTCAATGTGGTTTTGATTTGCATCTCTCTAACGACCAGTGATGATGAGCATTTTTTCATGTGTTTGTTGGCCTCATGTATGTCATCTTTTGTAAAGTGTCTGTTCATATCCTTTGCCCATTTTTGAATGGGCTTGTTTGTTTTTGTCCTGTAAATCTGTTTGAGTTCTTTGTAAATTCTGGATATCAGCCCTTTGTCAGATGCATAAACTGAAAAGATTTTTTTTCCATTCTGATGGTTGCTGATTCACTCTAGTGACTGTTTCTTTTGCCGTGCAGAAGCTGTAGAGTTTGATTAGATCCTATTTGTCTATTTTGGCTTTTGTTGCCAATGCTTTTGGTGTTTTGTTCATGAAGTCCTTGCCTACTCCTATGTCCTGAATGGTTTTGCCTAGATTTTCTTCTAGGGTTTTTATGGTGTCAGGTCTTATGTTTAAGTCTTTAATCCATCTGGAGTTAATTTAAGTGTAAGGTGTCAGGAAGGGGTCCAGTTTCTGCTTTCTGCACATGGCTAGCCAGTTTTCCCAACACCATTTATTAAACAGAGAATCCATTCCCCATTGCTTGTTTTTGTCTGATTTATCAAAGATTATATGGTTGTAGATATGTTGTGTTGCCTCCAATGCCTCTGTTCTGTTCCATTGGTCCATATCTCTGTTTTGGTACCAGTACCATGCTGTTTTGATTACTGTAGCCTTGTAGTATAGTTTGAAGTCTGGTAGTGTGATGCCTCCCGCTGTGTTCTTTTTGCTTAGAATTGACTTGGCTATGTGGGCTCTCTTTTGCTTCCATATAAAGTTTATGGTGGTTTTTTCCAATTCTGTGAAGAAATTCAATGGCAGTTTAATGGGGATAGCATTGATTGTGTAAATTACTTTGGGCAGTATAGCCATTTTCATGATATTGATTCTTCCTAACCATGAACATGGAATGTTTCTCCATCTATTTGTGTCCTCTCTTATTTCATTGAGCAGTGGTTTGTAGTTTTCCTTAAAGAGGTCCCTTACATTCCTTGTGAATTGTATTCCTAGGTATTTTATTTTCTTTGTAGCAATTGTGAATGGCAGTTGATTCTTGATTTGGTTCCCTTTAAGTCTGTTATTGGTGTATAGGAATGCTTGTGATTTTTGCACATTGATTTTATATCCTGAAACTTTACTGAAGTTGCTTATCAGTTTCAGGAGCTTTTGGGCTGAGGTGATGGGGTCTTCCAGGTATCCTATCATGTCGTCTGCAAATAGAGACAATTTGGCTTCCACCTTTCCTATTTGAATACCCTTTATTTCTTTTGTTGCCTGATTGCTCTGGCTAGAACTTCCAGTACTATGTTGAATAGGAGTGGTGAGAGAGGGCATTTTTTCTAGTGCCAGATTTGAAAGGGAATACTTCCAGTTTTTGCCCATTAAGTATGATATTGGCTGTTGGTTTGTCATAAATAGCTTTTATTACTTTGAGATATGTTCCATCAATACCAAGTTTATTGAGGGTTTTTAGCATAAAGGGCTGCTGAATTTTGTCAAATGCCTTCTCTGCGTCAATTGAGATAATCATGTGGTTTTGCTTTTGCTTCTGTTTATGTGGTGAATTACATTTATAGACTTGCATATGTTGAACCAGCCTTGCATCCCCGGGATGAATCCTACTTGATCGTGATGGATAAGTTTTTTAATGTGTTGTTGCAATCAGTTTGCCAGTATTTTATTGAAGATTTTTGCATCTATGTTCATCATTGATATTGGCCTGAAGTTTTGTTTTCTTGTTGAGTCTCTGCCGGGTTTTGGTATCAGGATGATGTTGGTCTCATAAAATGATTTGGGAAGGGTTCCCTCTTTTTGACTTATTTGGAATAGTTTCAGAAGAAATGGTACCGACTCCTCTTTGTGTGTCTGGTAGAATTCGGCTGTGAACCCATCTGGACCTGGGCTTTTTTTGTGTGGTAGGCTCTTAATTGCTGCCTCGACTTCTATTCATCGTTTTGGCTTCCTCCTGGTTTAGGCTTGGGAGGACACAGGCATCCAGGAATTTATCCATTTCTTCCTGGTTTACTACTTTATGTGCATAGAGTTGTTTGTAGTATTCTCTGATGATGGTTTGAATTTCTGTGGAATCTGTGGTGATTTCCCCTTTATCATTTTTTATTGCATCTATTTGGTTGTTCTCTCTTTTCTTTTTTAACAGTCTGGCTAGTGGTCTGTCTATTTTGTTGATCTTTTCAAAAAAACAGCTCTTGGATTTATTGATTTTTTGAAGGGTTTTTCTTGTCTCCATCTCCTTCAGTTCTGCTCTGATCTTAGTTATTTCTTGTCTCTGGCCAGGTTTTGAGATTTTTTTGATCTTGCTCCTCTAGCTCTTTCAATTTTGATGATAGGGTGTCAATTTTGGATCTCTCCACTCTTCTCATATGGGCACTTATTGCTATATATTTTCCTCTACAGACTGCTTTAAATGTGTCCCAGAGATTCTGGTATGTTTTGTCTTTGTTCTCATGGGTTTTGAAGAACTTCTTTATTTCTGCCTTCATTTCATTGTTTATCCAATCAACATTCAAGAGCCAGTTGTTCAGTTTCCATGAAGCTGTGCGGTTCTGAGTTATTTTCTGAATTCTGAGTTCCAACTTGATTGCACCATGGTCTGAGAGACTGATATTATTTCAGTTGTTTTGCATTTGCTGAGGAGTGGTTTACTTCCAATTATGTGGTCAATTTTGGAGTAGGTGTGATGTGGTGCTGAGAAGAATGTATATTCTGTGGATTTGGGCTGGAGAGTTCTGTAAATGTCTATCAGGTTTGCTTGTTCCAGGTCTGACTTCAAGTCCTGGATATCCTTGTTAATTTTCTGTCTGGTTGATCTGTCTGATATTGACAGTGGAGTGTCAAAGTCTCCCACTATTATTGTGTGGGAGTCTAAGTCTCTTTGTAAGTCATTAAGAACTTGCCTTATATATCTGGGTGCTCCTGCATTGGGTCCATATATATTTAGAATCATTAGCTCTTCTTGTTGTATTGATTCTTTTACCATTATGTAATGACCTTCTTTGTCCCTTTTGATCTTTGTTGCTTTAAAGTCTATTTTGTCAGTGATGAGAATTGCAACTCCTGCTTTTCTTTGCTCTCCATTTGCTTGGTAAATCTTCCTCCATCCCTTTATTTTGAGCCTTTGTGTATCCTTGCATGTGAGGTGGGTTTCCTGGATACAGCACACCGATGGGTTTTGGTTTTCTATCCAATTTGCCAGTCTGTGTCTTTTGATTGGTGCATGTAGCCTATTTACATTTAGGGTTAATATTGTTATGTGTGAATTTCATACTGCCATTTTGATGCTAGCTGGCAGTTTTGCCTGTTGGTTCATGTAGATTCTTCATTTTGTTGATGCTCTTTAGTATTTGGTATGCTTTTAGGATGGCTGGTACTGGTTGTTCCTTTCTATGTGTAGTGCCTCTTTCAGGAGCTCTTGTAAAGCAGGCCTAGTGGTGACAAAATCTCTGAGTACTTGCTTGTTCATGAAGGATTTTATTTTTTCTTCACTTAGGAAGCTCAGTTTGGCTGGATATGAAATTCTGGGTTGAAAGTTCTTTTCTTTAAGGATGTTGAATATTGGCCCCCACTCTCTTCTGGCTTGTAGAGTCTCTGCCAAGAGATCTGCTGTGAGTCTGATGGGCTTCCCTTTGTGGGTGACCCGTCCTTTCTCTCTGGCTGCCCTTAGTATTTTCTCCTTCATTTTAACCCTGGTGAATCTGAAGATTATGTGCCTTGGGGTTGCTCTTCTTGCGGAGTATCTTTGTGGTGTTCTCTGTATTTCCTGGAGTTGAGTATTGACCTGTCTTGCTAGGTTGGGGAAATTTTCCTGGATAATATCCTGAAGAGTATTTTCCAGCTTGGATTCATTCTCTTCATCACATTCTGGTGCACCTATCAAATGTAGGTTAGGTCTCTTCACATAGTCCCACATTTCTTGGAGATCTTGATCATTCCTTTTTGCACTTTTTTCTCTAATCTTGGTTTCTCATTTTATTTCATTGAGTTGATCTTTGACTTCTGATATTCTTTCTTCTGCTTGGTCAATTCGGCTGTTGAAACTTGTGCATGCTTCACGAAGTTCTCATGTTGTGTTTTTCAGCTCCTTCAATTCATTCATATTCCTCTCTAAGTTGTCCATTCTTGTTATCATTTCCTCGAATCTTTTTTCAAGGTTTTTAGTTTCTTTGCACTGATTTAGAACATGTTCTTTTAGCTCACTGAAGTTTCTCATTATCAACTTTCTGCAGTCTGATTCCATCATTTCATCACACTCATTCTCCATTCAGCTTTGTTCCCTTGCTGGTGAGGAGTTTTGGTTCTTTGTAGGAGGTGAAGTGTTTTGGTTTCGGGTGTTTTCCTCCTCTTTGCACTGGTTTCTTCCCATCTTTATGGATTTATCCACCTGTCATCTTAGTAGTTGCTGATTTTTCAATTGGGACTCTGTGTGGATGCCCAGATTGTTGATGATGAGGTATTTCTGTTACTTAGTTTTGCTTCTAATGGTCTAGCCACTCTGCTGTATGAGTATTGAGGTCCACTCCAGGCCCTGCTTGTCTGGGGTACACCTGTAGCAGCTGTGGAACCATGAGGGATGCTACCAGTTTCTTCTGCTGCTATTTTTGTTTCAGAATGATGCCTGCCAAATGTCAGTCTGATTAGTCCTTTTTTGGGGTGACTCTTTGTATATACAGGGGTCAGGGAGCTGCTTGAGGATATGGTCTGTGCTTTATAGGAGCTCCAGTGCTGTGCTGTGAGCTCCGTTGTTCATTCTGGGTTATTGGGAGGATGTGTTTATGTCTGCTGCAACAGAACTCATAAAAGCCCCCCTTTTTTTCCCTCTTAGATACTCTGTCTCAGGGAGTTTGGGCTTTCTTTATGAGTATGTGTTGCACTGTCCTGCCCAGCTAGGAGGCAGTCTATTCACTATTTGCCTGCCGGGGCTCCACCCTACTGGTGTGGGTCAACCCTCTTGCAGCAGGGCTCTGTTCTGCTGTGGCATGCTCTGCCCTGCTGGTAGAGTCTCTCTGTTATGGCAGGTTGCCTCAGCAACAGCAGGCTGCATCAGCCCTGGGTCATACTTCAGTAGGGGCGGATTGCATCCATAGTGGTGGATGCACCTCCCCCACCAGGCTGCACCGTCCTAGATGCTGACAGCAAAACTCTCAGCCCCAAGCACCTCCAATTGCTGCCCTGCTTGTCCCTGTGAGGGTGAGACCCACTGAGCCCAATCACCCAGCTCCCTGCCTCAGAGTTTGTCCTCTCTCTCTATCTCTTCCTCTTCCCAAGTTGAATGGTTGACTCTCTCACTGGTGTCCCAGTAGCCTGCTGATAGGGCACTGGGATCTGTGCCATCTCCCATGACACTGCCCACTGCACTGGCTCAGATCATGTTTTTCAGGAATCTCCTGGTCTGGCTCATTGTCCAAGTCCCGTTCAATTAGATGGACATGCCAATCTACCCTTCCAAATCTCAGATTGCTGGTTGAACAGGGCACCCAGACCAGTGAGTTTTGTGCCGGGTGCCACTGTGCTGTGGCAGCGGCCAAACTGGCTTCATGAGCCAGCTACACTAGCATCCCATGTCTCTCCCACACCCAGGACTTTCAATGTTCTGTGGGCAAAAAAGGTCCATCTGAGAATGTGGCTAGGACTCACCCTCTGTGCCTTCAATGAGAGCAGCAATCCTGAGTTGCCTCTACGATGCCATCTTGCACAGTATCTTGCAACTTCTTAATGACTTCCAAGGAGACTTAGACTCCCACACAATAATAGTGGGAGACTTTAACACTTCACTGTCAATATTAGACAGATCAACCAGACAGAAAATTAACAAGGATATCCAGGACTTGAACTCAGATCTGGAACACGCAAACCTGATAGACCTTTACAGAACTCTCCACCCCAAATCCACAGGATATACATTCTTCTCAGTGCCACATTACACCTACTCTAAAATTGACCACATAATTGGAAGTAAAGCACTTCTCAGCAAATGCAAAAAACGGAAGTCATAACAAACAGTCTCTCAGACCACAGTGCGATCAAGTTAGAACTCAGAATTCAGAAACTAACTCAGAACCTCAGAGCTTCATGGAAACTGAACAAGTGGCTCTTGAATGTTGATTGGATAAACAATGAAATGAAGGCAGAAATAAAGAAGTTCTTCAAAACCAATGAGAACAAAGACACAACATACCAGAATCTCTGGGACACATTCAAATCAGTCTCCAGAGGAAAATATATTAGCAATAAGTGCCAACATGAGAAGCATGGAGAGATCTAAAATTGACACCCTACCATCAAAATTGAAAGAGCTAGAGGAGCAAGATAAAAACACTCAAAACCTAGCAAAAGAGAAGAAATAACTAAGATCAGAGCAGAACTGAAGGAGATAGAGACATAAAAAACCCTTCAAAAAAAATCAATAAATCCAGGAGCTGGTTTTTTTTAAAAAAATCAACAAAATAGACAGACCACTAGCCAGATTAATAAAAAAGAAAGAGAGAATACCAAATAGTTGCAATAATAAATGATAAAGGGGATATCACCACAGATTCCAAAGAAATTCAAACCATCACCAGAGATTATTACAAACAACTCTATGCAAATAAACTAGTAAACCTGGAAGAAATGGATAAATTCCTGGACACTTTCTTCCTCCCAAGCCTAAACCAGGAAGAAATTGAAATCCTGAATAGACCAATAACAAAGTCTGAAGTTGAGACAGCAATTAAGAGCCTACCACACACAAAAAACCCAGGTCCAGATGGGTTCACAGCCAAATTCTATCAGACATATAAAGAGGAGCTCATATTATTCCTTCTGAAACTATTTCAAATAATCCAAAAAGAGGGAATCCTTCTCAAATCATTTTATGAGACCAACATTATCCTGATACCAAAACCCAGCAGATACTCAACAAGAAAAGAAATCTTCAGGCCAATATTTAGGAAGGAGACCAATTCAAAAATCTTCAATAAAATACTGGCAAGCTGATTGCAACAGCACATCAAAAAGCTTATCCATCATGATCGAGTAGGATTCATTCTGGGGATGCAAGTCTCATTCAACATACGCAAGTCTATAACTGTAACTTGCCACATAAACAGAACCTAAGACAAAAACCACATGATTATTTCAATTGATGCAGATAAGGTCTTTGACAAAATTCAACAGTCTTTATGCTAAAAACCCCCAATAAAATAGGTATTGATGGAATGTATCTCAAAATAATGAAAGCAATTTATGACACACACACAGCCAGTATCATACTAAATGGGCAAAAACTGGAAGCATTCCCTTTGAAATCTAGCACTAGACAAGGATGCCCTCTCTCACCACTCCTATTCAATATAGTACTGGAAGTTCTAGACAGAGCAATCAGGATAGAAAAAGAAGTAAAGGGTATTCAAATAGAAAAGGAGGAAGTCAAATTGTCTCTATTTGCAGATGAAATGATTGTATATCTAGAAGACCCCATCTTCTCAGCTGAAAATCTTCTGAAACTGATAAGCAACTTCAGCAAATTCTCAGGATATAAAATCAATGTGCAAAAATCACAAGCATTCCTATACACCAATAACAGACTTTAAGAGAGCCAAATCAAGAATGAACTGCCATTCACAATTGCTACAAAGAGAATAAAATACCTAGGAATACAACTAACAAGGAATGTAAAGGACCTCTTCAAGGAGAACTACAAACCACTGCTCAACAAAATAAGAGAGGACACAAACAGATGGAGAAACATTCCATGTTCATCATTAGGAAGAATCAGTATCATGAAAATGGCCATACTGCCCAAAGTAATTTACAGATTCAATGCTATCCCCATCAAGCTACCAATGACCTTCAAGAACTGGGAAAAAACACCTTACACTTCATATGGAACCAAAGGAGAGCCCACATAGCCAAGTCAATCTAAGCAAAAAGAACAAAGCATGAGGCATCACACTAACAGACTTCAAACTATGCTATAAGTCTACAGTAATCAAAACAGCATGATATTGGTATCAAAACAGAGATGTAGACCAATGGAACAGAACAGAGGCCTCAGAGGCAACACAACATATCTGCAACCATCTGATCTTTGACAAACCTGACAAAAACAAGTACTTGGGAATGGATTTTCTGTTTAATAAATGGTGTTGGAAAAACTGGCTAGCCATATGCAGAAAGCAGAAACTGGACCCCTTCCTGACATTTTACACTAAAATTAATTCAGATGGATTAAGGACTTAAACATAAGACCTAACACCATCAAAACCCTAGAAGAAAACCTAGGCAAAACCATTCAGGACATAGGTGTGGGCAAGGACATCATGACCAAAACACCAAAAGCATTGGCAACAAAAGCCAAAATAGACAAATGGGACCTAATCAAATGCTGCAGCTTCTGCAAGGCAAAAGAAACAGTCATTAGAGTGAATCAGCAACCAAAAGAATGGGAAAACATTTTTTCAGTTTACCCATCTGATAAAGGGCTGATATCCAGAATTTACAAAGAACTCAAACAGATTTACAAGAAAAAACAAGCCCATTCAAAAGTGGGTGAAAGATATGAACAGACACTTTATAAAAGAAGACATACATGAGGCCAACAAACATATGAAATAATGCTCATCATCAGTAGTCATTAGAGAAATGCAAATCAAAACTACATTGAGATACCATCTCACGCCAGTTAGAATGATGATCATTAAAATATCTGAAGACAACAGATGCTGGAGAGGATGTGGAGAAATAGGAACACTTTTACACTGTTGGTGGGAGTGTAAATTAGTTCAACCATTGTGGAAGACAGTGTGGTGATTCCTCAAGGACCTAGAAATAGAAATTCCATTTGACCAGCAATCCCATTACTGGGTATATATCCAAAGGATTATAAATTGTTCTATAAAAACACATGCACATGAATGTTCATTGCAGCACTGTTTACAATAGCAAAGACCTGGAGCCAACCCAAATGCCCATCAATGATAGACTGGACAGGGAAAGTGTGGCACATATACACTATGGAATACAATTCAGCCATCAAAAATGATGAGTTTGTGTTTTTTGCAGGGACATGGATGAACCTGGAAACCATCATTCTCAGCAAACTGACACAGGAACAGAAAATCAAACACCACATGTTTTCACTCATAGGCGGGTGTTGAACAATGAGAACACATGGACACAGGGAGGAGAGTACTACACACTGCGGTCTTTTGGGGGGAAATAGGGGAGGGACAGTGGGGGGTGGGAAGTTGGGAGAGATAGCATGGGGAGAAATGCCAGATATATGTGAAGGGGAGGAAGGCAGCAAATCACACTGCCACGTGTGTACCTATGCAACTATCTTGCATGTTCTTCACATGTACCTCAAAACCTAAAATGCAATAAAAAGTAAATAAAATTTAAAAAGTAGGAAAACCCCATTGTCTCAGCCACAAAACTTCCTTATCTGATAAACAACTTCAGCAAAGTCTCAGGATACAAAATCAATGTACAAAAATCATAAGCCTTCCTTTATACAAATGATAGGCAAGCAGAGAGCCAAATCTTGAATGAATGCCCATTTATGATTGCTACAAAGAGAACACCTAGGAATACAGCTCACTAAGGATGTGGAGGACCTCTTCAAGGACAACTACAAATGGCTGTTCAAGGAAATAAGAGAGGACACCAACAAATAAACATTCCATCCTCATGGATAGGAGAAATCAATATCATAAAAATGCCATACTGCCAAAAGTAATTTTTAGATTCAATGCTATTTCCATCAAACTACCATAGACATTTTTCACAGAATTAGAAAAAAAAACTATTTTAAATTTCATATAGAATCAAAGAAGATCCTGTATAGTCAACATAATCTTAAGGAAAAAGAACAAAGCTGGAGGCATCATGCTACCTGACTTCACAGTGTACTGCAAGGCTACGGTAATCAAAACAGCATGGTACTCTTGCCAAAATAGACCCACTGACTAATGGAGAAGAGAGACCTCAGAAATAACACCACACATCTACAACCATCTGATCTTTGACAACCCTGACAAAAACAAGCAATGGGGAAAGGATCTCCTAATCAGCAAATGGTTGCTACTTCAACTTTTTTAATCATTTGTTAAACCCTTTTGTTTCTTCTTGATTCAATCTTACTAGGTTGTATGTTGCTAGAAACTTCTGTATTTTCTCTAGGTTATTTATTGTTGACATATGACTGTTTATAATAGTCCCTTATGATCCTTTTTATTTCTGAGACATCTGTTGTAAGGTCTCCTCTCTAATCTGTGATTTCTCTTTTTTTTTTGTTGTTTCTGAGACAGAGTCTCACTCTGTTGCCCAAGTTGGAGTGCAGTGGTGCCATCTCGGCTCACTGCAACCTCCATCTCCCAGGTTCAGGCAATTCTCCTGCCTCACCATCCTGAATAGCTGGGACTACAGGGGTGTGCCACTACACCTGGCTAATTTTTTTTTTATTTTTAGTAGAGGTGGGGTTTCACCATGTTAGCTAGGTTGGTCTTGATCTCCCAACCTCATTACCACCCACCTTTACCCCCCAACGTGCTGGGATTGAGGCATGAGCCACAGCTCCTGGCCTGGGATTTTATTTATTTGAATCTTCTGTCTGCCTTAGTTGGTGTAGCTAAGGATTTTTCACTTTTGTTTATTTTAGCAAAAAACAAAACAAAACAAAAAACACCCCACCTCTTTGTTTTATTGATATTTTTCCTTTACTTTTTCTATTCTCATTTGATATATTTCTGCACTGATCCTTATTGTTTCCTTCCTTCTGCTACATTTGGGCTTAGTTTGTTCTTCTTTTTCTAGTTCCTTTTGGTGTAATATTGAGGTGTTTATTTGTGATCTTTGTTCTTTTACATGTACATGTTTATTGCTATAAACTTTGCTTTTACAGCTGCTTCTGCTGTGTCCCATAAGTTTTGGTATGCTTTGTTTCCATTTTTATCTCTAGATATTTGTAAATTTTCCTTATAATTTTTTATTTTTTTGGCACATTGGCTGTTCAGATGCATGGTTTTTGATTTCTTATATTTGAGAATATTCCAGGTCTTTTTTTCTTGTTATTAATTTTTACTTTTATACCATTATAGTCAGAAAAGATTTTGATATATTTTTAATCTTAAATTTGTTAATCTTGTTTTCTGATCTAACATATGATCTGTCCTGAAGAATGTCTTGTGTGGGCTTGAGGAGAATATGTGTCCTGTGAATGTTCTACATGTTTCTTAGGCCCATTTGATTGAAAGTATAGGTGAACAAAAAAGTATAGGTGAAGTCCAACATTTTCTTATTAATTTTCTCCTGGATCATCTTTCTATTGCTGAAAGTGTGATATTGAAATCTCCTTCAATTATTTTATTGCTGTTTATCTCTCCCTTCATGTCTGTTATTATTTGCTTTATATATTTAGGTGCTCTGATTTTGGGTGGTGCATATGTATTTATAATTGTTATATTTTCTTTTTTTACAGTTTTGAATATAAAGGCTATTTATCTGATAAATAGCTACTCCTGCTCTATTTTTATTTCCATTTGTATGGGAATTGTTATATTTTCTTTTTTTACAGTTTTGAATATAAAAGCTATTTTATCTGGTAAACAGCTACTCCTCTATTTTGAATTCCATTTGTATGGGATATCTATTTTCATAATTTCATTTTCAGTCTATGTGTTTCTTAACAAGTGAAATGAGTCTCTTTTAGGCAGCATGTAGTTGGATCTGTTTAAAATTTATGTAGCTGCTCTGTATATATTAATTTTAGACCATTTACATTTAAAGTAATTATTGATCGGTAAAGATTTACTATAGATATTTTATTTATTGTTTTCTGGATATTTTGTAGATTATTCCTTTCTTTCCTTCTTGCTGTCTTTCTTTGTAATTGTGTAATTTTCTGTAGTAGTATGCTTTGATTTTTTTCCTCTATTTTGTATTTACTATAGATGTTTGCCTTGCAGTTACCATGAGGCTTATGTAAAACATCTCATAGTTATATTCAACTTAACTTGACTCACTTAGAAGATGTGAAAATTTCTAAATGAAGCTTACAACTGGGAGTTCAGGTGTTTATGTTTTAGGAATCTTCAAAATTGATGAGATCTCTAGGGCTGTAGCTGCCACTGTAATAAGCTGCCAGGATTCATTCCTTGCTAAAGGGTAGCTAAATCATCTCTCTTACAGAACCCAACAGTCATTCAGACATTCAATCATTTCTCTGGTCATTCATTCACAAAAGATTCATTAAATAACTCAGTGTGAGACACTGCTCCATGGCTTAGTGATACCCGTGTAAACAAAGCACGTTTTTTTCCAATTGTAGCAGTTGTACGGTGGTATAAAAGCTAAACATGATATTGGAAGCTTTTCAGAATTAAAACTGTGTAACCTGGGGCAAGTCCAAACCTCTCTGATATTAGTAACTTCAACTATAAATCAGCATAATATCTGTCTCAAATAAATTGTCTTTAGATGATCAGATATGCTAATGCATGTGGGAGTACTTTTTAATGGGCATTTTTTAAAATTTGCTTTTTTTTTTTAAACATAGACAAATGGTTAATGGCATTTCTTCTCAAGTGTCCAACTTGGTAAAGAAACATGATGCTGAAAGAAGCATTACACACAGAAAGGAACAACCATTATTAGCCTTTCTAAAAATATACCAAAAAGTAAAGAGCATCAATATAAAGAAGAATTTACATAACGAATGGATAAAATAGACAGTTAACATCAAATGGCAGTAATCTTAAATTGAAATTGACTAAATTCCCCAATCAAAAGATACAGCCAAAACCTAATGGTATCTACATCCAGACCCATTTTATATCCAAAGATACACAAAGACTCAAAACAAAGGGTTGGAGACAGATTTACCAACCAAATGGAGAACAAAAACAAATAAATAAACAAAAAGGAGTTGCAATTCATGCATTTGATAAAACAGACTTCAAACCAACAAAGATAGAGTGGTACAAGGATCAATGCATCCTAACACTCAGATACATCAGACCCATAAAGAGATTTAGACTCAATGAGACAGAAAATTAATAAGGATATTCAGAATCTGAACTCAGATCAGTAACAAGTAAACTTAATAAGCACTTGTAGAGCTCTCCACTTTAGATACATAAAATACACATTCTCCACTTTAAATACACAAAATAATGATTGGCCATTATTAATACCCATTCATAGAATAAAGCAATATTCCTGTTCTCTCTCCCGCTTTTTCCTCCTCTCTTTTTCTTTCCTTCTAAAAAAAAAAAAAAAAAAAAAGAAGAGAAACATGACCAGAAT
This sequence comes from Saguinus oedipus, assembly GCA_031835075.1. NCBI lineage: Eukaryota > Metazoa > Chordata > Mammalia > Primates > Cebidae > Saguinus > Saguinus oedipus. The sequence goes on from CM063176.1 coordinate 51,927,433, forward strand.
GTCAAAGGCTTGAGCATGTCTTATGTGTTTTAAAACTAGATTCATCACTAGAACTGTTGCCAAAAGAAAGCACATTGACAATAATGAATTTAAGATCTGTCAAAACACAAGTTATAGAAATTCATCTTCACATTTATAATGCTCTTATTAGGAACTTTTATTTTTCCCAAATGAAACATTGTTTTACATCTTTATAGCTGTTCCAACTTTTAAAATTATCCAGCATGTTCCTGAATTTAGCAAGGTTTAATTTCTAATTTGCTCTCTACCTTTCCATGTATTGCAACCTGGAAGCAAATATGAAATCCATGAATACACAGTAATATTTTCAGTTATTTATTTGTTTGCTGACTAACTTGTTTTCTCACTGGTAACATATTAAAGTAATATATTTAAAAATACTTGTATGGCTTGGTAAATGAATGAGTATGAATATATCTAACTGCAGGGATATTCTTATAAATGTCCAGTAGGCTAGGAAGAAATACACTTACAGAAAAGTATGCTCATATAATGTATCTGGTTATGATTTATTACAACCTTCTTGTCTGGATTAATTATTGTGTAAACAAATTTTAAAATGTCCATAAGTAATATGTTATAATGAACCCATATAATTAAAATGTGATTTACCAGTTCCTTTTCTCAGATTATAAATTATTGACATTGTGATTGTATTAGTGCAGCTTTGTTAATTTCTCTCATGTTTAATGTCTGCCCAGAGGAATAGATTTGCTTATAATATTAATGAACCAAAAGATGGATGGTGAGAGTTTATTGCCATGGTTGATCTGATTTGTAAAAGGCTAATACAGTTATATGAATTCAATGTTATGTTTATTTCTCTATTCTGTATCATCATCTAGAAGCTAAACAGATTGGAAGTCCCTTTTGGGGTCAGTGCTTACAGAGAATAGCAAAGCTGAAAATCAGTCGTGCACTGAGATCAAAATGGAGTGGTTGGGAACATGAAAGTGGGGGGAAATATGTAAACAGAAAGAGTATGAAAGAACGGAAACAGAGTTACTCACATGAAAGTAGTTCTGGAGGAAGAGTTCAGGAAGATACAGCATTTGCATAGGTCAGGTCCTGCCACTTTCCAGGGTTAGTCGATCTCATAGTTATCATATCCATGCCTGACTGACTGGGTTATATTGTATGTGTGTTTTTAATTCATAAGAATTAAAGTATAAATGGCTAACAGGTCTATGAAAAAAATGCTCAGCATTACTAATAATCAGGGTTGTCACCTTCCCCAGTTAGGAGAGCTGTTACTAAAAAGACAATAAATGCTTGCAAGGATGCTGAGAAAAGGGAACTTTTACATACTGTTGATGGGAGTGTAATTTAGTACAACTATGAAGATAAACAGTATAGAGATTTCTCAAACAACTAAAAATGGAACTACCATATGATCCAGAAATCCCACTCCTGAGTATTTCTCCAAAGAAGAGGGAATCAGTATATCAAAGGGAGACCTGTAACCCCATGTTTATTGCAGCACTGTTCACAACAGCTAGAATATCGAGTCAACCTGCATGTCCATCAACAGATGAATGGTAAAGAACATGTGGTATATATACACAAGGGGATTCTATTCAGCCATGAAAGAATAAAAATCTTTTCATTTGCAGCAACATGGATGAAACTGAAGGCCATTAAAATAAGAGAAATAAGGCAGACCCTGACAAGTAACACATGTTCTCACTCATATGTTGGAGCTAAAAAATGCTGACCTCATGAAGGTAGAGTGTAGACTGATGGTTACTAGAGACTGGGATGGGTTTATATGTGTTGGAGGGGAGAAAGAGAGGGTAGTCAGTAGTTTCAAATATTAGTTAGAAGAAATAAATACCTGTGTTCGATAGCACAGTAGGGTGACTATAATTAACAATATGTATTTCAAAATAGCTAGAAGATTTGAAATGTTCCCAACACAAATAAATGATAAATATTTGAGGTGATGAGTATCCTAAATGCCTGATCAATAACCTGATTTGATTATTATACATTCCATGAATGTATCAAAGTATCACATGTATGCCATAAAAATATACAAATATTATTGGTAAATAAATTACAAATAATTATGTATCATAACCAACAAAAATAAAAGATCGAGGAAGAGTAATCCTTTAAATCATGCAGGGGAATCTTCCAGTGAGTTCCTTCAATGAACAGGAATGGCCTTTCCCTCATGCCTTTTAAAGTGTTAGCGTCTTGCTAAGCTAAGTAGAACTTTTGTATTTAAACACAGAACTGATTTGAATAATGCATTACCTTAAATGAAAACCAAACATTTCATAGTGATTGATTCAAATGCTGGGAAAAAACCCCAGCAATGAGGCATTTTTGAGATACATTTTCTTTTTTCTTATCTGATAAGATTTGCAAGAGTATTATCAGTAATTTATATTTTTTTCTTCACCTAATAGACTAATGTTAGAACCTAACCCAGGAGTAAGCTGTGACTCCATTGCATTCTACATTAAGAAGAAATAAAATTTACCCTGGCCAAAGAGTCTAAGGCAGATACTGGACACTGCTAGATACTTCAGGACTAGGCAGCAGCTGCCTCGAGTCAGCAGATAGCTAATAAAGAGGCAGGCACATCCAGGATGGTAGACAGGTTTCAGAGATAAATAACAGTGGATAGGAAAGTAGAGCTATTGAAATTTCAGCCTCAAAAACAGATTCCAGAGATGAAGATATGAGCAAATAAAGGGAGAAGAAAACAAGAAAGAAAGCCTAGTAAATGGTATTACAATCTGATCAGAGTGCAGAAGTCACTTGATTTCTGATATATTGGATCAGTTTCAGGTTATGTGCCAATTAAATACAATTAACATTTTAGCCATTTCTTTGCTTCAAATACCCAAATATTTTATTCCACAATCAAATTTTCTTTTTTTCTGTTTGTCTTAACACTGTTTGGCCATGTTAAACATGTATTTGTATTGGAGGAATCAAAGATGTCTTATATATTTAAAAATAATTTTTTATAGTACAGTTCTTGTTAGGGTATAAACACATTTGATTGAAGAATATTCTTTGCTCTTAGATGACACTAAGATAAAAAATACTGCAAAACTATAAAACAATTATGATGCAAGTAAAATAGCAATATTAACTTTTTGCTGTTAGCGTGCCAGGGATACTTAAAATTTCTTGTAGATTGACTACCACAGAAAAGAGACTCAGATGGAAATGAGTGTGAATGATGTTTCTTAGGAAGTGGACTTGTGCTCAGCACTTGGGGTGTGGGGAAAGGAAAGAATTAGGGTTAGGCATAGGAAGAATTGGGGCTGTGATGCATCACAACAGGGATGCAGCTGACTCCAAAGGGAGCCCTGAAGCTTGGGTATCCTCACAGAGTTGTTCCTCTTTGGGGAGAGGAGCTGGTTGTTTATCCCCAGTACTTGGGTAGGGATTCACTGAAGAAGAAGTAATCTCTTTCAGCTTGGGTTATACATCCTTGAGTCTTGAAGGGAATAGGGCAGAGAGACCTGGGCACTGCAGTTTTCATGACAATTCCTCCATATTTCTGTGGGCATTTGTCTCATATAGTTTCTCAGGGTGGCTCCTTTAGGACTCTGGTGGAACTTTCTCTTTGGAGAAACTTGTAAGGTTATAAGGGAAAATGGTTAGTAGGACAAATTGCAACCCCAGCTACTGCTGGGGAGGTAGAGCTCTAGGCTAAACTCTCTGATTCATTCTAGAGCCCTTTACCTTAGTCATTATAATGGTAGAAGGATGCTAACTTTGTGGGTAGCCCACGACTTCCTTCCTGCGGGGACCAAGTTCATGTTAACTTTTCTTAGGCTATGGCTATGGCAATTATGGGTTTATGATTAAAATTAGATGATGGAATACTAACATGTGCCAACCACCTTGTGTTAAGCTGATTTCTCACTTCTCAAATGTGTACTGGCAGCTTTCCTCCTGATGACTAGGCCATGTGCCTTTTCCAGGATGGCAATTATCCCTATTCTGTTTGTTGTTGTTGTTGTTGCTGTTGTTGGCCCTGGACACAAGGTGCCCACAATGTTGAAGTGGCAGCTGTATTTTCTATCTGCTGGTGGAAGAGTTCTCTACACCTGGGGTGCCCAGAATTGTGGAAATGGGAAGCACGCATTCCTGAAGTGGGTTACTGGGGGTGAGAGTAACAGGAGCCATTGTGGCTTCCATGCCTTAATTCTGAGACCCATATATTTTTTTCTTTGGGGAATAGTGCATCAAATAATGGTCATTGATTTAGCAGGCACATTGTATACTGGAGGATGGTGCCCCATTGTTAATTTCTAACAATGTTTAGAAATTTTACAAATGTTTTTAAACATTATTAGAAATTAATGTCAATGCCACTCAGAGTTTGTGAACACTGCTCTGTGTACATATCATCTAATGGAAGAACGCTAGGAAAAACTCCCGGGAGCATAAACATCTTAGACAGAACTTGCCATTGTGTATCAAAGACTCTGCTAGTGATGCAGCTTCCCAGTACAAACAATACATATAACTTGTCCTCAACTTTTCAATCTGGGTTTGCTCTACAGTAGAATTAGAATTTAAAACACTGTGTCAGCCAACTCAGTGAAATTCAATTGTGAGCAGAATTTCTGCTTCTGAATTCTTATAATTTAAATGATGACCTGTGTTTTGTAAGCTCCAGAAACTTTTTTGAAAACGTGTGGGCAAAAAAATCTTTCTCTAATAGCTGTTGAAAGACTGCAGTATCACTAAAGGGAATTAGACCAGGGGATATAGATTTAATTTTATTCACTTTGATTTAAAGCAAAATATGGTAAGAATTTGATAAATTGATGAGGCCAAACTAACCAGAATCCTCAACTTAATTTTTGTTGTTGTTGCTGCTATACTCATATTTCATGAGAAGGAGACAAAGAGTAGAAACTAGTTCACACTTGAGATTTATGTCCCTCCAAAAATCACCTTCCAGGGATGCATGAATCCTGTACAGATTCAATCTAGTGTTCACATCCCGTATTTACAATCCCTATGCAGAGGTAATGATGTTTAAAGTAATGACTCAGAAATATTATAAAATATAAAACAATCAAAGGAAGATTCAGTAATGTTCTGGAGACTGTGCCTATTTAGGAAAGAAAATTTGCCTATGTACTTAAAAAAATCACACACACACAACTGAATAGACTGACAAGTGCTCCAAATTAACTCAGAGTTAATCCAATAATCAATTTCCAAAGCATTCTACTCATCTATGGTCTTACTCTGCTTGGTTTAACCCATACCTCACTTGGTGGCATCTATGTCCTCAGTAGTTTAGGAAATTTTTTCTCAAAGCCTCAGCAGTGCAAGGTTAGAGGTGTCCTGGTTCACACATGTGTGTGTATTTCCATATGTCAGACATCTATTGAAGTAGAACTCATCCTAATTCTCTCAGTTCTTCAGATAATTTCTAATCACAAAATTCATAAGCTATGTGGAGTTCTCAAGGAGACGGTTCTCTTTAGCATTTCCCATTCCCTCCATAGTCAGAGCCATGGGCAACACAGACTCAATCCATTTGACAAGTCAGTCTATATTGCATACCATACATAATAGTATATTTAACCAATATCTACATATTATAGGTTAAATATTCCACAACAAACAAGGTAGCACCTAACATCAAGAGGAGAAAGAGATAGGAGAAAGGGTAATTGAGCAAGTCCCAGTGGGAGGGAAGAAGACAAAAGGATTCCTGGCCTGGTCCATTGGTCTCCCAAGGAGGAGTCTTTGATGTGGAAGAGCCTTTAGAGGTGCATGCCAGGTGCACATCATGGCTGACTGCAAGACTGGGTTAATTAAGGCAGCTGTTTGGAGAGGCTGAAGGTCTGCCTTTATATATATATATATTCCTCTGGTGAGAACCTACAGTGGAAGTGTGTGCTTGTTATGTCCTTACCTGGTTGGATGCAGTCTTCACATTTTTATTTGTTTGTTAAGCAAAATATCCTTGTTGGCAAAGTCCCATATGAAATATAAAATGCAGTATTTTTCTAAGATGGAGTTTAATGAATGGTTGCTCTATACACCCCAATTTCTTAGTTTTGGGGTATTTCTGGATTTACTTCCTCAGAGTTTTCTCCTAGTTCTGGGGGAGTTTTCAATTTCTGTTGCTACCTGGTTGCCAAATATTACTTCTTTCTAGATTTCATTTAAAAAGTATAATGCAGCAAAAATGTAAAGATTTTTGTGGGTTTTGAAAGAAAAGTCATATCACACAAGGAGTCAATGGAAATCTTCTTGGCCCAGTGTAATTTCCACCCTTCCTCTTGTGGCCTTCTTCATCCAAAACATTCTGGGCCTCTGGTGAAGTGTCTCTCCCCACCAAGTGCAGTCCCTAGGTCTTAGAAGGGAGTGATTCCCTAAAGCTGATGATAATTTTTAGCTATCTCTTGGTCTCTCCCAGTGTCCTGTTGAATTCTAATGAATAATATTCACATCACATTAAATTTTTTCTTATGAAATTGTTCTAAATTGCCATCTTGTCTCCCAGTCCTTGAAGAATAAATAGCCCTTGATCTTGCAGATCATCAATCTTAATTCAGTTCAGCTGCCACATTTGATAGATGAGGAAACTAAAGTTCAGAGAAGGGAAGTGATTTACCAAAAAATATTGGGGCTATTTGGAAGCAGAGCTGAAGCCATAACTCTGACCTTCTCCCTCTTAGGCCAATGCCCCTATCTACTTGTATCATTTTTTGCTTCATTCCAGATTGGCAAGATTGTAATAATGAAAGATGACAGGGTTGCTTATGCACCTTGTATTCTTGTCTATTATAACTATAAACCTGAATATATGTTTCCCAGAATAGTTAATCATCTAGTAGAAGAAGATAGTGTGATTTCTTGTCCTGTAAATCATTAAAAAACACCTCCTTTATTTTCTATTAATGCCATATTGTTTTTCAGCCTGTAAGGATTTGGTCTCAGTGTAATTGTGTATAAATACTGCCTGTTGGTTTCTCCTTATTAGATACTGACTAACATTACAAGGTAATAATTGGTTAGACTGTATTAGGAGAATAACAGTTTATAACAATATTACTTGCAATAAATTTCATACTTTCTTTTCCTATTCAGTGAAGCAATTGTTTGGCTTTATGTCTACACAGACAGTTTTTCTTTCATAGCTAAGTTTATTTTGTCATAAGGCAATCAGGTGGCACAAAAGTATTAAAAACTACAGGAAACCAACATCTAGCAAAGAAATTTGAAGATCATGTTCACCCTGAATATACAAGTGCCTTTAAAAAAATTCTTCCAACTTTTAACTTCAAACAGAAAAGTTGAAAAAGAAGTACTGTAAAAAACACATGTGCCCTTTATTTAGATTCACAAATTAACATTTTCTGGGATTGGCTTTGTGTGTCTCTATGTCTCTTTTCCTCTTCACATACACACTCATTTTCTCTCTCTTGCACACACATACATATACATTCACACACTCACATTTTGGGGAGCTCTGAACTGCTTGAAAGCAAATTGCAGACATCGAGATTATACAAAAATACTTAAGGGATTTTTTCCCAAAATTAGCACATTCTTTTATATTACTACAATAACAATCACAAGACATTTGCTACCAATAATTAATATTATGTAGTATACAGTCTAAATTTAAATGTCTCAACTTGCTCTCAAATATTCTTTATATTAGTCAGGGATCTTATATTGGATTTTTTTTGTCATGTTTTCCTTCCATCAGTCTAGAATATTGCTTCCCCTCCATGCTTTTCCCTCATCTTTTACAACCTTGACATTTTTGAAGAGTCCAGACTAATTGTCTCATAGACTGTTTCTCAAACTGGATTCATCTAACTGTTCTTCTGGATTAGATAAAATGTTTAGGCAAATATTATCTTTCCCATTGCGTTGCATCGGGAAGTTTATAATGTCACTTTATCTCAATATTTGTGAAGCTAAGTTTCATCTCTTCATTTTAAATTCCATACTTAATAAACATTTGATGGATAATAGAGATGTATGAATGCCGTTTTCCTAACAATATGTTAGTGTATAGTGTTAGGAGTAATTTCATGCCAGAATCTCATTACCTTGGTGGTATTTGCAAAATGGTGATTTTAAATTTTAGACATTTTTCTAGCTCAGGGGCCAGTAGATTTTTTCAGTAAAGGCCACATTCTAAGTATTTTAGGCTTTGTGGGCCACATATGGTCTCTGTTACATATTCTATTTCTTCTTTAGCTGTGTAAAAGTTATTAGCTCATGGACTGCAGGAAAATGGTCTGCAGCAAAATTTGGGCCGTGAGTAGTAGTTTGTCAAAGTCCTGTCCTGTGTTATAAAGAAGAGCTTTCCTTTTCCTTGTAACACCTGATGTGTGTGTGTGTGTTTGTGTGTGTGTGTGTGTGTGTGTCAGAGGGAGAGAATGAGATTCTTTAATAACTTTATTGCTTTATAGAGTTGGTCTCTTTAAGCTTTTTGTTTTTTAAATAAATACTCTTTGGATTTAACTTTGGTAAGTAACACTGTCTTAAAAAAATTTCAATTTCATCTTCTATGCTTTCTGATACAATAGGCACTAGCTGCATGAGACCATTCAAATTTAAACTAATTATAATGAAATTATAATTAGAAATTAAATAATTTAATAATTAGAAAACATTTAGTTTCTCAGTCACATGAGCCACATTTAAGTATATGAGTATTCACGCAACACACGTAGCCAATGGCTACATATTGAACAGTGCAGATGTAGGACATTTTATGATTTAGAAGTTGTATTGGATAGTAATAATGTGGATTTCAAATATATTTGCACAGAGTTGTGAAAAATAGTCCCTTATAATTAGAGTTAACTTAAAATTTTTTTCTTATCTTTTTTTGCTTTTATGCTTATTTCCTTTCTTACTAATTTGTCTATTTCCTTTTTTTAAGGTACCAAAGTATTTATTATATCTACTATTTTTCTGGTTTTATCTCACATTTTCCTTTCCTTATGCTTTCTTTTGATTTAGTTTATCAGTTTTTTTAAAACTTTTATTTTAGGTTCAGAGGTACCTGTGCAGGTTTATTATATAAGTGTCACTGGGGATGGTTGTATGGATTAGTTAGTCACTATGTGGTAGGAACTGTACCTGATTGGTAGTTTTTCAGTCCTGATCCTCCTCTTTCCTTTATCTTCAAATAAGTCCCAGTGTCTGTTGTGTCCATGTGTACTCAATGTTGAGCTTCTACTTGTGAGAACATGTAGTATGTGGTTTTCTGTTCCTCTGTTAGTTTATGTTAGATAATGCCTTTTACCTTAATTGATATTGCTGCAAAGGACATGACCTCATTCTGTTTTATGACTCCATCATATTCCATGGTGTATATGTACCACATTTTCTCTATCAGTCTACCATCGATGGGCACTTAAGTTGGTTTCATGTCTTTGCTATTGGGAATCATGCTGCAATGAGCATATGGGTGCATGTATCTTTTTCTTTTCTCTCTTATCTTTTTTTCCTCCCTTCCTCCCTCCCTCCCTCCTTTCCTCCCACCCTTCCTCCCTCTCTTCCTTCCTTCCTCCCTTTCTTCCTTCCTTTCTCTTTCTCTTCCTTTCTTTTTTCTTTCTTCCTTCCTTTCTCTCTTTCTTTCTGTCTCTCTTATCTTCCTTCCCTCCCTTCCTTCCTCCCTCTCTTCCTTCCTCTTTTCTCTCTCTTCTTCTCTTTCTTTTTTCTTTCTTCCTCCCTCCTTCCTTCCTTCCTTCCCTCCCTCTTGCCCTCCCTCCTTCTCTCTGCTTCTGTCACCCCAGCTGGAGTGCAGTGGCACCATCTGGCCTCATTGTGAGCTCCACATCTGAGGTTCAAATGATTCTCCTTCCTTAGACTCCCAAGTAGCTGGGACCACAAGCACATACTACCAGATCTAGCTAATTTTTGTACTTTTTATTAGAGGCTGGGTTTCTCCTTGTTGCTCAGGTTATCAGGCTGGTCTTGAACTCCTGACCTAAGGTTGTCTGCCCATCTCAGCCTTTCAAAGTGCTGGGATTACAGGTGTGAGCCATGACACACAGCCCTTATTACTCCCTTTTGTATCCCCCAACTCACACCTTGCCCATGCCTCTCATGCATACCCCCTGCCTTTCCCCACGGTGATTTGTGAGTCCTTCACTAAATGGCCTTCAGTCCAGAGACCAGATATCAGACAGCAATCTGGAGCTCTTCCTTGATGGGAGGTGAGACCTCCAGAAGAGGAAAATGCCTGCTATGGAGCCTGCAGGCTGAACACAGTGACTCTCTGGGCAAACAGCTAGAACCAAACTGAGTAAAATCTCCAGCCAGAAAGAAAACTTCCTTAACTCTTCCCTAACACCATTTTACAGATTGAAACACTAAGGCTTAGAGGAGAGGAGACAGAGCAGGCATTGGAACCATAGTCTTCTGGCTCCAAAGCCAAGTTCTGTCCACCCAGCCTGGCTCCATCCTTCCTTCTATAAATGTTTATAACAGTATGTTCTGGGCATTCTTGTTAGGCCCTTTTACACATATCACTCAGTCTGCTTTTCCCATTCATTTGACAAGTATTTATTGAACTCCTACTGTGTGCACGAGCTGGACTCAACACTAGGGACATCTTGGTAAAAACTCAGGCAAAGTCTACCCACCTGGGGTTCTAACAAGACAAAGAGAGGGTTGGTGCCATGGGCAAGACTGTGAAGGTGATGAATGAAATGGTGGGTCTGACAGGAAGGGTGGTCAGGGATGCTCTCTGCATGGAAGGGGCATCTTCTTGGCTTTGAGACCCAAATGCCAAAATGCCTGTGAGCAGCAGGCCATGTCCACTCAGTAACAGAGCTGAGCCACAACCCTCCATAGATGCCAAACCAAACACCAGATCAGGACAGTAATGAGAAACAAAGACCATGGCCTGGAGGGGTCTTGCCACCTGAGCTCACAAGGGGATTTTTGTTATGCTTCTTTTATTATTATTATTACTATCATTATTGTGGGGCTGGGGGTCCTTAGTGCACAAGAAACACTCTAGGAACCATAAGTAAAGATCGAGGTTGCAATCCCTGCTCTGCCCTTGCTCTGTGACCTCAGGCTGCTATCACCACCTCTCAGAGCCTCAGCTTCCTTCCCCTTCTGTAAAATGGAGAGTCTGATAATATCTACCTGGCAAGGGGGTCCAGGGAAGTCAGTGAGTTCCTTCATGTAAATAGCTGATGTCTGCACATGGCCCCGGGTCAGAGATTTGTAAGGGGAATTGAAATTACTGATAAGTGGCCAGGCATGTTGGCTCACACCCATAATCCCAGTACTTTGGGAGGCCGAGGCAAGTGGACCAACTGACATCAGGAGTTTAAGACCAGAATGGCCAATGTGGTGAAACCCCATCACTACTAAAATTACAAAAATTAGTCAGACATGGGGGTGTGTCCCAGCTACTTGGGAGGCTGAGGAAGGAGAATCGCTGGAACCTGGGAGATGGAGGTTGCAGTGAGCTGAGATCATGCCACTGCACTCCAGCCTGGTCAATAAGAGTGAAACTTTGTCTCAGAAGAGCAAGCAAGCAAGCAATTACTTATAATCTTACAGATTGTCAGAGGCACACAAGGGACTCAGAGGGGAGACAACATCCATCCTCTCACATACAGAGAGGGGAGCAGTCTACCTACCCTAGACCACACAGTGACCAGCTGTCAGTAGCTGCATAGCCTGAGCCTCTCCATTATGGCCCAGGGCTTCTGACCAGCCCTGGAGGGGCCCTTGGGCTGCCCCTTACTACCTCCCTTCCCTTCCTCACTTTAGCTCTTCTCTGTGCCCCTGTTTATGGCCAAAGGCTGGGGCTCCTATGAGTTTGAGGCAGCCTGAGTCTCTTCTGTGCTTTCATGCAGAGCCAGAGCACCAGGCCCCATGCACATCAGCTGTGATTCTCCACAAGTTTAAAACCACCTAAGAGCTGGCTGGTTGTGAGTGTTGAAGAGGGGGTGCTGTACTTCCTCCAGGTTGACAATGTGACAGATTGAAAAATACATGGTAGGCTGGGTGAAGTGGCTTAGGCCTGTAATTTCAGCACTTTGGGAGGCTGAGGCTGGTGGATTATCTGAGGTAGGAGTTCAAAACCACCCTGGCCAACATGGTGAAACCCCATCTCCTAAACATACAAAAATTAGCTGGGTGTGGTGGCATTTGCCTATAATCCCAGCTACTCAGGAGGCTGAGGTGGGAGAATTGCTTGAATCCAGGAGGCAGAGGTTGCAGTGAGCTGAGATCTCACCACTGCACTGCAGCCTGGGCAACAGAGTGAGACTTCATCTCAAAAAAAAAAAAAAAGAAAAAGAAAGAAAAAGAAAAGTGCATGGGCTCTGGAGGCAGAGAAATGGAATTGAATCCCAGCTTTTACTTCTCAGCTGTGTGCCCTTGGACAAGTTCACTTCTCTGAGCTTCAGTTTCCTCATCTGTGAAATGGGAACATTTGGCTTGCTGGGGGTCTTAGGATGGCTAGGGAGTCTCTGGCACATAGTAGGTGCTCAATGTGTGTGCTTTCCCATGGCCATCTAAGAGTCCTCAGGGCTGCCCTCCTGCCCTTCCTTCATAACTCCTGTGACTGCCTCTTAAATGGGTACTCAGGGTCATAAGGAGGCACAGGTGAGGGAGCCAGGCTAGACCCACACCCACCCATGCCCATTGTTAGGAAAACAAGCTTTTAATGCCTGGCTTTGCTGCTGGTGGCTGAGAGTATAAAATGGGACCCAGAGCCAGCCTCTCCCTTCCTCTAAGGAACACCAAGGCAATAGTGTTTAAAAGGAAAGGAGGCAGTGGCATGGAGGCTCCAGAGACTGAGTGATTCCTATGGCAAAAAGGGAGGCAGTGGGTCCCACTGCTGAGGGCCATCTGGCAGGTGTTCCATTCTACCTTCCTCATGGGACCCACAGCCTCTTCATCAGTGATGTCTTCAGGTTCACTGTCCCCAAGCTGCTTAGGTGAGTCCAGACTTCAGGAGCTCTGCTAAGGCTGGTGTTCTCTTAATGGCATCCCTCCAGGGTCAGGGGGCTTCAGCTCTCATGCCTCTGCCTATAGATCTGGTGCTCAGGACACTGGAGGGTGGGTGAGAAGGATACTTAAAAAGGGAAATGATTAATGAGAAAGTGACTGTACCCCACAAGGGCAAATAAGCAAGCTCTTACCTGACTGTATAAATTAGCTTTTGTTATAAAATGCCCCAAAAGTGAGTGGCTTAAAATTGTAAGCATGCATTTATTTAGTTCATGGTAATGTGGGTCAGTAACATGGACTGGGCTCAACTGGGTGGTTCTTCTTTTCTTGGCTGGGTTTTCTTTTGTGCCTGTAGTTGTGTCTGAAGCTGGGATGGCTTTCTGTTCCATGTGTGTTCCCATCCTCCAAAAAACTAGCTCAGACTTGTTCATGAGGCTTCTTCAGAGGGTTCTAAGCAATAGGTCAAAAGCCACATTTTCTCTTGAGGCTCACAGCTGGCATAGCTTTACCTCCACTCTACTCTGTTGGTCAAAGGTGGTTTTGTGGCCAGCCCAGATTCAAGTGGTGTCTGTTCAGCTGACATAACAGAGCATCACAGACTGAGTAGCTTCAACAACAGAAATGTATTTTCCTCATGATTCTGGTGGCTGGAAGTTCCAGATCATGTATCTGTAAGTTGGTTCCATCTGAGGCCTCTGCCTTTGGCATGCAGTTGGCCACCTCCTCCCTGTGTCCTCATATGGTCTTTCCTCTGTGTCCACCCTGGTGTTTCCCTGTGTGTCTACATTTTCTCCTCCTATCAGGACTCCAGACTGGATGAGGGCCCAGCCTAATGACCTCATTTTAACTTGATTGCCTCTTTAAAGGCCCTATTTCCAAATACAGTCACATTCAGAGGTACCGGAGTTTGGGGCTTCAATATATAAATTTTGTGAGGACACAATTTAGCTCATAACAAGGGGGGAGAAAAAAACATCTCTTGATCTTGAGGAGCTGCTGTAAGATTGAAAAGAAGCATGGACAGTGGGGGAAATAACCGAGATCATGATTGCGAAGAAGTCAACCACGCTGACTGATCCTCCACACCTGGCCTGGTTTGGGCAAAGGCAACACACATGGGCACCTCCTCTCACCAGTTGTACCTTCTCCCTCCTTCCCCTGCAAGTGTTTTCCTGGAGTTTATTGGTGATCCCAGGTCTCCCGCCTGGAAGGGCTACCTCCTTGCTGTGCTGATGTTCCTCTCGGCCTGCCTGCAAACGCTGTTTAAGCAGCACAACATGTACCAGCTCAAGGTGCTGCAGATAAGGCTGCAGTCAGCCATCACTGGCCTGGTGTACAGAAAGGTGAGCCCCGGGGACAAGTGCAGGTCTTCCCAGCTGGGAAAAGGAACATAACTGAACTTGTTGGTAGTAATGCTATCAGCATCTGAGAATGCTTTCAGTCCTTACTTATTAGAGTCACTCACCATATCTTCTCACTTCCTTTGTTATTTCTCTTTATTTGTATGTATTTATTTTTTTGAGACAGTCTCCACTCCCTATGACCTCCTAGAGTGCTGGGATTACAGGCATGAGCCACCTTGCCCGGCCTCCCTTCCTTCTTAAGTCTGAGTCATATTCTGCTGTGCAGATGGATCACACTGTGTTGATCTTTTCATATGATGGTGGACCCATCGGTTGATTTTGCCGTTGGCTGTTGTGAATCACGCTGCTATGAGCACAGGTGTGCAAAGACCTCCCTGAGTTCCTGCTTTCTATTCTTTTGGGATGGATGGCAGTGTCTTTGTTAGAGCAAATGGTAATGTTGTGTGTGTTTTGAGGGACCACCATTTGTAAAGTGTTTTGTTGTTGTTGTTGTTGAGATGGAGTCTCACTGTGTCACCCAGGCTGGAGTGTAGTGGCATGATCTGGCCTCACTGCAACCTCCTCCTCCCAGATTCAAGCCATTCTCATGCCTCACCTCCTGAGTAGCTGAGATTACAGGCCCCTTCCACCACACCTGGCTCACTTTTGTGTTTTTAGTAAAGACAGGGTTTCAAAATGTTGGCCAGGCTGGTCTCAAACTCCTGGCCTCAGGTGATCCACCCACCTCGGCCTCTCAGAGTGCTGGGATTACAGGTGTGAGCCACCTCACCTTGCTCTTATGAAGTGTTTTGTTCATCCTGTTTAACTGTTCTTCAGCTGGGGTTATAATCTCAGCCCTCTTTCTCTCTGCTCCTGCTAAGAGACTCCCCATAGGCAGCCCAGTCCCTGCCTTTGTCCAGGAGACAGCATACCTGGGAGTGAAGTTGGGTTGGTCCTGCCTCAGTGCTGCTTCTGTTTTAGGTCAATATCCAGTGGGATCAGGAAAGAAAATCCCAAGTGCACCTGTGGAACACCATGGGCATCCCCCAACTCAGGAATGTGAGGAAGATGGGGTGTTGGAGGAGAGGTAAACCTGGAAGCCACTTAGCTCCACTCTGTTCCCTACCCCAACTTTTTTTTTAATTTTAAATTTTTATTGCATTTTAGGTTTTGGGGTACATAAGCAGAACGTGCAAGATAGTTGCATAGGTACACACATGGCAGTGTGCTTTGCTGCCTTCCTCCCCTTCACCCACACTTGGCATTTCTCCCAAGGCTATTCCTCCACAGCTACCCCCCTGCTGTACCTCCCCCATTCCCCAAATAGAACCCAGTGTGTAGTAGACCCCCTCCCTGGGTCCATGTGTTCTCATTTTTCTCACCTGCCTATGAGTGAAAATATGTGGCATTTCCTTTTCTGTTCTTGTGTCAGTTTGCTGAGAATGATGTTCTCCAGATTCATCCATGTCCTTACAAAGGACAAAAACCCATCATTTTTGATTGCTGCATAATATTCCATGGTGTATATGTGCCACATTTTCCCAGTCCAGTCTATTATTGATGGGCATTTGTGTTGGTTCCAGGTCTTTGCTATTGTAAACAGTGCTGCAATGAACATTCGTGTGCATGTGTCCTTATAGTAGAATGATTTATAGTCCTTTGGATATACACCCAGTAATGGGATTGCTGGGTCAAATGGAATTTCTATTTCTAGGTCCTTGAGGAATCACCACACTGTCTTCCACAATGGTTGAACTAATTTACACTCCCACCAACAGTGTAAGAGTGTTCCTATTTTATCCACATCCTCTTCAGCATCTGTTGTCTCCAGATTTTTTAATGATCGCCATTCTAACTGGCGTGAGATGGTATCTCAATGTGGTTTTGATTTGCATCTCTCTAATGACCAGTGATGATGAGCATTTTTTCATGTGTTTGTTGGCCTCATGTATGTTGTCTTTTGTAAAGTGTCTGTTCATATCCTTTGCCCATTTTTGAATGGGCTTGTTTGTTTTTTCCTGTAAGTCTGTTTGAGTTCTTTGTAAATTCTGGATATCAGCCCTTTGTCAGATGGGTAAAGTGCAAAGATTTTTTTTCCCATTCTGATGGTTGCCGATTCCCTCTAGTGACTGTTTCTTTTGCCATGCAAAAGCTGTGGAGTTTGATCACGTTTCATTTGTCTATTTTGGCTTTTGTTGCCAATTCTTTTGGTGTTTTGGTCATGAAGTTCTTGCCTACTCCTATGTCCTGAATGGTTTTGCCTAGATTTTCTTCTAGGGTTTTTATGGTGCCAGGTCTTATGTTTAAGTCTTTAATCCATCTGGAGTTAATTTTAGTGTAAGGTGTCAGGAAGGGGTCCAGTTTCTGCTTTCTGCACATGGCTGACCAGTTTTCCCAACACCATTTATTAAACAGGGAATCCTTTCCCCATTGCTTGTTTTTGTCTGGTTTATTAAAGATTATATGGTTGTAGATATGTTGTGTTGCCTCCGATGCCCCTGTTCTGTTCCATTGGTCTATATTTCTGTTTTAGTACCAGTACCATGCTGTTTTGATTACTGTAGCCTTGTAGTATAGTTTGAAGTCCAGTAGTGTGATGCCTACCGCTGTGTTCTTTTTGCTTAGAATTGACTTGGCTATACAGGCTCTCTTTTGTTCCATATGAAGTTCATGGTGGTTTTTTCCAGTTCTGTGAAGAAAGTCAATGGTAGTTTAATGGGTATAGCATTGATTATGTAAATTACTTTGGGCAGTATAGCCATTTTCACGATACTGATTCTTCCTAACCACGAACATGGAATGTTTCTCCATCTGTTTCTGTCCTCTCTTATTTCATTGAGCAGTGGTTTGTAGTTTTCCTTAAAGAGGTCCCTTACATTCCTTGTGAGTTGTATTCCTAGGTATTTTATTCTCTTTGTAGCAATTGTGAATGGCAGTTCGTTTTTGATTTGGTTCTCTTTAAGTCTGTTATTGGTGTGTAGGAATGCTTATGATTTTTGCACATTGACTTTATATCCTGATACTGTGCTGAAGTTGCTCATCAGTTTCAGTGGTTTTTGTGCTGAGGTGATGGGGTCTTCTAGGTATACAATCATGTTGTCTGCAAATAGAGACAATTTGGCTTCCACCTTTCCTATTTGAATACCCTTTATTTCTTTTTCTTGCCTGATTGCTCTGGCTAGAACTTCCAGTACTATGTTGAATAGGAGTGGTGAGAGAGGGCATCCTTGTCTAGTGCCGGATTTCAAAGGGAATGCTTCCAGTATTTGCCCATTAAGTATGATATTGGCTGTTGGTTTGTCATAAATAACTTTTATTACTTTGAGATATGTTCCATCAATATCAAGTTTATTAAGGGTTTTTAGCATAAAGGGCTGTTGAATTTTGTCAAATGCCTTTGCTACATCAATTGAAATAATTATGTGGTTTTTGGTTATGTTTCTGTTTATGTGGTTAATTACATTTATAGACTTGCATATGTTGAACCAGCCTTGCATCCCCGGAATGAATTCTACTTGATCATGATGGATAAGTTTTTTAAAGTGCTGTTGCAATTGGTTTGCCAGTATTTTATTGAAGATTTTTGCATCTGTGTTCATCATTGATATTGGCCTGAAGTTTTCTTTTCTTGTTGGGTCTCTGCCAGGTTTTGGTATCTGGATGATGTTGGTCTCATAAAATGATTTGGGAAGGGTTCCCTCCTTTTGAATTATTTCGAATAGTTTCAGAAGGAATGGTACCAGCTCCTCTTTGTGTGTCTGGTAGAATTCAGCTGTGAACCCATCTGGACCTGGGCTTTTTCTGTGTGGTAGGCTCTTAATTGCTGCCTCAACTTCAGACCTTGTTATTTGTCTATTCATAGTTTTGGCTTCCTTCTGGTTTAGGCTTGGGAGGACACAGGTGTTCAGGAATTTATCCATTTCTTCTTGGTTTACTAGTTTATGTGCATAGAGTTGTTTGTAGTATTCTCTGATGATGGTTTGAATTTCTGTGGAATCTGTGGCGATTTCCCCT
This sequence comes from Saguinus oedipus, assembly GCA_031835075.1. NCBI lineage: Eukaryota > Metazoa > Chordata > Mammalia > Primates > Cebidae > Saguinus > Saguinus oedipus. Next base: position 51,945,762 of record CM063176.1, read on the forward strand.
TTATCATTTTTTATTGCATCTATTTGGTTGTTCTCTCTTTTCTTTTTTATCAGTCTGGCTAGTGGTCTGTCTATTTTATTGATCTTTTCAAAAAACCGGCTCTTGGATTTATTGATTTTTTGAAGGGTTTCTCGTGTCTCTATCTCCTTCAGTTCTGCTCTGATCTTAATTATTTCTTGTCTTTGGCTAGGTTTTGAGCTTTTTTGATCTTGCTCCTCTAGCTCTTTCAATTTTGATGATAGGGTGTCAATTTTGGATCTCTTTACTCTTCTCATGTGGGCACTTATTGCTATATATTTTGCTCTACAGACTGCTTTAAATGTGTCCCAGAGATTCTGGTATGTGGTGTCTTCATTCTCATTGGTTTTGAAGAACTTCTTTATTTCTGCCTTCATTTCATTGTTTATCCAGTCAACATTCAAGAGCCAGTTGTTCAGCTTCCATGAAGCTGTGTGGTTCTGAGTTCGTTTCTGAATTCTGAGTTCTAACGTGATTGCACTATGGTCTGAGAGACTGTTTGTTATGATTTCAGTTGTTTCACATTTGCTGAGGAGTGCTTTTCTTCCAATTATGTGGTCAATTTTGGAGTAGGTGTGATGTGGTGCTGAGAAGAATGTATATTTTGTGGATTTGGGCTGGAGAGTTCTGTAAATGTCTATGAGGTGTACTTGTTCCAGGTCTGAGTTCAAGTCCTGGATATCCTTGTTAATTTTCTGTCTGGTTGATCTGTCTGATATTGACAGTGGAGTGTTAAAGTCTCCCACTATAATTGTGTGGGAGTCTAAGTCTCTTTATTAGTCATTAAAAACTTGCCTTATATGTCTGGGTGCTCCTGCATTGGGTCCATATATATTTAGGATCGTTAGCTCTTCTTGTTGTATCGATCCTTTTACCATTATGTAATGACCTTTTTTGTCTCTTTTGATCTTTGTTGCTTTAAAGTCTATTTTATCAGAGAGGAGAATTGCAACTCCTGCTTTTTTTTTGCTCTCCATTTGCTTGGTAAATCTTCCTCCATCCCTTTATTTTGAGCCTTTGTGTATCCTTGCATGTGAGATGGGTTTCCTGGATACAGCACACTGATGGGTTTTGGGTTTTTATTCAATTTGCCAGTCTGTGTCTTTTGATTCATGCATTTAGCCTATTTACATTTTGGGTTAATATTTTTATGTGTGAATTTGATACTGCCATTTTCATGCTAGCTGGCTGTTTTGCCCATTGGTTCATGCAGATTCTTCATTTGTTGATGGCTTTAGCATTAGGTATGCTTTTAGGATGGCTGGTACTGGTTGTTTCTTTCTATGTGTAGTGCCTCTTTCAGGAGCTCTTCTAAAGCAGGCCTGGTGGTGACAAAATCTCTGAGTACTTGCTTGTTCATGAAGGATTTTATTTTTCCTTCACTTATGAAGCCCAGTTTGGCTGGATATGAAATTCTGGGTCAAAAGTTCTTTTCTTTAAGGATGTTCAATATTAGCCCCCACTCTCTTCTGGCTTGTAGAGTTTCTGCTGACAGATCTTCTGTGAGTCTGATGGGCTTCCCTTTGTGGGTGACCCGACCTTTCTCTCTGGCTGCCCTTAGTATTTTCTCCTTCATTTCAACCCTGGTGAATCTAATGATTATGTGCCTTGGGGTTGCTCTTCTTGCAGAGTATCTTTGTGGTGTTCTCTGTATTTCCTGGAGTTGAGTATTGACCTGCCTTGCTAGGTTGGGGAAATTTTTTTGGATAATATTCTGAAGAGTATTTTTCAGCTTGGATTCATTCTCTTCATCACATTCTGGTACACCTATCAAATGTAGGTTGGTTCTCTTCACATAGTCCCACATTTCTTGGAGATTTTGTTTATTTTTTTTTTTTGCACTTTTTTCTCTAATCTTGGTTTCTCATTTTATTTTATTGAGTTGATCTTCGACTTCTGATTTTTTTTTTTTTTTTGGTCAATTCGGCTGTTGAAACTTGTGCATGCTTTGCAAAGTTCTCATGTGGTGTTTTTCAGCTCCTTCAACTCATTCATATTCCTCTCTAAGTTGTCCATTCTTGTTATCATTTCCTCAAATCTTTTTTCAAGGTTCTTAGTTTCTTTGCATTGATTTAGAACATGTTCTTTTAGCTCACTGAAGTTTCTCATTATCCACCTTCTGAAGTCTGATTCTGTCATTTCATCACACTGATTCTCAGTCCAGCTTTGTTCCCTTGCTGGTGAGGAGTTTTTGTCCTTTGTAGGAGGTGAGGTGTTTTGGTTTTAGGTGTTTTCCTCCTTTTTGTGCTGGATTTATCCACCTGTCATCTTAGTAGTTGCTGATTTTTCAATTGGGTTTCTGAGTGGACACCCAGATTATTGATGATGAAGTATTTGTGTTACTTAGTTTTCCTTTTAATGGCCTAGCCCCTCTGCTATATGAGTGCTGTGATCCACTCCAGGCCCTGCTTGTCTGGGGAATACCTGTAGCAGCTGTGGAACAGTGAGGGATGCTATCAGTTTCTTCTTCTGCTATCTTTGTCCCAGAATGATGCCTGCCAAATGTCAGTTTGATTAGTCCTTTTTGAGGTGACTCTTTGGATATAGAGGGGTCAGGGAGCTGCTTGAGGAGATGGTCTGTACTTTATAGGAGCTCCAGTGCTGAGCTGTGAGCTCCGTTGTTCATTCAGGGTTGTTGGGCAGGTGTGTTTATGTCTACTGCAACAGAACTTATAAACCCCCCCTTTTTTTCCCTCAGATGCTCTGTCTCAGGGAGTTGGGGCTTTCTTTATGAGTATCTGTTGCACTCTCCTGCCCAGCTAGGAGGTAGTCTATTCACTATTTGCCTGCCAAGGCTCTGCCCTGCTAGTGTGGGTCCACCCTGCTGCCACGGGGCTCCATTCTACTGCGGTGTGCTTGGCCCTGCTGGCAGAGTCTCTCTGTTATGGCAGGTTGCCTCAGCAATGGGAGGCTGTGTCAGCACTGGGCATGTACCTCAGTAGGGGCGGATTGCATTCATAGTGGCAGATGCCCCTTTTCCACTGAGCTGCATGATCCTGGATTCAGCTGAGCCTGCAGCAAAACTCTCAACCCTGAGTGCCTCCAATCACTGCCCTGCTTGTCCCTGTGAGGGTGGGACCTGCCGAGCCTGATCACCTGGCTCCCTGCCTCAGAGTCCATCCTCTCTCTCTCTTTCTCCCCAATTTGAACAGTTGACTCTCTCACTGGTGCCCCAGTAGCCTGCTGATAGGACACTGGGATCCGTGCGAGCTCCCGTGCCACTGCCCACTGCACCGGCTCAAAACACGCTTCCCAGGGATCTCCTGGTCTGGCTCACTGTCCAAGTCCTGTTTAATCAGATGGACATGTCAATCTGCCCTTCCAAATCTCAGACTGCCAGCTTAACAGGGCACCCAGACCAGTGAATTTTGTGCCAGGTGCTGCTGTGCTGTGGCACCAGCCAAACTGGCCACATGAGCCAAAACACTGGCTGCACTGGTGTCCCGTATCTCTCCTACACCTGGGAATTTCCCCGTTTTGTGGGCAACAAAGGTCCGTCTGAGAATGCGGCTAGGACTCACCCTCTGTGCCTTCACTGAGAGCTGCAATCCTGAGTTGTTTCTATGGCACCATCTTGGAAATCCTCCCCAACTTTTTTTTGAGATGAGTCTTTCCCTTTCACCCAGGCCTGGAATGCAGTGATGCAGTTCTTGGCTCACTGGAACCTCTGCCTCCCAGGTTCAAGAGATTCTCCTGCCTCATCTGCCTGAGTAACTGGGACTACAGGTGAGTGCTACCACACCTGGCCAATTTTTGCATTTTTAGTAGAGCTGGGGTTTCACCATGTTGGCCATGCTGGTCTCCAACTCCCGACCCTAGGCGATCCACCCACTTCAGCCTCCCAAAGTGCTGGGATTCCAGGCATGAGCCACCATGCTCAGCGAAGCCCTGCTCCATCTTAATCCCACCACCTGTGAAAGGCTTCTAGGAGCTCACAGAAACAATGGCCCCAGTATGAAGGCTCCCACTTCCTTGCTCCTGGAGTTCTGGGGACCAACAGTGAGGAGTGATTGTTTTCCTCATCTAGATGTGATGAGCCTGGTCAAAGAAGTTTGCTGTTTCTGACTTGCAGCTGGTCAGGCCCCTGCCCTGTGGAAATTGTCCCCACTAAATTCTTATGCCTCAGTTTACTCAGCTAACTCAGATCTCCAGCCCTGCCCCAGGCTGGGTTAGGCTCCTCCCTGTCATGCCATGTGGGAATCTCCCATATGATACTTTATTTATTTATTTATTGAGATGGGGTCTTACTCTATCACCCAGGTTAAAGTGCAGTGGTACAATCTCAGCTCACTGCAACCTCTGCCTCCTGGGTCCAAGTGATTCTCCTACCTCAGCCTACTGAGTAGCTGGGATTATAGGCACATGTCACCACAGCCTGCTTATTTTTGTATTTTTAGTAGAGATGGGGTTTCTCCATGTTGGTCAGGTTGGTCTCAAATTCTTGACCTTGTGATCCACCTGCCTCAGCCTCCCAAATTGCTGGGATTACAAGCTCACACTATGCCTGACCCTTGACACTTCAATGAAGTCTTGTGTGTAGGTGATGGCTGCCTGATTATCTTCCCACCACAGGGCAGGGCTAGGGGCTGTGTTTTCTGGAAATTCCTCAGCTCTTTATGCTGGTAAGGGAAGAAGGAAGAGGGGGCCCTCAGGGGACATGTGGCAAGGTTTGTTGGGGACATAGCTCACCAGATTGTACTTGGTGTTCCCATGTAACTTGTAACTGCGCTCATAGAAGTTGGCCTAGAACCCCAGGGAGTGGGGGTTGCTCTCTATCACCTCGGGGTGGTGGGAAGAGAAGCTGAGGCTGTACAGAGCCAGCAGGCAGGAAAGGGCAACCAAGGCCAGGTGCGGTGGCTAACACCTGTAATTCCAGCAGTTTGGGAGGCTGAGGCAAGTGGACCATTTGAGGTCAGGAGTTTGAGACCAGCTGGCCAATGTGGTGAAACCCTGTCTCTACTAAAAATACAAAATTATCCAGGCATGTTACTGCATTCCTGTAATCCCAGCTACTCAGTAGGGTGATGCAGGAGAATCACTTGAATATGGGACGCTGAGGTTGTGGTGAGCCGAGATCATGCCATTGCATTCCAGCCTGGACAACAAGAGTGAAACTCTGTCTCACAAAAAAAAAAAAAAAGAAAAAAGAAAATGAACTTGCTCTGCAAAAGTGGCTGCAGGTGCAACCCCGATGTGTCCCCACTGCCCTGCTCCTGCTCCAACATCACCCACAACCCCCAGCTGTGGATTCAAAGTCCTGCAGTGCAGACAGCATGGATTTGCAGAGCTGTGAGCCTGGGGTCTGTCCTGAAGCAGGAGACACAGAGGAGAGAGCCCTGGGTTTGAGCCAGAGGCAGCCTGTGGTTTTCCCCTGCAGACCCTGGTCCCCTTTTGTTTTTTGATACTCCCTCATATCCTCACACAAGCTACTCCCATTTTCAGCATGATTACAGATGTTCCTTGACTCATGACAGGGTCATGTCCCCATAAATCTATCATAATTTGGTAATAGCAGCCAAGTACAGTAGCTCACATCTGTAATCCCGGCATTTTGGGAGGTCAATGTGGGAAGATTGCTTGATCCCAGGAGTTCAAGACCAGCCTGGGCAACATAGAGAGATCCTGTCTCTATGGAAAAAAAAAAAGTAAAAATATACTAAGTTGAAAATGCATTTATTTATTTTTGAGACAGAGTCTCACACTGTCATCCAGGCTGGAGTGCAGTGGTGCAATCTTGGCTCACTGCAACCTCTGCCTATCAGGTTCCAGTGATTCTCCTGCCTCAGCCTCCAGAGTGGCTGGCATTACAGGCATGAGCACTGGGTAAATTTTGTATTTTTAGTAGAGATTGGGTTTCACCATGTTGGCCAGGCTGGTCACGAACTTTTGACCTCAGGTAATCTGCCTATATCAGTCCCTAAAGTGCTGGGATTACAGGTGTGAGCCACCACACCTGGCCTATTTGTTTGTTTTTTTTTATTTTTGGAGGTGGAGTCTGGCTCTGTTTCCCAGGATGCATGCAGTGATCCCATCTTGGCTCACTGCCTGCAACCTCTGCTTCCCGGGTTCAAGCAATTCTCCTGCCTCAGCCTACCACATAGCTGGGACTACAAGCATCCTATTACACCTAGCTAATTTTTGTACTTTAGTAGAGACAGGGTTTCACCATGTTGCCCAGGCTGGTCTTGAACTCCTGAGCTTAGGCAATCTGCCCATCTCAGCCTCCCAAAGTTCAGGGATTACATGTGTGAGACACCATACCTGGCCTGCAAATGCATGTAATACACCTACCCTACCAAGCATTGGAGGTTAGCCCAGCTGACTTTAGGTTGAGAACAAACCAAGCAATACTAAAAGGAGAACAAAACCCACTCACCCTTCCCCACCTTGGATCATGACTTTGAGATTTTAGGGATCCAGCCTTCGTGAATGTTTGTAGAAATAGATAATAAACTTGGATAAATGTACCCACACTTAAGTGTATAATCAATGGCATTTGGTAGATTCACAATATTGTGCGACCATTGCCACCATCTGTTTCTAAACTTTCTCATCATCCCAAACAGAAATATCCTCCTGAAGCAATAGTTTACCTACTTTTAAATTTTTATTTATTTATTTATTTTGAGACTGAGTCTTGCTCTGTCTCCCAGGCTAGAGTACAATGATGCAATCTTGGCTCACTGCTACTTCTGCCTCCCAGGTTCTAAGCAATTCTCCTGCCTCAGCCTCCGGAGTTGGGATTACAGGCACATGCCACCACACCCAGCTAGTTTTTGTATTTTTAGTAGAGATGGGGTTTCACCATGTTGGTCATGCTGGTCTTGAACTCCTGACCTCATCGTGATCCACCCACCTCAGCCTCCCAAAGTGCTGGGATTACAGGTGTAAGCCACCATGTCTGGCATAATTTTTTTTATTTTTTAAGAGATGAGGTCCTGCTCTGTTACCCAGGCTGGAGTGCAGTGGCATGATTATAGCTTACTGCAGCCTCAATCTCCTGGGCTCAAGTGATCCCTCCTGCCTCAGCCTCCCAAGTAGATGGGACTACAGGCACAAACAATTGCATGTGGCCAATTTTTATCTTTTTTATAGAGACAGGGTGTCACTATGTTCCCAAGCTGGTCTCAAACTCCTGGGTTCCAGCGATCCTCCCACCTCAGCCTCTTGAAGTACTGGGATTGAGGGCATGAGCCACTGCACCTGGCCCTCATGCAGCTTATTGAATACCATACTAACAGTGAAAAACAGAAAGGTTGTATCGGTACTGGAAGCACAGTTTCTACTGAATGTGATCATTTTTGTGCCATTGTAAAGTCAAAAAATTATGTGACCATCTGCACTTGCAACTACTGGTAGGCTTAGACACTTGGATTTTAGATCCAGAAACATCCAAACACTTCCTGCTGAGTGAGAGAAGGCCATAGGGGTCAGAGCTCTTAGCTGCTAGCAAGAGAAGCCCACTCAGGCTGAGTTTAAAACCTGAGGCCAGGCACTGTGGCTTATGCCTGTAATCCCAGCACTTTGGGAGGTCAAGGTAGGTGGATCATCTGAGGTCAGGAGTTTGAGACCAGCCTGACCAACATGATGAAACTCTATCTTACTAAAAATACAAAAATTAGCCAGGCATGGTGGCTATAGTCCCAGCTACTTGGGAGGCTGAGGCAGGAAAATTGCTTGAACATGGGAGGCAGAAGTTGCAATGAGCCAAGATCATGCCACTGCACTTCAGCCTGGGTGACAGAGCAAAACTCCATCTCAAGAAAAAAAAGAAAGAAAAGAAAACGAATTTATGGGCAGCTGAGAAGGATCAAGGAGACACAGACTAAAGATGACAGGCAGCCAGCTGGACAGCCACAGCCTCATCAAGCCCAAACATGCAGAGGCTGGCCTAGGGGGGTGACACAGAAATGGCCAGGTGTGGTGGCTCATGACTGTAATTCCAGCATTTTAGGAGGCCTAGGTGAGTGGATCACTTGAGACCAGGAGTTCAAGACCAACCTGACCAACATGATGAAACCCTATCTCCACTAAAAATACAAAATTAGCCAGACATTGTTGTAGGTGCCTGTAACACCAGCTACTTGGGAGGCTGAGGCAGGAGAACTGCTTGAGCCTGGGAGGCAGAGGTTGCAGTGAGCTGAGATCACACCATTAGAATACAGTCTGATCAACAGACTGTCTCAAAAAAAAAAAAAAAAAAAAAGAACACATAGAGACAATTTCTATGCAGAATTGTGAGTGAGTGTCTCCTTTTGGGGGCAATGTCAGGAAATTTCCAGAATCTGGGAGTGGGCACTGAGCATGTGGCTGAGGATCCTGGACAGCAGCACCATCCAGATGTACTTAGCAGAGGAATCAGGGATGTGCCTGGCTGGGGTATTAACAACGCTGTCAATTCCAGCTGGCTGTTCATGTTGATGCCATACATCCTGTATATGAATTCTCCCATCAGAAACTCTATCTAGTTAGAAAGGGAAAGAAGAAATAAAATCATGCTCCCGTTCCCCAAAGGAAAGGGCAAGGAGGTGGGAAGGTGGAAGAGAACTTCCTGGTGCTGCAGCCTGAATCACTACTCATGCTACTGTCTTCTCCACTAGACTCTGTACTTCCATAAGGGGCTAGAGATGGGCACAAAGCCAGCCCCTCCTTCTCTCCAGAAGTGTCCCCAACCCTGACATTGACAGTAACTGCTTCTTTCTGTTCCTCTTTTTGAGGCAGGTTCTTGCTCAGTCACCCAGGCTGGAGTGCAGTGGTGTGAACATGGCTCACTGCAGCCTTGACCTCTTGGGCTCAAGTGATTGTCTCCCCTCAGCCTCCTGAGTAGCCAGGACTATAGGCATGCACCACCATTCCTGGCTAATTAAAGAAACTTTTTTCTTTTTCTGTAGAGACAGGGTCTTACTATGTTGCCAGGCTTGTCCCAAACTCCTGGGACCAAGCGATCCTCTCTTCTCGGCCTCCCAAAGTGTTTGGTGTTACAGGTGTGAGCCACCACATCTGGCCTCTTTCTGTTTCTTTAGAGCCACCCTAGTATGCATCTCCAGCCCATAACTGTTCCCCAGCATTGTTATATCTTTTAAGACTCTTTCAATCTCCAAGTTTGTTGGCTGGGTGAGTGCTCACACCTGTAATCCTGATGTAAGAGGATAATTTAAGTTCAGAGGTTTGAGACCAACCTGGACAACACAGGGAGACTCCTGTCTCTACAAAACCAAATTTTCTTTTCCTACTCCACCCAGGCTGCAGTGCAGTGGTGTGATCTCAGCTCACTGCAACCTTCGCCTCCTGGGTTCAAGCCATTCTTCTGCCTCATCCTCCCAAGTAGCTGAGATTACAGGCACACGGGACGATGCCCAGCTAATTTTTGTACTTTTAATAGAGCCAGAGTTTCACCATGTTGGCCTGGCTGTCCTCAAACTCCTGACCTCAGATGATCTGCCCACCTCAGTCTCTCAAAGTGCAAAGATTGGGATCACAGGTGTGAACAACCATGCCCAGCCAAAAACTAAAATTTAAAAAAGACACAATCTACAAGTTTCTCCTCTATCCCTTTTCCTTTTTTTCTTTTTTTTTTTTTTTGAGATGGAGTCTTGCTCTGTCACCCAGGCCAGAGTGCAATGGCACAATCTCAGCCCACTGCAACCTCTGACTCCCAGGTTCAAGTGATTCTCTTGCTTCAGCCTCCTGAATAGCTGTAATTACAGGCATGTGCTACCACGCCTGGCTAATTTTTATATTTTTGGTAGAGATGGGGTTTCTCCATGTTGGTCAGGCTGGTCTCAAACTCCTGACCTTGTGATCTGCCCACGTTGGCCTCCCAACATGCTGGGATTCCAGGCCTGAACCACCTTGCTTGGCCTATCCCTTTTCCTTTCTATGGGTTTTTGGAAGACTCCACACTGTTGGGCCTGCAGCATTTCTCAAAGTCTGGATTTCCCTGGTGCAGATGAACCCATTCTCTGTCTTTTGTATTTGTGGCATATTTGCAGCTGGATTCATGCTCACCCCATTAGATTAGAGTTTGATCATGTTGGCAAGATTCAGTGGGTAGGTAATGTGATTGATCTCTTATTGGTGTTGAATACTATCCTACTGTCTCTCTTATTTTGTTAATTTTTTAAATTAGTTTTTTAGAAATAGGGGTCTCATTTTGTCACCCATGCTGGAGTGCAGTGACTCAACCATAGCTCCCTGAAGCCTCAAATTCCTGGGCTCAAGCGATCTGCACACCTCAGCCTCCTGAGTAGCTGAGACCACACACCACCACACCCAACTTTCTTTTCTTTTTTGAGATGAAGTCTCACTCTGTCACCCAGGCTGGAGTGCAATAGCACAATCTCATCTCGCTGCAATCTCCACCTCCTGGGTTCAAGTGATTCTGCTGCCTCAGCTTCCTGAGTAGCTGGAATTACAGGCACCCACCACCATGCCCAGCTAATTTTTGTATTTTTAGTAGAGATGGGGTATTGCCATATTGGCCAGGCTGGTCTTGAACTGACCTAGTGATCCACCCACCTCAGCCTCCCAAAGAGCTGGGATTCCAGGCATGAGCCACCATGCCTGGTACCTAATTCCTATTCATTGGTCATGGATGGGAGCTATGGAACCTTTCCCTAGAATACATGCTGGCTCCATCAGAACATCAGGGTTCAGTCTCCTAAGAGATGTTCCTCTGTTTGTGCTACACACCCAAATAATCCATCTCAGTCCACTAGTAGACAATTTCCAGGAATTACAGTGGCTGTAGTCTAGTTGGAAAAACACTGAAGTAGGAGCCAGCAGACCCTGGGACTCTTTTTACTCAGCCACTAACAACTTAATGTGGCCCTGGGAAAAAAAAGCTGGAGGGACCATGCCTGTAATCCCAGCAATTTGGGAGGTCAATGTGGGAGGATTGCTTGAGCCCAGGAGTTTGAGAGCAGCCTGGGCAACATAGCAAGACCCCACCTCTACAAAAAAAATTCAAAAATGTTTCCAGGTGTGACAGTGTCTCCCTTTAGTCCCAGCTACTCCGGAGGCTAAAGTGGGAGGATCACTTGAGTCCTGGAGGTCAAAACTACAGTGAGCCAAGATCATGCCACTGCACTCAAGCTTGGGCTTCAAAGTGAGACAGTGTCTCAGAAAAAAAAAAAAGCTGGAGCTTTTGTTTTCACATTTGTAAAAGGTAAATGATATTATCTCCTTCATGGAGTTATTGTGAGGATAGAAATACAATTATTTCTTTTCCCTCTCCTTTTAGAAATATAATGAGATTGGCATAGTGGCCAGGTGTGGTGGCTCATGCCTGTAATCCCAGCACTTTTGGAGGCTGAGGCAGGTGGATCACCTGAGGTCAGGAGTTCAAGACCAGCCTGGCCAACATGGTGAAACCCTGACTCCACTAAAACTACAAAAATTAGCCCAGCATGGTGGCACATGCCTACAGTCTCAGCTACTCAAGAAGCTGAGGCAGGAGAATTGCTTGAACCCGGGAGGTGGAGGTTGTAGTGAGCCAAAATCATCCCACTGCACTCCAGCCTGGGAGACAGAGCAAAACTCCATCTCAAAAACAAACAAACAAACAAACAAAACCCGGTGTGGTGGCTCAAGCCTGTAATCTCAGCACTTTGGGAGGCCAAGGTGAATGGATCACCTGAGGACAGGAGTTCAAGACCAGCCTGACCAACAAGCAGAAATGCTGTCTCTACTAAAAATACAAAATTAGCCAAGCATGGTGGTGCGTGCCTGTAATCCCAGCTACTTGGGAGGCTGAGGCAGGAGAATTGCTTCATCCTGGGAAGTGGATGTTGCAGTGAGCCGAGATTGCACTCCAGCATGGACAACAAGAAGGAAACTCTGTCTTAAAAATAATAATAATAATTAGATAGGCATAGTGCACAAGACAATGTCAGGTGACACCTGCGCCACAACTTAATACCACTTTGAGTGGTCTTAAGATGATGTAGGTCTCTGTGCCTCAGTTTTTCCACCTGTCAGATAGGAATCATATGAGGATGTACTCCTTAGATTATGCTCAAGGCTAAATAATGTTACCCATGAACATGCCTAGACCAGCACCTCCTGCATTTTAAATACTCTTTCCTTTTGGCTGCTGTTGTTACTGTTATTATTTCACTAACTGGAGTGATTTCTAGCCTGCAAAGAAAGGATCCGAAGTTTGTAAACAAGACCATTATTCCTTACCAACTGATTAATAACCCCAATTTTTCTTTTTCTTTTCTTTTTGGGAGAAAGAGGTGGAAAGGAAACTTTCCATATACATTTAGATCTATATATAATTGCATTTTAGGTTTTGGGGTACATGTGAAGAACATGCAAGATTGTTCCATAGGTACATATGTGGCAATGTGATTTGCTGCCTTCCTCCCCATCACGTATATCTGACATTTCTCCCCATGCTATCCCTCCCCAACTCCTCACCCCCTGCTGTTCCTCCCCTAGTTCTCCCCACAGACCCCAGAGTGTGATGCTCCCCTCCCTGTGCCCATGTGTTCTCATTGTTCAACACCCACCTATGAGTGAGAACATGTGGTGTTTGATTTCCTGTTCTTGTGTCAGTTTGCTGAGAATGATGGTTTCCAGGTTCATCCATGTCCCTACAAAGGACACGAACTCATCATTTTTGATGGCTGCATAGTATTCCATGGTGTATATGTGCCACATTTTCCCTGTCCAGTCTATCACCAATGGGCATTTGGGTTGGTTCCAAGTCTTTGCTATTGTAAACTGTGCCAAAATGAACATTCGTGTGCATGTGTCCTTATAGTAGAAGGATCTATAATCCTTTGGATATATACCCAGTAATGGAATAGCTAGGTCAAATGGAATTTCTATTTCTAGGCCCTGGAGGAATCGCCACACTGTCTTCCACAATGGTTGAACTAATTTACATGCCCACCAACAGTGTAAAAGTGTTCCTAATTCTCCACATCCTCTCCAGCATCTGTTATCTCCAGATTTTTTAATTATTGCCATTCTAACTGGCGTGAGATGGTATCTCGATGTACTTTTGATTTGTATTTCTCTAATGACCAGTGATGATAAGCATTTTTTCATATGTTCATTGGTCTCATGTATGTCTTCTTCTGTAAAGTGTCTGTTCATATCCTTTGCTCACTTTTGAATGGGCTTATTTATTTTTTTCTTGTAAATCTGTTTTAGTTCTTTGCAGATTCTGATTATTAGCCCTTTGTCAGATGGGTAGATGGCAAAAATTTTTTCCCATTCTATTGGTTGCCAGTTCACTCTAATGATTGTTTCTTTTGCTGTGCAGAAGCTCTGGAGTTTAATTAGGTCCCATTTGTCTATTTTGGCCTTTGTTGCCAATGCTTTTGGTGTTTTAGTCATGAAGTCCTTGCCTATGCCTATGTCCTATATGGTTTTGCCTAGGTTTTCTTCCAGGGTTTTGATGGTGTTAGGTCTTATGTTTAAGTCTTTTATCCATCTGGAGTAAATTTTAGTGTAAGGTGTCAGGAAGGGGTCTAGTTTCTGCTTTCTGCACAGGACAAGCCAGTTTTTTCCACACCATTCATTAAACGGGGAATCCTTTTCCAATTGCTTGTTTTTGTGAGGTTTTTCAAAGATCAGATGGTTGCAGGTGTGTGGCATTGACTCTGAGGCCTCTGTTCTGTTCCATTGGTCTATATCTCTGTTTTGGTACAAGTACTATGCTGTTTTGATTACTGTAGCCTTGTAGTATAGTTTGAAGTTCAGTAGTGTGATGCCTCCAGCTTTGTTCTTTTTGCCTAGATTTGACTTGGCTATGTGGGCTCTCTTTTGGTTCCATATGAAGTTTAAGGTGTTTTCCTCTAGTTCTGTGAAGAAAGCCACTGGTAGCTTGACAGGGATATCATTGAATCTATAGATTACTTTGGGCAGTATGGCCATTTTCACAATATTGATTGTTCCTAACCATAAGCATGGAATATTTCTCCATCTGTTTGTGCCCTCTCTTATTTCATTGAGAAGTGGTTTATAGTTCTTCTTGAAGAGGTCCTTTACATTCTTTGTTAGTTTTATTCCTAGGTATTTTATTCTCTTTGTAGCAATTGTGAATGGCAGTTCATTCTTGATTTGGCTCTCTTTAAGTCTGTTATTGGTGTATAGAAATACTTGTGATTTTTTTCACATTGATTTTGTATCCTGAAACTTTGCTGAAGTTGCTTATCAGTTTCAGGAGATTTGGGGTTGAGACAATGGGGTCTTCTAAATATACAATCATGTCATCTGCAAATAGAGACAATTTGACTTCCCCCTTTCCTAGTTGAAAACCCTTTATTTCTTTTTCTTGCCTGATTGCTCTGGCTAAAACTTCCAATACTGTATTGAATAGGAGTGGTGAGAGAGAGCCTCCTTGTCTAGTGCCAGATTTTGAAGGGAATGCTTCCAGTTTTTTGCCCATTCATAATAATACTGACTGTGGGTTTGTCATAAATAGCTTTAATAATTTTGAGATACATTCCATCAATACCTAGCTTATTGAGAATTTTGCCTTCTCTGCATCTATGGAGTTAATCATGTGTTTTTTGTGTTTGGTTCTGTTAATGTGGTGAATTACATTTATAGACTTGTATATGTTGAACCAGTCTTGCATCCCAGGATAAATTTTTTTTTTTTTTTGAGACAGAGTCTCACTCCCCCTCCCAGGCTCAAGTGATTCTCCTGCTCAGTCTCATGACTAACTGGGATTATGGGCACCCACCACTAGGCCTGGCTAATTTTTGTATTTTTAGTAGAGATGGGGTTTCACCATGTTGGCCAGGCTGCTCTCAAACTTCTGACCTCAGGTGATCCACCCACCTCAGCCTCCCAAAGTGCTGGGATTACAGGCATGTGCCACTGCCCCCACCCCATAACCCCAGGTTTTTTTTAATCAATGTTGATTACAGAACTAGGCATGACTCCCAGATCCCCATAATGCAAACTGTCATTCCCAGTTATAACTGCCAGATTGTTTTCATCTAAGAAAAACAAACCAAGACAAAGAAAAATTGAAATGCTGGTCATTTCTGTGGACAAAAAGAGAAGTATGGCTGGGTGTAGTGGCTCATGCCTACAATTCCAGCACTCTGAGAGGCTGAGGCAGGCAGATCACTTGAAGCAAGGAGTTCAAGACCAGCCTGACCAACATAGTGAATCCTCCTCTCTACTAAAAATACAAAAATGAGTGAGGTGGGGTGGCATTCACCTGTAGTCCCATCTACTCAGGAGGCTGAGGCAGGAGAATTGCTTAACCCAGGAGGCAGAGGTTGCAGTGAGCAGAGATCATGCCACTGCACTCCAGCCTGGGCAGCAAGATCAAAACTCTATCTCAAAAAACAACAAAAAAAGTAATGTGACTGCTATTTTCTGGTTATAATCAGAGTTCATGTAGAAAAGCTAATATTAAAAAATGCAGAGTTAAAGTTTTTAAAAATTACCCCACATTGGATCAGCAAGCCTTTTTTGTTTTTCTCTTGAGACAGACTAGGTCTTGCTGTTGCCCAGCTGGTGTGCAGTGGCACAATCACAGATGATGGCAGCCTGGACCTCCTGGGCTTGCTCTGTGCTCCTTCCTCCCAAGGAGCTGGGACTACAGGTGCACACCTCTACACCCAGCTAATTTTTTTGTTTGTTTTTGTAGAGGTGAAGTCTCACTATGTTGCTCAGGCTGGTCTTGAACTCCTGGCCTCAAGTGATCCTCCTATCTCAGCCTTCCAAAGTGCTGGGATTACAGGCATGACCTTATCTAGAGACTGGGTCATTACAGAGATCATCAAGTTAAAACAGGTCATGAAGGTGGGGACCTGATCCCCTATAACTGGTGTCCTTACTAAAAGGGAAATTTGTTACCAGTAAAAGAAAAAGAAAGAATAAACTATTTTTTTTCTTAAGACAGTCTAGTTCTGTTACCCAGGCTGGAGTGTAGTGATGTGATCATAGCTCAATGCAGCATCAATCTCCTGGGTTCAAGTGATCCTCCCATCTTAGCTTCCTGAGTAGCTGGGACTAAGGTGTGTTCCACCATGCTCAGCTAATTTTCTGTATTTTATCTAGAGATGGTATCTCACTGTGTTTCCCAGGTTTGTCTTGAACTTCTGGGCTCAAGCAATCCTGCCTCAGCCTCCCAAAGTGCTGGAATTATAGGTGTAAGCCACTGTGCCTGCCCAAATGTAAATTTGCATACAGAGACAGACATGCATAGAAGGACAATGGCCACCATAAGTCAAGGGATGCCTGAGCCAGGAGAGAGGCTGGGACAGATTCTTCCTCAGAGCCTCCAGAGAGAGGTGCCTGCAGACACCTGACTTTACACTTCTGGTCTCCCAACTGGGAAACAACAACTTTTTATTTTATTTATTGATTTATTGAGACATGGTCTCACTTTGTTGCCCAGGCTGGAGTGCAGTGGCATGATCTCAGCTTACTGCAGCCTCATTCTCCCTTGCTCAAGCAATCCTCCCACCTCAGCCTCCTGAGTAGCTTGGGAACACAGACACATGCAATCAAGCCTGGCTAACTTTTTTTTCTGAGATGGATTCTTGTTCTGTCCCCCAGTCTGGAGTAAAATAGTGCAATCTCAGCTTACTGCAATCTCCACCTTCTGGGTTCAAGCAGCTCTCCTGCCTCAGCCCCCTGAGTAGCTAGGATTACAGATGTGCATCACCACACCCAGCTAATTTTTGTATTTTTAGTAGAGATGGGGTTTCACCATGTTGGCCACTCTGGTCTCGAATTCCTGACCTCATGATTTGCCTACCTCAGCTTCCCAAAGTGCTAGGATTACAGGTGTCAGCCACCACTCCCGGCCTTGTGTTTTTTCAGTAGAGAAGGGGTTTCATCCTGTTGGCCTGGCTGGTCTCAAACTCCTGACCTCAAGAGATCCTCTCACACTCCCAAAGTACAGGGATTACAGACCTGAGCCATGGCATCTGGCCTGAGACAACAGTTGTGCCTTGTTCTAAGCCACTTAGATTGTGGCACTTTGTTACAGCATTCCCAGCAAAGTTATACCCAAGGAATAGTCCATTTCATTGTTAGAGGACACAGAAGCTCATGCCCTCGGTCATTCATGAATGTGTAATTAGGTTTTGGCCAGGAACAGAGGCTCATGCCTGTAATCCCAGAGCTTTGGAAGGCTGAGAAGGGAGGATCAATTGAAGCCCAGAGTTTGAGGCCAACCTGGCCAACATGGTGAGACCCCATCTCCACACACACACAAATATTAGTTAGGCATGGTAGCATGCATCTCTAATCCCAGCTACTCGGGAGGCTGAGGTGAAAGGATTGCTTGAGCCTGGGAGTAAGAGGCTGCAGTGAGCTGATTGTACCACTGCACTGTAGCCGGGACAACACAGAAAGTCCCTATCTATCTCTAAAAAAAATAAAAAGGGTGGTGGTTTGATTTTGTGTTTTTGTTGTTGTTACTGTTGTTTTTTGAGATGGAGCCTCGTGCTCTGCCCAGGCTGGAGTGGAGTGGTTTAATCTCGGCTCACTGCAAATTCCACCTCCTGTGTTCAAGTGATTCTCCCACCTGAACCTCCCAAGTAGCTGGGATTACAGGTGTGCACAACCACACCTGGCTCATTTTTATATTTTTAGTAAAGATGGGGTTTCACCATGTTGGCCAGGCTGGTCTCAAACTTCTGACCTCAGGAGATCCACCCATCTTGGCCTCCCAAAGTGCTGGGATTACAGATGTGGGTCAGTGCACCTGGTTGATTTCATGTTTTGGCTAGGTTGGGTCTGGCAGGTGTATGGTTAATAAGCCAGGTCTAAATATTTCTAGGCTATTGGTGCCTCAGGCATGCACTGACAGTAATGTTGCGGGTGGTGATATCACCTTTGAACACAGATGAAAACAAGATCTGGTCTCCTTTTTTCACCCAGACGGTGTTGACAAGCTGACCTAGGAGATAAAAGGAGGCCATGTGTACATCCTGGGAAAGGGGATGCCAACTGCTGGGACCCCAGCCACCCTGCCACCACCCAGCCCACCCAGCCAGTGGCTCTTCCATGTTCATTACAGCTTTTGAGAGGTTCACTATTCAAAGTAGGATGAATCAAGGAAAGTACAGGACTGGGGCACAATTCTGTTAAACATGACAAGGAATATGCTTTGGGTCAAGAAAACCCATGGCCAGTCACAGTGGCTCACGCCTGTAATCCCAGTACTTCAGGAGGCCGAGGCAGGAGGATCACTGGAGGTCAGGAGTTTGAGGCCATTGTGGCCAACATAGTGAAACCTCATCTCTACTAAAAATACAAAAATTAGCCAGGTGTGGTGTCATATGCCTGTAGTCCCAGCTGAGGCCAGAGAATCCCAGGAGGTGGAGGTTGCAGTGAGCTGAGACCACATCATTGTACTCCAGCCTGGGTGACAGAGTGAGACTCCATCTAAAAAATAAAATGAGAAAACCTGATCCTTCTGCCAGGCATAGGGGTGCATGCCTAAAATCCCAGCACTTTTGGAGGCTGAGGTGGACAGATCACTTGAGGTCGGGAGTTCAAGATCAGCCTGACTAACATGGTGAAACCTTGTCTCTGCTAAAAATACAAAAATGAACCTGGTATGGTATGGCAGGTGCCTGTAATCTCAGCTACTAAGGAGGCTGAGGCAGGAGGATCGCTTGAACCCGGGAGCCATAAATTGCAGTTAGATGAGATTACACCACTGCACTCCAGCCTGAGGGACAGAACAAGACTCCCCCTCAAAAAAAAAAAAAAAAGAATTCAGAAACGACCAAGATATCTGCAGATAATGCACCGTGTCACTTTTTCTGTGTACTTTTCCAGCCTCTTGGTAGACAGCTCCTAACATCACCTTGAGATCCTGGTGAAGGAGGGGTGGATACTGAGGTTGCTACAGTTTACCAAACCATTTTTTTTCCCAGAGAGATGCTCATCTTCTGTCAGATTCCTTTGAGTGTTTTTTCAACCTCTGCTGTCGGTGGTTTACCCTCAGGGCACTTCTCCATGTAGCCACCAGGTGACGCCATTGCTGCATAAATGAAACAAACTGACCCAACATTAGAAAATAATGTTCTACTTTCTTTGAACTGGGTGGGGTGGGTCAAACCTGTAATCCCGGCACTTAGGGAGGCTGAGATGGGTAGATCACTTGAGGCCAGGAGTGTGAGACCAGCCTGGAAACATGGTGAAACCCTGTCTGTACTAAAAATACAAAAATTAGCCAGGCATAGTGATGCACACCTGTCATCCTAGCTACTCGGGAGGCTGAGACAGCAGAATTGGAAAGCAGAGGTTGCAGTGAGCCAAGATCGCGACTCTGCACTCCAGCCTGGGTAACAGAGCAAGACTCTATCTCAAAAAAATAGTATTTCTAAGGACTGAGAGGGGAAACTGAGGCATGCAGACTGGAGTTGGGGTGGGGCTTGGTGAGAGAATGGGTTCAAGTAACCTGTGAAGGACTCTCAGAAAGTCATGGCAACTTAAAAATCATTTATTCTACCTCCTCCCACTTCCACATTTTCCAGATATAGAAACCAAAGCTAAGAGTGGGGAGATAACTATCCCCAAAGCACCACATTGGTAGGGAACAGAGTTGCCAGAGGAAACACAGGACATCCAGTGAAGTGTGAGCTTCGGACCCTCTGTATGTCCCAAATAATGCATGAGACTTAAACTACAACCTTATTCACTCTTTGTCTTCAAAGGTAACTGTGCATCTGTATGATGAATTGCTAAATCTGACAACCCTCATGAGGGTGAAATGAAGATTAGGGAAATAATTAAATATAATAAGCAAACATTCAAAATGAGGACAACTCTGTTCCCATTTTGCAGACAAAGGAATTGCACATTAGGGAGGTGACTTCCCCCAAGGCCACACTCACAAGCAACAGAGTCAGGATTTGAACCCAGTCCTGATGCCAGTGGTCTCAACTTCTCTGTTGTGGCCAGGAACACCCCACAATCCTACTCCTGTGTGTGCATGTTCTGTCTTGAATATAATCTTCTCCCCATCATGTAAGTGGGCCATTCCCCTCCCTGACATTGAAGGACCCCATCTTCAGCAGGTGCCTCCTGACCCAGCAGACCCCATTGAGCCCAGATCCCTGGGACCTGGTGGCTGCTCTTATCACATTCCCTGACTCCGCATCTTAGAACCCAAGTCTGACCCTCTTCAGGATCTGCAGCTGTGTTACAGAAAAGGGGACCTGATCCACACCCCAAGGGAGGATTCTTGGATCTCATACAAGAAACAACTCGATGAGTCCATAAAGTAAAAGCACATTTTGTTTGTTTGTTTGTTTTGTTTTAGTTTTTTTTTTTTGTGTGTGTGTGTGTCAGAGTCTCACTCTGTTAACCAGGCTGGCTAGAGGGTAGTGGTGTGATCTTGGCTCACTACAACCCATGCCTCCCAGATTCAAGTGATTTTCCTCCTTCAGCCTCCTGAGTAGCAGGGATCACAGGTGCATGTCACCACACCTGGCTAATTTTTATATTTCTTGTAGAGACAGAGTATCACCATGTTGGCCAGGCTGATCTCTAACTCTTGACCTCAGGTGATCCACCTGCCTCAGCCTCCCAAGGTGCTGGGATTACAGGTGTGAGCCACAGAGCAAGTTTATTCTTTCCTAAAAAAACAAGTTTTTTCAGAAAGTAGATAGAATGGCTACTCCATAGAACAGCCCAGAGGGCGCTGGTGCCCATCTTTAGGGTTATTTCTTCATGACATGCTGAACTAGGAATAGATTATTCATGACTCCCATTTTTTAGATCATATAGGGAAACTTTCTGATGTTGCCATGGCATTTCTAAACTGTCGTGGTGCTGGTGGCAATGTAGCAGTGAGGATGACCAGAGGTCACTCTTCCTGGCAAGGTCTCTGACCTGTGTCCTGTGCTGCCCTCCTGTCTCATCCTGTGACTTAGAATGCCTTCACCACCTGGGAATGCAGCTCAGTAGGTCTCAGCCTCCTTTTACCCAGCTCCTATTCAAGATGGAGTTGCTGTGCTTCACACGCCTCTGGCAGCTGGGCTCCTTGGGATCTCCTGACATTCTGTCCCCTCTGTCTCCAGGTCCTGGGTCCCTCCACCATTGCTGTCTTCCTGAGCCTCCTCCCTCTGAATTTCTTCATTACCAAGAAGAGGAATCACTGTCAGGTTTGGCTTTTGGGAAAGGGATGGACCAGTCAGGAAGTAGGCAGGAAGACACAGGCCCTGGTGTGGGCCATGGGGAGGGGAGAGCTGAGTGGGAGCCGGTGGGTCTGGCTTTGCTCTTGTCTCTGTGAGTTGCCCATTGTGCAGACCTGCCCCGCTCCTTCCCCATCACAGTGGATGGTGGCTCCTCCCTCCAGTGTTCAGGCCCCAGGCCCTGGGTCAGATCAATGCCTTTCTTTTGCACCCCATCAGTCAGTAGACTTGTTTGGCATCATCTTGAAAATGCATCCAGCAGCAAGATCCTGGCTCACTCCCTACTTCTGTTCCAGCCTCTCTCCATTCCCAGCCACAGGAGACCTGTGTGAGCTGAATCCATTGCACCCTGCTCTGCTCAGACCCACAGTGGCCCCATTTTCCTTGGTCTGAGCCAGAGGCCCCACAGTGGCCAACCAGGCCCACCCTGAGCTGTGTCATTGTGTCCAGCCTCATTTTCCACCTGTCTCCCTCTCTTTCCCACCTATGCCCCTTCCCCATCCTCACACCTGCCTGATGTTCACACATCTCTCCAGGCATCTGCTTTAGCTGTTTCCTCCACCTGGACCATTCTTACTCCAGAAGACAGTTGTGCCCTCCAGCACCCCCTGCAGTCAGGGCAGCCTCCCTCACCACCATCCAGCAAAGACATAGCCTGCCCATCCCTTGCCTCCCAGCATCTCCCTTCCTTGGCCTGTTCTGGGTTTGTTTTTGCTTTTCCCCAGCACTTTCCACTTCCTAAAGGGCCCTGGGGCAGGAAGCGCCTGGCAGAATCTGAAGGCCTCACTCTCCTTAGACTGGAAGCTCCGCAGCAGCATGAGTCACTCCCTGTGGCAGACTCAGTATCCAGTTAGTGCTCAACGTGCAGAAGGTGCTGGATCAGTGTTTGAGAACTACAGAAGAAAGGAGGGAGGGGAGGATGGTAGGAGAGAGGAAGGGAAGAAAGGAGGGAGGGTAGAAAGAAGGGAGGGGGAGGAGTGAAAAGGAGGGAGGGAAGAAAAGATAGGAAAGGGGAGGACAGATGGGGAAGAAAGAGTTGAAAGAGAAAGAATAAATGAGGGAGGGAAGAAAGAAAGGGAGGAGGGGGGTAAAAAGAGAAGGAAGAACAAAAGGACAGGAGAGCAGATGAAAGGAGAAGGGAAGAAAGGAAAGAAAGGTGGGAGAGAGGGGAGGGGGAAGAAGGATGGAGGGAGGGAACTTATTTCCTCTCTAGGCCAAGCTGTTCTAATGTCCATCTGTCACTTGGACTGTTTCTCCAGCCTCCTCCGGGCACAGTGACTCACATCTATAATTCCAGCACTTTGGGAGGTCAAGGCAGGTGGATCACCTGAGTTCAGGAGTTCCAAACCAGCCTGGCTAAAATGGCAAAATGCCATCTCTATTAAGAAATACAAAGATTAGCTGATCATGGTGGCAGGCACCTATAATCCCAGCTACTCTAGAATCTCAGGCAGGAGAATCACTTGAACACGGGAGGCAGAGGTTACAGTGAGCTGAGATCACGCCACTGCACTACAGCCTGGTAACAGAGCAAGACTCCATTTCAAAAAATAACAAAAAACCTCCAGGCAGCTGCCTTCTGATGATGCCCCTCTCCCCAGGTGAAGCCCGGGAGTCCCCAAACTCCTGGCTGACCCTAAAGTGCCAAGTGACCCTGCCCACGCACTTCTCTGGACACACTGAGTGTCTTCCAAGTCATGCTGCTCCCTGTGCCTGGGTTTTTGCTGCCCCCTCTCTCAAAGCCTCCCCTCCCTCCTCCCGGCTCTATCCCCCTATCCTCTGCCTGCCCAGCACCTACCTCCTGGTCATTTAATGTGTAGCTCAGGCTGTAATCCCAGCACTTTAGGAGGCCAGGGGCAGAGGATCACTTGAGCCCAAAAGCTTCAGGCCATCCTGGGCAACATAGCAAGATCACCCAAATCCACCAAAAAAGTAAAAGAAAGAAAAAAATGTAGCTCAGGCATTACCCACCTCCAGGTAGCCTTCCTGACTGCCATCCCCAGGTAAGCTCAGGGGCAGCCTCTGTTCTCTGGGCATCAGAAGCTGCCACCCCAAGGCACTGGTCCTGGGTCAGCTCCTGCAGGAGTCCAGGCACAGTTTGATAGTGGATGAATCAGGACTGAGGGTCAGAGATGCAGAGAGGCAGACAGCTTTGAAATGCACTTGGTGAGATCAGTGGGATTTGCAGCAGGGTGGCTGTCAGGCTGCAGGGGAGAATTCTGGATCAGCTGTGTTTTCATCTCTCTCCTCCCTCCAGTCCCAGGAGAACAAATGAGGTAGAAGGAATTGTGGGCCCAGCTCTCCAGCTCCATTCTCAGGAACTCGAGGACCATCAAGTTCCATGGCTGGGAGGGAGCCTTTCTGGAAAGGGTCCTGGGTATCCGGGGCCAGGAGCTGGGCTCCTTGTGGACCTGTGGCCTTCTCTTTGTGTCACTGGTGTCCTTCCAAGCGTCTACATTTCTGGTGATGTCACTCTAGTCTCAATGCCGAGCAGGACTGGGGAAGTAGTATGGGGGTCAGGAGGTGAGGTAGGTGGAATCTCCCAGATCCTACCACCCTGTCCATCAAAACCCACACATTCTGGATCCTGTTCTCTCAGGTTCCTGCTGTCTTCTGCATGAATGAATTAATCACATCATTCTCGTGAAGGTAGCAGCGGCTGGTGAGTTCTACTGTTCTGAGAGTTCGAGGCTTTTACTGATGTAGGGAGGAGGGTTCAGGTGCAGGCAGGCTGCAGAGGTAGAATCTGGGTCTGAGTGACTTTCCTGCTGCTGGCCAGCAGATGTCCACAGCCACCGTGTCACTGACATAATCCTTGTCCTGCCATTCTGTCATTTACTTCTGATGGCTGTCAGAACACTCTTCCTAAAGCACAGCTTTCAGAAGAATTTAAACATGTTGATGCATAGGCCAGGCACAGTGACTCACACCTGCCATCCCAGCTCTTTGAAAGGATGAGGTGCCTTGAACCTGGGTGGTGGAGATTGCAGTGAGCCAAGATTGTGCCACTTCACTCCAGCCTGGGTGACAGAGCAACACTTTGTCTCAAAAACAAAACAAAATAAAACGACCACAAATGGGACCAACACCTAGAGCCCTCCCATGCTGCTCTCCCCAGGAATCCCCAGGCTCAGCCCTCATGTCTGTCACCTTCACAGAGAGGCCTTTCCTGACCACCTTCACCACCACCAAGCACCCCTGCTCGTGCTAATGCACTCTACACCTGCATTTGACTTCTCTTTTTTATTTTTGAAGACAGTCATTCTTTGTACCCCAGGCTGGAGTGCAGTGGTGCAATGTCAGCTCACTGAAACCTCCACCTCCCAAGTTCAAGCAATCCTCCCACCTCACCGTTCTGAGTAGCTAGGATTACAGGCAGGTGCCACCAAGCCTGGCTCATTTTTTTTTCTTGTACTTTTAGTAGAGATGGCATTTCACCATGTTGGCCAGGCTGGTCTTAAACTCCTAACCTCAGGGATCCATCCACCTCAGCCTCCCAAAGTGCTGGGATTACAGGTGCCACCGCACCTGGCCATAACTGGTTTACTATTTATTCTTCATAGCCCTCTCCACCTGATGTGCTGTCTGTGTTAATGGTTTGTTTATGGATCGCCTGTCTCTTTCCCCCTCATTAGAATGACGGATCCATAAAGAGAGCAGCAACTTTGTTTTGCTCATTGCTTTTTCCCTAGAGCCTGGAACTCTGCCGGGTATATGATAACCAGGCAGTAGTTATTCATAGAATGAATGAATGTAAGAATGAATAAATGGCTGGGTGCTGTGGCTCATGCCTGTAATCCCAGCACTTTGGGAGGCCGAGGTGGGTGGATTGCTTGAGGTCAGGAGTCCAAGACCTGCCTGGACAACATGGTGAAACCCCATCTCTACTAAAAATACAAAAAAATAGCTGGGCATGGTGGCACATGCCTGTTGTCCCAGCTACTCAGGAGGCTGAGGCAGGAGAATTGCTTGAACCCAGGAGGTGGAGGTTTCGGTGAGCCAAGATCACACCATTGCACTCCAGCCTGGGTAACAAGAGCGAAACTCCGTCTCAAAAAAAAAAAAGTTAGCTAGGAATGGTGATACATGCCTGTAATCCCAGCTACTCGGGAGGCTGAGGCAGGAGAATTGCCTGCACCCAGGAGGTAGAGGTTGCAGTGAGTTGAGATCATGCCACTACACTGTAGCCTGCAGAAAGAGAGAGAGACTGTCTCAGAAAAAAAAATTTAAAAATTAATGAAAGACAAGAAGGACTAGATAGAAGGAATAAGTTACAGTAATCAGTAGTGCACAAGGGAAATTACAGTAAAATGAGAATTTATTTGAATATTTCAAGAAAGCTAGAAGAGAAGGATTTTTGTGTTCCCAAAACAAAAGATAAATATTTGAGTCACAGTGGCTCATGCCTGTTATCCTAGCACTTTGGAAGGCTGAGGCAGGCAGATCACCTGAGGTCAGGAGTTCAAGACCAGTCTGGCCAACATGGTGAGACACCGTCTCTACTAAAAATACAAAACTGGCCGGACATGGTGGCAGGAACCTGTAATCCCAGCTACTTGGGAGGCTGAGGCAGGAGAATTGCTTGAATCCAGGAGCAGAGGTTGCGGTGAACCACAATCGTAGCATTTTGAAAGGCTGAAGAGGGTGGATCACCTGAAGTCAGCAGTTCAACACCAGCCTGGCCCAGTGGTGAAACCACTAATAAAATAAAAATACAAAAATTAGCTGGGTGTGGTGGTAGGAGCCTATAAGCCGAGCTACTCAGGAGGCTGAGGCAAAAGAATTGCTTGAACCTAGGAGATGGAGGTTGCAGTGAGGTGAGATCATGTCCTTTTTAAAAAGATTTAAAAAAATAAAAGGGCAAGCCAGTTACAATGGCTTATACCTATAATCCCAGAACTTTGGGAGGCCAAGGCAGAAAGATCACTTGAAGCTAGTAGTTCCAGGTAAACCTGAGCAACAGAGCAAGATGCCATCTCTACAAAACATTTTTTTCTCCACTTTTATTTTTATTTTTTTATTGCATTTTAGGTTTTGGGGTACATGTGAAGAACATGCAAGATAGTTGCATAGGTACACACGTGGCAGTGTGATTTGCTGCCTTCCTCTCCTTCACCTATATCTGGCATTTCTCCCCATGCTATCTCTCCCTGACTCCCCACCCCTGCTGTCCCTCCCCTATTCCTCCCAACTGACCCCAGAGTGTAGCGCTCCCCTCCCTGTGTCCATGTGTTCTCATTGTTCAACACCCACCTATGAGTGAGAACATGCGGTACTTTGTTTTCTGTTCTGTGTCAGTTTGATGAGAATGATGTTCTCCAGGTTCATCCATGTACCTATAAACAACACAAACTCATCGTTTGTGATTGCTGCATAATATTCCATGGCATATATGTGCCACATTTTCCCTGTCCAGTCTATCATCGATGGGCATTTGGGTTGATTCCAGGTCTTTGCTATTGTAAACAGTGTTGCAATGAATATTCGTGTGCATGTGTCCTTATAGTAGAATAAGAAACATGGAATGTATCTCCATCTGTTTGTGTCCTCTCTCATTTCATCGAGTAGTGGTTTGTAGTTCTCCTTGAAGAGGTCCTTTACGTTCCTTGTTAGATGTATTCCTAGGTGTTTTGTTCTTTTTGTAGCAATTGTGAATGGCAGTTCATTCTTGATTTGGTTCTCTTTAAGTCTGTTACTGCTGTATAGGAATGCTTATCATTTTTGCACAGTATCCTGAGACTTAGCTGAAGTTGCTTATCAGTTTCAGGAAATTTTGGGCTGAGATGATGGGGTCTTCTAAATATACTATCATGTCATCTGCAAATAGAGACAATTTGACTTCCTCCTTTTCTATTCAAATACCCTTTATTTCTTTTCCTTGCCTGATTGCTCTGGCTAGAACTTCCAGTACTATATTGAATAGGAGTGGTGAGAGAGGGCATCCTTGTCTAGTGCCAGATTTCAAAGGGAATGTTTCCAGTTTTTGCCCATTCAGTATGATATTGGCTGTGGGTTTGTCATAAATAGCTTTTATTATTTTGAGATACGTTCATCAATACCGAGTTTTTTGAGGGTTTTTAGCATAAAGGGCTGTTGAATATTGTCAAAGGCCTTCTCTGCATCAATTGAGATGATCATGTGGTTTTTGTCTTTGGTTCTGTTTAGGTAGTGAATTATGTTTATAGACTTTCGTATGTTGAACCAGCCTTGCATCACCGGGATGAAGCCTACTTGATCATGGTGGATAAGCTTTTTGATATGCTGTTGCAATCGGCTTGCCAGTATTTTTTTTTTTTTTTTGAGATGGAGTTTTGCTCTTGTTACCCAGGCTGGAGTGCAATGACGCGATCTCAGCTCACTGCAACCTCCGCCTCCTGGGTTCAGGCAATTCTCCTGCCTCAGCCTCCTGAGTAGCTGAGATTACAGGCATGCACCACCATGCCCAGCTAATTTTTTGTATCTTTAGTAGAGACGGGGTTTCACCATGTTGACTAGGATGGTCTCAATATCTTCACCTTGTGATCCACCTGCCTCAGCCTCCCAAAGTGCTGGGATTACAGGCTTAAGCCACCGCGCCCCACCGGCTTGCCAGTATTTTATTGAAGATTTTTGCGTCTATGCTCATCATGGATATTGGCCTGAAGTTTTCTTTTCTTGTTGAGTCTCTGTCGGATTTTGGTGTCAGGATGATGTTGGTCTCATAAAATGATTTGGGAAAAATTCCCTCTTTTTGGATTATTTGGAATAGTTTCAGGAGGAATGGTACCAGCTCCTCTTTGTGTGTCTGGTAGAATTCGGCTGTGAACCCATCTGGACCTGGGCTTTTTTTGTGTGGTAAACTCTTAGTTGCTGCCTCAACTTCTGATGTTGTTATTGGTCTATTCATGGTTTCGACTTCTTCCTGGTTTAGGCTTGGGAGGACGCAAGTGTCCAGGAATTTATCCATTTCTTCCAGGTTTACTAGTTTATGTGCATAGAGTTGTTTGTAATATTCTCTGATGTTGGTTTAAATTTCTGTGGAATCTGTGGTGATTTCCCCTTTATCATTTTTTATTGCATCTATTTGGTTATTCTGTCTTTTCTTTTTTATTAATCTGGCTAGTGCTCTGTCTGGTGATCTTTTCGAAAAACCAGCTCTTGGATTTATTGATTTTTTTTGAAGGGTTTTATGTGTCTCTATCTCCTTCAGTTCTGCTCTGATCTTAGTTATTTTTTGTCTTCTGCTTGGTTTTGAGTTTTTTTTAATTTTGCTCCTCTAGTTTTTCAATTTTGATGATAGGGTGTCAGTTTTGGATCTCTCCTTTTTCCTCATGTGAGCACTTATTGCTAATATATTTTCCTCTGGAGACTGCTTTAAATGTGTCCCAGAGATTCTGTTGTGTTCTGTCTTCGTTCTCATTGGTTTAGAAGAACTTCTTTATTTCTGCCTTCATTTCATTGTTTATCCAATCAACATTGAAGAGCCAGTTGTTCAGTTTCCATGAAGCCATGTGGTTCTGAGTTAGTTTCTGAATTCTGAGTTGTAACTTGTTTGCATTGTGGTCTGAGAGACTGTTTCTAATGATTTCCGTTTTTTTTGAATTTGCTGAGAAGTGATTTACTTCCAATTATGTGGTAAATTTTAGGTGTGATGTGGTGCTGAGAAGAATGTATATTCTGTGGATTTGGGGTGGAGAATTTTGTAAATGTCTATCAGGTTTGCTTGTTCCAGGTCTGAGTTCAAGTCCTGGATATCCTTTTTAATTTTCTGTCTGGTTGATCTGTCTGATATTGACAGTGGAGTGTTAAAGTCTCCCACTATTATTGTGTGGGAGTCTAAGTCTCTTTGTAAGTCATTTAGAACTTGCCTTATATATCTGGGTGCTCCTGTATTGGGTCTGTATATATTTAGGATCATTACCCTTCTTGTTGTATCAATCCTTTTATCATTATGTAATGTCCTTCTTTGTCTCTTTTGATCTTTGTTGCTTTAAAATCTTCTTTATCAGAGATGAGAATTGCAACTCCTTTTTTTTTTGCTTTCCATTTGCTTGGTAAATCATCCTCCATCCCTTTATTTTGAGACTTTGTGTATCCTTTCATGTAAGATGGGTTTCCTGACTACAGCACACAGATGAGTTTTAACATTTTTTTAAATTTTTATTGCATTTTAGGTTTTGGGGTACATGTGCAGAACGTGCAAGATAGTTGCATAGGTACACATATGGCAGTGTGTTTTCCTGCCTTCCTCCCCTTCACTCACATTTGGCATTTCTCCCCAGTCTATCCCTCCCCAGATCCCCCCTGCTGTCCCTCCCCCATTCCCCCCAATAGACCCCAGTGTGTAGTAGACCTCCTCCCTGTGTCTATGTGTTCTCACTTTTCTCAACCGCCTATGAGTGAGAATATGTGGTATTTCCTTTTCTGTTCTTGTGTCAGTTTGCTGAGAATGATGTTCTTCAGATTCATCCATGTCCTTACAAAGGACAAAAACTCATCATTTTTGATTGCTGCATAATATTCCATGGTGTATATGTGCCACATTTTCCCAGTCCAGTCTATCATCAATGGGCATTTGGGTTGGTTCCAGTTCTTTGCTATTGTAAACAGTGCTGCAATGAACATTCGTGTGCATGTGTCCTTATACTAGAACAATTTAGCTTTGGATAGATACCCAGTAATGGGATTGCTGGGTCAAATGGAATTTCTATTTCTAGGTCCTTGAGGAATCACCACACTGTCTTCCACAATGGTTTAACTAATTTACACTCCCACCAACAGTGTAAGAGTGTTCCTATTTCTCCTCATCCTCTCCAACATCTGTTGTCTCCTGATTTTTTAATGATCACCATTCTAACTGGTGTGAGATGGTATCTCAATGTGGTTTTGATTTGCATCTCTCTAACGACCAGTGATGATGAGCATTTTTTCATGTGTTTGTTGGCCTCATGTATGTCTTCTTTTGTAAAGTATCTGTTCATATCCTTTGCCCATTTTTGAATGGGCTTGTTTGTTTTTTTCCTGTAAATCTGTTTGAGTTCTTTGTAAATTCTGGATATCAGCCCTTTGTCAGATGCATAAACTGCAAAGATTTTTTCCCATTCTGATGGTTGCTGATTCACTCTAGTGACTGCTTCTTTTGCTGTGCAGAAGCTGTAGAGTTTGATTAGGTTCCATTTGTCTATTTTGGCTTTTGTTGCCAATGCTTTTGGTGTTTTGTTCATGAAGTCCTTGCCTACTCCTATGTCCTGAATGGTTTTGCCTAGATTTTCTTCTAGGGTTTTTATGGTGCCAGGTCTTATGTTTAAGTCTTTAATCCATCTGGAGTTAATTTTAGTGTAAGGTGTCAGGAAGGGGTCCAGTTTCTGCTTTCTGCACATGGCTAGCCAGTTTTCCCAACACCATTTATTAAACAGGGAATCCTTTCCCCATTGCTTGTTTTTGTCTGGTTTATGAAAGATTATATGGTTGTAGATATGTTGTGTTGCCTCTGATGCCTCTGTTCTGTTCCATTGGTCTATATCTCTGTTTTGGTACCAGTACCATGCTGTTTTGATTACTGTAGCCTTGTAGTATAGTTTGAAGTCTGGTAGTGTGATGCCTCCCGCTGTGTTCTTTTTGCTTAGAATTGGCTTGGCTATGTGGGCTCTCTTTTGGTTCCATATGAAGTTCATGGTGGTTTTTTCCAATTCTGTGAAGAAATTCAATGGTAATTTGATGGGGATAGCATTGATTGTGTAAAATACTTTGGGCAGTATAGCCATTTTCACGATATTGATTCTTCCTAACCATGAACATGGAATGTTTCTCCATCTGTTTGTGTCCTCTTATTTCATTGAGCAGTGGTTTTTAGTTTTCCTTAAAGAGGTCCCTTACGTTCCTTGTGAGTTGTATTCCTAGGTATTTTATTCTCTTTGTAGCAATTGTGAATGGCAATTCATTCTTGATTTGGTTCTCTTTAAGTCTGTTATTGGTGTATAAAAATGCTTGTGATTTTTACACATTGATTTTATATCCTGAGACTTTACTGAAGTTGCTTATCAGTTTCAGGAGTTTTTGGGCTGAGGTGATGGGGTCTTCTAGGTATACTATCATGTCGTCTGCAAATAGAGACAATTTGGCTTCCACCTTTCCTATTTGAATACCCTTTATTTCTTTTTGTTGCCTGATTGCTCTGGCTAGAACTTCCAGTACTATGTTGAATAGGAGTGGTGAGAGGGCATCCTTGTCTAGTGCCGGATTTCAAAGGATATACTTCCAGATTTTGCCCATTAAGTATAATATTGGCAGTTGGTTTGTCATAAATAGCTTTTATTACTTTGAGATATGTTCCATCAATACCGAGTTTATTGAGGGTTTTTAGCATAAAGGGCTGTTGAATTTTGTCAAATGCGTTCTCTGCATCATTTGAGATAATCATGTGGTTTTTGTTTTTGCTTCTGTTTATGTGGTGAATTACATTTATAGACTTGCATATGTTGAACCAGCCTTGCATTCCCGGGATGAATCCTACTTGATCATGATGGATAAGTTTTTTAATGTGTTGTTGCAATCGGTTTGCCCATATTTTATTGAAGATTTTTGCGTCTATGTTCATCATTGATATTGGCCTGAAGTTTTCTTTTTTGTTGAGTCTCTGCCGGGTTTTGATATCAGGATGATGTTGGTCTCATAAAATGATTTGGGAAGGGTTCCCTCTTTTTGAATTATTTGGAATAGTTTCAGAAGGAATGGTACCAGATCCTCTTTGTGTGTCTGGCAGAATTTGGCTGTGAACAAATCTGGACCTGGGCTTTTTTTGTGTGGTAGGCTCTTAATTGCTGCCTGAACTTCAGACCCTGTTATTGGTCTATTCATAGTTTCAGCCTCCTCCTGCCTCAGGCTTGGGAGGACACAGGTGTTCAGGAATCCATCCATTTTCTCCTGGTTTACCAGTCCATGTGCATAGAGTTGTTTGTAGTATTCTCTGATGATGGCTTGAATTTCTGTGGAATCTGTGGTGATTTCCCCCTTTCGTTTTTTATTGCATCTATTTGGTTGTTCTCTCTTTTCCTTTTTATCAGTCTGGCTAGTGGTCCGTCTATTCTGTTGATCCTTTCAAAAAACCAGCTCTTGGATTTATTGACCTCTTGAAGGGTTTTTCGTGTCTCCATCTCCCTCAGCTCCGCTCTGATCCTAGTCACTTCTTGTCTTCGGCTAGGTTTTGAGCTTTTTTGATCTTGCTCTTCCAGCTCTTTCAATTTTGATGATAGTGTGTCAATTTTGTATCTCTCCACTCTTCTCATGTGGGCACCTATTGCTATATATTTTCCTCTAGAGACTGCATCAAATGTGTCCCAGAGATTCTGGTATGCTGTGTCTTTGCTCTCGTTGGTTTTGAAGAACTTCCCCATTTCTTCCTTCATTTCATTGTTTATCCAATCAACATTCAAGAGCCAGTTGTTCAGTTTCCATGAAACTGTGTGGTTCTGAGTTAGTTTCTGAATTCTGAGTTCTTACTTGATTGCACTATGGTCTGAGAGACTGTTTGCCATGATCTCAGCTGTTCTGCATTCGCTGAGGAGTGCTTCACTTCCAACCATGTGGTCAATTTTGGAGTAGGTGTGATGTGGTGCTGAGAGGAATGCATACTTCATGGATTTGGGGTGGAGAGCTCTGCAAATGTCCATCAGGCCCACTTGATCCAGGTCTGAGTTCAAGTCCTGGATATCCTTGTTTATTTTCTGTCTGGTTGATCTGTCCAACATTGACAGTGGAGTGTTAAAGTCTCCCACTATTATTGTGTGCGAGTCCAAGTCTCTTTGCAAGTCATTAAGAACTTGCCTTAAATATCTGGGTGCTCCTGCATTGGGTCCATATATATTTAGAATCATTAGCTCTTCTTGTTGTATTGATTCTTTTACCATTATACAATGACCTTCCTTGTCTCTTTTGATCTTTGTTGCTTTAAAGTCTATTTTATCAGAGACAAGAATTGCAACTCCTGCTTTTTCTTTGCTCTCCATTTGCTTGGTAAATCTTCCTCCATCCCTTTATTTTGAGCCTTTGTGTATCCTTGTGTGTGAGATGGGTTTCCTGGATACAGCACACCGATGGGTTCTGGTTTTTTATCCAATTTGCCAGTCTGTGTCTTTTGATTGGTGCATTTAGCCCATTTACATTTAGGGTTAATATTGTTATGTGTGAATTCGACACTGCCATTTTGATGCTAGCTGGCTGTTTTGCTCATTGGTTCATGTAGATTCTTCATTTTGTTGTTGCTTTTTAGCATTTGGTATGCTTTTAGGATGGCTGGTACTGGTTGTTTCTTTGTGCAGTGCCTCTTTCAGGAGCTCTCACAAAGCAGGCCTAGTGGTGACAAAATCTCTGAGTACTAGCTTGTTCACGAAGGACTTTATTTTTCTTTCACTTATGAAGCTTAGTTTGGCTGGCTATGAAATTCTGGGTTGAAAGTTCTTTTCTTTAAGGATGTTGAATATTGGCCCCCACTCTCTTCTGGCTTGTAGAGTCTCTGCCAAGAGATCTGCTGTGAGTCTGATGGGCTTCCCTTTGCGGGTAACCCGACCTTTCTCTCTGGCTGCCCTTAGTATTTTCCCCCTCATTTCAACCCTGGTGAATCTGATGATTATGTGCCTTGGGGTTGCTTTTCTTGTGGAGCATCTTTGTGGTGTTCTCTGTATTTCCTGGAGTCGAGTATTAACCTGCCTTGCTAGGTCGGGAAAATTTTCCTGGATAATACCCTGAAGAATATTTTCCAGCTTGGATTCCTTCTCTTCATCACATTCTGGCACACCTATCAAACGTAGGTTAGGTCTCTTCACATAGTCCCACATTTCTTGGAGATTTCATTCATTTTTTTTTTTTTTTTTTGCTTTTTTCTCCAATCTTGGTTTCTCGTTTTATTTCATTGAGTTGATCTTTGACCTCTGATATTTCTTCTCCTGCTTGGTCAATTCGGCCATTGAAACTTGTGCATGCTTCATGAAGTTCTCATGTTGTATTTTTCAGCTCCTTCAATTCATTCATATTCCTCTCTAAGTTGTCCATTCTTGTTATCATTTCCTCAAATCTTTTTTCAAGGTTCTTAGTTTCTTTGCATTGATTTAGAACATGTTCTTTTAGCTCACTGATGTTTCTCATCATCCACCCTTCGAAGTCTGATTTCGTCATTTCATCACACTCATTCTCTGTCCAGCTCTGTTCCCCTGCTGGTGAGGAGCCCTGGTCCCTTGCAGGAGGTGAGGTGCCTTGGCCTCGGGTATTTTCCTTCACCTTGCGCTGGCCTCTTCCCATCTCTGTGGACCTATCCACCTGTCATCCTAGGTGTTGCTGATCTTTCAATTGGGTCCCAGAGTGGATGCCCAGGCCATTGATGATGAAGCATTTCCACCACCTAGTTCTCCCTTTCATGGTCCAGCCCCTCTGCTGCATGAGTGCTGAGGTCCACTCCAGGCCCTGCCCATCTGGGGCACACCTGCAGCAGTTGCAGAACAGTGATGGATGCCACCAGTTTCCTCCTCTGCCATCTCTGTCCCAGAATGATGCCCACCAAATGTCAGTCTGACTAGTCCCTTTTTGAGGTGACTCCTTAAATATACAAGGGTCAGGAATCTGCTTGAGGAGATGGTCCGTACTCCATAGGAGCTCCAGTTCTGAGCTGTGAGCTCCGCTGTTCATTCAGCATTGCTGGGCACCTGGGTTTCGGTCTTCTATAGCAGAACTTATAAAACCCCCTCTTTTTTTTTCCCTCAGATGCTCTGTCTCAGGGAGTTGGGGCTTTCTTTTTTTTTTTTTTTTGAGACGGAGTTTCGCTCTTGTTACCCAGGCTAGAGTGCAATGGCGCGATCTCGGCTCACCGCAACCTCCGCCTCCTGGGTTCTGGCAATTCTCCTGCCTCAGCCTCCTGAGTAGCTGGGATTACAGGCACGTGCCACCATGCCCAGCTAATTTTTCGTATCTTTAGTAGAGACAGTGTTTCACCATGTTGACCAGGATGGTCTCGATATCTTGACCTCATGATCCACCCACCTCGGCCTCCCAAAGTGCTGGGATTACAGGCTTGAGCCACCGCACCAGGCCGGGGCTTTCTTTATGAGTATCTGTTGCACTGTCCTGCCCGGCTAGGAGGCAGTCTATTCACTATGTGCCTGCCGAGGCTCCACCCTGCCAGCTCAGATCCGCCCTGCTGCTGCGGGGCTCCGTTCTGCTGTGGTGCACTCCGCCCTGCTGGCAGAGTCTCCCTGCCATGGTGGATCACCTCGGCAATGGCAGGCTGTATCAGCCCTGGGCGGCACTTCAGTAGGGGCAGATTGAGTCCGTAGTGGTGGACGCCCCTCCCCCACCGGGCTGCACCGTCCCAGATCCAGCTGGGCCCGGAGCAAAACTCTCAACCCCTAGCGCCTCCAATCGCTGCCTTGCTTGTCCCTGTGAGGGTGGGACCCACCGAGCCCGATCACCTGGCTCCCTGCCTCAGAGTCTGTTTTCTCTCTCTCTCTCTCTTTCTCCCCAACCCGAACGGCTGACTCTCTCACTGGTGCCCCAGCAACCTTCTGATAGGGCACTGGGATCCGTGCAATCTCCCGTGCCGCTGCCCACTGCACCAACCCAAATCACACCTCCCAGGAATCTCCCGGTCCGGCTCACTGTCCAAGTCCCATTTAATCAGATGGACATTTCAATCTGCCCCTCCAAATCTCAGATTGCCGGTTTAACAGGGCACCCAGACCAGTGAGTTTTGTGCCGGGTGTTGGCTGAACTGGCCACATGAGCCAAAACACCGGCTGGGCCGGTGCCCCATGTCTTTCCTACACCTGGGATTTTCCCCATTCCATGGGCAACAAAGGTCCGTCTGATAATGTGGCTAGGACCCACCCTCTGCACCTTCACTGAGAGCTGCAATTCTGAGTTTTTTCCATGATGTCATCTTGGAAAATCCCCGGGTTTTAACTTTTTATCCAATTTGCCAGTCTGTGTCTCTTGACACAGACTGTAAATGTGCATTTAGCCCATTTACATTTAGGGTGAATATTGTTATGTGTGAATTTGATACTGGCATTTTGATGCTAGCTGGCTGTTTTACCCATTAGTTGATTCAGATTGTTCATTTTGTTGATACTCTTTACCATTTGATATGTTTTTGGAGTGGCTAGTACTGGTTGTTCCTTTCTATGTGTAGTGCCTTTTTCAGGACCTCTTGTAAAGCAGGCCTGGTGGTGATGAAATCTCTGAGTACTTGCTTCTTCACAAAGGATTTTATTTTTTCTTCTCTTATGAAGCTTAATTTGGCTGGATATGAAATTCTGGGTTGAAAGTTCTTTGCTTTAAAGATGTTGAATATTGGTCTTCACTCTCTTCTGGCTTGTAGGGTTTCTGCTGAGAGATCTGCTGTGAGTCTGATGGGCTTCCCTTTGTGGGTAACCCGACCTTTCTCTCTGGCTGCCCTTAGCATTTTCTCCTTTGTTTCAACCCTGGTGAATCTGACGATTATGTGCCTTGGGGTTGCTCTTCTTG
Organism: Saguinus oedipus; assembly: GCA_031835075.1. Taxonomy (NCBI): domain Eukaryota; kingdom Metazoa; phylum Chordata; class Mammalia; order Primates; family Cebidae; genus Saguinus; species Saguinus oedipus. The sequence continues at coordinate 51,982,409 of CM063176.1, forward strand.
TGGAATATCTTTGCGGTGTTCTCTCTATTTCCTCAACTTGAATATTGGCCTGCCTTGCTAGGTTGGGGAATTTTTTCTGGATAAAATCTTGAAGAGTATTTTCCAGCTTGGATTCATTCTCTTCATCATGTTCAGGTACACCTATCAAACACAGATTAGATCTCTTCACATAGTCCCACATTTCTTGGACACTTTGTTCATTGCTTTTTGTGCTTTTTTCTCTAATCTGGCCTTCTCATTTTATTTCATTGAGTTGATCTTCGACCTGTGATATCCTTTCTTCTGCATGGTCAATTCAGCTGTTGAAACTTTTGCGTTCTTCATGAAGTTCTCATGTTGTGTTTTTCAGCTCCATTAGTTCATTCATATTCCTCTCTAAGTTGTCCATTCTTGTTATCATTTCCTCAAATCTTTTTTCAATGTTCTTAGTTTCTTTGCATTGAGTTAGAACATGTTCTTTTAGCTCACAGAAGTTTCTTCTTACCCACCTTCTGAAGTCTGAGTCTGTCATTTCAACACATTCATTCTCCATCCAGCTTTGTTCCCTTGCTGGTAAGGAGTTGTGATCCCTTGAGGAAGGAGAGGTGTTCTGGTTTCAGGTGTTTTTTTCTTTTTTTGTGCTGGTGTCTTCCCATCTTTGTGGATTTATCCACCTGTCATCTGTTTAGTTGCTGCTTTTCAGATTGGGTCTCTGAGTGGACATCCAGATTATAGATGATGAAGTTATTTCTGTATCTTTGTTTTTCTTCTAACAGTCTGGCCCCTTTGCTTTAGGACTGCTGAGGTTTACTCCAGGCCCTGCTTGCCTGGGGATCACCTGCAGCAGCTGCAGAACAGTAAGGGTTGCTACCAGTTTCTTCTTCTGTTATCTTTGTCCCAGAATGATGCCCGCCAAATGTCAGTCTGATCAGTCCTTTGTGCAGTGACTCTTTGGATATATGGGGATCAGGGAGCTGCTTGAGGAGACTGTCCATTCTTTATAGGAGCTCAAGTGCTGATATGTGAGCTTTGTTGTTCATTCAGAGCTGCTAGGTAGGTAAGTTTAAGTCTGCTGCAGGAAAACTCATAACCCCCCCTTTTTTTCCCCAGGTGCTCTGTCCTGGGGCATTAGGGCTTTATTTATGAGTATTTGTTGTCCTGCTGCCTTTTTTTTTCAGGGCTGCCCTGCCCAGCAAGGAGGCAGCCTAGTCACTGTCTGCCTGCAGAGGCTTTGCTGAGCTGCTGTGGGCTCTGCCCTGCTGCCATGTGAACTTCCCTGCAGTCCTGTTTATATGGGTGTGGTTAGAACTGCCTTGGCAATGGTGGCCCACCTCTGTAATGGCAGACTCTCCCTGTTACGGTGGGTTGCCTCAGCAACAGCAGGCTGCCTCAGCAATGGTGGACTACCTTTGTAGGGTTGGATTGCCTCGGTAATGGCAGAAGCCCCTCCACCACAGAGCTGGGCTGTCCCAGGTTCAGCTGTGCTTGCCATGAAACTCTCAACCCCGAGCATTTCCAATTGCTGGGGTTATTTTTGTGCTTGTGAGGGTGGGATTTTCTGAGCCTGATCACTAGCTCCCTGCCTTAGAGCCTTTTTTTTTATGTTCAATGGTTGACTCTCTCCCAAGTGTTCCAGTTGTCTGCTGAAAGGGTGCTGGGATCTGTGTGATTTCCCATGTGGCAACCCACTGCACTGGCTGAAAGAACGGTGCTGCCTGGGAATCTCCTGGCCCGACTCCTTGTTTCAGACCCCTGTTTAATCAGATGAATTGGCAAATCTGCTTTCTCTGAGCTCCAATTGCCAGCTTAAAAGAGCAACCAGACTAGTGTATTTTGTATGGAGAACTGCCATGCTGGGATGCCAGCAAAACAGCCATGCTGGCCAAAATAGCCATGCTGGCTGAAACAGCTGCACTAGCCAAAACAGCCATACTGGCCAAAACAGCCATACTGGTGACCCATGGGGCTCCTCCACCTGGGAATATCCTGGTCTGGGGGCAATAAAGATCCACCTGGAAATGCGGCATCCACTCACCCTCTGTGTTTTCACTGAGAGCTGCAATCCTGAGCTGCTTCTAAAGGGCCATCTTGGATCTTCCTCTCTCTGCAAAATGTTTTTAAAAAATTAGGCACAGTGGCGTGTGCCTGTAGTCTCAGCTACTCAGGAGGCTGAAGCAAGAGGATTGCTGGAGCCCAGGAGGTGGAGGCTGCAGTGAACCATGCTTGTGCTACTGCACTCCAGCCTGGGTGACAGAGTGAGACCCTGTCTTTCAAAAAAAAAAAAAGAATTCATAGTAGAGAAAGTTATGAATTGTAAGTTCAAGCATGCCATGTCCCACATTTCCTTCAGAGGTGTTGATGCACGCCCCAAGAAATCTGCATTCGTTTCCCAGTGTTGCCTTAACAAAGTACCCTAAACTGTGTGGCTTCAACCACAGAGACTTATTCTCACAGTTCTGGAGGCCAGGAGTCTGAAATCAAGGGTTTTTTGATTGATTGTTTGTTTTTCCTGTGAAGTCTATGAGGGAGGGTCTGTCCCAGGTCTTGCTTCTGGAAGCTTCTTGTCCCAGGTCTTGCTTCCCAATGCCTCCAGAGTTCCTTGGCTTGTAGGTGGTCTTCTGTCTCTGTCTTGACTTTGTCTTTCTTTTGTAGGTATCTTTGCCCACACATCCCCTATTTATAAGGACACCAGGCACATGGGATTAGGATTCACCCTCATTACCTCAGCTTAGCTTGATCACATGTGAAGAGCCTATTTCCAAATAAGGTTGCATCCTCTGTGGTATAGGGCTTCAGTGTCTTTTGAGGAGACACAGGACAATGCATAATGCTATAGATTTGCAAATATTTTTAGTTTGAGTTTCTGGGTTTTATTTTTCTTTTTTTGTGTCAGATGGGTGATGTGATGATACCATAACAAGTTTTGAGGAAGGCACATATCATAAAATAGCATGAAAACCCAATTGTCATGCTTAGGTTTTGGTTTTTTAATTTTAATTTTAATTTTTCTTGAGACAGGGTCTTGTTACATTACTCAGGCTGGAGGGCAGTGGTGCAAACATGGCTCACTGCAGCCTTGACCTCTTGGGCTCCAGCAATCTTCCCACCTCAACCTCCCAAAGTGCTAGGATTACAGGAATGAGCCACCACCCCCAGCTGTTTCCCATTTTTTTGTACCTTGCTTTTTTTACTCAAAAATACACCTTTGCCACTGGGCATGCTGACTCATGCCTGTAATCCTCAGCACTTTGGGAGGCCGAGGCAGGTGGATCACTTGAGATCAGGAGTTCAAAAACAACCTGGCCAACATAGTGTAACACCTTCTCTACTAAAAATACAAAAAAAGTAAGCTGGGCATGGTGGTGCATGCCTCTAATTACAGTGACTCAGGATGCTGAGGCAGGAGAACCACTTGAACCCTGGAGGCAGAGGTTGCAGTGAGTCAAGTTCATACTACTGCACTCCAGACTGGGTGGCAGAGCAAGACTCTGACTCAAAATATATATATATATATATATATATATATATATATATATATATATATATACATACATACACATATATACAAACACACACATAATGCACATATACATACACACAGATACACACACACACAAACACACACCTTGGCAATCTTTTTATATATCAACATTCACTGGTACAATTCAAATTCTATGGTAGATTTCATTTAGATTAATACAATCTAAATACTATTCTATTAAGTTATATAACTTAAAAAAATTGGAAATGCATTTAAATGATTCAAAGTTCCAAAACTATGAAACAGTATAGAACTGAGTCTCCCATATGGCAGCCAGTAGCATATGTGTTTATTGAAATCTAACTGAGGCCAGGTATGGTGGCTCATACCTATAATCCCAGCACTTTGGGAGGCCAAGTCAGGTGGTTCACCTGAGGTCAGGAATTTGAGACCAGCCTGACCAACATGGTGAAACCCCATCTCTATTAAAAACACAAAAAGTAGCCAGATGTGGTGGTGAGCCCCTGTAATCCCATCTACTTGGGAAGCTGAGGCAGGAAAACTGCTTGAACCTGGGGGACAGAGGTTGTGGTGAGCCAAGTTTATGCAACTTCACTCCAGTATGGGCAACAGAATGAGATTCCATCTCAAAGAGAAAAAAAAATCTAAATGAATTAACATTAAAGAAAATGAAGGATTTGGTTTTTTGGCTGCCTGGTCTACATTTCAAGTGCTCCACAGCTGCAGATGGCTCAGAAACATGTCCTCATTGCAAAAAGTTCTATTGGTTAGTGCTGATGCAGCCTTAAAGCTGCTCTCCCATCCCTCCTGAAAGCCAACCACTGTTAGGATTTCTTTGGTGATCCCTTTCTGAGATGATCTATGTACACAATCAGCACGTGGAATTAATATATCCACCTAAAAAATTGGTGTCTCCCATGTAGTGTGAATGACCATGTAATAGTCCATGGAATTGAATGTATTCAGCTAAGTTAATAATGAAGTGCTCTTGAGTTTTTCTCAGGGTTCCTCTCTGACAGTTATTCTGTGGTGAACACCATTCTATCTGCAGAGTAAATTCTTAACACTGGAATTCCCTGGCCACAAGATTTATATGTTTTCCTCATTTATTTTCTCTTTTCTTCCTTTTCTTTTCTTTCCCTTCCTTTCTCTATTCCCTCTCTTTTCCTCTTCCTACCTCTTTCTCTCCTTTCCCCCCTCTCTTCCCCATGCCACTTTTCTCTCTCCCCAACTTTTTTCTTTCTTTTACAAGGTCTTCTATGCAATGGAATGATCCTAAATCACTGCAGCCTTGAACCCCTGGGTCCAAGCGATCCTCTTGCCTCAGCCTCCCAAGTAGCTGGGACTAAGTCCTGTGCCACCATGCCTTTCTATTTTTTCTTTTCTTTTTTGTGGAGATAGGTCTTACTATGTTGTCCATGCTCATTTTTATCTTAGTAGGTGCTTTTCAAGGGATCTTACCCAAGGGTACCTGGATGGAACGTAGTGAGTCACTTGAAGCCCTTGTCAAAGTTTCATGTCTGCCTCCTTCATCCTGGGGAGAAGATTTAAAACTTCTATCCCCTTTTCATGCAGATTGGTGACTTCAAAAAGTATACAAATGTTTGGATGTTGAAGCAGGAAGATCACATGAAGTCAGGAATTTGGGACCAGGCTAGCCAAGAAGGTGAAACCCTGTCTTTACCAAAAATACAAAGCTTACCTGGGTGTGGTGGTGCACTCCTGTAGGCCCAGCTTCTCAGGAGGCTGAGGCAGGTGAATTGCTTGAATCTGGAAGGTGGAGGTTGCAGTGAGTTGTGATTGCACCACTGCACTCCAGCCAGGGTACAAATAGCAGCTTTAGACTTGATTCTGCCAGGCATGACCACTGGGCACATTCAGCAGAGGATCATCGGTTTCTGCCTCAGTTTCCAGTCTCTTCTCAGAGGCCTGGAGTGGAGCATCTGAAGCCAGGCTGGATGTCTTGCTGCATAAATACTCTCTCCACTTCCACCTGTGCCATCAGCCTGCGTGGGGAGAAGACCCATGTCAGGGGAGAGTTGTCTTCCTCCTAAAGCCCCACCTGTCTGATGCCTGAGACTGCTGCCTCATTTCCAGAACTCCTAGGGGCCCTTGAACATCTTGTTATTTGCTAAATGTGCAAGCACAGATTGCCTGTACCTCCCCTCAGACCTTCCTGCCACTCCCTATAGAGCTGTCTGAAGCCTGGAAATGTTTATTTGCCTTTGGAGAAATTCTAGTCTCATCTGCCCCAGACTCATCACAATTACAGTAAGAGCCAGTGCTCTGTAACTTTCTGGAGCCTGTTCCAGCAGACGGAAGGTCCCTTCTTCAAGGCCTCTTTGTAACCTCATACAAGATGAGGAAACTGAGACAGATGAGCTCATGAATACAGAGTGCCAGAGCTTGGGTTCAATCTCAAATCCCTGGGCCCAGGGGTTTGAGGCTTGGGTTCAACCTTAAAGTTTGTGGTATTTAAGGTTGGTGTGGGAAGTGTTCTGTTTTACAACCCCTCCTGGTGTGGGTGGAGGTTGGGTCCTAGATTGCCTGGAGAGCCCCAGTTTATGCCTGCTGACCTGACGCATTTGTGACTAGTGTTCTCTTTAACTGCAAAGTGTTGTGGTTTGGGAGAAAAATTCTGTGCTCACCCTGTTCATGTGGACCCTGAGGAAGCTCTGACACCACCACGCAGCCTCTGATACACACTGGAGAAAGCCAGTGCTAGGATGTGCCTGTCAGCAGGAAAAGCTGCAAGCATCTACATCCACATGTAGACATATCTGTACACATACATTCATATACACACATCACTATATATACACATCTTTACATACATCTGCACACATGTCTGTATACCCACATATTCATACATGTGTCTACATACAGACACATCCATGTACACATCACTGTACACACACATCCATATCCACACATTCATACACACATATCTGTGTATTTCTGTATATCTGTATACATACACATCTACACACATCCATGTAAAAATACATCGGTACACAGATGCATACACATTCATACACACACATCTGCACACACATCAGTGGGGATCAGGGAAACACAGCATTAAATAGTGATGGTATGGTAATAGCGAGTATTGTTTTGACATCTTTTGGGTGAACTGACTAGCTAGTGGCTATCAGAGCGGTGTGTGGGGTTTGTTCACAGGTTGACGGAGACATCAAAGATGATATGTGTAGTTGCTCATGGCTTTTCTAGAGGATCTCCCATGTGGGGCCTTGGAGTGTAGTGAGCTATCTTTGTGGCCCTCTTGCCAGTGACCAACAAAGTTCTGGCTTCACAGGCCTCAAGGACTTTGTATTTTACTTTAAGAAATGCTAGTGTGCCATCATTGGACGTGTCTGGTCACCATGTGGAGATCAGTTGCCAGTGGTGGGGTGGGAGCCGGGAGAGACAGGAGGATGTTGCATTGAGATAGGTACAATGACCAGGCCTGGAGCTGGTGTGCAGCAGAGGTGAGAGATGGGGTTGGTTCTAGTCGCATAGCGACGGTCGACTGAGTTCCTGATGGATCCAATGAAGGGGTTGTCAAGGAGAGAAGAGAAGTCCTTTGTATTTATGTATGAGTTTGTAACACAGGTTTCTAATTTTGAGAAATCTGGAGTTTAAAAAATTGAGGAAGGACTGGGCACAGTGGCTCATGCCTGTAATCCCAGGTCTTTGGGAGGCCAAGGCAGGTGGATCACTTGGGCTCAGGAGTTTGAGACCAGACTGGCCAACATGACAAAACCCTGTCTTTACTGAAAATGGAAAAATTAGCTGGGCACTGTGATGTATGCCTGTCATCCCAGCTACTTGGGAGGCTGAGGTAGGAGAATCACTTGAACCCGGGAGATGAAGGTTGCATTGAGCCAGGATCCCACCACTGCACTCCAGCCTGGGTAACAGAGTGAGACTCCATCTCAAGAATAATCAAAAACTGGGGAAGAATCGGCATACAAAGCCATTAGCTGAGCTGTCTCCTGCCCTCTCTGTGGTTTCAGCTTGTATGATTATGGCTGGGCTTGCTGGCCAAGCCTGTCATTCCAGGTGACACCAAGGCCTTTTTAGGGCTAGAGTGACCTGCAGCCACCCATGGTCAGCAAGGCCAAGCGGTTCCAGGCACAGCTGGAGATGAAACTGGTGATGGGGGCAGCCCTATCATCTTTACAGGGAACCTCACACAGCAGGCAGGCAGCAAGCTGGCCTCTCCGCATCACTCAGCCATCTGCTGAGGGACCAGGCCCAGGTGACAGGTAGGAGATGAAACCCCTTGTGCCCTGTGTCCTCCGTGGCCAGGCTAGGATGTGGGCCAAATGCCTCCTGATGGTCCTCATCACCCCAGCCTCTCGATATCAACATCCCATCTAAGGACAGATGCAAACTCAGTGTGAGCCCCTGGAACCTCCCCCAACCTCCAACTGCCCCCACAAACCTTAAAATAGCAGATTTAGGGCAGTTTTTATTCTCACCCATGATAAGAAACACATGTAACATTTTGACCTAAAATACACAGAGCATTTAAAACACACACACAGGCTGAGCAGGTGCTGGCCCTGTGCCAGAGCCAGAGTGGTAGTGCCTGGGCATGCCGCTTATGTGTTCTGAAGGATTCCAAGGCAAGAACAGGAGCTGGGGCTGGGGGCAATTGGAGCGGTGGCTGTTGACCACCTCATGTGGGTGTTTGGGAGTCATAAAAGCTGGCCCATTTCCACCTGTGTGTTCTGATGACCTTCAGTGTTGCAGAAGCAGAAGCTTCAGAAGGTGAAATTTCTGAACAACCCATGATGTGTAATTAATTCTTTTGTCATCTGTCCTATTTGATTTTGTTTCATTCTACTTTTTTGGGGGGGGAACAGAGTCTCACAGTGTTGTTGGGACTGGATGCAATGGTGCAATCTTGGCTCACCACAGCCTCTGCCTCCTGGGTTCAAGCAGTTCTCCTGCCTCAGCCTCCCAAATAACTGGGATTACAGCTGCCCGCCACCATACTTCATTAATTTTTTTTTTTTTTTTGTATTTCTAGTAGAGACACTGTTTCACTATGTTGGCCAGGCTGGTCTCGAACTCCTGACCTCAGGAAATTTGCCTACCTTGGCCTCCCAAAGTGCTGGGATTACAGGCATGAGCCACTACACCTGGCCTCATTCTACTTTATCCTTGGGCCAAGCACAGTGTCCCATGCCTATAATCCCAGCACTTTGGGAAGCCAAGGAAGGAGGTTTGCTTGAGCCCAGGAGTTTAAGACAGCCTGGGAAACATAATGAGACCCCTGTTTCTACAAAAATATGTGTATATGTATACATATACAAAAATTGGCCAATGTGGTGGCACATGTCTGTAGTTCCAGCTACTTGGGAGGCTGAGGTGGCAGGATCAATTGAGCCTGGGAGGTCAAGGCTGCAGTGAGCCATGATCAGGCCTGTCTGTGGGCTGTTGTGTGGGGCACAGGTGTTGACTCTTCTAGGAGCCCCCAACTCCAAGGCCCCTGGGGTATTCCTGAGTTTCCTCTTTGCCTGGGGCTGGGGGTTTTGGTCCCTGAAGGCTGACCCTTTCACCTGCCTGCTCTCTGTCCCTGCAGCACTGCTGGAAAGGAAGGAGGAGGACAGATGCTGGGTGGCTGCCCTGGGTGCCAAGCTCTTTGTGCCAGGGCTGGAGGGGCTGTGTGCCCTTGGCCTGCTGCAGCAGTGGGGCCAGCTCTGGACCAACTTCCTGAGGATCCAGTACAGCCTCCTGGGTAAGGCACCACATGCCCAGCTGCAGGGCAGTTGGAGGTGGCAAGGCCTGCCCTGCTTCTTGCGGCTGTGGCTCTGCAAGCTACGATATGCTGTCACCAGAGGATTTTCCATTAGTCATTCTGTGGGCTCTGAGTAGGACTTAGCACCTGCTTATTAAAAAAAAGGAGTGTCTGTTGAGGGGAATTCATCCATCTCTTAAGACTTCCCCATGGACAGGTTCTAATGGAGTGACAGGTGAAGCAGAGCACAGGCTAGGGGGGACATGGCTGAGGCCAGGCTGGGCTGGGCCCTTCTCCTCTTGAAGCACTGGAGGAAGGCTGCCTGGCAGAGGAGGGCAGGGGTCCCTTGATCTATCCTCACAGCTCAGGTAAAGCAGCCAGGGCACCAGTGCAGCACCGGCCAGAGGCTGCAGACAGACAGTGGCTTAGATGGCACGTACAGGCTGGAGCTGGGCCACGAGCTCCACCGCACACAGATCCCAGCCTTCAGCCACAAGGTGGGTGCCCAGGCCAGGTGGGATGTCCAGAAGGAGCACCAGAGTCTGGCAAGTGGTGATCTGAGTACCCTGAGTTCATCCCCAAAGAGATGAACTTGGTTCCAATAGCATAGCCATGTAGGAATGGATCCAGGGCTGGCACTTCAGCCTCAGTCTTATGTCTATTCATCCAGGGTTGCTTCAGCCCAGGAGGCAGAGGTTGCAATGAGCCAAGATGGTGCCACTGTACTCCAGCCTGGGCAACAAAGTGAGATCTTATTCCTAAAATAAACAAATAATAAATTTTAAAAAAGGCCAGTCATAATGGCTCACACTTGTAATTCCAGCACTTTGTGAGGTTGAGGCAGGCAGATCACGAGGTCAGGATTCAAGACCAGCCTGGCCAACATGGTGAAACCTAATCTCTACTAAAAATACAAAAATTAGCCAGGTATAGTGGCGGGTGCCTGTAATCCCAGCTTCTCTGGAGGCTGAGGCAGGAGAATCGCTTAAACTGGAGGTGAGCTATGGGAAGAACTGGGATGAGAGCAGCAAGAGGCATCTCCATGTCAGCCAGACTTTCAAGAATGACTCAGGGCCCACCCTGAGCAATCACTTCATGGAGGTAAGCCCGGTCACTGCAGCAGAGCCATGCCCTGTGAGTCCAGCATGGACAGCGGGAGCTAGGGAACCCCTCATGACCTTTGGCCCTGGCTGAAAGGATGCAGGCAGCTGAAACTCAGCCTTGGTGACTCTCTTTTGCATCTCCAGCCACACATCCCCAGAGTTGAGAAACGTTTGTCACAGTGCCAAGGACTGGAAGGAGAGCTTGGGAAACACAGATTTGCAACCATAAAAATGCATTTTGGAAACAGTAGATTGCTTTTCGTTTTTCCCAGAGCAGGGGTTCTTTTGCTGAGTTAGAAATCATGGTATACTCAGCAGATGAGCAGGTGGTGGTTCTTCTATGGCACACATTTAATCTTGTACATTTTTTTTTTCCTTTTCACATCCAGTCCTGCAAATGGTGTTTTCTTTCTTTCTTTTTTTGAGATGGAGTCTCGCTCTGTCACCAGGCTGGAGTGCAGTCGCACGATCTCAGCTCACTGCAACCTCTGCCTCCTGTATTCAAGCAATTCTCCTGCCTCAGCCTCCCAAGTCGCTGGGACTACAGGCATGCACCACAATGTCTGAATCATTTTTGTGTTTTCAGTAGAGATGGGGTTTCATCATTTTGTCAAGAATGGTCTTGATTGCTTGACCTTGTGATGCAGTGGCCTCAGCCTCCCAAAATGCTGGAATTCTAAGTGAGCCACCGCACCTGGCCCAACCTTCTTTTTATTTATTTATTTATTTTAATTTTAATTTTTTTAATTGAATTTTGGGTTTGGGGGTACATGTGAAGAACATGCAAGATTGTTGCATAGGTACACACATGGCAGTGTGATGTAATGCCTTCCTCCCCATCACTTGTATCTGGCTTTTCTCCCCATGCTATCTCTCTCCCATTCTCCACCCACCACTGTCCCTCCCCTATTTACCCCCTACAGACCCCATTGTGTGATGCTCCCCTCCATGTATTCTCATTGTTCAACACCCACCTATGAGTAAGAACATGCAGTGTTTGATTTTCTGTTCTTTTGTCAGTTTGCTGAGAATGACGATTTCCAGGTTCATCCATGTCCCTACAAAAGACATGAACTCATTGTTCTTTATGGCTACATAGTATTCCATGGTGTATATGTGCCACATTTTCCCTGTCCAGTCTATCATCGATGGGCATTTGGGTTGGTTCCAGGTCTTTGCTATTGTAAACAGTGCTGCAATGAACATTCATGTGCATGTGTCCTTACAGTAGAATGATTTATAGTCCTTTGGATAGATACCCAGTAATGGGATTGCTGGGTCAAATGGAGTTTCTATTTCTAGGTCCTGGAGGAATCACCACACGTCTTCCACAATGGTTAAACTAGTTTACACTCCCACCAACAATGTAAAAGTGTTCCTATTTCTCTGCACCCTCTCCAGCATCTGTTGTCTACAGACTTTTTAATAATCTCCATTCTAACTGGTGTGAGATGGTATCTCAATGTGGTTTTGATTTGCATCTCTCTAATGACCAGTGATGATGAGCATTTTTTCATATGTTTGTTAGCCTCATGTATGTCTTCTTTTGTAAAGTGTCTGTTCATATCCTTTGCCCACTTTTGAATAAGCTTGTTTGTTTTTTTCTTGTAATTCTGTTTTAGTTTTTTGTGTATTCTAGATATCAGCCCTTTGTCAGATGGGTAGATTGCAAAATTTTTTTCCCATTCTGTTGGTTGCCAATTAACTCTAATGACTGTTTCTTTTGCGGTGCAGAAGCTGAGTTTGATTAGGTCCCATTTGTCTATTTTGACTTTTGTTGCCAGTTCTTTTGGCGCTTTGGTCATGAAGTCCTGGACTATGCCTATGTCTTGAATGGTTTTGCCTAGATTTTCTTCTAGGGTTTTGATGCTGTTAGGTCTTATGTTTAAGCCTTTAATCCATCTGGAGTTAATTTTAGTGTAAGGTGACAGGAAAAGGTTCAGTTTCTGCTTTCCGCACATAACTAGCCAGTTTTTTTCAACAACATTTATTAAACAGGGACCCCTTTCCCCATTGCTTGTTTTTATCAGGTTTTTCAAAGATCAGATGGTTGTAGGTTTGTGGTGTTGCCTCCGAGGCCTCTGTTCTGTTTCATTGGTCTATGTCTTTGTTTTGGTACCAGCACCATACTGTTTTGATTACTGTAGCCTTGTAGTATAGTTTGAAGTCTGGTCATGTGGTTCTTCCCACTTTGTATTTTTTGCTTAGAACTGACTTGGCTATGTGGGCTCTCTTTTGGTTCCATACAAAGTTTAAGGTGTTTTTTTCCAGTTCTGTGAAGAAGGTCATTGGTAGCTTGATGGGGATAGCATTGCATCTGTAAATTACTTGGGACATTATGGCCATTTTCATGATATTGATTCTTCCTAACCATGAACATAGAACGTTTCTCCATCTGTTTGTGTCCTCTCTTATTTCATTGAGCAGTGGTTTGTAGTTCTCTGTGAAGAGGTCCTTTGCATCCTTTGTTAGTTGTATTCCTAGGTATTTTATTATTTTTGTAGCAATTGTGAATGGCAGGCCATTCTCAATGTGGCTCTCTTTAAGTCTGTTATTGGTGTTTAGAAATGCTTGTGATTTTTGCACCTTGATTTTGTATCCTGAGACCTTGCTGAAGTTGCTTATCAGTTTCAGGAGATTTTGGGCTGAGACGATGGGGTCTTGTAGATATACAATCATTTCATCTGCAAATAGAGACAATTTGACTTTCTTTTTTCCTATTTGAATACCCTTTATTTCTTTTTCTTACCTGATTGCTCTGGCTAGAACTTCCACTACTATATTAAATAGGAGTGGTGAGAGAGGGCATCCTTGTCTAGTGCCAGATTTCAAAGGGAATGCTTCCAGTTTTTGCCCATTCAGTATGATATTGGATGTTGGTTTATCATAAATAGCTTTTATTATTTTGAGATACCTTCCATCAATACCTAGTTTATTGAGGTTTTCAGCATAAAGTCTGTTGAAATTTGTCAAAGGCTTTCTCTGCATCAATTGAGATAATCATGTGGTTTTTGGTTTTGGTTCTGTGTATGTGGTGAATTACATTTATAGACTTGTGTATCTTGAACCAGCCTTGCATCCCCAGGGATGAAGCCTACTTGATCATGGTGGATAAGCTTTTTGATGTGCTGCTGCAATCAGTTTGCCAGTATTTTAGTGAAGATTTTTGCATCTATGTTTATTATGGATATTGGCCTGAAGTTTTCTTTTATTGCTGAGTCTCTGCTGGGTTTTGGTATCAGGATGATGTTGGTCTCCTAAAATGATTTGGGAAGGATTCCCTCTTTTTGGATTGTTTGGAATAGTTTCAAAAGGAGTGGTACCAGCTCCTCTTTATATGTCTGGCAGAATTTGGCTGTGAGTTCATCAGGACCTGGGCTTTTTTTGTGTGGTAGCCTCTTAATTGCTGCCTCAACTTCAGACCTTGTTATTGATCTATTCAGGGTTTTGGCTTCTTCATGGTTTAGACTTGGGAGGAGGCAAGTGTCCAGGAATTTCTTTCTTTCTTCCAGGTTTACTAGTTTATGTGCATAGAATTGTTTGTAATAATCTCTGATGATGCTTGTATTTCTGTGGAATCTGTGGTGATATCCACTTTATCATTTTTTATTGCATCTATTTGGTTATTCTCTCTTTTCTTTTTTATTAATCTGGCTAGCGGTCTATTTTGTTGATCTTTTCAAAAAACCAGCTCCTGGATTTATTGATTTTTTTGAAGGGTTTTTTTGTCTTTATCTCCTTTAGTTTTGTTCTGATCTTAGTTATTTCTTGTCTTCTGCTAGCTTTTGAGTTTTTTTGGTCTTGCTCTTCTAGCTCTTTCCATTTTGATGATAGGGTGTTGATTTTAGATCTTTCCTTGCTTCTCATGTGGGCATTTATTGCTATATATTTTCCTCTAGACACTGCTTTAAAAGTGTCCCAGAGATTCTGGTATGTTGTGTCTTCATTCTCATTGGATTCAAAGGACCACTTTATTTCTGCCTTCATTTCATTGTTTATCCAGTCAACATTGAAGAGCCAGTTGTTCAGTTTCCATGAAGCTGTGTGGTTCTGAGTTAGTTTCAGAATTCTGAGTTCTAACTTGATTGCACTGTGGTCTGAGAGACTGTTTGTTATGATTTATGTTCTTTTGCATTTGCTGAGGAGTGATTTACTTTCTATTATGTGGTCAATTTCAGAGTAATTGTGATGTGGTGCTGAGAAGAATGTATATTCTGTGGCTTTGGGGTGGAGAGTTCTGTAAATGTCTATCAGGTTTGCTTGTTCCAGGTCTGAGTTCAAGTACTGGATATCCCTGTTAATTTTCTCTCTTGTTGATCTGTCTAATATTGACAATGGGGTGTTAAAGTCTCCCACTGTTAATGTGTGGGAGTCTAAGTCTCTTTGTAAGTCATTAAGAACTTGCTTTATGTATCTGGGTGTTCCTTTATTAGGTTTGTATATATTTAGAATCATTAGCTCTTCTTGTTGCATTGATCCTTTTATCATTATATAATGTCCTTTTTTGTCTCTTTTGATCTTTGTTGGTTTAAAGTCTATTTTATCTGAGATGAGAACTGCAACTTCTGCTTTTTTTTTCTCTCCATTTGCTTGGTAAATCTTCCTCCATCCCTTTATTTTGAGCCTTTGTGTATCCTTGCATGTGAGATGGGTTTCCTGGATACAGCACACAGTTGGGTTTTGGCTTTTTATCCAATTTGCCAGTCTGTGTCTTTTAATTGGAACATTTTGCTCATTTCCATTTAGGGTTAGTATTGTTATGTATACATTTGTTTCTGCCATTTTGATGCCAGTTGGCTGTTTTTTCCTTTAGTTGATGCAGTTTCTTCATTGTGTCAATGCTTTTTATGATTTTGTATGTTTTTAAAGTGGCTGGTACTGATTGTTCCTTTCTATGTTTAGTGCCTCTTTCAGAAGCTCTTGTAAAGCAGGCCTGGTAGAGATGAAATCTCTGAGTACTTGCTTGTTTACAAAGGATTTTATTTTTCCTTCACTTATGAAGCTTAGTTTGGCTGACTATGAAATTCTGGGTTGAAAGTTCTTTTCTTTAAGGATGTTGAATATTGGCCTCCACTCTCTTCTGGCTTGTAGGGTTTCTGCTGAGAGATCTGCAGTGAGTCTGGTGGGCTTCCCTTTGTGGGTGACCTGACCTTTCTCTCTGGCTGCCCTTAGCATTTTCTCCTTCTTTCAACCCTGGTGAATCTGATGATTATGTGCATTGGGGTTGCTCTTCTTGAGGAATATCTTTTTGGTGTTCTCTGTATTTCCTGGACTTGAATATTGGCCTGCCTTGCTAGGTTGGGGAAGTTTTCCTGGAGAATATCCTGAAGAGTATTTTCCAGCTTGGATTCATTCTCTCTGTCACATTCAGCTACACCAATTAAATGTAGATTAAGTCTTTTCACAGAGTCCCATATTTCTTGGAGACTTTGTTCATTCCTTTTTACCCTTTTTTCTCTAATCTTGCCTTCTCATTTTAGTTTATTGAGTTGATCTTCAACCTCTGATATCCTTTCTTCTGTTTGGTCAATTCAGCTTTTGAAGTTTGTGTATGCTTTGTGAAGTTCTCATGTTGTTTTCTTTAGCTCCATCAATTTACTTATATTCCTCTGTAAGTTGTTTATTCTCATTAGCATTTTGCCAAATCTTTTTTCAATGTTTTTAGTTTCTTTGCATTGGGTTAGAACATGTTCTTTTAGCTCACAGAAGTTTCTTATTACCCACCTTCTGAATCCTGATTCTGTCATTTCATCATGCTCATTCTTCTCATCCAGCCTTGTTCCCTTGCTGGTGAGGAGTTGTGATCCCTTGCAGGAGGAGAAGTGTTCTGGTTTCAGGTGTTTTCATCCTTTTTGCACTGGTTTCTTCCCATCTTTTTGGACTTATCCACCTGTCATCTTTGTAGTTGTTGACTTTCAGATTTGGTCTCTGAGTGGATGTCCAGTTTGTTGATGATAAAGTTATTTCTTTCTGTTTCTTAGTTTTACTTCTATCAGGCAGGCCCCTCTGCTGTAGGACTGCTGAGGTCCACTCCAGGCCCTGCTTGCCTGGGGATTACCTGCAGCAGCTGCAGAAGAGTTAGGGTTGCTGCCAGTTTCTTCTTCTGCTATCTTTGTCCCTGAAGGATATCCTCCTGATGTCAATCTGAGCTCTCCTTTATGAGGTGACTCTGGATACATGGAGGTCAGGGAGCTACTTGAGGAGACAGTCCATTCTTTATAGAAGCTCAAGTGCTGAGCTGTGAGCTCCATTGTTCATTCAGAGATACTGAGCAGGTACGTTTAAGTCTGCTGCAGCAGAACTCATAACCCCCCCCCTTTTTTCCCCAGGTGCTCTGTCCCAGGGAGTTAGGGCTTTATTTATAAGCTTCTGTTGTGCTTCTGCCTTTTATCAGGGCTGCCCAGCCCAACAAGGAGGCAGCCTAGTCACTGTCTGCCTGCAGAGGCTTTGCTGAGCTGTTGTGGGCTCTGCCCAGCTGCTGTGTGAACTTCCATGCAGTCCTGTTTATACAGGTATAGTTAGAACTGCCTCAGCAATGGTGGCCCACCTTTGTAATGGTGGACTCTTTCTGTAATGGCAGGCTGCCTCAGCAATGGCAGACTACCTCCATAGTGGTGGAGTGCCTTGGTTATGCACACAACACATATACAGACACCTCACACAGCACATAACACTTATAAATCATGCCCACCTCACACACCCCACACACTTAACCCATGTACAGCACACACATCATTCCCACCTCACACACAAAGCCCATACTCATGTCATACCCACCTCACATACACCATACTTGCCACACACAACACACATACCCACCTTACATACCACATATATACCATGCTCACCTCACACACATCACACATTTAACCCATAGACACCACACACAGAACACATATCATAGCCACCTCATATACCACACATGTATCATACCCATTTTATACACATACTCCATACATGCCACACACAACAAACATACCCACCTCACATACCACATATATACCATGCCCACCTCACACATACCACACACTTAACCCATAGATACCACATGCAGCATGCATACCATGCCCACCTCACACACACCATGCCCACCTTACACATGCCATACACATATCATACCCACCTCATACACCACACATGTATCATACCCACTTCACACACATACCCCATACATGCCACACACAACACATAGACATCTCACACACCACATATATACCATGCCTACCTCACATATGCCACACACTTTACCCATAGACACCACACACAGCATGCATAACATGTCCACCTCTCACATACCATACACATATCATACCCACCTCACACACCACACACACTTAACTCATATACACCACAAACATTATACCCCCCCACACCACATCTATACCATGCCCACCACACACTTAACCATATTACAACACACACCACACATATTACACCCACCTCACCCTCACATCCCATACACAGCACATGCATATCATACCTACCTCATACACACCATATACATAACATAACCACCTCACACCACACACTGCTTATACACCATGCCCACCTCACACACCCCACACATTTAATGCATATATACCACACACACATTATTCCCACCTCACACACATATCCCATACATGCCATACACACCACACACTTAGCCCGTATATATTATACATACCACACCCATGTCCTATTCACCTCACACACAGTACACACATATTGTACCCACCTCTCACACACCAGACTTAACCCATATACACTACATACACACCACACACCTACCATATCTCATGCACCCCATGCACTGTATATACACCACACAGACACCACACACATATATCCATCTCACATGCCACACACTGTATATATGCTCTGCCCACCTCACACACCACACACTTAACCCATATATGCCACACAGATCATAGCCGACTCATACACACACCACACATATCATACCCACATCACATATGCCACACACATATCATACCCCCCTCACACAGGCCACACAGGTATTATACCCACCTCACACGCATACCCCATACAGACTACATGCATATTATAACCACTGTGCACACATTCCATATATACCATGCCCACCTTATACACACCATGCACTTAACTCATATACACCAGTCACCACACACACATTATGCCCACTTCACACACCACACACTGCACACCACATATACACCATGCCCACCTCACACACCACACACATTGAGCCCATACACACCACCCTCACCACACACATACCCCATACACACCACATAAATATAACCCTCACACACATCACGTATATACCATGCCCACCTCACACACACCATGCACTTAATCTATATACACCAGACACCACACACGTTAAACTCACATCACAAACGCCACACACACCTCTTATACACCACACACATATTATGTCCATTTCACAAACATAATACATGCATTTCTACACATCATGCACTCTTCACACATACCAAACACCACACACATACACCACACACACCTTATATACACACAACACACATACCATACTCACCACATGATACTATGCATACACCATATACATTTCACACACACCACACACATTTCATATGCAGCACACAAACACTTCCTAAGTACCACATACACAGCACACCACACTCCACATACATATTACCTCACCTGTACCACACCCCACATTCCACACACCATACACAACATATCTACCCACCTCACACACCACACACTATGTATATATCATGCCCAGCTCACACACTTAACACACTTAACCCATATACAGCACACACACACCACACACAAACCATGCCCACCTGACACACACCACACCCATACCCCATACACACCATACACAGCACACATATATGCACCTCACACACCATACACTACATTATACACTATGCCCAGCTCACACACTCCACACACTTAACCCATATGCAGCACACACACACCACACATACCATGCCCACCTCACACACACCAGGAGGAGGACAACTCTGTGCAGGCCCTTAGGCCCCAGAAGGAGTGTTAAAATTGGTGCTGTTTTAGCTTTGCTGCCCATGGACAGTTTAGGTGTTAACAGCTCAGTGGAAGGTAAGTGTGACAGCCTTTCAGATCAGCCTGGAAGAGAAATGAGTGTTGGAATATGAGAAAGGGTGGATATGAAAGATATTCCTGTTGACTGTGTTAAGTTTCAGATGCTGGCTAGACTTTGAAGTAGAAACATGAAGAACATTGAAGATGTGAATCTGGGGTTCAGGGTATAGGGCAGGACTCAAGATCCTCCTTGGAGGTTGCACATCTTATCTTGAAAGAATTCCATTGTGTTTTTCACAGTAGTAATGTCATTTGATAGAATAAAGAGCCAGTGATATTTTGAGTAGAATGATGAGAAAAATTTTAATCAAACATTTTTTTAAAACATTGCAAATAAAAATAAGAGTAAAATATAGGTGATTTTCAGTCAGCATCAGTGACCTGTCTGTATCTGACCTGAATCCCAGCTGATATAGCCAGTAGACAGTAGAAAATTCAGAATTTGATTTGCATGTTTTAAAGCTATTGAAAAGAATTAGACATTTTAATTTCTCCCCCCACCCCCATAAGGAACCTTGTGAGCCTTACCTTTTTTTTTTTTTTTTTTCTCAGCAGGAAACTACTCAGAACTGGGAGGCTTCTGAACAAACTGTATATAGTGTAGCTGCCAGCTTCTGCTTTCTCCAGGCAGAGCGCTGGCCCTCAGTGCCTCCTTCTGCTTCCCCTTGTTCAGACCACTGAGGACTGCTGCTGTCCTGTCTGACTCCTCCTGTTTTTTTTTTTTTTAAGAAGGAAAGGAAAAGAGAGGAGGAAAAAGAGGGAGAGAGAACAGGAATATTGCTTTATTCTATGAATGGGTATTAATAATGGCCGATCATTATTTTGTGTATTTAAAGTGGAGAATGTATATTTTATGTATCTAAAGTGGAGAGCTCTACAAGTACTTATTAAGTTTACTTGTTCCAGATCTGAGTTCAAATTCTGGATATCCTTATTAATTTTCTGTCTCATTGAGTCTAAATCTCTTAATGGGTCTTATGTATCTCGGTGTTAGGATGCATTGATCCTTATACCACTCTATCTTTGTTGCTTTGAAATCTGTTTTATCAAATGCATGAATTGCAACTCCTTTTTGTTTATTTATTTATTTTTGTTCTCCATTTGGTTGGTAAATCTTTCTCCAACCCTTTGTTTTTAGTCTTTGTGTATCTTTGGATATAAAATGGGTCTGGATGTAGTATACCGTTAGGTTTTGGCTGTATCTTTTGATTGGGGGATTTAGTCAATTTAAATTTAAGATTACTGCCATTTGATGTTAACTGGCTATTTTATTCATTCATTGATGTAAATTCTTCTTTATGTTAATGCTCTTTACTTTTTGGTATATTTTTAGAAAGGCTAATACTGGTTGTTCCTTTCTGTGTGTAATGCTTCTTTCAGAAGTTTTTGTAAAGCAGGCCTGGTGGTAATAAAATCTCTGAGTACTTGCTTGTTCATAACAGATTTTATTTTTCCTTCAACTGTGAAGCTTAGTTTGGCAGGATATGAAATTATGGGCTGAAAGTTCTGTTCTTTAAGGATGTTAAATATTGGCCCCCACTCTCTTCTGGCTTGTAGGGTTTCTCTGAGAGATCTGCTGTAAGTCTGATAGGCTTCCCTTTGTGGGTAACCTGACCTTTCTCTCTGGCTGCCCTTAGTATTTTCTCCTTCTTTTCAACCCTGGTGAATCTAAAGATTATGTGCCTTGGGGTTGCTCTTCTTAAGGAATATCTTTGTGGTGGTCTCTGTATTACCTGAGGTTGAATAGTGTCCTGCTTTGCTAGATTGGGAAAATTCTCCTGGATAATATCCTGAAGAGTATTTTCCAGCTGGGATTCATTCTCTCCATCAAATTCAGGTACACCTATCAAACATAGATTAGGTCTTTTCACATAGTCCCATAATTCTTGGAGACTTGCTCATTCCTTTTTATCCTTTTTGCTCTATTCTTGTCTTCTCATTCCATTTCATTAATTTGGTTTTTGACCTCTGATATCCTTTCTTCTGCTTGATCAATTCGGCTATTCAAACTTGTGCATATTTCACTAAGTTCTCGTGTTGTATTTTTCAACTCCATTAGTTCATTTATATTCCTCTCTATATTGTCCATTCTTTTTAACATTTCATCAAACCTTTTTTCAAAGTTTTTAGTTTCTTTACTTTGGGTTAGAACAAGTTCTTTCAATTTTTTATCATCCACCTTCTGAAGCCTACTTCAGATAATGGAACACAGTCCTCTTCCATTAGGGCTTGTTTCATTGCTGATGAGGAATTGCTATCCCCTGTAGAGGAAGAGGGGTTCTGACTTTCGGTATTCTCGGCCTTTTTATGCTGTTTTTTTTCCCTTTATTGTGATTTCATCCATCTGTTGTCTTTACAATTAGCATCTTTCTGATTAGGTTCCTGAGAGGATGTCCAATTTATTGATCCCCAGTGCTGGAATCTGAGCAACCCACTGCGCCAGCCAAAACAGCAGTGATAAGACTGATGGTGCTCTTCTGCCTGGGAATCTCCGGTCTGGCTTCTTTCTTGAGTCCGCAACAAGTGACTCTGCCTTCCCAGAGCTCCAAACACCAGTCAGTAGGGAAACCAGTCCCATTTACTGTGCATGAAGAGCTGCCACACCGAGGCGACGACAAAACCGCTGCACCGGCCATAGAAGTCGCACTGGCGACCCGCGGGGCTCCTCCACTGGAAATCTTCTAGTCAGTGGGTGATGAAAATTCCTCTGAAAGTATGGCATCCTCATGTTTTCTGAGCTTTCACTGGGAGCTACAATCCCGAGCTGTTAGCGATCAGCCATCTTGGATCAGTCATCGACGACTCCTGTTTTGATGAGCAATATAGGGAGACTGAGGGATTGATGTTATTTGGCTCCATATTTTAAAAAGATACTTGGTAATTACATAAAGTTACATCTAGTTTAAGCAGTACCACTTACAACTTTAAGTCGTTGTACAGAAATTGATTCTTTATTATTTAGAAAACAGACTTTAAAGTTAATAATACTGAGATAATTCATGTTTCTTTCCTTTTGCTTTCCCTGTCCTTTAGTTCTTTATTTTTAGAGCTTTTGTAATGGCACATCTTCCCTTTCATGGGGAGTTGATTTTAAAAATTAGATTTGCAAGAGCTTATCCTTTTAGAGGATGATGTAAACCACTTGTACTTGAACTTAAAGAAAATATTTTTTAAGTTCTTTGTGTCCCTTTTCAGATCACATCTCAGAGAGGAGAGACTTCTGCAATATTGTGTTAACCATTTCCTTTCTTCAAGTGTTATCCACAAATGTATGTATGTATGTGGTAATAATGAAATCTGCCATCTTAACCATCTTTAAGTGGGTAGTTCAGTAGTGATGAGTGTATTCACAACACTGAGTACTACATCTCCATTTTTTCATTTTACAGAACTGAATCTATATATTAATTAATCAACTCTCTATTTCCTCCAGGCCCAGCCACTGGCCTTTTGTTTCTATGAATTTGACTATTCTAGATACTTCATATAAGTGGAAAGTTACAGCATTTGTCTTTTTGTGAGTGACATATCTGAGTTAGCATGTTTTCAGGGTTCATCCATGTTGTCACATATATGTTATATGACTCATAAGAGCCAGAATTTATTTTCTTTTGAAAACCTGGATAATGTTCCATTTATAAATTTCTTAATCTTCATGTCACTGATTTTATAACATTCATACTTGCAATGTTTTTATAACTAGTTTCAGAAATTCTTCTGTATCCTGAGATCATAAAGATAGCCTCATATATATATATATATTTATTTATTTAATATTTTTTTATTGCATTTTAGGTTTTGGGGTACAGATGCAGAACATGCAAGATAATTGTATAGGTACACACATGGCAGTGTGTTTTGCTGCCTTCCTCCCCTTCACCCACATTTGGCATTTCTCCCCAGGCTATTCCTCCCCAGATCCCCCCCACACTGTCCCTCCCCTATTCCCCCCAATAGACCCCAGTGTGTAGTACTCCCTTCCCTGTGTCCATGTGTTCTTATTGTTTATCACCCGCCTATGAGTGAGAATATGTGGTATTTCATTTTCTGTTCTTGTGTCAGTTTGCTGAGAATGATGTTCTCCAGATTCATCCATATTTTTAAGAAATATTTTTTCTTTGTTTTAAAACAAGATTAAATTTACAGGAAGGTTACCAGTAAAATTCAGATAACATTTGCTTTTCCCTCAACCATTTGATCATAAGTTGCTGACTTGATGACCGATTGTTATCAAATATTTTAGTGGCATTTCCTAAGAAAAGGACATTCTTCTGTGTAATATCAAAATGACCATCAAAATTAGAAAATTAATACATTTCTATTATCACATCTTCAACTTCATTCAAGTTTTACTGGTTATCTCATCAAATTCAGTTTAACAACAGGATCAAGTTTAGAATTACAGGTTGCATTTAGTTCTAATGTCTCTTTACATCTAAACCACTCCCTTTATTGAATTGAGATGTATTCATTCCTCTTCTATTTTCTGAGAGAAATTGTATAAAACCAGTGTTAATTCTCTTTTACAATTTTGATAGAATTCTTCAGTAAAACTATCTGGGATGAGTTTTTTGTTTTGTTTTGTTTTGTTTGTTTGTTTGTTTCGGTTTTTGTTTTTTTGCTTTTTGGGATGGAGTTTTGCTCTTGTTGCCCAGGCCAGAGTGCAATGGCATGAAATTGGCTCATTGCAGCCTCCACCTCCTGCATTCAAGGATTCTCCTGCCTCAGTCTCCTGAGTAGCTGAGATTACAGGTACCGCCACCAGGCCTAGCTAATATTTTGTATTTTGAGTAGAGATTAGTTTCATCATGGTTGCCAGAGTGGTCTTGAACTCCTGACCTCAGATGATCCACCTGCCTCAGCCTCTCAAAGTGCTGGAATTACAGGTGTGAGCCACCACACATCACTGGCCTAGAGATGTGTATGAGATTTTAAATTACAAAGTCAGTTTTCTTAACAGTTACAGGTCTATTTAAATTCATATTGGATGAGTTGGAGTAGTTTGTGTTTATTCTGAAATTGGTGCATTTCATCTAAGAAATTCCTTTTTAGCTAATCTATGTGCAGTTTTATTTTTGCTTACCTTACATAGACATATTTTCAGTAAAAAGACAATCTATTACAAATATCTATAAAAAGGATAATTTACATCTGTATCATATAATGTTATATCTGTCTCATATACTTTGGATTGAGCTCTAGATGTAGCCAAGATCTCAGGGGCAGGCTATATTCAGCACTGATGGGAGACTCAGTGACCTGTAAAGTCTGTGTCTCTACGCACTTCAGAGTTTGCTCTGCATGAGTCTCTGACTGTGAAAATAGCTATACTGTGGCTATATTGTGCTGACACCTCATTCTGTTTCAATTTTTTTCCATGACTTATTCAAAATAGTGTGATACAGTGCAAAAAAGATTTGCTATGGTGCCTGATCTCAGGTTGCTTAGAGTCTCTGTAGGGGTTGCTGAGAAGTAATTAGGAAATTGGAAATCAGTGTGGTCAATGTTCTGATGAGGAGGCAACAGGTCCTCATGAGAACACAAAGAAGAGGTATCTGTTTTATTCTCTGCATCTCTGGTACCTAGTACAGTACCTTGCACATAGTAGGTTCTCACTAAGTCTTTGTTGAATGAATGAATGAACTCAGAACTGGGTAATCACAGAGTTGCTTTTGGAGAGGACTTGTGTCTGAGCCAAGTTAGTGATATCTATGGGTAGTAGATGAGTGGAGGGAATTCTGTCATGTAGATGCAGTAATATGCAGTGTTGTAGAACAACAGAAAGCTTAGCAATCAGAATAGTTGTCTAAAGCTGTCTATTTGCAAGTGGGGATTGGTTTCCAAAAGTGATTGCAGACTGAAGGCTAAGAAGAAATAACTCTTACCAAAGTATGTATTGGACAAGGTTAGCTAAGAACCAGAACTGATTTTTATGAATTAGCATTTTTTGTTCTGGCTGTTATCTTTACCATTACTAGATTTAGTTTCTAACATCTTAAAAATAATGCTCTACAAATGAATAAGAAGTATTTTTTTTGTGAAGCATGGTACAGTTTTCTCTGGCTCTTACCTGCTAGTCTTATTCATGCTATCTTTGCTTTAAAATAATACTTTTCTATGCTCTAAATATATCTGTGATAAATCATTAGTTTACCACTAATTATGGTGGGTCATACTGTTGTGTTCTCATATGCCAGGTGCTGTATTGAGACACTGCCATGGGTTATTTCATTTAATGTGGACAGTGGCCTATCTGTAAGAAAACCAAACCTAGGGCTCCCATTTTACAGAAGTGGTAACTAAGGTTTGGAGAAGTTAAATTGTGTGTACCCAAGGTCACTTAGGTAAGCCTGGGACTCACATTTGAATTGAAGTCTGTCTGACTTCATTTAACCACTGAGTTGTGTGCTCTTTCCAATGTTTCATATGTCTTCTTATGGCCCAGGCTTTATTTTTACTTGTGTGTATATCCTTGGAAAATTTATCAGTTAAGTAGGGAAAGAGTTTGTAGTAAATTAACATATTAAGACTCTCCTAAAAGCGAATTACAGAAACCCACTTGAAACTAGCCAGCATGGCTGGACACAGATGCTCCAACAGTGATTGCTGTGCTCTTCCTGTCTCCTCCTCTCTCACCTTCCTCTTTTCCCCTCCCTCTTTATCCCACTGCCCCACTCCCTCCCTCATTCTGCTTTTCTTAGAGTGTTGGCCCATTCTCTCTTGTCACGAAAGCAGCCCCAGTTGAACCCAGCTCCACCTGTGATTCTGGGAAGAGAAAGCATCCCCTCTGGGAGCTCTGGCAGAAATGCTCTGGGGAATAATCTTGGTCATGGGGACTGGGGGCTGTGAGAGGACTACGTGAACTATATGGAATGTAACTGTTGAGGTGACAACATATCCATACTTCATCTTGATAAGACATGTCATTTGATGGTTGAAAGCTATAATTATTTAAAGATAATGCACAATATATTTTAATACCTTTATCAAGATATAGTTCACATACCATAAGACTCACCCATTTAAAGTGTACAGTTCAATGGCTTTAATGTATTCACAGTTGTACAGCTATCACCACTGTCTAATCTGTAACATTTTCATCACAAAAAGAAACTTTGTACCCATTCAGTCACTCCCTATTTTTTCCATATCTCTCAGCCTTAAGCAGCCACTCATCTACTTTCTGTCTGTATAGATTTGCCTATTCTGGACACTTTATGTAGGTGCAGTCAGATGACTTGCGGTCTTTGTGTCTGATTTCCTTCATTAGCATGTTTTCAAGATTTATCTATCTTTGCATATCATCATGCATTTTTTATTCATTGCTCATTATATGGATATATACCACATTTTATTTGTCTGTTGGGCATTTGGGTTGTTTTCACGTTTTTTGCAATTAAGAAAAATGCTGCTGCAAACACTTGCATAGAAGCTTTTGTGTAGATCTGTTTTTAGTTCTTTTGTGTGCATACCTAGAAGTGGAATTGCTGGCTTATATGATAACTATACCTAACATTTTGAGGAACTGTTTTCCAAAGTGATTGTATCATTTTATGTTCTCAACAGCAATGTGTGAGGGTTTCAATTTCTTTACATTCTTGTCAACATTTACTATCTTTTTGATTATAGGCATCTTGGTGGGTGTGAAGTGGTATAACGCATATTTTAGAAAAGGCTGTTAAATAATGTCCTGTTTACTTGTCTTCTTACCTTGTATTGGAGCTTTCCCAGTGGGTTCTGAACCTGCTCCACCTCAGTCCAGCCAGCCAGGTAGGCAGGCCATGTTGGCCAAAGGATCAGAAGTACGTTTATTTTTCTTTTTCTTGATAAATTTTATTATTTACAAATCTAGACAGGGATTATTCTTATTTTCATACTAAGAAACAGGTTATAAATGCCAGAGGTTACTTGGTTGAAGTTGGAACTGTGATTTGTATTTAGGATGTATTAGGTGGTAGAGAGCTGCTTGCTTCCAATCTGCAGTGTCAGCCTACTTTGACATGATAGGTGGCATTCAGATGACACACATTCCTACTCGTGTTTACTGTGTTTTTGTGTCAGTAGTTCCCAGCAAACTAGTTATATTTCTGCTGCTTTTTTCTTAAAAATGTGAGGGCAAGGGTAATGTTTTAGGAATAATGTTGATTATTCATGAAGGATTGTTCATGAACTTAACTAATTTAATTTTCATTAGTACAAATTACTTGAAGCACACCAAAACTGAGCTGCTTTTCTAGGATTCACAATTGTTGCTTCTGATGACTTTATTATGGCAGCGTTGGTTATCAGCCCTGTAGTGCTATTTAACATTCCCCTTGGCATCAGTATAAAATTTGATACTCTGGCAGTTTGTATTCAAAGATGCACAGACAGACGGTCTTCCATCAGTGGCTTTCTCCCTAGCCCTAGAGCCATTTGTGTATCCAGACTCCATAATGAGTCTTGCCTCTTCAGCACAACATCAGAAAATCTATGTTGATCATACCTTATGTGACAATCTATGTTGATCTCTTGCCACCCATTTGCCACACATCACTGTATAACTTATAACTTGAAAGTCAAGAACTTGTGATTTAGAATTGCTGTTCAGATCATGCTTAATATTTTAATGGCATCAAGCAATAGCAAGAAGAGATTACACATATTGGCTGTGCACTCTAAATTTGGAAGTAATATGGTGCTCTCCATAAGCTAAAACAGGAGCTAGCAGGTATTTAACAACATCTATTTTTTTAAGCTGATAATGTGCCAGGAATAGGTGCTGGGGGAGTCAATGAACAAACTGGATAAATATCTCTGTCCTTATAAAATGTACATCTTAGTGATGAATGATTTGCTGTGAGATCACTTATAAGTGTAACAATCAAGTAAAAAAATCTATTGTGATCTTTTTGGTAGCAGTGTCTGAAAGCTTTGAAAGTCTAAAAAAGAAAATAAAGGAATTAAAAATGTTTAAATTGGTGCATTTAGATAGTATATTATGTGACTATTTGCTAAGTATCCCAAAGGCAAGATATTAGAGATCCCAATTTAATCATTAAAAGTAAATACTTTTTATATTGATCTGATCCTTATTGAAAAGTGTACTATTTTAGTGATGGGCAGTGCAATCTCAAAATCAACAACATTTCTGTACATTGATAAGCTGATAGTATCTAATAGAAATCTCATGATAACTAGGCAGGCCAGCAGTCAAATTTTTCAGTTCTTTAGAAGCATAATTTAAAGACTTGTAAAATTAATAGGGCAGTAGAAATTGAAATTTAAACATCAGACAGGTAATGTGCTGATATAAAAAGGTTTGAGGAAGGAGATTTGGAATATTTTAAAATGAATAGGACAGTTGAAATTGACCTTTATTTTTAAACATCAGACTGGTAATGTCCTGTTGTTGTAAAAAAGGTTCACACTCAGGTTTGAGTGTAGAAGCCCAATCATCACACTTAGGAATTACAAAAGAATCAAAATAGACTTAAAAAAAATACACATGGGTACCTCTTGCCCAGTAGTACCAGACACCCAGAAATGAATACTTTCAAATGAAATAAGAAAGGATCACAGTTCTTACTTGGGCTAATGCTTCTGATATGTATAGCAGGAATGAATGAATGAATGAATTTTATTAGCATATATATTAAGTAAAGAACTTTACAAGATAATTTTAGATAGTGATAAGTACCGTAAAGTCAGTAAAATGGGCTCTATGATACATGAACTAAATATTCACTTGAATACCTAATAAATTTCTAAACTTATTGTGGCCAAAGGGCTCCTGATTCCCCTCACCACCAGCTCCTCACCAGGGGTTCTTATGTAGATTGTGAGGTCTGGGAAGCTTCTGAAGATATTATTTGAGTTGAGATATGAATGGTAAGGTATCTGTGTGTGTTCCAGGTATGGAGGTGGGGAGGCTTTGCGGTAGAAATGAGTTTAGTGTGTTGGAGACAGTCAGTATGAAATGTTGGAATATAGCCAGAGAAGAAATAGTGGTAGATGAGGCTAGAGAAATGGAAAGGGCCTTGATCTTTTAGGGCAGAATAAGGAGTTAGGATTTCACTTGACTGATGGCAGCAAGTCTGTAGAGTGTTCTAGGTCTGGGGATTGATGGCCTCATGACTGTGGCTACTCTGTAGTGACTGACTGGTAGATGCAGAAGAGGAAATGGGGACCTTTCAGAGCTGTTGTCTTGTTAAGAAGCCATAGTAGCTGTGTAGATGGATCCTGGGCCAGCTTTGGTGATACACTTCATAGACAGAGCTAAGAACTTAAGTGTGGATTCTATGTGGACAGCAGGAGATGAGTAGTAAAGAGTTAATTTCTAGGCTTTAGTTGAGCAACTGAATATGAGATGGTTCAATTACTGAGATGGGGAAAATTGGAGGAGAGGTTGGTGGTGAGGGGAATCAGAAGATACCTTTTGGCCAAAATTGGTTTTAGATACTTATGAGATAGTGAAGTGAGGTGGTTTAGTGGGCAGTCAAATAAATGTCTGTAGTTCAATGAGAGGTCAAGATTAAAATGACAAAGGTAGGTGTTGGCAACGTACAGCTGACTTCAAAGCCGTGAGACTGATGAACTTCCTATAAGGGGAGGGGCTAAGTTTACTTCCTTAAATTGAGAAAGTTGGACAGGATGCTGTTTAAGGTCCTGTCTTTTCCAAAAAGTTAAATGTTTATTGAATTTCGGAGTCTCTCTAAGAAACAACGTGATGGAAATTTTTTTGTAACATGCTTTAGCTCCTTTTAAATCATGAAAAGGATGAATGGGAAGAAATACAGACATTTAAGAAACATCTGTATTTATTCTGAAATTGCTTGTCCACAAAGCATGATATGGAACTGTGATCAAATATCCTTCTGAAAGTGAAAATAATCTCCTTCATTTTGTAAGGTTTCAGTTAAACATGAATGGTGGTTAATGTGAACTTATTTTTATCAAAAAATTTTAAATGGCTTTATTGAGGAGTCAAGTGAAACCCAAGCTGTACATATTAGAAGTGTAAAGTTAGATGTTTTCACATAGGTATTCACCCATAGAGCTGTCACCACTAGAGATAATAGATGCACTTGCCATCCCAACAGTCTCCTGTACCCTTCAGTACTGTCTCCCTCCTGCCTCTGATCCACAGGCAACCACTGATAAGCTTCTTGTAACTGTAGATTAGTTTTCATTTTCTAATTTATATATTATATAAACAGAATCATACAGTAGGAACTCTTCTTTTCTGGCTTTTTTTATTCAATGTGATTATTTTGAGATTCATCCATGCTGTTTTTTGTGTCAATAGTTCATTTCCTTTTATTTGCTAAGTAATATTCTATTGTATGGATATACCAGATTCATTTTTCAGTCATAATGAAGTTACACTACCTTATTTTTACCTTCAGGTCTCCTGATTTGCTGGTATTATTTGTAACCCCCAAAATTTGAGACAGGTCTCAGTTAATTTAGAAAGTTTATTTTGCCAAGTTTGAGGATGCATGCTCCTGAGACATCCTCAGGAAGTCCTGATGACATGTGCCCAGGGTGGTTGGGACACAGCTTAGTTTTACACATTTTAGGGAGATGTGAGACATTAGTCAACATATGTAAGAAGTACAATGCTTGTGTCAGCAAAGGCAGGACAACTTGAAGCAAAGCAGGAAGAAGACTTGAAGCTGGGAAGGAGCTTCTAGGTCACAGATAGGTGAGAGAGAGGAATGCTTGCGTTCCTTGTGTTTTTGATTAGCCTTTCCAAAGGAGGCAATCAAGTATGCATCTATCTCAATGACAGGCAGATTGTCCCTAAGCAGTTCCCAGATCAACTTTTCCCTTTAGCTTAGTGATTTAGGGGCCCCAAGATTGATTTTCCTTTGACAAACCTCAGACACTGAAAATGTGAGTACATATACACAAAAAGACACACTCCAAACTCTCTTCATAGAAGGCTTCCTTGTTCTTGTATTTATCCCCCTTCATCCTGTTCAGGGATGAGCTTCCTGGCTTTAGGAGGTTGCCTGAAATAAAACTAAAGCTTCATAGTTTAACCTTTAGTTGTGTTTCATAGTTTAGCAGTTATGGATTCAGTTAATCTAGTACCTCTGATTTCACAAGAGAGTATAGTAAATTTTTTCTCAGTTAATAGAAATTTGGTATAGTTGGTTAAGACAGAGATCAAAATGAGACACTCATTCATGTGGTAAGTAGATGCTTACCTTTAATCTCTGTGGTGTCTTGATAAAATCACTTGCTTTCTGCTTCTGTTTCTCTGCATTTGGAAAAGTTATCTGCTTTTTGATTCCTGTGGATGATCTGAGAACACACTTGGGGATTTGTGAGTTAATTACACTCTGGCTGTTCTTAACATCATGAGTTTACCATGGAGTTTAAAGATGTCTGGGCTCTCTGTGCTGTTATCTGGGGTTGCCTGAGGAGGAAGAGAGGCTGTTGTGTTTGATGGCTATAGGCCTGTGCTGGCAGAACAGGACTTCTCACTGGCTAAGCTGAGTGTGTTTGGTTTATGTGGGATTAGAATGTGCCATTGGCTGTACAATTCAGGGGACAAGTAATAGTCCTGAGAGTGTAATGTCAAATAAATCTCTCTACTTGGTGTTCTCATGATGCTTGCTCTCTATGTAGTGTAAGACTTAGCAATCTGTCATTTGTATTCTTCATTTAATTGTCCTTTTACTGAGCTGTAAGTTTTGTGGGTGCAGGGACAACCATGTTTGTGTTCATCCATTGTACTTACACAGGAAGTACTTACTGAGTGTTGAATAAGATGACTTTATGCTTCTTGTGTTTATTTTACATTTGTAGTTAGAGTTTCTAATTGTAGCAATTAATAGAGGAAAGGTGGAAGGTAAATATGAACTGTTTTATTAGTCTGCTCTCCTTGACTTTAAGCAAAGTGTTGAGGCATGATTATCCCCATCCCCCATTTTTTCTTCCAGTGAATGAAAAGCACATATGGAGCCAGGTCTTCCACAGGGATTGGTAGGAATGCATAGATGAATAAAGTTGTTCTCAAGCCTTAAGAAGCTCACAATCTAAAGGGAAAGTCAACCTTATAGGCCAGTGACAATGGAATATAAGCACTTAAAGAAATTATTTGAAAAATTTTGGGAAGCCAGAAAGTATGAGTGAAGGTTCTTGTTTCTAGCTTGAGGACCTGGGTGGAAGTGACAGCATTAAGTTAAATAGCAGATCTAGGAGGAAAAGAAGCAGATTTGGTAGGATGATGAGACAGGATAGCATGCAAGTACAGTAAAGAATTCAGTTTTGGATGTTTTTATTTAGAATTTTCTGCAGGATGTTATGTTTTCTAGGCAATTTGTGGATTTTTACACTGTTTTATAAAAAGCTCTTTCCCCAGTTGGTAGCTTTGAATTCTTCTTCAGTATTTATGGGAGGTCATATTCTTCAATTAGATGTTCTGCATTACTTTACCAAAGATGACTCTACCGGTAGTGAAGTCAACAAGGAAAAAAATCTGCTCTGGGTATCTAAAAGATCACTTCATCTTAGTACTTATGGGACTGCTGGATTCTTGGTGATGGCTGTAGAGCATTCACTCCATCAACTGAATGTAACATGCTTAGTAGTCCCCACCACTTTTGCTATTATATCAGTGCTGAGTACATAATACATACACATAAATACATCATCTCCCACATTTCCAAATTGTTCTCCATTAACATTTTATCGGTATATACTTCCAACAAAGTTTTAGTGTGTCTGTTTCCTTATACACTCTACAGTACAGAGTGCTACTACAGTTTATCCAATTGGTGAAAATGTTATTTTATTCTTATTTTTAACTTAGATTTCTCTTACAGAGTTTGGGCATCTTTTCATGTGAATGAGTCATTTGTAATTCTTTTTCTGACAGCTCATTGTTCCTATATGCTACCTATTTTTCTACTATGTGGTTACTGTTTTATTATTGATGTGTAGGAGCTTTAGATATATTAAGGACATTAGCTCTTTGCCGTATGACTTACACTGTTGCTTTTAAGTTTGTCCTTTGACTTTGCTTACCATGTTTTGCCATGAGGAAATTTTTTATATTTATGTAATGGAAGTATATCTAATTTTAAAAATTGCTTTCAAATTTTGTGTTACACTCAAAACATTTCAGATACTATGTTTATAATATTCTGAATACCCATTATGTGTTTGGATCTATCTTGGGAATTCCAGTTACATTTTATTAATCTGTTTATCTGCTCATTATTCTAGCTTTAAAAAAAAAATTGTTCTAGTCTCTGAAAGGGCAATCACTCTACCCTCATTACAAATTTCTTGGCTATCTCATATGTTTATAGTTCTCTATTAATTTTTAAAATAATTTTGTTTTGAAAAAGCCTATTGACATGTTTATTGCATAAACTTAATGATTAAAATAAGGAGAAATGAACATCTTTATAATTCTAAGTCTTCCTATCCAAGAATGATGTGATTTTCCATTTATTCAAGTGAAGCTCTTTGAGAGGAGTCTCTGCTTTGGACAGTTATGTAAATCTCTGTTTTAATTACAGCCATTAAATATTTTTTGAGCCCATTTTTTATAGTACCTAGTGTTACTGTAACTAATACATAAGATTTAACAAAAAACTAAAAAGCCAGTATTTGTGTAACCACCCTGGGCATAAGTAGAATAATACCAGCCCACAAAAGTTCTCTGTCACTATTGTAACCTGTTCTCTCCTTTCATAGGCAATATTCTAGTGACTTCAATGGTGATCACTTTCATGTTCTATAATTTTATCAATGTTGTAGGTATTCCTAAACAAATGGTTTATTATTTGCTTTATAAAACTTCTGTGAAATAGATTTATATGATATAATGTATTCTTCTGAATTGATTAAAGAGATGTATGGTTTCTTCTGCACAACATTATGTGTTGAATTCAGTTCATATTTTTGTAAGAAGTTATAGTTCTTGGGCTGGGTGCGATGGCTCAAGCCTGCAATCCCAGCACTTTGGGAGGCCGAGGCAGGTGGACCACGAGGTCAAGAGATCGAGACCATCCTGGTCAACAAGGTGAAACCCCATCTCTACTGAAAATACAAAAAATTAGCTGGGCATAGTGGCACGTGCCTGTAATCCCAGCTACTCAGGAGGCTGAAGCGGGAGAACTGCCTGAACCCAGGAGGTGGAGGTTGCAGTGAGCTGAGATCGTGCCATTGCACTCCAGCCTGGGTAACAAGAGCGAGACTCCATCTCAAAAAAAAAAAAAAAAAAAAAAAAAAAAAAAAGAAGTTATAGTTCTTTCACTTTCATTTTTCTGTGTATTTTCTCATTGTGTGGATATACCACTATCTATTTAGCCATTTTGCTGTTATTTTTTTTTTCTCATTTGGCTATAATGAAAAACATTGTGTTGAATATTCCTGTACATGTATCTCATACCCCATGTTAGACATGTGAGTATTGGAGTGGTTGGTCATGGATAGGACTATTTTCAATCCTATAAGAAAATACTGAGGTTTTCTCTAAAGTAGTGTTTAGCCATGTGTGAGAAATCTCATTGCTCTACATCATAATCTGTCTTGGTATTGTGAGACTTAAAAATCTTGGCAAGCTGGCAGGTGTGTAATAGTGTCTTATTTCTGTTTAATTTGTATTTTAAAGATTATAAAAGCGGTTCTTTCCTTTGCCTTTGGGCCCTTTCCTCTCTAGTTCACTTTGAGTTTGGTTTGTGGCCAAGAACTTTGTTGATGAGGACACTTGTTTCTAAACATAGCTACACAGAGTTTTGCCTGGGAAATTTACAAAGAATCCCAACTCCCATTTCAAACTTGGAGAATAAAAAGTTTTTGAGCTAGTATCCAAGAATCTATTTCTAACTAGGGGTTTGAGTGATTATTACACAGCTAGACTTAGATAGACCCCAGCACAAGGCCCTTGAAACTGAAAGTTTTTCTGTCTACTATTTTTTCCAAGCACTTAAAACACACCTATATTTGTAATAGTCACATACAAGTGCTAATGGCCCCATATGGCTAGCGGCTATTCTATTGGACAGTGCAGATCTGTTTAGAAAATTGCTTAATGATCAGAATGTATAGTATCTATGCATTTTAAACTTTGATATGCAATTTGATCTTTGGCATCAGGTTCATGCCTCCCCATTCTCTTCCCATCAAAGCAGGGCCTCACAAAGACTTAACCTTTCATCATTCATCTTTGGAGGGAGTAGTTAAAAGTGTAAGTATGTTATCCAAAATCTATTTATATTATTAAATGATAACATTAGAAAGTATTTTGTATTCCATCAGTAGAGATGTGGATATAACAATGGATTTTTTTTCTTGGCTGCTTTTATTGATTTGTTGAAGACTAATCACTTTGAGCTATCTTGAAACTTAAAGCTTTTTTAGTTTAAATTACATTAATTTTTGGCTTCTTGTAGAATGCTTAATTCTGATGTAGAGGTAATTTTTTTTTTTTTAATTTTTATTGCATTATAGGTTTTGGGGTACATGTGCAGAACGTGCAAGATAGTTGCATAGGTACACACATGGCAGTGTGTTTTGCTGCCTTCCTCCCCCTCACCCACACTTGGTATTCATCCCCAGGCTATCCCCCCCAGCCCCCCCGCTGTCCCTCCCCCATTTCCCCCAACAGTCCCCAGTGTATAGTAGACCACCTCTCTGTGTCCATGTGTTCTCATTTTTCTCACCCACCTATGAGTGAGTATATGCGGTATTTCTTTTTCTGTTCTTGTGTCAGTTTGCTGAGAATGATGTTCTCCAGATTCATCCATGTCCCTACAAAGGACACAAACTCATCATTTCTGATTGCTGCATAATATTCCATGGTGTATATGTGCCACATTTTCCCAGTCCAGTCTATCATCGATGGGCATTTGGGTTGGTTCCAATTTACAAGCTTTTCTTGGGCATATGTGACAGTGGTTGGGCATGTGGCTAGAGGCTATCATATTGAACAGTGATATGCTTTCAATGTGGTCAGAAAATTGCCCAATTATGTATAAGTGTATGGTTTGATAGGGATTTTGAATGTGCCAGAAACTCCCTTCTCATGTTCCTGTAAGAGAGATTAAACATAAAAAGGCAGAGAAAATATACAATTTATTGTAGAGATAGCATGTGAATTTGTAACATTTTTACATTTTCTCAGCCACACTTTAAAGTGTAAGCACCCTTAGTAAAAATAAGAAAATGGTAAGATCAAGTTCAACTTTGGAGCTAAAAGGAAAACTCTGTAAGATGGAGCGCCCAGAGGTTGATCTCACATGATCATTGAGGATAACTAACAGTTGTTTATTATAAATGTATACACACACACACACACACACACACACACACACACACACACACACAAGCTGTACTTTTGTGTTAGTCTTCAGGACAAAAAACTTCCCTTTCAATTTTTGGAGGTACACTCCTGTGTTCTCTTTCACTGTTTCTCTCTCTCTTGCTTGTATTTCCCTCCTCAGGCCTTCCCCACCCATAAAACGATGATTAAGATACTTTTGTTTGGGAAAGTTTCACATTGAAGACCTTTCAGAACAGTTATTTGAATGTCTGGGTGTATATATCTTCCCATCTTTTCTGGTAATATAACAGTTTTGACTTCCCCATCTGAATTACTTACAGAATATTTTCCTGATATGATTAATGCTGCTCCCTCTTCCTAGAGCCCCTGCCATGGTCTGACTGTCCTTATCCTTCATAGCTCAGTTATAAGGCCCACTTCCAGGTATGCTTTTGGGAGGTGCCCCTTCCCCCCTTCCCCACCACCAACCCACTTCTTGTCGGGGAATTGGCTGCTTTTCCTCTGGGTTGCTCCTAGGTCTTTGCTTTAGCTAGCATTTAATAAGTTGTACTCCAGCTTTGTGTCTGTGACTTCCTCCCCTTGTTCTTTCAGAACCACATCTCCATATCTCCTGTAGTTACCTGGCAGCTACTGGATAAATGTATGACTTAAGCTTCATGACTTTAGATAGGTCACTTAAGCAGTGAGACCTAGTCTTCTGATCTATGAAATGTGGCTTTCTGCCTCTTGACTGTCACTAAGGTCATCAATAAAGTTGCACTTGCCAAATCAGATGACTGGCTTTGGACTTTCTGTCCTATGTCATGAGACAGTGACCTCTGCTTCTTGACCTCCCACCCCCCAGTTCTGCTCATTGTTACACTTCTTAGAAGATTGATCCTCTGTTGCTCTTGGTACTTGGCCTTGGATGTGTCCTTTGCAGGTCTTTAGGATTCTGCCCTACATCTTGTCCTTCCATAGCTTTCCTTCAGCTGTGTTCATTACTTCCAGATTCACATCTGTCTTGATGGCTCCAGACCAGGCTTCCCAAAATGTATGTGGAGTGTGCACACATGTCCCTGGGTGCCCTCAAACTAAGTATATCCAAAGTGGAATTAATTCCTCCCTGGAACTACTCTCTCCCCATGCATTTCCCAATCTTTATTAGTGTTGTCATCATCTGTGAATGTTGCCATTTCTTAATCCCCCTCATCTGGTGACCAGTCCTGACAGATTCAGTCCCAAGGACTCTTTGAATTGGTCCTCTCTTCCATCCTCTAGAAGCTCCAGGCTTCCTTCTTTTTTTAAAAAAAAAAAAAAATATTTTATTGCACTTTAGGTTCTGGGGTACATGTGCAAAACATGCACACTGTTGCACAGGTACACACATGGTGATGTGGTTTGCTGCCTTCTTTTCTCAAGGGGACTGGAACAGCAGCCACCTGACCTGCTGCCTCTAAACATTCAGTGTCTTGTTCCTTTGTGGAAGCAGAGGTCCAGTCACATCACTTTCTTATTTTAAAAATCATCAATGATTTTGTCATCATTACAGACTCATATGCCTTAGTGTGGTGTACAAAACACCTCACTTCTGAACCATTTACCTTCCAGCCTCATCTTTGAAGATACCTTCCCACTGTGCTCATTTGCAGTATCATGGCCAAATGCTTCCTTCATTACAATGCCCTTTCCATTATTGTCCAACACAGTGGTTCTCACATGTTGAGGTTTACGCAAATTTGTGGTTTTATTTTTATTTTTTATTTTTATTGTTTTTCTGTATTAAATTCATTTTTTTTTTCTCTTTTTTAAATTGCATTTTAGGTTTGGGAGTACACGTGAAGAACATGCAAGATTGTTGCATAGGTACACACATTGCAGTGTGATTTGCTGCCTTCCTTTCCTTCACCTATGTCTGGCATTTCTCCCCATGCTATCTCTCCCCAACTCCCCACCCGCCACTGTCCCTTTCCTATTTCTCCTCAACAGACCCCAGTATGTAGTGCTTTCCTCCCTGTGTCCATGTGTTCTCATTGTTCAACACCCACCTATGAGTGAGAACATGCAGTGTTTGATTTTCTGTTCTTGTGTCAGTTTCCTGAGAATGATGGTTTCCAGGTCCGTCCATGTCCCCACAAAGGACACGAACTCATTGTTTTTGATGGCTGCGTAATATTTCATGGTGTATATGTGCCACATTTCCCAGTTCAGTCTATCATTGATGGGCATTTGGGTTGGTTCCAGGTCTTTGCTATTGTAAACAATGCTGCAGTGAACATTTGTGTGCATGTGTTCTTATAGTAGAAAGATTTATAACCCTTTGGATATATACCCACTAATGGGATTGCTGGGTCAAATGATCCCATTTAGATATATACCCAGTAATGGGATTGCTGGGTCAAATGGACTCATTCTATTTCTATGTCCTTGAGGAATCACCACACTGTCTTTCACAATGGTTGAACTAATTTACACTCCCACCAACAGTGTAAAAGTGTTTCTATTTCTTCACATCCTCTCCAGCATCTGTTGTCTCCAGATTTTTTTAATGATCACCATTCTAACTGGCATGAGATGGTATCTCAATATAGTTTTGATTTGCATTTCTCTAATGACCAGTGATGATGAGCATTTTTTCATGTTTGTTGGCCTCATGAATGTATGTGTTTTGTAAAGTGTCTGTTCATATCCTTTGCACACTTTTGAATGGGCTTGTTTTTTTCTTGTAAATCTGTTTTAGTTCTTTGTAGATTCTGGATATCAGTCCTTGTAAATCTCTTTTAGTTCTTTGTAGATTCTAGATATCAGATGGGTAGATTGCAAAAACTTTTCTTCATTCTGTTGGGTGCCATCTCACTCTAATAATAGTTTCTTTTGCTATGCAGAAGCTGTGGAGTTTCATCAGGTCCCATTTGTCTATTTTGGCTTTTGTTGCCAATGCTTTTGGTGTTTGGGAAATGAAGTCCTTGCCTATGCCTATGTCCTGAATGGTTTTGCCTAGATTTTCTTCTAGGGTTTTTATGGTGTTAGGTCTTATGTTTAAGTCTTAAAAACCTATCTGGAGATAATTTTAGTGCAAAGTGTTAGAAGGGGGTCTAGTTTCTGCTTTCTGTACAGGGCTAGCCAGTTTTTTCAACACCATTCATTAAACAGGGAATTCTTTTCCCATTGCTTGTTTTTATGATGTTTGTCAAAGATCAAATGGTTGGCACTGCCTCTGAGGCCTCTGTTATGTTCCATTTGTCTATATCTCTGTTTTGGTACCAGTACCATGCTGTTTTGATTACTGTATCCTTTTAGTATAGTTTGAAGTCAGGTAGTGTGATGCCTCCAGCTTTGTTCTTTTTGCCTAGATTTGACTTGGCCATATAGTCTCCCTTTTGGTTCTATATGGAGTTTAAGGTGTTTTTTTCCAGTTCTGTGGAGAAGATTATTGGTAGTTTGATGGGGATATTGTTGAATCTATAGATTACTTTGGCAGTATGGCCATTTTCATGGTATTGATTCTTCCTAATCAAGAGCATGGAATGTTTCTCCATCTGTTTGTGTCCTCTCTTATTTGGTTGAGCAGTGGTTTGTAGTTCCCCTTGAAGAGGTCCTTAGCATTTTTTATTAGTTGTATTCCTATGTATTTTATTCTCTTTGTAGCAATTGTGAATGGCAGTTTGTTCCTAATGTGGCTCTCTTTAAGTCTGTTATTGGTGTATAGGAATGCTTGTCATTTTTCATATTAATTTTGTATCCTGAGACTTTGCTGAAGTTGCTTATTAGTTTCAGGAGATTTGGAGCTGAGATGATGGGGTCTTCTAAATATACATCATGTCATCTGCAAATAGAGACAATTTGACTTCCCCCTTTTCTAATTGAATACACTTTATTTCTTTTTCTTGCCTGATTGCTCCAGCTAGAACTTCCAATACTATATTGAATAGGAGTGGTGAGAGAGGGCATCCTTGTCTAGTGCCAGATTTCAAAGAAAATGCTTCCAGTTTTTGCCCATTCAGTATGATTCTGGCTGTTGGTTTGTCATAAATAGCTTTTATTATTTTGAGATACTTTCCATCAATACCTAGTTTATTAAGGGTTTTGTCTTCTCTGCATCTATAGAGATAATCATGTGGTTTTTGTGTTTGGTTCTGTTTATGTGGTGAATTGTGTCTATAGACTTGCATATATTGAAATAGCCTTGCATCCCCGGGATGAGTTTTTTTTTTTTTTTTGAGACAGTCTCACTCCCTCTTTCAGACTCAAGCAATTCTTCTGCTAAGTCTCATGAATAACTGGGATTACAGGCACCCACCACTAGGCCTGGCTAATTTTTGTATTTTTAGTAGAAACAGGGTTTCACCATGTTGGCCAGGTGGGTCTCAAACTACTGACCTCAGGTGATCCACTCACCTCACCCTCCAAAAGTGCTGTGATTACAGGTGTGTGCCACTGCCCCCAGCCCATAACCCCAGTTTCTTTCTATCAACTTTGATTATGGAACTTGGCATGACACCCAGATTCCCATAATGCAAATTGTCCTCCCCAATTATAACAGCCAGTTTGTTTTCACCTAAGAAAAACAAAACAAGACAAAGAAAAATTGAAATGCTGGTCATATCTGTGGACAAAAAATAAGTATGGCCATGTGTGGTGGCTCATGCCTGCAATTCCAGCACTCTGAGAGGCTGATGCAGGCAGATCACTTGAACCTAGGAGTTCAAGACCAGCCTGACCAACATAGTGAATCCCCCTCTCTACTAAAAATACAAAAATGAGTGAGGCAGGGTGGCATGCACCTGTAGCCCCATCTACTCAGGAGGCTGAGGCAGGAGAATCACTTAACCCAGGAGGCAGATATTGCAGTAAGCAGAGATCATGCCACTGCACTCCAGCCTGGGCAACAAGATTAGAACTCCATCTCAAAAAACAACAAAAAAAGTAATGTGACTGCTATTTTCTGGTTATAATCACAGAGTTCATGTGGAAAAGCTAAGCAATATGAAAACATACAGAGTTAAAGTTTTTAAAAAGTACCCCACATTGGATCAGCAAATCTTTTTTTTTTTCTCTCAAGACAGACTAGGCCTTGCTGTTGCCCAGCTGGTGTGCAGTGGCAAAATTACAGATGATGGCAGCCTTGAACTTTTGGGCTCACTCTGTGTTCCTTCCTCCCAAGGAGCTGGGACTACAGGTGCACACCCCTACACCCAGCTAATTTTTTTGTTTGTTGGTTTTTGTAGAGGTGAAGTCTCACTCTGTTGCCCAGGCTGGTCTTGAACTGCTGGCCTCAAGTGAACCTCCCATCTCAGCCTTCCAAAGTGCTGGGATTACAGGCATCACCTTATCTGGAGACCGGGTCATTACAGAGGTCATCAAGTTAAAATGGGTCATGAAGGTGGGGCCCTGATTCATGTAACTGGTGTCCTTACTAAAAGGAAAATTTGTTGCCAGTAAAAGAAAAAGAAAGAATAAAATATATTTTTTTGAGACAGTCTTGTTCTGTTACCCAGGCCGGAGTGTAGTGGTGTGATCATAGCTCAATGCAGCATCAATCTCCTGGGTTCAAGTGATCCTCCCATCTCAGCTTCCTGAGTAGCTGGGACTACAGGTGTGTTCTACCATGCCCAGCTAATTTTCTGTATTTTATGTAGCAACAGTATCTCACTGTTTCCCAGGCTGGTCTTGAACTTCTGGCCTCAAGCAATCCTGCCTCAGCCTCCCAAAGTGCTGAGATTATAGGTGCAAGGCACTGTACATGCCCAAAGGTAAATTTGCACACAGAGACAGACATGCATAGAAAGACAATGGCCACTATAAGTTGAGGGATGCCTGAGCCAGGAGAGAGGCTGGGACAGATTCTTCCCCAGAACCTCTAGAGGGAGCCTGGCCTGCAGACACTTGACTTTACACTTCTGGCCTCCCAACTGGGAGACAACATTTTTTTATCTTTTATTTATTTGTTGAGACAGGGTCTCACTCTGTCACCCAAGCTGAGAGCAGTGGTGTGATCTCAGCTCACTGCAGCCTCATCCTCCCTGGCTCAAGCAGTCCTTTCACATCAGCCTCCTGAGTATCTTGGAAACACAGGCACATATAACCATACCTGGCTAATTTTTTTTTTCTCAGATGGATCCTTGCTCTGTCTCCCAATCTGGAGTAAAGTGGTGTGATCTCAGCTTACTGCAACCTCCACCTTCTGAGTTCAGGCAGTTCTCCTGCCTCAGCCCCCTGAGTAGCTGGGATTACAGGTGTGTGCCACCACACCCAGCTAATTTTTGTATTTTTAGTAGAGATGGGGTTTCACCATGTTGGCCACTCTGGTCTCAAATTCCTGATCTCATGATTTGCCTATCTCAGCCTCCCAAAGTGCTAGGATTACAGGTGTCAGCCACCACTCCTGGCCTTGTGTTTTTTTAGTAGAGAAGGGGTTTCATCCTGTTGGCCTGGCTGGTCTCAAATTCCTGACCTCAAGAGATTCTCTCATGCTCCCAAAGTACAGGGATTACAGACATGAGCCATGGCATCTGGCCTGAGACAAAAAAATTGTCTTGCTCTAAGCCACTTAGTTTGTGGCACTTTGTTACAGCATTTCCAGCAAAGTTATACCCAAGGA
This sequence comes from Saguinus oedipus, assembly GCA_031835075.1. NCBI lineage: Eukaryota > Metazoa > Chordata > Mammalia > Primates > Cebidae > Saguinus > Saguinus oedipus. The sequence continues at coordinate 52,025,690 of CM063176.1, forward strand.
ATAATCCATTTCATTGTTAGAGGACACAGAAGCTCATGCCCTCGGTCATTCATGGATGTGTAATTAGGTTTTGGCCAGGAACAGAGGCTCATGCCTCTAATCCCAGCACTTTGGAAGGCTGAGATGGGAGGATCACTTGAAGCCCAGAGTTTGAGGCCAGCCTTGCCAACATGGTGAGACCCCATCTCCATACACACACAAATATTAGTTGGGCATGGCAACATGCATCTCTAATCCCAGCTACTCAGGAGGCTGAGGTGGGAGGATTGCTTGAGCCTGGGAGTAAAACTCTGCAGTGAGCTATGATTGTACCACTGCACTGTAGCCTGGACAACACAGGAAGTCCCTATCTCTTAAAAAATCAAGAAGGGTGGTGGTTTGATTTTTTTGTTGTTGTTACTGTTGTTTTTTGAGATGAAGTCTCATGCTCTGCCCAGGCTGGAGTGGAGTGGTTCAATCTTGGCTCACTGCAACCTCCACCTCCTTTGTTCAAGTGATTCTCCCACCTGAGCCTCCCGAGTAGCTGGGATTACAGGTGTGCACAACCACACCCAGCTCATTTTTATATTTTTAGTAAAGATGGGGTTTCACCATATTGGCCAGGCTGGTCTCAAACTCCTGATCTCAGGAGATCCACCTGCCTTGGCCTCCCAAAGTCCTGGGATTACAGATGTGGATCACTGCACCTGGTTGATTTCATGTTTTGGCTGGGTTGGGTCTGGCAGGTGTATGGTTAATAAGCCAGGTCTGAATATTTCTAGGCTACCGGTGGGTGAGACACGCACTGACAGCAATGTTGTGGGTGGTGATACTGGCTTTGAACATGGATGAAAGCAAGATCTGGTCTCCTTTTTTCACCCAGATGCTGTCAACAAGCTGACCTAGGAGATAACAGGACAGGTACATGAGGCCCCGTGTTCATCCTGAAAAAGGGAATGCCAACTGCTGGGACTCCAGCCCTGCCTGCCACCACCCAGCCCACCCAGCCAGTGGCTCTTCCATGTTCATTACAGCTTTTGAGAGGTTCACTATTCAATGGAGGATGAATCAAGAAAAGTACAGGACTGGGGCACAATTCTGTTAAAATTCACAAGGAATACTCTTTGGTTCAAGAAAACCCATGGCCAGGCACCGTGGCTCATGCCTGTAATCCCAGCACTTTAGGAGGCTGAGGTGGGAAGATCACTGGAGGTCAGGAGTTCAAGGTCATCATGGCCAACACAGTGAAACTCCATCTCTACTAAAAATACAAAAATTAGCCAGGTGTGGTGTCACATAACTGTAGTCCAAGCTACTCGAGAGGCTGAGGCTGAAGAATCTTGGGGAGGTAGAGTTTGCAGTGAGCCAAGACCGCATCACTGTACTCTAGCCTGGGTGACAGAGTGAGACTCTGTCTAAAAAAAAAAAAGTAAAAATAAAATGAAAAAACCCAATCCTTCTGCCAGGCATGGGGGTGTAATCCCAGCACTTTGGGAGGCTGAGGTGGGCAGATCACTTGAGGTCAGGAGTTCAAGATCTATCTGGCTAACATGGTGAAACCTTGTTCTCTACTGAAAATAGAAAAATGAACCAAGCATGGTTGCATGTGCCTGTAATCCCAGCTACTTGGCAGACAGAGGCAGCAGAATCGCTTGAACCCTAAAGGTGGAAGTAGCTCTGAGATTAGATCATGCCACTGCACTTCAGCCTGTGGAATAGAGCCAGACTCCATCTCAAAAGAAAAAAGAAAAGACAATCTGACCCTCACTAATCTTCTTTATAAGTGGGCTCAGAGGGATGGCCAGTCATTGAGTTTTTGGTCAGCCAGGGGCTTGAACACAACGGAATGTCTTCTAGTACAGGTGACTACCAGAAGCAAATAAAACAGGTTGGGTTTGGCAGCTCTCATCTGTAATCCCAGCACTTTGGGAGGCTGAGGCTGGAGGATCACTTGAGCCCAGCTGTTTCAGACAAGCCTGGGCAACAGGGTGAAAGCCTATCTCTACAAAAAATAAGTTAGTCTCACATGGTGGTGCACATGTGGTCCCAGCTACTGAGAGGCTGAAGCAGGAGGACTGCTTGAGCCTGAGAGGTGGAGGCTGCAGTAAGCCACAATCGCACCTGAATGCAGTGAGCCTGGATGACAGAGTGAGACCCTGTCTTCAAAAAAAAAACAAAATTCCATTGTAAGGTTAAACAGGCTGAGTACAGTAGCTCACAGCTATAATATCTGGACTTTGGGAAGCTAAGGCAGAAGGACTGCTTGAAGCCAGGAGTTTGAGACCAGCATGTGTAATATAGGGGGACCCAGTCTCTACAAAAAAAAACCATCAAAAAGCCAGACATGGTGGCACATTCTTGTAGCCAGCTACTCGGGAGGCTAAGGGGGGAGGATTGTTTGAATCCAGGGAAGGTGGAGGCTGCAGTGAGCCATGATGTCACCCCTGCACTCCAGCCTGGCTGCAGTAGTACAGTCAGAACTCAGCACAGCCTGCACCTCCACAGAGTGAGACCCTCTCAAAAAAAGAAAAAAGTCTTGGGACTCATGCCTATAATCCCAGCACTTTGGGAGGCTGAGGTGGGTGGATCATGAGGTCAGGAGATCAAGACCATCCTCTTTAATATGGTGAAACTCCATCTTTACTAAAAATACAAAAAAATTAAGTGGGCATGGTGGTGCACACCTGTATTCCCAGCTACTCAGGAGGCTGAGGCAGGAGAAGTGCTTGAACACAGGAGGCAGAGATTGCAGTGAGCTGAGATCATGCCACTACACTGCCTGGGATTACAGGTGTGTGCCACCAGGCCTGGCTAATTTTTTTATTTTAGTAGAGATAGGGTTTCACCATGTTAGCCAGCCTGGTCTTCAACTCCTGACCTCAGGTGATCTGCCCACCTCGGCCTCCCAAAGTGCTGGGATTGTACTTGTGAGCAACCATGCCCAGCCTGATTTTTTTCAAGTATTTAAAAATGTAAAACCAACAAACATTATTGTGCAGCTCATGCGCTGTATAAAAACAGGTGGTGGGATCTCTTTCTCCTGTGTAGATACTATATGCCATGGTTTTGAGAGCCTTGGCTAGATGTTTGTTTGTTTGTTTGAGATGGAGTCTCTGTTGGCCAGGCTGGTGGAGTGGCATGATCTCAGATCCCTGCAACCTCTGCCTCCCAGGTTCAAGCAATTCTCATGCCTCAGCCTCCCTAGTAGCTGGGATTACAGGCACTACCACACCCAGCTAATTTTTTGTAGTTTTAGTAGAGATGAGGTTTCACTACATTGGCCAGGTGCTCTTAAGCTCCTGGCCTCAAGTGATCTGCCTATCTCAGCTTCCCAAAGTGCTGGGATTGCAGGCATGAGCCCTGGCTAGGTAATTTAAGGTATAATGGCACATGGAAGCTGAGGTGGGAGGATCACTTGAGGCCAGGAGATCAAGGCTAGCCTGGGCAACATACCAACCAGAGAGATCCTATCTATACAAAAAAAAATTTTTTTAAATTAACGGCATGTTCGTAGTGCACGCCTAGAGTATTTAACTACTTGGGAGGCTGAGGCAGGAGGATTGCTTGAGATTAGGAGTTCAAGGTTACAGTGAGCTGTGATCATGCCACTGAATTCCAGCTGTGAGACAGAGCAAGACCCTCTTTCTAAAAATTGTAAAAATGTTTTGTTTTATTGAGACAGAGTCTTGCTATATCACCCAGGCTGGAGTGCAGTGGTGCAATCTCAGTTCACTGCAACCTCCACTTCCTGGGTTCAAACAGTTCTCCAGCCTCAACCTCCTGAGGGGCTGGGATTACAGGTGTGTGCCACTGGGTCTGGCTCATTTTTGAATTTTAATAGACATTGGATTTCACCATGTTGGCCAGGCTGGTCTCCAACTCCTGACCTCAAACAATCCACCCATCTAGGCCTCCCAAAGTGCTGAAATTACAGGTGTGAGCCACTGTGCCTGGCCTTGTGAAAAATGTTAGTGGCATTTTGATTACAATTGAATACTTGAAAAAAAAATGCTCATGCATATGATTGTTTTTGTCAGGACTAGGGACCAGGACGTTTTCTAATGCCTTCACCTTGTATTGCTGGGCCTTGCAAACAATAGGTGCTTAGCAAGTACAACAGAAGGCACTCAGACAGTACTTGATGTGCAGTGCACACATATTATCATTAGGAAAAAGAGACGAGAGAGGAAGAACATGGGAAAATTCAGGGCAATTGATCAGGTTGACAACATCGTTGCTAAAAATCAGAGACTAGACCGTGATCGGTGGCTCATGCCTATAATTTCAGCACTTTAGGAGGCTGAGGCAGGTGGATCACTTGAGGTCAGGAGTTCGAGACCAGACTGGCCAACATGGCAAAACCTCATCTCTACTGGAAATACAAAAATTAGCCAGGCATGGTGTGGCAGGTGCCTGTAATCATAGCTACTAAGGAGGCTGAGGCAGGAGAATCGCTTGAACCCGGGATGCGGAAGTTGCAGTTACAAGGGATCACACCATTGCACTCCAGCCTGAGGAACAGAGCAAGGCTCCTACACACACACAAAAAAAAATTCAGAGAAGACAAAGATATCCGCAGATAATGCACCATGTCACTTTCCCTGTGCACTTTTCCTGCCTCTTGGTAGACGGCTCCTAACATCACCATGAGATCCTGGTGGAGGGGTTGATACTGGGGTTCCTACAGTTTAATGAACCATCTTTCCCCCAGAGAGAGATGCTCATCTGTCAGATTCCCTTGAGTGTTTTTCCAACCCCTGCTGTGGGCGGTTTACCCTCAGGGCACTTCTCCATGCAGCCACCAAGTGGCACAATTGTTGCATAAATGAAACAAACTGACTCGAGAAGGTAGTGTTCTCTTTGAGCTGGGTGGGGTGGGTCAAACCTCTAATCCCAGCACTTAGGGAGGCTGAGGTGGGTAGATCACTTGAGGCCAGAAGTTTGAAACCAGCCTGGCAACATGGTGAAACCCTGTCTGTACTAAAAACACAAAAATTAGCCAGGCATAGTGATGCACGTCTGTAATCCCAGCTACTCGGGAGGCTGAGACAGGAGAATTGGCTGGGAAGCAGAGGTTGCAGTGAGCCAAGATTGTGACTCTGCACTCCAGCCTGGGTAACAGAGCAAGACTCCATCTCAAAAAAAAAAAAATAGTATTCCTAAGGACTGAGAGGAGAAACTGAGGCATGCAGACTGGAGTTGGGGTGGGGCTTGGTGAGAGAATGGGTTCAAGTAACCTGTGAAGGACTCTCAGAAAGTCACGGCAACTTAAAAATTATTTATTCTACCTCCCACTTCCACATTTTCAAGAAATAGAAACCAAAGCAGAGAGTGGGGAGATAACTATCCCAAAAGCACCACGTTGGTAGGGAGCAGGGTTCCCAGAGAAATCACAGGGCATTCAGTGAAGTGTGAGCTTCAGACCCTCTGTATGTCCCAAATAATGCACGAGACTTAAACTACAACCTTATTCACTCTTTGTCTTCAAAGGTAACTGTGCATCTGTATGATGATTTGCTAAATCTGACAACCCTCATGAGGGTGAAATCAAGATTAGGGAAATAATTAAATGTAATAAGCAAACATGCAAAATGAGGACAACTCTGTTCCCATTTTACAGACAAGAGAATTGCATGTTAGGGAGGTGACCTGACCCACCCTCACAATCATCAGAGTCAGGATTTGAACCCAGTCCTGATGCCAGTGGTCTCAACTTCACTGTTGTGACTAGGAACACCCCCCAGTCCTACTTGTGTGTGTTCATGTTCTGTCTTGAATATGACTCTCTCCCCATCATGTAAGTGGGCCATTCCCCTCCCTGACATTGAAGGACCCCATCTTCAGCAGGTGCCTCCTAGGAGATAGGACCCTATCCAGCAGACCCCCATGAGCCCAGATCCCTGGGACCTGGTGGCTTCCCTTATCATCTTCCCCAACTCCCCATCTTAGGACCCAAGTCTGACCCTCTTCAGGATCTGCAGCTATGTTACAGGAAAGGGGACCTGATCCAGACCCAAAGAGAGAATTCTTGGATCTCATGCTAGAAACAATTCAGGGTGAGTCCATAAAGTGAAAGCACATTTTTTTGTTGTTGTTTAGTTGGCTGCATTTTTTTGATTGTGTTTTTTGTTTTTTGAGATGAAATCTCACTCTGTTACCCAGGCTAGATAGAGGGTAGGGATGTAATCTTGGCGCACTACAACCTACGCCTCCCACGTTCACGTGATTTTCCTGCTTCAGCCTCCTGAGTAGCTGGAATCACAGGTGCTTGCCACCACACCTGGCTAATTTTTATATTTCTAGTAGAGACACGGTTTCACCATGTTGGCCAGGCTAATCTTGAACTTTTGACCTCAGGTGATCCACCTAAAAGCAAGATTTTTAGGAAAGTAAAAATAGAATGCCTACTCCATAGAGCAGCCCAGAGGGTGCTGTTGCCCACCTTTAGGGTTATTTCTTCATGACATGCTGAACAAGGCATAGATTATTCATGACTCCCCATTTTTAGATTATATAGGGAAACTTTCTGATGTTGCCATGGCATTTCTAAACTGTCATGGTGCTGGTGGCAATGTAGCAGTGAGGATCACCAGAGGTCACTCTGGTTGCCATCTTGGTTTTGGTGGGTTTTGGACTGGCTTCTTTACTGCAGCCTGTTTTACTGGCAAGGTCTCTGTGACCTGTGTCCTGTGCTGCCCTCCTGTCTTATCCTGTAACTTAGAATGCCTTCACCACCTGGAAATGCAGCCCAGTAGGTCTCAGCCTCCTTTTTTCAAGCTCCAATTCAAGATGGAGTTGCTGTGGTTCAGTTCACATGCCTCTGGCAGCTGGGCTCCTCAGGATCTCCTGACATTCTGTCCTTTCTGTCCCCAGCTCCTGGGCCCCTCCACCATCGCTGTCTTCCTGAGCCTCCTCCCTCTGAATTTCTTCATCACAAGAAGAGGAATCACTGTCAGGTTCGGCTTTTGGAAAAGGGATGGACCAGGCAGGAAGTAGGGAGGAAAACAGGCCCTGGTGTGAGCCATGGGGAGGGGAGAGCTGAGTGGGAGCCAGTGGGTCTGGCTTTGTTCTTGTCTCTGTGAGTTGCCCATTGTGCAGACCTGCCCCGCTCCTTTCCCATCGCAGTGGATGGTGGCTCCTCCCTCCAGTGTTCAGGCCCCAGACCCTGGGTCAGATCAATGCCTTTTTCACCATCAGTCAGCAGATTTGCTTGGCATCATCTTGAAAATGCATCCAGCAGCATGGCCCTGGCTCACTTCCTACTTCTGCCCCAGCCTCTCTCCACTCCCAGCCACAGGAGACCTGTGTGAGCTGAATCCATTGCACTCCCCTCTGCTCAGACCCACAGTGGCCCCATTTTTCTCAGTCTAAGCCAGAGGCCATAGAGTGGCCAACCAGGCCTGCCCTGAGTCACCTCATTGTGTCCAGCCTCACCTTCCACCTGTCTCCCTCCCTTTCCCACCTACCCCTCTTCCCCATCCTCACACCTGCCTGATGTTCACACATCTCTCCAGACATCTGCTTTAGCTGTTCCCTCTGCCTGGACCACCCTCACTCCAGAAGACCCTTATGCCCTCCAGCATAAGTCAGGGAAGCCTCCCTCACCACTGTCCAGCAAGGATATGGCCCACCCATCCCTCTTCTCCCAGCAGCTCCCTTCCTTGGACTGTCCTGGGTTTGTTTTTGCTTTTCCCCGGCACTTTCCACTTCTTAAAGGGCCCTACAGGAAGTGCCTGGGAGGGGCTGATGGCCTCGCTCTCCTTAGACTGGAAGCTCTGCAGCAGCATGAGTCACTCTGTGGCAGACTCAGTGTCTAGTTAGTGCTCGGCATGCAGAAGGTGCTGGATCAGTGTTTGAGAACTAAAGAAAAAAGGAGAGAAGGGTAGGAGAGAGGAAGGGAAGAATGGAGGGAGGGTAGAAAGGAGGGAGGTCTTATGTTTAAGTCTTTAGCCCATCTGGAGTTAATTTTAGTGTGAGGTGTCAGGAAGGGGTCCAGTTTCTGCTTTCTGCACATACCTACCCAGTTTTACCATCATTATTTATTAAACAGGGAATCCTTTCTCCATTGCTTGTTTTTGTCAGGTTTATCAAAGATTGAATGGCTGTAGATATGTTGTGTTGCCTCTGAGGCCTCTGTTCTGTTTCATTGGTCTATATTTCTGTTTTGGTACCAGTACCATGCTGTTTTGATTACTATAGCCTTGTAGTATAGTTCAAAGTTACTACAAGGGTTGTAGTGCTGCTGTGTTGTTTTCTTAGAATTGACTTGGCTATGCAGGCTCTCTTTTGGTTCCATATGAAGTTAAAGGTGGTTTTTTCCAGTTATGTGAAGAAGGTCATTGGTAGCTTGATGGGGATAGCATTGAATCTGTAAGTTACTTTGGGCAGTATGGCCATTTTCATGATATTGATTCTTCCTAACCATGAACATGGAATGTTTCTCCATCTGTTGGTGTCCTCTCATTTCATTGAGCAGTGTTTTGTAGTTCTCCTTGAAGAGGTCCTTTACGTTCCTTGTTAGTTGTATTCCTAGGTATTTTATTCTCTTTGTAGCAATTGTGAATGAAAGTTCATTCTTCATTTGGCTCTCTTTAAGTCTGTTATTGGTGTATACGAATGCTTGTGATTTTTGCACATTGATTTTGGATCCTGAGACTTAGCTGAAGTTGCTTATCAGTTTCAGGAGATTTTGGGCTGAGATGAGGGGGTCTTGTAGATATACAATCATGTCATCACCAATAGAGGCAATTTGGGTTCCTCCTTTCCTATTTGAATATTCTGTATTTCTTTTTCTTGCCTGATTGCTCTGACCCAAACTTCCAATACTATATTGAATAGGAGTGGTGAGAGAGGGCATTCTTGTCTTAGTGCCAGATTTCAAAGGGAATGCTTCCAGTTTTTACCCATTCAGTATGGTATTGGCTGTTGGTTTGTCATAAATAGCTTTTATTATTTTGAGATACATTCCATCAATACCTAGTTTATTGAGGGTTTTTTAGCATAAAGGGCTGTTTAATTATGTCAGAGGCCCTCTCTGCATCAATTGAGATAATAATGTGGTTTTTGTTTTTGGTTCTGTTTATATGATGAATTACATTTATAGACTTGTGTATGTTGAACCAGCCTTGCATTCCCAGGATGAATCCTACTTGATCATGGTGGATAAGTTTTTGATGTGCTGTTGCAATCAGCTTGCCAGTATTTTATTGAAAATTTTTGCATCTAGGCAAAACCATTCAGGCAAGGAATTCATGACCAAAACAACCAAAAGCATTGGCAACAAAACCCAAAATAGACAAATGGGACCTAATCAAACTCCACAGCTTCTGCACAGCAAAATAAACAGTCATTAGAGTGAATTGGCAACCAACAGAATGAGAAAAAATTTTTGCAGTTTACCCATCTGACAAAGGGATAATATCCAGAATTTACAAAGAACTAAAACAGATTTACAAGAAAAAACAAAGATGCCCATTTAAAAGTGGGCAAATGGTATGAACAGACACTTTACAAAAGAAGACATACATGAGGCCAACAAACATATGGGAAAATGCTCATCATCACTGGTCATTAAAGAAATGAAAATCAAAACTACATTGAGATACCATCTCACATCAGTTAGAATGGCGATCATTAAAACATCTGTAGACAACAGATGCTAGAGAGGATGTGGAGAAATAGGAACACTTTTACACTGTTGGTGGGAGTGTAAATTAGTTCAACCATTGTGGAAGACAGTGTGGCAATTCCTCAAGGACCTAGAAGTAGAAATTCCATTTGACCCAGCAATCCCATTACTGGGTATATATACAAAGGATTATAAATTGTTGTACATAAGGACACATGCACACAAATGTTCATTGCAGCACTGTTTACCATAGCTAAGACCTGGAACCAACCCAAATGCCCATCAGTGATAGACTGGACAGGGAAAATGTACATATACACCATGCACATATACATTCCAGGGACATATACACCATGGAATACTATGCAGCCATCAAAAATGATGAGTTTGTGTCCTTTGTAGGGACATGGATGAACCTGGAGACCATCATTCTCAGCAAACTAACACAAGAACAGAAAATGAAATACTGCATATTCTCACTCATAGGTGGATGATGAACAATGAGAACACATGGACACAGGGAGGGGAGCACTACACACTGGGGTCTGTTGAGGGGAACAGAGCAGGGACAGCGGGGAATGGGGAGTTGGGGAGAGATAGCATGGGGAGAAATGCCAGATATAGGTGAAGGGGAGGAAGGCAGCAAATCACACTGCCACGTGTGTACCCATGCAACTATCTTGCATGTTCTTCACATGTACCCCAAAACCTAAAATTCAATTTAAAAAAAGGAGGGAGGGAGAGGAGTGAAAAGGAGGGATTGACAGAAAGAGAGGAAAGTGGAGGACAAATTGGGAGAAGGAAAGAGTTTAAAGAGAAAAAGAAGAAATGAGGGAGAAAAGGAAGAAAGGTAGAAGAGAGGGAAGAAGGAGAGAGGAAAGAACAAAAGGGCAGGAGAGCAGAAGAAAGGAGTAGGGAAGAAAGGAAAGAAAGGCAGGAGAGAGAGAGGGAGGGAAGGGAGATGGAGGAAAGGAACTTATTTCCTCTCTAGGCCCAGCTGTCTCGATGTCCATCTGTCACTTGGACTGTTTCTCCAGCCTTCTGCATGGCCTCCTCTGGGCACAGTGACTCACACCTCTAATCCCAGCACTTCGTGAGTTCGAGGCAGGCTGATCACCTGAGTTCTGAAGTTCCAAACCAGCCTGGCCAAAATGGCAAAATGACATCTCTATTAAGAAATACAAAGATTAGCTGATCATGGTGGCAGGCACCTATAATCCCAGCTACTCTAGAATCTCAGGCAGGAGAATCACTTGAACACGGGAGGCAGAGGTTACAGTGAGCTGAGATCACACCGCTGCACTCCAGCCTGGTAACAGAGCAAGATTCTATCTCAAAAAATAATAAAAAACCTTCTCCAGGCAGCTGCCTTCTGATGATGCCCCTCTCCCCAGGTGAAGCCTGGGAGTCCCCAAACTCCTGGCTGACCCTAAAGTGCCAAGTGACCCTGCCCATGCACTTCTCTGGACACACTGAGTGTCTTCCAAGTCATGCTGCTCCCTGTGCCTGGGTTTTTGCTGCCCCCTCTCTCAAAGCCTCCCCTTTCTCTTCCCAGCTCTATCCCGCTATCCTCTGCCTGCCCAGCATCTACCTCCTGGTCATTTAATGTGTAGCTCAGGCTGTAATCCCAGCACTTTAGGAGGCCAGGGGCAGAGGATCACTTGAGCCCAAAAGCTTGAGGACAGCCTGGGCAACATAGTGAGACCCCCCCAAATTCACCAAAAAAGTAAAAGAAAAAAATGTAGCTCAGGCATTACCCACCTCCAGGTAGCCTTCCTGATGGCACCATCCCCAGGCGGGCTCAGGGGCAGCCTCTGTTCTCTGGGCATCAGAAGCTGCCACCCCAAGGCAGTGGTCCTGGGTCAGCTCCTGTAGGAGTCCAGGCACAGGATGATGGTGGATGAATCAGGACTGAGGGTCAGACAGCTTTGGGATGCACTTGGTGAGATCAGTGGGATTTGCTGCAGGGTGACTTTCAGGGTGCAGGGGAGAATTCCAGACAAGCCATGTCTTCATCTCTTTCTTCCTTCCAATCCCAGGAGAGCAAATGAGGCAGAAGGACTGTGGGCCCAGCTCACCAGCTCTAACCTCAGGAACTTGAGGACCATCAAGTTCCATGGCTGGGAGGGAGCCTTTCTGAAAAGGGTCCTGGGCATCCAGGGCCAGGAGCTGGGCACCTTGTGAACCTCTGGCCTCCTCTTCTCCATGTCGCTGTTGTCCTTCCAAGCATCTACATTTCTGGCAATGTCACTCTAGTCTCAATGCTGAGCAGGACTGGGGAAGGAGTGTGGGGGTCAGGAGGTGAGGTAGGTGGAGCCTCCCAGATCCTACCACCCTGTCCATCAAAACCCACATATTCTGGATCCTGTTCTCTCAGGTTCCTGCTGTCTTCTGCATGAACGAATGAATCTGGTGAATGAATTCACCAGATTCGTGAACAAATATGATTCTGGTGAAGGTGACAGCGGCTGGTAAGGTCTGCTGTTCTGAGAGTTCCAGGCCTCTACTGATGTGGGGAGGAGGGTTCAGGTGCAGGCAGGCTGCAGAGGTAGAATCTGGGTCTGAGTGACTTTCCTGCTGCTGGCCAGCAGATGTCCACAGCCACCGTGTCACTGACATAATCCTTGTCCTGCCATTCTGTCATTTACTTCTGATGGCTGTCAGAACACTCTTCCTAAAGCACAGCTTTCAGAAGAATTTAAACATGTTGCGCATAGGCCAGGCACAGTGACTCACACCTGCCATCCCAGCTCTTTGAAAGGATGAGGTGCCTTGAACCTGGGTGGTGGAGATTGCAGTGATCCAAGATTGTGCCACTTCACTCCAGCCTGGGTGACAGAGCAAGACTTTGTCTCAAAAACAAAACAAAATAAAACGACCACAAATGGGACCAACACCTAGAGCCCTCCCATGCTGCTCTCCCCAGGAATCCCCAGGATCAGCCCTCATGTCTGTCACCTTCACAGAGAGGCCTTTCCTGACCACCTTCACCACCACCAAGCACCCCTGCTCGTGCTAATGCACTCTAACCTGCACCTGATTTCTCTTTACTTTTTTATTTTTGAAGACAGTCATTCTTTGTACCCCAGGCTGGAGTGCAGTGGTGCAATGTCAGCTCACTGCAATCACCACCTCCCTAGTTCAAGCAATCCTCCCACCTCACCGTTCTGAGTAGCTAGGATTACAGGCAGGTGCCACCACGCCTGGCTCATTTCTTTTTTTCTTGTACTTTTAGTAGAGATGGCATTTCACCATGTTGGCCAGGCTGGTCTTAAACTCCTAACCTCAGGGATCCATCCACCTCAGCCTCCCAAAGTGCTGGGATTACAGGTGCCACCGCACCTGGCCATACCTGGTTTACTATTTATTCTTCATAGCCCTCTCCACCTGATGTGCTGTCTGTGTTAATGGTTTATTTATGGATCGCCTGTCTCTTTCCCCCTCATTAGAATGATGGATCCATAAAGACAGCAGCAACTTTGTTTTGCTCATTGCTGTTTCCCCAGAGCCTGGAACCCTGCCGGGTATATGATAACCAGGCAGTAGTTATTCATAGAATGAATGAATGTAAGAATGAATAAATGGCTGGGTGCTGTGGCTCATGCCTGTAATCCCAGCACTTTGGGAGGCTGAGGTGGGTGGAATGCTTGAGGTCAGGAGTTTGAGAACTGCCTGGACAACATGGTGAAACCCCATCTCTACTAAAAACACAAAAGTTAGGTACGAATGGTGATGCATGCCTGTAATCCCAGCTACTCGAGAGACTGAAGGGGGAAAATTGCCTGCACCCAGGAGGTGGAAGTTGCAGTGGGTAAAGATAATGCCACTGCACTCTAGCCTGGCATAAAGAGACTGTCTCAGAAATAAATAAAAATAATTTTAAAAATGAATGAATGAAAGACAAGACGGCCTAGATAGAAGGAATAAGTTACAGTAATTAATAGCACACAAGGGAAGTTACAGTGATCTGGCCATGAATTGGTACCAGTCTGTAGCCTGTTTTTGTTTTTCTTTTTGTTTTCATTGACACAGAGTCTCACTCTTTGCAGTGGTGCGATCTCGGGTAAATGTCACCTCCACCTCCGGGGTTCAAGCAATTCTCCTGCCTCAGCCTCCTGAATAGATGGAATTACAGGCATGTACCAACACACCTGGCTAATTTTTGTATTTTTAGTAGAGACAGGGTTCCACCATATTGGTCATGCTGTTCCCAAACACCTTACTTCAGGTGATTCACCCTCCTCATTCTCCCAAAGTGCAGGGATTACAAGTGTGAGCCATTCCACTAGGCACTTATTTATTTATTTATTTATTTATTTATTTATTTATTGATTGATTGATTGATGTGGAGTTTTGCTCTTGTTGCCCAGGCTGGAATGCAATGGTGAGATCTTGGCTCTCTGCAACATCTGTCTCCTAGATTCAAGCGGCTTTCCTGCCTCAGACTCCCAAGTAGCTGGGATTACAGGTATAAGCCATCATGCCAGGCTAATTTTTGTATTTCTAGTAGAGACAGGGTGTCTTTATGTTGGTCAGGTTGTTCTCGAACTCCCGACCTCAGGTGATCCACCTGCCTCAGTCTCCCAAAGTGCTGGGTTTACAGGCATGAGCCACTGTGCCCGGCTCACCTGTTAGGAACTAGCAGTCAGCACAGCAGGTGAGCAGCGGGCAGGTGAGGGAGGTTTCATCTGTGTTCACAGCAACTCCTTATTGCTGGCATCACCACCTGAGCGCCACCTCCTGTCAGATTGGTGGCATTGCTAGAGTCTCATAGGAGCGCAAACCATACTGTAAACAGCACATGAGAGGGAGCTGGACTGCATGCTCCTTATGAGAATCCAATGCCTGTTGATCTGTCACTGCCTTCCGTCACCCCCAGAAGGGACCATCTAGTTTCAGGAAAACAAGCTCAGGGCTCCCACTGATTCTACGTTACAGTGAGTTGTGTATTTTATTATATATTACAATGTAATAATAATAGAAGTAGGCCGGGCACAGTGGCTCATGCCTGTTATCCTAGCACTGGGGGAGGCTGAGGCAGGTGGGTCACCTGAGATTGGGAGTTCAAGACCAGCCTGGCCAACATGGTGAAACACCGTCTCTACTAAAGGTACAAAACTGGCTGGACATGGTGACAGTAACCCATAATCCAAACTACTTGGGAGGCTGGGGCAGGAGAATTGCTTGAACCCAGAAGCAGAGATTGCAGTGAACCATAATTGTAGCATTTTGGGAGGCTGAAGTGGGCTGATCACCTGAAGTCAGCAGTTTGAGAGCAGCCTGGCCCAGTGGTGAAACCCCGTGTCTAATAAAAATGCAAAAATTAGCTGGGTGTGGTGGTAGGAGCCTATAAGCTGAGCTACTCGGGAAGCTGAGGCAAAAGAATTGCTTGAACCCAGGAGATGGAGGTTGCAGCAAGGGGAGATCATGTCCCTATATCCAGCCTGGGCAATAGAGCAACATTCTGTGTTTAAAAAAAAAGGGTGGGGCAAGCCAGTTACAATGGCTTATACCTGTAATCCCAGAACTTTGGGAGGCCAAGGTGGAAAGATCACTTGAGGCTAGGAGTTCCAGGTAAACCTGGACAACATAGCAAAACCCCATCTCTACAAAACATTTTTTAAAAATTAGGCACAGTGGCGTGTGCCTGTAGTCTCAGCTATTCAGGAGGCTGAGTCAAGAGGATTGCTGGAGCCCGGGAGGTGGAGGCTGCAGTGAGCCATGCTTGTGCCACTGCACTCCAGCCTGTGTAACAGAGTGAGACCCTGTCTCTCAAAAAAAAAAAAAGAATTCAGAGTAGAGAAAGGTATGAATTGTAAGTTCAAGCATGCCACATCCCACATTTCCTTCAGAGGTGTTGATGCATGCCCCAAGAACTCTGCATTCATTTCCCAGCATTGCCTTAACAAAGTACCCTAAACTGTGTGGCTTCAACCACAGAGACTTATTCTCACAGTTCTGGAGGCCAGGAGTCTGAAATCAAGGGGTTTTTGATTGTTTTTCCTGTGAAGTCTGTGAGGGAGGGTCTGTCCCAGGTCTCCCTCCTGGATTCTTAGAGCCTCCAGAGTTCCTTGGCTTGTAGGTGGTCTTCTGTCTCTGTCTTGACTTTGTCTTCCCTTCATAGGTGTCTTTGTCCACACATCCCCTATTTATAAGGACACCAGGCACACGGGATTAGGATTCACCCTCATTACCTCAGCTTAGCTTGATCACATGTGAAGAGCCTTTTTCCAAATAAGGTCGCATCCAGACCCTGTGGCATAGGGCTTCAGCCTCTTTCAGGGAGACACAGGACAATGCATAATGCTATAGATTTGCAAATATTTTTAGTTTGTGTTTCTGGGTTTTATTTTTCTTTTTTTGCATCAGATGGGTGATGTGATGATACTGTAACAAGTTTTGAGGAAGGCATACATCATAAAATAGCATGAAAACCCAATCATCATGCTTAGGTTTTGGTTTTTTAATTTTAATTTTAATTTTTCTTGAGGCAGGGCCTTGCTCAGGCTGGAGGGCAGTAGTGCAAACATGGCTCACTGCAGCCTCAACCTCCTGGGCTCCAGCGATCTTCCCACCTCAGCCTCCAAAAGTGCTAGGATTACAGGAATGAGCCACAACCCCCACCTCTTAATTTTTGTTGTTTGTACCTTTTTCTTTTTACTCAAAAATACACCTTTGCAGCTGGGCATGCTGGCTCATGCCTGTAATCCTCAGCATTTTGGGAGGCCAAGGCAGGTGGATCACTTGAGATCAGGATCTCAAGACCAGCCTGGCCAACATGGTGTAATGCTTTCTTTACTAAAAATACAAAAATGAGCTGACTATGGTGGTGTGTGCCTGTAATCCCAGTGACTTGGGAAGCTGAGGCAGGAGAACCTCTTGAACCCTGGAGGTGGAGGTTGCAGTGAGTCAAGTTTATACTACTGCACTCCAGACTGGGTGGCAGAGTGAGACTTTGACTCAAAAAAAAAGGGAATACATGTATATATAGACACACACACACACACACACACACACACACACACACACACACCCCTTGACAATCTTTTTATCTATCAGCATTTGCTGGTACAATTTAAATTCTATGGTAGATTTCATTTAGATTAATACAATCTAAATACTATTCTATTAGGTTCTACAACTAAAAAAAATAGGCAATGCATTTAAATGATTCAAAGTTCAAAAACTATGAAAGAGTATAGAAACGGGGTTTCACTATGTTGGCCAGGCTGGTCTTGAACTCCTGACCTCAGGAAATCTGCCTGCCTTGGCCTCCCAAAGTGCTGGGATTACAGGCATGAGCCACTGTGCCCAGCCTCATTCTACTTTATTCTTGGGCCAAGCACAGTGTCCCATGCCTATAATCCCAGAACTTTGGGAAGCCAAGGCAAGAGAATTGCTTGAGCCCAGGAGTTCAAGACCAGCCTGGACAACACAGTGAGACCTCTGTTTATACAAGAAACACACACACACACACATATACACACACAAATCAGCCAAGGTGGTGGCACATGTCTGTAGGATTGATTGAGCCTGAGAGGTCAAGGCTGCAGTGAGCCATGATCAGGCCTGTCTGTGGGCTGCTGTGCAGGGCACATGTGTTGACTCTTCAAGGAGCCCCCAACCCAAGGCCCCTGAGGTATCCTGAGTCCCCTCTTTGCCTGGGGCTGGGGGTGTTGGTCCCTGGGGGCTGACCCTTTCACCTGCCTGCTCTGTCCCTGCATCACTGCTGGAAAGGAAGGAGGAGGATGGATGGTGGGTGGCTGCCCTGGATGCCAAGGTGTTCGTGCCAGGGCTGGCAGGGCTGCATGCCCTTGGCCTGCTGCAGCAGTGGGGCCAGCTCTGCACCAACTTTGTGAACATCTACTACAGCCTCCTGGGTAGGGCACTGTGTGCCTGGCTGCAGGGCAAGTGGAGGTAGCAGGGCCTGCCCTCTTTCCTGTGGCTGTGGCTCTGTGAGCTAAGATATGCTGTCACCACAGGATTTTTCATTAGTCATTCTGTGGGCTCTGAGTAAGACTTATTACTGCTCTTTAAAAAGAAAAGGTGTGTCTGTTGAGGGGACATTCATCCGTCTCTTAAGACTTCCCCATGGACAGGTTCTAATGGAGTGACAGGTGAAGCAGAGCACAGGGCCAGGAGTACGTGGCTGAGGCCAGGCTGGGCTGGTCCCTCCTTCTCTTGGAGCACTGGTGGAGGTCTGCCTGGCAGAGGAGGGCAGGGATTCCTCAATCGATCCTCACAGCTCAGGCAAAGCAGCCAGGGCACTAGTACAGCACTGGCCAGAGGCTGCAGACAGAGAGCAGCTTAGAGGTGCCTATAGGCTGGAGCCGGGCCATGAGCTCCACTGCACACAGATCCCAGCCTTCAGCCACAAGGTGGGTGCCCAGGCCAGGTGGGATGTCCAGAGAGAGCACCAGAGTCTGGCAAGTGGTGACCTGAGTACCCTGAGCTCATCCCCAAAAAGATGAACTTGCTCCCAATAGCATAGCCATGTAGGAATGGATCCAGGGCTGGCACTTCAGCCTCAGTCTTATGTCTATTCATCCAGGGTTGCTTCAGCCCAGGAGGTAGAGGTTGCAATGAGCCAAGATGGTGCCACTGTACTCCAGCCTGGGCAACAGAGTGAGAGCTTATAACTAAAACAAACAAACAAACAAAAAGCCAGTTAAAGTGGCTCACGCTTGTAATTCCAGCACTTTGGGAGGCTGAGGTGGGCAGAGCATGAGGTCAGGAGTTCAAGACCAGCCTGGCCAATATGGTGAAACCCTATCTCTACTAAAAATACAAAAATTAGCCAGGCGTAGTGGTGGGTGCCTGTAATCCCAGATTCTCCGGAGGCTGAGGCAGGAGACTCGCTTAAACTGGAGGCAAACTATGGGAAGCACTGGGACGAGAACAGCAAGAGGCATCTCCGTGTCAGCCAGACCTTCAAGAATGACTCAGGGCCCACTGTGAGCAATCACTTCATGGAGGTAAGCCCGGCCACTGCAGCAGAGCCATGCCCTGTGATTCCAGCATAGATGGTGAGAGCTAGGGAACCCCTCACAGCCCTCTGGCCCTAGCTGTAAGGATGCAGGCAGCTGAAACTCAGCCCTAGTGACTTTCCCTTTTGCATCTCCAGCCCCATGTCCCCAGGGGTAAGAAACGCTTGTCACAGTGCCAAGGACTGGAAGGCAGGATTGGGAAACACAAATTTCCAATTTTAAAAAGTGCATTTTGGAAACAGCAGTTCGCTTTTAGTTCATTTTTTAGTTATTTTGCTGAGTTGGGAATGATGGTGTGCTCAGAAGATGAACAGGTGGTGGTTCTTCTACAGCATGCATTTAACCTTGTACATTTTTTTTTCCTTTTCACATCCAGTCCTGCAAATGGTGGTGATTTATTCTTTTTGAGATGGAGTCTCACTCTGTCACCAGGCTGGAGTGCAGTGGCATGATCTCAGCTCACTGCAACCTCTGCCTCCCATATTCAAGTGATTCTCCTGCCTCAGCCTCCCAAGTAGCTGGGACTATAGGCATGCACCACAATGCCTGGCTCATTTTTGTATTTTTAGTAGAGATAGGGTTTCACCACTTTGGCCAGGATAGTCTTGGTCTCTTGACCTCGTGATCCACTGGCCTCAGCCTCCAAAAGTGCTGGGTTTATAAGTGTGAGCCACTGTGCCTGACCCAACCTTTTTTCATGGGCTTCTGTATTATTCTTACAAGGTCTCCAAGCTAATATCCCTGATGCCTTCTGCCTCAGTTTCTTCAGTCTTCTGCCTGCTTTCCTTTGAGTGTACAGCCTTGTTTCTGTGAAACTCACTGCCACAGGGTCTCTTTCTGGTTCCACAATGGGCTCTTTGTGGCTGTGTGGTTGTTAAATGCTCACAGCAGCTGCCCTGACTGCCCTCCTGGCAGGACTAGGAACTTCTGGCCTCTCCACCATCCAGGCCTAAGACCTTGCCCAATGCCAGAATGGGTGTCCCTCTGACTGGCTATTGAATGTCACCTCTACATCCTCTCTGCTGTGCCAGAGTCCCAAGGCCACCCACAGGGCAGTGAATTTGGAAGAGTGCTCCAGGACTTGGCACACTGCTGTTTGTGGCTGTCATTGACTACAGTGAGAGGAGGCAGAAATGTTGGCACAGGGTAGGGGGCTGGGGTGGAGTCCAGGGGGAACCAGGGCCAGCATCCAGTGTCCTCTCCCAGTCCCTCTACCTTCACATAGGATGTACTTGGCTGTCCCAGCACTATGTGACACAGGGTGTTTGGTGGGGCTGCCTAATTGGCAGGTGCTGCTTGGCTCAAAGCACACTGTCAGACTCCTAGGAGGCAAGCAGGGGTCTGGCAGAAACCACATTTGTACAAACAGTTCAGGGGCAGAGAGCCTCATATCACTTCTAGGATTGGGGGGAACCCTCCCCCAATCCAAGTTCCCAATTTATGAGCAGGCCATGCAGAGGTGGCTTGGGTTTGCTGTAACAACTCGCCTGCAATCTTCAGTGCCTTCTGCTCTATTCCTTTTCCCCCACCCCCACCCCCATCATCTTAATCCCAGGAACAGGCCCCATCTCCTCAAGGCCTGGGCTGGGCCTCTGAGCTGCCCAGAGGACTCATGGTGAGTGGTGGCTGTCAGTTGCAGGGCCCCTGGCCACACTGAAGAATGCCTTCCTGAAAGTGATGCTGTGGCCCCTGGAGGAGGTGTGGTGGGAGTGGGCAGAGGAGGCCATACGGTGGCTACAGGCCTGGGTGCCCAGGATGCCAGAAAACTGGGGTCCCACACCCATCAGGACAGCCCTGGGGGCCATGAAAGTCACTCTGGAGATGGAGAGCAAGAGCAAGGATGGGGTGTGGGTGGCAGTTGAGGATGACTGAGACAGCTCTCACTGTTCCCCTTGTCCAGGTGGCCCACCAGATGCTGTCCTGGGTTAAGGCCACATTCTCACAGGCACTGAAGAGGCTCTGCAAACCCCTGCTGGACCTGTATGACCTTGTAACCAGGTAACACAGGGTTAGGAGTGGTGCATCCGGCATTCCTGCCACATATCAGATGCAATGCTGAATGCTTCGACACACTCTGACTCACTGACTACTCTGACCACCCTACACAAAGGCTTCTTCACTCCCCATTTCACAGGAGAGGAAGCTGGGGTTTCTTCCTCACTCCACAGAGACCTCGTGAGCATGGTCCCAGTGCAGGCAGGATTTTAGGAGCTGCTGCAGAGGACCACAGTGGGGGAGGCTGACTCCTGCCTTCAGGAAACTCAGTTTTACTCAGAGACAGACACGAAGCACAAGTAATGTATGGCAGGGTGTGCACTGCTCCCTGCAGAGAGCCTGAGAGTCACCTTTTAAACAGACCATTCTGCTCTGTCACGTTTCCTTCCTTTTGTTTTGTAATCATCTTTTTCAGATGGAGTCTCGCTCTGTCTCAGTGGTGTGATCTCAGCTCATTGCAACCTCTGCCTCCTATGTTCAAGTGATTCTCCTGCCTCAGCCCTCCGAGTTGCTGGGACTACAGGTGTGTGCACTACTGCACCTGGCTAATTTTTTGCATTTTTAGTAGAGAGAGGGTTTTGCCACTCCAGGCTCTCTCAAACTCCTGACCTTCAGTGATGCAACCCCTTTGGCCTTCCAAAGTGTTGGGATTACAGGCATGAGCCACCACTCCCAGCCTGTTTTGTAATCTTTTAAACACATAAAAGCCCTTCTTTCTTGCAGTCTGTGCATAAGCCGACCACAGGCTGGGTGTGGCCCACTGCACATCATTTACCACCACTGAGCCATAGCTTAGGTGGCAAATGCTAGAGAAGGAACATTGTTTAGATGGCAGGCTGGGGATCATATGGTATGGCCATGGCCAGCTTTGAGAAGGTACAGTTTGAGCAAAAGCCAGGGGGCCGGTATGGGAACAGAACTCCAGGTGGGGGCACCACTGCACCAAGGCCTGGGAGAGGATGTGCCTGGCCTGTTTTTGAGATGGAGCCTCGTGCTCTGTCACCCAGGCTGGAGTGCTGTGGTGTGATTTCAGCTCACTGCAACCTCTGCCTCTCAAATTCAAGTGATTCTCTTGTCTCAGCCTCACAAGTAGCTGGGATTATAAGCATTCACCACCATACCTGGCTAATTTTTGTATGTTTAGTAGAGATGGGGTTTCACTATGTTAACCAGGCTGGTCTCAGAATCCTGGGCTCCAGAGGCCCGGTGCTAGGATTACAGGCATGAGCCACCTCGCCTGGCCTGTTTGAATAGCAAGGTGGTGGGGCTGATGCAACTGGGAGGAACTGGGAAGTTCCAAGGCTGGGGGTGGTGAAGGGAGGACTCTGGCTTCTGCTGTGACCTAGGAAGGATGTGATCACCCTTTCACTTCAAAAGGCCCCTTTGGTCCCTGTGTTGAGAACATGGGGGTGCTGGATAGAAGTGGGGAACCCAGTCTAGAGCAGGGGCCTGGGGACCCAATATCCTTTTCCCTCACAGCCATGAGGCCCAGGCAAGGGGGCCACTCCTTCTTCCATGCTGGTGGCCTTGCAGAGCATCTGGACTCTGGCTCTGCCTCTTACTGGGATTCCTCTGCATCGGCTCTTTGTGCCTCAGTTTCCCCAGCTATAGAATAGGGACTAAATCCACATCATGGGGAAAAGTCTCCATGTAACACAAGTTCCTGCTCCTGCCACCTTGCAATCAGAATGTAGGCTGAGGAAGGGAAAAGCTCCCAGGGCAGGGCTTTGGCTTGGTTGAAGAATCACCTGTCTGGTCATTCACTTACCTGGTGAGTGGGATCTGATGGGGGTTCCAAAAAAATGGATTCAACTGGCAGCGAGGGTGTTGAAGCTGCTTCCTGCCCCCAGCTGCAGGGCCTCTGGGCTCCCTAAAAGGAAAGTGAGGCTACCTGCCCCTCCCCCTCAGCAGCCCATCAACAAGTGTGCAATGTTCCTCTTCCCATTCCACCCCCACGTGAGCCAAGATCTCCCTGATCATTCAGATCTCACAGGCTTGACCCTAGTCTATGTATTGAGAAATTTCCTAGACCTGTTGGTCGGGCACACTGGCCCATGCCTGTAATCTCAGCACTTAAGCCAGCTCACTTGAGGTCAGGAGTTTGAGACCAGCCTGGCTAACATGGTGAAACCCTGACTCTACTAAAAATTCAAAAATTAGCCAGGCATGGCAGTGAGTGCATATAGTTCCAGCTACTCTGGAGGCTGAGACAGAAGAATCACTTAAACTCAGGAGGGGCAGAGGTCGCAGGGAGTCAAGATCATATCACTATACCCGAGCTTGGGAAACAGAATGAGATTCTGTCTGAAAAAAAATTTCCTACACCTTCCAGCTCCTATCCTTGGCATTCGCACACACAGGCCTATGCTGCCCAAGACCCAGGGGGCAGATCAGACATGACATCAGACATCTGTGTCCTCAAAACAGGGCAGCTTGTTTCTGTCCCGGCCTCACCCCCCACCTCCGTTGTCATGCCAGCCTCTGTCCTCCACCTCATTATGGGATTTCCTAGAAAAAAGGACAGCCCCTCCCCAAGAGGCACCCCAATGCTCTCCATGGCAGAGCTCTTCCTGTGGACCTGTGAACTCCCTCCCTGCAGCCAAAAGCAGCAAGGCTCGGCTAGGCATAGTGACTTGTCCTGTGTGTTCCCTCTAGGAACTACTCAGTGGTGGTGACATTGCCACTGCTGCCTCAGGGGGATGAGCTCCTGGACATCACCCAGGTGACCAGCTACTGGGTGGAGTAGAACCTGCTGCAGCCACTCTGAGATGTCCAGGGCCAATGTGCTGGCTGAGTTCTACCAGCTCAGATGCCACCTGCTGCAGGGTCTCTGGGAGTGTGAGTCCTGCCCAGGCTGTGCTACCCTCCTCCCTGGGAGCCCCATGCCCTGTGGGCACAGCAGGGCCACATACTGTGGGGACACAGGGAAGCCTGCAGAGGCTCATGGCATCACAATGCCAGGCCCAGAGCTTATTGGACTTCCCAAGGTCCTATGGGACTAGGGCTGAGGCTGCACATCCTGCTTTTCTCCAGATTATAAGGCCTGGCCGAGTAGTGCAGCCAAGGACAGTGCTGGGATGACCAGCTCTGGGCTCCTGGGGAGCTTGCGTGTGGCTCAGGTGAGTCTGCTAACCTCTGTGGACTCAGCTTCCTCCACTGTGAAATGCAGATAACCAAGTTGCTCACTCACATGGGTAAGGGGCATGTATGGTTCTTAATGCACGAGGGAGATCCTCATGTCCTTGGGGGAGCCACGGTACCCAGGCTTGGCAAGGAGCAGTTTATCTGTGTGGGACTCACATGGAGGCCTGTGGTTCCCTAGAAGTGTGGGTGTAGTCAGGTCTAAGCAGCACGCTGATCTTGTAGAAAACAGCCTGGTCTTCAAGTTCTGTGTGTGTGACCAAGGGCTTCTCTGTGCCCCTCCATTCTGAAAGATGACCACAGGGCTGGTAGTGCCTCCCTCAGGATGCTAACCCTGGCCATCAGGTGTCTGGCTGTACACCATGGATGGTGCTTTCCCACCACAGGCACGAGCACCCCCAAGGCACAGCTCAGGGGCCACACTGGCTGGACTGGTCAGACCTGCTCCTTCATAGGCCATCTCTTCCCTACCCTGAACAAGGCAGATCTGCAGGACACCGTTATCATGTTTGAGGGAGCCATTGGCCATCCAAACAGTCAATGTCGTGTCCCATCCCCCACCCCACCAGTAGCTTCCTTGAGATGAAATGGATGACTTGCATGATTTTTTTTTTTTTGAGACTAGGTCTCACTTTGTTGTCATGGTTGTAGTGCAGTGGTGCGCTCTCGGCTCCCTGCACCCTTGACCTCCTGGGTTCAAGTGATCCTCCTGCCTCAGCCCTGCAAAGTGCTGGGATGGCTTAGCACCACTGAGCCCGGCTGATGTGTGAATTTTAAGTGCATGATTCAGTGACTTCTAGTTTATTCAGAGTTGTTG
The DNA here is from genome assembly GCA_031835075.1 of Saguinus oedipus. Taxonomy (NCBI): domain Eukaryota; kingdom Metazoa; phylum Chordata; class Mammalia; order Primates; family Cebidae; genus Saguinus; species Saguinus oedipus. The sequence continues at coordinate 52,050,237 of CM063176.1, forward strand.
TGCATGCCTCACCACAATCAATTTTAAAATATTTTTATCCTAAAATGAAACCCTGCAGTTACCAGTCTGCCTACTGTGTCCATGGCTGTGCCTGCTCTGGACATCTAATGTAAACAGAAGTATGACTATGTGGCCTCTGAGTCAGGCTTTGTTACTTACCACAGCAATTTTGTAGCGGGTCTGGGGACTCCATTCCTTGTTAGGGCTGAATTCGGCCATAGCCCTTCAGATCACATCATCCTGAAGCAGGTGAGGGATCGCTGGGCCTCTGGCTGCTGCACCAGGGGAGGGGGACTCCTGGCCTCAGGGCAGGCTAAGCCGGGGCTCTAGGCATTGGGGTGCCCAGCAGGCATTGGGCTCCCACTGCGATGGATGGAGCTGGCTCCACTCACCCTGTCTTTGGGGCTGATTCTCCCCAGACCATGCCCTGGTGGCCCGGGCCCAGCATGTGGTGACTTTTGACAGCAGGGTGTGGGGCCTCAGCACCTAGTGTGGCAGCAACCTGCTGGCCCAAGACTTTGCTCACAACACATTCTTCCTGATGCTGAGTCGGAAAGGCTCGGGGCTCATGGCCCTGGTTGTGGAGCTGAACCACCTGACTTTGTCTTCTACCCCAGCTGGCAGGTGAGGAGAGTCCCAAGCTTCCCCCGAGACCTGTGTCTGTGGCAGGTTGCCTGGGGAGATGGCCCTTTTGAGCTTGTCCCCTGGTTGTGGGTCAGCCCTCCTGCCCACCCCCTCTTGTCCACAGGCCTACAGGCTGTACAACTCCTTCCTGCCAGGGGAGAGCTGTCCAGACCTCTAGCTACCTCTTGCCATGAAAAGGAGGGATGTCCCCAGGATTGAGCTGGCCAGTGAGGATGGAGTCTCCATCTTCTGTGACATGCCCACCGGCCGCTGCAGCCTGACTCTGGGCCTCTGGCACCACAGTGAGTCTGGGCCCCAGCAGAATTGGCCCCACCCACCAAGAGCCTCTTTGGGATGCACCATTCTCAGCTTCCAGTGCGACAGGTCCCCTGGCCCAGGTGGCCACTGTGGTTGAAATGATGGCACCGAGGCCCAGGGATTTCTGCCCACATCCCTGGGATCTGCAGCTCCAAGGTGAAGTTGGCCTTTCTGTGCTTGCTCTGCCAAGGAACACAAAGGGGAGGACTGGATTCTGGCCACTCAAGGTGAGGATGTGGAGAGGGGATGGGGGGACACAGGCTGTCCCCAGTCCCTGTGCTTTCTCTTTCTCTTGTGATGAGGGTTTGGATCCAGAGCCCTGGGCTCCGGGAGTCTGGGGCAGAGGGATTCTACCAATCTTCCATGTGCCTCAGGCTCGTCTCTCATACAGGTCCCCTGGGGGAAGATTATGGGCTCTTGGGACCTCCTCTGCTTCCCTACTCCCCACAGGCATAACCGCTGGCCCTCTGGGCACCAATGACAATGAAGCAGGCAATGACCTGATGTTGCTGGATGGCTCTATGGCCCACAGCCTGGAGGAGCTCAGCCTGGCCTGGCAGGTGAGCAGGTGCACCTGCCCTTCCTCCCTCTGGCTGAGGCTCTTCAGGGCTGCAGTCCCAGGACAGGCAGGTGGCCTGCTGGCTCTGCAGAGGTCTTTGCAGGCCCAGGGTTGGGGGGAGTCTCTGCTGAGACCGATGTATGTGAAGGAGCCGCATGGTCCAGTGGGAGGCCTGAGTCTTAAATGTCTGTCCCCCAGGTGGATGGTGACTGTAGGGCCAGAGAAGACTCAGCAGGCCTGCCCAGGACAGAGCCCCACCTGCCTGGCCTTCTTCCAGGACCTGTGCTCCAGCTTGGGGAACTGTTTCTGGGTGGTGAGTGTGAGCATGGGCCCTGGGGCACAGAAAGCCCTTTCCCGAATCTACACTGGGGAGTGGAATAAAGGAGAGGCCTAGGCTAGAGACAGTGACTGGGTGGCCCTGATTTCAGGTGGAGCCTGCACCATTCCTAAGCCTGTGTGTGAAGGACCCCTGTGGCACCCAGGAGCTCCAGCCTGCCTGCACTCTGGCGGCCACCTACATCCACCTATGTGCCTGCAGCTTCGTGTCCCTGGCTTCTCCTCCACACTGTGGTAAGCCACCCCCATCAGCTGACACTCTGCCCCGTCTGGCATCTGACTTCCAGTCAGAGTGAAAACCCATCTCTCTCTTGCCAGGGAGGACAAATAATTGTCATTCAAGGAGCTAAAAGTCAAAACAAAATATTTACAGCCTGACACAGCGTGGATGTATGTCCCCTCCAAATCTCACCTTTGTTAGAGGGAGTAAATCCCTCATGGATGGCTTAGAACCCTCCGTTTGGTGAAGCATGAGTTCTTGCTTTATTAGTTCACATGAAAGCAGTTGGTTTATATAGATCCTGGTACCTCCTCTCTCTCTTTGCACCCCCTCCTGTATCTGCCATGATTGTAAGCTTCCCAGGGCCTCACCAGAAGCCAAGCAGATGCTGGGGCTGTGCTTGTAAAGCCTGTAGAACTGTGAGTCAATTATACCTTTTTTTTTAAAATGTTGGTTCCATTATTATTTTTGTATTGCTTTTTAGGTTTTAGGGTATATGTGCAGAACGTGCAAGATAGTTCGATAGGTACACACATGGCAGTGTGTTTTGCAGCCTTCCTCCACTTCACCCACATTTGGCATTTCTCCCCAGGCTATCCCTCCCCAGCTCCACACCCGCTGTCCCTCCCCTATTCGCCCAATAGACCCCACTGTGTAGTACCACCTTCCCTGTGTCCATGTGTTTTCATTTTTCCTCACCCTCCTATGAGTGAGAATATGTGGTATTTCATTTCCTGTTCTTGTATCAGTTTGCTGAGAATGGTGTTCTCCAGATTCATCCATGTCCTTACAAAAAACAAAAACTCATCATTTTTTATTGCTGCATAATATTCCATGTGTATATGTGCCATAGTTTCCCAGTCCTGTCTATCATCGATGGGCATTTGGGTTGGTTCCAGGTCTTTGTTATTGTAAACAGTGCTGCAATGAACATTCGTGTGCATGTGTCCTTCTAGTAGAACAATTTATAGTCCTTTGGATATAAACCCAGTAATGGGATTGCTGGGTCAAATGGAATTTCTATTTCTAGGTCCTTGAGGAATCACCACACTGTCTTCCATAATGGTTGGACTGATATACATTCCCACCAACAATGTAAGAGTGTTCCTATTTCTCCACATCCTCTCCAGCATCTGTTGTCTCCAGATTTTTTAATGATCGCCATTCTAACTGGCGTGAGATGGTATCTCAATGTGGTTTTGATTTGCATCTCTCTAATGACCAGTGATGATGAGCAATTTTTCATGTGTTTGTTGGCCTCATGTATGTCTTCTTTTGTAAAGTGTCTGTTCATATCCTTTGTCCATTTTTGAATGGGCTCATTTGTTTTTTTCTTGTAAATCTGTTTGAGTTCTTTGTAAATTCTGGATATCAGCCCTTTGTCAGATGGGTAAACTGCAACGATTTTTTCCCATTCTGTTGGTTGCCGATTCACTCTAGTGACTGTTTCTTTTGCCATGCAAAAGCTGTGGAGTTTGATTAGGTCCCATTTGTCTATTTTGGCTTTTGTTGCCGATGCTTTTGGTGTTTTGATCATGAAGTCTTTGCCTACTCCTATGTCCTGAATGGTTTTGCCTAGATTTTCTTCTAGGGTTTTTATGGTGCCAGGTCTTATGTTTAAGTCTTTAATCCATCTGGAGTTAATTTTAGTGTAAGGTGTCAGGAAGGGGTCCAGTTTCTGCTTTCGGCACATGGCTAGCCAGTTTTCCCAACACCATTTATTAAACAGGGAATTTTTCCCCATGGCTTGTTTTTGTCTAGTTTATCAAAGATTATATGGTTGTAGATATGTTGTGTTGCCTCCGATGCCTCTGTTCTGTTCCATTGGTCTATATCTCTGTTTTGGTACCAGTACCATGCTGTTCTGATTACTGTAGCCTTGTAGTATAAAGTCCAGTAGTGTGATGCCTCCCGCTGTGTTCTTTTTGCTTAGAATTAACTTGACTATGCGGGCTCTCTTTTGGTTCCATATGAAGTTCATGGTGGTTTTTTCCAGTTCTGTGAAGAAATTCAGTGGTAGCTTAATGGGGATAGCATTGATTCTGTAAATTACTTTGGACAGTATAGCCATTTTTATGATATTGATTCTTCCTAACCATGAACATGGAATGTTTCTCCATCTGTTTGTGTCCTCTCTTATTTCGTTGAGCAGTGGTTTGTAGTTTTCCTTGAAGAGGTCCCTTACGTTCCTTGTGAGTTGTATTCCTAGGTATTTCATTCACTTTGTAGCAATTGTGAATGGCAGTTCGTTCTTGATTTGGTTCTAAGTCTGTTATTGGTGTATAGGAATGCTTGTGATTTTTGCACATTGATTTTATATCCTGAGACTTTGCTGAAGTTGCTTATCAGTTTCAGGAGCTTTTGGGTTGAGGTGATGGGGTCTTCTAGGTATACTATGATGTCATCTGCAAATATAGACAATTTGGCTTCCACCTTTCCTATTTGAATACCCTTTATTTCTTTTTCTTGCCTGATTGCTCTGGCTAGAACTTCCAGTACTATGTTGAATAGGAGTGGTGAGAGAGGGCATCCTTGTCTAGTGCCGGATTTCAAAAAGAATGCTTCCAGTTTTTGCTCATTCAGTATGATATTGGCTGTTCATTTGTCATAAATAGCTTTATTACTTTGAGATATTTTCCATCAATATCAAATTTATTGAGGGTTTTTAGCATAAAGGGCTGTTGAATTTTGTCAAATGCCTTCTCTGCGTCAATTGAGATAATCATGTGGTTTACATTTTTGCTTCTGTTTATGTAGTGAATTAAATTTATAGACTTGCATATGTTGAACCAGCCTTGCATTCCTGTGAAGAATCCTACTTGATCATGATGGATAAGTTTTTTGATGTGCTGTCACAATTGGCTTGCCAGCATTTTATTGAAGATTTTTGCATCTAGGTTCATCATGGATATTGGCCTGAAGTTTTCTTTTCTTGTTGAGTCTCTGCCAGGTTTTGGTATCAGGATGATGTTGGTCTCATAAAATGATTTGGGAAGGGTTCCCTCTTCTTGAATTATTTGGAATAGTTTCAGAAGGAATGGTACCAGATCCTCCTTGTGTGTCTGGTAGAATTCGGCTGTGAACCATCTGCACCTGGGCTTTTTTTGTGTGGTTGGATCTTAATGGCTGCCTCAACTTCAGACCTTATTATTGGTCTATTCATGGTTTTGGCTTCCTCCTGGTTTAGGATTGGGAGGACACAGGTGTCCAGGAATTTATCCATTTCTTCCTGGTTTACTAGTTTATGTGCATAGAGTTGTTTGTAGGATTCTCTGATGATGGTTTGAATTTCTGTGGAATCTGTGGTGATTTCCCCTTTATCATTTTTTATTGCATCTATTTGGTTGTTCTCTCTTTTTTATCAGTCTGGCTAGTGGTCTATTTTGTTGATCTTTTTGAAAAACCAGCTCTTGGATTTATTGATTTTTTGAAGGGTTTTTCATGTCTCTATCTCCTTCATTTCTGCTCTGATCTTAGTTATTTCTTGTCTTCGGCTAGGTTTTGAGTTTTTTTGATCTTGCTCGTCTAGCTCTTTCAATTTTGATGATAGGGTGTCAATTTTGGATCTCTCCACTCTTCTCATGTGGGCACTTATTGCTATATATTTTGCTCTACAGACTGCTTTAAATGTGTCCCAGAGATTCTGGAATGTTGTGTCTTCGTTCTCGTTGGTTTCGAAGAACTTCTTTATTTCTGCCTTCATTTCATTGTTTATCCAATCAACATTCAAGAGCCAGTTGTTCAGTTTCCATGAAGCTGTGCGTTTCTGAGTTAGTATCTGAATTTTGAGATCTAACTTGATTGCACTATGGTCTGAGAGACTGTTTGATATTATTTCAGTTGTTTTGCACTTGCTGAGGAGTGCTTTACTTCCAATTATGTGGTCAATTTTGGAGTGGGTGTGATGTGGTGCTGAGAAGAATGTATATTCTGTGTATTTGGGGTGGAGACAATTATATCTCTTATTTATGAACTGTCCACGCTGGAGTGTAGTGGCACAATTTTGCCTCAATTCAACTTCCACCTCACAGGTTTAAGAAATACTCCTGCCTCAGCCTCCCAAAAATACAATCAGGTATTTTTGTAGACATGTTTTGTTGTGTTGGCCAGGCTGGTCATGAATTCCTGACTTATGGTCATCCACTTGCCTCGGCCTCCCAAAGTGCTGGAATGACAAGCTTGCGCCACCATGCTTAGCCTCACTAGAAATCTGAATGTCACTCCCATTTAGAGAAAATGCTCAGCCCCTGTTTTCCCTCTGATCTTATACCACAAAAATCATCATCAACAAAGAAGAAGACTTCTGTAAGCAAATGTGTCGGGGTTTGTTTCCACTACCAGGGCGGACCTCTCATTCAGTTCTAACACTAGGTACCTTGAGATTCTTTAGCCAGTGTTGCATACGATTGCTATAGCCAAAGCCCCATTAAAAGGACATAGAAGTCAGTATCAAGAAAAGGAGTAAAATTCCAAGAGCTACAGATGCCAGAATAAGTGGCTGCCATTCATAGACATTTAAAACTTAATCAATTGGAAAATAGGACAAAGGGAGGATGAAACGAGAGGATCCAACACATCTCAAAGAAATTCCAGGCCAGGTGTGGTGGCTCATCCCTGTAATCCCAGCACTTGGGAGTACAAGGTGAGTGGATCACCTAAGGTCAGGAGTTTGAGACCAACCTGGCCAACATGGTGAAAACCCATCTTTACTAAAAATACAAAAATTAGCCAGGAGTGGTGGTGTGTGCCTTTAATTCCAGCTACTCAGGAGGCTGAGGCAGGAGAAATGCCTGAACCCAGAAGGTGGAGGTGGCAGTGAGCCAAGATCTTGCCACTGCACTCCAGCCTGGTGACAGAATGTGAGTCTGTCTCAAAAAAAAAAAAAAAAAATCCAGAATGAAAACAGACAGGACCCAGGACCCTTTAGAGTCAGTAGGCACAACCCCCAATATAATAAATCCATCCGAACCTAGACCCATCAAAACAGAATTGCAGAAAAGACAAAGAACAGGACCTAAAAGCTACTGAGGAGGGCAGAAAGAAGGAAGAACATGTTGACATTTTCTTTCCCACCAGCAGCAACAGACAGTGGAGTAAGAGAAAGTAAGCATGAGGCTAGAGTTTATATCCAGCTCAACTATTACTTAATGAAATAACCTCTCAGCACTGATCTGTCTAGAGATCTCTTTACCACAAATGGACACTTACTCAAGGGACACATCCACATGTTCATTTACATACAGTGTCTTCTTTCTGCTACAGGGGCAGAGTATCTGCAAGGGAGACCACGTTTTTGCTTCCTGACTCAATTAGGAGGATGGAAAGATAAGCTACTACAGATTGGGAAAAACATTTACAAACCACCTATCAGACCAAGGACTCATCTCCAGACTCATCTCTAGAATACATAAAGAACTCAAAGCTCAAAAGTAGGCCAGGTGCAGTGGCTCACGCTTGTATTCCTAGCACTTTGGGAGGCTGAGGCAAGATAGCTTGAACCCAAGAGGTCAAGGCTACAGTGAACCATAACTACACTCCTGGCTGCATGACAGAGTGAGACCTTGTCTCACAAAACAGAACCTTTAAAGTAAAAAATGGGAAACAAATGCATGAACAATGTTTTCACTCCCAGCTATAGGGAAACAAGGTAGTGCTACACACCTGAGCTCCAGTGAGTTCTGGCACAGGTTGGTGAGTTGCAGGGACTCCGCAGCATAAAGCATTAGTTGAACATCCAAATGGCCAGGTTGTGATTCAGCATCCACTGACGAGTGCACCCTAAAAAGCACTCTTCTAGTGCCAAAAAGGGGGTGGCTGATGAGAAAGAAGTGAGGCTTAGAGGCAGGAATTGAGGTCACGGTCTACAAACCAGATCCTTGAGAAAAGCAGCATTGGACTCATGAAGTACCAAGACAGGAGGTGGTGTGGCTCCACGGGAGGCTTGGAGAATCTGGAATCAAGCAGAAGCACTCATTCTTCTGACCATGTAAATACAAAACTGTCAGCTACTACAGGGATTAACAGAACATCTGGGAGAACAGGCAACTCAGAAGATTTATAGCCACAAGGTGAAAATGGAGTATTATGTGCAGTTAAGGTCCTCTGTCTTCCTCTTAGGGTTTGTTTGTTTGAGACGGAGTCTTGCTCTGTCGCCCAGGCTGAAGTGCAGTGGAGCAATCTCAGCTCACTGCAACCTTCTCCTCCCGGGTTCCAGCAATTCTCCTGCCTCAGCCTCCTGAGGAGCTGGGATTACAGGCATGTGCTACTACGCCCTGCTAATTTTTTTGTTTTAGTGGAGATGGGGTTGCACCATGTTGGCCAGGATGGTCTCAAACATCAGACCTCATGATCCATCTGCCTCAGCCTCCCAAAGTGCTGGGATTACAGGTGTGAGCCACTGTGTCTGGCCAGGTTTATTTATTTTAAATCAAGGGCTAAATTCTTCCCCTCTCGGACATCAGTTAAGTATTTAAGTAAAACAATCACAACTTACAATTAAATTTTGAAGGACAAATTTAAAGGTGGTTGTAAGTTACAAAATAAAGGCATCTTATGAACTCTCATAAGAAAAAAATATATTAAGACACTTTTTATTACCTTTTTGAGATAGAGTCTTGCTCTGTCCTCCAGGCTGGAGTACAGTGGCCTCCCAAGTAGTTGGAATCACAGGCATCCACATGTTTTTGTATTTTTAGTAGAGACAGGGTTTCACCATGTTGGCCAGGCTGGTCTCGAACTCCTGACCTCATGTGATTCTTCCACCTAGCACCTGACCAGAGAAATTAAGACATTCTCATATAAACAAAAGCTGAGATAGTTCATTACATTGGGTAATTTCCTGTAAGAAATGCTAAAGGGAGTCCTTCAAGTCAAAACAAAAAGATGTTAGGTAGACATTTGAAGCCACATATAAAGACCTGTATTATTGGAATTTTGATTCACATCTCTGATTTTAATTACTTTATTGGATTTGAAAGAGATGTGTAACCATAAGCCAATGTTAAATATGTAATTTATATTTAAAAATTAGGCATGTTGGGGTGCACCTGTAGTCTCAGCTATGGAGGATCACTTCAGTCCCGGGGTTTCAGGTTACAATGAGCTATGACAGTGACACTGCACTCCAGCCTAAGTGAGAGAGAGAGACTCTCTCTCTGGAATATAGATATGCTTTGTAACATCAACAACATAGGAAGGGACAGAGCTGTCAAGAAATAGAGTATTTTTATGTGATTGAACTTACTAGTTTAAAATCAAGGGCCAGGTGCTGTGGCTTACGCCTGTAATCCCAGCACCTTGGGAGGCCAAGGCGGGTGGATCACGAGGTCAAGAGATCAAGACCATCCCGGTCAATATGGTGAAGCCCTGTCTCTACTAAAAATACAAAAAGTTAGCTGGGCATGGTGGCATGTGCCTGTAATCCCAGCTACTCAGAAAGCTGAGGCAGGAGAATTGCCTGAACCCAAAAGGTGGAGGTTGCGGTGAGCTGAGATCATGCCATTGCACTCCAGTCTGGGTAACAAGAGCGAAACTCCGTCTCAAAATAAATAAATAAATAAATAAATAAATAAATAAAATCAATTGCTATAGTTTCAGGATGTTTTATATAATTCTCATGGCAATTACAAAGAAAATACCGACCAGCAAGATGGTGATATAGAAACAGCTCAGGATTGCAGCTCTCAGTGAAGGCACAGAGAGTGAGTCCTAGCCGCATTCTCAGATGGACCTTTGTTGCCCACAAAACGGAGAAATTCCCAGGTGTAGGAGAGACACGGGACGCCAGCGCAGCCAGTGTTTTGGCTGTGCTGCCGGTTCGGCCGGCGCCGCAGCGCAGTGGCACCCGGCACAAAACTCACTGGTCTGGGTGCCCTGTTAAAGCAGCAATCTGAGATTTGGAAGGGCAGATTGACATGTCCATCTGATTAAACGGGACTTGGACAACGAGCCAAACAAGGAGATTCCTGAAAAGCGTGATTTGGCCAGTGCAGTGGGCAGCGGCACGAGAGATCACACAGATCCCAGTGTCCTATCAAGCAGGCTACTGGGGCACCAGTGAGAGAGTCAACCATTCAAATTGGGAAGAAAAAGAGAGAGAGAGGACGAACTCTGAGGCAGAGAGCCAGGCGATCGGGCACGGAGGGTCCCACCCTCATGGGGACAAGCAGGGCAATGATTAGAGGTGCTCAAGGTTGAGAGTTTTGCTGCGGGCTCAGCTGAATCCAGGGCCATGCAGCCCGATGGAAGAGGGGCGTCTGCCACTACGGATGCAATCCGCCCCTACTGAGGTACACACCCAGTGCTGACACAGCCTCCTGTTAACGAGGCAACCTGCCATAACAGAGAGACTCCACCAGCAGGGTGGAGCGCACCACAGTAGAATGGAGCCCCGCGGTAGCAGGGCAGACCCGCGCTAGCAGGGAGGAGCCTCGGCAGGCAAATAGTGAATAGACAACCTCCTAGCGGGCAGGACAGTGCAACAGATACTCATAAAGAAAGCCCCAACTCCCTGAAACAGAGCATCTGAGGGGGAAAAAAAGGGAAAGGTTTTATAAGTTCTGCTGAAAAAGACTTAAACATACCTGCCTAACAGCCCTGAATGAACAACAGAGCTCACAGCTCAGCACTGGAGCTCCTATAAAGTACAGACCATCTCCTCAAGAAGCTCCCTGACCCCTGTATATCCAAAGAGTCACCTCACAAAAGGACTAAGCAGACTGACATTTGGGGGGCATCATTCTGAGACAAAGATAGCAGAACAAACTGTAGCATACCTCACAGTTCTGCACCTGCTACAGGTGTACCCCAGAGAAGCAGGGCCTGCAGTGGACCTCAGCACTCATACAGCAGAGGGGCTAGACCATTAGAAGAAAAATTAAGTAACAGAAATACTTCATCATCAACAATCTGGGCATCCACTCAGAGACTCAACTGAAAAATCAGCAACTACTAAGATGACAGGTGGATAAATCCACAAAGATGGGAAGAAACCAGTGCAAAAAGAAGGAAAACACCCGAAACCAAAACATCTCACCTCCTACAAAAGACCAAAACTCCTCACCAGCAAGGGAACAAAGCTGGATGGAGAATGAGTGTGACGAAATGACACAATCAGACTTCAGAAAATGGATAACAAGAAACTTCAGTGAGCTAAAAGAACATGTTCTAAATCAATGCAAAGAAACTAAGAACCTTGAAAAAAGATTCAAGTAAATGAAAACAAGATGGACAACTTAGAGAGGAATATGAATGAATTGAAGAAGCTGGAAAACACAACACGAGAACTTAACGAAGCATGCACGAGTTTCAACAGCCGAATTGACCCAGCAGAAGAAAGAATATCAGAAGTCAAAGATCAACTCAATGAAATAAAATGAGAAACCAAGATTAGAGAAGAAAGCACAAAAAGGAATGAACAAAATCTCCAAGAAATGTGGGACTATGTAAAGAGACCCAACCTACGTTTGATAGGTGTACCGGAATGTGATGAAGAGAATGAATCCAAGCTGGAAAATACTCTTCAGGATATTATCCAGGAAAATTTCCCCAACCTAGCAAGGCAGGCCAATACTCAACTCCAGGAAATACAGAGAACCACACAAAAATATTCTGCAAGAAGAGCAACCCCAAGGCACATAATCGGCAAATTCACCAGGGTTAAAATGAAGAAGAAAATACTAAGGGCAGCCAGAAAGAAAGGTCGGGTCACCCACAAAGGGAAGCCCATCAGACTCACAGCAGATCTCTCGGCAGAGACTCTACAAGCCAGAAGAGAGTTGGGGCCAATATTCAACATCCTTAAAGAAAAGAACTTTCAACTCAGAATTTCATATCCAGCCAAACTGACCTTCAGAAGTAAAGGAAAAATAAAATCCTTCACGAACAAGCAAGTACTAAAAGATTTTGTAACCACTAGGCTTGCTATACAAGAGCTCCGAAAAGAGGCACTACACATAGAAAAAAACAACCAGTAACAGCCATTCTAAAAACATACCAAATGCTAAAGAGCATAAACAAAATTAAGACTCTGCATCAACCAATAAGAAAAACAGCCAGCTAGCATCAAAATGGCAGTATCAAACTCACACATAACAATATTAATCCTAAATGTAAATGGGCTAAATGCAACAATCAAAAGACACAGACTGGCAAATTGGATAAAAAGCCAAAACCCATCAGTGTGCTGTATCCAGGAAACCCATCTCACATTCAAGGATACACAAAGGCTCAAAATAAAGGGATGGAGGAAGATTAACCAAGCAAATGGAGAGCAAAAGAAAGAAAGACTTGCAATTCTCATCTCTGATAAAATAGACTTTAAAGCAACAAAGATCAAAAGAGACAAAAAAGGTCATTAAATAATAGTCAAAGGATCGATACAACAAGAAGAGCTAACGATCCTAAATATATATGGACCTAATGCAGGAGCACCGAGATATATAAGGCAAGTTCTGAATGACTTACAAAAAGATTTAGACTCCCACACAATAATAGTTGGAGACCTGGAACAAGCAAACATGATAGACATTTATAGAACTCTCCACCCCAAATCCACAGAATATACATTCTTCTGAGCACCACATCACACCTACTCCAAAACTGACCACATATTTGGAAGTAAAACACTCCTCAGCAAATGCAAAACAACTGAAATCATAACAAACAGTCTCTCAGACTATAGTGCAATCAAGTTAGAACTCAGAATTCAAAAACTAACTCAGAACCGCACAGCTTCATGGAAACTGAACAACTCCATTTTCAATATCAGACAGATCAACCAGACAGAAAATTAACAAGGATATCCAGGACTTAAACTCAGACCTGGAACAAGCAAACCTGATAGACATTTATAGAACTCTCCACCCCAAATCCACAGAATATACATTCTTCTCAGCACCACATCACACCTACTTCAAAATTGACCACATATTTGGAAGTAAAACACTCCTCAGCAAATGCAAAACAACGGAAATCATAACAAACAGTCTCTCAGACTATAGTGCAATCAAGTTAGAACTCAGAATTCAAAAACTAACTCAGAACCGCACAGCTTCATGGAAACTGAACAACTGGCTCTTGAATGTTGATTGGATAAACAATGAAATGAAGGCAGAAATAAAGAAGTTCTTCAAAACCAACGAGAACAAAGACACAACATGCCAGAATCTCTGGGACACATTTAAAGGAGTCTCCAGAGGAAAATATATAGCAATAAGTGCCCACATGAGAAGAGTGGAGAGATACAAAATTGACACCCTATCATCAAAATTGAAAGAGCTAGAGGAGCAAGATCAAAAAAGCTCAAAACCGAGCCAAAGACCAAAAATAACTAAGATCAGAGCAGAACTGAAGAAGACAGAGACAAGAAAAACCCTTCAAAAAATCAATAAATCCAAGAGCTGGTTTTTTGAAAAGATCAACAAAATAGACGGACCACTAGCCAGACTGATAAAAAAGAAAAGAGAGAACAACCAAATAGATGCAATAAAAAACAATAAAGGGCAAATCAAAACAGATTCCACAGAAATTCAAACCATCATCAGAGAATACTACAAACAACTCTATGCACATAAACTACTAAACCAGGAAGAAATGGATAAATTCCTGGACACCTGTGTCCTCCCAAGCCTAAACCAGTAGGAAGCCAAAACTATGAATAGACAAATAACAAGGTCTGAAGTTGAGGCAGGAATTAAGACCCTACCACACAAAAAAAAGCCCAGGTCCAGATGGGTTCACAGCTGAATTCTACCAGACACACAAAAAGGATCTGGTACCATTCCTTCTGAAACTATTCCAAATAATTCAAAAAGAGGGAACCCTTCCCAAATCATTTTATGAGACCAACATCATCCTGATACAAAAACACGGCAGAGACTTAACAAGAAAAGAAAACTTCAGGCCAATATCCATGATGAACATAGATGCAAAAATCATCAATGAAATACTGGCAAACCGATTGCAACAGCACATTAAAAAACTTATCCATCATGATCAAGTAGGATTCATCCTGGGGATGCAAGGCTGGTTCAACATACACAAGACTATAAATGTAATTCACCACATAAACAGAACCAAAAACAAAAACCACATGATTATCTCAATTGACATAGAGAAGGCCTTTGACAAAATTCAACAGCCCTTTATGCTAAAAACCCTCAATAAACCTGGTATTGATGGAATATATCTCAAAGTAATAAAAGCTATTTATAGCAAACCGACAGCCAATATAATACTTAATGGGCAAAAACTGGAAGCATTCCTTTTGAAATCTGGCACAAGACAAGGATGCCCTCTCTCACCACTCCTATTCAACATAGTACTGGAAGTTCTAGCCAGAGCAATCAGGCAACAAAAAGAAATAAAGGGTATTCAAATAAAAAAGGTGGATGCCAAATTGTCTCTATTTGCAGATGACATGATAGTATACCTAGAAGACCCCATCACCTCAGCCCAAAAGCTCCTGAAACTGATAAGCAACTTCAGCAAAGTCTCAGCATATAAAATCAATGTGCAAAAATCACAAGCATTCCTATACACCAATAACAGACTTAAAGAGAACCAAATCAAAAACGAACTGCCATTCACAATTGCTACAAAGAATATAAAATACCTAGGAATACAACTCACAAGGAAAGTAAGGGACCTCTTTAAGGAAAACTACAAACCACTGCTCAATGAAATAAGAGAGGACACATACAGATGGAGAAACATTCCATGTTCATGGTTAGGAATAATCAATATCGTGAAAATGGCTATACTGCCCAAAGTAATTTACACAATCAATGCTATCCCCATCAAACTACCATTGAATTTCTTCACAGAACTGGAAAAAACCACCATGAATTTCATATGGAACCAAAAGAGAGCCCACATAGCCAAGTCAATTCTAAGCAAAAAGAACACAGCGGGAGGCATCACACTACCAGACTTCAAACTATACTACAAGGCTACAGTAATCAAAACAGCATGGTACTGCTACCAAAACAGAGATATAGACCAATGGAACAGAACAGAGGCATTGAAGGCAACACAACATATCTACAACCATATAATCTTTGATAAACCTGACAAAAACAAGCAATGGGGAAGGGATTCCCTGTTTAATAAATGGTGTTGGGAAAACTGGCTAGCCATGTGCAGAAAGCAGAAACTGGACCCCTTCCTGACACCTTACACTAAAATTAACTCCAGATGGATTAAAGACTTAAACATAAGACCTGGCACCATAAAAACCCTAGAAGAAAATCTAGGCAAAACCATTCAGGACATAGGAGTAGGCAAGGACTTCATGACCAAAACACCAAAAGCATTGGCAACAAAAGCCAAAATAGACAAATGAAACCTAATCAATCTCCACAGCTTCTGCACGGCAAAAGAAACAGTCACTAGAGTGAATTGGCAACCATCAGAATGGGAAAAAATCTTAGCAGTTTACCCATCTGACAAAGGGCTGGTATCCAGAATTTACAAAGAACTCAAACAGATTTACAGGAAAAAAACAAACAAGCTCATTCAAAAATGGGCAAAGGATATGAACAGACACATTACAAAAGAAGACGTACATGAGGCCAACAAACACATGAAAAAAATGCTCATCATCACTGGTCACTAGAAAGATGCAAATCAAAACCACATTGAGATACCATCTCATGCCAGTTAGAACGGCGATCATTAAAAAATCTGGAGACAGCAGATGCTGTAGAGAATGTGGAGAAATAGGAACACTCTTACACAGTTGGTGGGAGTGTAAATTAGTTCAACCATTGTGGAAGACAGTGTGGCGATTCCTCAAGGACCTAGAAATAGAAATTCCATTTGACTCAGCAATCCCATTACTGGGTATATGTCCAAAGGACCATAAATCGTTCTACTATAAGGACACATGCACACGAATGTTCATTGCAGCACTGTTTACAATAGCAAAGACCTGGAACCAACCCAAATGCCCAACGATGATAGACTGGACTGGGAAAATGTGGCACATATACACCATGGAATATTATGCAGCAATCAAAAATGATGAGTTTGTGTGCTTTGTAAGGACATGGATGAATCTGGATAACATCATTCTCAGCAAACTGACACAAGAACAGAAAAAGAAATACCGCATATACTCACTCATAGGCAGGTGAGAAAAATGAGAACACATGGACACAGGGGGTCTACCACACTCTGGGGTCTATTGGGGGGAATGGGGGAGGCACAGTGGGGGGGCTGGGGAGGGATAGCCTGGGGATGAATGCCAAGTGTGGGTGAAGGGGAGGAAGGCAGCAAAACACACTGCCATGTGTGTACCTATGCAACTATCTTGCATGTTCTGCACATGTACCCCAAAATCTATAATGCAATTAAAAAAAAAAACTTATCCATCATCATCAAGTAGGATTCATCCCGGTGATGCAAGGCTGTAAATGTAATTCACCACATAAACAGAACCAAAAACAAAAACCACATGATTATCTCAATTGATGCAGAGAAGGCATTTGACAAAATTCAACAGCCCTTTATGCTAAAAAACCCTCAATAAACTCGGTATTGATGGAACATATCTCAAAGTAATTAAAGCTATTTATGACAAACAAACAGCCAATATCATACTTAATGGGCAAAAACTGAAAGCATTCCCTTTGAAATCTGGCACTAGACAAGGATGCCCTCTCTCACCACTCCTATTCAACATAGTACTGGAAGTTGTAGCCAGAGCAATCAGGCAAGAAAAAGAAATAAAGAGTATTCGAATAGGAAAGGTGGAAGCCAAACTGTCTCTATTTGCAGATGACATGATAGTATACCTAGAAGACCCCATCACCTCAGCCCAAAAGCTCCTGAAACTGATAAGCAACTTCAGCAAAGTCTCAGAATATAAAATCAACGTGCAAAAATTACAAGCATTCCTATACACCAATAACAGACTTAAAGAGAACCAAATCAAGAACGAACTGCCATTCACAATTGCTACAAAGAGAATAAAATACCTAGGAATAAAACTCACAAGGAACGTAAGGGACCTCTTTAAGGAAAACTACAAACCACCACTCAACAAAATAAGAGAGGACACATACAGATGGAGAAACATTCCATGTTCGTGGTTAGGAATAATCAATATCGTGAAAATGGCTATACTGCCCAAAGTAATTTACACAATCAATGCTATCCCCATCAAACTACCATTGAATTTCTTCACAGAACTGGAAAAAACCACCATGAACTTCATATGGAACCAAAAGAGAGCTCACATAGCCAAGACAATTCTAAGCAAAAAGAACACAGCGGGAGGCATCACACTACCAGACTTCAAACTATACTACAAGGCTACAGTAATCAAAACAGCATGGTACTGCTACCAAAACAGAGATATAGACCAATGGAACAGAACAGAGGCATCGGAGGCAACACAACATATCTACAACCATATAATCTTTGATAAACCTGACAAAAACAAGCAATGGGGAAAGGATTCCCTGTTTAATAAATGGTGTTGGGAAAACTGGCTAGCCATGTGCAGAAAGCAGAAACTGGACCCCTTCCTGACACCTTACACTAAAATTAACTCCAGATGGATTAAAGACTTAAACATAAGACCTGACACCATAAAAACCCTAGAAGAAAATCTAGGCAAAACCATTCAGGACATAGGAGTAGGCAAGGACTTCATGAACAAAACACCAAAAGCATTGGCAACAAAAGCCAAAATAGACAAATGGGGCCTAATCGAACTCCACAGCTTCTGCACGGCAAAAGAAACAGTCACTAGAGTGAATCGGCAACCATCAGAATGGGAAAAAAATCTTTGCAGTTTACACATCTGACAAAGGGCTGATATCCAGAATTTACAAAGAACTCAAACAGATTTACAGGAAAAAAAAAACAAACAAGCCCATTCAAAAATGGGCAAAGGATATGAATAGACACTTTTCAAAAGAAGACATACATGAGACCAACAAACACATGAAAAAATGCTCATCATCACTGGTCATTAGAGAGATGCAAATCAAAACCACATTGAGATACCATGTCACGCCACTTAGAATGGCTATCATTAAAAAATCTGGAGATAACAGATGCTGGAGAGGATGTGGAGAAATAGGAACACTCTTACACTGTTGGTGGGAGTGTAAATTAGTTCAAACATTGTGGAAGACAGTGTGACGATTCCTCAAGGACCTAGAAATAGAAATTCCATTTGACCCAGCAATCCCTTTACTGGGTATATATCCAAAGGACTATAAATCGTTCTACTAGAAGGACACATGCACATGAATGTTCATTGCAGCACTGTTTACAATAGCAAAGACTTGGAACCAACCCAAATACCCATCGATGATAGACAGGACTGGGAAAATGTGGCACATATATACCATGGAATATTATGCAGCAATCAAAAATGATGAGTTTTTGTCCTTTGTAAGGATATAGATGAATCTGGAGAACATCATTCTCAGCAAACTGACACAAGAACAGAAAATTAAACACCTCATATTCTCACTCATAGGTTGTTGAGAAAAAGAACACATGGACACAAAGAGGGGGTCTACTACACACAGGGGTCTACTGGGATGAATGGGGTGGACAGCGGGGTGGGGAGCTAGGGAGGGATAGCCTGGGGAGAAATACCAAGTGTGGGTGAAGGGGAGGAAGGCAGTGTGTACTTCCATGTGTGAACCTATGCAACTATTTTGCACATTCTGCACATGTACCCCAAAAGCTAAAATGCAATAAAAATTTAAAAATTTTTTTTTAAAAAAGGAAAATACCTACAGAATGTACAAAGAAGGAAGTCAGAAGGCATTCTATGTGTGTCACACAAAAAAATCAAACACAAAGGCAGGGAGAAGAAAGGAAATGAGAGAAAACAAACCATAAGCGAAGCAGAAAACAATCCACAGAGTGGCATGAGGAGGCCCTGTAAATGGTGTGCTGGAGTCCTCCCAGAGGAACTGCCACCTTAGTCCCTGGCTGTGGGCCTCATGGCACAGTCACCCACCAGGCTATTGAGTTTCATCAGATGACAATCTTTAAAAATGCAAATTATTTCCACCATCTAAAGACAGTAAGAGACTTACACATAGGATGAAAAAAGATACTCCATGGAAATGGTAACTGAAAAAAGGAAGAGGAGCTGGATTAATCACAGACTAAACAGACGTAAAGTCAAAAGCTGTTGTAAGAGACAATAACTGTCCATTCACCAAAAAGATGCAATGGTTATAAAGGTACATGCAACGCACCTCAGAGCTCCTAAATATATGATGCAAATACTAACAGAATGAAAGAAGAACAGACAGTTCTATGAAAATTGTAGGAAATTTCAACACCTCACTATTTTTTCCCCCAGACAGAATCTGTTTCCCAGGCTGGAGTGCAGCTGCAACCTCCTGAATTCAAGTGATTCCCATGCCTCAGCCTCAGAGTAGCTGGGATTACAGGTGTATGCCACCATGCCCAGCTATTTTTAGTAGAGACAGGGATTCAGCATGTTGGCCAGGCTGATCTTGAACTCCTGACCTCAAGTGATCCACCCACCTGGGCCTCCCAAAGTGCTGAAATTACAAGCATGAGCCTCTGTGCCTGGCCCAATAGCTTACTTTCAATAATAGATACAACACCCAGACAGAAGATCAAGAAGGAAACAGAGAGCTTGAATGATACTATAGATGAATTGGACCTACCAGACATACACAGATGAGTTAACCCAGCAGAAGAATACACATACTTCAAAGTACATGTGGAATGTTCTCTGGGAAAGATCATATGTTAGGCCTGAAAGCAAGACTTAATGCATTTTAAAGGACTGAAATCATAATAGCAGAAGGAAAACTGGAATATTCACAAATCTATGGGAACTCAACAACATACTACAAAACTATGAATCAAAGAAAAATAATAAGGAAAATTATAAAATAATTTTGAAACAAAACAATGTATCAAATCTTATGGGATGCAGCAAAAGCAGTGTTATGAGGGAAATTTATAGCTGTACATGCTTACATATAAAAAAAAGCTAGCTGGAGGTGGTGGCTCACATCTGTAATCCCAGCACTTTGGGAGGCTGAGACAGGCAGATAACCTGATGTCAGGAGTTTAAGACCAGCTTGGCTAACATGGGGAAACCCTGTCTCTACTAAAAACAAAATTAGCCAGGTGTGGTGGCAAGCACCTGTAATCTCAGCTACTTGGGAGGCTGAGGCTTGAACCCATGAGGAGGAGGCTGCAGTGAGCCAAGATTGTACCACTACACTCCAGCCTGGGAGACACAGCTAGACTCCATTTACCCCACCCCCACACACAAAAAAAGCAGCAGCAGCCAGGCTTGGTGACACTGTTCTATAATTCTACCTACTTGGAAAGCTGAGGCCAGGAGATTGCTTGAACCCAGGAGTTTGAGACTAACTCAGCAAGTGGCAAGACCCTTTCTCAAATAGAAAGAAAAAGAAAAGCTTTCAAACCACAATCCAAACTTTGTACCTTAAATTATTAGAAAGAGAAGAACAGCCTAAACCCAAAGCTAGGAGAAGGAAGGAAATACTAAAGGTTAGAACAGAAATAGATGAAATAGAAGATGAATCAGTGACCAAAAACTTGACAAGAAAGTACAAGAACAGATGGCTTCATGGGTGACTTGTATCAAGCATTTACAGCATAAATACCAATCCTGCTCATCTTCTTCCAAAATACTGAGGAAAGAATACCTCCAAACTCATTCTGTGAAGCCAGCATTACTGACACCAAAGACAGACAAAGCAGCAGAAAAAAACACACCACTATTCCCGATCAATACAGATGCAAAAGTGCTCAAGAAAATACTAATGAGAATTCAACAGCATCATAGAAGGATTATACATGATCAAGTAGGATTTATTCCTGGAATGGAGAGATGGTTACCATACAAACATTAGGGTAAGATACCACATTAACAGAATGAAGAAAAGAAAACACATGTCAATTTGTTTCAAATAATACAGAAAAAGCATTTAATGAAGTTTAATATCCTTTTATGATTAAAAACATACTGACTAGAAATTGAAACAACCTCAGCATAATAAAGGTCATATGAACAACCTCCAGCTAGTATCATTCTCAATGATGAGAGACAAAGTTTTCCAAGATGAGTAATAAAACAATGATGCCTGCTTTCATAAAACTGGAAATCCTAGCCAGAGCTATTAAGAAAGAAAGGAAAAAGAAAAGGCATTGAAATTGGAAAGGAAGAAGTAAAATTTGTTAACAAATGACATAATATTCTTTGTAGAAAATCCTGAAGACTGCATAAAATAAGCTGTTAGAATTAATAATTTGTCCAAGTTTCAGAATTATGAAATCAACATACAGAAGTCAGTTGCATTTCTACACACGAACAGTCAACAATCCAAGAAGGAAATTAAGAAAACAGTTCCTGCTGGCTTGGTTGTGGATGCCTATAGTCCCAGCTACTTGGGAGGCTGAGGTAGGAGAATCGCTTGAGACTGGAAGGTCAATGCTGTCAGTTTTCATAATAATTATGCCTGAATAGCCACTGTACCCTACCCTGGGCAACATAGTGAGACACTATCTTAAAAAAGAAAGAAAGAAAGAAAAAAGTCAGTTTCCAATAGCACCAAAAAGAATAAAACAGGAATAAACTCAACCAGGAGGCAAAGACTCTGGCAGGATTTTAAGTTCCAGAGACTGGTTGTGTAACAAATGTAAAGGCACCTCATACTTATGTATTAAAAGGCTTAGTTTTGTTAAGATGCCAATGTGACTCAAAGTGATCTACAGGTTTAGTGTAATTGCTCTCAAAATCTCAGTGACATTTTTCTTCAATTATCGAAAAACCCATCCTTATAAATTGTGTAAAGTTTATACGTAATTTCAAGAGATCTCAAATGGCCAAAGCAATCTTGAAAAAGTAACAAATTTGGAAGTCTTTTTACTTCTCAATTTCAAAATGTATTATTAAAAACTACAGTGGGCTGGGCATGGTGGCTCAAGCCTGTAATCCTAGCACTTTGGGAGGCTGAGGTGGGCAGATCACGAGGTCAAGAGATCAAGACCATCCTGGCCAACATGATGAAACCTCATCTCTACTCAAAATACAAAAATTAGCCAGGTGTGGTGGCACATGCCTGTGGTCCCAGCTACTTGGGAGGCTGAGGCAGAAGAATCCCTTGAACCCAGGAGACAGAGGTTGCAGTGAGCCGAGATTGCACCACTGCACTCCAGCCTGATGACAGAGCAAGACTCTGTCTCAGAAAAAATAGCTACAGTGGTCAAAAGTGTGGTATGGCAGTAAAGACATACAGAGAGAAAAGTGGAATGGAATACAGAGTGCAGAAGGAAACTCTTACACATATGGTCAAATGAGTTCAATAAGGATGCCAAGATTTTTCAGTCAGGGAAGGGACAGTCTTTTAACAAATGGTGTGGAAAAACTATGTATCCACAGGCAAATAAAATGAAGTTAAAGCCTTACCTTATATCATGTTAAAAAGAAAAGAAAATCTCAATAATAAATCAAAGACCCAAGTGTAAGATCTGAAGCTATATAACTCTTGTTTTTTTGAGACAGAGTCTCACTCTGACACTGAGGCTGGAGTGCAGTGGCATAATCTTGGCTCACTGCAACCTCCAGCTCCCGGGTACAAGCAATTCTCTGCCTCAGCCTGCCAAGTAGCTGGAATTACAGGTGCCTATCACCACACCAAGCTAATTTTTGTATTTTTAGTAGAGACAGGGCATCTTGGTCAGGCTGGTCTTGAACTCCTGACCTCGTGATTCATCCCCTTCGGCCTCCCAATGTGCTGGGATTATAGGCAGGAGCCACTGTTCCCAGCTGACAACTCTTAAAACATAGAAGGAGAGCTTCCTTTGGCAATGATTTCTTGGATATGACACCAAAGGCCCAAACAACAAAAGGAGAAGTAGACAGATTGGATTGCATTGAAGGACACTATTAACAGACTAAAAAGGCAACCTACGGAATGACAGAAGTGCAAATTACATGTCAAAGAGTTCCCATCTAGAATAGAAAAAGCACTCTCACAATGCAACAATGAAACCCAACTAAGGCAGTTCAAAAATGCGCAAAGGGTGTGAATAGACAGTCTACCAAATAAGAGATGCAAATGGCTAATCAGCACATAGAAAAATGCTCACCTTCACTATTAGGTAAACAAACCAAAACCACATGGAGTGGCTGGGCATGGTGGCTTACACCTGTAATCCCAGCACTCTGAAAGGCCAAGGTTGGTGGATCACTTGAGGTCAGGAGTTTGAGACCAGCCTGGCAGACATAGTAACACCACATCTCTACTAAAAATAGAAAAATTAGCTGGGAGTGGTGCCATGTGCCTGAAGTCCCAGATGCTAAGGAGGCTTAGGCAGGAGAATTGCTTGAACCCAGGAGGTGGAGGTTGCAGTGAGCCAAGATTGCACTGCTGCACTGTAGCCTGGGTGACAGAGTGAGACTCCATGTCAAAAAAAGAAAGAAAAAGACCTACATGGCGAGGCCACCTCAGACTCATTAATATGGCTGTAATCCATACAGAAAATAAAGTGTTAGCAAGGATGCTGAGCGGTTGGAAGCCTTGTGTACTCTTACCGGGAGTTTAAAATGGAGCTGTAGCTATGGAAAACAGTGTTTAAACTTTTCATCAAAAAGTTAAAAACAGGCCAGGCATGTTGGCACACACCTGTAATCCCAACACTTTGCGAGGCCGGGGCAGGTGAATCACTTGAGGCTAGGAGTTCCAAGACCAGTCTGGCCAATGTGGTGAAATCCATCACTACTAAAAACACAAAAACTAGCCAGGCATGGTGGTGCAGACCTGTAATCCCAGCTACTTGGGAGGCTGAGGGTTAAGAATCACTTGAACCCAAGAGACAGAGGTTGCAGGGAGCCAAGATTGCACCACTGCATTCCACCCTGGGTGACGGAGCAAGCCTCTGTCTCAAAACAAAGGATTACCATATAATCCAGCATTTCCACTTCCGGGTATGTACCCCTTACAATTCAAAGGGCCTCACACATTTATACACTGATGTTCATAGCAGCGTTGTTGAGAGCAAATTCTGACATGTGAGAAATCATAGTTTGCTGAGAAATCCTATTGAGAGCAGCAGCAAGGGAAACCTAGTTGCCCCCCAGAGCAAAAAACTGCCCCCAAAGCAGCAAACTGCTCAAAGCACTATAAAACAGTATCCAATATAATTATGTCTCATGCCAGATGAATTAGTTCTTTGAACACAGGATGTGTGACTCTTTCCTTTGTTCCCTCGTAAAGAGCGCATTCTAGTTCATCTTTAACCTGTAGTAAACACACACTGGCTGCCTGCTTAGTTTACCTTCAACCAATGAATTGTAAAACTTGTCACTGGAAAGTCAAGAATAAAAACATAGGTCAGTCTGCTCTGGACTCTCAGCTGGAAATGCTGTGAGACCGCTGGTGCTCCACTCTGAACCCAACTTTTGCTATCTCTGTGTCTGTTTCTTAATTCCTTCAGCACCACGAGTTGGGGTCTCCAAGGCTGAGCTGGTCTCGGTGCAGCATAATTCACAGGAGCCAAAAAATAGCAGCAACCCAAGTGCCCACCAACAGATAAACAAATGTGGTCTCTCCATACAGTCAAACATTATTCAGCCTTAAAAAGGAAGGAAATTCCGACACAGCTAGCACATGGATGAACCTTGAGGACGTTATGCAAAGTGAAATAAGGCAGTCACAAAAAGAAATACTGTATGAGTCCACTGATGGGAAGGACTAGAGTAATCAGATTCACAGAGACAGAAAGTAGAGTGGTGGGGTCCAGGAGATGGGAAAGCCATTAATGGCATATTTAATGAAGACAGAGTTTCAGTTTGGCAGGATTTAGTGAGTTCCAGTTTGGATGCACAAAAATATAAATGTACTTACACTGAAGTGTGTACTTTAAATGCTTGTGGTAATTTTTTTGTGTTTTACCACATTTAAAATTTTTGACATTGGAAATGTATATTTTTTGAGCACCTCCATGCCGGGCATGATGATACAATTATGAACACCGTAGTTATAAAAAACACTCTTAGGGAGGCACAATTCTAAGTGTAAACACTAGCACAGACAGACAATAAAAGACACAGACCCACAAGACTCAGATAGTAGGCTTATTCGACAGAGATCATAGATTTCAGCAGGAAACCAGAAATTATTAAAATTACCAATCACTAAATTTATATTTAGTACTTAAGCCAATCAGCTAATTTACTAATTACTAAAAATTACATACTGAAAAAAAACCAGAATGTAGTAGAAAAATGGCAGAAAGGCCACCTAAAGCCCATCTTTTAGACATTGCTCTTGGCAGATGAGGGACAGAAGGGCACTTCCTGGCCAGGCGTGGTGGCTCATGCCTGTAGTCCCAGCTCCTCAGGAGGCTGAGGCAGGGGAGTCACTTGAACCCAGCAGGCAGAGATTGCAGTGAGCTGATACTATGCCACTGCACTCCAGCCTGGGCAAGAGCAAGACTCCATCTCAAAAATACAAATAGCAGGATGTGGTGGCTCACACCTGTAATCCCAGCACTTTGGGAGGCCGAGGTGGGTGGATCACTTGAGGTCAAGAGTTGGAGACCAGCCTGGCCATACCCCGTCTCTAATAAAAATAGAAAAATTAGCTGGGTGTGGTGTCAGGCATCTGTAATCTCAGCTGCTCAGGAGGCTGAGGCAGAATTGCTTGATCCTGGGACGAAGAGGTTGGAGTGAGCCACTGTACTCCAGCCTGGGTGACAGAGCTATACTCCATCTCAAAGAAGTTAAATAAAGCCCATCTTTTAAACAGTTATCCTAGCAGATGAAAGTTAGAAGAGCCCTTCCTTACCCTGGTAGCTCTGAGTGTCCAGTCCGTGCCCTTGCCCACCACACTTGATGGGGAAACAGCAGAGCAGCCTCCACTGCAAGCTGTACTGAAGATCCCACCCACACAGTGAGAGTTCCCTTTAGCCTGCACTTTGGGTTGGATGCATCCTGAGCTCTCAATACATCATGTGCTAAGGTTCCACCCTCCCTTTGGCTGGGAAATGTCTTAGTCTTCTGTCTCCAGGGTGCTGGTGGCAGAGCCAGACATGGAGTGAGTGCTCCACAAATGCTTGTTCAGTTTGCTAGGAACTCAGCAGGCTGGGCCTAATACCACTGCCTGCAAAGGCCTGGCAGGTGGAGGGACTCATCTACCCGTGCCTGCTGCTCTTACTGAAAGAGGAGAGGAAGATGGGTGGGAGTGGATGGAGAGTTGTCCTTTTAATAGGGAGGGCCAGGAGCTGTAATAGGGGCCCCAGCATAATTTATCTCAGAAGACAGGAGGGGCCACTCTCCTCTGGGGCCCATAGCCTGGCCTTACTTCTCTTGTCTCTTCTTAAGTTTGAGATTTCATCTAAGCCAGCACTAGGCTGCCAAAGACTTCAAACTCCTTCACCTTCTACTCTAATTCCAGATCCTTGACAAGGGTAAGGTTCCTGGCTGGGAAGAAAAAACCAGCATGGAATTCCAGGGAACTCAGAACCACACATGCTTCAAATGCAGCAAAAAAGAGCTGTTTGCCATTGCGTTCAAAATACTTCTGAGGACATAAAACTCTCCCACTGGTCTAGGTAATTCTCCCACTTCCTCCCTACCTCCACTGTAAACCAAGAGACAGCGTGGCCAGAGAGTCCCAGCCCTGCAGAGAGTACTCTACTGGCTCCTGTTCATGCCAAGGTATTTATTAACTTACTCAACAGCCATGTGGGAGGCCACCACTTCAGAATGCTGACTGTGCACAGGAGAACACAAAGTCAGGTTCTCAGCTGCCTGGTCCTGGCTTTCCCTGACTGACCCAGGGGTCTCCTGAGGCAGGAGCTTCTTTGAGGGGAACTGATAGCTCTTCAGAAGCCCGATAGAGAGCTGCTCTCTGGAATAGACACACGGGGACAGAAGGCTTTCGAGGGTCTCTGTTTTGGTAGGGGCACCTGTGAACTCAGGCTCCCAGGCTAGAGCATTCAAAGATTTTTACTTTCTTTTGAAACATAACATTTTTCCTTTGAGTTTTCAACTGAAGAATAAACCTAGCAAAATCCAAGAATATGTCTCTGGATTGCTGAGGCAGATCATCAACTCAGGAGATTGGGAGACATGGGCAGTTATGCAATCTTCTCCGATAGGAGGAGCCCTCTTTGGGCTGAGCATTTGGTAGTAGATTGAAGGGTCCAGATTCTAGAGCAAAGGGCCAGGTGTCAGCCACGGAGACTGAGGCAAGCTGAGGGCCAGATGCCAGACTTGGCTGTCTCTGGCCTCCCCACCCCTGATTTCCTGGTGCACAGCAGGTGCTAGATGAAGTTCAGAAGAAAGAACTCCAGAGTAAATGGGAATGAGAAAGTTCATCCTCCACATTCCCACACTGGAGGGAAGAGAAGGGTGGGTGGCTGGGATCTGAGTGTTTGCTATGGTTACGGCCTAAAGACCCCAGATCCCAGGTACTGCTCCAAGTATCTTGAAAGATGTTTGATCTTAAGCCTTACAATAATCCAATGAGAAATAGATATCTCCTCAGTGAAGGAAGAAACAAAGGCTGAGAGAGTTGAGGGGATTCCCTCAAGGTCATATAACCTACAAATGCCCAGGATGTTGCTGATGTGTGCCTGTCTGTCTCCCAATGCTGCCCAAGTTCAATCAACCCCCACCACTTCTGCTTTTGCCATCATAGCCTTATGCCACATATTCTACCAGTTACTTTATGAAAGAAAGTCAAGTAAACTTTAGCCATATTCCAACCCATAATAGGTAGCTCCTGTTCAAAATACCCCAGTAAATCAGGTCATACAAGATCAGAAATGCACCCACAACTGTTACAGGTGCTGTGCTAGCCACTGTTTGGGGAACTCAGCCTAGGAATATGAGTGAAGAGAAAACTCACAAAGCAAAGCAAATCACTGGTATGCAGGGGGCCCTGAGCAATTCAGAGTCAGATGAAACTAGAGTGTGCAGTCACCTGACCTGCTGGTTTCCCAATATGCTTAATGAATCCATGATGTCATGTCCACAAAAGAAATGCAGAAGCCTTCCCATCTTACCTCCCACAGTCTGTGGGTCAAGTATTTACCAAAAACACAGCAGTGGGCTGGACACCAGCAGAGATACACAGAGGGAAAATAGTTCTCACTTCTCAAGGCAGGTTGGAAAACATCAATATTTTGCAGTTAGGAGGTGTGGGTGGAGTGTGTGTGCATGCCGAGAATTTAAAGACAAACAGATGGAAGAGGAAATGATTCCAGCAGAAAGACCAATAAATATTCACATTGACAATGTACACTGAACTGAAGTTTAGACAACATATCAAGGCTCTTCTCTACAATAAATTTAAAAATTAGCCAGGCATGGTGGCACGTGCCTGTAGTGTCAGCTACCCAGGAGGCTGAGGT
The DNA here is from genome assembly GCA_031835075.1 of Saguinus oedipus. NCBI lineage: Eukaryota > Metazoa > Chordata > Mammalia > Primates > Cebidae > Saguinus > Saguinus oedipus. The sequence continues at coordinate 52,078,703 of CM063176.1, forward strand.
GGAAGGATCACTTGAGCCCAGGAGTTTAAAATTACAATAAACTGTGATCACATCACTGCACTCCAGCCTGGGCATCAGAGCAAGGTCCTATCTCTAAAACAAAATAAGACAAGACATTTACATACAAATCAATGTATGAAAATCCAAAATAAAATGTTAGCAAATAAACCCCACTAAGGAAAAGAGAATTTCCAAAATGGAATGGTAGGAACAACTCAGGATTGCAGTTCTCAGTAAAGGCACAGAGGGTGAGTCCTAGCCACATTTTCAGATGAAACTTTGTTGCCCACAGAATAGAAAAATTCCCAGGTGTAGGAGAGACACAGGACACCAGTGCAGCCCTTTTGGATTGCGCGGCCATTTTGGCAGGCGCCATGGCGCAGCGGCACCCTGCACAAAACTCACTAGTCTGGGTGCCCTGTTAAACTGGCAATCTGAGATTTGGGAGGGAATATTAACATATCCATCAGATTAAATGGGACTTGGACAGTGAGCCAGACCAGGAGATTCCTGAGAAGCATGATTTGAGCTGGTGTAGTGGGTCACTGCATGAAAAATTACACAGATCCTGGTGCCCTATCAGCAAGCGACTGAAACACCTGTGAGAGAGTCAACTGTTCAATTTAAATAAAAAGAGAGAGAGAGAAGAAAAAAACTCTGAGGCAGGGAGCCACATGATCAGGCTCGGCGGCTCCCACCCCCACAGGGACAAACAAAATGGTGATTCAAAATGCTCAGGGTTGAGAGTTTCACTGTGGGCTCAGCTGAATCCAGGACAGTGCAGCTCAGTAAGGGAGGGGCGTCCACCACTACCGATGCATTCTGCCCCTACTGAGGTACACTCCCATTGCTAAAGCAGCCTGCCATTGCCGAGGCAACCCGCCATAACAGAGAGACTCTGCCAACAGCACAGAGCCCACAACAGTAGGGCAGAGCCCAATGGTAGCAGGGCAGAGCCCCATGGCAGCAGGGCAGACCCTGCGGTAGCAGTGTGAAGCCTCGGCAGGCAAATAGTGACTAGACTGCATCCTAGCTGGGCAGGACAGTGCAACGAATACTCATAAAGCCCTAACTCCCGGAGACAGAGCATCTGAGGGGAAAAAAAGGTGTTTTGTAAGTTCTACTGCAGCAGACCTAAACACACCTGCCCAATGGCCCTGAATGAACAAGGCTCACAGCTAAGCACTTGAGCTCCTATAAAGTACAGACCGCCTCCTCAAGCAGCTCCCTGACCCCTGTATATCCAAACAGTCACCCCAAAAAAGGACTAATCAGACTGACATTTGGTGGGCATCATTCTGGGACAAAGATAGCAGAAGACACTGGTAGCATCCCTCACTGTTCCGCACCTGCTAAAGGTGTACCCCAGACAAGCAGGGCCTGGAGTGGACCTCAGCAGTCATAAAGCAGAGGGGCTAGACTGTTAGAAGGAAAACTAAGTAACAGAAATACTTCATCATCAACAATCCGGGCATCCACTCAGAGACCAAATTAAAAAGTCAGCAACTAATCAGATGACAGGTGGAAAATCCACAAAGATGGGAAGAAACCAGGGCAAAAAGGAGAAAAACACCCAAAACCAAAACACCTCACCTACAAAAAACAAAACTCCTCGCCAGCAAGGGAACAAAGCTAGATGGAGAATGAGTGTGATAAAATGACAGAATCAGACTTCAGAAGGTGGATAATGAGAAACTTCAGTGACCTAAAAAAACATGTTCTAAATCAATGCAAAGTAACTAAAAACCTTGAAAAAAGATCTGAGGAAATGGTAACAAAAATGGACAACTAAGAGAAGAATAGGAATGAATTGAAGAAGCTAAAAAACACAACACGAGAACTTCGTGAAGCATGCACAAGTTTCATCAGCCAAATTGACCAAGCAGAAGAAAGGATATCAGAAGTCAAAGATAAACTCAATGAAATAAAACGAGAAACCAAGATTAGAGAAAAAAGCAAAAAAGGAATGAACAAAATCTCCAAGAAATGTGGGACTATGTGAAGAGATCTAACCTACGTTTGATAGGTGTACCAGAATGTGATGAAGAGAATGAATCCAAGCTGAAAATTACTCTTCAAAATACTATCCAGGAAAATTTCCCCACCCTAGCAAGGCAGGCCAATACTCAACTCCAGGAAATACAGAGAACACCACAAAGATACTCTGCAAGAAGAGCAACCCCAAGGCACATAATCGTCAGATTCACCAGGTTGAAATGAAGAAGAAAATACTAAGGGCAGGCAGAGAGAAAGGTCAGGTAACCCACAAAGGGAAGCCCATCAGACTCACAGCAGATCTCTCGGCAGACACTCTACAAGCCAGAAGAGAGTGTGGGCCAATATTCAAAATCCTTAAAGAAAAACTATCAACCCAGAATTTCATATCCAGCCAAACTGAGCTTCATAAGTGAAGGAAGAATAAAATCTTTTGCCAACAAGCAAGTACTCAGAGATTTTGTCGCCACCAGGCCTGCTTTACAAGAGCTCCTGAAAGAGGCACTACACATAAAAAGAAACAACAAGTACCAGCCATTCTAAAAACATACCAAATGCTAGACAGCATCAACAAAATGAAGAATCTGCATCAACCAATGGGGAACACAGCCAGCTAGCATCAAAATGGCAGTATCAAATTCACACATAACAATATTAACCCTAAATGTAAATGGGCTAAATGCACCAATCAAAAGACACAGACTGGCAAATTGGATAAAAAGCCAAAACCCATCAGTGTGCTGTATCCAGGAAACCCATCTCACATGCAAGGATACACAAAGACTCAAAATAAAAAGATAAAGGAAGATTTACCAAGCAAATGGAGAGCAAAAAAGAAGCAGGAGTTGCAAGTCTCATCTCTGATAAAATAGATGTTAAAGCAACAAAGATCAAAAGAGACTAAGAAGGTCATTACATAATGGGAAAAGAATTGATACAACAAGAAGAGCTAACGATCCTAAATATATATGGACCCAATACAGGAGCACCCAGATATATAAGGAAAGTTCTTAATGACTTACAAAGAGACTTAGACTCCCACACAATAATAGTGGGACACGTTAACACTCCACTGTCAATATTAGACAGATCAACCAGACAGAAAATTAACAAAGATATCCAGGGTTTGAACTCAGACCTGGAACAAGCAAACCTAATAGACATTTACAGAACTCTCCACCACAAATCCACAGAATATACATTCTTCTCAGCACTACATCACACCTACTCCAAAATTGACCACATAATTGGAAGTAAAGCACTCCTCAGTAAATGCAAAACAACTGAAATCATAACAAACAGTCTCTCAGATCATAGTGCAATCAAGTTAGAATTCAGAATTCAGATACTAACTCAGAAACGCACAGCTTCATGAAAACTGAAAAACTCGCTCTTGAATGTTGATTGGATAAACAATGAAATGAAGGCAGAAATAAAGAAGTTCTTTGAAACCAACGAGAACGAAGACACAACATACCAGAATCTCTGGGACACATTTAAAGCAGTCTCCAGAGGAAAATATATAGCAATAAGTGCCCACATGAGAAGAGTGGAGAGATCCAAAATTGACACCCTATCATCAAAATTGAAAGAGCTAGAGGAGCAAGATCAAAAAAACTCAAAACCTAGCAGAAGACAAGAAATAACTAAGATCAGAGCAGAACTGAAGGTGATAGAGACACAAAAAAAAACCTTCAATAAAATCAATAAATCCAAGAGCTGGTTTTTCAAAAAGATCAACAAAATAGACAGACCACTAGCCAGACTGATAAAAAAGAAAAGAGAGAACAACCAAATAGATGCAATAAAAAATGATAAAAAGGAAATCACCACCGATTCCACAGAAATTCAAACCATCATCAGAGAATCCTACAAACAACTCTATGCACATAAACTAGTAAACCAGGAAGAAATGGATAAATTCCTGGATGCCTGTGTCCTCCCAAGCCTAAACCAGGAGGAAGCCAAAACAATGAATAGACCAATAACAAGGTCTGAAGTTGAGGCAGCAATTAACAGCCTACCACACAAAAAAAGCCCAGGTCGAGATGGGTTCACAGCTGAATTCTACCAGACACACAGAGAGGAGCTGGTACCATTCCTTCTGAAACTATTCCAAATAATTCAAAAAGAGGGAACCCTTCCCAAATCATTTTATGAGACCAACATTATCCTGATACCAGAGAGACTCAACAAGAAAAGAAAACTTCAGGCCAATATCCATGATGAACATAGATGCAAAAATCTTGAATAAACTACTGGCAAATCGATTGCAACAGCATATTAAAAAACTTATCCATCATGATTCATCATGGGGATGCAAAGCTGGTTCAACATACGCAAGTCTATAAATGTAATCCACCACATAAACAGAACCAAAAACAAAAACCACATGATTATCTCAATTGACACAGAGAAGGCCTTTGACAAAATTCAACAGCCCTGTATGCTAAAATCCCTCTATAAACTTGGTATTGATGGAACATATCTCAAACTAATAAAAGCTATTTATGACAAACCAACAGCCAATATCATACTTAATGGGCAAAAACTGGAAGCATTCCCTTTGAAATCTGGCACTAGACAAAAATGCCCTCTTTCACCACTCCTATTCAACATAGTACTGGAAGTTCTACCCAGAGCAATCAGGCAAGAAAAAGAAATAAAGGGTATTCAAATAGGAAAGGTGGAAGCCAAATTGTCTCTATTTGCAGACGACATGATAGTATACCTAGAAGACCCCATCACCTCAGCCCCAAAACTCCTAAAACTAATAAGCAACTTCAGCAAAGTCTCAGGATATAAAATCAATGTGCAAAAATCACAAGTATTTCTATACACCAATAACAGACTTAAAGAGAACCAAATCAACAATGAACTGCCACTCACAATTGCTACAAAGAGAATAAAATACCTAGGAATACAACTTACAAGGAACGTAAAAGACTTCTTCAAGGACAACTACAAACCACTGCTCAACAAAATAAGAGAGGACACAAACAGATGGAGAAACATTCCATGTTCATGGTTAGGAAGAATCAATATCGTGAAAATGGCTATACTGCCCAAAGTAATTTACAGAATCAACGCTATCCCCATCAAACTACCATTGAATTTCTTCACAGAACAGGAGAAAACCATCATGAACTTCATATGGAACCAAAAGAGAGCCCGCATAGCCGAGTCAATTCTAAGCAAAAAGAACACAGCGGGAGGCATCACACTACCAGACTTCAAACTATACTACAAGGCTAAAGTAATCAAAACAGCATGGTACTGGTATCAAAACAGAGATATAGACCAATGGAACAGAACAGAGGCATCGGAGGCAACACAACATATCTACAACCATATAATCTTTGATAAACCAGACAAAAACAAACAATGGGGAAAGGATTCCTTGTTTAATAAATGGTGTTGGGAAAACTGGCTAGCCATGTGCAGAAAGCAGAAACTGGACCCCTTCCTGACACCTTACACTAAAATTAACTTCAGATGGATTAAGGACTTAAACATAAGACCTGGCACCATAAAAAACCTAGAAGAAAATCTAGGCAAAACCATTTAGAACAGAGGAGTAGGCAAGGACTTCATGACCAAAACGCCAAAAGCATTGGCAACAAAAGCCAAAATAGACAAATGGGACCTAATCAAACTCCACAGCTTTTGCACAGCAAAACAAAGTCACTAGAGTGAATCAGCAACCAAAAGAATGGGAAAAACATCTTTGCAGTTTACCCATCTGACAAAGGGCTGATATCCAGAATTTACAAAGAACTCAAACAGGTTTACAGGAAAAAAACAAACAAGTCCATTCAAAAATGGGCAAAGGATATGAACAGACACTTTTCAAAAGAAGACATACATGAGGCCAACAAACATATGAAAAATGCTCATCATCACTGGTCATTAGAGAGATGCAAATCAAAACCACATTGAGATACCATCTCATGCCAGTTAGAATGGCGATCATTAAAACATCTGGAGTCAACAGATGCTGGAGAGAATGCGGAGAAACAGGAACACTCTTACACTGTTGGTGGGAGTGTAAATTAGTTCAACCATTGTGGAAGACAGTGTGGCAAGTCCTCAAGGACCTAGAAATAGAAATTCCATTTGACCCAGCAATCCCATTACTGGGTATATATCCAAAGGACTATAAATCGTTCTACTATAAGGACACATGCACACGAATGTTCATTGCAGCACTGTTTACAATAGCAAAGACCTGGAACCAACCCAAATGCCCATCGATGATAGACTGGACTGAAAAAATGTGGCACATATATACCATGGAATATTATGCCGCAATCAAAAATGATGAGTTTTTGTCCTTTGTAAGGACATGGATGAATCTGGAGAATATCATTCTCAGCAAACTGACACAAGAACAGAAAATGAAATACCACATATTCTCACTCATAGGCGGGTGAGAAAAATGAGAACACATGGACACGGGGGGGGGGTACTACACACTGGGGTCTATTGGAAGGAATAGGGGAGGAACAGTGGCGGGGGAGCTGGGGAGGGATAGCCTGGGGAGAAATGCCAAATGTGGGTGAAGGGGAGGAAGGCAGCAAAACACACTGCCATATGTATACCTATGCAACTATCTTGCACGTTCTGCACATGTACCCCAAAATCTAAAATGCAATTTAAAAAAAGAAAGAAAACAGACATAAAATCAACAAGCCTGGAACTTAAAGTTAAAAAGAAAATCAAGGAAAAAATTCTGAAAAAAGTATGAAAATCAGTCAGACCTAACATGTATCTACAGAACACTCTACTCAACAATACAAGAATATACAATCCTCTCAATTGTATATAAATGTGAATAAACCATAAGTTAGGCCACAAGACAAGTCTCAATAAATTTTAAAGTATTTACATTATATATAATATGTTCTTCCACCACAAGGAAATCAAATTAGAGAGGTGATGGATGTGTTAATGAGCTTGATTTGTGCAATCATTTCACAATGTATATAAATATCAAAACATCACATTGAACATCTTAAATATCTACTTTTTTTTTTGAGACTGGTTCTCTTCATGTTGACCAGGCTGGTCTTGAATTCCTGAACTCAAGTGATCCAACTGCCTTGGCCTCCCAAAGTGCTGGGATTACAGGCATGAGCCACCATGCCCAACCCAAATGCATACATCTTTTATCTGTCAATTGTACCTTTATAATACTGGGGGCAACTGCCAAAAGAAGAAAAAAAAATTAAATAAGCTACTATTTATTACATAAATCAAAACTATTACTTTAAAACCCCCACCCCAAAACTTCCAGATCTAGTTGGATAAAAAAATATCACTGATATTTGACAACGTTCTCTGGAAAATAAAAAAGAGGGAAGACTTCCCAACTTTTTAATATCAAAACAAGACAATATCAATACCAAAAAGAAAATTACAAACTAATTGCTTTTATGTTTGCATAACCAAAATTTCTAAATCAATTAGCAAATAGAATCAACAGTAAAGAGATAATGTATTATGGTCAAGTGTCAATGAGTCTAGGTATGCAAAATGGTTGTAACATTCAGAAATCAGTTGATAACATTTACCACATAAACAGGAAAATGGTAAAAAATCACATACTCACCTTAAGTGTAGAAAAAACATTTCCCAAAGTTTAGTAACCATATAAAATAAAAATGCTTATCAAATAACAACTAAAAGGCAATTTAATTAATTTGATTTTCAAATTGTACAAAAATCACACAGCAAAAATCCTACTTAGTGGTAAATTTTGAAAGTTTCTCTGAGATCAGGAATGATACATGGATGCCTACTACTATGGTTTCTATTCAACATTGTAATAAATGTCTTAGAAAGTGCAGGAAGACATGAAAAACAAGTGAAAGGACTGAGTTACAAATGAAGAAATAAAACTATCCCTGGACCCAGATGACACAATTGGGTATCTAACAAAAATACTGAAAAAATTATCAGGGCCTCTGCAGACAAGTAAAATATGCTAAAGACAATTGCATTTCTTTTTTAAAAAAATTGTTCAAATTGCATTTTGGGTTTGGGGGTACATGTGAAGAACATGCAAGATAGTTGCATAGGTACACACATGGCAGTGTGTTTTGCTGCCTTCCTCCCCTTCACCCACATTTGGCATTTCTCCCAAGGCTATCCCTCCCCACCTCCACCTCTGCTGTCCCTCGCCTATTCCTCCCAATAGTCCCCGGGTGTGTAGTACCCCCCTCCCTGTGTCCATGTGTTCTCATTTTTCTCACCCGCCTATGAGTGAGAACATGCAGTATTTCATTTTCTGTTCTTGTGTCAGTTTGCTGAGAATGATGTTCTCCAGGTTCGTCAATGTCCCTACAAAGAACACAAACTCATCGTTTTTAATTACTGCATAATATTCCATAGTGTATATGTGCCACATTTTCCCTGTCCAGTCTATCATCGATGGGCATTTGGGTTGGTTCCAGGTCTTTGCTATTGTAAACAGTGCTGCAATGAACATTCATGGGCATGTGTCCTTAAAGTAGAATGATTTACAGTGCTTTGGGTATATACCCAGTAATGAGATTGCTGGGTCAAATGGAATTTCTATTTCTAGGTCCTTGAGGAATCACCACACTGTCTTCGACAATGGTTGAACTAATTTACACTCCCACCAGCAGTGTAAAAGTGTTCCTATTTCTCCACATCCTCTCCAGCATCTGTTGTCTCCAGATTTTTTAATGATCACCATTCTAACTGGCATGAGATGGTATCTCAATGTAGTTTTGATTTGCATTGCTGTAATGACCAGTGATGATGAGCATTTTTTCATATGTTTGTTGGCCTCATGTATGTCTTCTTTTGTAAAGTGTCTGTTCATATCCTTTGCCCACTTTTTAATGGGGTTGTTTTTTTCTTGTGTATCTGTTTTAGTTCTTTGTAGATTCTGGCTATCAGTCCTTTGTCAGATGGGTAGACTGCAAAAATTTTTTCCCATTCTTTTGGTTGTAAATTCACTCTAATGACTGTTTCTTTTGCCGTGCAGAAGCTGTGGAGTTTGATTAGGTCCCATTTGTCTATTTTTGGCTTTTGTTGCCAATGCTTTTGGTGTTTTGGTCATGAAGTCCTTGCCTACTCCTATGTTCTGAATGGTTTTGCCTAGATTTTCTTCTAGGGTTTTTATGGTGTTAGGTCTTATGTTTAAGTCTTTAATCCAGCTGGAGTTAATTTTAGTGTGAGGGGTCAGGAAGGAGTCCAGCTTCTGCTTTCTGCACATAGCTAGCCAGTTTTCCCCAACACCATTTATTAAACAGGAAATCCTTTCCCCATTGCTTGTTTTTGTCAGGTTTATCAAAAATCATATGGTTGTAGATATGTTGTGTTGCCTCCGATGCTTCTGTTCTGTTCCATTGGTCTATATCTCTGTTTTGGTACCAGTACCATGCTGTTTTGATTACTGTAGCCTTGTAGTATAGTTTGAAGACTGGTAGTGTGATGCCTCCCGCTGTGTTCTTTTTGCTTAGAATTGACTTGGCTATGTGGGCTCTCTTTTGGTTCCATATGAAGTTCATGGTGGTTTTTTCCAGTTCTGTGAAGAAATTCAATGGTAGTTTGATGGGGATAGCATTGATTGTGTATATTACTTTGGGCAGTATAGCCATTTTCACGACATTGATTCTTCCTAACCATTAACATGGAATGTTTCTCCATCTGTTTGTGTCCTCTCTTATTTCATTGAGCAGTAGTTTGTAGTTCTCCTTGAAGAGGTCCTTTACGTTCCTTGTTAGTTGTATTCCTAGGTATTTTCTTCTCTTTGTAGCAACTGTGAATGGCAGTTCGTTCTTTATTTGGCTCTCTTTAACTCTGTTATTGGTGTATAGGAATGCTTGTGATTTTTGCATACTGATTTTATATCCTGAGACTGCTGAAGTCGCTTATCAGTTTCAGGAGATTTTGGGATCCTGAGGCAATGAGATCTTCTAAATATACAATCATGTCATCTGCAAATAGAGGCAATTTTGCTTCCTACTTTCCTATTTGAATACCCTTTATTTCTTTTTCTTGCCTGATTGCTCTGGCTAGAACTTCCAGTATTATGTTGAATAGGAGTGGTGAGAGAGGGTATCCTTGTCTAGTGCCAGATTTCAAAGGGAATGCTTCCAGTTTTTGCCCATTCAGTATGATATTTGGCTGTTGGTTTGTCATAGATAGCTTTTATTATTTTGAGATACATTCCATCAATACCTAGTTTATTGAGGGTTTTTAGCATACAGGGCTGTTGAATTTTGTCAAAGGCCTTCTCTGCATCAATTGAGATAATCATGTGGTTTTTGTCTTTGGTTCTGTTTATGTGGTGAATTACATTTATAGACTTGCATATGTTGAACCAACCTTGCATCCCTGGGATGAATCCTACTTGATTATAGTGAATAAGTTTTTTGATGTGCTGTTGCAATCGGCTTGGCAGTATTTTATCGAAGATTTTTGCGTCTATATTCATCATGGATATTGGCCTGAAGTTTTCTTTTCCTGTTGAGTCTCTGCCGGGTTTTGGTATCAGGATGATGTTGGTCTCATAAAATGCTTTGGGAAGAATTCCCTCTTTTTGCATTATTTGGAATAGTTTCAGAAGAAATGGTTTCCTCTTTGTGTGTCTGGTAGAATTCAGCTGTGAACCCATCTGGACCTGGGCTTTTTTGTGTGTGGTAGGCTCTTAATTGCTGCCTCAACTTCAGATCTTGTTATTAGTCTATCCACAGTTTCAATTTCTTCCCAGTTTAGGCTTGGGAGAATGCAAGTGTCCAAGAATTTATCCATTTCTTCCATGTTTACTAGTTTATGTGCATAGAGTTGTTTGTAATATTCTCTGATGATGATATGAATTTCTGTGGAATCTGTGGTGATTTCCCCTATATCATTTTTTATTGCATCTATTTGGTTATTCTCTCTCTTTTTTTTTTATTAATCTGGCTAGCGGTCTGTCTATTTTGTTGATCTTTTCGAAAAACCAGCTCCTGGATTTATTGATTTTTTGAAGGGTTTTTTGTTTCTCTATCTCCTTCAGTTCTGCTCTGATCTTAAATTTATTTCTTGTCTTCTGCTAGGTTTTGAGTTTTTTTGATCTTGGTCCTCTAGCCCTTTCAATTTTGACGATAGGGTGTCAATTTTGGATCTCTTCCTTTCTTCTCACGTGGGCACTTATTGCTATATATTTTCCTCTAGAGACTGCTTTAAATGTGTCCCAGAGATTCTCGTATGTTGTGTCTTCATTCTCGTTGGTTTCAAAAAACTTCTTTATTTCTGCCTTCATTTCATCATTTATCCAGTCAACATTCAAGGGCCAGTTGATCAGTTTCCATGAAGCTGTGTGGTTCTGAGTTCGTTTCTGAATTCTGAGTTCTAATTTGATTGCACTATGGTCTGAGAGACTGTTTGTTATAATTTCCGTTCTTTTGCATTTGCTGAGGAGTGATATACTTCCAATTATGTGGTCAATTTTAGAGTAGGTGTGATGTGGTGCTGAGAAGAATATATATTCTGTGGATTTGGGGTGGAGAGTTCTGTAAATGTCTATCAGGTTTGCTTGTTCCAGGTCTGAGTTCAAGCCCTGGATATCCTTGTTAATTTTCTGTCTGGTTGATCCATCTAAAAGTGACAGTGCAGTGTTAAAGTCTCCCACTATTATTGCATGGAAGTCTAAGTCTCTTTGTAAGTCATTAAGAACTTTCCTTATGTATCTGGGTGCTCCTGCATTGGGTCAGTATATATTTAGGATCGTTAGCTCTTCTTGTTGTATCGATCCTTTGACCATAATGTAATGTCCTTTTTTGTCTCTTTTGATCTTTGTTGGTTTAAAGTCTATTTTATCAGAGATGAGAATTGCAACTCATGCTTCTCTCTCTCTCTCTCTCTCTCTCTCTCTCTCTCTCTCTCTCTCTCTCTCTCTCTCTCTCTCTCTCTCCATTTGCTTGGTAAATCTTCCTCCAATGCTTTATTTTGAGCCTTTGTGTATCCTTGCATGTGAGATGGGTTTCCTGGATACAGCACACCAATAGATTTTGGCTTTTTATACAATTTGCCAGTCTGTGTCTTTTAATTGGTGCATTTAGCCCATTTAAATTTAGGGTTAATGTTGTTATGTGTGAATTTGATACTGCCATATTGATGCTAGCTGGCTGTTTTGCCCACTAGTTGATGCAGATTCTCCATTTTGTTGATGCTCTTTATCATTTGGTATGTTTTTGAAGTGGCTGGTACTGGTTGTTCCTTTCTATGTGTAGTGCCTCTTTCAGGAGCTCTTGTAAAGCAGGCATGGTGGTGACAAAATCTCTGAGTGCTTGCTTGTTGGCAAAGGATTTTATTTTTCCTTCACTTATGAAGCTTAGTTTGGCTGGATGTGAAATTCTGAGTTGAAAGTTATTTTCTTTAAGGATGTTGAATATTGGCCCCCCACTCTCTTCTGGCTTGTAGGGTTTTTGCTGAGAGATCTGCTGTGAGTCTGATGGGCTTCCCTTTGTGGGTAATCTGACCTTTCTCTTTGGCTGCCTTTAGCATTTTCTCCTTCATTTCAACCCTGATGATTATGTGCCTTGGGGTTGCTCTTTTTGAGGAATATCTTTGCTGTGTTCTCTATATTTCCTGGACTTGAATATTGGCCTGCCTTGCTAGGTTGGGAAAGTTTTCCTGCATAATATCCTGAAGAGTATTTTCCAGCTTGGATTCATTCTCTTCGTCACATCCAGGTACACCTATCAAACATAGATTAGGTCTTTTCACACAGTCCCATATTTCTTGGAGACTTTGTTCATTCTTTTTCGTGCTTTTCTCTCTAGTCTTGCCTTCTCGTTTTATTTCATTGAGTTGATCTTCGACCTCTGATGTCCGTTCTTCTGCTTGGTCAGTTTGGCTGTTGAAACTTGTACATGCTTCACGAAGTTCTCGTGTTGTTTTTCAGCTCCATCAATTCACTTATATTCCTAAGTTGTCCATTCTTGTTATCATTTCTTCAAATCTTTTTCCAAGTTTCTTAGTTTCTCTGCATTGAGTTAGAACATGTTCTTTTAGCTTACAAAAGTTTTCTCATTACCCACCTTCTGAAGTCTGATTCTGTCAATTCATCACAATCATTCTCCATCCAGCTTTGTTCCCTTGCTGACGAGGAGTTGTGATCCCTTGTAGGAGGAGAGGTGTTCTGGTTTCGAGTGCTTTCCTTTTTGCACTGGTTTCTTCCCATCTTTGTGGATTTATCCACCTGTCATCTGTGTAGTTGCTGACTTTCAGATTGGGTCTCTGGGTGGGCATCCAGATTGTTGATGGTGAAGTTATTTCTGTTTCTTAGTTTTCCTTCTAACAATCTGGCCCCTCTGTTGTAGGACTGCTGAGGTCCACTCCAGGTCCTGCTTGCTTTGGGATCACCTGCAGCAGCTGCAGAACAGTAAAGGTTGCTACCAGTTTCTTCTTCTGCTATCTTTGTCCCAGAATGATGCCTGCCAAATGTCAGTCTGATCAGTTCTCTGTGAGGTGACTCTTTGGATATATGGGGGTCAGGGAGCTGCTTGAGGAGACAGTCTGTCTTTTATAGGAGCTCAAGTGCTGAGCTGTTAGCTCTGTTGTTCATTCAGAGCTGCTAGGCAGGTAGGTTTACGTCTGCTGCAGCAGAACTCATAAACCATTTTTTTTTCCAGGTGCTCTGTCCCGGGGAGTTAGGGCTTTATTTGTGAGTTTCCATTGTGCTTCTGCCTTTTTTTTTCAGGGCTGTCCTGCCCAGCAAGGAGGCAGCCTAGACACTGTCTGCCTGGAGAGGCTTTGCTGAGCTGCTGTGGGCTCCACCCTGCTGCCATGTGAACTTCCCTGCAGTCCTGTTTATATGGGTGTGGTTAGAACTGCCACAGCAATTGTGGCCCACCTCTGTAACGGTGGACTCTCTCTGTTATGGTGGGTTGCCTCAGCAATGGCAGGCTGCCTCAGCAATGGCAGACTACCTCCATAGGGGTGGAGTGCCTCAGTATTGGCGGATGCCCCTCAGCCACAGAGCTGCACCATGCCGGGTTCAGCTGTTCTTGTCGTGAAACTCTCAACCCCAAGTATTTCCAATTGCTGGGTTTTTTTTTTGTGGGGGTCAGATCCGCAAAGCCTGATCACCTGGCTCCCTGCCTCAGAGCCCTTTTTTTTTTTTTAAGTTGAATGATTGACTCTCTCCCAAGTGTTCCAGTTGCCTGCTGAAAAGGCATTGGTATCTGTGTGATTTCCCGTGTGGTGACCCACTTCACTGGCTGAAACAATGGCACTGAGATTCTTGGTGCTTTTTTGCCCAGGAATCTCCTGGCCTGGCTCCCTGTTTCAGACCTGTTTAGTCAGATGAATGGGTGAATCTGCCTTCCTGGAGCTCCAATTGCCAGCTTAAAAAGGCAACCAGACCAGTGTGTTTTGTACAGAGTACTGCCATGCTGGGGCACCGGCAAAACAGCCACACTGGTGACCCGTGGGGCTCCTCTGCCTGGGAATCTCCTGGTCTGTGGGCAATAAAGATCCATCTGGAAATGTGTCATCCACTCACCCTCTGTGCTTTCACTGGGAGCTGCAATCCTGAGCTGTTCCTAAACAGCCATCTTCAAGTCTCCTCACAATTGCATTTCTATACACCAGTGGCAAACAACTGGAAAATACATTTTTGGTGATACTATTTGGAACAGCATTAAAACCTATTATGTATCTAGGGGAAAAGATCTAGCAATTTATATGTGAAACCACTACATGGAAAACTACAAGTGCTACTAAAAGAAGTGTGAAATAGGTGAAGGGATATACAATGTTCATTGACTGAAAATCTCAATGTTGTTAATCTATAGATTCTACATGATCACAATCAATCCCAGCTACATTTTTGGAGCAGATAGTAACAAACTGTTTTCAGGATTTTCATAAGAATGAAAAAGAATCAAAAGAGCCATGCTAATTCTTCTTGCATAACATCACTATCAGAGGGTTTATAATATCTACTATCATAATATGTTATAAAACTGTAATGATTACAGTGTGGTTGTGGTACAAGACTAGAAAACTAACCAATGGGAAAAAATGGAGTCCAGAAACAGACTTATACCTACAACTTCAAGCAGTTATTAACAAAGAAGACACTACATTTCACTGGAAAGGAATGGCTTTTTCAATACGTGTTGCTGAGTCATCTGGGTAATGATACTGAAAACATGTAGTTTAATCTCACATTGTACCCGAAAAAGTTGTGAAGGTAGATCAATTACAGTCTTGGATTAAGCAAAGACTTCTTAAATGGAACACAAAAAGGAATTGTTTAAAGGGAAAAAAGGATATATAAATTATATTAAAATTAAGAATTTCAACTTATGATATACAGATCCCATTAAGATAGTGAAAATAAAATCTACAGATTGAAAGAAATTATTTATAATATATCATTTCTAACATTATTTTTATCTAGAATATAAAGAGAAATACAAATAAGAAAAGAGACAATTCAATTTAAAAATATTCAAACAAATTGAACTGAGTTCAAAACTACATTGGTCAATATACACATATAAAATGGTGCTATGCTACATTCGTTGTCAATGTGTTGTATATTAAAACCACCATACATATCCACCAGAATGGCTGTAATGAAAAGAAAAAAAAAAAGCCAAATGCCAGCAGAGATTTAGAGCAACTGGGACTCTCGTATACTGTTAGTGGGAAAATAAATTTGCACGATCATTTTGGATAATTATTTGGAATAGTTATCTAAAATAAACAAATGAAATGTAGAATCCAGCAATTTTATCTTTAGTTGTATATCCAACATAAATACCTACATTCAATAAAATATGAGAATGCTCATAGCAGCACTACTTGTAATTGTCCAAAACTTGAAACTACCCAAATATCCATTAACAACTGAATAAATGGGTAAATACATTGTGATATATTTACAAAATAAACTGCTATATGCAGCTATAAGAATTAAGAAACTATAATTGCTTACTCGCAATAATGACTCTCACAAACAATATTAATCAAAGAAAACCAAATAAAAAATGTATATTCTATACAATATAAGTTTATTTTAAGGGTAGTTACTGGGCTGCTCTTAATTTTTATAGAGCTATACATTTATGATAATACAGTCTTCTGCATGTTTATTACACATCAATTACAAAGTTCAGTAAACAGGTAAAGTAACCCTGAGGAAATGTCAATGGTCATCACTAATTAGAAGGTGGTGGCACTGTATGTTTTTTTTGTTTTTGTTTTGAGATGGAGTCTAGTACTGTCACCCGAGCTGGAGTGCAATGGAGCGATCTTGGCTCACTGCAAACTCTGCCTCCCGGGTTCCAGCAATTATCCTTCCTACAGTCACCTGCCATCATGCCCGGCTAATTTTTTCTATTTTTAGTAGAGACGAAGTTTCACTCTATTGACCAGGCTGATCTTGAACTCCTGATATCGTGATTCGCCTGCCTCGGCCTCCCAAAGTGCTGGGATTACAGGCATAAACCACCACACCCAGTTCTATGTATTTTCAATATAATCTTCAACCCTCCCTTTGCTGCTCTTCTCCTTTTTCTCTCTGCTTCCTCTCTCTCTCTCTCTCAGTGAAAAATGACCTGTTTCTCAACTTTAATTTATGCAAACAATTAACTGGAAGTTAATTAAACAAAAGTCACATTTCAAGGAGAGTGACTTCAGGGATAGATGTAAGGTTTTTCTTCTAAAAGTTTTTAGATTAACCAGTGATTAACCAGATAGAGGCAGACAGAGTTCCCATCAAGAGGCTCTGTTTTGCCTAAGATATTACTAGACATAAACAGACAAAACAAAATTGGCTTGGTTTGAGAATGTTCAGAGCAGCCAATTTAATTTTGCTATAAAAAGAACTCTAAATGTTATTTTCTCTGAAAGTCATGCTGTTTAGCATAAAATATAGTTAATATATGAATTTGGCTTTGGGAAAAGGTGAAATATTTTTAAAAAATGTGATGTCAGAAAAGAAACCTAAATTATTACTTTATACTTTACTACAATTAATGATTCTGAGATAGCTGGTAAGAGTTCTCTATCATAAATGGCCCACATTCTAGGGAAATACAGGAGACACATAGTCCTGCTTTCAGACTGTTTTATAAATTCTATTAAAATTATCATGCAAAAGTTCTTTGGTCAATAGACAGTAAACAGCTCTGCATTTTTTATAATTAGCTCATCTCAGAAAGCAGTGGGGACATAGTGAAGTGTGGGCTCCACCTCGTGGTAACCTAGGTAAATGCAAGCATGGGTCCAGAAACAGCGGTTCTGTCTCTCTTGGACGGTCCTGACAGCACCTCTGTAAGAGACAAGAAGTCCCATTCCATCCTGAAGACATGATCATCTGTGTCCACCACTTCATCTTTGGTGTGTGTGTGTGTGTGTGTGTGTGTGTGTGTGTGTGTGTGTGTCTGTCTGTCTGCACTGGACTATTTTTTTCTTCTTTTAGAAGCACATGTTTTGTGCTTGGAACAGATCTACCATCCTCCTTATTTTAGTATGATTTCTATGCAGAAAATTCTTAAATCCAAATATTAACCTTCCCCGTGGACAGCTGTCTCAGGCATAAGTCTCCTTTTTCATTCACCACTTCAATGTCAAACTCCACACTCCAAAGTCAAACATCATGTTCAACACAAACTTGCTTTCTCAGCTCCAATATCCTCCTACTTAAGCACGTAGGTGGCATACATACAGGGCACTGCTTTCTTTTATTTTTCCTTACAGTAGGCCCCATCTTACTCCAGAACTTGTCTCTTTTATCACATTGGTACATTAATTGATTTTCCTTGTTCTTGTAACATGTCCCATCTACAATCCCACAAAGTTATTTTTTCTAAAACACTTCTTATCAACATATTCCCAACTTTCGATGGTTAGTCCCTTTTAAATACTTTATGTGTCGAACACTGTGCTCACTGTTTTAGATTGACTGACTCTAACCTTCACAATCCAGCAAAAAAGAACATGCTTAATTTGAAGGGAAAATATGAGTTCAGAAAAGTAGAGCCAGCTGGACATCCACATGAGAAATGCATCACAGAGCCAGGGTGAGCATATTAACAATCTGGGTTTCTGTTTGACAGCACCAGGTAAGTTCCCCTCCACAAGGGAAATTCACACTTTGTTAATGCTGCATCCAAGGAGTTCCAGGACATAGCTCCTACATTCCTTCCAAGCCTGAACTTGTACCATTTCAGTGGAAACCATTTGCTTCTCTCTCTATTCACCATTTCTTGATCTACTACATGCACTCTCATCTCTGTTCCTCTTCACATATTGTGCTTTACCTGAAATCACACTAACAATATATCACGTATTTTGTCTTAGACTCATGCCAGGACTTCAGTGGTGGAGAAGAGGGGACATTTAGACTAAAAGGACTGAGGAATACAGACCAAGGTGAGGTAGAATGGATTAAAATCGGGTTCTGTTGTGCATGCAACTGACCCAGGTTTCCAGAAGGATTCTAGATCAATGTCCACACAAAGGGAGGTAGCCCTTGTTGTCTAGGAAAGGTAAAAGGCAGGCATCTTCAAACAGTAATAATATTAAGGGTGAGATCAGAGGCAGCATTCATGGCTTCTGATGGCCTGGTTGGCTCAATGTGGGATCTAAGGTTTTAGAAGGCAAAGCCACAGCCCTAGGGAGCCATAAATGTCTACACAGGCTGAAGAGCCCTGAGGTGTGCAAGACTGAGTGGGTAAGTCGACATGGATTTCGGAATCTGAGGTGAGGGTGGTGGGAAGGAGAAAGGAAGCCATTTGTTACAGTAAGTGGAGTGTGCACCCTCCACTCCACTTCTTCCCAGGATCCAGGAACCTGGCAGAGGACAAGTAAAATTCTAAACCCCATCCCTGGCTGACATGATCCTGCATATGTATATATTAGCTACTGTTGTTTGGTTCACTGAGTCACCTAGTGCCTGTGAATGAGAAGATCTAGGTAAAGCAGCATCTAATACCATCTTTCCTTCCAGTCCATGTCTCTTATTAATCTTTCAAACCCAAATGAACACAAAATACCAGGGTGGTATGTTTTCTAACATATCTCAGAGACTTATCTGCCAGCTTTACATAGCTAAAACATGATCAGTGTAGACTGAGTTTTTAGTACTTACACATGGCCCCCACTGCAGACATTTATATTCCAACTTACACTGTATGTTAACTTTATTCATCTCTATGACTTGAGATTCAAAACGTAAGTATGAAGCTGGCCATGCCTTAGAGATCTCACAGGCCAATGTGGAGGTCAGACTCAGAAATCCGTAATAATAAAATAAGGTGGTGTGAGCTATGGCAGATCATTGCCCAGGCTCTTACGGGAGACCAAAGAAAATACTTTTGTTTGTAGTGGGGTGGAAATTGTTTCTTCAGAAAAATTTTCCAAATGTTCAAGAATAGAATCAGCCAAAGAGAATCCTCACATTTAATTTCCAGAAGGTTTACAGAAAATGTTGATAACATTTGTTATCACGGTAGACGCTTCTAGCGTTTGACTTTCCTCTCCTTTTTGGGCACACGAATGATCAGAAATTCCAGCCCCTTTGCACTTGGCCAGGGACACATAACTAGTTCTAACCAGTGAACAGTGATCTGAAGGATCAATTCTAGGCTGAGGCAGTGAAAGCCCTCACTTAACCTTTAGTCTCTTTACTTCTCTTTTAGGATATATATGGAGATGGGAGATTATGAAGTCACAAAGCAAAGAAGCCTGCTTAGCTGAGTGACCATGTGGAAGACAAAACACTTGAAGATGACCTTGAGCTATACTAACATTGCATGAGCAAGAATCATTCCTGTGTTAATCCACTGAGATTTATTGTTGTGTGCTACCATGGGATAAATTTCCTCTGTCCTGACTAATCTGGGTATTATCCTTAGTAATGTGTAGTTCTCTTAGCTTATCTCTGTTATTCATATTCATGTGGTACAGAATAAAGAACATATCTATACACTTTTATCAAAGGAGCATCTAAGGAGCAAAATCAGTGTGTTCACTCTGGCCTCCTTCTGAATGAATGACCAGTAGGAAGGTGACACATGATGACTGGCAGGAGCAATAATCATTCTTGAAGAGGGAGACCTTAATAAGCAAAGGGCAGGCAGGCACACAGTTATTTTTATGCAGTAAATCCAAAAGGCAGTGGCAGATAGAGGAGAAGCTCACAGATGAGGGATCAGAGGAAAGATGCCACCTCTGATATCTGAAAGGTAGCATCAATGCCACGTAATTGCAATTCATTTCCTTAGAACTTCCGCCCAATATTTCCCATCAAATTATCTGGAAATGGGCAGGTGCAGTGGCACATGCCTGCAGTCTCAGCTACTCAAGAGACTGAGGCACAAGGATCATTTAAGCTTAGGAATTAGACAGTGTAGTGAGCTATGACCACACCTGTGAATAACCACTGCTATCCAGATTGGGCAACATAGTGAGACTGTCTTTTAAAAAAAAATAGTAATTATCTGAAAATGATAAAAACAAAAATACTGTCAGCAGGTGAATCAACACACACCAAGTATATTGGCATGCCTATAATCTTATCCATTTCCCCAGTTTACCAACTGTTTAAACAGCAGAAAGCCTTTCTTCAAATAAAAGATTACACAGAACCAAAATTCTGTGTTTGTACAAACAAAACTGGAGCTGCTCTGGTTGAAGTAGAGGATGGAGAGCCAGACCTCTGCTTGCTCCACTTCCTGTTGCCCTCACTCCTCATATGATCTCTCCAGGCTCTAGAAGAATCAGTATCACTGCAAACCATGGCTCGCTTTATCAAACACTCAGCATGTAGATTTCCATCTTTACCACATGCCGTATGAGCTACTAAAGGATTGTCATTCCACACTGAAGTTCCTGTAACTGTTTTTCAGAGTTCCTTGGTTTGTTTCTTATGTGCTTATGAACAGGCATAGTTTTGTTGTTGGGCAGCCTTTGCGACAGATTAAATTTGACTGTTTCTTACGTGCTTATGAACAGCCATAGCTTTGTTGTTGGGTAGCCTTTGTGAAAGATTAAATTTGACTGAAGTGATGCTAGGCGATTTCCAGGGCTAGGTGTACACCTTCCTTGTTGCCTTGAGAAGCTTGCTCTTGGAACCTAACCACCACACTATCAGGAAGTCCTGGCCACACGGAGGGGCCTTATATAGGAGCTTTGGCTGCCAATGCCATGTTCTGCAAACAGCCAATATCAACTTTACATCTGTGGTGAGGAAGGTTAAAGATGACTCCAGCTACAGCCACCATCCAACGGCAAACACACCTTGAGTAAGAACCACCCAGCTGAGCCAAATCAACTTTTCAGACCCATGAAAGATAATACTAAAATGATAGATATTGTTTGGATGAGACTTTTACACAGCAGTAACTTCCATACATTAAAAACATTTACTGAGAATCTGCAATGAGCAAGGCACAGTTTTAGGTATCAGAGATTCAGCAGTGAATAAGGAAAATCTCACAAAGGTAATATTCAGTACAGCAAATAGACAAACTGCCACTTATTCTCTTACATTGCTCTTAGTCTTCTGTTTGTTCTTTAACCTAAGGTTAGCCATTTACATCTGGACAAGATTTGGATTTTGGAATCCTCCTAGAATTTCTTTTTCTTTTTTTTTGAGACAGAGTTTCGCTCGTTACCCAGGCTGGAGTGCAATGGCGTGATCTCGGCTCACCGCAACCTCCGCCTCCTGGGTTCAGGCAATTCTTCTGCCTCAGCCTCCTGAGTAGCTGGGATTACAGGCACATGCCACCACACCCAGCTAGTTTTTTGTATTTTTAGTAGAGACAGGGTTTCACCATGTTGACCAGGATGGTCTCGATCTCTTGACCTGGTGATCCACCCGCCTCGGCCTCCCAAAGTGCTGGGTTGTAAGTTCTCTTGGCTAGAAGAGGTAATAACAAAGAATCTAGTTTTTTTTTTTTTCAAATAACACTTTATTCAAATATGATTGACATGTAATAAGTTGTGCATATTTAATATACAAAACTCTGAGTTTGAAGGTAAGTACACAGCTATGAAGCTATCACAACTATCAAAGGCACAGATGTGTCTAACCCCTCCCAAAGTTTTCTCCCAGCCTTTTATTACTTGCATGTGTACAGTGCATGTGTGTGACAACATTTAACACAAGATCTACTTTTTTTAACCAAATTTTAAGTATACAATATAGTATTGATAACTGTAGACTTTGTGCTGTACAGTAGATCTCCAGAACTTATTTATCTTGCATAACTGACACTCCATACCCCTTGACCATTGCCTCCCCATGTCTTCTCCCCATAGGTCCTAGCAAACACCATTCTACTCCTGGCTTTGATGAGTTTGGCTTTTTTTTAGTTTTATTTTGTTTTTAATTAACACATAATAATACTATTTATCTGGCACAGTATGTTTTGATACATTCATTGTATAATAATCAAATCTAGGTAATTAGCATACCTATCACCTCCAATACTTTTTATTTTTCTGAAAATGGGCGAGTGCAGTGGCAAGCACATTCAAAATTCTCTCACTTGGCTATTTTGAAGTATACAATGCATGATTGTTGAGTACAGTCACCCTACTGTGCAATAAAATTTTAGAGCTAGTTTCTCCTATCTCACTTTAACTCTGTATTCATTACTCAATCTCTCCCTATCCATCTACCCACTACTCTCCCAGCCTCTGATAACCATTATTCTATTGTCTACTTCTGTGAAATCAACTCTTTTAGATTCCACACACGAGTGAGATTAGTAGCATTTGCCCCTCTGTTCTTAGCTTATTTCACTTGACAGAATGTACTCTAGGTTCATCCATGTTGTCACAAATGACAGGATTTTCTTCTTTTTATGATGGGATAGTATTCCACTGTGTATACATACCCCATTTTTAAAATCCATTCGCTCACTGATAGACACTTAAGTCGATTTCATATCTTGGCTATTGTGAATAGTGCTGCAATAAACATAAAAGAGCAGCTATGTCTTCATCATACAGATTTTATTTCCTTTGAATATACACACAGTAGTGAGAATAGTGTTAACTATTTTTAGGTTCCACATAAGTAAGATCCTAAAATGTCTTTCCGTGCTGGGCTTATTTCACTTAGCAAATGTCCTCCGGGTTCATTCACATTGTTACAAATCACCAAATTTCCTTCTTTTTTAAAGGCTGAATACTATCACATTGTATGAATACACCATGATTTCTTTTTCCATTTGTTCACAGGTGGACATTTAGGTTGTTTCCCTATCTTGGCTGTTGTGAATAATGTGCAATAAACATGGCAGTAGAGAGCTCCATGAGGTGCTGGTTTCCTTTCTTTAGAAACATACCCCAAAATGGGATGCTGGATCATATGGTAGTTCTATTTTTAACTTTTTTTTTTTTTTGAGAAATCTCTGTACTGTTTTCCATAATGGTTGTACCAGTTTACACTATGAATTTTATTAAGGAATACCACATGATGTTATGAGATGCATACGTAAAAAATGATTATTACAGAGAAACAGATTAATATAGCCATCATCTCAGAGAGTTATTCGTTTTTATCCCTGTAGCAAGCACATTATAATGTACAAACTTAACAAAAGTCCTGATTATTATACAGGAACATTTACTATAGTCTCCACCTTAACAACTCAAATCTTTTCACTCATTCATTGTACTTATATGCTGCTTTGCATCCTTTGACCTAATCTCTCCATTTCCTTCTCTACCCATCTCCCAATAATCTTTGTTTTATTCTCTGTCTCTGCATATTTCAACTATTTAAATTTTTAGGTTCCACATATAAATGAGGTCATGAAATGTTTTTCTTTCAGTGTCTGGCTTATTTTGCTTAGAACAGTATCACCCAGATCATCCATGTTGTGGCAAATGGCAGAATCTCTCCCATTTTTAAGGCTGAATATATTCCATCGTGTGTGTGTGTGTGTGTGTGTGTGTGTGTGTGTGTGTATTTGTGCCACAGTTTTTTATCTGTTAGTCCATTGACAGCCATTCAGGTTGCTGACACAGCATGGATATTGTAAATAATGCCACATTGAACATGAAAGTGAAGACACCTTTATGAGTTGGTTATTTCAGTACCGTTGGGTATGTGCCCAGAAGAGGAATTGCTGGATCACACTGTAATTGTATTTTTAATTTAGCTAGGTACCTGTATACTGTTTTCCATAATGGCTACATCAATCTACATTCCCATCAATAATGGGTAGTTTATCTCTGGAAGAAAATCTGCTATAATAACATAAGGAATTTCATTAGATTAAATAAAAAAAAAATACAAGAACTATACTACATTTTGTAAAGATCAAATGTATTTGAATATATTTTGTCAAATCAATTGTGTCAGAAATTATTGGTCCAAATCATAAGGAAGAAAATATGACTTGGTCAGCAATATAGATCTATCTTAAAAAGATATTTAAAAATGAAGGCATGGAAAAGGGAAGAGTGGTCATTTGGCTTTTATATTCTTTTCACTAAAAGAGTATAAGTGGCGTGTAATTGGACAGTGGACAGTGATGGGGATAGCATGGGGAAACTTGCTCATAAGCCATTAAGAATTCCAGCCTATCACTTTCTGCTCCTTTATCATTTCAATGGTCTTGGAAACCCACTTTTCCTTCCCTATCTTACCTTCTTAAAATGAAGTCATGTCCACTGGAGCAAAACAGAGTCTTTGGAAGTAATGCCACTCATCTACAACCATATGATCTTTGATAAATCTGACAAAAACAAGCAGTGGGGAAAGGATTCCCTATTTAATAAACAATACTGAAAAAACTAACTAGCCATCTGCAGAAAGCTGAAACTAAATCCCTTCCTTACCCCTTATACAAAAATTAACTCCAGATAGATTAAAAATTTAAACATAAGACCTAATACCATAAAAACCCTAGAATAAAACCTAGGCAATACCATTCAGGACACAGGCATAGGCAACCACTTCATAACTAAAACACCAAAAGCGATGGCAACAAAAGCCAAAATAGACAAATGGGATCTGATTAACCTTAAGAGCTTCTGCACAGCAAAAGAAACATCATTAGAGTGAATCAGCAACCAACAGAATGGAAAAATGTATTTGCAATCTACCCATCTGACAAAGGACTAATATCCAGAATCTACAAAGAAGCTAAACAAATTTACAAGAAAAAAAAAACAACCCCATCAAAAAGTGGGCAAAGGATATGAATAGACACTTTTCAAAAGAAGACATTTATGTGGCCAACAAACATATGAAAAATGCTCATCATCACTGGTCATTAGTGAAATGTAAGTCAAAACCATATTGAGATCTCATGTCAGTTAGAATGGTGATCATTAAAAAATCTGGAGATAACAGATGCTGGAGAGAATATGGAGAAATAGAATGCTTTTACACTGCTGGTGGGGGTGTAAATTAGTTCAACCATGGTGGAAGACAGTGTGGTGATTCCTCAAGGATCTAGAATTAGAAATACCATTTGACCCAGCAATTCCATTACTGGTATATACCCAAAGGATTATAAATTGGTCTGTTATAAAGACACATGCACACATGTTTACTGCAGTACTGTTTACGATAGCAAAGACTTGGAACCAACCAAAATGCTCATCAATAATAGACTTGATAAATAAAATGTGGCACATATACACCATGAAATACTATACAGCCATAAAAAGAGTTCATGTCCTTTGCAGGGACATGTATGAAGCTGGAAACCATTGTTCTCAGCAAACTGACACAAGAATAGAAAACCAGAGATTTCGACTCCCAAGATGGCGTCATAGAGGTGACTCCGGATTGCAGCTCTCAGTGAAGGTGCAGAGGGTGAGTCCTAGCCACATTCTCGGACAGATCTTTTTTGCGCACAGAACGTTGAAAGTCCCAGGTGTGGGAGAGACATGGGACGCTAACACAACTGGCTCGCGCGGCCGCTTTGGCCGGTTCCACAGCACAGCGGCACCAGGCACAAAACTCACTGGTCTGGGTGCCCTGTTAAACCGGCAATCTGAGATTTGGAAGGGCAGATTGGCATGTCCATCTGATTGAATGGGACTTGGACAATGAGCCAGACCAGGAGATTCCTGGGAAACGTGATCTGAGCTGGTGCAGTGGGCAGCGGCATGGGAGAGTGCACAAATCCCAGTGCCCTATCAGCAGGCTACTAAGGCACCAGTGAGAGAGTCAACTGTTCAGCTTGGGAAGAGGGAGAGAGAGAGAGAGAGAGGACAAACTCTGAGGCAGGGAGCTGGGTAATCAGGCTCAGCGGGTCCCACCCTAATGGGGACAAGCAGGGCAGCGATTGGAGGCCCTTGGGGCTGAGAGTTTTGCTGCCGGCATCTAGGACAGTGCAGCCCGGTGTGGGAGGGGCATCCGCCACTACTGACGCAATCCCCCGCTACTGAAGTACCGCCCAGGGCTGACGCAGCCTGCTGTTGCCAGGCAACCTGCCATAACAGAGAGACTCCGCCAGCAGGGCGGAGAAAGCCACAGCAGGGCAGAGCAAGCCACAGCAGAACGGAGCCCCGCAGCAACAGAGCGGACACGCGCTAGCAGGGCAGAGCCCCGGCATAAAAATAGTGAATACACTGCCACCTAGCTGGGCAGAACAGTGCAACAGATACTCATAAAGAAAGCCCCAACTCCCTGAGACAGAGCATCAAAGGAAGAAAAAAAAAGGGGGTTTATGAGTTCTGTTGCAGCAGACATAAACACATCCTCCCAACAATGCTGAATGAACAATGGAGCTAACAGCTCAGCACTGGAGCTTCTATAAAGCACAGACCGTCTCCTCAAGCAGCTCCCTGACCCCTGTATATCCAAAGAGTCATCACCCCAAAAAAGGACGAATCAGACTGACACATGGTGGGCATCATTCTGAAACAAAGATAGCAGAATAAGACACTGGGAGCATCCCTCACTGTTCCACAGCGGCTACAGGTGTACCCCAGACAAGCAGGGCCTGAAGTGGACATCAGCACTCCTACAGCAGAGGGGCTAGACCATTAGAAGAAAAACTAAGTAACAGAAATACCTCATCATCAACAATCTGGGTGTCCACACAGAGACCCAATTGAAAAATCAGAAACTACTAAGATGACAGGTGGATAAATCCATAAAGATGGGAAGAAACCAGTGCAAACAGGAGGAAAACACCCGAAACCAAAACACTTCACCTCCTACAAAGGACCAAAACTCCACATCAGCAAGGGAACAAAGCTGGACGGAGAATGAGTGTGATGAAATGATGGAATCAGACTTCAGAAAGTGGATAATGAGAAATTTCAGTGAGCTAAAAGAACATGTTCTAAATCAGTGCAAAGAAACTAAGAACCTTGAAAAAAGATTCGAGGAAATGATAACAAGAATGGACAACTTAGAGAGGAATATGAATGAATTGAAGGAGCTGAAAAACACAACACGAGAACTTCACGAAGCATGCACAAGTTTCAACAGCCGAATTGACAAAGCAGAAGAATATCAGAAGTCGAAGATCAACTCAATGAAATAAAACGAGAAACCAAGATTAGAGAAAAAAGCGCAAAAAGGAATGAACAAAATCTCCAAGAAATGTGGGACTATGTGAAGAGAACCAACCTACGTTTGATAGGTGTACCAGAATGTGATGAAGAGAATGAATCCAAGCTGGAAAACACTCTTCAAGATATTATCCAGAAAAATTTCCCCAACCTAGCAAGACAGGTAAATACTCAACTCCAGGAAATACAGAGAACACCACAAAGATATTCTGCAAGAAGAGCAACCCCAAGGCACATAATCATCAGATTCACCAGGGTTGAAATGAAGAAGAAAATACTAAGGGCAGCCAGAGAGAAAGGTCGGGTCACCCACAAAAGGAAGCCCATCAGGCTCACAGCAGATCTCTCAGCAGATATTCTACAAGCCAGAAAAGAGTGGGGGCCAATATTCAACATCCTTAAAGAAAAGAACTTTCAACCCAGAATTTCATATCCAGCCAAACTGAGCTTCATAAGTGAAGGAAAAATAAAATCCTTCATGAACAAGCAAGTACTCAGAGATTTTCTCACCAATAGGCCTGCTTTACAAGAGCTCCTGAAAGAGGCACTACACATAGAAAGAAACAACCAGTACCAGCCATCCTAAAAGCATACCAAATGCTGAAGAGCATCAACAAAATGAAGAATCTACATGAACCAATGGGCAAAACAGCCAGCTAGCATCAAAATGGCAGTATCAAATTCACACATAACAATATTAACCCTAAATGTAAATGGGCTAAATGCAACAATCAAAAGACACAGACTGGCAAATTGGATAAAAAGCCAAAACCCGTCAGTGTGCTGTATCCAGAAAACCCACCTCACATGCAAGGATACACAAAGGCTCAAAATAAAGGGATGGAGGAAGATTTACCAAGCAAATCGAGAGCAAAAAAAAAGCAGGAGTTGCAATTCTCATCTCTGATAAAATAGACTTTAAAGCAACAAAGATCAAAAGGGACAAAGAAGGTCATTACATAAAGGTAAAAGGATTGATACAAGAAGAGCTAATGATCCTAAATATATATGGACCCAATGAAGGAGCACCCAGATATATAAGGCAAGTTCTTAATGACTTACAAAGAGACTTACACTCCCACACAATAATGGTGGGAGACTTTAACACTACACTGTCAATATCAGACAGATCAACCAGACAGAAAATTAACAAGGATATCCAGGACTTAAACTCAGACCTGGAACAAGCAAACCTGATAGATATTTACAGAACTCTCCACCCCAAATCCACAGAATATACATTCTTCTCAGCACAACATCACACCTACTCCAAAATTGACCACATAATTGGAAGTAAAGTACTCCTTAGCAAATGCAAAACAACTGCAATCATAACAAAAAGTCTCTCAGACCATAGTGCAATCAAGTTGGAACTCAGAATTCAGAAAATAACTCAGAACCGCACAGCTTCATGGAAACTGAACAACTGGCTCTTGAATGTTGATTGGATAAACAATGAAATGAAGGCAGAAATAAAAAAGTTCTTCAAAACCAACGAGAACGAAGACACAACATACCAGAATCTCTGGGACAAATTTAAGGCAGTCTCCAGAGGAAAATATATAGCAACAACTGCCCACATGAGAAGAGTGGAGAGATTCAAAATGGACACCATATCATAAAAATTTAAACACCTAGAGGAGCAAGATCAAAAAAGCTCAAAACCTAGCTGAAGACAAGAAATAAATAAGATCAGAGCAGAACTGAAGGAGATAGAGACAAGAAAAACCCTTCAAAAAATTCAATAAATCCAAGAGCTGGTTTTTTGAAAAGATCAATAAAATAGACAGATCACTAGCCAGACTGATAAAAAAGAAAAGAGAGAACAACCAAATAGATGCAATAAAAAACGATAAAGGGGAAATCACCACAGATTCCACAGAAATTCAAACCATCATCAGAGAATACTACAAACACCTCTATGCACATAAACTAGTAAACCAGGAAGAAATGGATAAATTCCTGGACACCTGTGTCCTCCCAAGCCTAAACCAGGAGGAAGCCGAAACTATGAATAGACCAATAACAAGGTCTGAAGTTGAGGCAGCCATTAAGAGCCTACCACACAAAAAAAGCCCAGGTCCAGATGGGTTCACAGCCAAATTCTACCAGACACACAAAGAGGATCTAGTACCATTCCTTCTGAAACTACTCCAAATAATTCAAAAGGAGGGAACCCTTCCCAAATCATTTTATGAGACCAACATCATCCTGATATCAAAACCAGGCAGAGACTCAACAAGAAAAGAAAACTTCAGGCCAATATCCATGATGAACATAGATGCAAAAATCTTCAATAAAATACTGGCAAACTGATTGCAACAGCACATTAAAAAACTTATCCATCATGATCAAGTAGGATTCATCCCAGGCATGCAAGGCTGCTTCAACATACGCAAGTCTATAAATGTAATTCACCACATAAACAGAACCAAAAACAAAAATCACATGATTATCTCAATCGACACAGAGAAGGCATGACAAAATTCAATAGCCCTTTATGCTAAAAACCCTCAATAAACTTGGTATTGATGGAACATATCTCAAAGTAATAAAAGCTATTTATGACAAACCAACAGCCAATATCATAATGAATGGGCAAAAACTGGAAGCATTCCCTTTGAAATCTGGCACTACACAAGGATGCCCTCTCTCACCACTCCTTTTCAACATAGTACTGGAAGTTCTAGCCAGAGCAATCAGGCAAAAAAAAGAAATAAAGGGTATTCAAATAGGAAACGTGGAAGCCAAATTGTCTCTATTTGCAGACGACATGATAGTATACATAGAAGACCCCATCACCTCAGCCCAAATACTCCTGAAACTGATAAGAAACTTCAGTAAAGTCTCAGGATATAAAATCAATGTGCAAAAATCACAAGCATTTCTATACACCAGTAACAGACTAAAAGAGAACCAAATCAAGAACGAACTGCCATTCACAATTGCTACAAAGAAAATAAAATACCTAGGAATACAATTCACAAGGAACGTAAGGGACCTCTTCAAGGAAAACTACAAACCAGTGCTCAACGAAATAAGAGAGGACACATACAGATGGAGAAGCATTCCATGTTCGTGGTTAGGAAGAATCAGTATCGTGAAAATGGCTATACTGCCCAAAGTAATTTACACAATCAATGCTATCCCCATCAAACTACCATTGAATTTCTTCACAGAACTGGAAAAAACCACCATGAACTTCATATGGAACCAAAAGAGAGCCCGCATAGCCAAGTCAATTCTAAGCAAAAAGAACACAGCGGGAGGCATCACACTACCAGACTTCAAACTATACTACAAGGCTACAGTAATCAAAACAGCATGGTACTGGTACCAAAACAGAGATATAGACCAATGGAACAGAACAGAGGCATCGGAGGCAACACAACATATCTACAACCATATAATCTTTGATAAACCTGACAAAAACAAGCAATGGGGAAAGGATCCCCTGTTTAATAAATGGTGTTGGGAAAACTGGCTAGCCATGTGCAGAAAGCAGAAACTGGACCCCTTCCTGACACCTTACACTAAAATTAACTCCAGATGGATTAAATAATTAAACATAAGACCTGGCACCATAAAAACCCTAGAAGAAAATCTAGGCAAAACCATTCAGGACATAGGAGTAGGCAAGGACTTCATGACCAAAACACCAAAAGCATTGGCAACAAAAGCCAAAATAGACAAATGGAACCTAATCAAACTCCACAGCTTCTGCACGGCAAAAGAAACAGTCACTACAGTGAATCGGCAACCAACAGAATGGGAAAAAATCTTTGCAGTTTACGCATCTGACAAAGGGCTGATATCCAGAATTTACAAAGAACTCAAACAGATTTACAGGAAAAACACAAACAAGCCCATTCAAAAATGGACAAAGGATATGAACAGACACTTTACCAAAGAAGACATACATGAGGCCAACAAACACATGAAAAAATGCTCATCATCACTGGTCATTAGAGAGATGCAAATCAAAACCACACTGAGATACCATCTCACGCCAGTTAGAATGGTGATCATTAAAAAATCTGGAGACAGCAGATGCTGGAGAGGATGTGGAGAAATAGGAACACTCTTACACTGTTGTTGGGAGTGTAAATTAGTTCAAGCATTGTGGAAGACAGTGTGGCGATTCCTCAAGGACCTAGAAATAGAAATTCCATTTGACCCAGCAATCCCATTACTGGGTATATATCCAAAGGACTATAAGTCGTTCTACTGTAAGGACACATGCACACGAATGTTCATTGCAGCACTGTTTACAATAGCAAAGACCTGGAACCAACCCAAATGCCCATCGATCATAGACTGGACTGGGAAAATGTGGCACATATACACCATGGAATATTATGCAGCAATCAAAAATGATGACTTTGTGTCCTTTGTAAGGACATGGATGAATTTGGAGAACATCATTCTCAGTAAACTGACACAAGAACAGAAAAACAAATACCGCATATTCTCACTCATAGGCGGGTGAGAAAAATGAGAACACATGGACACAGGGAGGGGGTCTACTACACACTGGGGTCTATTGGGGGGAAGGAGGGAGGGACAGTGTGGGGGGCTGGGGAGGTATAGCCTGGGGATAAATGCCAAGTGTGGGTGAAGGGGAGGAAGGCAGCAAAGCACACTGACATGTGTGTACCTATGCAACTATCTTGCACACTCTGTACATGTACCCCAAAACCTATAATGCAATAAAAATTAAAAAAAAAAAAGAATAGAAAACCAAACACTGCATGTTCTCATTCATAAGCAGGTGTTGAACAATGAGAAAACATGGACACAGGGAGGGGAACATCACAGACCAGGGCATATCAGGGGGGTTTCGGGGCCTAGGGGAGGGTTGGGAGGGGATGGGGGGATTGGGGAGGTTTAACATTAGGAGAAATACCTAATGTAGGTGACAGGGGGGATGGATGCAGCAAACGACCATGGCATGTGTATACCTATGTAACAGTCCTGCACAATCTGCACATGTACCCCAGAACTTAAAGCATATATATATATATATATATATATATATATATATATATATATATATATAAAAGATATGGGGCCTTTTTGAAAATGACTAAGTTTTGAGAGCTCTGCCCTCATAAATGTGATTAATGCCATTATAAAAGAAGCTTCAGAGAAAAAAAATCATCAGCTAACTCTATAAACTTGGTTACAAAAAAATGTAAGATAATTTTGGCATTTATAGCCTTAAAATTAATATACTCAAAATATATTAACAGTTAACTGTTAATATATCAAAACAGTTAACAGCAGCTGACATTATTCTTAATAGTTGAAGAATGAATGCATTCCCCCTGTAGTTAAAAAATTAAAAAATGGATGTTTCTGTTCTTTCCAGTAGTACTGGGGTTTCTAGCCAGTGCAATAAGGAAAGCAAAAGAAATAATACAATGGAAAATGGCAGAAAAAAGTAAAACTGTCTTTATTTGCAGATTATGTCATTGTTTACATAGAAAATCCCATGGAATTTACAAAGATGCTGCCTGGCTGAATGTTAAAGGCGTGCCCGACACATACTCAGAGGCCCTTGGCAAAAACTGGGAGACTCTGCTTCCCAGTGTTTAAGAAAATCTCTCCAATAGTTTTCTGACCACTAAGTGAACTGATCCAGAACTTCTTTACAACAAAAAATATAGACTTTACATATTTAGCTCAGAAATATTACTCAAACAATGCAAAATAATCACAATAACCAAAACTTGGGGCAAGGGGCAAATCTGATTTCCAGAGCTGCCACATAATTTAAGGTGTCCAGTTTCCATCAAAAATATATAATGAAGCATGCAAATAAATAAGAATATATGGCCTCCAAAAAGGAAAAGCAGTCAGCAGAAAACTGTTCTTGAGGAAATCTAGACATTGGACTGACTAGACAAAGTCTAAGTCAACTACTCTAAATCAGTTACTTCAAAGAGTTAAAGGAAACCATGTAAGAAGAACTATAGGAAAGTATGAGGGCAGTGTCTCACAAAATAGTAAATACTAGATCAGGAAAAATAATCAGTACTAGGCTTAATACCTGGGTGATAAAATTATCTGTACAACAAGCCCCCATGAAACAAGTTTACCTATGTGACAAACCTGCACATGTATCCCTGAACTTAAAGTTTAAAGAAACAGAATGTTTTCTTTAAAAAGAACCAAACAGAAAACCTGGAGTGGACAACCACAATAACTAAAATAAAAAATTCACTATATGGGCTAAACAGCAGAGTTGAACAGTCAGGAAAAGAATTAGGAAACTTCAAGTTAGATCAATTAAAATTATATAATTAGAGTAACAGAAAGAAAAAGGTAATGGTTAAAAACTTCCAAAATTTGATTTTTTAGAAACACAAAAAGCTCAACAAATTACAGAGAGGATAAACTCAAAGATACCTCATGTGAAAAAAATTTGATAGACCTAACATCATACAAAGTATGTTCTTCAACCACAATAAAATAAAATTAGAAAACGATGACAGAAGAAAAGCAGAGAAATTTACAAATACGTAGAAATTAACACACAACTCAAAGGACAGTAGTCAAACAAGAAATAATTAAGGAAATTAGAAAATATCTAGAGATGAAGAAAAAGACAACACAACAAAACTTATGGGATGCAACTGAAGTAGTGCTTAGCATGAAATACACAGCTGTAAGCACCTATATAATGAATAAATTACCAAAATTTTATGACAAGGAAGTAGAAAAGTCCTTACACCTTATACAAAAATTAGCTCCAGATGGATTAAAAATTTAAACCTAAGACCTAACATCATAAAAACCCTAGAAGAAAACCTAGGCAATACCATTCAGGACATAGGCATGGGCAAGGACTTCATGACTAAAACACCAAAAGCAATGGCAACAAAAGCCAAAATAGAAAAATGAGATCTTTAAGGAATCCATGATCCCCACACAGTGGGGGCCAGAATGTAGGGATCCATGAGCCCCACATTGGGTACCAGAATGTAGAGAGCCAGCCCTCCATCACCCATGGGTACCCTGAGTTTCGTGGTGACAAAAAAATGAAAAAGATTAAGAGAGACAGTGGGACCAGGGGGCCATCACTTTATTACTTGGAGGAGGCAGGGAAGGCCCCAAGTTCTGATCATCCACTCTATTTACTGGAGTTACAATCACTTTGATCTACAAGTAGGGGCAAAGTGATAGGGAGAGGGTGGTGGTGGAGTGAATCAGTGAGCCAGAACTGGTATTTCATTCTAAAGATAGACAACAGTGGTGGTTTGAGAGTTTCACAAAACAAGAACATGTGGTTATCTTTAACTTATTATCTATGTGCAGCTGATGGAACTCGGGCCTTACAAGGAGCCTACAAGTCTGGCTATGTCATAGTACTATGAAAGAGTTTTACGTGAGGATTACACCATAGAAACAACTCAGGATTGCAACTCTCAGTGAAGGCGCAGAGGGTGAGTCCTAGCCACATTCTCAGACGGACCTTTGTTGCCCACAGAACGGGAAAAGTACCAGGTGTAGGAGAGACACGGGACGCAAGCACAGCCGGCGTTTTGGCTGGTGTGGCCAGTTAGGCGCTGCAGTGCAGCGGCACCCGGCACAAAACTCACTGGTCTGAGAGCCCTGTTAAACCGGCAATCTGAGATTTGGAAGTGCAGATTGACATGTCCATCTGATTAAACAGGAGTCGAACAATGAGCCAGACGGTGCAGTGGGCAGCGGCACGGGAGATCGCATGGATCCCAGTGCCCTATCAGCAGGCTACTGGAGCACCAGTAAGAGAGTGAACCATTCAAATTGGGGAGGAAAAAAAGAGAGAGAGAGAGAGAGGACGAACTCTGAGGCAGGGAGCCAGGTGATCGGGCTCGGCAGGTCCCACCCTCACGGTGACAAGCAGGGTGGCGATTGGAGGCGCTTGGGGTTGAGAGCTTTGCTGCGGACATAGCTGAATCTAGGACAGTGCAGCCCGGTGGGGGAGGGGCGTCCGCCACTACAGACGCAATCCGCCCCTACTGAAGTACCACCCAGTGCTGACACAGCCTGCCATTGCTGAGGCAACCTGCCATAACAGAGAGACTCTGCCAGCAGGGAGGAGCACACCACAGCAGAACGGAGCCCCACGGCAGTAGGGTGAAACCGTGCTAGCAGGGTGGAGCATTGGCAGGCAAATAGTGAATAGACTACCTCCTAGCCAGGCAGGACAGTGCAACAGATACTCATAAAGAAAGCCCCATCTCCCTGAGATGGAGCATCTGAGGGAAAAAAAAGGGGGGGTTATAAGTTCTGCTGCAGAAGACCGAAACACAGGTGCCCAACAACCCTGAATGAAAAATGGAGCTCATAGCTTAGCAGTGGAGCTCCTATAAAGTACAGACCATCTCCTCAAGCAGCTCCCTGACCCCTGTATATCCAAAGAGTCACCCCCCAAAAAACTAATCAGACTGACATTTGGAGGGCATCATTCCGGGACGAAGATAGCAGAAGAAGAAACTGGTAGCATCCCTCACTGTTCCGCAGCTGCTACAGGTGTACCCCAGACAAGCAGGGCCTGAAGTGGACATCAGCACTCCTACAGCAGAGGGGCTAGACAATTAGAAGCAAAACTAAGTAACAGAAATACTTCATCATCAACAATCTGGGCATCCACTCAGAGACCCAATTGAAAAATCAGCAACTACTAAGACGACAGGAGGATAAATCCACTAAGATGGGAAGAAACCAGTGCAAAAAGGAGAAAAACACCCGAAACCAAAACACCTCAACTCCTACAAAGGATCAAAACTCCTCACCAGCAAGGGAACAAAGCTAAACGGAGAATGAGTGTGACAAAATGATGGAATCAGACTTCAGAAACTGGATAATGAGAAACTTCAGTGAGCTAAAAGAACATGTTCTAAATCAATGCAAAGAAACTAAGAACCTTGAAAAAAGATTTGAGGAAATGATAACAAGAATGGACAACTTAGAGAAGAATATGAATGAATTGAAGGAGCTGAAAAACACAACACGAGAACTTCGCGAAGCATGCACAAGTTTCAACGGCTGAATTGACCAAGCAGGAGAAGGAATATCAGAGGTCGAAGATCAACTCAATGAAATAAAACGAGAAACCAAGATTAGAGAAAATAAGCGCAAAAAGAAATGAACGAAAACTCCAAGAAATGTGGGACTATGTGAAGAGACCCAACCTACATTTGATAGGTGTACCAGAATGTGATGAAGAGAATTAATCCAAGCTGGAAAATACTCTTCAGGATATTATCCAGGAAAATTTTCCCAACCTAGCAAGACAGGTCAATACTCAACTCCAGGAAATACAAAGAACACCACAAAGATACTCCGCAAGAAGAGCAACCCCAAGGCACATAATCGTCAGATTCACCAGGGTTTAAATGAAGGAGAAAATACTAAGGGCAGCCAGAGAGAAAGGTCGGGTCACCCACAAAGGGAAGCCCATCAGACTCACAGCAGATCTCCCGGCAGAGATTCTACAAGCCAGGAGAGAGTGGGGGCCGATATTCAACATCCTTAAAGAAAAGAACTTTCAACCCAGAATTTCATATCCAGCCAAACTGAGCTTCATAAGTGAAGGAAAAATAAAATCCTTCATGAACAAGCAAGTACTCAGAGATTTTCTCACCACTAGGCCTGCTTTACAAGAGCTCCTGAAAGAGGCACTACACATAGAAAGGAACAAACAGTACCAGCCATCCTAAAAGCATGCCAAATGCTAAAGAGCATCAACAAAATGAAGAATCTACATCAACCAATGGGCAAAACAGCCAGCTAGCATCAAAATGGCAGTATCAAATTCACACATAACAATATTAACCCTAAATGTAAATGGGCTAAATGCAACA
This sequence comes from Saguinus oedipus, assembly GCA_031835075.1. Lineage (NCBI taxonomy): Eukaryota > Metazoa > Chordata > Mammalia > Primates > Cebidae > Saguinus > Saguinus oedipus. The sequence goes on from CM063176.1 coordinate 52,116,085, forward strand.
ATCAAAAGACACAGACTGGCAAATTAGATAAAAAACCAAAACCCGTCGGTGTGCTGTATCCAGGAAACCCACCTCACACACAAGGATACACAAAGGCTCAAAATAAAGAAATGGAGGAAGATTTATCAAGCAAATGGACAGCAAAAAAAAGCAGGAGTTGCAATTCTTGTCTTTGATAAAATAGACTTTAAAGCAACAAAGATCAAAAGAGACAAAGAAGGTCATTACATAATGTTAAAAGGATCGATACAACAAGAAGAGCTAATGATTCTAAATATATATGGACCCAATGCAGGAGCATCCAGATATATAGGGCAAGTTCTTAATGACTTACACAGAGACGTAGACTCCCACACAATAATAGTGGGACAAATTAACACTCCACTGTCAATATCAGACAGATCAACCAGACAGAAAATTAAGAAGGATATCCAGAACTTGAACTCAGACCTGGAACAAGCAAACCTGATAGACATTTACAGAACTCTCCACCCCAAATCCATAGAATATACATTCTTCTCAGCACCACATCACACCTACTCCAAAATTGACCACATAATTGGAAGTAAAGCACTGCTCAGCAAATGCAAAACAACTGAAATCATAACAAACAGTCTCTCAGACCATAGTGCAATCAAGTTAGAACTCAGAACTCAGAAACTAACTCAGAACCGCACAGCTTCATGGAAACTGAACAACTGGCTCTTGAATGTTGATTGGATAAACAATGAAATGAAGGCAGAAATAAAGAAGTCTTTGAACCCAACGAGAACGAAGACACAACATACCAGAATCTCTGGGACACATTTAAAGTACTTTCCAGAGGAAAATATATAGCAATAAGTGCCCACATGAGAAGAGTGGAGAGATCCAAAATTGACACCCTATCATCAAAATTGAAAGAGCTAGAGGAGCAAGCTCTAAAAAACACAAAACCTAGCCGAAGACAAGAAATAACTAAGATCAGAGCAGAACTGAAGGAGATAGAGACACAAAAAACCCTTCAAAAAATCAATAAATCCAAGAGCTGGTTTTTCGAAAAGATCAACAAAATAGACAAACCACTAGCCAGACTGATTAAAAAAGAAAAGAGAGAACAACCAAATAGATGCAATAAAAAATAATAAAGGGGAAATCACCACAGATTCCAAAGAAATTCAAACCATCATCAGAGAATACTACAAACAACTCTATGCACAACCAGGAAGAAATGGATAAATTCCTGGACACCTGTGTCCTCCCAAGCCTAAACCAGGAGGAAGCAGAAACTATGAATAGACCAATAACAAGGTCTGAAGTTGAGGCAGCAATTAAGAGCCTACCACACAAAAAAAGCCCAGGTCCAGATGGGTTCACAGCCGAATTCTACCAGACACACAAAGAGGATCTGGTACCATTCCTTCTAAAACTATTCCAAATAATTCAAAAAGAGGGAACCCTTCCCAAATCATTTTATGAGACCAACATCATCCTGATACAAAAACCCGGCAGAGACTCAACAAGAAAAGAAAACTTCAGGCCAATATCAATGATGAACATAGATGCAAAAATCTTCAATAAAATACTGGCAAACCGATTGCAACAGCACATTAAAAAACTTATCCGTCATGATCAAGTAGGATTCATCCCAGGCATGCAAGGCTGCTTCAACATACGCAAGTCTATAAATGTAATTCACCACATAAACAGAACCAAACACAAAAACCAAATGATTATCTCAATTGACGCAGAGAAGGCATTTGACAAAATTCAACAGCCCTTTATGCTAAAAACCCTCAGTAAACTTGGTATTGATGGAACATATCTCAAAGTAATAAAAGCTATTTACGACAAACCAACAGCCACTATCATAATGAATGGGCAAAAACTGGAAGCATTCCCCTTGAAATCCAGCACTAGACAAGGATGCCCTCTCTCACCACTCCTATTCAACATAGTATTGGAAGTTCTAGCCAGAGCAATCAGGCAACAAAAAAAATAAAGGGTATTCAAATAGGAAAGGTGGAGGCCAAATTGTCTCTATTTGCAGACGACATGATAGTATACCTAGAAGACCCCATCACCTCAGCACAAAAACTCCTGAAACTGATAAGCAACTTCAGCAAAGTCTCAGGCTATAAAATCAATGTGCAAAAATCACAAGCATTTCTATACACCAATAACAGACATATAGAGAACCAAATCAAGAACGAAACTGCCATTCGCAATTGCTACAAAGAAAATAAAATACCTAGGAATACAACTCACAAGGAACGTAAGGGACCTCTTTAAGGAAAACTACAAACCACTGCTCAACAAAATAAGAGAGGACACAAACAGATGGAGAAACATTCCACGTTCGTGGTTAGGAAGAATCAATATCATGAAAATGGCTATACTGCCCAAAGTAATTTACACAATCAATGTATCCCCATCAAACTACCATTGAATTTCTTCACAGAACTGGAAAAAACCATCATGAACTTCATATGGAACCGAAAGAGAGCCCGCATAGCCAAGTCAATTCTAAGCAAAAAGAACACAGCGGGAGGCATCACACTACCAGACTTCAAACTATACTACAAGGCTACAGTAATCAAAACAGCATGGTACTGGTACCAAAACAGAGATATAGACCAATGGAACAGAACAGAGGCATTGGAGGCAACACAACATATCTACAACCATATAATCTTTGATAAACCTGACAAAAACAAGCAATGGGGAAAGGATTCTCTGTTTAATAAATGGTGTTGGGAAAATTGGCTAGCCATGTGCAGAAAGCAGAATCTGGACCCCTTCCTGACACCTTACACTTAAATTAACTCCAGATGGATTAAAGACTTAAACATAAGACCTGGCACCATAAAAACCCTAGAAGAAAATCTAGGCAAAACCATTCAGGACATAGGAGTAGGCAAGGACTTCATGAACAAAACACCAAAAGCATCAGCAACAAAAGCCAAAATAAACAAATGGGACCTAATCAAACTCCACAGCTTCTGCACGGCAAAAGAAACAGTCACTAGAGTGAATTGGCAACCAACAGAATGGAAAAAAATCTTTGCAGTTTACGCATCTGACAAAGGGCTGATATCCAGAATTTACAAAGAACTCAAACAGATTTACAGGAAAAAAAACAAACAAGCCCATTCAAAAATGGGCAAAGAATATGAACAGACACTTTACAAAAGAAGACATACATGAGGCCAACAAACACATGAGAAAATGCTCATCATCACTGGTCATTAGAGAGATGCAAATCAAAACCACATTGAGATACCATCTCACGCCAGTTAGAATGGTGATCATTAAAAAATCTGGAGACAGCAGATGCTGGAGAGGATGTGGAGAAATAGGAACACTCTTACACTGTTGGTGGGAGTGTAAATTAGTTCAACCATTGTGGAAGACAGTGTGGCAAGTCCTCAAGGACCTAGAAATAGAAATTCCATTTGACCCAGCAATCCCATTACTGGGTATATATCCAAAGGACTATAAATCGTTCTACTAGAAGGACACATGCACACGAATGTTCGCTGCAGCACTGTTTACAATAGCAAAGGCCTGGAACCAACCCAAATGCCCATCGATGATAGACTGGACAGGGAAAATGTGGCACATATACACCATGGAATATTATGAAGCAATAAAAAATGATGAGTTTTGGTCCTTTGTAAGGACATGGATGAATCTGGAGAACATCATTCTCAGCAAACTAACACAAGAACAGAAAAGGAAATACCGCATATTCTCACTCATAGGTGGGTGAGAATAATGAGAACACTTGGACACAGGGAGGGGGTCTACTACACACTGGGGTCTCTTGGGGGTAATGGGGGATGGACGGCGGGGGGGCAGCTGGGGAGTTATAGCCTGGGGATAAATGCCAAGTGTGGGTGAAGGGGAGGAAGGCAGCAAAACACACTGCCATGTGTGTACCTATGCAACTATCTTGCATGTTCTGCACATGTAACCCAAAACCTAAAATGCAATAAAAATTTAAAATTAAAAAAAAGAAAAGAGTTTTACGTCCTTGAGCACAATGTTTATGGTAACAGAACCTAGGTCACCCTGCACCGGACCATGAGGCATAGAGAGGCCTTCCTCCTCAGAGGCCTCCTGTGGCCTTCTGCAGTTTGTTGTTCCCAGTTTACATGTTACTCATAACCAATTTATCTAGGCACTCTGTAAGCCCTTTCTCCTTTGCTGCTTTTCCCAACAGTGTCTAATTAAATTTAAGAGCTTCTGCACAGCTAACGAAACAATCATTAGAGTGAACCAGCAACCAATAGAATGGGGAAAAGATTTTGCAATCCACCCATCTGACAAAGGGCTAATACTCAGACTCTACAAATAACCTAAACAAATATAGAAGAAAAAAAAAACAACCTCATCATACCCTTTGCCCAAAGGATATGAACAGATGCTTTTCAAAAGAAGACTTTTATGCAGCCAACCAACATGTGAAAAACAGCTAATCATCACCGGTAATTAGGGAAATGCAAATCAAAACCACACTGAGATACCATCTCATGACAGTTAGATCATTAAAAAAAATCAGGAGACAGATGCTGGAAAGGATGTGGAGAAACAGGAACGCTTTTACACTGTTGGTGGAAGTGTAAATTAATTCAACCATTGTGGAAGACAGTGTGGCAATTCCTCAAGGACCTAGAACTAGAAATACCATTTGACCCAGCAATCTCATTATATATCCAAAGGATTATATATGGGTATATATCCAAAGGATTATGAATCATTCTACTATAAGGATACATGCACACAAATGTTCACTGCAGCACTGTTTACTATAGCAAAGACTTGGAACCAACCCAAATGCCCATCGATGATAGACTGGACAGGGAAAATGTGGCACATATACACCATGGAATACTATGCAGCCATAAAAAACGATTTGAGTTCATATCCTTTGCAGGGACATGGATGATGCTGAAAACCATCATTCTCAGCAAACTAACACAAGAACAGAAAACCAAACCTGTATGTTCTCACTCATAAGTGGGTGCTGAACAATGAGAACACATGAACACAGGGAGGGGAACATCACACACCGGGGCCTGTCAGAGAGTGGGGGATAGGGGAGGGTTAGCAGGGGGTGAGGGAATTGGGGAGGGATAACATTAGGAGAAATACCTAATGTAGATGACGGGTGGGGGGATGGATGCAGCAAACCACCACGGCATGCATTTACCTATGTAACAAACCTGCACATTCTGCACATGTACCCCTGCCTTAACTTAAAGTATAACTAAAAAATGTAAAAAAGAGAGGCCACTAAACTCAAAGCAAACAGAAGAAAGGAAACAGTAAAGATTAGAGTGGAAGTAAATAAATTGGAGAATAGAAAAATGTAGAGAAAAATCAATAAAATAATGCTTCGTACTTTGTAAAGATTAGAATTGACAAACTTATAGTTAGACTCACCAAGAAAAGTAGAGAGAGCAAAAAGAGAGAAGGAAGGGGAGAAACAGATGGAGAGAGACAAAATATTCAATTACTGCGACTGGAAATAAAAGTGAGGACTTTATTACTGACCTTAGATAAATAAAAGGGTTATGAGAAAATAAAATTAACAATTGTATAACAACAAATTAGAAAACATAGATGAAATGAAAAAATTCCTAGAATCACAAACTACCAAAGCTGACTAAGTAATAGATATCTGAATCATACAACTATTTTGTATAAGTTTGGCAGGTTTTTTTGGATAAAAAAAATGACATAACCATTCCATTCTTAAGAGTTTAGCCAAGAACAATATAAGTCTATGTTCATTCAAAGATTCCTATACTAATTAATTATTAAAATAAAGTTCACTGCAACTTTATTTTAATAGCCAGAAAGTGAAAACAACCCAAATTTCTATCAACAAGTGAATGGATGTGTTATATTCATACTTATTACTAAGCAATAAAAAAGGAATAAATCATTAATCAATGCTACAATATAGATTAATCTGAAAATAATTATGCTGAATGAAAGAAGACAGAAAAAAGTACACATAATGCATGACTTCATTTTTATACATTTTCAGAAATGTAAAATTTCAGAGAAAGCAGGTAGCAGGAGTAAATTTAAGACAATGAGGCAGATTATGAGTTAACTTTAAAATGAGATGTCAGAAAGGCAATTGAATATGACTTTGAGATTCAGGGTAAGACTTCCTTGGAGATGACAAGTTGAGAGTCATCAATTTATGGATTGCATTTAAATCTATTCATTTGAGAAAAGTGACATCAGCAACATGGAAGACTAAGATACTCCCAGTCTACACCACCCACAGATGTATTATAAAATAATAATAATAATAATAAAATTGAAACTGGCTAAAATAACTTGGGACAAATTCTGAAAAACAGACCATGTGTTCAGTAACCAAGTAAAAGTAAATGACCAGTCAAGAAAGCCAAATAAATGTAAATGACCAGTCTTCTACATTCTTTCTGTTTTTCGTTACTCATTAACCATCCCCACATATGCTTCACCCTCTACTATCCTTGCCAGCCTCTGATAATCATCTTTCTACTCTTCTCTATTAGTTCACTGTTTTGATTTGTACATCTCGCAAATAAATGAGAAAATGTGAAGTCTGCCTTACTGTGCCTGGTTTATTAGTTCATTTTCACACTGCAATATAGAACTACCTGAGACTGGGTAATTTATAAAGAAAAGAGGTTTCATTGACTCACATTTCCACATGGCCTGAGCAGGCCATGGGAAACTTACAATCATGGTGGAAAGCAAAGGGGAAGCAAGGGATGTCTTACATGGTGGCAAGAGAGAAGGAGAATGAAGAAAGTGCTACACTTTTTAACTATCAGATCTCATGAGAACTCACCCACTATCATAAGAACAGCAAGGGGGAAATCTGCTGCCATGATCTAACAACCTTTCACCAGGTCCCTCCCCTGAAAGGGGAGTTTTACATGTGAAGAGGGTCCCCTGGTCCAAAGCAGGTCCAGAAATGCTGTCCAAGAGCCTAGCCCTAGACTCAGGGACCCCAAGAGCCGGCTTTTTGCTCTGCCACCCTGTGGCCAAGCTAGCACCTAAGGTGCAAGATGAAGTTCCCTTTAATTTTCCCTCTGTTTTTCTCAAACATCAGGAGTCTTTTGCCATAGCCATCACAGCTGCAAATATGCCGGGTTACCCCTGAAGCCAGCATGTCTGGGAGCCCAAGGCCCATAGTTTACTCCCTTGGTATCACTGCTGTTTATTCTGGACCCTAGGGCTCTTAGTCAGCAGGAGATAAATCCTGCCAGGATGGGGCCTTTCCTTCAAGGTAGCAGGTTCCCTTTTGGCCCAAGGTATGTCTAGGAATATAGTCTTAGAGTTAGGGCCTGGATTGGGAGCCTCACAACTCTACCCAGTGCTGTATCCTACTGTGTGAAATTCTGCCCCATAATACTTTTTAGAACTAACAGATAAATAAAACAAAGTAGAAGGATTTAAAAAGCTACCACATAAAAATCAATTGCTAGGAGGGCTACATCAGGGACTAAAAAAAAATTATTTCCATACACTACCATTGAAGAATCTGAAAAAGAAAGCAAGAAAATAACTTTATTAAAAATAATAAAGTATTCCAAATAATTCAAAAAGAGGGAACCCTTCCCAAATCATTTTATGAGACCAACATCATCCTGATACAAAAACCTGGCAGAGACTCAACAAGAAAAGAAAACTTCAGGCCAATATCAATGATGAACATAGATGCAAAAATCTTCAATAAAATACTGGCAAACCAATTGCAACAGCACATTAAAAAACTTATCCATCATGATCAAGTAGGATTCATCCCGGGCATGCAAGGCTGGTGCAACATACGCAAGTCTATAAATGTAATTCACCACATAAACAGAACCAAAAACAAAAACCACATGATTATCTCAATTGATGCAGAGAAGGCATTTGACAAAATTCAACAGCCCTTTATCTAAAAACCCTCAATAAACTTGGTATTGAAGGAACATATCTCAAAGTAATAAAACCTATTTATGACAAACCAACAGCCACTATCATAATGAATGGGCAAAAACTGGAAGCATTCCCCTTGAAATCCGGCACTAGACAAGGATGCCCTCTCTCACCACTCCTATTCAACATAGTACTGGAAGTTCTAGCCAGAGCAATCAGGCAAGAAAAAGAAATAAAAAGTATTCAAATAGGAAAGGTGGAAGCCAAATTGTCTCTATTTGCAGATGACATGATAGTACACCTAGAAGACCCCATCACCTCAGCCCAAATACTCCTGAAACTGATAATAAACTTCAGTAAAGTCTCAGGATATAAAATCAATGTGCAAAAATCACAAGCATTCCTATACACCAATAACAGACTAAAAGAGAACCAAATCAAGAATGAACTACCATTCACAATTGCTACAAAGAAAATAAAATACCTAGGAATACAACTCACAAGGAACGTAAGGGACCTCTTTAAGGAAAACTACAAACCACTGCTCAACAAAATAAGAGAGAACACAAACAGATGGAGAAACATTCCACGTTCGTGGTTAGGAAGAATCAATATCGTGAAAATGGCTATACTGCCCAAAGTAATTTACACAATCAATGTATCCCCATCAAACTACCATTGAATTTCTTCACAGAACTGGAAAAAACCACCATGAACTTCATATGGAACCAAAAGAGAGCCCACATAGCCAAGTCAATTCTAAGCAAAAAGAACACAGCGGGAGGCATCACACTACCAGACTTCAAACTATACTACAAGGCTACAGTAATCAAAACAGCATGGTACTGGTACCAAAACAGAGATATAGACCAATGGAACAGAACAGAGGCATCGGAGGCAACACAACATATCTACAACCATATAATCTTTGATAAACCTGACAAAAACAAGCAATGGGGAAAGGATTCCCTGTTTAATAAATGGTGTTGGGAAAACTGGCTAGCCATGTGCAGAAAGCAGAAACTGGACCCCTTCCTGACACCTTACATTAAAATTAACTCCAGATGGATTAAAGAATTAAACATAAGACCTGACACCATAAAAACCCTAGAAGAAAATCTAGGCAAAACCATTCAGGACATAGGAGTAGGCAAGGACTTCATGGACAAAACACCAAAAGCGTTGACAACAAAAGCCAAAATAGACAAATGGGACCTAATCGAACTCCACAGCTTTTGCTAAGCAAAAGAAACAGTCACTAGAGTGAATCGGCAATCAACAGAATGGGAAAAAATCTTTGCAGTTTACCCATCTGACAAAGGGCTGATATCCAGAATTTACAAAGAACTCAAACAGGTTTACAGGAAAAAAAAACAAACAAGCCCATTCAAAAATGGGCAAAGGATATGAACAGACACTTTACAAAAGAAGACATACATGAGGCCAACAAACACATGAAAAACGCTTATCATCACTGGTCATTAGAGAGATGCAAATCAAAACCACATTGAGATACCATCTCATGCCAGTTAGAATGGCGATCATTAAAAAATCTGGAGACAACAGATGCTGGAGAGGATGTGGAGAAATAGGAACACTCTTACACTGTTGGTGGGAGTGTAAACTAGTTCAACCATTGTGGAAGACAGTGTGGCAAGTCCTCAAGGACCTAGAAATAGAAATTCCATTTGACCCAGCAATCCCATTACTGGGTATATATCCAAAGGACTATAAATCATTCTACTAGAAGGACACATGCACACGAATGTTCACTGCAGCACTGTTTACAATAGCAAAGACCTGGAACCAACCCAAATGCCCATCGATGATAGACTGGACTAGGAAAATGTGGCACATATACACCATAGAATATAATATTCCAGCAATCAAAAATGATGAGTTTGTGTCCTTTGTAAGGACATGGATGAATCTGGAGAACATCATTCTCAGCAAACTGACACAAGAACAGAAAAGGAATTACCGCATATTTTCACTCATAGGCGGGTGAGAAAAATGAGAACACATGGACACAGGGAGGGGGTCTCCTACACACTGGGGTCTATTGGGGGGAATGGGGGAGGGACAGCGGGGGGGGAGCCGGGGAGGGATAGCCTGGGGAAAAATGCCAAGTGTGGGTGAAGGGGAGGAAGGCAGCAAAACACACTGCCATGTGTGTACCTATGCAACTATCTTGCACGTTCTGCACATGTACCCCAAAACCTAAAATGCAATAAAAATTAAAAAAAACAAAAAAAAAAGAGGAGGGGAGATCTTCCAAGATGGCATCGTAGAAGCGACTCCGGATTGCAGCTCTCAGTGAAGGCACAGAGGGTGAGTCCTAGCCGCATTCTCGGACAGACCTCTTTTGCCCACAGAACGTTGAAAGTCCCAGGTGTGGGAGAGACACGGGACGCCGGCACAGCCAGCTCGCGCGGCCGGTTTGGCCGGTGCCGCAGCACAGCAGCACCCGGCACAAAACTCACTGGTCTGGGTGCCCTGTTAAACCAGCAATCTGAGATTTGGAAGGGCAGATTGGCATGTCCATCTGATTGAGCGGGACTTGGACAATGAGCCGACCAGGAGATTCCTGGGAAGCGTGATCTGAGCCAGTGCAGTGGGCAGTGGCACGGGAGATCGCACGGATCCCAGTGACCTATCGGCAGGATACTGGGGCACCAGTGAGAGAGTTGACCGTTCAGCTTGGGGAGAGGAAGAGAGAGAGAGAGAGGACAGACTCTGAGGCAGGGAGCTGGGTGATCGGGCTCGGCAGGTCCCACCCTCACGGGGACAAGCAGGGTGGTGATTGGAGGCGCTCGGGGCTGAGAGTTTTGCTGCCGGCACAGATGAATCTAGGACGGTGCAGCCCAGTGCAGGAGGGGCAATCCGCCCCTACTGAAGTACCACCCAGCGCTGACACAGCCTGCCATTGCCGAGGCAACCCGCCATAACAGACAGACTCCGCCAGCAGGGCGGAGCGCACAAGAGCAGAACGGAGCCCCGTAGCAGCAGGGCAGACCCGCGCTAGCAGAGCAAAGCCTCGGCAGGCAAATAGTGAATAGACTACCTCCTAGCTGGGCAGGACAGTGAAACAGATACTCATAAAGAAAGCCCCATCTCCCTGAGACAGAATATCTAAGGGGGGAAAAAAGGGGGAGGTTTTATGAGTTCTGTTGCAGCAGACATAAACACATCCTCCCAACAACCCTGAATGAACAACGGAGCTAACAGCTCAGCACTGGAGCTCCTATAAAGCACAGACTGTCTCCTCAAGCAGCTCCCTGACCCCTGTATATCCAAAGAGTCACCCCAAAAAGGGACTAATCAGACTGACATTTGGCGGGCATCATTCTGGAACAAAGATAGCAGAAGAAGAAACTGATAGCATCCCTCACTGTTCCACAGCTGCTACAGGAGTACCCCAGACAAGCAAGGCCTGGAGTGGACCTCAGCACTCGTACAGCAGAGGGGCTAGACAATTAGAAGCAAAACTAAGTAACAGAAATACTTCATCATCAACAATCTGGGCGTCCACTCAGAGACCCAATTGAAAAATCAGCAACTACTAAGACGGCAGGTGGATAAATCCACTAAGATGGGAAGAAACCAGCGCAAAAAGGAGGAAAACACCCGAAACCAAAACACCTCAACTCCTACAAAGGACCAAAACTCCTCACCAGCAAGGGAACAAAGCTGGACGGAGAATGAGTGTGACGAAATGACGGAATCAGACTTCAGAAAGTGGATAATCAGAAACTTCAGTGAGATAAAAGACCATGTTCTAAATCAGTGCAAAGAAACTAAGAACCTTGAAAAAAGATTTGAAAAAAGATTCGAGGAAATGATAACAAGAATGGACAACTTAGAGAAGAATATAAATGAATTGAAGAAGCTGAAAAACACAACACGAGAACTTCGTGAAGCATGCACAAGTTACAACGGCCGAATTGACCAAGCAGGAGAAGGAATATCAGAGGTTGAAGATCAACTCAATGAAATAAAACAAGAAACCAAGATTAGAGAAAAAAAGCGCAAAAAGAAATGAACGAAAACTCCAAGAAATGTGGGACTATGTGAAGAGACCCAACCTACATTTGATAGGTGTACCAGAATGTGATGAAGAGAATTAATCCAAGCTGGAAAATACTCTTCAGGATATTATCCAGGAAAATTTTCCCGACCTAGCAAGACAGGTCAATACTCAACTCCAGGAAATACAGAGAACACCACAAAGATACTCCGCAAGAAGAGCAACCCCAAGGCACATAATCGTCAGATTCACCAGGGTTTAAATGAAGAAGAAAATACTAAGGGCAGCCAGAGAGAAAGGTCGGGTCACCCACAAAGGGAAGCCCATCAGACTCACAGCAGATCTCTCAGCAGACACTCTACAAGCCAGAAGAGAGTGGGGGCCAATATTCAACATCCTTAAAGAAAAGAACTTTCAACCCAGAATTTCATATCCAGCCAAACTGAGCTTCATAAGTGAAGGAAAAATAAAATCCTTCATGAACAAGCAAGTACTCAGAGATTTTCTCACCACTAGGCCTGCTTTACAAGAGCTCCTGAAAGAGGCACTACACATAGAAAGGAACAAACAGTACCAGCCATCCTAAAAGCATACCAAATGCTAAAGAGCATCAACAAAATGAAGAATCTACATCAACCAATGGGCAAAACAGCCAGCTAGCATCAAAATGGCAGTATCAAATTCACACATAACAATATTAACCCTAAATGTAAATGGGCTAAATGCAACAATCAAAAGACACAGACTGGCAAATTGGATAAAAAACCAAAACCCGTCGGTGTGCTGTATCCAGGAAACCCACCTCACACGCAAGGATACACAAAGGCTCAAAATAAAGGGATGGAGGAAGATTTACCAAGCAAATGGAGAGCAAAGAAAAAGCAGGAGTTGCAATTCTCGTCTCTGATAAAATAGACTTTAAAGCAGCAAAGATCAAAAGGAACAAAGAAGGTCATTACATAATGGTAAAAGGATCGATACAACAAGAAGAGCTAACGATTCTAAATATATACGGACCCAATGCAGGAGCACCCAGATATATAAGGCAAGTTCTTAATTACTTACAAAGAGACTTACACTCCCACACAATAATAGTGGGAGACTTTAACACTACACTGTCAATATCAGACAGATCAACCAGACAGAAAATTAAGAAGGATATCCAGGGCTGGAACTCAGACCTGGAACAAGCAAACCTGATAGACATTTACAGAAATCTCCACCCCAAATCCACAGAATATATTCTTCTCAGCAACACATCACACCTACTCCAAAATTGACCACATAATTGGAAGTAAAGCACTCCTCAGCAAATGCAAAACAACTGAAATCATAACAAACAGTCTCTCAGACCATAGTGCAATCAAGTTGGAACTCACAATTCAGAAACTAACTCAGAACCGCACAGCTTTGTGGAAACTGAACAACTGGCTCTTGAATGTTGATTGGATAAACAATGAAATGAAGGCAGAAATAAAGAAGTTCTTCGAAACCAACAAGAATGAAGACACAACATACCAGAATCTCTGGGACACATTTAAAGCAGTCTGTATAGGAAAATATATAGCAATAAGTGCCCACATGAGAGGAGTGGAGAGATCCAAAATTGACACCCTATCATCAAAATTGAAAGAGCTAGAGGAGCAAGATCAAAAAAGCTCAAAACCTAGCCGAAGATAAGAAATAACTAAGATCAGAGCAGAACTGAAGGAGACAGAGACAAGAAAAACCCTTCAAAAACTCAATAAATCCAAGAGCTGGTTCTTCGAAAAGATCAACAAAATAGACAGACCACTAGCCAGACCGATAAAAAAGAAAAGAGAGAACAACCAAATAGATGCAATAAAAAATGAAATAGGGGAAATCACCACAGATTCCACAGAAATTCAAACCATCATCAGAGAATACTACAAACACCTCTATGCACATAAACTAGTAAACCAGGAAGAAATGGATAAATTCCTGGACACCTGTGTCCTCCCAAGCCTAAACCAGGAGGAAGCCGAAACTATGAATAGACCAATAACAAGGTCTGAAGTTGAGGCAGCAATTAAGAGCCTACCACACAAAAAAAGCCCAGGTCCAGATGGGTTCACAGCCAAATTCTACCAGACACACAAAGAGGATCTTGTACCATTCCTTCTGAAACTACTCCAAATAATTCAAAAAGAGGGAACCCTTCCCAAATCATTTTATGAGACCAACATCATCCTGATATCAAAACCAGGCAGAGACTCAACAAGAAAAGAAAACTTCAGGCCAATATCCATGATGAACATAGATGCAAAAATCTTCAATAAAATACTGGCAAACCGATTGCAACAGCACATTAAAAAACTTATTCATCATGATCAAGTAGGATTCATCCCAGGCATGCAAGGCTGGTTCAACATATGCAAGTCTATAAATGTAATTCACCACATAAACAGAACCAAAAACAAAAACCACATGATTATCTCAATTGATGCAGAGAAGGCATTTGACAAAATTTAACAGCCCTTTATGCTAAAAACCCTCAATAAACTTGGTATTGATGGAACATATCTCAAAGAAATAAAAGCTATTTACGACAAACCAACAGCCACTATCATAATGAATGGGCAAAAACTGGAAGCATTCCCTTTGAAATCCGGCACTAGACAAGGATGCCCTCTCTCACCACTCCTATTCAACATAGTACTGGAAGTTCTAGCCAGAGCAATCAGGCAAGAAAAAGAAATAAAGGGTATTCAAATAGGAAAGGTGGAAGCCAAATTGTCTCTATCTGCAGATGACATGATAGTATACCTAGAAGACCCCATCACCTCAGCACAAAAACTCCTGAAACTGATAAGCAACTTCAGCAAAGTCTCAGGATATAAAATCAATGTGCAAAAATCACAAGCATTCCTATACACCAATAACAGACTTAAAGAGAACCAAATCAAGAACGAACTGCCATTCACAATTGCTACAAAGAAAATAAAATACCTAGGAATACAACTCACAAGGAACATAAGGGAACTCTTTAAGGAGAACTACAAACCACTGCTCAACGAAATAAGAGAGGACACATACAGATGGAGAAACATTCCATGTTCGTGGTTAGAAAGAATCAATATCGTGAAAATGGCTATACTGCCCAAAGTAATTTACACAATCAATGTATCCCCATCAAACTACCATTGAATTTCTTCACAGAACTGGAAAAAACCACCATGAACTTCATATGGAACCAAAAGAGAGCCCACATAGCCAAGTCAATTCTAAGCAAAAAGAACACAGCAGGAGGCATCACAGTACCAGACTTCAAAGTATACTACAAGGCTACAGTAATCAAAACAGCATGGTACTGGTACCAAAACAGAGATATAGACCAATGGAACAGGACAGAGGCATTGGAGGCAACACAACATATCTACAACCATATAATCTTTGATAAACCTGACAAAAACAAGCAATGGGGAAAGGATTCCCTGTTTAATAAATGGTGTTGGGAAAACTGGCTAGCCATGTGCAGAAAGCAGAAACTGGACCCCTTCCTGACACCTTACACTAAAATTAACTCCAGATGGATTAAAGACTTAAACATAAGACCTGACACCATAAAAACCCTAGAAGAAAATCTAGGCAAAACCATTCAGGGCATAGGAGTAGGCAAGGACTTCATGAACAAAACACCAAAAGCATTGGAAACAAAAGCCAAAATAGACAAATGGGACCTAATCGAACTCCACAGCTTCTGCACGGCAAAAGAAACAGTCACTAGAGTGAATCGGCAACCATCAGAATGGGAAAAAATCTTTGCAGTTTACACATCTGACAAAGGGCTGATATCTAGAATTTACAAAGAAATCAAACAGATTTACAGGAAATAAACAAACAAGCCCATTCAAAAATGGGCAAAGGATATGAACAGACACTTTACAAAAGAAGACATACATGAGGCCAACAAACACATGAAAAAATGCTCATAATCACTGGTCATTAGAGAGATGCAAATCAAAACCACATTGAGATACCATCTCACGCCAGTTAGAATGGCGATCATTAAAAAATCTGGAGATAACAGATGCTGGAGAGGATGTGGAGAAATAGGAACACTCTTACACTGTTGGTGGGAGTGTAAATTAGTTCAACCATTGTGGAAGACAGTGTGGCGATTCCTCAAGGACCTAGAAATAGAAATTCCATTTGACCCAGCAATCCCATTACTGGGTATATATCCAAAGGACTATAAATCGTTCTACTAGAAGGACACATGCACACGAATGTTCATTGCAGCACTGTTTACAATAGCAAAGACCTGGAACCAACCCAAATGCCCATCGATGATAGACTGGACTGGGAAAATGTGGCACATATACACCATGGAATATTATGCAGCAATCAAAAATGATGAGTTTTTGTCCTTTGTAAGGACATGGATGAATCTGGAGAACATCATTCTCAGCAAACTGACACAAGAACAGAAAAAGAAATACCGCATATTCTCACTCATAGGAGGGTGAGAAAAATGAGAACATATGGACACAGGGAGGGGGTCTACTACACACTGGGGTCTATTGGGGGCAATGGGGGAGGGACAGCAGGGGGGGCTGGGGAGGGATAGCCTGGGGATAAATGCCAAGTGTGGGTGAAGGGGAGGAAGGCAGCAAAACACACTGCCATGTGTGTACCTATGCAACTATCTTGCACGTTTTGCACATGTACCCCAAAACCTATAATGCAATAAAAATTTAAAAATTAAAAAAAAAAGAAATAATAATAATAATAATAAAGTATTTATAATAAATACAATCAAGGACATAAAGAATAATACATTTAAAACTATAAAACATTGCTGATACAAATTAAAGATGACATAAATAAATGGAAAGACAACATTGCTCATGAATTGGAAAAGGTAATATTGTTAAGATGTTAATACAACCCAAAGTATTCATCCCTATTCAAATCCCAAAGGTGTTTTTTCCAGAAATAGAAAAAGGTATAAAAAATTCCTATGAAATTCAAGGGACCCTGAGTAGCCAAAATAATCTTGATAAAGAAGAACAAAGTTGTATGCCTCATATTTTCTGATTTCAAATTTTACTACAAAGCTACAATAATCACATTAGTGTGGTTCTGGCATGAAAATACACACATATCCCAATGGAATATAGTAGAGACTCCAAAAATAAATCATCATATTTATAATCAATTGATTTTTGACACAGGCACTAACATTCAATGAGGAAAGGACTGTGTATTAAACTATTTGGGCTTCTATAACACAGTAACTTGGAGTGGGCCATTTGTAAACAACACGATTTATTGCTCATACTTCTGGAGCCTGAGGAGTCCAAGATTGAGACACCAGCATACTCAGTGTCTGATTAGGGCCTATTCCTCATAGATGGCACCTTCTATGTGTTGTGTTCTCACATGGCAGAATGGGCAAACAGGCTTCTTTACGATGTTTTTTTTTTTTTAAGACAGTCTCCCTCTGTCGCCCAAGATGGAGGGCAATGGTGCTATCCCGGCTCACCACAACCTCTGCCTCCCAGGTTCTAAGCAATTCTCCTGCCTCAGGATCCAGAGAAGCTGACATTACAGGCACGCATCACCAAGCCCAGTTAATTTTGTATTTTTAGTAGACACGTGATTTCACCACGTAGGCCAGACTGGTCTCAAACTCCTGACCTCAGGTGATCCACCCACCTCGGCCTCCCAAAATACTGGAATTACAGGAGTGAGCCACTGCCCCTGGCCTCAGCCTCTTTTATAAAGGAACTAATCCCATTTATGAGGATGAAACTTTTATGACCTAACTAATCACCTCTCCAAGGTCCCACTTCTTAATACCATTATCAAGGGGGTTAGGGTTTAACATATAAACTTTAGGGGAACAAAAACATGCAGACCAAGCAGACAGTCTTTCAAGCAAAAGTGATCCTGCATAAACTGCATATCTATATGCCAAAGAAAAAGTTGGATGCTTACCTTACACCCTATACAAAAAATTAACTCAAATTGGATCAAAGAGGTAAATGCAAGAGCTAATAGTACTAAAGTCTTAGAGGAAAACAGACTGAAAAGGTTCGTAATATTGGATTTGGCAAAGCTTTCTTAGATGAAACACCAAAAACACAGGCAACTAAATTGAAAGTAGATAAATTACACTTACTTGAAATTTAAAACTCTTTTGCATCAAAGAATATGTTCAAAAGAGTGGAAAGGCGATCCACAGAATAAGAGAAAATATTTGCATGTCTTAGGTCTGATAAGATATTCATAAATATATTCTAAGATATAGATTATGTATATTAAAGAATTATATTCCACATTCTAAGATATGGATTATGTATGTTAAAGAATTATATATATATATATATATATTTCAATTTCCAGATCCTTGAGAAATCGCCACACTGTCTTCCACAATGGCTGAACTAATTTACACTCTCATCAACAATGTAAAAGTGTTCCTATTTGTCCACATCCTCTCCAGCATCTGTTGTCTGGATTTTTTTAATGATCACCATTCTAACTGGGGTGATATGGTAATTCAATGTGGTTTTGATTTGCATTTCTCTAATGACCAGTGCTGAGGAGCATTTTTTCATATGTTTGCTGGCCTCATAAATGTCTTCTTTTGAAAAGTGTCTGTTCATATCTTTCGTCCACTTTTTGATGGGGTTTTTTCTTGTATATTTGGCCCAATACTTGTATATTATATCCCAATACTGGGTATATACCCAAAGGATTATAAATCGATTATAAAGACACATGCACATATATGTTCACTGTGGCCCTGTTTACGATAGCAGAGACTTGGAACCAACCCAAATGTCCATCAAGATAGACTAGATAAAGAAAATGTGGCACATATACACCATGGAATACTATGCAACCATAAAAAAAGAATGAATTCATGTTCTTTGCAGGGATGTGGATGAAGCTGGAAACCAACATTCTCATTAGGAGAAATACCTAATGTTGGTGATGGGGAGATGGAGGCAGCAAACCACCCCATGGGTATACCTATGTAACAATCCTGTAAGATAAGATTTGTAGGATCCTTTTCCAAATAGTTATTCACATCTAACCGCCCATCAGGTCAAGGTCCCTGGGCTTTCAGAGACCTGTCCACTATGAAATACACTCCAGGTCCCACCCTAGCCACCAGGCCACCCACCACTGGCCACATCTTTGCCACTGCCTTGCTGGAACAAGTACACCCCTGAGGATTGAGGGGCTCTCCCACAGACACTGCCCCACCACGAGCAGATCCAGGGCAGTGGGGGAGATATCGAACCACTTCTAGGTGGGAGGAGGGGCATCTTCTGCCAAAAACTAGTTGCCAATCAGCCCTCAACAAGACTTTACTCCTGAGTCTGAGGGGTGAGCGTAAGAGTAGCCGGAGCATCCACACAACATGCCTGGCAACTGGACCAATGAAGAGCTCAGCCACCATTAGAACTGCAAAGCAAAAACAAAAACAAACAAAAAAAGAACTGCAAGGCATGCAACCCCTCCCACCGCCTCACTTCAGCATCTGTGGGGGCTATACTGGGACATTTCTTGCTCTTGGGCCCCTCTGCTCCCTTCCCTGAGACAGCCAGAGTCCTACCTGCTTCTGGGGCCACTTCAGCCTCTCCTCTGCGGTCCTGATCTTGGGCTTGAATCCTCTCTGGGGGTCTCTACGGTGCTTTACCTCAGGAGGGAGGTTCAGTGACTTGGGCCTCATTTTGTGCCTGCTCAGGCTGCAGCTGGCCTCTGCAGAATCCCTGGCCTCACTGGTGCTAGTGATGCTGGTCATGCTCAGGCTCATGTTGATCTCGGCCACAATCTGGTTGATATCCTCCTCCTGGTCCTCCAGGTGCCCATCCCCACACCTCCGGTGGTAGGGGGAGGCACTGGTGTTCCCATTGGCCTCCATGGGGTAGCAATCCTGGTAGCCCTGTTTGCTGGGACAGTAGTGGCCATCTTCTTCCTGGTCATGGGCCTCCAGGACAGAGGGCTCATCCTCCAGGATGGGCAGGTGGCCATTCAGGTAATCCTGGCTTCCCTCAGCCCCGTGGCCATAAGGGTGCAGGTCCACCGAGTCCACCCTCCGCCCACTCCTCCACTGCCTCCTGTCACTCGTCGGTGTCCACAGGGTGCATGCCGTGGGCCAGGTACTCCTCCCAGTTGTAGTCCATGCCCTCCAGGTGGCTGTCACCCTCAGGACAGTAACAGATGTAGTAGGTGATGCCCTCTTCCTCAGGCAGGCCCTTGTCATAGTCCTCCTCCTCAGAGGTGTTATTCAGGTAGTCGGAGCTGGAGTCCCCATCGGGGCTGTGGTAGTGGCACTTCTGCTCCTCAGGCATGAAGATCTCTGGCCACAGGGCAGCCAGCTCCTGGCCCTCAGGCACACAGCCCTCCTAGGGTAGCTTCATATCCTTGCTCCTGGCCATGGGAGACAGGGCCTGGCCTCACCCTGTGGTCCAACATGCCGCTCCCTGTGCTCTCACACTTCCAGTGGGCCATGATGGGCACCCATACAGCCATCATCACCCAGGGGCAGCCACTGTAGGAGGAACATTGGGAAGGACAGAGTCAAAACCTCACAAAGCCTGGCCACACATGGGATCACTCACCTCCATGGCGCCTCCCACCACATTCTCCCACAGCAATGTGAATAATGACAGCTGAAGATTTTCACTGCAGCATCTTTTAAAAAACTGGAAATGACCTAAGTACTCATAAATAAAAGAATGGTTAAATAAGTGACGGCAGAGTTTGTGTGCTGCAAGAGTTGACGGCATTTTTAAAGATGCAGAACAACACGCACTACAGTGAGGGATCTCTTTTTTTTTCTTTAGGGACTCTAGTCCTTCAAATGTAGCCACCGCACTGTGAGAAAGAGTGAGGGATCTTAAAGGCCTGTTTTGGAGAGAAAATGGCAAGTGAGCTACAGCGAGTGCACGTGTGTAGATCCCAGTTCCAGCTCTGTCAAGATGGCTAGAGAATACACACACACTCCCCAGCCCATACACAGACGCAAAGGCACACAGAAAGGTGGAGCTCCCAATGACTTGTCAGCCATGTCCTCTGGGGAGGGGAGGGGAAAGAGGTGGGAGCAGAGGGGCTGTGCACATTTCACTTTATTAAAGATGTATGTACTGGTTGAGTGTTTTGCCAAAACGCACTGATTGTTCACCAGCATTCATAATCAAACTGACTTGCACACTTTTGAGGGTCTCTCTTCTAGCTGGGGAGATGTCAGAACTGAGACAAAATGTCCCGTGGGGAAGGGCAGACACCGAGGGAAGGAAGTGGGTCTTCCTGCACCAGCCACTGCTCTGGGCATCAGGAAAGGTGGCAAACAGGCCAGTTTCCTCCAGGAAAGCAGCCACTGGAGCAGAGGGGCCAGCCTCCCATGCAATCCAGACGTGAGCACTCCAAAGGGCACAGCCAGAGACACCCGAAACACAGGAGGGGGTGCTGACCCAAGGGAGGGCAGGACCAGGGGATGTGCCAGCCAGCCCAGCCGGGGCGCACAGACGGGCAGTATTAATTTGGGAAAAACTAAATCGTTTGGTTTCATTTGAGTAGTTTGAATGCAAAACAAGTAGTTTGCATGCAAAGGTGTGTGGCAGGGGTGTGTGGTGTGTGCGTGAGATACAGTGTGTGTGGTGTGGTAAGTAGGGAGTGTGTGCTGTGTGTGTGTATGGTGGTGGGGCATCCTGGAGGGTGTAGTGAGTGTGTGCAGTGTACTGTGTATGGTGTGTGGTATGTGGTGTGTGTGATATGAATGTGATAGTGTGTAGAGTATGATATAGTGTGGAAGGGTTGAGTATGTACGTATGCTTTATGTGCATGGTGTAGTGTTTGTGGTGTGTGGTATGTATGGGGTGTGTGTAACTGTGTGGTTGTATGAGGTCTGTGTAGTATATGTGGTGTGTATGGGATGTGTGTTGTGTACATGAGGTGTGTATGGTGCATGTATGTATGGTATTATGTGGTGTGTGTGGTATCTGTGTAGTGTGAATAAGTTGTCTGGTGGAATGTGGTGTGTTGTACAGGTGATATAAGATGTATGTGGAGTGTCGTGTGCTGTGTATGCAGTATTTATGAAGTGTCTGTGTGTGTGTGGCATGTATGGGGTGTGTGGTGTGTATGAAATGTATATGGTGTATGTGTGGCATTATGTAGTGAGTGTGGTATGTGTGTTGTGTGTATATAATGTGTATGGGGTATATGTGTGGGGTGTGGTACGTGTGAAGAGTGCATGATGTCTATGAAGTATGTGTTAATGTTTATGAGGTGGACATGATATGTGTGTGGTATATAAGGGGTGTGTGTGGTGTCTGTGACGTGGGTTTAATATGTGTATGGTGTCTGGTGTATATGGGTTAAGTGTGTGGTGTGTGTGAGGTGGGCATGGTATATATGTGGTGTGTGTGAGGGTTATATGCATGTGGTGTGTATGGGGTATGTGTGTGGTGAGTGTGGTATATATGGGTTCAATATGTGTGGTGTGTGAGGTGGGCATGGTGTATACGTGGTGTGCAGTATGCGGTATGTGTGAAGTGGGTATAATATGTGTATGGTGTCTGTGGTGTATATGGGTTAAGTGCATGATGTGTATGAGGTGGGCATGGTATATATGCAGTGTGTGTGAGGTGGGTATAATATGTGTGTTGTGTGTTAGGTGAATATGATATATGTGTTGTGTATGGTGGGTATGATATCTGTGTGGTGTGTGTGAGGTGGGTATGATATGTGTGTGGCATCTGTGAGGTGGGTATGATATGTGTGTGGTGTGTGTGAGATGGGTATGATGTGTGTGGTGTATATGGGTTAAGTGTGTGGTGCATGTGAGGTGGGCATGGCATACATATTGTGTGTGGTGTGTGAGGTGGGTATATGTGTGTGGTGTCTCTGTGGTGTATATGTGGTGTGCTTGGTGTGCGTGAGGTATGATATGTGTGTGATGTGTACGTAGTGTATATGGGTTAAGTCTGTGGTATGTGAGAGGTGAGTATGATACGTGTATAGTGTATGTGAGGTGGGTATGACATGGGTGTGGTGTGTGTGTAGCATATATGGGTTAAGTGTGTGGTTTGTGTGAGGTGGGTATGTGTGTGTGCAGAGTGTGTGCTATATATGGGTAAGTGTGTGGTGTATGTGAGGTGGGCATGGTATATATGTGGTGTGTGAAGTGGGTATGTGTGTTGTGTGCGGCGTGTATGGGGTATGTGTGTGAGGTGGGAATGATGTGTGTGTGGTGTATATGGGTTAAATGTGTGGGGTGTGTGATGTGGGCATGGTGTATATGTGGTGTGTGGTGTGAGGTGTGTTGTATGTGGTGTGTACAGGGTATGTGTGTGGTGTGTGTGAGATGGATATGATATGTTCCTGGTGTGTCAGGTGGGCATGATATGTGTATGGTGTGTGTGAGGTGGTTATAGTACATGTGTGGTATATGTGCTATATCCATACAAATTCAATGTGCAGGGTGTGTGAGGTGGGCATGGTGTATAATGTAGTATATGATGTGTGAGGTGGGTGTATGTGTGTTGTGTATGGTGTGTATGGGGTATGGGTGTGGTATCTGTGAGGTGGGCATGGTATGTGTGTGATGTGTGTGAGGTGGGCATGGTATTTGTGTGGTGTATGTGTGCTGCATATGGGTTAAGTGTGTGGGTTGTGTGAGCTGGGCATGATATATATGTAGTGTGTGGTGTGTGAGGTGGGTAGATATGTTTGTTGTGTATGGTGTGTATGGGGTACGTGTGTGGTGTGTGTGAGGTGGGCATGGTATGTGTGTGGTACGTGTACGTATGCGCACACATGCATACCTGTGCACTGCAGATGACAGGCAGGCCAGCAGCCTGGGACACACAGCGGTGACCAGCTCAGCCAAGGCAGAGCTCTGGGCAGGAGTTGCCAGGCACCTGGCAGCTCAGGATCTTGGATGCACTAAAAGCCTAGGAGGAGAGAACAAGCTGTGTCACCATCTCCACCCAAGTTCATCACTAACATGAACCTATAAGCTGCACTGAAACTGTTCCACTTCTGATAAGAACCAGAAACACTCCAGATAGGCTCAGCACAGCCAAGGGGGGACTGTCCTACAAGGCCACAGTGTAGGGGTGGGCGAACAAATCATGGAGGCAGCTACCTTTTGTTTTTTCAAATGTGAAACATTTCTGAAAGTCTTAAGCAACATGTATTTAATTTAAAAGCTCAATTGAGATGAAGAAAGAAAAAGGATACAAGCTCAGCTCCAGAGACATGCAAATGAGATTGGGGGACAGAGGGAAGATCATTCATTACTTCCATGATCCCTGAATAGCAGCAGTGGGTCTGAGCATCTTATCTCCACCAAGCAGACCAGCAGGCAAGCCAGCTGCCACCTCGTCCTGTGCAAACCACAGGCACCATCCCCAAAAGCAGGCAAATGACTATCTCATTTGTTCAGGGATGGCAAAATGGTCCAGGGTTGGTAGCCGTGTTTTCTTCCCAGCAAGACCTAACTGCTGTCATCTTTCTCTGGGACCCAGCCTCCATGAATAGAGTAGAAAGGTGGCTGTGAATAGAGTAGAAAGGGGGCCAGCAGAACCCAAACTGTTCTGCCCACAGGCTCCTCCCTACAGACCACACCTCAGTGCAACAGAGTTTCCAAATCCAAGATGCAGAATCCATGAACAGAAAATCTTCTGCTCCAGAAGGCACTTACAGGAAGTGAACATTAAAATCACATCTTTTTGTATTTTTTTCCTAACATAATCAGTATTTCTTACTGCAAATACTAAAAGATGTTTACCATTTATAACCAGAAATACTGTTTCTCATAAAATAACCATTAAAATGTAAATTATTCAGTGACCCATCTTTCTGGAAAAGAGTAACACTATATGAAATTGAGGTATTGCCCCTAAAACCAAGATGATCGGCCCTGAAACTCTAAATATTTGAATTTTTAACTAACTTCATATCAAGTGCCTTTAATAAAAACAATGTCAAGCAGACACACTATTAGAATTGATTCGAAAATCAAATTTCAAACTGACACAACTGTATCAAAAAAAATGAAAAGACAAAAATTGCTTCATTGCTTTTCAGAATTTTCAAAGATGATGTTAAACCCAGCCACAGTTCTGATGTCTAGGAAAGCAACTACTGTGGTACAAAAGGACAAGGGTTAAAAGAGATCAGCAGGAGCTCTCTTTCCCAACTAACCCAGGCAGTGTGAGTGCAGGCTTTCAACACAGCCCACGGTTCCCGGGATTGAAAATTCCATCAACCCCCTCCATGGGTGGAAAAGGCTGGGATCTTCATTCCTATGACACAAGACCTTGAAGGTTGCTGAAAAATGCTAGTCCCATCGACTGGGCAGCATTTTTGGGGCAGCATTTTCATTTATTGCACACCATTAAGGTTGGTGTTTTTTTGTTTTTTTTTGTTTGTTTGTTTTTTGAGACAGAATCTTGCTCTGTCCCCCAGGCTGGAGAGCAGTGAGGCAATCTCAGATCACTGCAAACTCTGCCTCCTAAGTTCAATCAATTCTCCTGCCTCAGCCTCCCGAGTAGCTGGGATTACAGGTCCATGCCACCACGCCTGGCTAATTTTTGTATTTTTTTTTAAGTAAAGATGGGGTTTCACCATGTTGGCCAGGCTGGTCTTGAACTCCTGACCTCAAGTGATCCACCTGCCTCAGCCTCCCAAAGTGCTGGGATTACAGGCATGGGCCACCACACCTGGCTACCATTAAATTTTGGCAGGAATCCTTGTGCTAAATGCCATTATCCCACCAATCACTGAGCACTTCTCATTTCCTGCCCCTGGTGCTGCTGGATACTTTAGGGCAAGCTGCCGTCTCTGCCCACCACCTGAGGATAGAAAACTCCAACTCTGCGTTGCCAGGTAAACTGACCAGTGTGTCTAACAGATGATGAGTCCTTTGCTGTACATGGCCCTCAAAAAAAATGAGACAATTCTTTTACTTACACCAAAGTACACAAATGCTGGAAGAGCTTATAATGAAACATCACATTCCCCAATCTGGACTTAACTCCGCTGGCCAACCTTGTCATTATTTCTGGTTTTAATTCTACTGGTGGCTATTTTCCACCTCTCTAAATATTTTTAAAACTCTCTTTCTGGGTATCACCTTCAGATAATATTTATTGGCATCTCAGTACGAGAGGTGAGCTTGGCAGACCACAAACTCCCAGGCTCTGGTGCAAGTAACCAGATGATCGCACCAGCTACTGCAGTCACAGTCACACAGAGGGGCTTTCCATTCTTAGCGAACCTGGGGTCAAAGAGATCCTTCCAAGAGCTCTCACCTAACTCTGGAAACACAGAAGCAACTATCAGAAGGCTGGTGGTCACTAAGCCTTCAGGATGAATACAGGCTCTTTTATTCACTTTATAAAGCACTGGATAGGCTGGCACTAACATGGCATGTCACTACCACACTTTCAGGGCAGAAACTGGCTCCTGCTCCAGTTTGCATCCTCTGTTTCCAGCACCAGCCGATCTGCTCCATGCAGGATAAGCAGGCAGCTTCAGGCTGTCCACCCAACCCTCACAAAGGGTGGAGGTGCAGAGAGCATGAGCAGCCAAGATGAAGTCCTCACAGGCTTCTTTGATTCTTTCTACTATGTGAGATATTCTCAATGCCTGAGGGATGAACAGCAAAGAAAACGTCCCCTATCCATACAATGGGGACAGTAATCAACCCTAAAAAGGAAAGAAATTCTGATGCATGCTACAACACAGATGGGGCTTGAAGACATCATGCAAAGTGAAAGAAAGTCAGTTGCAAAAAGACAAATGACTGTATGATTCCACTCAGATGTGGCACCTAGAGTCGTCAAACTCACAGAGACAGAAAGTAGAGGCTGGGTGTGGTGGCTCATGCCTGTAATCCCAGCACTTTGGGAGGCCGAGGTGGGTAGATCGCCTGAGGTCAGGAGTTCAAGACTAGCCTGACCAACATGGTGAAACCCCATCTCTACTAAAAATACAAAAAATTAGCCCAGTGTGGTGGCAGGCACCTGTAATCCCAGCTACTCGGGAGGCTGAGGCAGGAGAATCACTTGAACCCGGGAGCCAGAGGTTGCGGTGAGCTGAGACCACACCGTTGCACTCCAGCCCGGACAACAAGAGCGAGACTCCACCTCAAAAAAAGTAAAGACAGACAGTAGAATGGTGGCTGCCAGGGGCTGGGGGGAGATGGAAGTAAGAGCTTCACCTCCTTCCAGCATCCCATCCACCCCACCTCTACTGCTCACACACACTCACACCCCATAGGACTCAGCCTGCAGCTTCTCCCACCCCAGGAGCCAGGAGCTGGACAGTGGGGAGAGGCACAGGCCTCCCTTCCTAACAAATGAAAGGGAAGACTCAGTGCCCCATCACTAGTGCCATCACCCAGTCCCAGCTCAGCCATGGAGCCCACTCCAAGGGCCCCCTGCCAGTGCTGCTAGCACCCACGGAGGGAGGGCTGCCGGCACACAGCCGCAAGCTCCAGCTTTATCCACTCATGCCCTGGACACTGCCTGGAGCCCCAGCAGGTTCCATATCCATGTCACCCCAGTCCTCCTGCCCAAGAGATCCTAAGTTCAGGAGACCCTCTTCAGCCCAGGCTGCAGGGGAAGGCAGCCCCCAAGGTCACCTAGGAGTGAGTGCAGAGGGAAGGGCATCCTGGATGCTTCAGACTGGGAAACACAGATTCTATCTCCTACATAGTGGCCACACCTCCTGGGAGAGGAGAAACCCCTGCCTTATCTCAATGGAGAGACCCTGACTGGAGACCTGAGAAAAAGCCACCTGCAGGCTCCCAGCACCTACCAAGCTGCACCTTAGGAAAACCTGTCCTGCTTCCACCTGCAAAGCTCTCAGGTCCTAATTTCTAAAACTTCTGTCCTTTCTCAAAGAGGTCGGAAAATAGAAAAAAACAAAACAACAACAACAAAAAGAGGCACTGGAGGTTGAAGAGGCCAAAAGCAGTTTAGCTTCCCCTTCCCCCACCAAAAAGTGCCAAACACCTGATACAGAGTTTGGGGTCCTTGACCCTCCGTATGCCCATTTAGGAGCTGACTGCGCTCAACCAAGATTTACGTCTGGTCCCTGCCAAGTGTTATCTAAACAGATCTGAAAAAAATAAGCCTTCCTCCTTCCAGTAAATACTAAGTTAACACTGACAGGCCCCTCTAAGGTTCTGCTCTCCACTGGGGTCCCGCAGGGCAGGCCCCTCGCAGGTGTCCTCACCCTTATCCTCCCTCCGCATCAAATTCGCCCAGGCTGGACACACGGAGGCCCACTGCCTGGTCCGTAGAGCCCTGCTTGGAGACCGGAAGCCTCAATGTTCTTCTTCAGCATCTGCAGCCAGACCTCGCGCCAGCAGCCTTGCCAAGCAGTGCCTGACGTGGGGAAGGGGCCCGGCCTCGGAGCAGGCCACGCCGCGCCCCCAATCCGGAGCCTGCAGTCCAGAAGCAACGGGGTGTTTTTAACTGAGAAGTTTTTCCCTCTAGGCCTTATTATAAAGGGAAAGGGAAGGGGGTGAAGATTCGGGCTCGAATTCCCCAGGGGCAGCGAACCCATAGGAGACCCCAACCCAGTTGCCGCCCCCGCACCAGGACTTCATGCAGGCGCCAAGCGGGGCCACGGAATGCACCAGCGACCCGGCCAGTCTGGCAGGCCCTGATAGGGCGCCCGAGCACCCCTAGACAGTGCCTCTTGCCGGCGCCCGGTGGCCCTTTGCTGCGGTACTCCCTGCCCAGGATGCGAAAGCCGACTTCGGGTCCCCGCTGCACCCGCCTGCCGGTCGTGGAAGAGGAAAGGGGCCGCCCAAGAGGAGTGGGGCCGCCGGGCTGCACCCCCAGATCCCAGCAATAGCCGCCCCGCAGCCCCGCGGCCCCGCCAAGTCCAGAGCGCCAGGCTCGGAGCGCTCTGGCCGCAGGTTCCAAGCCACCCCGTCTCCTCTGGGTACGCACCCGTCTACCCCGCGGGTAGAGTCAGCAAGTCAGGCAGCCCTGACCCTCCAGCTTACCTGGACAGGGCCCGGGTTGTTCCAGTGCGCTGCCTAAGATGCCCGCCGTCGCTTGCTCAGTCCAGGAAGCCCAGCTCCTGACGAACCCGCGCGGAGCCACACACCACAACTAATAACGGCCCATCCTGGCAACTGCTAACGCGCCCCCAAGCTAAGGGGCGGCCCGCGTGCCCGGGGAAGCGAAATACGGCAAGCCCGCAGGGCCGCTTTTCCCGGTTGCACGCGCACTCACCTGCGGCCCCTGACCCACAGCCCCGTCCCTGTTGCTTCCCCTCACCAGAGGCGCTCATTCGCCTCTTAGATCATTGGAGCGGGAAAAGCTTCCCGGCGACAATGAGCGGTGGGAAGAGAGGGAAGATAAAGCTGCGACTGCGCCCGGTATGCGGGAGGCCCTGCGCCCACTGGCCCCGGCGCTGGGACAGTCGGCAGAGCGGGCGGGTGCACCCAGGACCGGTCCCCGAGCTGGTCTCCGGAGCCAGGGTTGGAGCCCCAACGATGGAAGGCGTGGCGCCCCAATGCCCCCCGCCTGTAATCCATCACTTCTCGAGGCCAATCCCAGCACTGTGGGGAACCCATTAAATAGGTTAACAAAACGGCGGGACTCCATGGCTCTTGCCTGTAATCCCAGCACTTTGGGAGGCCGAGGCAGGCAGATCACAAGGTTAAGATACTGAGACGATCCTGGCCAACACAGTGAAAACCTGTCTCTATTAAAATACAAAAATTAGCTGGGCGTGGTGGCGGGCACCTGTAGTCCCAGCTACTCAGGAGGCTGAGGCAGGAGAACTGCTTGAACCTGGGAGGCGGAGGTTGGCAGTGGGCCGAGATTGCGCCACTGGGCACCTAGTGACAGACCCAGACTGTTTCTCAAAAAAAAAGAAAGAAAGAAAGAAAGAAAGAAGTAGGGCCGGGCGCGGTGGCTCATGCCGGGCGTGGTGGCTCATGCCAGGTGTGGTTGCAGTACCGGTAGTCCTGGCTACTGGGGAGGCTGAGGCAGGAGAATTGCTTGAACCGGGAGGCTGAGGTTGTAGTGTGCCAAGATCTCGCCATTGCACTCCAGCCCAGGCAAAACAGTGAGACTCCGCCTCAAAAAAACAAACAAGAGATACAACTCTAACTGCAGACCTTATCAGTATTAAAAAGATAAATGAGGTTGGGCACGGTGGCTCATGCCTGTAATCCCAGCACTTTGAGAGGCCTACAAGGGCGGATCACGAGGTCCAGAGATCGAGACCATCCTGGCCAACATGGTGAAAAACCCCGTCTCTACTAAAAACAAAAAATTAGCTAGGTGTGCTGGTGCGTGCCTGTAGTCCCAGCTACTCAGAGGGAGGCTGAGGCAGGAAATTCCCTTGAACCTGGGAGGCAGAGGTTGCAGTGAGACCAGATTGTACCACTGCACCCCAGCTTGGCGACAGAATGAGACTCCATCTCAAAAAAAAAAAAAAAAAAAAAGATAAATAAATATTAGAACAACTTTGAAATTTGGGATAAAATGAACAATTTCATTCAGCAAACATGGCTTAGCAAAATGAAGTGATATATATGTAATTGGACCTGTAATTAAAACCTTATAAAGAAAACTACAGTCTCACATGGCTTAATAAGTGAATTCTTTCCAAATGCTTAAGGAAGAAATACCACACATCTTACATGAACTATGTCAGAAATAGGAGAAGAAACAATTTCCAAATTGTTTAACCAGCATAGTCTTAATATTTCATATTGAAACCTAACATGACATCACCAGAAAGGAAACTTACACGCCACTTCCTCTTGTGAACCTAAGTACAAAATTACCAAAAGAACTATGAGCAAATCCAATTAAACCACATATAAAATGGGGTTGATCATACATCACAAGCCAGTTGACTGAATTCTGGAAATGCAATGTTAGTTAACATTCAAAAACCAATCACTATAAGCTACCTCATCAAAATAAAAAGATAAGAAACAAATGCTCAATCCACAAAGAAAAAAGCAACTGATCAATTTCAGTACCCATTCATAAATTTGAAAACTGAGCTAACAGAGAGGAAGCAACATGCCCAGTTAAACACTCCTGCAGCTAATAGTGACACAACTTATTTGCAACCGAAAGGTAAAAATTGAAGTATAATCTTAAAACTTTTGAGAAATCTATGTTTTTCAGCTAAAAAGAGACAGACTCGGCCTTTGAACCTTCCTTCTTTCCCTCCCAGGAAGGCAATCCAAGACCTGGAAAAACAGCAGCCACCTTATAACCACGAGAACAAAAGCTAAAGAAGTACCAGGAAACTGACAAGAGCCTTGCATGGCCTTTCTGTGAACATTTCTTCTGTTTGTTTTTGAGACAGTCTCGATCTGTTGCCCAGGCTGGAGTGCAGTAGTGCGATCTTGGCTCACTGCAACCTCTGTCTCCCAGGTTAAAGCATTTCTCCTGCCTCAGCCGCCAGATTAGCTGGGACTACAGGCATGTGCCACCACACCTGGCTAATTTTTTATATTCTTAGTAGAGATGGGGTTTCACCATGTTAGTCAGGATGGTCTCGATCTCATGACTGTGTGATCCGCCTGCCTCTGCCTCCCAAAGTGATGGGATTACACACATGAGCCACCGTGCCCAGCCTCCTCTGCACAAAATGAACCTATTACTTCATTTTTGCCCACCAATCACCTGTCAGGTCTCCATAGGCAAGCCTGGAGCATGAAAGTCTGAAGTCCTGTCTGCCTTGGCTGATCACCTCCCATCCCGTACCTGTGTTCGCCATTGTCCCTGATTGCCCAGCAGAGCTTCCCCACACAAGCCTATCACCCAACCCTGCCATCTTAACTGTTCTTAGGATAATGTGTATAACTCTCACCCATCCTGTCATCTTAACTGCTCTTCTGCCTCACCCCCACCCGCCATTGTAACTAAGCTTGTGGTCATGCATACTCCTTGCCCCTACCCCCACCACTGTAACTGATCTTACTCTGCAACACCCCCACCCCCGAAAAAACTACCCCAACCTATAAAGCCAATTCCCACCTTACCCCCTTCGCCTGTCCTTTCTTGGATTCGGCCCACCTGCACCACAGCGAGAAATAAAACGGTCTTCTTGCCCACACAAAGCCTCTTTGGAAGATCTCTTTATTAAATGTATTTAATATTCGGTACTATTAGACGTAAATAACATCACCTCCCTCCACCTCTTAGAGCAACACACTTCCCTAACCTAGAAACAACCCCCAGCCTTATCACCAGGGAGGTGGATTTGAAAGCTGTTTTCCTGCCTCCTCCTTTGGCTGCCTTGTGAATCCCTTTTTTTTTTTTTAATTTTAAAAACCCGTGTCACAAGGATGGACTTGCTGTGCACAGGCAGAATGGACCTAGACCTGGCCAGTGACACCACAGATGGCCACGGCTGCCTCTTTCCTTCTGCCTTCCAAGTCACACATAAAGGCCCCTTTGGCCAACTCTTTCTCTGGGAAGCCCCTCCTCAAGGAGCACCAGAACTGAAGGGGAAGGCAGAGAGAGGAAGCTCAGGATGGGGGTGAAAAGCCAGGAATGTGGAGGCCAACTTCTGCTCAGCTTTGCTCCCTTGCTTAGAGAGACTGGAGCCCAGGGCATCAGCTACAGGCCTCAGCATAAACCTTGGGCCAAGGAAAACAGCTGGATGAATCCCTGGAGACCATGAGATCCACCTTCTCACTCTGTGGACTGGGAAATCGGGCTCTGACTCATGCTGTGGATTGTGGCAGGTCCCAGGCCACTAACTCTGTCCTCTGTGGCCAGCACCACTGCAGCCTGGGCCTCAGCTGGTGGAGCAAACTGGGCTCACCCACTGCCAAGCAACTGCAAAAAGGGCACACGGCAGTCCTGGGCAGAGCCCCAGGCCAGGACGTCAGCCTGTCTGGCCTGTGGACAATTGCTCAGCCTGCAGCTGGGGACTGGCTAGGGCAGACATGGGGCCAGGTGCACAGCAGGGAGGGCGCCTGCCCATCTCCACAGCCATCCTCCTCCTGGGCACACTCAACAAAAAGCACTCCTTAAAACAAAATAAAATATATTGTCAAATATTCCAGGCCAGGTACAGTGGCTCACACTTATAACCCCATTACTTTGGGAGGCTGAGACGAGTGCATCACTTGGGGTCAGGAGTTCAAGACCGGTCTGGTCAACATGGTGAAACCCTGGTCTCTACTAAAAACACAAAAATTACCCCGGCATGGTTGCATGCGCCTGTAAACCCGGCTACTCTGGAGGCTAAGGTGGGAGAATCGCTTGAACTTGGGAGGCAGAGGTTGCAGTCAAGGGTGACAGAGCAAGACTCAGTCTCAAGAATAAATAAATAAATAAATAAATAAATAAATAAATGTTTCAAACATACATAAATCTGTAGGAACCCATATGCCAAACACCTGGGTACCACTCTGGTGTTTCAGAACATACTCAAATGTAGTGGTACTTGCTTCAGACTTTTTGTTTCATGAACTAAAGCAAACTTATATATGTAATAAGGCCCCCAGAACCTCCCCCCACAGGCTTATTCTGCTACCCGTCCCCAGAGGTACCCACTCCTCTGAATTTAGAGTTCATCACTCCTGTGCAATATTTTATAGTTCTGCTACTTATATGGATGTCTTCAAACATATTTTTAAATATTAGCTAATAAGTGTATGTCCTATTTGTTATATATTATATGTGACTTGTACATATTATTCAAAACTTACTCTTTTTTTTTACAGTCTTTCTCTGTCTCAGGCTGGAGTGCAATGGCACCACCTCGCTCACTGCAACCTCTGACTCCCTGGTTCAAGAGATTCTCCAGCCTCAGCCTCCCGAGTAGCTGGGATTACAGGCACACACCACCACGCCTGGCTAATTTTTGTGGTTAGTAGAGACGGGGTTTCACAATGTTGGCCAGGATGGTCTCCATCTCTTAACCTCGTGATCCACCTGCCTTAACCTCCCAAAGTGCTGGGATTACAGGTGTGAGCCACCGTGCCTGGCCTCTCCTCCTTTCTATATTCAATTCCCTCATTCCTATTAATGCTAAACCTCTTGCTATGTTTGCAGATCAGATCATTCAAGTTTCCTTTTCTTTTCTTTTTTTTTTTTCAGATGGAATCTTCCTCTGCTTCCCAGGCTGGTGCATAGTGGCGCAATCTTGGCTCACTGCAACCTCTGCCTCCTGGGTTCAAATGATTCTCATGCCTCAGCCTCTCGAGTACCTGGGACTACAGGCATGTGCCATCACGGCCAGCTAATTTTTGTGTTTTATAATAGAGACGAGGTTTCACCATGTTGGCCAGGCTAGTTTCAAACTCCTGACCTCAGGTGATCTGCCTACCTTGGCTTACCAAAGTGCGGTGATCACAGGTGTGAACCACTGTGCCTGGCCAGGTTTCCTTTTCTATGAATTACGTGTTCATATTGTTTGCCCACTTTTCTTTTGGTTTGCTGACTTTTAAAAATATTAGTTTATAAGCATTCCTTAACTATTCTACATATGTATCCTTTGTTGATTATATGAATTGCAAATACCTGCTCCTGATCTACAGTTTCTCTTTAAACTTTGTTTGCAGTATGTTTGGTTGAATAGAAGTCTAAATACTTTGGCGAAATCAAATCTATCACCATTTTTCTTTTGAACTTATGCTTTTAATATTTTTTGCTTTTGAGACAGAGCCTCACTTTGTTGCCCAGGCAGGAGTGCAGTGACTCAATCATAGCTCACTGCAGCCTCAAATTCCTGGCCTCCAGTGATCCCCTCTCCTTAGCCTCCTGAGTAGCCAGGACTACAGGCACACAGTGGAGACCAACCAGCTAATTTTGTGGAGATCTATATATATATATATATACAGGGAGAGACAGGGTCTTGTTATGTTATCCTGGCTGGTCTGGAAGTCCTGGGCTCAAGCAATCCTCCTACTTCAGCCTACCAAAGTGCTGGGATTACAGGCATGAACCACCACACCCAGACACTTTCAGTACTTTAAGAAATTATTTTCTATGTACTATGGACTGAATGTGTCCTTTCAAAATTTATATGTTGAAATCCTAGTCTCCAGTGTACTGGTGTTAGGAGGTGAGGCCCTTGGGAGGTAATTAGGTCAGGTGGGTGGAGCTCTCATGATGGATCGGCACCTCTATAGGAAGAGATGCAGAGCCGGGTCCCTTGCTTTTAGGCCCCTCTTCTCCATTCTCTGGGACAGGAGAGTCCTACCTGCTCATGGGGCCACTTCGGCCTCTCCTCTGGAGTCCTAGTTTCGGGCTTGAAGCCTCCCTGGGGGTTTTCACGGTGCTTGGCCTCAGGAGGGAGGTTCAGTGACTTGGGTTTCACTTCTTGCTTGCTGGGGCTGCATCTGGCCTTCCTGGGCAGGCAGGCCTCTGCAGATCCCCAGATCCCAGCTCAGGCTCATGCTGGCCTCCTTGGCACTGGTGATGCTGGTCATGCTCAGGTTCCTCTTGATCTTGGCCATGATCGGGTCGATGTCCTCCTCCTGGTCCTCCACATCCCCATTCCCATGCCTCAGGTGGTAGTGGGAGGTACCAGAGTTCCCGTTGGCCCCTGTGGGGTAGCAGTCCTGGTAGCTCTCTTTGCTGGGACAGTAGTGGCCATATTCTTCCTGTTTGTGGGCCTCCAAGGCAGAGGGCTCGCCCTCCAAAATGGGCAGGAGGCCGTCTGGGTAGTCCTGGCTGCCCTCAGCACAGTGGCCGTGGGGGTGCAGGCCCGCCGAGTCCAGCCACTCCTCTCCTGTCCTAGAGAAGGGAGCAGAGGGGCCTAAGAGGAAGGGACTTCCTGGTACAGCCCTGGCAGATGGTGAAGCAAGGTGGTGGGAGGGGCTGGGTGCCTTGCAGTTCTAATGGGGGCTGAGCTCTTCACTGGTCCAGTTAAGAGGCATGTTGTGTGGATGCTCCTGGCACATGTCGGTGTCCATGGGGTGCGTGCCATGGACCAGGTACTCATCCCCGTTGCAGTCCATGCCCTCCAGGTAGCTGTCGTCCTTGTGGCAGCAACGGATGTAGTAGGTGATGCCCTCCTCCTCCTCGGGGAGGCCCTCATAGTAGTCTTCCTCCTCTGAGGTATTGTTCAGTTACTTGGAGTTGGAGTCCCCATCAGGGCTGTGGTTTTGGCACTCCTACTCCTTGGGCATGGGGCTCTCTGGCCTTAGGGCAGCCAGTTCCAGGCCCTTGGGCACATAGTCCTCTAAGGGCAGCTCCATGTCTTCGCTCCTGGCCATGGGGGACAGGCCTTGGCCTTGCCCGGTGGTCCAACATGCCGTTCCTTGCACTCTCACACTTCCAGTGGGCCATGGCAGGCACCCTCATAGCCATCATCTCCTGGAGGCAGCCACTGTGGGAGGAATATTGACTGGGAAGGACAGAGTCAGAACCTCACAAAGCCCGGCCATTCATGAGGCCACTCCACCCCCACGGTGCCTCTGACCACATTCTCCCACAGCAATGGGAAATGACAGCTGAAGAGTTTCACAGCAGCAATCTTTTAAAAAACTGAAAACGACTAAAGTACCCATAAATAAAAGAATGGTTAAATAATTTGTGTGCTGCAAGAGTCGACGGCGTTTTTAAAGAGGCAGGGCAACACGCACTACAGTGAGGGATCTTAAAGGACTGTTTTGGAGGGAAAATGGCAAGTGAGCTACAGCAAGCACACGTGTGCAGATCCCAGTTCCAGCTCCGTCAAGATGGCTAGAGAATACACACACACTCCCCAGCCCATACACAGACGCAAAGGCACACAGAAAGGCGGAGCCCCCAAAGGCTTGTCAGCCAAGTCCTCTGAGGAGGGGAGGAGAGGTGGGAGCAGAGGGGGCTTGCACATTTTACTTTATTAAAGATGTTTGTACTGGTTGAGTCTTTCACTAAATCGCATTTTATTATTCACCAGCATTATAATCAAACCCATCTGTGCAGCTTTGAGGGTCTCCTCTTCTAGCTGGGGAGACGTCAGCACTGAGACAAAACAACCCGTGGGGAAGGGCAGACACTGAGGGGAGGAAGTGGGACTTCTCACACCAGCCACCACTCTGGGCACCTTAAGAGGTGGCAAACAGGCCAGTCTTCTCCAGGAAGGCAGCCACAGGAGGAGAGGGGCCAGCCTCCCAGGCGATCAGGGATGTGAGCACGCCCCAGGGCACAACCAGAGACACCAGAA
Organism: Saguinus oedipus; assembly: GCA_031835075.1. Classification (NCBI taxonomy): domain Eukaryota; kingdom Metazoa; phylum Chordata; class Mammalia; order Primates; family Cebidae; genus Saguinus; species Saguinus oedipus. Next base: position 52,153,187 of record CM063176.1, read on the forward strand.
ATACAGGAGGCAGTGCTGACCCAAGGGAGTGCAGGACCAGGGGATGTACCAGCCAGGGTAGCTGTGGTCTTGCAGATGGGCAGTATAAATTTTGGGAAAACTAAATCATTCCATTTCATTCAATGAGCAGCTTATATGGCAGGGGCTGTGTGGTGTGTACATGAGATACAGTGTGTGTGGTGTGGTGGGTAGGGAGTGTGTAGTGTAGTGTGTGTGTGTGTGTGTGTGTGTGTGTGTGTGTGTGGTGGCAGGGCGTACTTGAGGGTGTGGTGAGTGTGTGCAGTGTACTGTATGTGGTGTCTGTGATGTGTGTGTGGTATATGTGGAGTGTGATGTGTGGAAAGGTTGTATGTGTATGTTTTGTGTGCATGGCATAGTGTGTGTGGTGTGTAAGAGATGTGTATAGTGTATGCATGTATGTTGTGTGTGGTGTGTATGGGGTATGTGTGTGGTGTGTGTGGTATCTGTGTAGTGTGAGTAAGTTGTCTGTGTGGAAGGTAATGTGTTGTATGGGTGATGTAATACATATGTGGAGTGTGTTGTGCTGTGTGGTATTTATGAAGCGTGTGATGTGTGTGGTGTGTATGGGGTGTGTGGGTGTATACAAAATGTGTATGGTGTGTATGTATGGTATTATGTAGTGTGTGTGGTATGTGTGGTGTGTGTGTATGAGGTGTGTGTGGTGTGTAGGGGGTATGTGTGTGGTGTGTAGTATGTGTGGAGAATGCATGGTATATATGAAGTATGTGTGTGGTGTATGTGTAGTGTACATGGGTTCAATGTGTGGTGTGTGTGAGGTGGGCATGGTGTATATGTGGTTTGTGAGATGGGTATGATATGTGTGTTGTGTGTGGTGTGTATGGGGTATGTGTGTGAGGTGGGTACGATACATGTATGGTGTGTTTGTGAGGTGCATATGATATGTGTGTGGTGTGTGTGATGTACGAGTTAAGTGTGCGGTGTGTCTGAGGTGGGTATGGCATATATGTGGTGTGTGGTGTGTGACATGGTTATGATATGTGTGCAGTGCATCTGGGGTGTGTGCGGTGTGTGTGAGGTAGGTATGATATGTGTGTGCTGTGTGTGTGGTGTAGATGGGTTAAGTGTGTGGGGTATGTGAGGTGGGCATGGTACATATGTGGTGTGTGGTGTATATGGGTTAAGTGTGCCTGGTGTGTGAGGTGGGTATGATATGTATGTTGTGTGTTGTGTGTATGGGGTATGTGAGTGGTGTATGTGAGGTGGGCATGGCATGTGTGTAGTGTGAGGTGGGTATGATATGCATGTTGTGTGTGCTGTGTATGGGGTCTGTGTGTGAGGTGGGCATGGTATGTGTGTGGTACGTGTACGTATGTGCACACATGCATGCCTGTGCACTGCAGATGACAGGCAAGCAGGCAGGCAGCCCAGGACACACAGTGGTGACCAGCTCAGCCAAGGCAGTGCTCCTGGGGGGAGTGGCCAGGCACCTGGCAGCTCAGGATCTTGGATGCACTAAGAGCCTAGGAGGAGAGAACAAGCTGTGTCACCATCTCCACCCAAGTTCATCACTAACATGAACCTGTAAGATGCACTGAAACTGTTCCACTTCTGATTAGAACCAGAAACACTCCAGATGGGCTCAGCACAGCCAAGCGGGGGGGGGGGGGGGGGGGGGGGGGGGGGGGGGGAGGGAACTGTCCTCAATGTTCTCCTTCACCGTCTGCATCCAGATCTACCATCAGCAGCCTTGCCAGACAGTGCCTGCCTTGGGGAAGGGGCCCCGCACAGGGGCAGGTCCCCACCGTGTCTCCAACCAGGAGCCTGCAGCCCAGGGGCAACAGAGTGTAGGGTCTTTAATTGAGAAGTTTTTCCCTCTGAGCCTTATTATAGAGGGAAAAGGGAAGGAGGCAAAGATCTGGGCTCGAGTTCTCCCGGGACAGCAAACCCAAAGAGGACCTCAACCCAGCTGCCGCCCGGCACTGGGACTTGATGCCAGCACCAAGCGAGGACGGGGGAACGCACCAGCGGCCCGCCCAGCCCGGCGGCAGGACCCCAGTGCCCCTCCACCCTCAGACGGCACCTCTAGCTGGCCCCAGGTGGCCATCGGCTGCGAGGCCCCCCCCCCCCCCCCGCCAACCCAACCCGGGGATGCAAGAGCCGCCGCCTAGTATCCACTGCACCCACCCACCGGTCGTGGGAGAGGGAAGTGGCCGGTGGGGAGAAGTGGAGCCACTGGGCTGAAAACCAAATCCCAGCAACAGCTTCCCCGCAGCCCAGCAGAGTCCACAGGGCGGCGCTCGGGAGCACTGGGGCTGCAACCTCCGGCAGTCCCCCACACATCTGGGTCCCTGCAGCGCCGCAGGAGGCCACAGGTTGCCACCGCCGGTGAGTCAGGCAGCCCAGGTCTCCAGTTTACCTGGCCAGGGCGCGGGGCTGCTCCAGCGCGCCGCCGTCCTCCCGGAGTCGCCGCCCGCTCGGTCCGCGGAGCCGAGCTCCTCAGCGAGCCCGCGCCGAGCCGCACACACGTTCTGCAGCGGAGTAGCTGCCTGGCGTGTCCCGGAAATGGCAGGCGGCAAGCGCGCAGGGCCACCTCTACTGGGCACACGCGCACTCACCTGAGACTGCGGGACACGCACCCTCAACCCCTTCCCTCGCTTCACCCTCTCTTGGGTTTCTGGGGCGGGAAACGCTTCCTGGCCATGTGGCGTGGAGGGAAGAGATGGAATACAAAGATGCGTCGGAGCCGGGCGTGCACCAGGCCCTGGCCCCCTGGCCCCTCTGGGACAATAGGCAGGACGGGTGGGTGCACCCGGAACTGGGTGCGCTGGGCTGGCCTCCCGAACTGGAGCTGGAGCTGGAGCTCAGACGCTGGAAGGCGCGGTGCCCCCAAATGCCCCGGGCCCTGGGGAGCACCCAGATTCCCGAGGCAAGTCCTGGCCCTGCTGGCTGGTCCCGCGGCACGAGTCTGCCACCGAGCAACCGCCGCCTCGCTGCACGCTACTCACTCGACCCCCTCCACCACCGCAATTGTAGGAGGCGACCCTAGAGCAAGGAACCCTCGGGGATCGCGGCCTCAGAATATCCCATCCGGCAGTAGAGGCCCCCTGCTGCCTCCCCACTGCAGCTCCTCTAGGCTCATGCAAGACTCCAGGTATTCCCTACCCGTCCTCTCTAACCACCCTAGCACCCCGTTTCAGATACGCTGTGCTGCTTTAGCCCCCAACCCTAGGGCCTCACTCCAGGCCATTCTCTCCTTGCCGTCATGAATGGAGAGGACCCTGACCTCCGCGGGGCCCTGGGGAGCGCGCGCGCGCGCACACACACAAACACACACACACACACCAGGGGAGCCAGTCTTCCGCCCCCACGGGAACAACAGCGGCAGTGACTACTCCACAGTAACACTTCCTCACTTTCAGTCATGCCTGGCATGTTCCAAAGGCATGTCGGAGCCCATGGTGTCATTTGTTTTTCTTTTCTTTTTTATTTTGAGATGGAGTTTCGCTCTTGTTGCCCAGGCTGGAGGACAATGGTGCAATCTTGGTTCACCACAACCTCCACCTTCCAGGTTCAAGTTATTTTCCTGCCTCAGCCTCCTGGGTAGCTGGGACTGCTGCCATGCACCATCACGCCTGGCTAATTTTGTATTTTTAGTAGAGACCAGGTTTCTCAATGTAGTTCAGGCTGGTCTTGAACTCCCAAACTTACGTGATCTGCCTGCCTCAGTCTCACAAGTGAGGGCCAGGCTCGTTGGCTCACACCCATAATCCCAAAGATGTGAGCCAACGAGCCTGGCCCTCATTTGTTTTTTCAAAGAACTCATTAAGGGTGGAAGGGACAGGGAAAGAGATTGAATTTATAGCTGGCTAAGGAGCCCAGAGAGATCAGAAAATATTGCTGTTATGACTGTTATTACTACCACTGTTGGAATCTTCATTGAGTTCTTTACCAGGCACTATGCTAACAATCCCATTTAATTCTCACAACCACCAGGAGACAGTTACTATTATTACCTCTATTGTGTAGATGAAAAACATGGGATATTACAGGTTAAGTGCTTGCCTAAGATCACTGAGACAAAGCTGGGATTTCAACACCCAGGTATCTCTGATTCTCTAAACCCATTCTTTCCTTGGGGTGGGGACACAGATAAGAAGAAGAAAATTAATCTTTTGTCCACTTTTTGAAAGGACAATAGGTTCACAAAGTCCAAAACTCAGAAGGTACAAGAGGGAAATATCTCCCACCCACACTGTTCTCTCTCCTGAGTTTTTAATGAATTCTTACAAACATATTTTATTAGCTTACCATAATAAACACACACATACACAACACATGTTCCCTCTCTCTACACAAATGGTAACATACTAAAGATACTCTTCCATATCTTCATGGTATAAGTATCCATTATAACCTCCACCTAGGATTTGGCCAAGGCCACAGCTAGCAAGGGCAGGGCAGACACTTGGCCACTGAGCTCTGTGTCCTGTGCTCGCTCCCTACAGCACCCCCAACTAATCCACAGCAGCCTTTCTCTAACAACCACACACAAAAGCAGCAAGAAATGGCCCATGCTGCCTTCTGGGAAGGACACTCCATCCTGCAGTAGTGACCTTTAGACTCACTCCTCCATCTGGGAAGCCGGGTTACCAGAGAATGGGGCAGGTGGTTGGACTCACCCTGTCTGCCGCCTTTTTCTCTACGGAGACATCAGAGAGAGCCTGCTTCAAGTCCTCCACATGTTCTGAGGCACAGTGTAGGCGGCCAGAGAGGTATCTGCAGTCTCCTGGAATAAGAGAGGTTGAGATGAGGCCCAAGGGACTCCCCCTAAAAGCCTGACAAAGTGCCAGGTTGAAGGATGATGGGGTACCCAGATTCCCACCTTCTAGCTGCCTGGCTGCATTCTCAGTGACATAGAGTGCCTTCTGCAATTAGGTGATTGTGTGAGCCTGTGGGAGAAAAGCCAAGCACGTGCTGAAATAGGAGCAAAGAAACCTTCTCCAGAGAAGAGGAGGGAACTCCACACCCTCCACTCACCTCTACCTGCCTCCTGAGTGCTGCCTGATGGTGGTGGCTTGGCTTATTTTCCTATAGGAAGAGGAAGACAGAGCTCTTACTTGGGGGGTTGCAGAAACAGCACAGTGAGACATGTCCCCAATGCCACTAATGCCCCAGGACAGGACCACCCATAGGACCAGGTTATCAGGGACCCTGTAGGAAGGGGTGGAATCCGGGGGGTGAGCCTTCTTCCCCAGTATGTGAGTGAGTGAGACAAGATGGGCCTCTACATCTCAGTGCCCCCCAAACCCAGCAGTCATGTCATGAGCAAATGAAGAAATCATGTTACTTCATCTAGCTGAGCTTGGTTCTGTTGTTTCTGTGGGGAGAGTCAAAGGAAGGTGACTGAAGGTGGCCCCCTCGACTCTATTCCGCAGGCCAGGAAGCGGTAGGCAGGGGCCAGGAGTGGAGTTTCAAGTCAAACTTCTGAGACCCAGTGAGAACATAAACTAATGAACTCTCTTCAAGCTCCCAAAGAAAGAGGATTTGGGTGTTCGTTGGTTCTCACCCATGGCCACAGAACTGGAAGTCTGAAACTAGATTCTCTCAAAAGGATGGTCACATCAATCTTCAGAGATGGAGTATGAGAAAAGCCCACCCTTTGGCCAGCTTGTGATTCAAAGGTGCATTCATTCAACAAACACTGAGCACATACAGGCCAGGTATGGTTCTTCACAGTGGGGATATAGGATAGAAAAGGCAGACAGGAGCCCTTGGCCCCGAGGTTTCCACTCTAGTTGGCCTTGAAGTCTTAGACTCAGAGCTAACAGAAACCTGTGATACTCTCTAACTCCACCTCCTCAAGAAACACAAGCCCAAGAGGAGAGGAGTTTACAGCAGGCCCTGTACTAGGGATTAACATAAAAGCAACAATAACAAATCTCATTGAAACTTCACAAATGTAAGTAAAACAATACCACCCCTATTTTACAGATGTGAAAAGAGAGGCCCAAAGAGCTCAAGCAATTGGCTCTAAATCATACCCTTAGCAGATGGAGACAGCACATTCAAACCCAGGATCCTCAACCAGTACCCGGCAGTTCTTCCACAATCTTAACAACTACGCTCTACTGTCCCTTGGGCCCTCTGTCCCCAGAAGCCTGGCCAGCCAAGACTCATCCTCCAGTGAGTGGCAACCAGTAGAAGTGGTTGTCTCAGGGTAACTGCCATAATTTATTTGCCTTTTGGTGTCGGTTGCTCCTGTTCCAACACCAGGGCTGTTGTGCTGATGATATTCTCTCAGCAGTGAAAAGAAGAGCAGTGATACTCATGAGAACTACAAGCCCCTACAGTCACATCCTATGTTACAGGGTTTTTTCTTTTTTTTTTTTTGAGATGGAGTCTCACTTTCTCATGAGGCTGGACTGCAGTGATGCAATCTCCACTCACTGCAACCTCTGCCTTCTGAATTCCAGTGATTCTCCTGCCTCAGCCTCCTAAGTTGCTGGGAATACAGGCACATGACACCATGCCCAGCTAATTTTTATATTTTTTATAGACAAGGGGATTTAATCATGTTGGCCAGGATGCTCTCAATCTCTTGACCTCATGATCTGCCTCCCTCGGCCTCCCAAAATGCTGGCATTACAGGCGCAAGCCACCATGCCCAGCCTCTACGTCACAGGTTTTACAAAATACTCTTGTATTTTTGTAATTTTCGCAGTGGTGTTATCTCAGCTCATGCAACCTCCACCCACCGTGTTCAAGCCTCCTGAGTAGCTGGGACTGCAGGTACATGCCTGTAATTTTTGTGTTACCACCAGGCCTAGCTAATTTTTGTGTTTTTCATAGACAAGGGGGTTTCATCATGTTGGCCAGGTTGTTCTCGATCTGTTGACCTCATGATCCACCTGCCTCAGCCTCCCAAAATGCTGGAATTACAGGCATGAGCCACTATACCCTGCCCCAACTTCACAGGTTTTACAAAATACTCTTATAGAGCATCTGATTTAATGCCACTAACAACTGTACGAGGTGTTGTCTCAATCAGTGACTGAGAGGGACTGAGACTGTGGCTAAAACCAAGGCAATAATGGAACTTAAACTCAGTCTTCTGACTCCAACCTCTTGGATTTTGCCATGAATCAGCAGCTGCCAGGGACCAAAAGCAGAGGCAGAGGTAGAAAAGTCACTATGAAGTAGGCAGGAACTGTACACTTTGTGGTTTAGAGTCATATATCCTCACACATCTGTTAGTGTTAAGAAGGGCACCAGTACCTCTCCAACTTTTATATCAGTGTATTCTCATGGCAGAAGGCAGCCTTTCTGTTAAATCTGAGAATTTAACAGAAAGAGGACAACCCAAGCCTCATTTCAGAGAGAAGTCCGTGCTACCTTTAGAAATCTATGTGACTGTCATCCCTAAGTACCCTAAGTATATTAATGTTTTGTCTCTCTCAAGAGAATCAAGGGAAACTGATCCTTTAGAAAGATGCCCCATATTTACCCTGTGGCACTCAAAGTACCCCAGGTTGAGATGAGATGAGGAAGATTCAAGCTGTTGTGTTCAGTTTCTCAAGATCTGTTCCACAGAAGAGAAGCAGATCTCACTCCAGAAACCACTGACTGAAGGGCACTCCAGCCCCAGAACCATGGAGAATTCAAATATGAGGTGGAAAACTTGGAAAAAATGTTAAAGTCTCTCTGGAGAATAGAAGCCTGGGAGAAAACCAAACCAAACCCGTTCTCCCATCACCACTCAGAAACACTGTCAAGGTTTTGAGCCCATGGGGGAGGTGTAGGCTTTTCACACTGTCAATGTCTGTGTTAAGGGAGTAAGACAGCCTGAAACCTCTCACTCTTAGGTCCCACAGTCCCCACTTCTCTTCCAGCTGAAAATCTGTGCTGCCACCAGAGGAACCAAAAACAGGCGAGAACAGTTAGGGGACTGGATCCTAAGATCAAAGGCCAGTCTAGGGGCAGTAATGACAGTTCCTGGGGGACTGTGACATCACTACATTCCACTCCTCCGTGGGGTTGAGGGGACATGTCAGTGTGATGCCCAAGTTGCCACTTTGAGATGGGTGAGCGCAGTGCCAGAACCTAGGTCCTTGGAGACACGAGCCCAAAGAGCCCATGGAGCTCAGGCTTGGGGTGGCAGGAGGTGAGGGCCAAGTATGGAGCAGGGAGCCCCAGGAGTCACCTGTCCAAAGTCACCCTGGGGCAACTGGTGAGGGCAGGCGCTGGGGGACCCAGATCCTTGGAGACACGAGCCCAAAGAGCCCAGGGAGGTCAGGCTTGGGGTGGCAGGAGGTGAGGGCCAAGTATGGAGCAGGGAGCCCCAGGAGTCACAGGCTCAAAGTCACCCTGGGGTGACTGACAAGAGCAGGAGCAGGACCGCTGATGGGGTGGGGCTGGCTGACAAGATTTTGGGGGAGGGAGCCAAGAGGCACTGGGGGACCAGTCTTGTGTGCCTCAGGAGTGGCACAGACTCTGGCAGCAGTTCTGCCATCAGAGAGAGCCTGGGGCTGGGTTGAGGGGCTGCCACCTGTTCGTTTTACCTTTTCCTTGGCCTCAGACCATGTACTTTTTCAGGTTTCTTTGGCCATCTCAGGGTGGGAAGAGACATGGGGTTGGGGCCACATCAGCGTGATCCAGAAGAGGACAGCGAGATACGTCCTGTCACCTACCATGCAGCTGTGTGACTAAGCCAGAGGAGGTGTAACCAGGCCTCACTAGAACCCAGAATAGGGGTGTGGTCTGAATGCTTCAAGCCCATTGGTCAATGAGAAAGATAAAAGGGAACAGAGGTGTGTCCAGGCAGCAGTGTGTCATGAGGGACCCCTGGTGTCACAATGAAAGCTGCTCATGCACCTGCTGCCCCCGCCCACTCCAGGAGATGGGCAGGGCTGGGTTTAATTTGAAAAACTTTAAAACTTTATTACCTCAATTGAGGTACAAATCTCATTAAAATGGAAAATCCATAGCATGCTTGACAATGATGCAGACTGTGTATTATCCAATATTCCAATTAGATGAAATAATCACAATTTTTTTTTTTTTTTTTTGGAAAATGTTCCTCTTAATCTCCTACATTTTTAAGATTTTTGGGTATTTTTTTCTTTACAAGAAACATGTCTAATATATTTAAAAACACAAAGCTTTTGAGCTGGGCATGGTGGCTCATGCCTGTAATCCTGGCACTTTGGGAGGCTGAGGTGTGTGGATCACCTGAGGTCAGGAGTTCAAGACCAGCCTGGCCAACATGATGAAACCCTATCTCTACTAAAAATACCCAAACTAGCTGGGCATCATGGTAGGAGACTGTAATCCCAGCTGCTTGGGAGACTGAGGCAGGCGAATTGCTTGAACCCAAGAAGTGGAGGTTGCAGTGAGCCAAAATCATGCCACTGCACTTCAACCTGGGCAACAGAACGAGACTCTGTCTCAAAGCAAATAAATAAATACACAAAGCTTTCCATTTAATAAGCATCCAAAGCCCTTTACCAGTTTAAAACAAATACAAGACCCTCCTAAAGTAAGGCTGAATGCTAAGTGATGAGGGAGAGAAAAAGGACATAAATAACTCCTACTCTCATGAGGTTAATCACTAAATCCTATTTTTCTAGAATCACCTGGCCTCTCCAAGTCCTGTGAATGAAACTGAATTTCTCACTTGATACTTGGCTATGACTTGCAATCATGAAAACCGAGAATTGTGTAATGTCACTGCATATTGCTTGTTACCTGAATTAGGCTGGGATCAAGGGTTGACTTTTTCATGATTTGCTCCATTACCTGTGTGCTTTTATCCCAGACCAAACCAAGCTGTTTTCTAGAGTTCTACAATTTACATTTAGTATATAAGAGTAGTTCTAAAAAATGTACCCTTTGGACCAGCAGCACCAGCAGTACCTGGCAACTTCTTATAAATGCACATTCTCAGGCCCCACCCTAGACCTGATGAATCACAAACTCTAAAGTAGGGCCTAGAAATCTCTCCTGCAATAAGCCCTCCAGGTGTTCAGGAACCTCTGGCATACAGCAGGTAGAAAAAGGTGATTCCTTCTGTAGGTCCAAAGCCAGGGATACTGTATGTTTTGTCTTGATATGAAACAATGACATGAAATGAAAACACAGAAATCTCCTTCCTACTTCCAACCTCCAGCCAATGAGTTTTTTCATATGAATAAAATAAGAAAATGAGCAGCAATCAGAGATTTCATCTAAAAAGTATACTTCCAGCCTGATTTCATCCAATATCATTTACATCCTTTTACATCTAAAGTTTTAGAAAAGGATCTTCACAATGGAAGACTCAGGCATACTAGGAGTTCTATCATAAAAGACCAAGTAGAGCTGAATGTCCAAACTTACTAGAGAAGAAAAGCAGAATCATTTTCACATTGCATACAACAGTAAATTGAAGTTTTGAATTTTTATCAGCATCGTTCTTCCAAGTTAATAGAATTAAACCAGAATACTCCATTCTTCCAAAGCCTCTAGCCAGGCTAAGTTTTACTGTATTGCTTCCTGCTTTTCAATGGCTATAAAGCAGAGTCCTGATAGGCACATTTTGTATACCTGCAAAGACCCAGAACTAAACAGTTCCATCTGTTCAATATTCAAACAAAAGTCCCGTAAACCTCAGATGGTGTGTGTAATACATCAGCACTAGCACCAAAGCCTCAAATAGAAAAAGATACCAAGAACACCACTAGCAAACAAAAGTAAGCTCTCAGCTGCGAGTAATAGTTCACACCTATAATGCCAGCACATTGGCAAGCCAAGGTGGGAGGATTACTTGAAGTCAGGAGTTCAAGACCAGGCAGGGCAGCATAGAGAATTCACATCTCTATACAAATTTTTCAAAATTAGTGGGGTGTGGCAGCACACATCTGTAGTCCTAGCTACTTGGGAGGCTGAGGTGGAAAAAAATCACTTGAGCCCAGGAGTTTGAGGTTGTAGTAGCTACGATCATGCCACTGCATTCCACTCTGAGTGACAGAGTGAGTCCTGGATAATTACATCTGTCCTGCTCCTGCTTACACTAAAAATCACTAAGTTAAAACACTTTCATTCAGCAGAATAAAAATTAAGTGGAAAGTGACTTTGGTGCTTGGCTAGAAAAATCAATCAATCGATAAATAAAATAAAAAACAAAGCAAAATGAAAAATCACTTACTGGGAGAAAGTCTTTGTAACCTCGACAGATAAAAAGATTGTATCCTTAGCCTATAAAGAAATCTTTAAAATTTCTCAGAAAAAAAAATGAATCATTTCCAACATAAAATAACGGATAGAGAAACGGGCACTTCCCACAAGTGAAGGAGAAATAAAATTCCTTACAGACAAGCAATTATTGAGAGATTGTGTCACCACCAGACTTGCCCTACAAGTGCTCCTCAAAGAAACACTAAGCATGGAAAGGAACAAGTACCAGCCACTGCAATCGCACACCAGTTGGCAAAGACCAAAAATGCAATGAAGAAACTGCATCAACTAATGGGTAAAATGACCAGCTAGCATCGAAATGGCAGGATTAAATTCACACATAACAATATTAACATTGAATGTAAACGGCCTAAACACCCCAGTCAAAAGACACAAACTGGCAAACTGGATAAAAGGTCCATACCCATTGGTGTGCTGTATTCAGGAAACCCATCTCACATACAAAGGCACGTAGACTCAAAATAAAGGGATGGAAGCAGATTTACCAAGCAAATGAAGAACAAAAAGAGCAGGGGTTGCAATCCTAGTCTCTGATAAAATGGACTTCAAACCAACAAACATCAAAAGAGACAAAGAAGGGCATTACATAATGGTAAAAGGATCAATCCCACAAGAAGAGCTAACTCTCCTAAATATATATGCCCCCAACACAGGAGCACCCAGATACATAAAGCAAGTTCTTAACGACCTAAAACAACATTTAGACTCCCACACAATAATAGTGGGAGACTTCAACACTCTGCTGTCACTATTAGACAGATCAATGAGACAGAAAATTAACAAGGACATCCAGGACTTGAATGCAGAGCTGGACCAAGCGGACCTAATAGGCATATACAGAACACTCCACCCCACATCCACACTATATACATTTTTCTCAGCACCACATCACACTTACTCTAAAATTGACCACATCATTGGGAGCAAATAACTCCTCAGCAAATGCAAAAGAATGGAAATCATAATGAACAGTCTATCAGACCACAGCACAATCAGATTAGAACCCAGGATTAAGAAACACACTCAAACCCATAGAACCACTTAGAAACAACAAATTGCTTCTGAGTGTTGACTGGATAAACAATGAAATGAAGGCAGAAATAAAAATCTTCTTTGAAACCAATCAGAATGAAGACACAACTTAGCAGAATCTCTGGGATACCTTTAAAGCAGTGTCAAGAGGAAAATTTATAGGAATAAATGCCCACATGAGAAACAAGGGAAGATCTAAAATTGACACCCTATCATCAAAATTGAAAGAGCTAGAGGAGGAAGATTAAAAAAACTCAAAAGCTAGCAGAAGACAAGAAATAACTAAGATCAAAGCAGAACTGAAGGAGATAGAGACACAAAAACCCTTCAAAAAAAATCAATAAATCCAGGAGCTGGTTTTTTGAAAAGATCAACAAAATAGACAGACTGCTAGCCAGATTTATAAAAAAGAAGAGAGACAAGAATCAAATAGATGCAACAAAAAAGATAAAGGGGACACCACCACTGATCCCACAGAAATACAAACTATCATCAGAGATTACTACAAACAGCTCTATGCACATAAACCAGTAAACCAGAAAGAAATGGATAAATTCCTGGACACTTGTACTCTACCAAGATAAACCAGGAGGAAGTTGAAACCTTGAATAGACCAATAACAAGGACTAAAGTAGAAGCAGCAGTCAATAGCCTACCAACCAAAAAAAGTTGAGGTTCAGGCAGGTTCACAGCGAAATTCTACCAGATGTACAAAGAGGAGCTGGTTTCATTCCTTCTGAAACTGTATCAAACAATACAAAAGGAAAGAATCCTCCCTAACTCATTTTATGAGACCAATATCATCCTGATACCAAAACCAGGCAGAGACTCAACTAAAAGAGAAAACTTCAGGCCAATATCCATGATGAACATCGATGTAAAAATCTTCAATAAAATACTGACAAACAGATTGCAACAGCACATCAAGAAGCTTATCCATCATGATCAAGTAGGCTTCATCCCAGGGATGCAAGGCTGGTTCAACATACACAAATCCATAAACGTAATCCATCACGTAAATGGAACCAAAGACAAAAACCACATGATTATCTCAATAGATGAAGAAAAGGCCTCTGACAAAATTCAACATCCCTTCATGCTAAAAACTCTCAATAAACTCGGTATCAATAAAACGTATCATAAAAATGATAAAAGCCATTTATGACAAACCCACAGAAAATATCATACTGAACAGGCAAAAGCTGGAAGAATTCCCTTTGAAATCAGGCACTAGACAAGGATGCCCTCTCTCACCACTCCTATTCAATATAGGATTGGAAGTTCTAGCCAGAGCAATCAGGCAAGAAAAAGAAATAAAGTGTATTCAATTAGGAAAGGAGGAAGTCAAACTGTCTCTATTTGCAGACAACATGATTGTATATTTAGAAGATCCCATCGCCTCAGCCCAAAATCTTCTCAAACTGATAAGCAACTTCAGCAAAGTCTCAGCATACAAAATCAGTGTGCAGAAATCACAAGCATTCCTATATACCGATAACAGACAAAAGAGAGCCAAATCAAGAGTGAACTGCCATTCACAATTGCTGCAAAGATCATAAAATACCTAGGAATAAAACTAACAAAGGATGTAAAGGACCTCTTCATGGAGAACTACAAACCACTGCTCAACAAAGAGAGGACACAAACAGATGGAAACACATTCCATGCTCATGGTTAGAAAGAATCAATATCATGTAAATGGCCATACTGCCCAAAGTAATTTATAGATTCAATGCTATTCCCATCAAGCTACCAATGACTTTCTTCACAGAACTGGGGAAAAAAACACTTTAAATTTCATGTGGAATCACAAGCGAGCCCACATAGCCAAGACAATCCTAAGCAAAAAGAGCAAAACTGGAGGCATCACACTGCTGGACTTCAAACTATACTACAAGGCTACAGTAATCCAAACAGCATGGTACTGGTACCAAAACAGAGAAATAGACCAATGGAACAGAACAGAGACCTCAGAAGCAACAACACCACACATCTACAACCAGCTGATCTTTGACAAACCTGACAAAAAAAATAACAGGGAAAGGACTCCATGTTTAACAAATGCTGTCGGAAAAACTGGCTAGCAATGTGCAGAAAACAGAAACTGGACTACTGTCATCCTACACTAAAATTAACTCCAGATGGATTAAAGATTTAAACATAAAACCTAACACCATAAAAAACACTAGAAGAAAACATAGGTAAAACCATCCAAGACATAGGCATAGGCAAGGACTTCATGACTAAAACACCAAAAGCAATGGTAACAAAAGCCAAGATAGACAAATGAGATCTAATTAAAATTCAGAGCTTCTGTACAGCAAAAGAAACCATCATTAGAGTGAACCAGCAACCAAAAGAATGGGAAAAAAATTTTGCAATTTACCCATCTGACAAAGGGCTAATATCAGAATATACAAAGAACTAAAACAGATACACAAGAAAAAAACAAACAACCCCATCCAAAAGTGGGCAAAGGATATGAACAGATACTTTCCAAAAGAAAGTATGAGGTCATATATGAGGTCAACAAACATATGAAAAAATGCTCATCATCACTGGTCATTAGAGAAATGCGAATCAAAGCCACATTGAGATACCATCTTAAGCCAGTTAGAATGGCGATCATTAAAAAATCTGGAGACAACAGATGCTGGAGAGGATGTGGAGAAACAGGAACACTCTTGCACAGTTGGTGGGAGAGTGAATTAGTTCAACCATTGTGGAAGACAGTGTGGCAATTTCTCAAGGATCTAGAAATAGAAATACCATTTGACCCAGCAATCCCATTACTGGGTATATACCCAAAGAACTATAAATCGTTCTACTAGAAAGACACATGCACACGTATGTTCATTGCACCCCTGTTTACAATAGCAATGACCTGGAACCAACTCCAATGCCCATCAATGATAGACTGGACAAAGAAAATGTGGCACATATATACCATGGAATACTATGCAGCCATAAAAAACGATGAGTTCCTGTCCTTTGTGGGGACTTGGATGAATCTGGAAACCATCATTCTCAGTAAACTGACACAAGAACAAAAAAAACAAACACTGCATGTTCTCACTCATATGCGGGTGTTGAACAATGTGAACATGTGGACTCAGGGAGAGGAACATCACACACTGGGGGCAGTTGGGGGGCTAGGGGAGGGACAGCAGGGGGGTGGGGACAGTGGGGAGGGATAACATGGGGAGAAATGCCAGATATAGTATGCACCTAAAGTAAAAGAAAAACAAAAAATTTTTTTAAAGTGTACAAAAATAACTTTCAACTGCAGTCACAGCAATTCACAACTGGTACAGATTTGAAACTTGTCCAGAATTCATTTGTCCTTCCTCATTTGTCCTTCCTCAAGACTCACCTGTCTAACAAGTACATTTGGAATACACTCCTTACTGGTTCACCAAGTTTTAAGTGCTTTACTAATGGGCCATTAGGTTATTCCCAATGTGTCATGATTTCATACAATGCTGCAAAGAACATCTTTCTACAACTTTCCTTAGATCTACGTGCTTTTTTCCTAGAGTGAAACTTATAGACGGAATTGTTGGTAACAGTATTTGCACAATTCACATTTTTATTTTTACTAGATACTACCAAACGGTCATTTTTACATTTCTACTGGCCGTTTGTAAGAGTACTTGTTTACTCAAAATCTTACCAATGCTCCATACTATCCAACTTAGTTGTTTTCCAAGGTAATGGAGGAAAATGGTATTTTATTTTTTGTTTCAACTTGAATTTCTATGATCACTTGGAAGGCTATCGAACACTCCAGTTTTTTCTTACATTATTTGCCTGTCATATCCCAGTTGCTAAGACAGCCAGGAGGATGAGCACCTGGCAGAAACCATTATTACTGTGTAAGGCATGGGCTTCAATGTTCACATGGCAGGGACTGCTGCATTTGATGTATCCAACCTTTTCTGACAACGAAATGCTTGATTCTAGACCCAGATTCCATGACTAATCGGCATTACATGCATAAAATAAGAAGGAAATGCTGATATTAAAGTATTGCTAGTATGTATGCGATGCAAGCAATTTGTTTTAAACCTAACATCATTGCTAGTATTTGGATTGGATTATAAAAAGATATCGATACTAGCTATTTAAAAACTGCTTTTATAGTAACTCTCAAACCTGTGCCTCATATTAAAACCAGAATACTGGAGACTGGTGTTTGAATATTATAAAATTTTTAGTTTGTATATACTTAGAAACTGCTGAGATACATTGGAATAAAAACTACAAATGCAAGGCAAAAGACATTAAATAAAGGGAGCCTGGCTATAATCAACAAACTTACAAGAGATACTTAAGGTTTCAACACTGTTTTTGTTTTGTTTCGTTTTGTTTTTTCTGAAACAGAGTTTCACTCTTGTTGCCCACGCTGGAGTGCAATGGCATGATCTTTGCTCACCACACCCTCCACCTCCCAGGTTCAAGCAATTCTCCCACCTCAGCCTCCCAAGTAGCTAGGATTACAGGCATGCGCCACCACACCTGGCTAATTCTGTATTTTTAGTAGAGCTGGGATTTCTCCATATTGGTCAGACTGGTCTAGAACTCCTGACAGCAGGTGATCCACTCCTTGGCCTATCCAAAGTGTTGCAATTACAGGCATGAGCCACTGGCCCAGCCTTTTTTTTTTTTTTTTTTTTTTTTTTTTTTTTTTTTGAGGCAGAGGTTCACTCTGTCACCCAGGCTAGAGTGCAGTGATGATGCAATCTTGGTTCACTGCAACCTAACACTGGTTTCTTACCTTGATCTCCTCTGGGGCCAGGTGAGCTGCATCACTAACACTTGTTGGGGCTACTTCCTTCATGGTTATGGCTGGCAGCTTTGACACAACTTTAATCTCTGGTACAGGCTAGAAAAGAGAGAATACATTCCATGAGAAGTCAGAAGGGAATCTAACACCAAATGTGTGAATTCTGAACCTATTACCTTCAAGCATAATCTACAAAATACTTTACGGAGATTATCTTTTTTCACTTGCTTGAAATTCAGCAAATCTAATGGAGATTATTTAAAATGGCAGATATGGTGACAGCTGAAGTACTAAGCTGATGGGCATCATGGCAGTGCTGAGGGGCGGCAAAAGCTGCTTCAGAATGCCATAAGACCTGGGTATTTCAGGGTTTTCTGTCTCAAAAACATTCCAACAGCACCCCCTAAACCTTGATTTTTCTTACCCCGAAATGGAAACTATAGTACCTGCCTCCGTGTTGTGTGCATTAAGTGTTCGTGTACATAAAGGACCTAACGTGACATGTAGCAGATACTCAATAAATGCCAGGTATAGAGATCCATATGTCTCCAAACCCACCATACAATGACAATGCAACAGAAGACTCAGAGTGGGGAAAAGAGGGGTCTCCCCAGCTATGGCTGAGGGTCTGGCAAGGGCCCACTGAAGATCTGGGTAGAGCCAGAACGGTCATTGGACCAGAAATTAGCCTTCCTCACGGAGACCCTGCCTGGAATTTATAGGGAACTACTGAAGGTTTGTATCCTAAAACAAAATAGAGAGCTAGTCTCACAAAGGCTCAAAGCTATGAAGGTCACCCTGCTGTAGCTACCCACTAAACTGTGAACACACATACCGGTTTAGGGATGAAGTGGAAGTTTGAGAGGGCATCCAATTTTAAGAAGAGGGAATCCATCATCTTCTGAATTTCTACATGCTCTGGATTTTCTTCTGCTGCTGTTTTTTGCTTAGGAAATAAGTTCAGCAACATCAAACTAAGCAGCTTGATAAATAGCACAGGACAAAACACTGAAGGCCAATGAGGGTATTCCCAATTTCTCATCACCATTAATTGAAATTTCAGTGACATTTCAATTAAGTTAAATTTAATTCTTAGTGACCTGATCTCCTATCCTCTGTTTAATGATGTCTTCCAGATGAAGGGTGTTTCCTCTGTAATCACAGGTGCTAAAGGAAATACCACATGTATTCACTAGGTAGATAGCTACGAAACCACTGAGTCTCACACTGTAGTCCTTAGACCCTCAGCATCAGCAACATGTGGGAACTTGTTAGAAATCAAATTCCTGGCCGGGCGCGGTGGCTCAAGCCTGTAATCCCAGCACTTTGGGAGGCCGAGGCGGGTGGATCACGAGGTCAAGAGATAGAGACCATCCTGGTCAACATGGTGAAACCCCGTCTCTACTAAAAATACAAAAAAAAATCAGCTGGGCATGGTGGCGCGTGCCTGTAATCCCAGCTACTCAGGAGGCTGAGGCAGGAGAATTGCCTGAACCGAGGAGGCGGAGGTTGCCGTGAGCCGAGATCGCGCCATTGCACTCCAGCCTGGGTAACAAAAGCGAAACTCCATCTCAAAAAAAAAAAAAAAAGAAATCAAATTCCTGGGCAAGCCCCGAGTCTCCTGAATCAGAAAGTGGGGAAGAGGGACAGCTATCTGTGCTTTAAGAAGCCTTGAGATGCTCCCTGAAGTTTGAAAACCACAGAACTAGAATACATTTGATAATAAGTGCTAATACTTTATCCAATATACCTAGGGACTCTTCCCTTCTTTTCCATTCTCTCTTCTGCTGAAATAAAATGAGAGCTCATTTTGATTTAATGGGTACGAGAAAGAAGGCAACGAGATGACCAGGGTTTCAAGTTGGAGTTCAAAATTTGATCAGTGGACAACAGATTACTACAAGAGAGCTGATGACAAACGAAACATTAGGTATCATTAGTGTATTGATGTTAAATTTGGGGGTAGATTAATGGTGTTGTTATTATATAGGACAATGTCCTAGTTCTTAGAAGATATCTGCAATAGTACTTCAAAGTGAAATGCAATGATACTGGCAACTTACTTTGAAATGATGTGGGGGAAAAGGGCACATATACAATCTTACATACATGGGGGAGAGAAAACAAATATGACAAAATGTTAGTTGGTGAATCCAGTTGAATAGCATACAGATGTTCACTGTATTAATTTTTTCTTCTTTTTTTTTAATTTTTTAGTTTTTATTGCGTTTTAGGTTTTGGGGTACATGTGCAGAACCTGCAAGATAGTTGCATAGGTACACACATGGCAATGTGTTTTGCTGCCTTCCTCCCCTTCACCCACATTTGGCATTTCTCCCCAGGCTATCCCTTCCCAGCTACCCCCGCTGCTGTCTCTCCGCTATTCCCCCCAATAGACCCCAGTGTGTCGTACTCCCTTCCCTGTGTCCATGTGTTCTCATTGTTCAACACCCGCCTATGAGTGAGAATATGCAGTGTTTCATTTTCTGTTCTTGTGTTAGTTTGCTGAGAATGTTCTCCAGATTCATCCATGTCCCAACAAAGGACATGAACTCATCATTTTTGATTGCTGCATAATATTCCATGGCATATATGTGCCACATTTTCCCTGTCCAGTCTATCATCGTTGGGCATTTGGGTTGGTTCCAGGTCTTTGCTGTTGTAAACAGTGCTGCAATGAACATTCGTGTGCATGTGTCCTTATAGTAGAATGATTTATAGTCCTTTGGATATATACCCAGTAATGGGATTGCTGGGTCAAATGGAATTTCTATTTCTAGGTCCTTGAGGACTTGCCACACTGTCTTCCACAATGGTTATACTAATTTACACTCCCACCAGCAGTGTAAAAGTGTTCCTATTTCTCCACATCCTCTCCAGCATCTGTTGTCTCCAGATTTTTTAATGATCGCCATTCTAACTGGCGTGAGATGGTATCTCAATGTGGTTTTGATTTGCATCTCTCTAATGACAAGTGATGATGAGCATTTTTTCATATGTTTGTTGGCCTCATGTATGTCTTCTTTTGTAGAGTGTCTGTTCATATCCTTTGCCCATTTTTGAATGGGCTTGTTTGTTTTTTTCTTGTAAACCTTTCTGAGTTCTTGTAAATTCTGGATATCAGCGCTTTGTCAGATGGGTAAACTGCAAAAATTTTTTTCCATTCTGTTGGTTGCCGATTCACTCTAGTGACTGTTTCTTTTGCTGTGCAGAAGCTGTGGAGTTTGATTAGGTCCCATTTGTCTATTTTGGCTTTTGTTGCCAATGCTTTTGGTGTTTTGTTCATGAAGTCCTTGCCTACTCCTATGTCCTGAATGGTTTTGCCTAGATTTTCTTCTAGGGTTTTTATGGTGCCAGGTCTTATGTTTAAGTCTTTAATCCATCTGGAGTTAATTTTAGTGTAAGGTGTCAGGAAGGGGTCCAGTTTCCGCTTTCTGCACAATGGCTAGCCAGTTTTCCCAACACCATTTATTAAACGGGGAGTCCTTTCCCCATTGCTTGTTTTTGTCAGGTTTATCAAAGACTGTATGGTTGTAGATATGCTGTGTTGCCTCCGATGCCTCTGTTCTGTTCCATTGGTCTATATCTCTGTTTTGGTACCAGTACCATGCTGTTTTGATTACTGTAGCCTTGTAGTATAGTTTGAAGTCTGGTAGTGTGATGCCTCCCGCTGTGTTCTTTTTGCTTAGGATTGACTTGTCTATGTGGGCTCTCTTTTGGTTCCATATGAAGTTCATGGTGGTTTTTTCCAGTTCTGTGAAGAAAGTAAATGGTAGCTTGATGGGGATAGCGTTGATTCTGTAAATTACTTTGGGCAGTATAGCCATTTTCATGATATTGATTCTTCCTAATCATGAAGTCTTTAAAATAAAAGGTTGAGAGAAAAGAAACATCACCCCAAATCTTCCTATGAAATGGAACCATAGAAAAAGCACAGAAGTGAACACTTTGCAGAGGCGGGCACCATACCCATCTAGACAGCATGGGCAAAGTGCAGGGTCTCCTCCAGGAGGAGACCAGCCTGGGCAATGTAGTGAGACCTTGGTAGGTCTCACGGACAAAGGCAGCATTAAAGCACACTCTCTCTTTCTCTCTCTCTGTCTCTCACTCATGAATGGTAATGCAAAAATCCTATAGCACATTGGAATAATTATGCCACACACCCATATGAACCTTATTCTCTTGAATCACTATTAGAAAATCTGGTACGATTCCTGGTTGCAAGACGGTAAGGAGAAAAAACATGGTTATCTCCATATATGTTAGAAAGATATTTGATAACACTCAATATTTATTTCCAATTTTTTTTCACTTCTAGTGGAATATAAATACATCTATCCAGGCTGGACCAGGTGGCTCATGCCTGTAATCCCAGCACTTTGGTAGGCCAAGGTGGTAGAATCACAAGGTCAAGAGATCAAGACCGTTCTGAACGATATGGTGAAACCCCATAATCACATCTGGCTAATTTTTGTAGTTTTTGCAGAGACAAGGTCTCACCATGTTTCCTAGGCTGGTTTCAAACTCCTGAGCTCAAGTGCTGGGAGCTCCCGAGCTCCCATAGTGTGGGGATTACAGGCGAGAACTGCCACTCCCAGCAGTTTTCCTAATCTCTTTATCTTTTGTAGCTACACTGGCTGATGTAGTTATTAGTGTTAATGTTAATTAACAGGGGTAACTGTAATACTGAACATTTTGTCTTATTCCTAATCTTAAAGGGAAAATTCCAGAATTTCACCCATCATGCATGATGGCAGCTCTTGGCTAGATATTTTTTTGTTTTGTTTTGCTTTTTTTTGGAGACGGAGCCTCACTCTGACACCAGGCTGGAGTGCAGTGGCGTAATCCTGGCACAATGCAACCTCTGCCTTCTGGTTCAAGTGAGTCTTCTGCCTCAGCCTCCCAAGTAGCTGGGACTACAAGTGCACACCACCATGCCCAGCTAATTTTTTGTATCTTTTTTAGTAGAGACGGGGTTTCACCATATTGTTCAGAATGGTCTTGATCTCTTGACTTTATGATCCACCCACCTTGGCCTACCAAAGTGCTGGGATTACAGGCATGAGCCACCTGGTCCGGCCTGAAGAGATGTATTTATATTCCACTAGGAGTGAAAAAAAATTGGAAATAAATATTGAGTGTTATCAAATGTCTTTCTATCATATATGGAGATAACCATGTTTTTTCTCCTTACCGTCTTGCAACCAGGAATCGTACCAGATTTTCTAATAGTGATTCAAGAGAATAAGGTTCATATGGGTGTGTGGCATAATTATTCCAATGTGCTATAGGATTTTTGCATTACCATTCATGAGTGAGAGACAGAGAGAGAGAAAGAGAGAGTGTGCTTTAATGCTGCCTTTGTCCGTGAAACCTACCAAGGTCTCACTACATTGCCCAGGCTGGTCTCCTCCTGGAGGAGACCCTGCACTTTGCCCATGCTGTCTAGATGGGTATGGTGCCCGCCTCTGCAGTGTTCACTTCTGTGCTTTTTCTATGGTTCCATTTCACAGGAAGATTTGGGGTGATGTTTCTTTTCTCTCAACCTTTTATTTTAAAGACTTGCAAACAAGGAAAAGTTGAAAAAAGTAATACAGTGAACATCTATATGCTATTCAACTGGCTTCACCAATTAACATGTCCTAACAGTTTCAAAAGAAAGAAGTTTGAAAGTTCTACTTTATTCTTTATATGTGGAAATTGCAAAAATCATTTGTAATTTGTTGAAAACTTAACTTGAAGCTCTGATATAATTTCAAAGCAAAACCAAATCTTTCTTTCTCTCTTGTGGGAGGAGAGTGAGATATCAGGACACTAACTCATTGATACTTTATTTTAGGTTTTTTTTTTATCCTTTAGAAGTTATATTCTGTGACAATCTGACAATGATTAATTTAATTTAGGATTGCAGACTTTAAAAATAATTCTTTTGATGCTCTTGGTATCTTTTATTTGTCTATTTTCCAGCTCTGTTGCCCAGGCTGGAGTACTGTGGTCCAGTCATAGCTCATTGCAGCCTTGAACTCCTGGACCCAAGTGATCCTCCCCAATCAGCCTCTCAAGTAGCAGAGACTATATGGGCATGCTACCATTCCCAGCTAATTTTTTAAATTTTTAGTGGAGACGGGGTTTCACTCTGTGGCCCAGGCTGGTCTCGAACTCCTGGGCTCAAGCAATCCTCCCTCCTCAGCCTCCCAAAGTGCTGGGATTACAAGTGTGAGCCACTGTGCCTGGTACTATTCTCATTTTGATTATGATAAAATTTTAAGTTGGATAAATGATACAGCCAAGTTATTGGATCCAGACTACATTAACTAAAATTAAATGAAATTTCACTTGTTCGAAATCATGGCATACTGTGAAAGATATGTTTGTGATGGTATTGAAATTCTGGCTATTTCACACTCACCACAATCTGTGGAGCACCTTAAAGACATAGGCGGTATCCTCCAGAGCAGTCTAAGCAGTTACAAGAAGAGGCTCCCAGGACAGCTTTGTCAGGAGAGACATGCCATACATATAAAGACATTAGGGACAGAGAAAAGAAACAACTATTTGACACACAGGCCCCAAATTGAAAGCTATAGGCTGGGAAATGCAGGCACTGTTTTTGCAAATCAGACACTTTCCATAAAACATCTCTGTAGAGTGTGCTTTTGCTTTAGAGAGTAGCAGCAAGATTTTTGGTTTTCTGTGTGTTTGTTTGTTTGTTTGTTCGTTCGTTTGTTTGAAGGTGGGGTCTTGCTCCACCACTCAGGCTGGAGAGCAGTGATGTGATCTTAACTCACTGCAGTATCGACCTCCTGGGCTCAAGTGATCCTCCTGCCTCAGACACCCAAGTAGCTGGACTACAGGCATACACCTCCATACCCCACTAACTTTTGTATTCTCTGTAGAGACAAGGTCTCACTATGTTGCCCAGGCTGGTCTTGAACTCCTGAGCTCAAGTGATCCTCCTGCTTCAGATTACCAAAGTGCTAGGATTACAGGCGTAAGCCACAGCACCTAGCCAAGGTACTTGTTTTCAAAGGATGGTTAATAGTTACAAGAAAAATAGGGGAGGCCATGGCACAGTGGCTCAAGCCTGTAACCCCAGCACTTTGGGAGGGTGAGGCAGGAGGATCACCTGAGATCAGGAGTTCTAGACCAGCCTGGCCAACATGGTGAAACGCTGTCTCTACTAAAAATACAAAAAACTAGCTGGGCATGGTGACACGTGCTTGTTGTAATCCCAGTTACTCGGGAGGCTGAGGCAGGAAAATAGGTTGAACCCAGGAGTTCGGTGAGCTAGGATTGCACTACTGTGCTTCAGCCTGGGCGACAGAGCAAAACTCCATCTCTAAATAAGTAAATAAATAAGTAGAGGCTGGGCTCGGTGGCTCATGCCTATAACCCCAACACAGGGAGGCTGAGGTGGGCAGATTGCCTGAGCTCAAGAGTTTGAGACCAGCCTGGCCAACATGGTGAAAACTTCTCTCTACTAAAATGCAAAAAATCAACTGGGTTTGGTGGCAGGTGTTGCTAGTCCCAGCTACTCTGGAGCCTGAGGCACAAGAATTGCTTAAACCCACCAGGAGGTGGAGGTTCCAGTGAGCTGAGATTGTGCCACTGCACTCTAGCCTGGGTTACAAAGCAAAACTCTGTCTCAAAAAACTAATAATAACTAAATATATAGAATCACTCCCTGTCATAAAGTCATCAATTTCCCCCAATGTATTTCAATTAAAAATAGCTTTTTTA
This sequence comes from Saguinus oedipus, assembly GCA_031835075.1. Lineage (NCBI taxonomy): Eukaryota > Metazoa > Chordata > Mammalia > Primates > Cebidae > Saguinus > Saguinus oedipus. The sequence goes on from CM063176.1 coordinate 52,177,959, forward strand.
AGCTAGAAAAGTTAATTGTAAAGTTTATATGAACAGATAAACTTGCAGAAGCCAAGCACAGTGGCTCATGCCTATAATTCTAGTATTTTGGGAGGCTGAGGTGGAAGGATTGCTTAAGCCCAGAAGTTTGAGATCAGCCTGGGCAATAGAGTGAGACCCCATCTCTTAAAAAAGCAATAATTGTGGTGTGAATGGGGGCCAGGGGATGAGCCTTATCAACTATTACAACATTATAAAGGCCTTATAATTAAAATTATATGCTGCTGACACATGAACCAATGGAGCAGAATACAAAGTATAAAAATAGATGGTAATACATATCAACATTTAATATAAACTATACATGATGTCTCAAGTCAATGAAGAAAAAATGACTTTTAAATAAGAGTATTGTGATAGACAGACAGTTATTTGTAAAATAAAATAAAATAAAGTTGGATTCACATACTCCATACCATGTACTAGAAAAACTCCAAGTGAGCAAGCAATTATGGCAAGGTTGCAGGATACAAGTGTAATACCCAAACGTCTATCACTTTCCTATATACCAGCAATGAGTGAGTGGAATTCGAAATTAAAAACACAATACTATTTACTTTAGCATCCCCCCAAAAATAAATACTTAAATATGAAGCTAAAAATATGCATAACATCTTTACGAAGAAAACTATACAACCCCAATAAAAGAAATTTAAAGAAGAACTAAATAAATGGAGAGATATTCCATATCCATGGTTAGGAAGATTCAATATTGTCAAGACATCAGCTCTCCACAACTTGATCTGTAGTTTTAATTCACTTCCAATCCAAATCCCAGCAAGCTATTTTGTGGATACTGACAAACTGATTCTAAAATTTGTATGGGGAGGCAAGAGACCCCGAGTAGCCAAAACTGAATTAAAGAAGAACAAAGTTGGTAGACTGACACTATCTAACTTAGACTATAAAGCTATGGTAATCAAGACAATGTGGTATTGGTGACAGAGGATAAACGGGAGGAAGGCATGAAGACAAATAGCACAGAGACAAATAGATCAATGGAACAGAATGAGAGCTCAGAAATAGACTCACATAAATACAGGATCTTTGAAAAGGAGCAAAGGCAGTACAATAACGCACAGTTTTCTCAACAAATGATGCTGGGGCAGCTGGAAATCCACATGCCAAAAAAAAAAAGATGCTAGACACAGACCTTACATCCTTTACAAAAATTATCTCAAAATAGATAAGAGACTTAAATGTAAAATGTAAAACTATGGAACTCTTAGAAGACAACAGGAGAGGCCGGGCATGGTGGCTCAGGCTTGTAATCCCAGCACTTTGGGAGGCCAAGGTGGGCAGATCACTTGAGGTCAGGAGTTCAAGACCAGCCTGACCAACACGGTGAAACCCCATATCTACTAAAAATACAAAAAATTAGCCAGGCATGGTGGTGGGTGCCTGTAACCCAGCTACTTGGGAGGCTGAGGCATGAGAATCACTTGAACCTGGGAGGCAGAGGTTGCAGTAAGCCAGGATTGTGCCACTGCACGCCAGCCTGGGTGAAAAGAGTGAAACGCCATCTCAAAAAGAGAGAGAGAGAGAGAGAAGATAACAGGAAAAAATCTAGATGACTTAGGGTTTGGCAATGACTTTCTGAATACAATAACCAAAGGCTCCATCCATGAAAAAATCATTGATAAACTGAATTTTATTAAAATTAAACATTTTTTTGCCAGGCATGGTGACTCACATTTGTAATTCTGGCACTTTGGGAGGCCGAGGTGGGTGGATTACTTGAGGTCAGGGGTTCAAGACAGGCCTGGCCAACATGATGAAACCCCATCTCTACTAAAAATACAAAATTAGCTGTGCATGGTGGTGCATGCCTGTGATCCCAGCTACTTGGGAGGCTGAGGTACAAGAATCGCTTGAACCTGGGAGGTGGAGGTTGCAGTGAGCCGAGATTGTGCCACTGCACTCCAAACTGGGCAATAGAGTGAGACTTAATCTCAAAAAACAAAAACAAAACAAACGCCATTTCTGCTCCTCAAATGACACTGTCAAGAGAATGAAAAGAGAAGTCACAGACTGGAAGAAAATATTTGCAAAAGACCTATCTAATAAAGGACTGTTATCCAAAATGCAAATACAAAGTACTCTTAACACTTGACAATAAGAAAACAAATAACCCTGTTAAAAAATGGGCCAAAGACCTTAACAGACACCTCACCAAAGAAGAAACACAGATGACAGGTAATCATATGAAAAGATGCTCCATATCATACATCATCAGGGAAATGCAAATTAAAGGAACAACCAGATAGTAATATGCATCTATGAGAATGACTAGTTCCAGAACACTGACGATACCAAATGCTGGCAAAGAAGTGGAGCAACAGGAACTTACATTAATGAAAGATGGGAATGCAAAATGGAATAGTCACTTCGGATACAAATCTGGAGGTTTCTTACAAAACTAAATATACTCTCAGTTTCTTTTTGGAATATTTACCAAAAAGAGTTGAAATTTTCTCTCTTTACAAAAACTGCACATGAATGTTTATAGCAGCTTTAGCTATAATTGCTAAACCTTAGAAGAAGCCAGGCTGTCCTTCAGTAAGTGAACTGATGAGCAAGCTGTGGTATATCCAGACAATGGAATATTACTCAGAGCTAAAAAGAAATAAGCAATCGAGCTATGAAAAGACATGGAGGAAACTTAATGCATGTTACTAGGTGAAAGAAGCCAGTCTGAAAAGAGTACAGAGTATGATTTCAGTTGCATGACATTCTGAAACAGGAAAAACTGAAAGACAGCAAAAAATCAGTGATTGCCAAGGGTTAGGTGGGGAGGTGGGGGATGAAGAGGCAGAGCACGAAGGCCTTTTAGGGTAGTGAAACTACTCTATATGACCCTGTAGTGGTGGTTACATGTGTCCGAATCCACAAAATGTGCAACATTTCCATGTTTCCAAGCACGAAGACTAGCTTGTCCCCAACCATGAGACCTTAGCTTGCTAGATAGGTGGGAGCCTTCAGTGACCTGCTGCTAATCTCCTCCTCTCTCCTTGGAATCAGGGAAGCCAATGAAACCTTTATGACTTTTCCTCGCCCTATTCTTTGCACTACATGATGTTCAAGGCGAAAGATTTTGACCACCTGTTGCACCTGTGTGGCCACAGCGCCATGCTACAGACCTTGAGGACTTCCCTGATACACTGGGCCCTAGGGTGAGGGGTGGAGGGAAGCCCTCGGAGACCCTTATCTGCCCCAGAGCCCCCAGGACCCTGAGGGTCACACTCTGTCCTTTCAAGGGCTGGGGATCGAACCCAATCTGCAGCTGGGTACAGCCACAGCCCTCCCTGGGCTGGGGTTTCCCAGCTCTCCTACCCTTGGGCCATCTCTGCAGCTGGTCTCCCTGCCCAGGGAGCCACATCCCACTTAAAGGTCTCCCTTACGTTGATGGCTTCAGAGAAGCCAATAATGAACTCTTACCCAGACCTGTAGAGAATACTGGTTCAACCAAACAAAGCATTCACACTAATTATGTTTTAGCACAAGCAAAATGAATTTGAAGCACAAGACACGAGTCAGCCTAGGGAGTGGAGGCAGGAAGAGGCAGGGATTGCTTGACCTGAAGGGCAACTTCAGATACAGAGTGGAATATGAACCATCAGGCATCATAGCATGTCCCAAGGACACTCACTTCCTATTTTCCATTCAAGCTCCATGATGAAAGAGTTTCATGTCAACCTGCAACTGTGGCTGCTGTCACCCAGGTGACACATAACATGGATTTGGGACAGATCCTCTCAGGACCCTCCCTCTAAGAAAGCCCAGCCTTAGGAAAGGGGCCTGTGTTAGCTCAGGTGCTCTAAAGAGGCCAAGGTGGGATAATTTGTGCCAGAGATTTGTTGAGGGAAACACCTGTGAATGAGGAAGGGCAGGAGCGGGAGAACCTTCAGATTGTAACGCCATTTGGACACCTATGAAAGGAGACAGGAAAGGAAGGGGCGAAGGAAGGAAGGGTCTCAGACTCAGTGCAGTTCTAAGAAAATTCCAGCCTGGATGATAGGAGTCCTGAAGCCAAAGTTGCCCATTAGAGTAGTCCCATATCCCACAGGAATGGGTCAGCACTAATGCCCCACCACTCTTTGGCTGGGAGTAGCTCAAGAAAGTGTGGCCTTGGCGTGAACGCAGTGATTGCTCCAGAGGGTAGCCAGGGGCTGGTGGTCACCATGTGCCTGCAGCAGGTTCTCTTGAAGGAGGTCTGATCTTTGTGATTCCACAGGGTCTTGTCTTCAGTGTTCCCCATTTCTTTGTCTTCTGCATTTGTTTTGGGTTTTCAGTCTGTGTCCCCTATTTTATCACAAACTCTTGTTTTTAATAATATTGTTATATATCCTCAGTTGAATACTTGTTTTGTGTCAAACATTTTACATATATGTTTTCCTTTATCTTCACAATTCTATGAGGGAGGTAATATATTCGTGTTTTACAGATATAGAGACTGAGGCTCAGAGAATTGTTATTTTTCCAGGAACATTAAAGTCAAAAGTGACAAAACCATGTCTTGAATTCAAATTCAGGGCTTATTTTTTATTCCAGCACCCAAGCAATTCACCACCACATACCCTATGTCTTTGAGCATTTGGGATTGTTTAGCACCTTGTGTTTTAGGCATGAATTCTACATGAGTTCTACAACAGAAGGTCTTGTGTTGGGAAACTTGCAGTGAAGCCGGATACAGGGGTGACAGGAGTGCCTTCAGCCTCCAGAGTGGGCTGGGCTGAGTCTCAGGGACAATGTGTGTGTGTGTGTGTGTGTGTGTGTGTGTGTGTGTGTGTACCCTGATCTGACTGGCTGCTGAAACCAGGCCTGAAACCCTGAGGGCTCCCTGAGCCACACCCTGATCTGGGTGAAGACAGGCTTCCAGTGCGGATTGCACAAGGTACTTCTTGCAGCCTGCAGACCCCTCCAGGGCCAGGCTCAGAGCCAGCCAGCAGAGCTCAAGCTCAGGACTAGGGTGGGGAGGTCCAACAGGCTGTTAGTCATCAATACCAGGGCTGGCCTGTCACTTGGCTTGTTCTGCCCAGTCTGTAGTACAGCCGAGCCCTTTTGGGAGTAGGCACAAACAGTGAGCGTGTTTATGCTAATGACAGTGCTGGCCACTCACAGAAGGACCGAACAACCAGATGAGTAGGATAGTTCATCCAGGGGTTGTCAATCAGCCCTGTTCTCAGCCATCCCAATGTTTGTGCTCCCAAATGGAGAAGAGATGGAGGCAGTACACGGGTCCAATAGCATGGGATCCCCTTTCCAAGACTGATCTAGCTACCAACATTGTTATTGTCCAAGCTTCCAGCTCAAAGACTGGCACTGAGTCTGCAATGTGGCACCCAGGAGCTCAACTAGCCACTGATGGCAAGCTGATTATACAGGACCCCTTCCACCCTGAAAAGGACAATTCATGCTGACTGAAATGGACACACATTCTGTATGTGAATGACCTTTCCTGATTACTGCACCTCAGCAAGCACCACAATCCAGGGACTTACACAATATTTAATCTACATATGATTCTGCATAACATCAGCTTAGCCTAAAGGAGGCAGGGTGGTGCGTATCACATCAATCAGAAACTACTGCCCAATAGAGCAGTGACACGGCCTCTTGAAGATGCAGTAGAGGAGCTAATTTTGGGATAGTGCGCTATCTTCAGGATGCAGTATACACAAGCCAATGGCCATTGCAAGTACATCTGTCCCCGCTAGGCAGAATGGATGGTCCAGGGGCCAAGAGGTAGAAGTAGGAGTAGCTCTGCTCATCACTATTCTAAGTAGCCCGCCTGGGAAATTGTGCTTCTCTTCACAGAAACTTTAGGCTCTGTGGGTCTAGAGCTCCTGGTTCCTGGAGGCAGGAGTGGGAAATGATTCTATCCTGAGGATACCATAGGACACCAAATAACTTACAGCTATGGCCATAGCCTGGCTACATTGGCCTCATGCTGGTAGACCATCAGGCAAAGGAAGGGATTACAACTCTAGCAGGTGTAATTGATCTGGTCATCAGGAACAGACAGAGCTGCTGCTGTACAATGGGACAATGCAGGCAGGGAAGATTATGTTTAGCACTCAGGTGATCCTGAGTTTGCTTTTCTCTGTGTGAAATTTTTATGTAAAATGGGTAAATGTAGCAACCATGGTCTGAGTAAAGCGTAATAACTGGAGCTTCAGACCCCTCTGAGATGAGGTCTAGAATACCCCAACCCCAAAGCCGCAGAGAGCAGCAGCAGTGCCTTCTGAGAGGAAAGGGAACCTAGAATGGGTGGTGGAGGAGGAAGATGATGGGTATCAGTGACAGACTGAGACAAATTGTGGTAGCGTGGGCTGTATTTTGTTCCACTAACTCTTCTCCTGTAAATGTTTCCACAAATTGAGACCAACCAGAATCCTGGAAAAGCTGTGCCTAGATTGAATGAAGTTAACACGGGGAGCAATTGGATCTGAGTGATTCGGGAGGTGGACTGTAGTGTGTGCTGTTGGTGGCCTGCACAGCTTCCTTTGACTAGCCTGGGGGCTGAGAGGGTTGGTTGCTAATGGCTCTCAGCTAACCCCTTCTCCAAAGATTTGTGTTAGGCTGAAAGAGAGCCCTGTACCTGCATTATCACTCAGGATTCTTCAGAGAAACCGTATCAGTGAGAGAGGGAGAGACTTGGCTTGTGCAATTGTGGGCTCCGACAAGTGTGAAATTTGTAGGGCAGGCTGGCAGGCTGGAAACACAGGCCAGAGTTGAAATCTTGAGGCGTAATTTCTCCTTTTCTGAGAAAGCTGTTTTTGCTCCTAATGCTTTTCAACTGATTAAACGAGCCCAGCCCACATTACTGAGGGTGATGTCCTTTACTCAAAGTCAACTTATTGTAAATTAGTCACATCTACAAAATACCTTCATAGCAATATCTGGACTGGTGTTGGACCGAACTGCTGAGCATCATAGCCTGGCCAAGAAAGCACATGCAATGAACGATCACACCTGAGAGGTTAAGGCCTCGCTCATACCCACAACCCTGAGGCCGTCAGCAGTCAATCTCCGACAGACAGAGGGGCTCAGAAGGCCAGGCCCTTTGCTCCAAAGTGGGACCAATCCTGTTGCAATTTGTCCTGCAGAGGTCTCGGTTGGATCAGGCTGAATTGAAGCTGCAGCTGAGACCTCGTGTTTGTTTAGCTACTTTTCCTCCCTGTTTCTCTCTCTCTCTGTCTCCTGGGAGTATTCCTCCTATACAACAAGTGCTCCCAGTCCTCAGGCTCTGCTTTGGTTAGCTCTATTTGGTTAGGAACCAAACCTAAGACAACTGTGATGGGTAATGTAATGTGTCCATTTGGAGGGTGTTTTGGGAAGAGATTAGCGTTTAAATTGGTGAACTCTGAGTAAAGCAGACTGCCCTCCATAATGTAGGTGGGCCTCATCCAATCAGTTGAAGGCCTGAATTGAGCAAAAATACTGACCCTCCCCAAGCAAGAGGCAGTTCTGCAGCAGACTGCCTTTGGACCTCATCTGCACGATTAGCTCTCCAGGTCTTCAGCCTGCTGGCCCACACTGCAGATTCTGGATTTGTCAGCCACCATAATGTGAGCTGATTTCTTGTAATAAATCTCTGTGTGTGTGTGTGTGTGTGTGTGTGTGTGTGTGTGTACACATCCTATTTGTTTTGTTTCTCTGAAGAACCCTAACACAGACACCAGCTATTTCAGAAAGTGAGTCTCAGGGAGAGGGATGGGCTGCTCATGCTGCAGCAGGAACTGTCTTCTCAGGGGAGTATGCGTGAGTTCCTTTAGCTTTACCATTACTCCGCCAAAGGAGACAGGCAGCTGTTGGAATGCGCAGTTACTCATGAAAGAGCCTTCCTTCTGGGATTTGTCTGTCAGCCCTGCCCCCAATATTTTCCATAACTAAATCAATTCCAGAGAAGTTTCTGCCACAAGTCCATGTACCCCATTCATTTTTGTTTGTTTGTTTGTTTGTTTGTTTTTTGTTTTTTTTTTTTGAGACGGAGTTTCGCTCTTGTTACCCAGGCTGGAGTGCAATGGCGCGATCTCGGCTCACCGCAACCTCCGCCTCCTGGGTTCAGGCAATTCTCCTGCCTCAGCCTCCTGAGTAGCTGGGATTACAGGCACGCGCCACCATGCCCAGCTAATTTTTTGTATTTTTAGTAGAGACGGGGTTTCACCATGTTGACCAGGATGGTCTCGATCTCTTGACCTCATGATCCACCCTCCTGGCTTTGCAATTCAAGGTGTGTTCCTCCCGTTGGCATGTGTACCCTGTAGACGTCTGTGAGCTTGGAAGTTGCAGGCATCCTTGATCCCCTTCCCTCCACACTCCTGTTTGATTTTCATTGTTTCTGGTAGTCCACATATATGTGTAGATTGGGATTCAAATTTTTAAAAATTTCATCAAAGGTAGAGTTTGTGTTTCTGTTATTATTTTGTCCTGTTGCCTTCAAATGACTTAAGAGAATGGAAAATGCTGAGAGCAGGGATCTCGAAAGACTTGAGATTTTGCAAATCTGTTGTGTTTGACCTAGTACCTCACTGTGGATTTAATTTGCATTTCCCCAGATACTAGTGACATGCAGCATATTTTTGGTGTGTTTTTGTCTATTCTGATTTGCTTGTCTGTGATACACTGATTTATATATTCTGCCTTTTTTTTCTTTCCTTTTTTTTTTTTTTTTTTTGAGACAGGGTTTCGTTTTTGTTGCCTAAGCTGGACTGCAATGGCACAATCTTGGCTCACTGCAACCTCCACCTCCTGGGTTCAAATTATCCTCCTACGTCAGCCTCCTGAGTAGCTGGGACTACAGACGTGTGTCACCACGCCTGGCTAATTTTTTTTAGTAGAAATGGGGTTTCACCATGTTAGCCAGCCTTATCTCGAACTCCTGACCTCAGGTGATCCACCCGCCTTGGCCTCCCAAAGTGCTGGGATTACAGGCATGAGCCACCACGCTCAGCCTATTCTGTCCATTTTTCTATTCAGTTCTTTGTCTTTTTCTGATTTGTAAACATATATTATTTTTATTCTAATTCATTTTTGGCTAAATATATTGCAAATATCTTCCCTCAGTCTGTGACTTATTTTTTCAACTCTGGAAGGTGTCTTTTATTTTAAAGTTTTATATCTTAATGTAATTGAATAAGTAATAGTTTTCCTTTATGATTTATGGGTTTTGTTTCTTGTTTAAAAAAATCCTTCCTTATCTTCATGTTCTAAATATCATATATTTTATTATAAGAGTTTTAACTTTTACTTTTAAAATATAGGGGCTGGCCAGGCACAGTGGCTCATGCCTGTAATCTCAGCACTTTGGCAGACCTCTCACTAAGGTGAGAGGATTGCTTGAGCTCAGGAGTTCAAGACCAGCCTGGGAAACATGGCGAAACCCCTTATCTACAAAACATACAAAAATTAACCATGCCAGGTGGCTTGCACCTCCAGCTACTCAGGATGCTGAGGTGGGAGGATCACTTTAGCCTGGGAGGTGGAGGTTGCAGTGGGCTGAGATTGCACCACTGCACTCCAGCCTGTGTGACAGAACCAGACACTGTCTCAAAAAAGTAAAATAAAATATAGGGCCTGAATTGATTTTACGTTTTCCCTAGCACTATTTAATAGCTCCTATGTTTTCTGCCCTGAACTACACTGCCACTTTTATCATGTAACACATTTCCAACTGTGTATGGATATATTTCTGGGTTCTGTTTTCTATATTTGTCTATGTGTCTGTTCTTGCACCAAGACTCAGCTGCTCTAATTAACTTATAGTAAGGCAAACCTCCTTTCTGTTCTTTTAGAGCTGTCTTGGCTATTTTTTTTTTTTTTGATCTTCCATATAAATTTTTGATTCAGCTCATCAAATTTCATGAAAAACTTCTTTAGGATTCTATTCGAAATTGCATTAAATATAGAGATTGTTTTTGGAAAGAACTGTTATCTTTAGATAAAGATTCTATCTAAGAAACATGGCATATTTTTCCTTTTTTTTTTTTTTGAGGGAGGTCTTAGTTAATGTTTTTCAAATGCACATTTAAAATTGTGTCTAGTCTTTACCTGGTAACCTGGGTATTGAGTTTATTTTTTGTTGTTAGTAGATTTTTGATTACTAATTCAGTTTTTCTTTTCTTTTCTCCCTCTGCCTTTTTTTTTTTTTTTTTTTTTCCTGAGATGGAGTCTTGCTCTGTCACCCAGGCTGGAGTGCAGCGGCACAATCTTGGCTCACTGCAACCTCCACCTCCCAGGTTCAAGTGATTCTCCTGCCTCAGCCTCTGAGTAGCTGACACTATAGGTGTGCACCACTGTACCTGGATAATTTTTTTGTATTTTTAGTAGAGACAAGGTTTTACCATGTTACACTGGTTGTGAACTCCTGACCTCAGGCATTCCACCCGCCTGGGCCTCCCAAAATGCTGAGATTACAGGCATGAGCCAGCATGCCCAGCCACTAATTCAGTTTTTCAGAAGATGTTTGGATTACTAGAATGAACAATGTGGTGCTGGATTAGAGTCAGAGATAGCATGTTTAGTTTATATATTGATGGATAGATATAAAAATAATTATATATATGTGTGTATACATAGGTCAATGTATGTTATCCACAGATTTATATAAACATATATTCAGTATGTTACACACATACACACACACACACGTAAAATAGCCTAGCTTTGTGTGCTGAAAGAACCTAGAAACAATGACACCCCAGTAGCAATGAGTGCACACAGTGTCCAGATCTTGGTTTCTAATATCATTCTTCAATAAGAAAAAAACAGGGTTTCTTAGAGAAATGGCTTATTCTACAGTGGAAACAGTAAGTATACACAATGATCCTAAATCATCTTGTAGTGCTAGAAAGTAAGGAAATGATCAAAAAGCAAGGAGGTGCTCAAAAAACAAAGCAGTAGATCTGTGTCAAAAGATACACAGGAGCCAACCACAGATGCTCCCCAATGGCCAGAGCGGGGACAGTTTTAGCAACAAAAATAAATCAAGTCAACTAAGCACAATGGCTCATGCCTGCCAAAGCAGGTGGATCACTTGAGGTCAGGAGTTTGAGACCAGCCTGGCCAACCTGGTGAAACTAGTCTCTACTAAAACTAAAATAAAAATATAGCCAGGCATAGTGGAACATGCCTGTTATCCCAGCTACTTGGGAAACTGAGGTGGGAGAATCACTTGAACCCAGGAGGTGGAGGTCATAGTGAACTGAGATCACACCATTGCACTTCAGTCTGGGTGACAGAGCAAGACTCTGTCTCAAAAAAAAAAAAAAATTAAATTAAAAATAAATAAAGTAACATTGATTTATAACCCAAAGCATAAAATGAATATCCATGAGTCCATATTAATGTAAATAAATAAATATTAATACATAATATAAATAAATCAATTGGAAAGAAGAGACAAATCTTTCATGCAGAATAATTCCAAATAATTTATGTAGATACTCCCTGATAAAGGAGGTAGAATATGACTCCCTACCCCTTAAGTATGAGCTCCACTTAGTGACTTGATTCCAAAGAGTACAGAATAGAAAGAAAATTGGCAAACAGTACCTCAGCCAGGTGATCAGGTCAACAGCAACATTGAAAAGGCACATTGATAGTATAACCCTTAATGCGATGTGAGGAAACTGGCCCTTTGTGGTCTTCCTCCCCCAAAACCTAGTCTACTAATGAGCAAAACATCAGGCATATCTCAATTTAAGGACATTTTATAAAACACTTACCAGTACTTCTCAAGACTGTCAAGGTCATCAAACACAAGGGAAGTCTGAGAAACTGTCACAGCCAAGAAGATCCTAATACAGGACTACTAAATGTCATATCCTAGAGGAAATCTTGGAAAGAAAAAGACATTAGATAAAAACTAAGGAAATCCGAATAAAGGACAGATTTAGTTAATAATAACATATCAGTATGGGTTAATTGTAGCAAATACATGCATGTGCGATGTTAATAATAGGAAAACTTACCACAGGGTCTGTGGGAACGCTGTACTATCTTCACAATTTTTCAGTTCTTAAAAAAAGGTTCATTTTTTTTTAAAGTAAGTTTATTCTGCTTCCATTTAGTAAGGAATTTCATAATTCTCAGATCAGAGATTTTTTAAGGCATATTTTTGTGATTGATTTCCAACTTACTTGCACCTTGGTAAAAGAAATGTTATTTGTTCAGTACCTTTTTCAGATTTTTGAGACTTACATAAAACCCTGTTCATGATCAATGTTTGTAAAAAATGTTCCATTGTGTTTGAGAAGAAGGTATATTCCCTAAATGTTTTGGCTGTGGGTGTCTGTATATGTCCTGTAGATTAAGCTTGTTAGCTGTGTTGTTCAAATCTTCTCTATTCTCGATAATATTTTATATGTTTTATATATCCATTGATGAGAGAGGTATAATTGTAGATTTGTCAGGTTTTGCTTAGAACATTTTAATTTTGTCAAGTTTTAGTTAGAACATTTTAAGGCTATGTTATTTAGATACTTGCAAATAGAAAACTGCTATATCTTCCTGGAGAATCATTCCTTTAATCTTTACATGGCAATCCTCCTTATTCCTAATGACTTTTACATTAGAGTCTCTTTTATCTATATGTACACCAGTTTTCTCATGATCAGTGTTTGCCTGGTGTAGCTTTATCCAATCTTCGATTTTCTACTTTTTTGTGTGTTGTTGTTTTCAGTGTGCTCTTCCAAACAGCTACAAGTGGAGTTTTTAAAAAGCACTAGATTGACAATCTCTAAAAATTTTTTATTAGGAGAATTTCAAGCATACAAAAAATTAAATTTATAGCTTTTAATGGATTAGTTTAGTCCATTAACATTTATCGTGATTATTGATATATTGGGATTTATTACTGCTATCTTTTTTTTTGGTGGGTGGAGACAGAGTCTCACTGTCTCCCAGACTGGAGCACAGTGGCACAATGTTAGCTCACTGAAACCTCTGCCTCCTGAGTTCAAGTAATTTGCCTGCCTCAGCCTCCTGAGTAGGTGAGACTACAGGCGCCCACCACCACACTTGGCTGGTTTAGTAGTTTTAGTAGAGACTGGGTTTCACTGCTTTGGCCAGGCTGGTCTGGAACTCCTGACCTCAGGCGATCTGCCCGCCTCGGCCTCCCAAAGTGCTGGGATTACAGGCATGAACCACTGTACATAGACTGCTATCTCATTTTGTGCTTTCTATTCACTCTTTTATATTCTGAGGTTTTTATTTTTCCCCTGAAAGCTTTTAGATTCCTTTCCTTTTCCCTCCTTCTTTATTGCCTTGGAATTTACATGTTCTAATTTTATTCTTTTTGTAAGTACCTCTAAATTTTAACATGTTTATTTAAATTAACAAAGTTTAAAGGTAACCAACTTCTTTACCCTATTCCAGAACAAAACCGGGTGCTTTGACAGCTTTGCTCTATCACAGCTTCCCACTTCACTTGTCACTGTTTGGTGTTCTACTTCCCTCCTTCGTTTTTCATTCCCTGTATTAGTCATCATGATTATTATTTGTATAGTCAATATTTTCGTTTACCATATGTTTAATAACCTATTTACTTCTTTCTGGGGTAAATCTATAAAAGTGCTTGGTGAGGTTTCTTAGTGGTAAACATTCCATTTTTGTTAATCCAATAAATTATTCATTTAATGCTCATTCTTTTTTTTTTTTTTTTTTTGAGATGGAGTTTCGCTCTTGTTACCCAGGCTGGAGTGCAATGGTGCGATCTCAGTCACTGCAACCTCCGCCTCCTGGGTTCAAGCAATTCTCTTGCCTCAGCCTCCCGAGTAGCTGGGACTACAGGCGCGTGCCACCAAGCCCAGCTAATTTTTGTATTTTTAGTAGAGATGGGGTTTCACCTTGTTGACCAGGATGGTCTCGATCTCTTGACCTCGTGATCCACCCGCCTCGGCCCATTCTTAAATAATAGTTTGACTGAGTATAAAATTATCAGTTGGCAGGTTCTTTTCTCCCAGCATTTTGAAGATATTTTACTTTCTTCTGGCTTCAGTTACTGCTGTTAGAAGCCTGCTCCAGCCTAGTTGTCTATCCTTCATAGGCAACTTATGTCTTTTTTTCTGAGGACTTCTGTATTTTTTTTTATCTTTGGTGTTCTGCAGTTATACTACCATGTGTCCGGTATGAACATTTTAATTTAGTCTCTAGATTTGCTGTGATTCCTGAATAACAGCTTATAATAATAATGTTATGATAGTAATATCTGTTAAGTGTTAGCTGTGTGATATGGTCTGGATTTGTGCCCCACCCAAATCTCATGACCAGTTGTATCCCAGTATTGAAAGAGGGGCCCGGTGAAAGTTGATTGGATCATGGGGGTGAATTTCCTCCTTGTGGTTCTCATGATAATAACTGAGTTCTCATGAGATCTGGTTGTTTAAAAATGTGTAGCACATTTTCCTTCTCTCTCTTTCCCTATGCTCTGACCATGTGAAGACATGCCTGCTTCCTTTTTGCCTTCCGCCATGATTGTAAGTTTCTGATGCCTCCCAGCCATGCTTCTTGAACAGCCTGTGAAACCTTGAGCCAATTAAATTTCTTTTCTTTATAAATTACCCAGTCTCAGGTATTTCTTCATAGCAGTGGGAGAACTAATACACTATGCACCAGGCACTAAGTAAATGTGAACTCATTTCATATCCGAAATGATACTATTATCATAAGTCACACAGTGGTAAATACTGAAGGTAGGATTTGAACCTAGGTTTTTCCCATGGACTTTATGGGACTCCATAAATTGCTTTTCTACTTAAGCCAGTGTGAGTTTGGTTTCTGGTACTTGCAACTGAAAAAATCCTGACTAGTCCATTGGATATACCTGGAAGGGATAAGTTCTTCTTTTGAAAAAAGTAGATACAGCATGACCTTGTCTCATCTAGAAACCTGCTGAATGTCGGGAAGTTTCATAACCATCTCTTGAACTTGCTGTTGCTGTACTCCACGTTTCCTGCCCACACAGCCTCTCCTAGAATTGCGCAGCTGAAGGGAATGAACTGCCTCTGAGCTGTGGTTTGTAGTCCCAAAACAATGGGGAGTGGCAATTAGTTGTGATATGTGTTGTAAGCCAGTTGTTATTAATGACAAAACATCTACATTTTCAAATAATTTTTATCTAATTTGAAATGTTTTGTTTTGATCAAGTAATCATTTTTTAAAAAGTCAAACAGCTTTACAAAGCTTATAATGAAGAAACATGAAGTTCCTGCCCCACTCCTATTCGCCCAGCAGCAACTGTTGAGGACTCTTTTAATTGTGTCTTTAGGTATTTATCTCCAGATTTCTTTTTTGTTCCTTTATTTATTTATTTACTTATTTATTTGTTTGTTTTTTCTTTTACTATAGGTTCTGGGGTACATGTGCAGGTCATACAAGGTTGTTGCATAGGTGCATACATAATCAGGTGGTTTCCTGCCTCTACCCCTTTGTCTATATCTGGCATTTCTCCCTATTTTATGCTTCCCCACCCTCCCCACCCCCTGCTGTCCCTCCCCTAGTCCCTCCAAACTGCCACCAGTGTGTGATGCTCCTCTCCCTGGGTCCACATGTTCTCGTTGCTTAACAGCTGCCTATGAGTGAGAACATATGGTGTTTGGTTTTCTGTTCTTATGTCAGTTTGCTGAGAATGATGGTTTCCAGATTCATCCAAGTCCCTACAAAGGATATGAACTCATTGGTTTTCATAGCTGCATAGTATTCCATGGTGTATATGTGCCACATTTTCTTTGTCCAGTCTATCATTGATGGGCATTGGAATTGGTTCCAGGTCATTGCTATTGTACACAGTGCTGCAATGAACATATGTGTGCATGTGTCTTTATAGTAGAACGATTTATAGTTCTTTGGGTATATGCCCAGTAATGGGATTGCTGGGAATTTCTATTTCTAGATCCTTGAGAAATCACCACACTGTCTTCCACAATGATTGTGTAAGAGTGTTCCTATTTCTTCACATCCTCTCCAGCATCTGTTGTCTCCAGATTTTTTAATGATCGCCATTCTAACTGGTATGAGATGATACCTCAATGTGGTTTTGATTTGCATTTTTCTAATGACCAATGATGATGAGCATTTTTTCGTCTCACTCTGTCTCCCAGGCAGGAGTGCAGTGGTGTGATCTCAGCTCACTGCAACCTCCATTTCCTGGATTCAAGTGATTCTCCTGCCTCAGGCTCCCAGGGAGCTGGGATTACAGGCGTGTGCCACCACACCCAGCTAATTTTTGTATTTTTAGT
This sequence comes from Saguinus oedipus, assembly GCA_031835075.1. Lineage (NCBI taxonomy): Eukaryota > Metazoa > Chordata > Mammalia > Primates > Cebidae > Saguinus > Saguinus oedipus. The sequence continues at coordinate 52,194,239 of CM063176.1, forward strand.
AGAGGTGGGGTTTCATCATGTTGGCCAGGCTGGTCTTGAACTCCTGCCCTCATGATCTGCCTGCCTCGGCCTCCCAAAGTGCTGGGATTACAGGTGTAAGCCCTATCCCTAGATTTCTAAATAACATGCTTATACTATTATTTTTTTATTTTTATTGACTTCCTGTTATGGAGGATAAGGGGTTATTTTTTTTTGCTCTGTCCTCTCTCAACGCCTCAGTATTGTTCTGTTATAATTTTTTGGTCAATATTTATTTTTTACATTATTGTGATTACGTAGTATGATGTGATTACTTTCATTCTTTTAGTTTTCCTTGGAGTTAATAATTACCTTTCTTCCTGATTAGCTTAGTTTTCTATGTTACTATCAGTAATTTGTCTGTAAACTCTCCACCAGAAGTATAAATCTCCTCTCAATATATCAGGTAATCATAGTTTTATTATTTTCTCCGCTTCAACTTCCTTTTTGTTTCAGTACCTCCTTATATGTCCCAATTTGGACTGGTTTCCCTAGGTAATGTTCTGGGATCTCCCTTCAGCATCATTTTGAATGTTAACCGGCTTTTATGTTGGCGCCTCAATTTTCTGGATCCTACTTCTTCCTTTTTGTTGGTTTATTCTTTCATTTTGGTGAGACACATCCTCTAGTATCTCACTCACCAGCAGCATTGGTGCCACTTGAGAGCTTGTCTTGTCGGAAGTGCTCAGGCCCCATTCCAGACCTGCTTAACCAGAATTTGCATTGTAACAAGTTCCTAGGTGATCGTGGCACTTTAATATGTAGAAAGCACTGTTCTGGTAGCTCAGGAGGAAAGCTAAAACAGAAATTGAGTCCTTGAATTGCTGTATATGCCTATATGCTACTCTCACTTTTGACTAGCAGTTTGATTGGGAAAAAAACCTTCTAATTTGTAAATAATTTTCCATCAAAAATTTCAAGACGTTTTTCCATTGTCCTAATCTCCAGTGTTGCTGTTAGTAAGTTCAATCCCATTATGACTTTTAATCCCTGGTGTGTGACCTTTTTATCACCAGTTGCTGTTATTTCCAGATTTCTAAAATTTCATGATAAATATGCTTTGGTGAGGGTCTTTTTTTTTTTTTTTTACTTGTTTGCTGGGTGTTCTGTGTACTCAGTGAACCCTTTTATTTAGAGATTCTTCTGCTTCTGCAGTCTTTTCTTACATTATTTATTTAATAATTTTCTTTAATTGTTTCTTCTACTATTCGTTCCTGGAACTTCCAAAAAGATATTGCACTTCAGCTGAGCAACAGAGTGAGACCATCTCTAAAGAGAAGAAGAAGAAAAAGAGAGAGGAGAAGGAGAGGGAGGAAGAGAAGAAGAAGGGGCAGAAGGAGGAGAAGAGAGGGGAAGAAGGGAGGAGAAGGGAGAAGAGGGGGAGAGAAAGAATAAATTAGGCTTCCTGGCATGCTCTTTTAAATAAACAGTCTTACGACAAAAGCATTGGCAACAAAAGCCAAAATAGACAAATGGGGCCTAATCAAACTCCACAGCTTCTGCATAGCAAAAGAAACAGTCATTGGAGTGAATCGGCAACCAACAGAATGGGAAAAAATTTTGCAATCTACCCGTCTGACAAAGGGCTAATATCCAAAATCTACAAGAACTGAAACAGATTTACAAGAAAAAAACAAACAAGCTCATTCAAAAGTGGGCAAAGGATATGAAGAGACACTCTACAAAAGAAGACATATATGAGGCCAACAAACATATGAAAAAATGCTCATCATCACTGGTCATTAGAGAGATGCAAATCAAAACTACATTGAGATACCATCTCACACCAGTTAGAATGGCGATCATTAAAAAATCTGGAGACAACAGATGCTGGAGAGGATGTGGAAAAATAGGAACACTTTTACACTGTTGATGGGAGTGTAAATTAGTTCAACCATTGTGGAAGACAGTGTGGTGATTCCTCAAGAACCTAGAAATAGAAATTCCGTTTGCCCCAGCAATCCCATTACTGGGTATATATCCATAGGATTATTAATTGTTCTATTATAAGGACACATGCACATGAATGTTCACTGAGGCACTGTTTACAAAAGTAAAGACTTGGAACCAACCGAAATGCCCATCAATGATAGACTGGACAGGGAAAATATGGCACATATACACCATGGAATACCATGCAGCCATCAAAAATGATAAGTTTGTGTCCTTTGTAGGGACATGGATGAACCTGGAAACCATCATTCTCAGCAAACTGACACAAGAACAGAAAATCAAACACCACATGTTCTCACTCATAGGTGGGTTTTGAACAATGAGAACACATGGACACAGGGAGGGGAGCATCACACACTGGGGTCTGTGGGGAGGGAATCGGGGAGGGACAGCAGAGGGTGGGGAGTTGGGGAGGTGATAACATGGGGAGAAATGCCAGATATAGGTGATGGGGAGGAAGGTGGCAAACCACACTGCCATGTGTGTACCTATGCAATGATCTTACATGTTCTTCACATGTACCCCAAAACCTAAAATGCAATTTAAAAAATAGTCTTATCTTAAATCTCCTATTTTCATTTCTTTGTTTTTTTGTTTTTTTTCTTTGTTTGTTTGTTTTGAGGCAAGCTCACTCTGTCACTCAGACTGAAGTACAGTGATGCCATCACAGCTCATGGCAACCTCTGCTTCCCAGGCTCAAATAGTCCTCCCACTTCAGCCTTCCAAGTAGCTGGGACTACAGACACGTGCCACCAAGCCCAGCCAATTTTAGTATTTTTTTTTTTTTTGTAGAGATGGGGTTTCATCATGTTGCCCAGGCTGGTCTAGAACTCCTGGGCTCAAGCAATCTGCCTGCCTCAGCCTCCCAAAGAGCTGGGATTGTGGATATGAGCCTTGGTGCCTGGTCCATTTCTTTGGATTTCTAATTTGCTTTTCTAAGAAGATTTTCTCAATTCTGTTATCTAATTATTCCATTAATTTTACTTATTTCTGCTGTCATATTTTAACGCACAAGTATTCTTTATACTCTGAACATTCCATTTCATGGCACCCCCACCCTTATTGTTGCAAAGATAAAAGATATTGGGTCATCTTTTGTCTTCATTATCTTTTTTATGTCTTTTCATGTAAAGCCACTGTTAAAGTGAAGTAAATATGGCTTGAGAAGCATTCTGTACTTCTATATTTGAGTCCTTCCTGATGAACTTAATAGGTAGACAAGATTGCAGTGAGCCGTGATGTCACCACTGCACTTCAGCCTGGGTGACAGACTGAGACCTTGCCTAAAAAAACATTTAAAAATGAAAATAGGAGATTTATGATAAGACTTTATTTAAAAGAGCATGCCAGGAAGCCTAATTTATTCTTTCTTTCCCCCTCCTTTTACTTCTTCCCTCTTCCCCCTTCTCCTTCCCTCCCTTCTTCTTTCTCTTCCTCCCCCTCCACCTCCTCCTTTTTCTTCTTCTAGGGCTCACACTACCTTGGGAGTATGAGCCTTAACAGTGGCTGGATCTTGGCCAAACCCAGCAGCCATACCTCAACCACTCATACATTGTCAAGTGTTCAAACTATGTTCAAATAAGGCAAACGCTGAGTTGTAACCAATCCAGTTATTTCCGTACCTCACTTCTGATTTCTGTATGCCACTTCCCATTTTTGTCTATAAACCTTTTTCCACTATGTGGTTGCACTGGAGTCTCTCAGAATCTGCTGTGATTCTGGGGGCTGCCCAATTTGCTAATTGTTCATTGCTCAATTAAACTCCTTTACATTTAATTAAGTTGAAGTTTTCATTTTAACAACATAAATTTCAGCTTTGTAAAAAGTTTTCTCATACTTCCAGCATTGTCTCTATTTCTGTGTCCCTTTATTTGATTTGTAGTTTTAATCTTATATCATGTTAGAGGATTTCTTCAAATGTTTGGTGATCCCAGGTTGTCTGGTCACAGTTAAGAGTGAGGCACTAAAGTGATTACTGGAAGCTCTGTGCACGTGGTCTGACCTGGCTGAATAGGAACTTCATTGTAGGTTGATTAGGTAGGGACATGGACTCCAGAGTACAACAATCACCTATTTGTATTGGTAGTTTTTGTTTGTTTGTTTTTGCTTTTCCTTTTGTGTTGGTGTTCCCTGGAAGGGAATCCTGTTTTCTTGCCTGGTGGTACTGGTGGTGGTGGCAGCAGGGGAGGCATAAGACTGGCTGCCAGCATTCTCAGGGCTGAGTGGGGAAAGAGGTCTGAAGGTGATGACTCCCATTTCAATACATGGACTCCCATGTCCTCTGCTTGTTCCTCTCCAGAGAGTAAACGCTTATTCTTCTGCTGAGGTTGGACAGGTGATTTGTGGGACTATTATGCTTCTGCCAACTTCCAACTAATCCTATTTTCAAGTTAATCTGCACCTTTCCCTTTCATGGTATCTGAGCTCTTCTAGAAGTTGAACCATTAATCAGTTTGCTTAGCTCTGTGCTCCCACCCCCAACTGCAGACTCTTAATTTTATTTTAATGTCATTGAGTATAACATAGATAGCAAAGTACAACGTGTACAGCTGGATGGATGCTTACATGTATCTATACCTGTAACCACCACCTTGATGAAGATACATAACATTTCATCATGTATGAGGATTGCCTTGTGCCTCTTTCTGGAAGATACTCCTCAACCAAAGGTAAACACAATTTTACCTTCTGTCACCATTGATTGTGTTCATTCTAGAACCTGGCATCCATGGAATCACATGGTGTGCACTCTTCTGTGCCTGGCTTCTTTCAGGCTACAAGGTATTTTGTTTTCAGTTGCTAGTCTTGGTTTCTGATTCACCATCCTTTCTTCTCCACCCCTTGACTCTGTGGCCTCCCTTGTCCTTCTTCATAACCTGGCACCTCCTCTGATCAGCTTCCTGATGGCTGTGAAAGGTTGAACCCATCCCAGCATGGCCCCAGCAGGTGGGTGTGCACAGTTTCCTTGATAATTATCCACAGTCAGCTATTTGAACTTGGGCCAGGTACACAGTTGCCACCCCATGCAAATATATTCATTGTTCCTGGTAGCTGAACAGTGTCTGTGAGAAAGTGTTGGGGGGTGGGAGGGCATGTAAGTCTGGGTTGAATTCTTGGCTCTTTCACGATGCATCTTTTGATCTAAGCAAGTTTGTTTCTCTGTCCCTCTGATTCTCATTCCTCCAAGTCCCTTGGATCCATCAAGTATTGTAAGTTTCTTTAGGATCAGCAAATTTTAGGCTGTGAAGAGGAGACTCATTCTGACCCAGTGATCTCCTCCTGACACCCCTCACCATTTTTTTTTTTTTTTTTTTTTTTTTTGAGATGGAGTTTCATTCTTGTTGCCCAGGCTGGAGTACAATGATGTAATCTTGGCTCACTGCAACCACTGCCTCCTGGGTTCAAGCAATTCTCTTGCCTGAGTCTCCCAAGTAGCTGGGATTACAGGGGTCTGTCACCATGCCCAGCTAATTTTTTGTATTTTTAGTAGAGATGGGGTTTCTCCATATTGGTCAAGCAGGTTTCAAACTCCTGACCTCAGGTTATCTACCCACCTCAACCTCCCAAAGTGCTGGGATTACAGGTGTGAGTCACAGCACCTGGTCCGAATCCCCCTTGGGGGAGCAGCACAAGCCACACGGCAGCCTCACTAAAGCACCTCAGCATGGCCAGGGTGCCAGCGTGGCAGACGTGAGACTGCTGGGTAAAAATGAGAGTCATATGTGATATTTTTGAAAAATATGCTATTGGCCAGGCACGGTGGCTCATGCCTGTAATTCCAGCTCTTTGAGGTGGGTGGATCACAAACTCAGAAGATCGAGATCATCCTGGACAACACGGTAACACCCTGTCTCTACTAAAAATACAAAAGTTAGCTGGGCATGATGGCGTATGCTTGTAATCCCAGCTACTGTGGAGTAGCTGTTTGAACCAGGGAGTCAGAGGTTGCCATGAGCTGAGATTGCGCCACTGCACTCCAGCCTGGCAACAGAGCAGACTCTGTCTTAAAATAATAATTATAATAATAATAATAAGGCTCTTCTGAATCTATATGAGCCATGGGAATGGCAAAGAGCTAACTTGAAACTGACTTCAAACTTTCAAACTTACAACTTTTCTCTGAGTCCTTCATGTTCAAATCAGGCCACCCCTTATTTGATAACTGAGGGCATCTTCTTAATAAAATTAACTTAATTTTTTTTGTAGAAGTTGCCATTTTTTTTTTCTCACTCTGTCACCCAGGCTGGAGTGCAGCAGTGCAATCAGGGCTCACTGCAGCCTTGAACTTCTGGGCTCAAGTGATCCTTTCACTTGAGCTTCCTGAGTAGCTGGGATCACAGGCGAGCACTACCATGCCTGCCTAATTTTAAAAAAACTTTTTTGTGGAGGCTAGGTCTCACTATGTTGCTCAGGCTGGTCTCAAACTCCTGGGCTTAAGCAATCCTCCCACCTCAGCCTCCCAAAGTGCTGGGATTATAGGCATGAGCCACCAAATGCAGCCAGCAATCTTTTCTTTTTTCTTTTCTTTTTTTTTTTTCTTACTCATTGCTACAAAGACGTATCCAAGCAGCCAGCAATCTTTTAAGATCAAAGAAAGCATTAACCAATTGTCTTGGTCTTTGGTTTCATTGTATACAGATGGCATATTCTGTCTAGAATGACCTTTGCTAATTTCAATACTGCCACATTTATAGTCCAGATATTCAGAAATTCTTTTTTTTTTTTTTTTTTGAGACAGAGTTTCACTCTTGTTGCCCAGGCTGGCATGCAGTGGCATGATCTTGGCTCACTGCAACCTCCACCTCCTGGATTCAAGCGATTCTCCTGCCTCAGCTTCTCAAGTATCTGTGATTACAAGTGCGTGCCACCACACCTGGCTAATTTTTGTATTTTCAGTAGAGACGGTTTCACCATGTTGGCCAGGCTGGTCTTGAACTCCTGACCTCAGGTGATCCACCCACCTTGGTCTCCCAAAGTGCTGGGATTACAGGCCTGAGCCACTGTACCCAGCCCAGAAATTCTTTAACTAAAGTATACATCGCTTTTATAATAGGAGCTTTGCCTTGTTGATTATAATTTTCTTTCTTTTCTTAAAGATTAAAGAAGTATGAAGATTAAGGAAAACATATAAAGGTTTTACAAACAGAATGGGTCTTGGTTTGGTTTGGCCTTTGATTGCAGGGCCTGCCTGCCTGTCTACACAGGGGAGAGTTGTGTTCAGCAAGTATTTTCAGCTTACACAGAATTGTAGAGTCACTGATATTGGCTTCAAGATGGTTCTGATTCCATATTTTAAATGCCAAAAGAAAGGGTTCTAGGGTCTTGTCTCTCTGTCCTGCTGGCTCTGACACCTCTGATCTCTGTGCCATCCTCTCTGGGTGTCCTCCGAGGGGCAGCCCTTGATGAAAGGGCTGGTTTCCTTCCTGCTCTTTGTGGCTTCTTGGGATGGAACTCCCAGGACTTCCGCCTCTGGGCTTCTGCTCTGCCCTGATGAAGGCGGCTGTGGTGTGGTGGGTGCGGAACCCCTCCCATGCCTGCTGGAGCACCTGCTTCGGAGACCTCCCCTACTCAGGCTTTTGTTTTTGTTTTTGAGGCAGAGTCTCACTCTGTCACCCAGGATAGAGTGCAGTGGCATGATCTCAGTTCACTGCAAACTCTGGCTCCTGGGTTAAGGCGATTCTCCTGCCTCAGCCTCCCGAGTAGCGGGATTACATGCATGCACCACCATGCCTGGCTAGTTTTTGTATTTTCAGTTGAGACAGGGTTTCAGCACGTTGGCCAGGCTGCTCTTGAATTCCTGACCTCTGGTGATCCACCTGCCTCAGTCTCCCAAAGTGCTGGGGTTACAGGTGTGAGCCACTGTGCCCAGCCCTACTCAGGCTTTTTTGAGAAGGGCTGGCAATATGATATGGAAGAAATGGGGGTTTGCAGGAGCTGCGTGAGGAAGAGGACTTAGGATGGAGTGTGGTGAGAGGCTCTGTGAAGAGGATAGGCGGGGAAATAGGGAGGGGTTACCGACAGCCAGAAAGACTGACTGCAGCTGCCGTATGACCTCTGAAGTAACAACTTATACCTAATTGTGCACTCTACTTTTAAACAGCACAGGATGCTGTAAATTGGTGTTGCAATAATCAGTGAGCCCAGCCCATCTTCTAAAGGCTCAACTTAAGAAATGCCTCCTCCGTGAATCTGTCCCAGATATCCCATTTAGATTTCTGCTTTATAGCTTGTGACATCTTATGTCCTAGTCCCCAGGCCTCTGGACAGTTGTGTAAGGAGGAGGTTACAAATAGGCTGGGAGGAGTTACAATTTCCCACTTCACATGAAAAATTCAGGTTCACTTTAGGATAAACTCAGCTTCTTTTAGGAAATGCTCATTTTGAAGCTCTCGCTACCCCAATCCTTACAGCTGAGATGGCAGCTAAGCATGGGGGACCCTCAATGGTCTTGGGAGGGTTGTAGTCTAGGATCTGTGCAGGGTCTTCTGAGGTGTCCCTGGCTAGGTTTTGGACCCCTGCTTGTATGCACAGCCAAAGCCGCAGCTGTGTTCCACACTGGCCAGGTTGGACAGGCCCTGGCTCAAGGTGACCACCCCCAGCTTCTGCCATACCTCACCCCTATCCATGGCAGCTCCAGGCAGGCCTCTTACTCTCAGCTTAGCAACCCCCGCTCCCCCAGTGGGAGGTCAGGAAGATTTCTAGATCCTTCCATCACACAAGGGGGCCTAGGAAGATGAGAGAGCCCCACCACAGACCCCCTTTCTATCTAGGACCATCCCCAGTCATTTCCCATACCCACAGTGGGCAGTCGTCACTATGTGGGACACATTGCTTCTGTCCAGGGACATGACTTTTCCCATGATGTTCCTGGGGAGAGATGGCCAAGCCCACAGTTATGAGATTTCACCCACGTGATCTGTTTGTGCAGAATACCCCCGAAGACTTGCTCTGGGCTGGGAAGATATGTGAGTCCTTCTCCCTTCTCCCCTCCTGGAAGTATGAGGGCTTTCTCCTTTCATCCTATGCTGGGTGGGCACTTCCTTCTCTAAGACTCTGTCTTCACAGGACCACATTTCAAAGCCATACTTATGGTCTATAAAAGGAAACTTTGGGAATTTAGAAAACTTCATTTTCCTCACAGTGGTCAGCCTTCGAGCCTTCATTCTGGAATATTGGCTCTGAGACTTGAGGCCAAAGGAGGGCACCTTTCTTTTTTCTTTCTTTCTTTCTTTCTTTCTTTTTTTTTTTTTTCAACAGTCTTGCTCTGTCACCCAGGCTGGAGTGCAATGGCACAATCTTGGCTCACTGCAACCTTCCCCTCTTGGGCTTAAGAGATTCTCCTGCCTCAAGTAGCTGGGATTAGAGTTGCATGCCACCATACCTGGCTAATTTTCATATTTTTAGTAGAAACGGGGTTTTACCTTGTTGGCCAGGCTGGTCTCAAACTCCTAACCTCAGGTGATCCGCCTGCCTCAGTCTCCCACAGTGCTGGGATTACAGGCGTGAGCCACTGCACCTGGCCAAGAGGGCCCCTTTCTTTCTCTCACCTCCAGCTTTAACAGCCGGTGCCATTGGCTGAGGATGGGAGAAATGAATAGGAGAAAGGGGCAAAACATTAAAAGCACATTCACATATGCATTTCAGATCCTGTCACGTCATGTGAGGGAGGTCATCAAGTGTAGCTGGTGCTGAGGGAGTGTGATGGGGAGGCCTGGGCTTGGCCCTCAGCTCTGTTCTCCATCTCGAATCCCTCTGGGCCACCCCAGGTGCACAGAAGGGAAATCTCCACACTAGCAGGGGCCTCAGGTCCTGCTTCCTCAGGGGCAGGAGGGGAGCAGGTTGGCCAGGGCCCTGGGCCTTGCAGGTGTCATGGGTGTTCCCCACAGCCTCCTGAACCCAGGGCCGGCAGATCATCACCCCGCAGTTGTCCCCCTTGGCAGCTGTCGGTGAGTTGGGTGTTTACAGGAAACCTATTGCCTTTCAGATGAGTCAGTGCCTCGTGGGGCGAGGAGGGTGAAATTTCAGACATTCCTGGCGATAGAGTGGTGGGATGAAACTGTGAACACAGGTCTGAACTGGGATCCTCTTGCCAAATCCGTGGTCAGCAGGAGGCCCCTACTGGAGTCTAGAGAAAGGTATGTTTTCTATCCAGATCAGCCAGCCTACAGAAATAATCTTCAGAGGGCCCTATTCATACTTGAACCAGTTTTGTTTTGGTTTATGTTTTGAAAATGTATAAAAGTCTCATATTTTAAAAATATGAACTAGAATATTCACATATTCTAGTTCAAATACAGTATATTGAAAAGCATACATACTTCAAATAGAGCATACATATTTCCATTGCTTGGAAGCTTTATGAAAACAGGAATTAGAGGAAAAGGCAAACAGGGTGAAGTGGGGAGCAGGGAGATCCCTTAGAGGATGGAGAAGGCTGGGTGAGGAGAGGCAGAGGGGTTCTGGGAGAGGTTGGAGCAGGTGCCTCGGGAAGTCTTCAAACATAGTTCTATTTCTTAACTTATCTCAAAGCTCATGCTACCACTGCCTCCAAACAAAGTGAATTAGCTGATAATGTGAGTTTCCAGCTCTTCCATGGCTCTTTACCTTAAAATTCCAGAGGCTCTGTTCTGGGTGCTATATCTGCCCCAGCACTCCAGGGCCTGAGGTGGAATGTCCCAGGTTCTGGAACACGGACTTACCCCATTGGCTGAGGGACGTGGAGTGGAAGGTGGGTTGTACACTGGAGGTGGGGATCGGGCCTGTTTTGACTCTCACGTCTCTCTGTCTGGGACATGGTAGACTCTCACTCACGAATTGTGGGATGAATGAATGGCTTGGCTGGGTGGTGCCCTGCCCCTTGCTTAGAGCGAGGCTTGTCCTTTCCAGTTGCCCTAGGATTAGGGCAGAGGTAAGGTGTTCCTTTTCTGCTTGATCCTGAGCATCCTGGACAGGAAATGGTCCTTTCTCTCATGTCAACAGTAAATAATCACTTCCCCATGAGGCAAGAGTACAGGCCTGCCTGTGCCTTCCTGTGGCACTCAGCGCCGAACACCGAAGCATGTGTCACGCCTGCCTCACGCTACACATCTCGCCATCTGACTCACCACCTGCTCCAGGGCTTTTGCCTGGAACGGAAACTCAGCAGGTCATTGGCCCTGACACTTCCTCCACCCCTTTCAGTCAGCTGCCTCCTCTTCTCTGTGACATTGTCATGGAGTGCAGTTCTAAGCAAAGGTAAAGGGAAGGGAGTGACCACACCCTTCTTTCCTGGGGTTAAAGTAGATAAGGAGGTGCTGAGACCCAAGTGAAATGCCCAGGACTGGATCTACTCCTTCAGGCAAGGCTTGATCCAGGGACTGTCTGTGCTCCCTTTTGCCTGTATTGCCTCTGGAGGGAGACTGTACTGTGGCCTCTGGGCTCCATTCCCCAGGTGACCTGGGGGCAGTTCATCAACCAAGTCCTGCCTCCGTTTTCTCATTTGTAGAATGAAGATAAGAAAACTTCCCACCGGACAGGGCTTGGGGGGTCTCCTTAGCCAGATCCTAAAAACATCCACAGCCACACCAATTTTGGCAAAAAGGCAGAAACAGGAAGGCAGTTGGCCTCACCAGCTGTAGATAAAATAACGATGTTCTCTACACAAAGTGCTTTGAACAGTGTGACACAAGGGTGTGTACTATGGAGGCTGAAGGTTATACAAGTTGACACAAAGTTAGGTACAAAAGTTAACATTCATTGTAAATGATAAAAGGAAATCACACAAAAATTCAAATTTGAAAAGGTTGATAAATTCTAAAATATCACAAAATGTAAAATAAAATACCATGATATGGGCTGGGCACAGTGGCTCACACCTGTAACCCCAGCACTTTGGAAGTCCGAGGTGGGTGGATCACTTGAGTCAGGCGATCGAGACCAGCCTGGCCAACATGGTGAAACCCCGTCTCTACTACAAATACAAAAATTAACCAGGAATGGTGGCGCACACCTGTGATCCTACCTACTGAGGAGACTGAGGCAGGAGAATCTCTTGAACCTGGGAGGTGGAGATTGCAGTGAGCCGAGGTCATGTCACTGCACTCCAGCCTGGGCCACAAAGTGAGACATCTCAAAAAAAAAAAAAAAAAAAAAAAAACAAGAGAAACCATGATATTTGTGTGAATCAGCGGCCAGGCGCAGCGCCACGCTGTTCCTTCTACTGCTTGCTGAATACGCCTTGATTGCCTTTTTGTTCAACACCCATTTGGTGAGAGTCTTTTTTTCATTTCTTCCTTAGGTAGCAATCTTTCCTCTAGTCCGCTTGATTGAAATTTTTAGAAAATTATTGATAGTTAATAGTAGTTCATTGTTGATGGTTTCTTTCAGCTTCATAATTCTTTACTTAAAACTTCAGGATCATTACAAATTTAGAAAAACCTCTGCTTTACTTACTATGGCTATGTAACAAATCACCCCAAATGTAATGGCATAACACAGCAACTGCTCTGTTAGGCTCACAGATATTTTTTGTATCAGAAATTCACCCCTGACTAGGGGTGACCCAACCGCTGGGGCTAATATCATTGGAAAGCTCATTTGTCTGCGTGTCTGGAGCCTGGGCTGGGCGGGCTGCAGATGAGGACTGCTGACTCCAGTGCCGACTGATGGCCTGTCGTATGACTGGCCTTCCCCACGGCATGGCCGCCTCAGGGGAGTTGGGTGTCTCACTTGGTGGCCCAGGGCTCTAAGTGGGAGTGTTCTAGCCATTAGAAAAGAGAGCTGTATCACCTTAAGATCTAACCTCGGGAGCAGTCAAGCAGTCACTTTTCTCACATCCTGTAAGTTACCGTACAATCACAAGCCCACCAGATTTAAGAGCAAGGGAGTTGTCCTCCGCTTTTGATGAGGGAGTGGTGAGGTGCTGGAAGAGCGTGGACAGGACATATCTGTGCAACCATTATCAGAAAACATCATCTGCCACAGCCTCTATCAAGCTTCTTTGGTGCATAAGCTGTTGTAGGTGTTGTGCTAGTTACTCTAGTACAGGAATCACTATACATTCTATTCATATTTGTTAAAATTACCGTCTAAGGAAAACATGCATTCAAGGCATGATCGGAAGCACCCTTTTCAGGAGAGTATTTCTACTTCGATCAGGTGTCAAGGTAACTAAGTCTTGCACTTACAATGTTATGTGTTGGATTGGAGGAACTTTTCAGATTGGTTTCTGGCTCTGGATATTTCAGACCTCATTTCTCTTCCTCTACCCAATTCTTCCAGCACCAGAGGACACACCCACATCACAGTGCAACCTCTGGCCTTGTACCTTTGTGTCGCAACATCAAAGAAGTCAGCACAGTGGGAGGTAGGAGTATTTTTGGAAACTATTCCTAAACCACACATCTAGCAATAACTTCACTATACGTGAAGCTGACTGCAAACCACATACATATATCTCACTAAACTGAAATTAAACATATCTCTAACTCAACCTCTTCTTAGCCAGATCCTAAAAATATCTATAGCCACACCAATGCTAACAGAGGTGGAGGAATGGGAAGACAGCAGTCTTTGCCAATTGTGGATAAAATCATTTGCAGCTGTGAATTTTACTAAACTATATGATCATAAGAACCTACTGCTAGGGCTCCCCTTGGAGCCTGGGAAGGGTGTGTGCAAGGAGAAGACCCAGCTTAAGCATCATTAGCTGCACAATAAACCCGCCTCTGCCTGGCACATAGGAAGTGTTAGTTATATAGGCGTTCATTAATATTGGCTCCATTTTCTTGACAAATTTCCCTCGCGTGGTGGCAAGATGGACACATTTAGCAGCCCCAGCTTCATATCCTCCCAAGTTCTGCCCAGCAGCTATCTTTCTCAGAACTCCATGCACCAGCATTTCCTGTGATTGCACCACCTGGAGTCATGAGTCCAATGAACCCAACAGCTTGGTCAGAAAGATTCCAGGAGCTGATTGGCCAGCTTGGGCCACATGCTGTGTTCTTGGAGCTGGAGGTGGAGTCAACAGCACCCAAACCAAGGGGGAAGAGAGTGGGAGAGGGCAGGTTTCCAGAGGAAATCTGAGGAAATTAAAGGAGCTATGAGTGCTGAATGAAAAAAATCGAAGTTGATTTACTGTGAGTGTAGAGCAAACGTTGAGAAGCGACAGTGGTGGGAAGGACGCCCAGCGAGGGACAGGGATGAGAGAGTGGAGAGCATAGCGCCCAAGACCTCCTCCAGCGTGGCTGCTTAGGTCAGGTCTGCTCTGATGGGCTCTCCAGGCATGGCCCTCCTTTGAGGAACCCCCTGGCCTGGTGAGCAGCATGCGGCCTCAGCCCAGCCCTGCTATGACTGCCAGCCCTGTTCCGAGCTGACTGCCTCCAGGTCACCCCTGCCCGTCTTCTGTCTTCTTGTCTTGACCTTTGTCTTTCTTGGCCTGATCCCTATTCACAGCTCCCTATTTACAGCCCGTGGAGGATTAGAGTGGGGAGATCTTAAGGACTTCAGCCCAAGGCCACCCACTGTGCTGCTTCCCTGCTCCAGGTTCTTCCCCCTTCCTGCCTTGGGTCTCCACCAAGTGTCAAAACCCTAAGTCTTGGCACATAATTTATGGAAACTGTGATGGGAGCATCCTAAATAGGTCCTCTCACCCATGCAGACCCCTGCAGCTGTCTTCAAGTGAGGGTAACCGCGTGTGACCCGTTGAGCAACGGTTTTCCATCTGTTTCAAACTCTGTTTGAAAATCTGATGGAAGCTATTGACCTGAGCTCTCCCGTAAGGTAGGCCAGAGCCAGGTGCAGCTGTTGGACTCTTGAAACGTGGCTGGGCTGAACTAAGATGTGCTGCAAGCATAAAATACACAAAAATTAAAATATCTCCTTAATAATTTTATATGTTGATTACATGTTGAATTGATACTACCTTAGATTATTGGGCTAAATATATGTTAAACTTAGTTTCACCTGTATCATTTTACCCCTTTTCCTGTGGCCACTAGACAGTTTAATACAACATCTGCAGAGCTCCCAGAACATTGCTACTGGACGGTGCTGCTCTAGACCCCTTTTCTAGAAACATTCACACATGCATACATAGTCACATAATTGTATATACAATTTCAGAGATGATTAAAAGTATTCTAATCCCCATCCATGGACCCTAGCCCCAAATTAAGAATCTCTGAATCAGGAATTTCACGGTTTTCACCAGGCTCAGCATCTACCCCACCATCATTGCATAGACGGGGAAACTGAGCACCATGCCCTCCTCCAGGCACAGTCAGCTGTCCCAAGGGGGTGAGGGGGTGCCTGGCGCTCCCATACTGGAGTGGAATGCTGGGGCTGAAGTTACCTCATGGAATGTGTTGCTGTGGCTCTGCCTCCCTAAGTTCCTCCAGCGGATACCAGAAGACATATGGGGATAACAGGGGGCAGGGAAGTTAATCAGGACTCCTAAGGTCCTGGGATTCCTCTGAGATGGGCCTGAACAAAGGAGCCCACCAAGACCAGGGAAGTTCTGATGTGGGCTTCAAGCCAGAGAGTACAATCTCAGCCTTGCCAGTCACTCGCTGGGTGACTTTCTACATCACTTCATCTGTGACCCACTTGAAATGAGGTTCTTTGTAATTTTCTACATCTTATGTTTACTTCCTTCCCCCTCAACCCCCTTAATTTTTAAAAAGACAGCATTTCACTCTGTCACCCCGGCTGGAATGCAAAGGTACAATTATAGCTCACTGTAGCCTTGAACTCCTGGGCTCAAACAATTCTCCCACCTCAGCCTCTTGAGTAGCTGGGACCACAGGCATGTACCACCATGCCCAGCTAATTTAGAAATTTTTTGGCCGGGTACAGTGGTTCACACCTGTAATCTCAGCCCTTTAGGAGGCTGAGGTGGGCGGATCACAAAGTCAGGAATTCGAGACCAGCCTGGCCAACATGGTGAAACCTCATCTCTACTAAATAATACAAAACAATTAACCAGAGGTGGTGGCACATACCTGTAATACCAGCTACTTGGGAGGCTGAGGCAGGAGAATTGATTGAACCAGGGAGGTGGAGGTTGCAGTGAGCCAAGATTGCACCACTGTACTCTAGCCTGAGCAACAGAGTATGAATCCATCTCAAAAAAAAACATTTTTTGTAGAGATGGGGTCTCACCCTGTTGCCCAGGCTGATCTCCATTTCCTGGCCCCAAGCAATTCTCCCTCCTCAGCCTCCGAAAGTGCTGGAATTACAGGCAAGAACCACTCAACCACTACGTTCACTTTTTTATTAGATTTCATATCTGGTTCATGCAAATGACAGATATTTCCATCCAAATAATGTTTACTTGTTCATAGACCATTAGATTTCTATTTTGGCCAATTCTAAAATAATACATTTTAGATCGATTTGTAGTAATTTAACATCAACTCAGTTTCATTTGCTTTCAGAAACAAATCATCACTGTTCAACTGTATAAGGAACTGATGGTAAAATGACTGAATTCACGTCATGTTACGAGGGTGTTCAGTGCTGACATGCACACTGGATACTTTAAACAGTGAAGTGGCTTTAGAAAGTTTTCTTCTACAACTTGCATAACCCAAGAGTCTCCTGATTGGTCTCTTTTACCTTTATTACAAAGTCTAACTGAAATCCCCTAAATTCTTAGGGGCAGCCACATGGAGGTGAGAGGCCTGTGATGGGGGGTGTCCAGACCCCTCTGCAGCTCCCCGGAGTCTGCTCAGGTCAGATGAGGAGGACACACTAGCCCGGGACCTGCCACCACGACTGCTCTTGTTTCTTCATCCCCGGGACTCCCAGCTGCACAGAGCTGCCCAGGAAGGCTGGCCCCTTCCCTAGTCTCAGGTGCTCAGCCCTCCTCCCACAGAAGCTAGCCTGGCTCCAGTAGGGCTGGAGGTTCCCTCAGCTCTACCCCCATCCCATCGTCTGCCCTCAGCCTCAGGGGAACCAGCTTCCTGCTGCCACTCCTGGGACTCATCTAGCCTCCCCCTTGCTGCCTCTTCTGTCCTGAAGCTCTAGGTTGGAAGAGATGCTCCACCTGCAGGTCCGGGATCCCTGCCAGGCATTTCTGGAGATGCTGGCTGACCCAGCCTCTTGGGGAAGAGGGCAGGTGCAGGGCTGAAGGAGGGACCTGGGGGTGGAGCCCCAACCTGTTTATAGGATCATGGCTCCTTGGAGGCTGGCAGATTCACACTGGTCCCATCCCACTGGGACGGTCGCTGCCACCCAGCCGGAGAGTCAGCATCTTGGCAAGGGCTGGGCCTGGAGTGGAGCTGGAAGGGCTGGCATGGAGAGCCTGTCACCTGGGGGACTACCTGGCCACCCTCACCAGGTAACAGTGTCTGCAGAGCATGTGAGCACCAGTCAGGGTGGGCCAGGGTGCACTCTGGCAAGTTTAACAGCTGGAATCAGGGTGATTTCAGTCTCTGCCCAGACTGAGCCAGAGGGTGAGGGAGGCTGAGATTTGGGATGCAAAGCAGGTGGGGTGGGTGAGCAGCATCTATAGATGTGGGAGCCAGGAAACATGAGTCTAGTCAGGAGAGCTTCCCCTCCCCACACCCAGTGACTGCAGCAGTGCCCTTAGGGACCTCACCTGCCCCCAACATTGAAAAACATAGTGGCTGCATGTGTCACAAAAGGAGACCCACCAGGCCCACAGCCCCACCCCCACAGGCCAGCAACTTCTGAGAACTTGCTGGAGCCCTGGGATCAGCCTGTATGTCTCTGGAGCTCTGGGGCGCCAAATCCCCATCCACTCCAAACTATTTACTAAGCCCAAGAGCTGTGGGGCTGCACCTAGGCCAAAGAGGCCTGCCAGCTGCTCACCCCCACCTGTGGCATGAGTTTCCCAAAGCCCAGAATTTTCATCCTCTGCCAGGGACCAAGGCCAGCAGGGCTGGCTCCTGAGGTCTCCCTGGTGCCCCAGGCAGTGGCCAGGAATGAGGCTAAGTGTGCCAAAGTCACTGTCCTGAGGTCCTTTGCCTCGTGTACAGACCCCGCTGGGCTTCTAGAGCTGTGTCTCTGAGACCCAGGCCTGAGCTGGATCCAGGCAGGCAGCTCCAGTCTGGTGCTCCTGGAAGAGGCTTGGCCTGGGGCAGGGCAGACACCGAGGAGCCCTGGCGGAAGGTGAGAGGGACCCCTTGGTGAAGGACCACCGTGCTGCCCCGGCCTGAGGTCAGGAGGAGCCACCCACAAATCAGACATCAGTGGACATTTGGATGTTGGGGAGTCCATGGCTGCATGGCAGGGGAGGGGATGGCAACCCTGGGTCCTGCCACCCATCCCATCAGGAGCCCTGAGCCCAGAATGGCCCACTGTGGAGGTTTCTGAAATATACCAGCTTTAGGCTCATCTCCCTGGCAAAGGCTGTGCCCCATCCCCCTTTCCCCTCAACCTGCTCCAGATCTGGCTCCTGGGTAAAACAAAAGCCTAAGTGCCAGCGATTTGGGAGCCTGAGTCTGCCCCACACTTGGGAAGCACCTCGTTCCCAGCCAACATTCACAGGACTGAGTCCCCAGGACCAGGTCCTCAAGCTCCAGCCTTCAAGTCAGCTCCTGTGGTGGCAAGCATCAGCAGCGGCTTCTCCTAGCCACGTTCCTGCTGGAACAGGGGCTTGGAACCTGCCCAAGAGTCGCAGCTGGGCTGGCAGGGCAGGCTGGCTGTCCAGGACCTGTTCTGAAACGTGCCTGCTGTGTGGTCCAGTTCAGGAGCCTCTGCCCAGCCTAAATGAGGGAGGTGCAGGGCCTGGGGCTGTGCCCAGGGGTTCCATTCCTCTCTCTGACCTCCTGCACTGTCCCACCACATTCACCAGTGCCAGCAGGGGACAGGGCCTGCTCATTCCCCTCTTCCTGCTGAACACCCAGGATCACGGGCAACTGGACCCCAGTTGGGGAGACCCAGCCCCGTTAAGCTCCCTTGGGCCACATCTCCCAAGATGGGCAGGGGGCAGCACTGAGCCTCTCAAAAAACTTACTGACAAACGTGCCTTGTGCCTCTCCACCCAGAGCAGAATGGCAGAGCCTCTGGGGTCCCTGCACGAGGCTCAGAGAATGGCTGAGATCCTCAACAGGGAGCCACTCCCAGGATCCTACAGGTGACTGGGCTGCCGAATGCCCTCTGGCAGGCTCCGGGTTAGTCATCAGTTAAGGTGGTATTTCAGGTGGGAGGATCTTTCAGAAGGGAAGGTGAAGCCCCTATGCCCTCAGGAGAAAAGATTCATATCAGTTAATATGTCAGTTAGCTCAGTAATCACATTAGTCAAATCTATGACAAATCTATGAGTATCAGTCAAATTAGACAAATTTGTGAAAATCTAGTGTCTAGCTATCTGTGGGGCAATGAGAGGAGAGTTGCATGCTTTTCCAAAGAAGCAAAGTCCTGGGAAGGTAGAATAGAGAGGGGTTGTGAGCTCTGGCCTTGAAGTTTGAATTCCAACTCTGTCACTTCTAACTCTGTGACCTTGAACACGTTAGCCTCTTGAGCCTCAATTTCCTCATCTATAAAATGGGAGGAAATGGAAGTACTGTCCTTTGAAGTGGTAGAAGGATAAATCAAGTGGCAATAGGTAATACGCTTAGTACAGTATTGTCACCCTACAGAAAGACGCTAGAGAAAATTATCCCTATGTTGTATTTCCTCTGGAATAAGAAATGACTGCAGCCCAGAATGTGTGGAATGACAGGCCGCCGATGCCACGGTGAGGGAAGGGGAAAGGGAAGCTTTTACTGGAAAAAAGGGGAGAGGCTCACAGAAACTGCTTGGAAACAGAGTTCCTTGGTTCCAGAGGCTCAGAGCCAGAGCTGTCAGTTCATTGGTGGTGATGCTATTACTGGGCACGTGTGTTTTTCAGAGTATCTTTTCTGGGTTACTGCCATCCTGAAGGATGTCTAGTGATGAACCTCCAAGTAGCAGATGCATGAAGTAAGTGAAGGTGTTTTCTGTAGGGTTTGCAGGAAGTCCTTGGAAACAGCTCTTAGCTCAGGTGTGTGAACATGACCTCTGCTCTTTCATGAGTTCCCAGCTCTGATTCGTTGGGGTCTGACAAAAGTGATTTCATCTTGGTGTCTACAGCATTCCAGTGCCTGGAACCATGACAAATACTTAATAAATAGTGATAGTCATAGCAGTTACCTAGAAACTGCTTACTTTATTCCTAAGCAGCATGCAAGTGTTAACATTTTAAGCCTTAGAGTACCATGTGAGGTCAAAACTATTATTATTTCCACTACACATGAGGAAACAAACAGAGGCCCAGAGAAGTTTAGTGACTTGTCCAGGGCCACACAGCAAGTAAGTGGCAGAGCCAGGGTTTAAATCCAGACAATCTGGCTCCAGAGTCTGCCTTTAAGCCCCAGTAAAGACGAGTCATAGTAATCATTGTCACAATAATACCATGTTCTGGGTGCTCCATGTTAGCGCTGATCTTAGAGGTTAAGAGAATTGGGATTTCACTCTAGGAAAAATAACCTGCCAGGGAAGCAGCCCACACGCTTGGGACCTGTGGAGTGTTGGCCTGGCCCGGGGAGCAGGGGAGTGAGGCCGGGCTGCCTCTGCCCTGCCCCTATCTTATCTTGGAGTGGGACATTGAAACTCAACACCCCACAGGGCCCCAGCATCCCAGCTGTCACCTCCCTGTGGCCAGCAGTGGTGGAATCAGAGCGAGGGGAGGAAATGGAGCCAGATGTCTCAAAGTTCATGAAATCTGTGCTGCTGACAACCCCTATAAGGCTTAAGGTTTATAGAGTTGACATGTTGCTGATGCCACTGGAGCTAATCCCCAAGAAGAGACAAACAAGTCTACCTTGCTTGGGGAGGTCACATGTGCTCTGCTTGGAAGTGGCCTGGAATGACAGGGATGTTGGCATGGAACCACAGAGAGGAAAGATGCAGGAGCAGAGCCACCAGGCATGTGGCTTTGCTATGGCTCATGGTCCTTCACAGTTTTTGGTGGGGAGTGGAGAGTCAGGTGGGTGGTGAGCCAGCCCCTAGCAAGCAGCATCTGTGCAGAGCAGAGATCAGTCCTCATGGGCACCGAGATCTTCCAGCCACATGCATGGGTGTGGATCTGATCATGGGAGGGTGCAAAGCAGGAAACAGCTCTGGTTTTGCCACAATCATCTCCCAGCTATGTGAGGCTGAATGTTCCCTGTGCAAACACTGCACTGCCTCCTGGCTCCCTCAGGGGATGGGGGGTGAAGGGGACACACGAGTCCAAGAAGATCGTACTTAGTGGGGAGTCTAACCTGGTGGCAGAGCCGCTGAATGGCAGAAGCCCCAGCATGGGTTTTTTCTGGAATGGAGATGGTCTGTGGGTTCTTCACCAGGGCTGCCACACTGCATGCTCCTGGGGTTAGCATTTCATAGGCTTTCATGTGCTTGGTGCCCCATGGGGGTCCTGCCACCCTGCGGCCCTGCTGGGTCCCCTCCTGGCTGGGGGCTCCCACTGCCCCACTCTCCGGCACAGGCAGTGCTCCTTCCTGATAGCCCTGTTCTAACAGCCCTTTGGACATGGGCTCTTTCTGCTGGGTCCACGCATCCCATAGGTGGTCCTCCTAGGCAGGCTCCCTTCCAAGAGGATGCAAGGCCAACAACCTTCCTTAGGGTCAGCCCACAGGAAAAAATGCTATTTGCCCTGCCAGACCCATTTGAGTAACCTCACTTCAAAGAGGCTTATAAAAAACTAGTGCCAGGTGCCCAAAAAAAAGCCAAGCAGCAGCGCCCAGGAAGAACAGAAACCCCAGGGCCCTCCTGATCCTGGCAGTGCCAGGGACCTCAGCAGTGAGGTGTGGGGACACCTCCAGTGCCCTGTCCCAGCAGGACTCAGCCACGCCCCACCGACCGCCTGCTTTCCCTCCTGCCACCTACTCTCAGCTCATCTCCTCTAGCTTCTGCCCACTCAGCAGCTTCTCCCTCTCACCTGGGCTGTCTGTGGCTGACGTGGCCTGATCAGCATCTTAATACAGTGGCCTTTCACCCACAGCACCCACTGCTCCCGGTGATGGCCCGATGCTCTCGGAGTTTCCTCATTCATACCCCATACAGTGCAGACGGCTGAGATCCAGGGTAGTGCCTGTGGACTGGGCTGCCGAGGCTCAGCCTCCCTTAAGTCATGCACTGCTTTCTGTCCAGAAGGGCTGGGGTGGGGTGCTGGCATCAGGGTCACCAAAGGTAGCCCTTGCTTTGCCAAGGGGCTGTGGGCTGCCCTCCCTGGGAGCTCTGGGAACGGCTGACATCTAACTGACCCATGTGGTGCCACTCTTTGGCCCTCAGTTCCTTGCTCTGTCCACTACCATGTGTTAGCCTGTTCCCGAAGGGGAAGGGGTCCCATAAATTCCACCCGTGGGTGGTCTACTCTTCCCTGACTGCTGCAGCCCAGAACCGTGACCCCAAAGACAGAGGTGAATAAAGGCTGATTTGTCCCCAGGGGGTGTCCCTGGAACGCCTGGCAGCAGCATCAGCACCACCAAGTACCAGGAGGGTGGTGAGGGGTGTGGGCAGCACAACGACTCCAGGCTTGGTGGGCGGAATGCGGGAGGGACTCTGGAGTTTGATTTTCTCCCCAGGGGAAGGCCTCTGCCTGCTGGCAGCTCACTGTGAGGGTCCTGGAGGCACGGAACCTACGCCGGGCCGACCTGCGTGAGTAACCGCCCTGTGCATTCTGGTGGGAGCAGGGAGGACCAGATACCCTGGGAAGGGCCCAGATGAGCACCCTGGGGTGGGGCTGGGCTGGGCTTGGCCGCCTATGGTGACCATCAGGGTCTTGGTAGGAAACTGTTGTGGCCTGTGGAGAGGGTGTGAGGACTGCCCCCTCACAAAGGCTTCCTTAACCTTGGCAGTGAGTGAGGCCGACCCTTATGTGACCCTACAGCTGTCCACCGCGCCTGGAATGAAGTTTAAGACCAAGACGCTCACAGACTCTAGCCATCCTGTGTGGAATGAAGCCTTCAGCTTCCTTATCCAAAGTCAGGTCAAGGTGAAGGCCGGGGGACTCCTGGCCACTCCCCTGTGAACAGGCCGGACCTCCATGAGAGGGTTCCTGGGGTGGAGAAGCTCTCAGGAGAAGGGGTCTCTGTGCCCAGCCTCTCTGTGCTGTGTGCAAGGGAATGCATGAAAGAATGAACATGGTCCTTCCACCAGCTGGCTGTGGGACCGACTCCCGCTGCTGGTTCCTCTCTAAGCCCAGCTATGAAACAGAGACAGTAAGAGCCCCCTCCTGAGTAGGTCAGGAGGTAGCTGCAGTGGGGAGATGAGACCGTGTGTGGGAGACTGTGGAAGATCACCAGCACATACCTTAGGGCGCAGCTTAGGGAGCCAGAGAAGCCATGGACAGAGACGGAGATGGAGATAGAGACAGAGAGGAAGAGAGAATTCTTTGACAGAAATTTACGTTTGATAAAACATTAGAAAGGGGAAATTAGGAATTTTAGAAGATTCCCTTCTATTTAAGTTTTACAGTTCTTTTTATTTTGAAACACAAAAGTGTGGGGCATAATGATCATTTCTGGCTCTAGACATCAAGTGGGGGCTCAAGCCCTTACCTGAGCAGGTAAAAGGTTAAGTTGCTGTTCCTGGTTTCTAGAATGTTCTAGAGCTTATCATCTATGATGAAGACTCAGTCACGGAGGATGACATCTGCTTCAAGTTTCTCTATGACATCTCAGAAGTCCTCCCTGGCAAGCTGCTCCGGAAAACCTTCTCCCAGAGTCCCCAGGTGGGTGGGGGAGTCCCTGGGGGCCCCACCTCTTCGGACTCCAGGCTGAGGAAGTTGCTGTTTCTCCCACCTGTGGGGAGGCTGCTGGGGTGAACTCATTCACAGAAAACTCTAAACCCCTTCCAGAGATATTTACATTTTAATAAGCAAGGAGAAGGCTTAACTTGACAGTTATAGACTGGATCACCCAATGGAGGGATTTGAGCCACCTGCGGCAGGAAGGATTTGGGAGGTGGAGAACTTCCTGACATCCATCAGAACAGCTCAGCCTCTGCCTCTCCTGCGGGCAGCACCAAGGCCTGCTTTGTGAAGGCCTCAACTCCCTTCCTGCTGCAGCCCGGAGGTGGGGACGGCAGTTCTGGGGTCTGGGCCCTCCTCGGGAAGAGCAAATGGGTCCTGCAGGCCCTCCTTTGGCTGTGCTGTTTGTCTTGCCCTCAGTCTTGCCCAGAGTTTTGGGACCTCCAAGGGAGACCCATTCTCTGCAGACTTACTAGCCATGGGTAATGTGGGTAGGTAGCCCACCTGGCCCCATACCTCAGCTTCCTCATCCATAAATTGGAAATAATTGCACTAAAGTGCCTACCTCAGAGACTGCTTGAGAGGATGAGATGATGCCTGTAAAAGAACGGTGTCAACGCTGAAGACACAGGTAAGTGCTCGTGACTGGCTCATCCTCTCTGATTGCAGGGAGAAGAGGAGCTGGACGTGGAGTTCCTGATGGAAGAAACGTGAGTAACGTCTCAGCCCAGGGAGTGTCTCAGGACTGAGGCTCTGTCTGAGGAAATGGCCCTGACCTAGATCTCCCTGCGGTCACTCCAGCCTGACTGTTCCTCATCTCCTAACCCTGCCAGCGAGGTCCGGTCTTGGGCGGGGTTTCTCATATCACACCACTTCCTTCGCTTACTAATATCAGTTCATTACCCATGTCTTTATAAATTTATACATGCTTTCAGAGAACAGTCTTTTCATGCTACATATTAGCTCTTATAATTTATAGGTATTATAATTATGATACCTATCAATATTATAATGAAAAATTTATCAGTGTTATAAATGAAAAAATGCGGAGAGGAAAGCCGATGTTTTGTCTCCCTGATCTCTCCCCTCCCCTCTCCTCCTGCAGAAGCATCTCCCCTTCCCCCTGAACCTTATCCGGAACTTATAGAGCCCTGGGCATCAACCAAGGAAGCCCCACACGGGCGGGAGGGGGAGGTCAATACAAGAAGCATTTGCCTTTGCAAGGTTTGATTTTTCTAGGTCGAATCGCCCAGAAAACCTCATCACCAACAAAGTCCTTGTGGTAAGTGCCTTCCCTGGCTGAGGGAAGGGGCCCCAGAGCAGATGAGTGGCAGGGAGGACAGCTGCCTGGGGTGTGGACCAGCAGGGGACAAGGCAGGAGCATGGCTTCGTGGTAAAACCACCCCTGGCCTCCCAGCCAGGTGGTCACCTGGGGCTGTGGGTCTTCGAGGGGCCTGGAGCTAAGGATGCATGGAGAGAGGGGAGGCAGGGCTCTGCGGAGAGGAGATTCCAGCCTGCTGATGTTTGGGGTGCCTCCCCAAGGTGTTTAGTCACCTGCGGTGAACTCATAGTTCTAGGGATTGACTGAGTGCTTCCCTGGGAAACGGTGAAGAAATCAGGCAGGCCAGGCCCACCTTCTGGTTGTTAATGTTGAGGTCACTGAGGCTCAGAGGGCGCTCCCAGCGCGGTTACTTCCAACCTAGGAGACCATAGGTTCAGCGGCTCAGTCAGCTCCTCCTTGGGCGGGGGAGAGTCCCCGTCGGCGATCCTGACCATGGGCTCTCGAAGCTGCAGTGGACAGAAATGGCCACCAGGTGGCGAGCAGGCGATGAGCTTGATACACGCTTTTACCACAGTGTGATGCCTGGGAGCAGGTGGGCCCAAGGTCACGTGCGAATGCACCTAGAGCCAGCAGTTAAGGAGGCGCTCACTCCCAGGGCTGTCTGATGGGGTAGTATTACTTTTTAAAATACGCATGAAAATGTAGTATCACATGACACTGGTTAAAAAATAAAATAAAGTCACGCCAATGGCACTGCCTCTTAGAAGGTGATGGAGACCTGCAGGGGGTGGGCATATTTTGTGATTGTGTGGCACATGGGTGGTGGGCATCTTGGCAAGGCCATGAGGTCCTGGCCTTGACAGTATCCCTCAGTTAGGTCACAGAGGACAGACAGGAGTTGCTCTGAGTGTTTCTCTGACACACAGTCCAGCCTCCTGTGGATGGGCGGCTCGCTTAGATTATTTGGAGTTGTGGTAGAATACCTCTTCCAACTCCAGCCACAGAGAAACAGGAGAAGAAGGAGCTGTGTCCAAGGGCTGGGCACTCTGGGAGGTTTCGGAAGTTTGGCAAAGCCAGGAGAGCTTGCAGGGAGGTGTGAAGCCCCGGCCCTCCTGGCTCAAGAACTTGAGGTTCAGCAGTGGCAGAGGATCGGCGATGGGGTGAAGGGCCCCTGCAGGCAGTCCCCTCCTGAGCCCACACCACTTCTTGTTGTGTGTGTGGCGGATTTGGGACACTGGGGCTCAGAGAGTTGAGGATGAGGCGACCTCAGCTTACCCTGCAGAGGCCCCTGCCCATGACGTGGTCTCCCCCAGGCCCGAGAGCTGTGCTGCCTGGATGTGCACCTGGACAGCGCAGGGAGCACCGCTGTGGTTGCAGGTGAGACCGGCTCGGAACCAGGCCTGGACTCTGTCTGGACGTGGGGGTGAGGAGGATTGCTGGGAAGGCTGCACAGGGCAGGAGGCAGCAGCAGGATAGAGCTTGCCTCTCCCTTCCCACCCACATGGCACAGAGGGCCATGTGTGTCCTCTAGGCAGAAGGGTCCCCTGACCTGGGGGAGAGCATGTTGCACAAGGCAGAAGTCTGGGGTGGGGGGTTGTGGGGCCCCATGGACTGGGAAAGGCACTTTTCAGAATGCCATAGACGATGGCCCAGCCTTCTGAGCATGCTCTAAGTCCCGGTGGTGGTGTCACTTTCCCAAGTCGGAGCTGGGGGTCCGGACTCTTGTTGTTATGCTAACCTGCCCTCTCTCTCCCTAGATCAGGACAAACTGGAGCTGGAGCTGGTGCTGAAGGGGTCCTATGAGGACACCCAGACATCCTCCCTGGGCACAGCCTCTGCCTTCCGCTTCCACTACATGGCAGCCCTAGAGACAAAGCTGAGCGGGCGCCTGAGGGTGGGTCTTGGCTCTAGACCTCTCCCAAAATCCCAGGCTGGGCAGCTCCAGCTGCAGTGGGCCTCTGCCTGCCAGAGCCAAGGCCCCTGTGGCCTTGTCAGCCTCCCCTAGTTAAGCACCTCACCGTTGGCAGATACGGAAGACCACCAGGTGTTAGGTGGGCATGGGACTGCTGTACCATGTCAGTCTTGGAGTCCTCCAGCAGCCCCTCCAGTTATACCCTTCGAATAAGACATGATGTCTGTGCCCCACAAGGCCCTGCACAGCCTGGCACCCACCCACTTCTGCCACCATATTTTGTTCCACCCACCCCCCCACCCCATGCACGATGTGCCAGCCATCCTTGTCTCCTCTCTCACTTCCAACGTTCCAAATGCTCTCCTGTCCCCCACTGGCTCCTTCCAAGGCTGCCTTTTCCTCCTCCTCCTCCTCCTCCTCCTCCTCCTCCCCTCCCTCCTTCCCTCCCCTCCTCCTCCTCCCCTCCTCCCCCCTCCTCCTTCCCATCTCCTCCTCCTCTCTTCCTCCTCCTCCCCTCCTCCTTCTCCTCTCCTTCTCCTCCCCTCCTCCTCCCCCTCCTCCTCTCCTCCTCTTCTTTCTCTCCTTCTCTTCCTCCTCTACTCCTTCTCCTCCTCCTCCTCTCCTTCTCCTCCTCCTCCTCACCTTCTCCTCCTCCTCCTCTTGCTCCTCCTTCTCTTTCTCCATCTCAGTATCTCAGCTCAAATGAGGGCCCTCCTTGATCCTAACCTCAAATAAACCCCATGCACTCCACCTTCAGTTGCATTAGAAACTGTCATATCACCCACTTATTTCCTTCATGACACTAACATCAGCTCATTACCCATGTCTTTCTGAATTTATACATGCTATTTGGTGAGAACAATGCCTTCGTACTAGATAAATATTAGCTCATAATTTTATAGTTATAATTATGATACTTATCAATGTAATTACAATACTTATCAATATTATAATCTGTATTATCAGGGAGAGACATGTCTACACTTGATCTTAGCCAAAAGGTTGAGAAGCGATCGGGGAGAGACATGTCTGTCTGGATTACAGTCTAGCTACTCAGTAAGGACTTGTTGAATGAATGAATGAGTGAGTGAATGAATATTTTCCTTCCAGAGCTCCACAAGCAATGGCTGGAATGGAGACAACTCAACTGAACACCTCACTGTGCCCCTGAGGCCCTTGACCATCGGGAAGGAGGTGGCCATGGATGTTCCTGCTCCACATGTAAGTGGCTTCAGCTGGATGGGAGATGCCCATCCAGTAAGAATGAAGATGAGGCCGGGCATGGTAGCTCAAGCCTGTAATCCCAGCACTTTGGGAGGCCAAGGCAGGAAGATCACCTGAAGTCAGGAGTTTGAGAACAGCCTGGCCAACATGACGAAACCTGTCTGTACTAAAAATGCAAAAATTAGCCAGGCGTGGTGCTAGGCGCCTGTAATCCCAGTTACTTGGGAGGCGGAGGCAGGAGAATCGCTTGAACCTGGGAGGCAGAGGTTGCAGTGAGCTGAGATTGTGCCATTGTACTCCAGCGTGGGTGACAGAGTGAGACTCCATCTCAAAAAAAATGAAGATGAAGGGGTCCAAGGCCTCGGGGAATTCCCATGTGGCATTTAGGGTATAGGAGGATCTGAGCAGAGTCTCTGGCTTTGATTTCAGGCTGCAGGAGTGAGGCTGCAGCTCAAGGCAGAGAGCTGGTAAGGGACGTTCACATCTGTGGGGACAGTGAGAGAGCTGGTAAGGGACATTCACGTCTGTGGGGACAATGAGAAGCAGGCATACCAGAGGGGAGGGCTGTGGACAAGGGTGGTCCTTGAGACTGGAGGAGGGGGCTTCTTTGGCAGCTCACTTTGGGCTTGGCCAGCCAGTGGCTGAGCTGTGCAGGTGTCCCCTGACCCCTGGATCCTCCATTGCTGCAGCCCCAAGGAGCTAGCCATGCACCTGAGCTTCAGTCTGTGTGCAGAGGAGCTGGCCTTCCTGAGCAGGAGGAAACAGGTGGTGGCCAAGGCCCTGAAGCAGGCCCTGCAGCTGGACGGAGACCTGCAGGAGGATGAGGTCTGGGGCACAGGGGATGTGGGTACAGATATCCTGGACCAGCCATAAAGGAATACCTGATTCCTATGCCTCTCCAGAAACTCGTCAGTGGAGACTGGGCATGTGTCAGGAGACATGGGAGTGTGGCTAGGCTTTGGGATTCTAACTCTTGGGAGTTCCATCCTGGGCTGAGAGCCATTGCTTCCAGAGGAGGGCTGGACCCAGCCTTAACCCTGACTCTGTCAGGCCCTGATCCTGCGGTCCCTTCCCCGGAGACAGGTAGCAGGATGGGGCCCTGTGTGAGAGAGGAGGCAGCTGGTCCCTTTCCTTGTTAATCCAGCCTGTGTCCATGTGTGGTCCAGGTACCCGTTGTGGGCATCATGGCCACAGGAGGAGGTGCCCGGGCCATGACCTCACTCTATGGCCACCTGTTGGCCCTGCAGAAGCTGGGCCTCCTGGACTGTGTGACCTACTTCAGCGGTGTCTCTGGCTCTACGTGGTGAGGATCCTGGGGGACTGGATGGCAGAGACAATCAGGGGCCCTAGTGGGACAGAGTGGACACCAGAGGGACCCTCTGTGTGGGGAGGCCAAGTAGGTGTGAGCGGCGTGATCCGATAGGAGCCAAGCAGCTTTCCCAGAAGGGAAGAAACAAGCATTTACAGAAGCCCTGCCATGAGCAAGGCAGCAAAGGAGGTGCGTTCTGGAGGTTACTGAAGGGCTGTGAGGTCGCCGACTCAGATGGAGCTGGGTTTGAGTCCCGGCAGCACCACTTACTGGCTGGCTGACCCTGAGCAGCTTATCTCCTCTGATTCTCAGTTGATGCAGCTCCAGATGGGGGAAATCATAGTGCACACCACATGGGACTGGGGTCCCACATGTGGAAATAAAAATTTTTGAATATAGTGTATTAAATAAAATATTAAAATTAATTTTTGCAGGCTTTTTTATTTTTTTAATGTGGTTACTTGCAAATTTAAAATTCCGTGTGTGGCTCACATTGTATTAATATTGGACAGCACTGATCTGGAAGGAGAGAAAGCCCTGAGACCTATTTCCCAGCTGGGCAGAGCTTTGGCAGCAGTAGCCACGTGTTAGGAGAAGCTGCAAGGTGGGAAGGAGGAGTTGCAGCTCCCCATGCCCAGCCTCGGCTTTCTACTGCTCTGTCTCCTCATTCTCCCAGGACAATGGCCCACCTGTACGGGGACCCTGAGTGGTCACAGAGGGACCTGGAGGGACCTATCAGACATGCCCGGGAGCACCTGACCAAGAGCAAGCTGGAGGTCTTTTCCCCAGAGCGCCTGGTGAACTACCGCAGGGAGCTGGAGCTGCAGGCCGAGCAGGGCCACCCTACCACCTTTGTGGACCTGTGGGCACTGGTGCTGGAGTCCATGCTGCATGGCCAGGTAGGGCACCTGTGGACGTGGGGAGGAGTGTATGTGCACCCTGGGAGCCAAGATAGGACTCCCTAGCAGCTGACATGTGCATGTGTATTTCCTGCAGCGTGGAAGAGCCCGTTTTTGATGTCATCCTGACTTTGGAATTTAGGTTTATCATCATGTTGCAGGGCAGGGGAGCCTCAAAACTGAGGTTCTGCCCATGGAGGTTCTTGGCTTCCCCCAGGAAGAAATTCAAGGGCTAGCTGGTGGTAGAAAAAAACAGCTTTATTGAGGGCACGGTGTTACAGCTCTGTGACTGTTCCTGCAGAGCAGGGCCACCCATCAGCAGTGTGTCCAGAGCAGCAGCTCAGGGGTGGTTCCATAGTCACATTTATATCCACTTTAATTATACGCAAATTAAAGAGTAGGTTATTCAGAAATTTCTGGAAAAAGGGCAGTAGCTTCCAGGTTGTTGCCAGTGAAGGAGTAAACTGTCATGATACTGGTGAGCACGTCTTATGGAGAGGTGCTTTCAGCCTTTACCTGTTTCAGCCAGTCTCCAATCTGGTTCCAGAGTCGAGCCCCACCTCCTACCTCATTCCTGTCTCAGAGATTAGACACTCTTCCTTAATCTTAACAGGGTGCAGAAGGGTGGAAATCTGTTTTTTGTAACTGCTTCCTGCTTATTTTATGGGAGTAGGCCCTGGTCAAGCAACAGAGGAGTAAAAAAATCTCTGGATACCTGATCTAAGGAGCCCAGAGGCAGAATATTTAAATTCTCCTGGTCAGTGGGCTGGATAGATTGGAAGCCTTGTGCCAGCATTGTCTTTACCCGGAACTGTTGTAATCTAAAAGACACGAGCTTTACTAAGAGGCTAATCAAGTAAGGCCAAAGATTAGTAATAACAAGATAGCTTTCAAAGGTTCTAGGAGAGGTAAGAACGAGGTGAGACTTAGGAAGGCATTTTTAATTGTGTAACCAGGGCACTGATCCCAACTGTATCTGTTGATGTGATGTATCACATTTATTGATTTGTCTATGTTGAACCATCCTTGCATTCCTGGGATGAATTCCATGTGCTCAGTGGTGAATAATCTTTCTGATGTGTTGCTGAAGTTAGTATGATAGTATTTTGTTGAGAACTGTTGTATCTGTGTTCATCAAGGATCTTGGCCTGTAGCTTTCTTTTTTGTTTGTGTCCTTATCTGGCTTTGGTATCAATGTAGTTCTGACCTTGGATAATGACTTTGGAAGTATTCCCTCCTCTTCAGTTTTTTGAAATAGCTTGAGTAGAATTGGTATTAGTTCTTTAAATGTTTGGTAGAATTCAGCAGTGAAGCCATCAGGTCCTTAACTTTTCTTTGATGGGCAACATTTTGTTACTGCTCCAATCTCATTGCTTGTTATTGGTCTGTTCAGCTGTTCTGTTTCTTCATAGTTCAACCTTGGTAGGTTGAATATGTCCAGGAATTTATCTATTTCCTCTAGGTTTTCCAGTTCACAATGTTGTAATATATGTATCCTTAAGAAAAATGTGATATTATTTGTGAACAATTTTGTACAAGTCTCCTTGTACACCTGCATTAGAGATTCTCTAAGTCTTCAATATACGTACCCAGTAGCTGAATTGTTGGGCCACTGGGTTTGTACACCTTCAACTTTCCTAGCTATTGGCAAACCATTCTCCAAAGGAGTTGTATTAATTCACACTCCCACTACCAGTGTGTAATAGCTGCTTTTTCTCTATGTCCTGCGCAGACTTTTAATTTTTTGTTTAGCATGAGGTATGAAAGGAACATTTATCATAGTTTTGCACTTCTTTGATTTTTAGTTAACAGCTCATGTTTTAAAGTATATTTACCATTTAGGCTTCCTCTTCCATTAATTACCTATTCAAATCCCTTTCCATGTTCCTGTTTAATTTGTCTTTTTCATATTGTTTTATAGGAATTCTTTATATATTCTTGATGTGAATCCTCATTAGTTCTAATGGTTTTAATCCATAATTTCAATATAATCTAATTTATCATTCTTCTTTATGGTGTTTTGGGGGAGTCTTCTTTTTCTCTCCCCCAAAGTTATAAAATCTTTCTATACATTCTTATAAAATTTTTTAAAGATTTATTTATTATTAATAGGACTTCAATCCACCAAGAATTTATCTCCAGGTATCATGTGGATAGGGATACAGTTCTTTTTTCTCACATTAATAACAAATTTTCCCAGTCTCATCTATTGAATTTTTTCTCCACTGACCTGTATTGCTAATTCTGTCATGTATCAGGTTTCATATATTTTTCATATATTTATATTCCTGGGACTCTTCCTGAGTGCCCTCTTCTGTTCCAACAGGACAGATTATCTTTCCCTATGCCAATAGCACGCGGACTAAAGTTTTGTGATAAATCTTGGTATCTGGTAGGCTAAGTTACCACTCCACTTGAATTCTTCAGAATTCTCTTGGCAGTACTTGCCCCTTTGCTGTTTCTTTCTCTTTTCCCTTCCCCTTCCCATTCCCCCCTTCTCCTCTTCCTCCTCCTCCTCCTCCTCTTCCTCTTCCTCTTCCTTCTCTCTCTCTCTCTCTCTGTCACCCAGGCTGGAGTGGAGTGGCACAATCTTGGCTCACTGCAACCTCTGCCTGGGGTTCAAGCCATTCTTGTGCCTCAGGCTTTCTTGTAGCTGGGACTACAGGTGTGAACCACCACACCCAGCTAATTTTTGTATTTTTAGTAGAGACTGTTTCACCATGTTGGCCAGGCTGGCCTTGAACTCTTGGCCTCGAGTGATCTGTCTGCCTCAGCCTCCCAAAGTGCTGGGATTACATGTGTGAGCCACTACGCCCAGCCTGCTGTTCTAATTATATGATAAAATCACCTAGTCGTGCTTTCTGATAAATGTTGTTGAGATTTTTATTGAAGTGGCATTGAATTTATAAAGCCAACGTAATTACTGGAAACATTTTCATTTTATTACTATGTCCTGTGTATTCTTTGGATCTACTGTTTAAGTTCATATTCAACTTTGAAGGTGTTGTGTTTTAATAACTGGCTTTCCTGCCTGGTGGCAGCGATTAGTTACTATAGAATGGAAGAAGCTTGTTTTAACAGTTCACTTTACAAGGTGATAGAAAATGCAGTTTGATCCTAGGCTATAAAGTAGACTTTTATTTAATTACCATTGGCTCCTCCAGTAATGACTGAATGCATGGTTTTATGTATGAGCTTTATAGGCATTTTTTTAGAAGACAATTTTTTAATTGTTCCCAAAAATAGAAATGCTTGTGATATTATGGAACGTCTATATATTCTTAAAAATGAACCTGGACAACACAGGGAGACCCCCATCTCTACAAAAAGAAATAGCTGGGTGTGGTGGTGCACACCTGTAGTCCCAGCTACTCAGGAGGCTAAGGTGGGAGGATCACTTGAGCATGGGAGGTCGAGGCTGCAATGAGCTGTAATCATGCCACTGCCTGGGCGTTAGAGTGAGACCCTGTCAAAAATAGAAATCACTTATGCTATTTTTAAAATTGTTTCCCAATATGAAAGGTTTTCAATTTATTATTTCTTTTCTTCTTGATTATCAAACCTTTCCTCTTAAAGCTAACATTCATTGTAGACTTTATAAAATAATGTTTTATTCGGGTGATTTTAATGTTGATTTCTAATTTTTTAAAGCCTTAGATAAACACAGGTATTTATTACCTCTATGGTATAATAAAGTACCAAAAGTCACTTTACAACATCAGAAAAATAACTCCGTAGCACAATTTCATTAATATTAAGAATTATTATACCCTGAAACTTTGCTCAGAATGACTTTATTAGTCTACATACATCTCTAATATTGATTAGGTTTTTACAGAAACCCACTCATCAAACACACTAGCTGTAATCAGTGCTTCTCAAATTCTCATCTCTTTGAAATTTTTTCATCAGTCTTTTGCTGGCAAGTACCAAACTGCTTCAAAGCTGCTTATCATTCCTCGAAGAGAAACTCAGAGTGTTTCTCTTATG
This sequence comes from Saguinus oedipus, assembly GCA_031835075.1. NCBI lineage: Eukaryota > Metazoa > Chordata > Mammalia > Primates > Cebidae > Saguinus > Saguinus oedipus. The sequence continues at coordinate 52,228,541 of CM063176.1, forward strand.
CTCTCCTGAGTTAAGAGCTGGCACACTTCCCTTCAACTCTGAACAAAAGGTTTTGCACAGCCTTTAGTCTGCGTTACCAGCACTGTACCAAGCTCCAGCGCTTCCCGTGGGACCCTCAAATCATCAGAATGCTGTTTTGCAGGGTTGAGGTTGCTCGCTTGGAAACTGGGGGGTTAGAGACTGAGAGTCCTGCCACAGCTTACTGAAGAGCCATGAGACACACTGGGTGCTGTTTCAGCAGATGGAGGGGTGTGCTGACCTTTTTCCAGAGCTTTCCCTAGGGCATAAATTGTGCAACTGTAGTAAAAGGATACATTTTGCCTCATCATATGCATCAAAAGAGCAACAAACAGGGTTTCTAAATAAAAAGACTTTGAGAAGGGATCATGTATACACATTTGTACCTAAGGACTGACTTGTACATACACCACCACCGTCAGTGGCGGGGGATCAGGCCCTATTTAGAGATTTCCTGTGAATTCTCTATAACTCGTTGACTGTGGTGGACACAGCAGTGTTCTCATCCGGGACAGAAGGGCAGCCAGTGAGGAGGACATACACACTGGGTGTGCTGGGTTTTTGCCATGGATGTGGGAAAGGGATCCTCCTTGGATAGGCTGGGCAGGAATCCTCACATCTGGTTGGGCATCAGGATCATCTGAGGGTTTTTAAAAGGCAAATTCCAAAGTGACTTCCAACAGGCTGATTCTCAGTGGAGACCCAGACGCCCACATGCTTCACATGCTCTCACATACACACATTCCCCGAGTCAATCTGATGATAAGGGCTGCTGTGGCAGGTTGGAAGCCTTTAAGGCTAGACCCCCTTCTAGCTTGGAGAGCCCAAAGGTGGGATAATGTATTCACGGTACATGTACTGCCCAGTAGGAACAGCCTAGGGCTGACAGCATCAACCTCAGCTGTGGCGGCAGAATCCTTCCCAAGGTGGCACTGCAGGCAGGCACCATTAGCCTTGCTGGTGCTTGGGAAGAGCTCTATTTGCAACTCTAGTTCAGCATAGAATGAGGTCTTTCTGTTCCCCTAGAATTCAGGGACTCTGTGGGGGCTCCCCCAAAAGGCAAGCTACAGTCGCTGCTATCAAAGACAGAGTTTCGGCCAGGTGCCATGGCTCACGCCTATAATCCCAGCACTTTGGAAGGCCAAGGAGGGTGGATTGCTTGAGGTCAGGAATTTGAGACCAGCCTGGGCAACATGGCAAAACTCCATCATTACAAAAATACAAAAATTAGCCGAGCGTAACTTGTAGTCCCAGCTACTCTACTTGGGAGGCTGAACTGGGAGGATCAGTTGGGCCTGGGACGTGGAGGTTGCATTTAGCCAAGATCACACGACTGCACGCCAGCCTGGGTGACAGAGTGAGACCCTGCCTCAAAATAAAATAAAATGAAACAAAGACAGAGCTTGGAGCTCTATTGAAGAGAAAATTAAGAACAAAAGACAAAAATAAACAACGGGGCACCACGTGGGAGGCAAGGATGTCAGGAAAGCACTCGGAAGGGACTGAAACTTGACGTGCATTAAGGTGAACCTGAAAGAGGGGCAGTCCATCCCCCAGCGTAGCTTACAGTGTATGCACGAAGGGCATTGCTGGGCCCTTTCTGGAAAGCAATACGTGGATGTGTGCGTGTGCCTTGTGTCTGTGTGTCAGTATCCACACCCACCTCACTCTTAAACCCATGACGATGGGCCTTTGAGACTTTGAGAAGGGAAGTCTGCTGGCATTGTGGTCCCTGAGAATGGCCCTCCCTGGAGAAACATAGCACACAGCCTGCACGCCCTGTCCAGAGACCCTGTGTCTGGGGCTGATCAAAACACGGGGGCAGGAGTGGGAACTGACCCATGCATGGCCCCCAGATCCCACTGGAGGAGCTGCCTCCTCAACCCCAGCCTGGGCTGCCACCTCCAGGGTGCTCCCAGCCTCACTTAGGCCCTGACACCCTCTGGCCCCAGGTGATGGATCAGAAGCTGTCAGGACAGAGAGCCGCCCTAGAACGGGGTCAGAACCCTCTACCCCTCTACTTGAGCCTCAATGTCAAAGAGAACAATCTGGAGACACTGGACTTCAAGGGTACAGTTCTTCCCACTCACCCTCCCGCATGCTCCACCCCCCAAACCCTCTGTACCCCAAGAGTCCCCAAAGAATTCAAGCTGGAAACTCCGCATGGATTGCCCAACCTACAGGAAGTGCAGTGGTGCTGAAGGCTCAGGGGAGCTCTCTGTGCGTGGGAGTGGGGAGAGCTTGAGGGTGTGGACCAGGGACTGGGAGGGAGTGCACGCTCCCCACGTCTGCTGCATTGGTGCCAGGCACAGGGTGCTCAGGCCTGCTGGGGCAGTGCCTTTGGCCAGAGTTGGGGCTCCTGCCATCCACTCCCCCACACTCCTGCCTCTCCCTCCCTCCCCATTAGAGTGGGTGGAGTTCTCCCCCTATGAGGTCGGGTTCCTGAAGTATGGAGCCTTCATCCCTCCTGAGCTCTTCGGCTCCGAGTTCTTCATGGGACGGTTGATGAAGAGGACCCCTGAGCCCCGGATCTGCTTTCTGGAAGGTGAGGGTGGTAGCTCTGAAGGCCCTGGGCGGCCCCTGGCCAGGCATCTAAATGGACATGGGTCCTGTAGCTCAAGTGGGGCAGAACCTCAGGATGAGGGGTACGGGTGGGCGGCACGGGGGGTGCATCATAGGGGCAGCCCTCTCCCCACCCCCGTTTCCCATCAGCACCCATGAGGGCTGCTGGCTGAGACCTCAGGCTGACCTCTCTTGGGGTTCCCTCAGCCATCTGGAGCAACATTTTCTCCCTGAACCTGCTGGACGCCTGGTATGACCTCACCAGCTCTGGGGAGGCCTGGACACGGCACGTCAAGGAAAAGACCAGGAGCTTAGGTGGGAAGTGGGAGCTGAGGGGCCTGGGATGAGGCTGGTCCTTCAGACTCTGCTTGCAATGTGCGGGGTCTGAGGGGAAGAAGGGACCAATGTCTGTTTCTCTGGCTTCAGAGAAAGAGCCCCCCACCTCCTCAGGGACCTCCTCATGGCTGGGGGCCTCGTGGCTGCAGCCAGGAACAGCACTGGCCAGGGCGTTTAAAGGCTTCCTGACGGGCAGGCCCCTCCACCAGCGCAGCTCCAACTTCCTCCAGGGCCTCCAGCTGCACCAGAACTACTGCAGCCACAGGGACTTCTCCACCTGGGCAGGTAAGGGCCGTGGCCAGGTGGAGGTGAGATTGGGCTCTGGGTGGGGTGGCGGGGACTGGCAGAGAGAGACCTAGAAGGTCAGCATCCTCTTCTGGGATGTGGCCTGGAGAAGATCCCCTTGGAAGGTCCTAGAGCAGGGCTGGGGTGGCACACACATTCAGGGAGTGACCCAGAGGACAGAAGGGGACCTGGATAACCTGTGACATGGTGGCGGCCTCTGACCATCCTGCGTTTCCCAACAGACTGCCAGCTTGACTCCACGCCCAGCCAGCTGACCCCCCAGGAGCCTCAGCTCTGCCTGGTGGACGCTTGCTATTTTATCAACACCAGCTGCCCCTCCATGTTCCGGCCGGGCCGCAGGCTAGACCTCATCCTCTCCTTCGACTACTCCCTATCTGCGCCCTTTGAGGTACCCTGGTCACCCAATGGGAACCCCTCTGCCCAGCCAGGCCAAGCTCCAGAGGCGAGCAGCAGGGCCACTGAGCCACTGCCCTTCACCACTCAGGTCCTGAAGGGAAGGAGGGGTGTCAGGCCTTCATCTACTAGCTTCTGCCAGGGTCCCCACTTGGGGAGGACTGTGGTGGTGCAGGGGCCGTGGGTCCCAGGACAGCTCAACAGGGAGGGACATCCCCGCACTCACTCCAAAGAACAGCTGGAAAGAGCTGAGAGGAGACCCTAAGCATCTCCATGTCCATCCGCCCCGCAACCCAGACTTCTTCCCTTGCAGACTGTGTGCAAATGTGGGTCCCCTCTTGGCTCTGGGATTTGAACAATCCGGCAATAGCAATCCAGAGTTGGGGTTTGTAGGGCTTGGGGTTAGGTTTGTACCCCACCTGAAGATTTTAACCAAACAACATTGCAGACCACTGGGGTCCTTGGACTCCCCTGGGTCTCCCTCCGAGTCACTCTGCAGCTTGGCCCAGCCACAGACAGGACAGAGCCAGGCTGTTGTCCTGACACTGACGCAGCTGGTGTGGGCTGGAACTGTCCCAGCACTGACCTGGACCGGCCTGGCTCTCTCCAAGCTACCTTCTCCCCACCAGGCACTGCAGCAGACGGAGCTGTACTGCCGGGCCCGGGGACTGCCCTTCCCCCGGGTGGAACCCAGCCCTCAGGACCAGCACCAGCCAAGGGAGTGCCACCTGTTCTCAGACCCTGCCTGCCCAGAGGCCCCCATCCTGCTGCACTTCCCACTGGTCAATGCCTCCTTCAAGGACCACTCAGCCCCCGGTGAGGCAGCCCCTCCCAAACAGCCAGGCTGCCTGGCCCCTCAGACGCCTGCCCTGGACCCCTACTGTCCAGCAGAGGGAAGGGAAGCAAGTCTGCCAGGAGAAGCCTTCAGGCTAGACCCACCCAGGCCGTGGAGCCCAACCTAGCCTCCTCGCTGATGCCCATGTCCCTGCAGGCCCTCTGTTTGCAGGGTCACTGTGTGGGGGTCCCCTCGGTCGTGACGCCGGCCTCCTGTGGCCTCCCTCCTGCCCTGGAACCCCCTCAGCCCTGCCTCCTCTGCTGTTCTGCTCTGTGGGGGACTCAGTTGGCCTCTCCATCATCCTTGCGAAGTCCAGGCTGGGGCCCCTACTCAGGGAGCTGAGCCTCTCCTCAGGGGCTCCCGAAATTGAAACCCCCATCGCATTCCCTCCTATCCTCTCTTCTCACCAACTGGTCAGAATTTTATTTCCTTTCGGTGGGAAAAACTCATTGCTGCCTTTGTGCGATATTCCCAGCTTTCTGCTTCCCACCATAATTCCAGATCTCCCACTGTCCTCTGAACATGCTCAGCCACATCTGAGAATTCTAAAGAACTTTCATCTCAACAAATTCTCGCTGCCCCCTGGCTTCCAGCATGAGCTCTAAGAATCCATTCACAAACCCAGTTGACGTCCCCCTTCTGGCTGTTTCCACCTGACCCCCAAGCAATGTAGAGACATGGGGCTGCCTGAATAGCACTGGGAGTGTCAGGCGCAAGGAAACCAAGCACGAAACTGTATTTTCTACCACCAGATAGTACCCAGCCAAAGAGCACACCGCCCCCACGCTCGTATTCCTGGGGAAAGGACGCAGAGAGCTGGGAGGAAAGCAGGGGACCCTCGGGTGGGGGCAGCCCTCCCAGTGCGCTGCTGCTGGGCTGTGGAGGCCCTGGCGACCTGTTCCTGACACCCCTCCCACCCCTGGGTAGGTGTCCAGCGCAGCCCTGCTGAGCTCCAGGCTGGCCAAGTAGATCTCACCGGGGCCACCTCCCCCTACACCCTGTTCAACATGACCTACAAGGAGGAAGACTTCGAGCGCCTCCTGCAGCTCAGCCACTACAATGTGCGGACCAGCCACGGTGCCATCCTGCAGGCCCTGAGGACTGCACTGAAGCACCGGGCCTGAGAGGTGAAGCCTTCAGGCGCACAGACCTGAGGCTGCTCAGAGGCCCCAGGACCCTCAGGGCCACACTCTAACCCTCCAGGGTCTGCAGGCTGAGATCTGCAGGTGGCCTCAGCCACAGCCCTTCCTGGCTGGAGCTGTGGGCTCTCCCAGGCCTGGGGGCCTCTGCAGCTGGTCTCACTGCCCAGAGGGAACTGCACCCCACGCAGAGTTCTTCCTCACATTCATGGCTGGCTTAGGAGAAGTTGAAAATAACTTCGCCAGGCCAGTGTGTAGAACAGCTGGTACACCCAGACTGACTTTCACACCACTATTACTTCCATGCCTGAGCAGAATAGATTTGAGGTGCAAGCTGGAGATAGCAGATCAGGAGTAGGGACAGGAAGGACAGGGGATGCCTGACCTGACAGGTGGCTTCGGGCCTCAGGAATCACAGGACATCCTGAACACATTGCCTCCTCGTCCTCCTTCTCCTCCTCCTCCTCTCCTTGTCCTTCTCTTTCTCCTCCTGCTTTCAGTATGCAAGTCTGTACTTGTTTAAATTTATTCCTAAATATTTTATTCTTTTTGATAAGTGGAGTTATTTCAATTTTATTTTGAATTATGCATTGCTATTTTATAGAAATACAATAGATTTTTAAATGTTGATCTTGTATTCTGCAATCTTTCTGAAGTTGTTCACTGGCTCTAATACTTTTGTGGATTTTTTAGAATTTTCTATAGATGGGTCATGCCACCTCCAAATAGGGATGGTTTTATTTCTTCCTTTCTGATCTGAATACTTTTATTTATTTTTCTTTCCCGGTTGCCCTGACTAGAACCTCCATTACAATGGTGAATACATGTGTCAAGAGCAGACATTTTGTCTTGTTCCTGGCAGTGAGAGGAAAGTGTACGTCTCTCACCATTTAGTGTGATTCTAACTGTGGGTTTTTCTTAGACATCCTTTATATGGTGAGAAAGTTTTCTTCTATTTCTAGTTCATTGAGTGTTTTTATGAAAGGGTGTTAGGTTTTGTCAAGTGATTTTTCTGTGTCTATGGACATCATCATGTGGTTTTGTCCTCTATTTTATTAATGTACTATATTGCATTCATTGGTTTTTGGATATTAAACCAACTTTGCATTCCTGGGGCAGTTTCCATTTCATTATGGTATATAAACCTTTTTGTGTATTGCTGGCACATTTTTTTTTCTTTTCTTTTCTTTTCTTTTTTGAGACAGGACCCCATCACACTCTGTCACCCGGACTGAGTGCAATGGTGCAATCGTGGCTCATTGCATCCTCAACTTCCTGGGCTCAAGTGATCCTTCTACTTCAGCCTCCCAAGTAGCTGGGATACAAGGCATGCAACACTATTCTTGGCTAAATTTAAAAAAAAAAAATTGTACAGATGAGGTCTCACTATGTTGCCCAGGCTAGCCTTGAGCTCCTGAACTCAAGCAATCCTCATGCCTCAGCCTCCCAAAGTGTTGGGATTTCAGGCATGAGCCAGCATGGTCAGCTGCTGGCATATTTCTTACCTCCCTCATGCAAGGGTACACACACAGACACACATACACACACACACACACACACACACACACACACACACACACACACCTGGCCCCAGATGGAGGTCAGAGTGGGAGCTTTGGGACAGACCTTGGCTCAGGGATTGCCCTCATCTGATGTCCTATCTCAGCTTCTTTCCCTGTGTCTCTACTGCATTTGGCTTTATTTTAATTCTTCACTTTTTCCATTTTATCACAGACTCTTACGTTTTAACTGGCTGTTTTTTAACTTTTTTGACTGGCTGTTGTGTTTTATTTTATGCTGGGCATTTTACATTATTTCCCTTAATTCTCATAGCTGCCTAATGTGTTAGGTAGAATTACTCTCTGTGTTACCAACGATGAAACTCAGGTGTGGGAAAAGAACAAAGCATCCCGTGACTCGTTTGCTGGGCCCTGGTGTCTGCCTGATGCACACCAACGTCACAGAGCATCCATGTCAGGCAGGGTCACCGTGCACCCGTGACGCAGCAGAACAGTATTAAGGCCACTCCATAACCATGCCTGAGCATGGACAAAAACGATGTCACTGTGAAACCATAAAAATGGCCAAAGGAGGGACAGCGGTGGGGGCTGGGAAGGGATAGCCTGGGGATGAATGCCAAGTGTGGGTGAAGGGGAGGAAGGCAGCAAAACACACTGCCATGTGTGTACCTATGCATCTATCTTGCACGTTCTGCACATGTACCCCGAAACCTATAATGCAATAAAAAAAAGACTTAAAAAAAAAATAAAAAAATAATAATAATTTAAAAATGGCCAAACAGTGCCCTCTCCTGTTTCATGTGAGAGACTGCTGTTTTCTCTCCCCTGTTCCTCCACCTCCTGGATAAAAATTGTGAAGATCCCCAGTTATAGACACGCCCCATTCCTCGACAGTACCCAATGCAGAGCAACACTTTGCTCCCTTGAACATTTCCTAAAATCACCCTACAAATGCCCAAAATCCTTCAATAAGCACCTCCGAGGCACACATAGAGACTCTGCGCTGCCCCCTAGTGTGCAGTCTTCTTAGTGCAATGGGTACCAATTAACTCAAATTTATTTGGCTACAGACTGTTCCTGCTGACCTCTGGCTGGTAGGTGTCCACAGGGAGTAAGTAACTTGCTAAACTCAAAGGTGGCACAGCCAGGACTGGAGCTTCTGACTGCCACATCACTCTGCATCTTTGGGCACTGACTTTGTAACACACCCTATTCGTAGTTGAGAATTAACCTCGCCCAAAGAGAGGTCCAGCCTCTGCCCTTGGCTAGTGGGAGGTGACCTCTGGGTCCTGGAATGTCTTGTATGACAAGAGTGTCTTTGTTTGTTTGGGGGGCTTTGGAGACTAAAGGCAGAGTCTGATCAAGCCTCAGTAAAGTCTCTGGACAGAAAAGGCTCAGGTAGACTTTCCTGGTGGACAGTGCCCTGTGCGTGTCCTCACGCATTGTGGCCCAGAGGAGGCAAGGCTGCCCTGAGCCCCGGAGGGAGAGGACACCTCCCTGAAAGCTTACAACTGGACCCTTCCCGGATTCTGCCCTAAGCGTCTCTTCCTTTGGCTGATTTTAATTTGTATCTTTTCATGATCATAAAACTGTAATCATAAGTTTAGTGCTTTCCTGAGTTCTGAGTCACCCTAGAAAATTACTGAAGCTGAGTGTGGTTGTGAGCACCCCCACATTTGCAGCCAGCTGGTCTGAAGTGGAGGTGGCCCTGGGGACTCTGAATTTACAGCTGGTGGCTGATGTTGGGGCACTCTTGTGGGGACTGTTCCCTTGGACTGGACAGTTTGGTAACCTCTGCTGCAGAGGAGGTCAGACATCCCAGAAGATGTGGTGGTCTGGAGGACTGTGCCCCCAGCCTCAGAGTTTGGCCAACTGCAGGCACTGGTTCTCTGGAGAGTGAGCAGGCACAGTAGGAAAAAAAATACCCTTTCCATTTAGGGAACTTTCAATAAAGCCAGCCAGACAGCTGAGGAAGCTGGGCTGGGCTGAGGCTCAAAGCCACACCTGGCACGTGAGTGTGAGTGTTTATCTCTCATACACCCAACCCCACTAGCTGCTGTCACCCTAGCCCCTGACTACCTGAGCACCAGGAGGCCCTGTCAGCCCCACCTTGATCTGGATGAGGACCATGACTCCAGCAGCTGTCAGGCCCCCACCCAAAGGCATCCATGCAAATTGCACAATGCTCTTCCTGCAGCCTATGAGCCCCTCCCAAGGCTGGCCCAGAGACAGGAAGACAGCAGGCTGTCTGTCACCTGTCCCAGGACACAGCCGGCGCCCTGCCCTCTGCTCACCACAGGCTGTGACCAGGGGAATGGCAAGCAAGATGAACTGAGAGATACTCTTCAAGTTGAATTTATCTCAACAATGCAAGAATGCTTTTATATTAGAAAATTTACGATTTTTAAAAACCGTGTATAAACAAGTAAGAACAATAATATGAAAGTAATTGCTTGATAAAATTCAACACAAACTTGGAAGTTATAAACAGCTCTTAACAAATTAGGGCATCTGCATAACCTCATGTAGGGCAATCGTGCTGGTTCATTTTGTGTCAACTTGGCTGCATTACAGTGCCCAGAGGTTTTGGTTTAAAAGTATTCTAGGTGTTTCTGTGAAGGGAGGGAGCATTTAAATTAGTGGATTTTGGGCTGAGTGCAGTGGCTCATGCCAGTAATCTCAGCACTTTGGAAGGCTGAGGCGAGAAGATTGTGTGATGCCAGGCATTCAAGACCAGCATGGGCAGTAAAGTGAGACCCTGTCTCTAAAACAATAATAATAAAAACAGGAGTGGATTTTGAAGCTCATGTGGGTGGGTCTCAACCAATCAGTTGAAGACCTTAATAGAACAAAAACAGACCTCTCAGCAGCAAGAAGGAATTCTGTTGGCAGAGTGCCATTGGACCCCAGCTGCACCTCCTCCCTCGGTCTCCAGCATGTCAGCCTGCCCCATCAGACTCTGGACTCACCAAGCCTCCACCATGTTGAGCTAATTTCTTAAAATACATGTCTCAGCCGGGCGCAGTGGCTCATACCTGTAATCCCAGCACTTCGGGAGGCCGAGGCAGGCAGATCACCTAAGGTCAGGAGTTTGAGACCAGCCTGGACAACATAGTGAAACCCGTCTCTACTAAAAATACAAAAATTAGCCAGGTGTGGTGGTGTGTGCCTATAATTCCAGCTACTTGGGAGGCTGAGGCAGGATAATTGCTTGAAGCTGGGAGGCGGAGGCTGCAGTGAGCAGAGATCATGCATTCCAGCCTCGGTGACAAGAGCTAAACTCTGTCTTAATACATTTATGTATATCGATGTCTCTCTCTCTCTGCCCGCTCTCTCTCCCCCGCCTTTCTCTTTTGGTTCTGTTTCTCTGTACAGCATTGACAAATACAGTACATATTTGATGAAAAACACCAAACCTGTCATCCTGAATAGTGAAAGCTTCCATTCATTTCCTTGCAGCTAAGACAGATCAGGATGCCCACTACCTCCGTTTCTTGATAATGGTTTTCTGGAGCTCGTTCCGTTTCTGTGGGTCAGGAATTGGGGCATGACTTAGCTGGTCCTCTGCAGTCGAGGTGTTGGCCAGGGCTGCTCTCACCCCGAGGCTCAGCTGGGGAGGGATCTGTCTCCAGGCTCATACATGTGGCTGCTGGCAGGGGTCAGTTCCTCGTGGGCCATGTGTCCTGAGGCCACTCTGAACTCCTTGCCACATGGGCCTGTCCATGGGGTGGTCACCATACGGCAGCTGGCTTCATTGGTGTGAGCAAGCAAGAACTCTGAGAGGAGGAAACAAAGGTCCAGATTCCATCACAGAGCAGGTTCACGGACTTAAGGAAGATGGAGATCCACGGAAGACTCCGAAGGCTGCGGCCTGAAAGGCCGGTGGTGGCAAGCAATATGAGGTGCTCTAGAGAGTGCCCGGTCTTGGCAGAGGGTGCAGTTTGAGGAGCTGATCTACTCTGGGCTACCTCTGAGAAGCCATGTTGTCCATAAGAGGAATGAGCTCACAGAGGTGATCCCAGAAGCACTTGACATTCTAGGGCAAAGCTCTAGCGGACCAGACAAACCAGTGTTCACAGAGTTCTCAAGAGATTAGGCCAAGCTATGGTATTGAAGGGCACAAGAGTGGCAGGAAGAGGGTGGCAGGGCAGCCAGAGCCCACACAATCAGAGGTCAAGGTCAGACAGGATCTCAGGGACCTTTAGCTCCTCCACACTCATCTGTGATGAAGACCCGGACACCGCAGATACAAAGTCCTTTGTCCAAGGTCACACAGCAAGCCCGGGGCGTATTAGACACTCACTTTTTGTTTGTTTTTTGTTCGAGACAGAGTCTCACTCTGTTGTCCAGGCTGGGGTGCATTCGCATGATCATAGCTCACTGCAGCCTCGGTCTCCTGGGTGCAAATGAGCCTCCAGCCTCAGCCTCCAGAGTACCTGGGACTACAGGTGTGCATCACCATACCTAGCTAATTTTATTTTTTGTAGAGACGGGATCTCACTATGTTGTTCAGGTTGGTCTCAAATTCCTGGCCTCAAGCAATCCACCCGCCTTGGCTTCCCACATGCTGGGATTGCAGGTGTGGGCCACCACGCCTGTATAGCAGGTACTGTTTTGAGCCCTCTATGGTCATCATCTTTCTTTTAGGAACAGAACTCCTATTGCCCTGGGAGGAAATCCCCTTGACTTCACTCTCAGCCCAAAAACTTAGGGCGGGAACACAGCCTAACTTAAGGGATGGACTGCATTCCTCTGGCCCAGAGATTAGCATAGGGAGGAGCAGGTGGCCAGTGACATACCCGGAGGCTTTTTTAGGGCTGCAGAGATAGACGCTACCTCCCACTGGACTCGGTCCTGGGCACTGCAGGCAGAAGTGACTGCCACTATCTGTTCCTGAGGAGGGAAGAGTCTGTCCAAGGATGGAAGAAAGATGGGGATGGCCTAGCCCTGTGACAGAGAGACACACTTAGTCTAAAATTCAACCAGTCCCCTCTAAACTGCCCAATCATTCATCCCAATACATTTCTCCTCTCTACCCCACCATTTTTTTCCTGCTTGATATCACTTGAGTTCTGTTTTTAATCATGAATCTTACTTTAAAATACAGAAAAATATTTTTTTGAGGTGGAGTTTCACTCTTGTTGCCCAGGCTGGAGTACACTGGTGCGATCTTGGCTCGCCGCAACCTCTGCCTCCCGGGTTCAAGCGATTCTCCTGCCTCAGCCTCCTGAGTAGCTAGGATTACAGACACGTGCCACCACACCTGGCTAATTTTTGTATTTTTAGTAGAGACAAGGTTTCTCCATGTTGGTCAGGCTGGTCTCGAACTCCCAATCTCAGGTAATCTGCCTGCCTCGGCCTCCCAAGGTGCTAGGATTACAGGTGTGAGCCACCATGCCCAGCCCAGAAAAAGATTTTGATGGAGCAGAGAATGTTGGACTCAGAATTCTGGTCACAAGGAAAACCAAACCAGATGGCAGGCCTTTGCCACTGAGCCATCAGTGAAGACTTGGGATTAGATTGATCCTGTAGAGTAATTTGTGCACGTGTGCACCAGGAAACCTATGAAAGTGTTTGTGGTGGCACTGTTTGCCAGGGGAATAGATAAATGAATGACCACACATTCGAGCAGTGGAATACTGTAAGCAAGGAAAAATAATGAACTACGGCTTCATACGTGAACATGGATGAATCTCAAAAACACAATGTTGAGTGAAAAAAGAAAATAAGTATGATTGCATTTGGATCAGGACCCAAATATCTCAAACGTAACAATACATTATTAGGGATACATACACATGAAGTAAACATATGACAAAAAGTGAGGAAATGATAAACACAAAATTCAGATTGGTTGTTATCATTATAGGGAATGTTTTGACTACAGAGGGATACAAAAGCAAAAGTCTTTTTTTTTTTTAAGTCAAGGTCTCCCTGTCACCCAGGCTAGAGTGCAGTGGCATGATCTCAGCTCACTGAAACCTCTGCCTCCCAGACTCAAGCGATCTCCCACATCAACCTTCCAAGTAGCTGGAAGCACAGGTGCACACCACCATGCCCTTGCTAATTTTTGTATTTTTTGTAGAGATGGGGTGTCACCATGTTGCCCAGGCTGGTTTCGAACATTTGTGCTCAAGCGCTTCTCCTGCCTTGACCTCCCAAACTGCTGGATTACACGTGTGAGCCACTGGGCCTGGTTGGTAATATTCTATTTTAAGCAGAGGGAGAGGGCGTTTGAGTACATGGGTATATATTTTGTTACTCTTCACATTTTGTATGTGAATATGTGGCATATATTCCTTTGTATTTATGAACCACTTCATAATAAAAATAACTGAGTCTTAGGATCAGAACTTGGGAGGCTATTTGGCAGCTCAAGGAACAAAAGGAATGGCAATGGCTGTCATTTGTGGAGCATGACCTTTGGGCTGAATGCTTCTAACATCTGCATTTCCACATTGAGTTTTCACAACAGCCCCAGTGAAGTGTGTACTGTGCTAAGGCTTAGGTTCTGAGCTAAGGTTGGTGAAATAACCTGCTCAAGGCCACAGAGCCAGCCAGAGATGGAGCCAGGATTCGAATCCAGGCCATCTGCCTGCAGAAGTCACATGCTGGGCTACCCCGCGTGCTGCCAAGGCCTGTTTTCACAGGCAGGACAAGCCCCTGTTAATCCTTAATCCCAACACAGAGCTCTGGTTTGCTGGATTGGCCAATGTATCACAAGCCAGGAGGCCTAACGAGTTTCTCGTCCTCTCACAGGATCTAGGACAGCTGAATCTGTGGTGCAACTTGGGCCTGACTTGCCAAGATTGAGGGGGAAAGGCAGCTTGCTTGGAGCCAAGGGAATTCCTGAGATGGGAGACTTTCAGTGCAAAAACAGAGAAGGTCCTGGGCAAAGCGGGGCAAGCTGGTTATCCTACCTGCCACCTGGTCATGAGCAGCCAGGAAGGACAGAAAGCATGCCAGCCTGACACTGCCTGGGCACAGAGAGATGGAGAAGACACCCACATGAATCCCAGCCACTGGTACAATGTGCCCCAAACGAACTCCTGGGCTCAAGCAATCCTTCTGCCTCAGCCTCCCAAAGTGCTGAGATTACAGGTATCAACCTCTGCACTTGGCCGAAATACCCTTTTAAACTCACATAGCAAACATATGTTAATTAACAGACAGCATTTACACATATATTCAAAGAAGGGCATGATTCAAAAAATTCAAAGAGATAAATACCTAGGTGCAGTCTCTCACGGTACTTTCACAACCCAGTGGCACTTGGGATTTTCCTCTTCACGGCTGGTGTGTCCATCAACAGTAAAATGGCCAAATCAAGTTTGGTGCATTCATGCAATTGAATATTATGCAGCTGTAAATGCAAACACTCTGTATTACACACAGTCTGAATGGGTTTCATAAACGTAATGCTGAATGTAAGAAGCAAGACATGAAAGAATGAAATTTTGAACAACTGCATTGGTATAAAGTTCCAAAATTGATCAAACTAATTACAGTAGCAGAAATCAGGATAGTGTTTACCTTTGGAAGACAGGAGTGCCACGATTGGAAAGAAGCCAAGGAGGGTTTCTAGGATGCTGGTGGCATTCTGATTCTCCATCAGGATGCTTTTTATATAGGAGTATTCAAAAGGGAAACTGTGAAGCTGAGCATTGTTTTTTCTTTATGCAGCATACTTTCTATTTAATTTTTTTAAAGTGACACTATAAAAATGAGATTCTTGGCCAAGTATGCTGGCTCATGCCTGAATCCCAGCGCTGTGGGAGGCTGAAGCAGGCGGATCGCTTGAACTGAGGAGTTTGAGGCTGCGGTGAGCTAGGATTGCACCACTGCCCTCCAGCCTGGGTGACACAGAGAGACTCTGTCTCTAAATAAATAAATAAATAAATAGAAATGAGATTCTTGAAGACAATAATAAACAGTGTTATCTCTGAAAGGTGAACTTAAAGGTATCTTACATTTTGCTATTTCTATACCTATTTATTTTCTCTTTTTCAAAAAATGTTAGATTCTGGGGGTCCATGTGCAGGTTTGTTGCATGGGTATATTGCATGATACTGAGCTTTGAGCTCTACCCACCAGCAAACATAGTACCCAATAGGCAGTTTGTCCACCCTTCCCCCGCTCTCTCCCTCCCCGCTTTTGGAATACCCAGTGTTTATTTTTCCCATCTCTGTGTCTGCCACTTACAAGTAAAAACACACAGTATTTGGTTTTCTGTTTCTGTGTTAATTCAATCAAGAAAACAGCCTCCAGCCTTATCCATGTTGCTGCAAAGGACACGATCTTTTTTATGGCTGTGTAGTATTCCATGGCATATGTGTACCACAGTTTTCAATCTAATCTACTTTTGATGGGTGCTGGGTTGATTCTATGCCTTTGCTCTTGTGAATAGACACTGCACATTCATAATCCATGCAGTTTTCTGTGTGTATGTCAAGCTTTAAGAGTTTACTAAAAAAAATCTGAGGGTGTCATCATCTGCGTAGTGGGGCACAACCTGTGATCTGTGCCTCCCAAATAAGTGTTCTTGTCACTCTTCTCTTTTGACAACTCCTACCCAGCAGCCCCAGGCGAGAGGGTGTGACCAGGACTGGCCTATCTCAGTATGTCATCTCCTTGCCACTGGGGATTATCTTGGGGGCCAGACACCTAACTTGAGCAAAGCCATCTGAGCCCTTCCCTATTATAAAGATTCCCAAAATTCCTGTTGAAAAAACTTATTGCTTGATGTTGGGGTGGCTGAACCTGGGCTGCCAGTGGCCGTGTCCCCATCAGTGAAGGGAGGCTGCTAGGGGCCGTGTCCCCATCAGTGGAGGGAGGCTGCTAGGGGCCGTGTCCCCATCAGTGGAGGGAGGCTGCTAGGGGCCGTGTCCCCATCAGTGGAGGGAGGCTGCTAGGGGCCGTGTCCCCATCAGTGGAGAATAAGCCAATGGTCGAAGGGGGACAGAGGAGACAAGGGCAGGACAAAGAGCCCTGGCTGCTGCGAATCCCAGGTCTGTTCTTCCTCAACTTCCCAGAATCTTCCTTGTGTCCAATCTGTGAGTTAGTTCGGCCTCTTACCCAGCTAGGTGAGCCAGTAAATTGCTTTTTATGCTTCATCTTATTTAGTTTGGCTCCTACCTATGACTGAGGGAGTCTTGACGATCCATTACACAACTGGGTGGATGGCAGAGTCACTTACTAAAGCAGGTGCCGCCAGAGGAGGCGGAAAAAGTGTGAGCTGTGCAAGCCCACATGATCCAGGAAGGAGTGAGCACTCCTCCAGTCAGGATTTCGCAACCTGACACAGGTGTTTTACATCATCTTTGTCTATGCCAGGGCGATGCCTAGCCCCCAAGGTAATGCTACACACTCACTCCCTACTCTGGAGTTCACATTGAGATAGTATTCTTTCTCATCCTTGATCAAATTGACTTCTAAGTCTTGAAGGCTTCAACGTTTGAGTTTAGATGTATTCCTTTCCTTCCTATACGTATCCCATCAGCGATAACCAGGAAATTCCCAGGGATGCTGATTAGCAACCCAAAGAAAGGAAACGGGACCACCTCCCATCGCCAAGGCTTTCAGCGGCCCCCTCGCATGCTTCTGCTCAGCGCCACACGGTGTCAGTGCTGAGACACAGACAGGCCTGTGGCGCCCGGCTCCTGTCACGCCCAGCTCCTGTCACCCGGCACTAGTGAGGACACACAGACATCCTGCTGAGCTGGACGATCCGGTAGCCTGGCCACGCACCGCCCAGCATCTGCTGCCTGGCTTGCCCTTTCTCACCGCCTCTCTGGGAATGAAACTGGGAGGGCTTTGCAGAGCACAACCTGCAGGCTCTGCGCCAGGGCAGGTGGCTTTGCTCGCTCGCCATCTTCAGGCACATCCCCCAAGGCCGGCCCTGCCAGGGTGGCAGCTCCAGAGGGTCTCTGCACAGCAGCAGCAGCTCTGCCAGGCCCCCTGCTGCTTTTCTTCTCCTCTTTCTGCATTCTGCCCTGCAATGGGGAGAATTTCTAACTTGGGCCAAGCTCTATCCCCATTTCCGACGGTTAAGTGGAACTCCGCAGAGTGGTCAGGGTAGCACAGAAAGGTGCTGAGTCCGCCACCCTGATAGCTGGTTCTGGAAGGAAAGTTAGGAAAATGTCTCCCCTCCCTTTCATGGGATACAAAACAGACAATACATCTTATTTTTGTAAAAACGATCATTGTTATATTGAGATCATTTTAGGAGTTGCAACATTACCTATGATATGCCTGTGAATCAGCCGTGGCATTCAGCTAGGTTACTGAAGCAACACTTTCTGTAATGGACAATTGGGCAGAAAAGGCACTAACATTAATTGGGCCCTACTATTTGGCAGGCGTTAGTTCTCACACTTCTATAAAGTCAGAATCATCATTATTATCCCTGTTTTACCAAGGAAGAAACTAAGGCTCAGAAAGACTGAATAACTTGCCAACAATACTCTGAAGAGCTGTGGGAGCCCCACCCTCCCACAGCTCCCCACCGCCTCCTGAGCAAAGGGCACCATCCACTTTCAAATCAGGGACCACCAGAGAGGCACGAAGCCTGGCCTCCCGTGTCTTCCTGATGTCACCCAGTGTGTTTTCCGCAGAGCCGGAAGGAAATATGCCTGGATCCAGGGCTGAAGGTAATCAGCTCCTTTTGATAAAGCCCTACCCCACTTTTGTAGAGCAAAATTAAGTAGACTTTTGTTCCCTGAAACATAAGTGTCTTGGGCAGATTCTGCTTGTACCTAAGGGTGATAGTAGCAACTACTGTCGTCCCCAGGGGGCTTCCCAGTCGCGGTCTCTACTCCACACCCTTTACAAACTCAACCAGTTCATTGAAGAGCCTCAGCTCACTCGGGGGGCAAACAGGAAATGATTTTATTTTTTATACTAACTGTCCCCAACTACACTCCTTTCTTGAATAGAATCCTCCTAATGATATGAGACCGTAGTCACTGTTATATAGAACTGATACTATGACCACTGAGACCAGACACTGTTACTGTGTGTAAACAACCTACATTAATTGCTATGTGTATTTTTAGTATTTGTTCATTTTTTTTCTCATTCACTTCCTAAAATGGAAGGTCTACAGGTGGATACAATGCTCACTAAGTAAGTCCTCAGCTTCCAAAACCTAAAGGTACACTTTTACTCTCCACACTTACTAAATGTGCCAAGACCCAATCTGGACATTTTAATTTAATTTAAGCCCCAGTGGGACAGTTCTTCCTAAGTGGCTTGAGATCTCTGGGGTTCCAGCAACTCCTTTCCCTGTGTGGTCTCCTCCCTCTGCTTCTTGTGAAGGGCGTTTCTTATTGGAGAAAATCCTTCCTTATTAAAGAACCTGCCCCTGGAAACTAAGGGTGCTTTTTTTTTTTTCCTATCTGTAGGTTTTCCCACATTCTAAACAACTACTTTAATGTAAGAAAGCTTCCTGACATTTCAACCGCATCATGGAACATTCCTTTTCTTTATCTTTTCTTTTTGCAATAAAGAATAAAAACAAATAATCAGTCCTTTATCCAATGCAATGAGCATTACTCTTGTGAATAATCAATGCAAAGTGAAACGAACAACTAAAATCTGGCATGATAAACTTTTAAAGAACCACATCTTAAGAACAAAAAAAAATTGTCCTGGCAAAAATTAGACTTGTTAAGAAATAGTGGCCACAAAGAAAAAGGTAAAACCTATCACAGTGGGTATGATTTCATGGTGTGTGAAAAGACTTGGTCCCAATGAAGATAAGCAGCAAACTGGAAATCGCTAAATATTATTCTATTGAAATAATCAAGAAGATCAAGAAATTAAATTGGTTTAATTTGCTCCAGAAAATACATTTTTCTCTTTTTCTTTTCTTTAAAATTATGTATACAGCCCACCTTTACCCAACTGATTCCATTCTACTCCCTATTATACATCTGAGGTATTAGCATAAAGCATTTTCTAGATAAGAGATTATTACATTAGTATAGCTCTCACAAAAGCATTTAAGCTTAACAGAATGAAGTTAAAACTTCCCCAGGGATGTAAAAAAGAGAGGAGTTAAAACATACACGTGCCAAAGCCCCACATCAGGGCCAAACACTCCAGCCCTCACTGCAGCTTTCTCAGCTCGTTCTCTGTTGTTTCTCACCATTAGAAGCTGTCGTTACTGGCTGGGTTTGGTGGGTCACACCTGTAATCCCAACACTTTGGGAGGCGCAGGTGGGCGGATCACTTGACGTCAGGAGTTTGAGACCAGCCTGGCCAACATGGCGAAATCCCGTCTCTACTGAAAATATAAAAACGAGTCAGGTGTGGTAGTGCACATTTATAATTCCAGCTACTTGGGAGGCTGAGACAGGAGAATTGCTTGGAACCCAGGGCAGAGGTTGCAGTGAGTTGAGATCACACCACTGCACTCCAGCCTGGGTGACAGAGTGAGACTACGTCTTCAAAAAATAAAAAATAAAAAAGCTGTCATTACTTCTGCAAATCTTCCCAGGCCTTGCCTTGCTTTTCTTTCTTTCCCCTCTCTCCTATCTTCCTCCCTCCTTTTCTTCTTTCCATTTTTCCTTTTCTGTCAATATTTACCAAGCCCTTGTTATGTGTCAGGCACTCTGCTCAAATAGTCTCTGCCCCAGAGAGGGAGAAGGACTCACAGCAGAAATGACACCACAAGGTGAAGGTGGGGGTCCGGGAATCACGGGAAATATTTGAGGGTATATATATTTAAGTTCAGAACATGCTTTCCATTAGGAACAATGCTGACTGAACCCGCCCAGGCCAGCATTCCCAACACTCCTGTGGAGTCTCTTTCAGGAGTGACCAACTGTGGGGCCACCCTGGGGCAGGCTGGGCAGGGAAGGGGGAATTTGGCAGGACCAGTGGCCAGGTGCCCTTGAGGGATTCTGGGCATGTGGTGGTCCGTGCAAGAACCTTTGTTGAAGTTATTTTGACTGAGGTTGAAATTCTTTGCTTGGCTTTTATTTTTAACATGTAGGAGGTGAATTTTACAGGAGACAAAGCTCTACAAGGCCTGGAGACATCCCCTAGAAGCATTTCTAAAGGATAAACACATTCAGATACTCCCTGACACAAATCTGGAAATAACATGAGGGCTTCTGTCTGCTCCTGCCATTGTGCCCACCAGGTCAGGGAGTCAGAGCCCCCTTCCCTGGCACTAAGTTCCTGAGGGTCTGCAGGGAAAGTCCCCCCTCTCATCCTGTCTGCCATCTATCCATCACCATAGTTCCTGGCTTGGAGAAGTCCTGGAGTCTGGACCACAGGAGTGAAAAATAACACAAGCAACAGGAGGGTCTTCAAGAGCAGGAAGAAAGAACAGGGAGAGGAAGCCTGGCTCCTCCCTGCCGGGCCCCACACCCAGTCTACCGGTGAGGCTGCCCACTCTGTTCGGTCTCCAGTGTGCCACCGCCTCCACACTCATCCTGGCCCTCAGCCCCAGCCACCACCAACGGCCCCAGGTCAGATCCTGACCAAGGATCCCACTGGTCAGCTGCCTCAAAGCAGTGCCCATTCTGGGTCTCACCTGCACAGGTGGAGTGGACAGAGCCATGAGGAAGAGACTCCTTCCAGATGCCCCCGAGCAGCGCAGAGACCTCTAAATGGCAGTGCCTGGGCATCCTTTCACCTTGACTAAGCCCAAAACCTGTCTACCAAAAGAAGTCTTAACCAACCCCATTCTGATCTCAATATTTAATTTTTAAATTTTAATCAGGAGAAGATGTAGAGAAATGAGAATACACTTCAGTCTTCCATTTACTAACCCTCACCAGTTTTCCATTCTAGCTTGACCTTTGTGAGTGTTCTTTGGTGACCACTATTTCTTAACAAGTCTCTGTTTTTTTGGTGTGGTTTTTTTTTTTTTTTGGGCAGGTCAGTTTTTTATGCCCAAGATATGATTTTTTCCAAGTTTTCCATGTGAAATTTTAGCTGGCCTTGGTTTTGTTTTGCATTGATTATTCACTAAAGTAATTCTCACTGGAAATCAGATAAAGAACTGATGATTAGTGAGGGTCTTTATTGCAAAATAAGCCATCGCCTATCAATATTTAGTCTAATCCAGGTCTCCCTCTCACATTCTAAAAGTTCACCTTGAATCAGAAGTTACTCTGGGTCTTACACATAACTTTCTCTTTGACTTCAAGGAAGTTTGATTTCAAACACCTTTGTATTTATGTATCGCCACACACAGAACTTTTTTCCTTCCAACATGAAGCTTCCTTTCTTCCTTGTGGCAAAATAAAAAGTAAAATATTATAGTCATGTCTGGCATCTGCACACTTCCTCCACGAAGAGTTGCCTTTTCCCAATTACTTGCCAGCACTGGCTTCTAGTAAAGACCTCTGGACCAAGTTCCCTAGGCAATGGGAAAAAATGAACGAGCTTTGTAAACTGTGAAATGTCATGCCAGGAAGAGATCTAGCAACTCCCCAAGTCACTTCAAACTGATATTTTTACAATGTATTTTCCATTTATTTTATTTCATTTTGGAAGTTTACTTTTAATTGTTTTATTTCAAACTGCCTTTGCTTTGTAAGGGGACCAGGTGCGTGCTTGACAAACAACTATTTTTATCATTATTAGCACTGCCATTCAAGCTATTTTTTTCCTATATAGCACAAAAGGAAAAATGACACTTTATACACATCTCCTACTGGAACACATGACTGGTCAATCTGAGCATACGTCTGGCTGTTGCTTGGTTGATCAACTGATTGATTGATTGATTGATTGAGATAGGGTCTTGTTCTGTAACCCAGGCCGGAGTGCAGTGGCACAATCTTGACTTACTGCAGCTTCAACCTCTTGGGTTCAAGCAATCCTCACACCTCAGCCTCCCAAGTAGTTGGGTCTACAGGTGTGTAACACCATGCCCAGCTAATTTTTGTATTTTTAGTAGTGTCAGCTTTCGCTATGTTGCCAAGGCTGGTCTCAAACTCCTGGGCTGAAGCAATCCACTCGCCCTGGCTTCACAAAGTGCAGGATTATAGGCATGAGCCACTGCACCCAGCCTGTTGCTTCATTTCTGATAGGACTACTTGGGCCAGAGACACCCACTGGAAAACCACAGCCTCAGAAAAGAGAGGGGGATGGTGGGGCACTCCCAACTAGAGAGGAGGGTGGGTGCCTCAGCGCCAGCACACAGAGAGACAGGAAGATGAACATTTTGAACGTATGTTAAAAACAGTTGTAAACAACAGATGCTGGAGAGGATGTGGAAAAATAGGAACACTTTTACACTGTTGGTGGGAGTGAAATTAATTCAGCCATCATGGAAGACAGTGTGGTGATTCCTCAAGGACCTAGAAATAGAAATACCATTTGACCCAGCAATCCCATTACTGGGTATATACCCAAAGGACTATAAATCATTCTATTATAAAGACACCTGCACACGCATGTTTATTGTGGCACATTCACAGTAACAAAGACCTGGAACCAACCCAAATGCCCATCAATGATAGACTGGATAAAGAAAATGTGGCACATATAAACCATGGAATACTACGCAGTCATAAAAAAGGATGAGTTCATGTCCTTTGCAGGGACATTGATGAAACTGGAAACCATTATTCTCAGCAAACTGACACAAGAACAGAAAACCAAACACGACATGTTCTCATAAGTGGGTGTTGAACAATGAGAACACAGGGACACAGGGAGGGGACCATCACACACTGGGGCCTGGGGGATGGGGGGCTAGGGGAAGAAAAGCAGGGGGTGGGGGGATTGGGGAGGGATCGCATTAGGAGAAATACCTCATGTAGATGATGGGCTGATGGATGCAGCAAACCACCACCATGGCACGTGTATACCTGTGTAACAAACCTGCACGATCTGCATATGTACCCAGAACTTAAAGTGCAATAAATAAATTTTTAAAATAAAAAAATAAAAAATAAACAGTTGTAAACAGAACATGAAGACAGGTTTTTAAATTTTTTTAATTTTTGTTTTTAACATGGAACTAGGATGGAACTAACATGGAACCAAGCTGCCAGGCATGGCATCTAGTAAACCAAAGAGGGGCAAAGTAAATGATCACATTCTATTCTGGCTCATGGCCCCACCATCAGCTCTGAACACAAGGCTAGGTATTTATTTTCAGGGTTTAAAATAGAGATCTGGGGGTGTCAGGCAAGAGCCAAATAAGTGACTTCAGCTTCCCAGGAAAGTGAGATTCCTTCAGGGACCTGGATGGCCTCAGCCATTTCACCCCCCACCCTCTCTCCCTCCCTCTGCCACTGACATATTGAGTTTCGCACTTTAAAAATAGCTTTGAAGCAGTAAGAAGCTTTCTCTGAGCCTGGATCCCAGCCGTGAAATGCAGGCCTCCCTTGACGGAGAACTGCCCTCTATGAGTGTAGTGCTAGAAAGCTCTCTGCTTGTCTTTCAGGCAGCGCAAGAAATTTCTCTCCACAAAATAGGCCCAGATTGTTTGAAATATTCAGAGATAGACGTGGGGCTCCTTAGTTAAGCCCTGGCTTCCTTCAGCTTCTTAATAATTCATTCTGGCTTAGCTGCAGGAGGAGTCTGATGGTATTGCTTCCCTTTTGCCCAAAACTCCCTAGGAAGTCCCCCAGATTCCAACGACACCTCGTTTTGAGGACCAGCTTCAGCTCCACACAGCCTGTCCTGAGCCCCGGCAAGGAGGCTGGGATGAGTCTCCAGTCCTCGGAAGGCTGTCCTGGCCTGGGAACTAATGTGTTTGTCCTACAGAGCCCACAAAAGGATGAAGAAGGCAGCAGGTCAGGAAGAAATTTCAGTGACGTCAAGGATACACAGGACCTGAAAACTCCCGATCTCCCACCTTTCCATCCCATGGCCCCTTGGGGCTCTCAGGTATGTCCGTGTTCCTGGGAGGAGGTGGCCTGGCCCCTTAAATTTTACCCTTACTTTCCTGACTCAGAATAAGATCACCTGCATTGGTACAGGTTGTGGTTTTGTTAATTTCTTTCTCTCTAGAGGAGTCCCTTTACCCTGCCGCCATCACCTCTCTGTCCTTACCTCCCTCTGTGCATAAAAGAACTGTTAACAACAGTAGTGACCTTTTGCTGAGTGTATTCTATGCACCCGACACTGCTAGGCAGGAATCAGTATCTGCATTTGATGAAGAAATGGAAGCTCAGACAGGTCAAGGAACTTACCCAAGGCCACAGAGCTAGTCTCATGGGCAGGCTGAGATGGAAGATATTCGTCAATATCATGCTGAGAAGCGTAAAGAAGACCATGCACATGAAGCACCGAGCAGAGCGCCCGTCACACAAGCGCTCAAACCGTGCCGTCTAGCGTAGTGGCCTAGCAGGGTCATGAGTGTAATTCCCCACCTATTAGTGGATACATAAGTCCCATCTGGTTAAGTTGAGTGGGCTACAGAATCAACAGCATCTGAAGGTAATCATCAGGTGATCCAGGTCAGCCTTGAGCAGCTTCTCCTCTGGGTGGGCATGTGAGCTTCTTGGAGGCTCCCAGTGATTTGGAGAGGTGGCAGCGTTCCTGTGTCCCTCTGGCTGCTATGGTCTCAGCAGTGGCACCAGGCTGAGCTCTGCAGGGAGTGAGCCTCTCTTCCTCCTGCCAGCCAAGGCCTGGCTCACAGGAAGCACTGGCCAAGTTCCCCTTACCTTCTATGGACCCATCTGGCCTCTGCCTCCTTCTCTCTGGCTTCTGTCCTGGAGACTCCATCCTGACCCTCAACCATGGGGTCACCAGAAGGTCCCACTTCATACATACCACAGCGTCCACCACACAGGTAACTGTGAGGGCTGCCGGGGGATGACCTGGTCCTCACGAGAACACCACTCCATCCCTTAACCAGGTGGACTGGAGGCTCGGGCCTCTGCCAGTGACCCTTCCCAGTCACATGTGAATAGGACTCAAGAGCCCTGCCCCAGGGTTTCCCTCGACTTCTCTCCCCTACGCTAACCCACCCTTCCCAAAGAGCCTATCTTCTGCAGTCTTCTAATCTCCAGTGAGCAGGCGTTTCTCCCCTTCCTCTTCCTGACCCTGCCTCTGTTCTAGACGTCTGTGTGTCTCATGGGTGGGCCTGCTGTTGATACTCTGGAGGGGGATGGGAACTGGGGTGAGCTCTCTCCCCTACTGCCTCGCTAATGAGGTCAATGGCCTGCCCTTGCCTGCCCTGGGATCTTCAGCCTCCTGACTCACACCTAGAGGTGGCAGCTGAAAGGCTATGGGAGCAATGAAAACATAATGGCTTAATATTTGTGAAATTGTTGGCCTCATTCAAGTGGTTAAGAGCACGGGCTCTGGAGTTACTGCCGGTTCGATCCCTTGCTCTGTCATTTGCCAGCCCTGCTAACCTCAGACAAGCTCCTTAACCTCTTGGAACTTCAGTTTCTCCCTCTGTGGGGAAAATGAGGTGCAGAGTAAACAACGTGCTTAGCACAGTGCCTGCGACATATGAAGCTGGAGCAAGGTGGCTTGCTGTCATCGTTATCGCTGTGACTTTACCATGATTTCTCCCTCTGCTCCTGTCATCCCCACACCTGTTACATTGCATACACGAGGCTGTGCCCATGGCCCCCTGCTCTTTCTCCAGCTGCTTGAGGGGAGAGCTGAAAGACCCACATGACTGGGATATAGACAAGCAAAAAAGACATTGTTTTAATTTTAATATTTTAATTTTGATATGTGTAGTTATTTCCTTCCTTCCTTTTCTTTCTTTCTTTCCTTCTTTCCAGAGTTTCGCTCTTGTTTCCCAGGCTGGAGTGCAATGGTGCAATCTCAGCTCACCACAATCTCCGCCTCCTGGGTTCAAGCAAATCTCCTGCCTCAGCCTCCTAAGTGGCTTGGATTACAGGTGTGCACCACCACTCCTGGCTAATTTTGTATTTTTAGTAGAGACAGGGTTTCTCCATGTTGGTCAGGCTGGTCTCGAACTCCTGACCTCAGGTGATCCACCCACCTCAGCCTCCCAAAGTGCTGGGATTACAGGTGGGAGCCACTGTGCCCAACCAATGTAAAGTAATTTCTAAACATATTTGGAAAACATAAAGGGCAAATCCAATAAAATCCCATTAACCAATATGATAACTACAGTCATGTGTTTTTTAACAAGAGGGACATGTTCTAAGAAATGCATCGTTAGGCAATTTTGTCATTTTGCAAACATCACAGAGTGTGCGCACACAAACCTAGATGGCATAGCTCACTACACGCCTAGGTTATATGGGGTAGCCTGTTGATCTGGGCTGCAAACCTGTATAGCCTGTTGCTCTACTGCACACTGTAGGCAACTGTAACACAGTAAGTATTTGTATACCTAAATGTATCTAAATATAGAAAGGCTACAGTAAAAATAGGGCATTCTGATCTTACAGGACCACCATCCTATATGTGGTCCATTGTTAACCAAAACATCATTATGCAGTACATAATGATATGCTGTAATATTTATACCATATCTACACTGGAGTGAGGTTAGCCTAAAACTATAGTCATGAATATTTTCTATCTTGCTATCTAAACTTTGTATCATTTTAGTGGCTAAATAATATTCTACTGTGTACATTATGCACCAAAATTTATTAGGATTTTTGTGATGAAATGACAGTTTTTATAGGTGTTTTATTTTTGCAAATGTCTGTGGAATTTCTCAGAGACTGGTCAATTGGTCATTCCCTGAGACATTTGTGAAATATCTGAATGTGATAAAGAGAGTTACCACCAGCTCTGAAAGAGGGTGTGTATATAGGTCTGAATGGGGCATGTGGGCTTGGGGAATGTGTGCCCATTGGGTAACAGTGGAATCTTTGATTACTTACATGGCAGATTTTGAGGGAATTGGAAGAACCCACTGCTGGGGTCTGAATATTGCCCCCAAAGTTCACGTATTGGAAACTCCAACCCCAATGCAACAGTATTGAGAGGTGGGACCTTTGGGAGGGGATTCAGTCATGAGTCCACTGCCCACGTGGATGAATTCATGTTGTTATCATGAGAGGGAGTTACTGAGAGAGTGGGATGTTATAAAAGTGAGTTTGGCACCCTACTGATCTCTCTTGTGCTGTCTTGCCCTTCTGCTCTCCACCATAGGATGACACAGCAAGAAGGCCCTTGCCAGATGCAGACCTCTTGACCTTGGACTTCCCTGTCTCTGGAGCTATAAGAAATAGTCTCTGTTCTTGGTTGGGTGCTGTGGGTCACACCCATCATCCCAGCACTGTGAGAGGCCAAGACAGGGTCATCACTTGAGGTCAGGAGTTCAGCCTGGTCAACATAGTGACACCCTATCTCTACCTGCCAAAACATTTTTAAATAAATAGATTTCTGTTCTTTATAAATCACCCAGCCTCAGCTATTCTGTTATAGCAGCATAAAATGGACTGAGACACTCACCAGTTTTCAAATAGTTCCTCATCTGCCCTCCATGTTGGTCTTTGAAGTGGTCCCTCCAGGACCACCCCTATGGATCAGGCCTTTGTCTTTTCTAGGGCCAGTTGGAGGTTCCCATTATTGGGTAGCATCTTGTCATCCAGTAACACTAAAGCAGATAGCAGCTTAAATTACATGTGAATCACTTTGTCTCCTGCCCTATGGAGGAGTTAGCATCTCCTGCCTGTGTTCTTAGATAACTCCTCATGTGGCTTGTCACACTCCCTTAAGAACACCTGGAACCACATCCAAAGATGTTTTCATTCATAGAACAAATATTGACTGAGCTCCCACTATGTGCCTAGTATTGTTCCAGGAGTGGGTGATAGAGCACTGAGCAGTCAGGCAAGATCCAGCTCTCATGAAACTTGCCTTTCAATGGGGAAGACAGAGAGTAAATAAATATCTATTTCTGACATTGGTGCTCTTAGAACCAAATGTGACAGCAAGTGACAGGCAGCAGGGAGGGGACATCAGAAGAGGATGACACTTGAACTAAGATCCAAATGATGAGGGGATGGATGTCAAGTGTTCCAGAAAGAGCACATTCTAAGTGCAAAGGCCCTGAGGTGGACACAAGATTGGTTTGTGCTAGAAACAGAGAGAAAACCAGGGTGATTGGAGAGCAGAGAGCAGGGGACACAAGGAAGAAAGCAGTGGAAGGTGAAATTGGTGCCTTATGCTGGGCTGGATGCTGCAGAAAGTAGCTTTGATTTTGTTCCAAAACACAGGGGGAGACTGTAGAGGGATTTAATCTGAGGACTGACTTGATCTGTTTCATGTTTTACCTGCATCCTTTGTCTGGTCTGTGGGGCAGGGATTGCCTGGGGGCCAGAGGGGAAGTGCAGGCCAAGTGAGGAGGTGTTTGCTGTGGCCCAGAGAGAAATGGAGGTGGCTTGATTGGGGTGGTAGCAGTAGACAGTCGGAGTGGATGGATTCTGGACTTCCTGCAGGTAGAATTTACAGGACTTGTGGAGAGACTGGATACGAAATGAGGACTCACAGATGCCTAGTGGGTTTTTGCCTTAATAACTGGGAAATACCCCTAAGTCAGCTAAGAAAGAAATGAGTTGGGGTAGAGGGGTCTGGGTGCTTCTGTCTTTGGCATTTTACACTTGAGATTCACATCCAAGCAGAGCTGTCAGGTGCGCCACTGAAAATACAAATTGGGAAGTCAGGAGACAGGTTGAGGAGGAAATCTGTTCGAAATCATACAGCAGAATGTAGAAGGTTTTTAAGCCATGGAGCTGGATGAGATCTCCAAAGGATAAAGAGACAGAAGCAAGGTCGAAGAAGGAACCAATGAGAAGGTAGTGTCCGGGAGCCAGGAGACTTTTCCCATAAACGTCCCATCCTGTTATCTTTCTGAGCACAGAGTAAGTGGTCAGTAAATACCCTCAGAAAGTGCCAGCTCTGCTGAGGCTTGTTTGTGCCTTCTCATCCCCCGGCCCTGCTGCGGAGTGTCGGGGCTGCCTGGGTGGCTGGCTGCTGGCCTGAGAACATAACAGCTCCCCACTATCTCTTGCATCTCATGGGAGGCAGCCACCATCCGCTCCAGGGGCTCCACCCCACCCCACCCTCCTGGTGTCACACTCTTGGCCCCTAGCCCATGCCCTTCCCTCCCAGCAGGGCTCACCCTAATCTGCGCTGCCCACATGGTGTGAGGCAAGCTCATTCCTACCTCTTTCCCCCATTCTGCTGCCTCCTGGCCCAGAGCCTATCCCTTCCCCAACTACCACCTTTCCAAAACTTGCCCCCAACTCGAGGCTCAGCCCCACAAGACTCCCCACCAGCCTCCATGTTGGCTCTTGATGGCTTCCCTTCAAGACCAGCCCTGTGTACCACGCCTTCACCTGCCGGGTCACTGAAGCCCACTGAATGCCCTCATATCTAATCTTTCACCATGCCGTGTAGGTTCTGCTCAGAAATACCCCTCAAGTCCAACACTTCTTCCTTCCCTGCCAGCCCCCCTACCCTGGCCCAAGTGACCATTTGTTTGCCATCTGAGCCCCTGCAACACATCTTCCTGTTCCAGTCCTGCCCAATTCCTTCCCCACCCAGCAGCCGGATGGCCTCATTTCACATCACTTCCCTGCTTAATACCCTTTGGTGGCATCCAATTTCTTAAGATAAAATCCCAAATCCTGACCATGGCTTCCAAGACCTCGTGTGATCCACCTCCCCAGACATCTGTGACCTCATCACTCCTTCCTCACTGTGCCCCAGACACAGGTGCTGAACACGCTGGCCTCTTCCACCCCTCAGGGCGCTGCACTGCTGTACCTTCAGCCTGGGGGTCTCTCCCCACACCCACATGTAGCTACCCCCAATTTTCCTATAGGCTTTAGCTTCAAGGCTGCTTCCTCTGGGAGGTCACCCTTGACTTCTCCCCAAATCAGAATCTGTTCCTGCCTTTCACAGCAGCCTGTTCTTTTCCTTCCTGACACATATCACAGTTGAAGGTTAGAAATTGTTTCTTTCAAAGCTACTTCACTAGAAGCTTCCCAAGAGCAGGCACCACGTTGACTGTGATACTCAGAACCTATAGCATGGTGCCTAGCGGTTAGGAGATGCTCAAAACTCTCTGTCATCAGTGAACTAAGCTTTCACTGATTTCTCCAAACCCAGGCCAACCTTCAGGCTCTTTGCCTTCCAAGTTCACTTACAGTTAGTTCTTTTTAATATTTGTTCTGTGGCAAAAATTATAACAGCAACCGTGACAATTTATTAAGATCTATGACATGCCAGCTTCTGTGTGCCAGACGTGTATATACAGTGTTGATTTATCTATAGTATATAATCTGCAACAATCCTATGAAATCAGTACAGTTAACCCCATTTTACAGATGAGGAAGGTGAGTTTCAGAGAGAGCGCAATTGCTGAATGCTGCCCCAGTAAGTGCTGGAGCCAAGACTGTGCCCCACGGCCTTGGATGTGAATCTCAAGTGTAAAACGCCAAAGACAGAAGCACCCAGACCCCTCTACCCCAACTCATTTCTTTCTTAGCTGACTTAGGGGTATTTCCCAGTTATTAAGGCGAAAACCCACTAAGCATCTGTGAGTCCTCATTTCATATCCAGTCTATCCATAGGTCCTGTAAATTCTACCTGCAGGAAATCCAGAATCCATCCACTCCGACTGTCTACTGCTACCACCCCAATCAAGCCACCTCCATTTCTCTCTGGGCCATAGCAAACACCTCCTCACTTGGCCCACACTTCCCCTCTGGCCCCCAGGCAATCCCTGCCCCACAGACCAGACAAAGGATGCAGGTAAAACATAAAACAGATCAAATTCAGGTCTCTCTAACTCCAGGTCTCAGCTCTTCCCTCTACGTCTGCCTTATGGGTCTTGCCATGAACTGTTGTTGTTGCTGTTGTTGTTGTATGCTTTTTGTCACTGGCCTCTTTGGTTTGTGGTTGGTTTTGTTCGTATCCTCCACCGCCATGTTGCAAGTGCTCCCTAAATACCTACCATTTGCGAGGGTGGGTCCGTCAGCAGGTGGGAGTCACCCAGGACCACAGACTCCGTGTTTGCATCAGATTTGCCCTAAGAGATGAGTTCCAGGGCTGGTTCTGAGAAAGGCAGAATAACCTACGGATGCCCAAAGGCCCCCCTTCCCCACTCATTTCCCTCACCAGGCCGGGCTGGCTCTGCCCCGTTCCCTCCTCCCTGCCTAGTAAAGTTCCTACTGTGAGAGCCACTTGCCTCTTAGGCAACAAAGGTGGGCCTGGCCTCTGGAAGGCCTTTCCCACAGCTGCTCCCAGATGCCGATGGGATGAGCAAGCTGTCCTCTGAATCTGGGGCCTGGTGGGATAGAGGGTAACAGACTCTCAAAGCTGGGACAGAGCATCAGGATTCCAGAGCCACCCCCTTGCCCAGTGTAGGACTCTTCTCCGTGCCTTCCAGGCAATGACCCTTAGCGTAATTCCAAGAATGGAAGCTAATTACCTTCCAAGTGACTAAGTTCTTTCTTACACCAAGGTCAAATCGATCTACTCAGAAAGGCCCTATTTCCACCGTCAGGTCAGGCACAATATCAGTCCCACCCTTTTTCGTGCTTGACTGCCCTTTTTTTTTCTTTTTTTTGGAAAGTCTGCTAGTAATTCATGAACAGTAGCAATATAATGAAAAAGCTGTAGATGTCTGGATCTAGACCTCCCTTGGGTTTTACTAGGAGAGAACAGATACGTGTGGGATGGGAGACGGATCCAACAGAAGGAGATGGTCTGTTTTTACATTCTTGATTTTATAATATCGATAAATTTTAATGTGTTTTATGTGGTAATATCTGCTTAATGGCTTTAAAAAAATTATTAAAGCAGTGTGCTCATTGAAAAATAATACTTGTCACTGACCTGTCCTGTTACGCTTAGAGGTAAATAATAACAATGTAGTACACATATTTGTAAACTTTTAAATGCATATATATAACATAAAATTAGATAAGATTTTTAATTTTATTTTTTACAAAAATGAGATTACTCTATGTTCTTTTTTTTTTTTTTTTTTTTGTATGGAGTCCAAAGAAGAGCCAAAAAGCCCTTGGAAAGAGTTAAGTAGTGCATGTCTCACTGCAGTGCTGCATGTAGTGTGGCGACCAGGCTAGGATATGGGGGAAGAACTAAGGGAAGACTAGGCCTGCTTTTCTGTTACCTACTCATCATACTTGCTTTTGGGAAGGTAAGCCATCCTCACGTCAGCTGCCAAGCACAGGTCAATCCTCTCCTGTTTTTCTTTCTTTCTTCTTTTTATGAAAGAAAGAAAAAAAGAGAAAGAGAAAGGGGGAGAGAGAACAGGAGTCTTGCTCTATTGCCCAGGCTGGAATGCAATCTAAAAATAGGTATTAAAAACCTCTTTTATGCCGATAGCTGTGCTTAACAGCGGAGACAGGAAGGAATAAGGGAAGAAAATAACAAACAGCCAACCAATATTTCATTTAAGTCTGTGAAATGCTATGCAAATGCTGAAGAGTGATTTACTTCCAATTATGTGGTCACTTTCAAAATAGGTGTAATGTGATACTGAGAAAAATGTATGTTCTGTGGACCTGGTATGAAGAATTCTATAAATATTCACTTAGTTTACTTGTTCCGGGTCTGAGTTCAAATCATAGATGTCCCTGTTAATTTTCTATCTCGTTGATCCGTAGAATATTAACAATGTTGTGTATGTCTCCCACTATTATTGTGTGAGAGTCCAAGTCTCTTTATAAGTCATTAAGAACTTAAGTATCTGGGTGCTCCTGTATTGGGTGCATATATATTTTTGATCATTGACTCCTGTTGTTGCATTGATCCTGTTACCATTATGTAATGTCCTTCTTTGTTTCTTTTAGTCTTTGTTACTATTAAAGTCTATTTTGTCAGAGACGAAAGTTACAACTCCTAGGTTTTTTTGTTTTGTTTTGTTTTCTCTCCATTTGATTGGTGAGTCTTCCTCCAATCCTTTGAATCTTTGTGTGTCCTTGCTTATGAGATGGATCTGGATACAGCATACCAATGGGTTTTGACTTTTTATTTAATTTGCCTGTTTGTGTCTTTGATTGGGGCATTTAATCCATTTAAATTTAGGATTAATATTGATATTTGTGAGTTTAATGTTGTCATTTAATGCTAGCTGGCTATTTTGCCCATTAGTTGATATAGATTCTTCATTTTGGAGATACACTTTACCTTTTGGTAAGTTTTTGGGATGACAGATACTGGTTGTTCCTTTCTGTGTATAGTGCTTCTTTCAGAAGCTCTTGAAAAGCAGGCCTGGTGGTGATGAAATCTCTGAGTGCTTGCTTGTTCGTGAAAAATTTTATTTTTCCTTCATTTATGAAGCTTAATTTGGCTGGATATGGGATTCTGGGTTGAAAATTCTTTTCTTTGAGGAAATTGAATATTGACCCCCACTCTCTTCTAGTTTATAGAGTTTCTGCTGAGAGATCTGCTGTGAGTCTGATGGGCTTCCCTTTATGGGTAACCTGACCTTTCTCTCTAGTGGCCCTTAGAATTTTCTCCTTTATTTCAACCCTGGTGAATCTAACAATTATGTGTCTTGGGGTTGCTCTACTTGAGGAATATCTTTGTGGTGCTCTCTCTATTACCTGGAGTTGAGTATTGTCCTGCCTTACTAGGTTAGGAAAGTTTTCCTGAATAATATGCTGAAAAATATTTTCCAGCTTGGATCCATTCTCTTCATAACATTCAGGTACACCTATCAAACATAAATTAGGTCTTTTCACATAGTCCCATATTTCTTGGAGACTTTGCTCATTCCTTTTTATTCTTTATTCTCTAATCTTGTCTTCTCATTTCATTTCATTAAGTTAGTCTTCGACCTCTGATATCCTTTCTTCTGCTTGATCAGTTCGACTGTTAAAACCTGTGCATACTTCGCAGAGTTCTCCTATTGTATTCTTCAGTTCCATTAATTCACTTATATTCCTCTCTAGATTGTCTATTCCCATCAGGATTTCGTCAAACCTTCTTTCAACGTTCTTAGTTTCTTTACGTTGGGCTACAACATGTTCTTTTAACTCACAGAAGTTTCCTATTATCCACCTTCTGAAGCCTAAATCTGTTAATGGAATGCACTCATTCTTCATCAGGCCTTGTTCCCCTGTTGATGAGGAACTATGATCCCCTGTAGAGGGAGAGGCATTCTGATTTTGGGTATTCTCAGTCTTTTTATGCTGGTTTCTTCCCATCATTGTAAATTTATTAACCTGTCATCTTTGTAATTACTGACTTTCTAATTAGATTTCTGAGTGGACATCCAACTTGTTGATTCCCAGCACCGGAATCTGAGCAACCCACTGTGCCGGCTAAAACAGTGGCATTAAGCTTCATGGTGCTTTTCTGTCCAGGAATCTCTGGTCTGGCTTCCCTCTTGAGTCTCTTTTTCCATCAGCTGAATGGGCAACTCTGCCTTCCCAGAGCTCCAAACGTCGACCAAAAGGGGACCCAGTCCTGTTTACTCTGTACCGACAACCGCTGCACTGAGGCGCCGACAAAACCACTGTGCCGGCCACAAGAGTCATGCTAGTGACCCGTGGGGCTCCTCCTCTGGGAATCTCTTGGTCCGTGAGCAACAGAAATTCATCTGAAAGTGTGGCGTCCTCTCATTCTCTGTGCTTTCACTGGGAGCTACAATCCTGAGCTGCTAGTAATCAGCCATCTTGGATCTCTCTCCCTCAGCCCTTTTTATACCTGAAGTTGCTTCCCATTCAAGCCCCTGCTGGCCTGGACTCCAATATCTGCTTCAGTCAAATTTGCAGTGAGCCACAGCTCTGCCCTCTTCCCTGCCAAGTGAGTGGATATTTTACCCAAGGCAAAGACAAGGATCTGGTTGGTGGACAGATGGCCAGCTGCTTGGGAGGAGGAAGAAAGGGCTTCCCAGCTCTTGAGAAAAAAAATCCTTCCTTGGGTGGGATTTTTGTCTATTCTCATTAGGATTTCATCAAATCTTCTTTCAAGGTTCTTAGTTTCTTTACGTTGGGCTAGAACATGTTCTTTTAACTCACAGAAGTTTCTTATTATCCACCTTCTGAAGCCTAAATCTGTTAATGGAATGCACTCATTCTCCATCAGGCCTTGTTCCCCTGTTAATGAGGAACTATGATCCCCTGTAGAGGGAGAGGCCCAATCCTCAAACTAAGCCTCCTGCTACTCCCAGAGGGTGGGCATGGGTGAAGGTACTTCTAACAGAGCTGACATATATACATGTCTGGTGTGGTGGTCTGGGACATGGTAGCCATGAAATAAACGTTGGTTTTCTTTCCCTGTCTCTAAATACATTTTTTGCTTTATTTAAAGAGCAACTTTATTTATAATAATGTTCTTTATACAAAATTGTTTTTCTGATTATAAATAATATGTAATATATATTCAGTATAGATATTAGAAAATTTGGAAAACGTAATAAATAAAATAAACATTCCCAGAAATATCCAGAAATAATTTATTGAACACTTCATATACTTCCTTCCAATCTTGTTTTATAGGCAGATATATACATAGAAATAAATTTTCTGTATATATACATATATTGATATATGTAAGATTAAGCTTGTATTGTAAAACTTGTCATTTCTACATAACAGTGAAAACTGATAATTTTTCTCTGCTATTAAAAACCAGATTTTGGAAAACAGCTGCATAACATACTATCACATAATCTGGGTTGTTTCCAGTTTCTGATGCTATGATTATTTTAGATATGCTATGAACCCCAAAAGCCTAGAAAATATGTCATTGATATGCCAATTACAGTGATTTCTCTCTCCTCCTTGCCCAGTTCGCAGGGAAGTCAAGATTTCCCTCTAGATAGCCCAGAGAATTCCCAGGGCCGTTGTCCCCACCTATAAGACAGACCCCCATCATTTGTCTGCTGACTGGAGAGTTCACAAAAGTCTCTCTGTTGATTTGCCCAGGCTAAGGAATGCATCTGCCCTGTCAGGAGTAATGAGTAGGGTCCCTCAGCAAAGGGACCTAGTGATCAAGTACCTCTTGATAATGATACAGCTCTGTCCCTACACACACACACAGTGAATTCCCACTAAAGAGACCCGTGGTAGCAAAGTGAATAAGCATGAAAGAGTTTCAGTGTTATTTCTGTGCCTTAGGTTCTGATAAGCTAAACCCTAATACTGATTTCAGGACACTGGTCTAAACTTCCCTCTTCTTTAGGGCACATTTCCTATCTGGAACTCCCAGTGTCCTTCCTTGTCTTCTGACCTCAATGGGTCTCTTGTGGGGTGGTCTCTTTAGTTCATCGTATACACTGCAATAACTTGAATCTTTAATGAGGAGCCTGAGTCCCAACCTCTTTCCCTGTCCCCAGGAGGCTCGTCTGCTCCTGAGTCCGCTCCTATGTAAATTTACGGATGCAACTGGATTCATAGGAAGGATGCTGCCCAGCTCCACTCACCAGTATCCAATGCTGAGATACCATGGATACATTGGTGGGGGGCAGTGGGGTGGGGACACTGCTATTTCCATCCATCAACTACTTTTTTTTTCCTTTTATCCATCAACAACTTTTAAGCCATATCCCTTGTTAAACCAAACAGGCAAGTAACAACAACAAAAATTAACATATTACAGGAATAATACCAAATTGAATATCTTTGAGGATTTGTACAAGTGTTTGTGTACAAGAAATTCCTAGCAATACAGTTGTTGAGTCAAAGGCAGCACACGCTTTGTGTATTCATAAGATTGCCAAATTGCCCTCCAAAGGGTTTGTTCTAATCTACATCCCATCACCAACATTTCCCTGACTCTTCCTCACACCCTTACCAACAGTACTTTTATCAGTTTTTATCCTCGCCAATCTGGTAAATGAAACGTGGCATCTCTTTGTTGTTTTAATTTACAGTCTTTCAATTATGAGCGATAATCTTTCACGGAGGCTTATTGCATAGTTCACTGATTCCCAAACTTTACTGAACTTCAGAATCACCAGATGAGCTTCTAAAAATTCCAGTGCAAGTTTTACACCATACCAATTCCATCAACTATCTGGGAGCCAGGCATCAATAAATATTTTTTAAAAACTCCAAATGGCTCCAATGTTCAGCAAAGATCTGGAAGTGCTGACATACACATTACTACCATTCATGGCCTGTTCATATCTTTTGTCAGTTTTCATGTTGTTTGCATTTTAGTATTTATGTGAAAGAGATTTCAGTTTATTGAGAAAATTAACCTTTCGTCATAAGTTTAGTAAACATTTTTACGAATTGGTCTTGTATTATTGTGTATGTGCTTTGACACAGAGAAACTTAATACCTGAAAACTGTATAGTAAGAATTGTCCATTTGTGTTCCTCTATTGCCTCTCTATTTTGTATCTTGCTTTCTCATTAAAATTGATAAAACCATAACCAGTTAGATTATATTTACATATGAAATTTATTTTAATACAAGGAGTTATGGAACTAGCTTATTTTTTCCCAAATGACAAAATGATTATTTTTTTCAGAAAACTTATTTTTTCAACATAATTTATCAAATAATTCATCCTTCCCTTATTAATTTGTAATGTTATTTGCACATGTAAATATCCTGTATACACTCGGATTTGTCTATGGATGCTGGAGGCCTTAAATGCTGTAAGTATGTGTGTGTATGTGTGTGTATGTTTGTGTGTGTGTGTGTGTGTGTGTTTTAACTTTTTGTAGAGTGCTGGAGGAGGTCTCACTATGTTGCCCAAACTGGTCTTGAACTCTTGGCCTCAAGCAATCCTCCTACCTTGGCCTCCCAAAGTGCTGGGATTACAGGTGGAAGCTACCACAACTGGCCAACCCCCACTGGGCTTCAACCCCCACCCCATGTTCGTTGGCAGCAGAGGTCTGTAGAGGGCTAAAGCAGCAGGGAGCTAGTGTGTCAGCACTGCCCCAAACATGTGCACCCTCAGCCAGGCTGCAACAGCACCTGGGCTTGGCCTCGTGGTGCTCCAAGATCGAATGGGAGCCGACAGTGGGGAGAAGCCAGGCAACAGGAGCAGGCAATTCCAAGCCTGCAAGGCCAGGACCCCCAAGAACACACAGAGGCCCAGGTCCACAGCCCTAACTTAGGCTGTTGCCTGCTCCTGGCTCCCACCAGCTCCGTGGAGCCTGGAACCTCATCCACGCTGCCTTGCAGCCTGGGGCAGGGACTCCAGGTCCTGGCTGGGCTTTGGCCCATGTCCAGGGCAGGGGCCACATGGCTACAAGCTCCCTCCCAATGCCCTGGCACCCAGTGATGGCCCAGGGTGGAGTGGATCACAGGCCCCGGCCCAGCCTTTGGGAGTGTCAGTCTTTGCAGTCACCCCAGTGTGGGGTGGACCTGGGGACGCAGGCCTGGGCAACACCCTGCAGAGCCTCCTCCTGAGGCACAGGAACCTGGTGCCCTCAGCAGGTGGGAGCAATGGCTGCACTGCTGGCCAGTCTCCAAAGTGGGCACCACTCCCACTGCCAGCCCCGGGCCCCAGAGGCACATCCCCAGTTCCGCCTCCCTGGGGCCGGTGCTCTGTGTGCAAGGGCAGCACTGCCTAGGCCCAGTTCTGCCTCCAGCCCCGCGCTGCCCAACCGTGCTGCTGCCCAGCTGCACCACTTCTCCACCAGCGGGTAACCTGGCCCAGCCCCAACGCCATGGCCCCCAGGAGGGTGGGCTGCAGAGCAGGCTCTCGGCCTCCTCCCCACACCCTCCCTGCAGTGGCCTGTGATGCTTAACTGTTTTTAATACAAAAACATAAGTTATGGAATAGGTCACAGCTCTGAAAATGAATGAACCAGATCTATTCTTACCAATATAGGTGCATCTTACAAGCCTAATGTAGAGTGTAGAAAAAAACGTGTTTATAGCAGAATGGATATTTGTATGTTATCTATCTTATACAAAGTTTAAAAACGTGAAATAACACCAAGTATAGCTCAGGAATACACACATACATAGAGAAAGAGTAAAGAAATGCCTAGGAGTGATAGACATGGGTCTGTACATGGGACGCTGGTATAGTGGACACATCAGGTTCCTTTTAAAAAGTATTAAGCAGTATTCATAATGTATAAAATGTATAAGGAATAATAAAATGAATACCCATGAATCCACTATTCAGCTTAAAAAATCACATCCGTGACAGAGTCAAAGCCCCCAGTGTGCCCCTTACCCAATCACTTCCCCTCTTTCTCTTCTTAGGGATAGTTTTTAATGTAAAGTTAACCTGAAGCCCAAGTGCTGAGCTCCTTTGCAAATTCTTATCCTGACTTGCATAGGTCATGATCTGCATTTCCTGTGGCTGGTTTGCCACATCTCCCAGGCCTGTCCCATCCTGTCTGCCTTTCCCTGCCTTCAACTCAGACTTACTTGCTGAGAGACAATGGTTGCCTCTCCCAAACCCAGCAGGGAACACTCCCCAGGCCCTAGGCATGGACAGTAACCAACGCTCTTTTCCTGTCCCAGTTTACAGGTGTTGAAATGAAATGTTTCAGGTACTGGTTGCTCCTCCCATGAGGAGGAGAGGCTTTCTATTTGCAGGGGATGTCACCAAGGCAGTAAGGTATGTGAGTAGTGGGTGGATGTATGACAGTATTGACATCCAGTCAAGGAATAAATGAGAGATCAGAGCAGATCCAGGAAATGAGGCAAGAAGAACGGGAGTTGAGAGAAGGAACTGGGAAGATCTCTTGTCCCATGATTCCCAGAAGAGGGCTCCTGAAGGTAAATGCTCAGACATGTGCCTCCCACCCTAGATGTGCCCTGGAGGAGGAAATGCCCTAATTTAAATGCAGAAGGGACTCAGTTCAGGGGACAGCAAAAGGCACCAACCTCTGTGATCTGTGATCCCCTGCATAGAGCCCAGAGTAGAGCCTTCCCACAGATGTGGCAGCCAGGTGGATCAGGAGTCTGTGTGGAGTTCTGTTCAGCCACAAGTGCCACAGTAACTAAAGATGAATTCAAATAAGCTTAAGCAATTAAAAACCTTTATTGCTCATGTAACTGGGAAGTCCAAGGGGCATATAGGCTTCAGGCATAGCTGGATCTAGCAGTCCACATCATGTCCTCAGAACTTTGTCTTTTTCTCTCCTCCTCTCAACTTGTTAAGGCTGAGTCCTTCCACATGGTGACAAAGATGGCCACAGTAACTCAAAGCTGACCTCTTCCTCTCTCTTTCTCAACATTCATATAATCCTTAAAAGGAGGAGGCAGAGGAGGAGATTTAATTGTTTCTGAACCAATCACTGAGTCTAAGAGGATGAGAATGACACTGGCCAGATGGCCCACCGTTGAGAAAGCAGGATGATT
This sequence comes from Saguinus oedipus, assembly GCA_031835075.1. Classification (NCBI taxonomy): domain Eukaryota; kingdom Metazoa; phylum Chordata; class Mammalia; order Primates; family Cebidae; genus Saguinus; species Saguinus oedipus. The sequence goes on from CM063176.1 coordinate 52,268,838, forward strand.
GCGTATGATGACAGCTCCATAAGATCACAAAGGAAAATGGTGCTCTCTTATCAGAGGCAGGGGAAAGGGACTCCAGGGGTGATGTGTCCACTATACCAGCGTCCCATGTACAGACACAGCCAGTCCTCAACCCTTCACTGGCTTATGTACTCAGAATCAGCACCTACAGATTTTCTTCATATTCTCCAAAATAAAATCGGAAAGTAATCAAATTATTTTGCCTCAAATAGTTACAAAGCCTAGGAGTACTCTGGGTCTGACATACCTGCTATGTCTCTGCTTCCAAAAATACTTTAAAGGGAAACTAGAAATAAGTGATCTGATCATCCCAGTTTGCCTGGAACTTTCCAGGTTTAGCACTAAAAGTCCCGAGTCCCAAAAATCCCTTTAGTCCTGGGCAAACCAGGGTGTTTGGTCACTTTGAAATTAGTCTTTGGTTATTGTGTACGGCAGAGAGTTGCTGAGGGCGACAGGCCTGGGACTACAGGGGGTCAGATCTGCACTCTTGCAGCCCAGAGTGCTTCCCTCTGAATTTCTACATCACTGAAAAAGCGCTCGAACTCCCCACTTCCACTCCACCCAATCCCTACAAATACATGTGCACAGAGGGAAACGGCAGTTGAGAGAGGCGAAGCGTCATTTGCACCTTGGCAAGGGGTCTCTGCCATGCTGCCAGCTCCCCTGCACAGGACAGGAGGCCTGAGCCCAGCCCCACCAGGGCCCACTCCGCCCAGGGCCAGGGGCCCAGGTAGCAGCAGGAAGCTGCTTTCACAGGCTCCCAGGAGGCAGCAGGAAGAGGGTTCCAGGTGGTGGCTCTTGTCCCTCTCCTGCTCCTCAGACCAGAGGATCGTCTTCTGCCTTTGGTGCTTGATCACCCATGTGTTCAGCCTCACCCAGGCATGGCCTAGATGACAGCAACCAGGACTGCAGAGTCACCTCAAAGGACCCGCCCCTCCCACCCAGGATGCCCTTTGCCCCAGTGCCGCCTCCTCCAGGTGTCTGGCATCTCACCACGCCAGCCCTGGAGCCCACCAGTCACCAACCAGACAGAGTGCAGAGGCTGGGCAGGGCCCTTCCCAGATGCCCTCATGGTGTCACAAGGGCCAGCTCAGCCACTACTCTATTTCCTCAGTGAAAACTCTTTCACTCAAATTTTAAAACCAACTACATGGCACTGAAAAAATCCTCAGGGTATTTTGCTTTTACCGGCTACAAAACTTGCACTGATTTTATGTCTGGCAGGTAAAGCAGGGCCGAGGCTCATCAGGCCAGAAAAGGGGCTCCAGGGCCACACGCCCGGCCCCACAGGGCTGTTGACTTTAATCTAGCTCACTGCAACTGGAATGTATACTTCAGCAAGAGCTCAGGGCCCTTCTGCCTCCTAAAGGTCAAGGCAAGAACACATGAGCTTCCCCTCTCAAGTACTCTCACACAACACACACACTCACATGACACATTCACACGGCACACCAGCACAACACACTCGCACACTCACACCACACACCATTCAGACACACTGTTCTCTCTCACACACACATGCAGTGGGGAGAGGTGGGGGAGCCCCTGCCCTGGATCCTGACAATAACTGGCCACAAGCTCTGTTTTCACATAACCCCAACACCCTCCCCAAAAGATCTCAGTCCCCTCCCTAAATATCAGCCTATTTTTAGTTACTTTAAGCTCTTTCCTGGCTGTGTTCCTCCTTTCTGACATCTAACACAATTTTTAGGCTGGTGTCTTATCCACACATCTCCCACCTTATTCTCTCTCTCTACTCAAGCATGGCATAGCCTCACCGGGCAGCAAGGGACAAACCAGACCCCAGAAGTCAGCAGTAAGAAAGGCCTCTGAGGCCACTTGGTTGGATGGTCCACACCGTGGCTGCCTCTCAGACTCATCTGAGACGGTGAAAATATACAGAAGTCTCCCAGCCCCCTGTTCTGCCCGCCCCCACACTGCCTTTCTAAATGCCAATGGACACTGGCGTAAAGCCAGTAGGGAGCAGAGGCCTTCCTTGGCGGTGCTGTCCCTGTCAAATTCAAGAAGTGATCTGAAGGCATCTCCTGCTTGAGTCCCTCCCGGGCCTGACACTGCCCTTCCACCTCCCATTCCCTGTGGGATGGTGGGCAGGGACCCTTGGCTCAGGGGTTTGAACCAAATGGAGCCCATGGGGAATTATTTTTCTCTGTTAGAACTTGGCTGGAAACCAATTCAGTCAAAACACAGAGCACCAGTGAATGGGGTAGTGTATTAGTCCATTTTGTATTACATAAAGGAATATCTGAGACTAGGTAATTTACAAAGAAAAGAGATTCTGCAGGCTGTACAAGCATGACACCAGCATCTGCTTGGCTTCTGGTGAGACCTCAGGAAGCTTTTACTCATGGCAGAAGGCTGAGGGGGAGCAAGCATGTTGCGTGGCAAGAGAGAAAGCAAGGAGGTTGTGGGAGGGCAACTCTTTTTTTAACAACTAGATCTTCTGTGCACTCAGAGTGATAACTCACCCATTACCACCAGAAGGCACCAAGCCATTCATAAGAAATCCATCCCCATGACCCAAGTACTTCCCACTAGGCCCCACTGCCAATATTGGGGATCACGTTTCAACATTTTGGAGGAGACAAACATCCAAATGACACCAGGTGGACTAGAACCATCTGACATAGTTCTTAAGACAGTAGAACTAGGAGAAACTCAGCCTTGCTAAATTACTGTAAGGCTCCTGGGAGTCTCCCAGAGGTGCCCTAGCTCAGGAGCTGATGTCAAGAAGCTTGGCAGAGTCTAATAGTGGGTGCTTGGTCAGCCGGCCTTGGACCAAGCAAACGTGAGGGCTGCCTGTTACCACTACCCTTCTAAGGGAGAACCCAGGAGCATGGCAGGAGAGGACCGTGGGATGGAGGAGGGAAAAGGGAAGCCAACAGGAGAAAGGGGAGGATGAAGGGAGAGGAAGAGAGGAAAATGAGAGGAAGAAAAAATGGGAACGTGCCCAAGAGAGAAGCCTCTGTGCAGGAGGCTGGGGTTTTCAGAGGAGCCAAGTTAGAGCATCACTCTGTAAAAACATCAGTCAGCCCCAGTCATTTCATGTCTGGGGATTTAGCCAAGAAAAATGAAAGTGTATACTTACAAAGAAAACCTGTGTGCAAATGTTTACAGCAGCTTTATTTATGATAACTAAACATGAAGGAAAAAAACTTTGGCTTCATGGGAGTACATAGCCTATGAATGCTGTTGCTATGGGTGTGAGCAGGTGGGTGTGGTGGCTCATACCTGTAATCCCAGCACTGTGGGAGGAAGAGGTCAAGTGGATTTCTTGAGCCCAGAAGTTCAAGACCAGCCTGGGAAACATAGTGAGACCCCGACTCTACCAAAAAATTTTTTTAATTAGCTGGGCTTGGTGGCAGATGCCTGTGGTCCCAGCTACTCCGGAGGCTGAGGTGAGAGGATTGTGCAATGAGCCGTGATTGTGCCACTGTACTCCAGCCTGGGCAACAGAACAGCACTCTGTCTCAAAAAGAAGAAAGAAAAGAAAGAATTTTGCCCTTCAACTGATGAATGGCTAAACAAATTGTAATAATTTTATAACGGAATACTACACTGCAATGAAAGAGTAAACTCTTGTTACACACAAAAACCTGGATAATCTCAAAAATCTTATGCTAAGTGAAAGAGCCCACACACAAAAGAACAAACACTGCATGATTCCACTTATGTGAAATTGCAGAACAGACGCACCGAGTCTACAGCAACAGGAGGCAGACAAGTGGTTACCTGGGGCCGAGGGGGAAGCAGAAGGCTGTGAGAACACCTCAACACAGATGGAGCAGGACTCTGTTCTGGCTTAACGGGGGATGGCCAGAGGCAAAGTGAAGAAATGAATGAAACCTGCCACCTAGCCTAGTACCATCTCCCTCTCACACAGGCCCTGCTCCAAATTTCTCCTCCTCCACCACAGATGTGCAGAATTCTCTTTCAGAAGGCCCATCCCCTCGGGGCCCAGAGTGATAAAGAGTCTGATGCAAAGTCTGCCCCGCACTGGGAGCCTATAGTGGATTTGGAGAAAACTAAAGGGGGTGACCATATCTCACAGATGAAGAGGGAAAGGCAATTGATCTGGGGCTTTTTGCAGGCTACCACTTGCCCCAGGAGCCATGATGGCTAATGCAGGAGGCACACCTGCCTTCCAGCTCACCCTAACCACACAGCGCTGAGGGTCACTTGTTCTACTGCAGGAGCAGGATTTGCTCTCTTTCTTAAGCTGTGTCTGCTCAAAAACCTTTCATGAGTCACCACTACCAACTGAAGAAAGATTGTGATTCTTTCACTCCATATCCATGAACCTCCTTAATCCCCTCCTCCAACCTTACCACCTCACCTGAGAAAAATGTCCTCTCCCCTTCTCTTCATTTGTCAGGTCCATACCCTTCCTTCAAGGGCAAGTTCACATTCTTCCTCCAGGTCCTCTCCTGACCTTCCCAGCCCTGAGTGACCAAACTCTGAGCAGCTTATTTTTACCTCTCTTCTCATATGTGACATGATCATCCTGAGACCATTTGTGTGGCCTTCCTGTCTCACCCAACTTAAATTGGGGGTCCCTTGGGGCAGCGATGATGTCTTTGTATCACTGATGTTACTGTACTGTGGATCACTCATAGTGAATCCGTCACTAACAATCAGCCGTGGTCCAGCCATGTGCTAAATCCTTCATCTCATTTATTCTGGACAACCATCCCCTGATGTAGAAACTGTTTTGCTTCCTGTTCTACAGTTGAAGAAACTCAGGCTTACAGGGGTAAACTTACCTAAGTCCATGTAGCTTATACATAATAGAATGAAGGTTAAAAACCCAGGTCTATTCAACACCAAAGTCTAGACCACTTTACCATGCTTAGCCTTGCAACAATGACGATGTTATCCTCACCAAAGCAATGGGTGAGAAGGATTAAACTCAGTGTGCAGAAGGTTCTTGGCACCTCACTGGGTGTAAGCAAGGGAGTCCGGAGCAGGGATGCAAAGCCTGGCATCTAGCTGAAACCAGGGGCCACAAGTTTTAATAGCAGGAACTTTATGAAATGAGAATTTCATTTTTTAAAAAAGCGCTATGGATACAAGTGTTTTGAGAATGAAAAGAGCCAGGCATGGTAACTTATGCCTGTAATCCCAGTGTTTTGGTAAACTGAGGCAGGCAGATTGCTTGAGCCCAGGCATTTGAGACCAGCCTGGGCAACATGCAAAACCTGTCTCTACAAAAAAATGCAAAATTTATTGTGTAATGAGTAGAAGGAGGAAAAGAAAAAAAGAATACAAAAACCAGCTAGGTGTGATGTGTGCCTATAATCTCAGCTATTTGGGAGGCAAAAATGGGAGAATCACACTTGAGCTTGGGAAGCGAGGTTGCAGTGAGCTGAGATAGCGCCACTGCAGTCCAGTCTAGGTGACAGAGTAAGGCTCTGTCTCAAAGAAAAGGAAAGAAAAAAGAATAGAAATGAAAAGAAACAAAAAGAAAAGTGCTAAGCTGGCCCTTAAAATTTTGTAAAGATAGAGCAGGGAAGAATTTTATGAGCCAGATACATTGATGACACTAATATAAACATTACCTACATTGGGGTGAAGGTCCTCTCTTGCCATGTCTATACTGTGTATCTTGTCATCATGAAAGAGTCACATCTCATTTGTTGGCCAGAAGTTCTGGGACATCTCAACATGTTAACGTCCATGTTTGATTTTTTAAATCTCCTCTTACCTGGAGAAGCTCTAATGCTTGTTTTGCTTTTTGTAATGGAAATTATATTCCTCATTGTACGATTGTTTTAGGACATTGGATTTTATTTATCAAGGAACATAAGCACAGAGAAGAAGCCTTTTAAAAAGACAGTGCAGGCTGGGCGTGGTGGCTCACGCCTGTTACCCCAGCACTTTGGGTGGATCACCGGAGGTCGGGAGTTTAACACCAGCTTTGCCAACATGGTGAAACCCTGTCTCTACAAAAAATACAAAAATTAGCCAGGCATGGCAGCTCACTCCTGTAATCCCAGCTACTCATGAGGCTGAGGGAGGAGAGTTGCTTGAACCTGGGAAGTGTAGATTGCAGTGAGCAGAGATCTCACCACTGTACTCCAGCTTGGGCAACAGAGTGAGACTCTGTCTCAAAAAATAATAAGTAAATAAAAATAAATAAATAGAAACACAATACAGAATCTGTTTTCCAGGTCAGCAGCTTTCTTGGGATCTATGCATTTCCCGAGAGGCACTGTATAAGGTGGTTAAATGCAGACTAACTAGTGCCACAGCTTTGTCACTTACAATCTTGACCTTGAGCAAGGTTCTTATCCTCTCTGTCTTAATTCTGCCTCTTTAAAATGAGATAATAATAGTTTCTTCACAGACAACATAACACCCTTAGACCAGCCCCTGCTACTTTGTAAACATTCAATAAATGAGAGTTACTTTGCCCCTGTTGACATTTGTGTAATGTGTGCGAATGTGTCATAACGAATTTAGCCATTTCTTTACTAATGGGGACTAGGTATTTCCAGGTGACAAACAAGACAGGCAATGCCCATGCCTTGAAAAGGGTTACATGCTGGTGGAAAAAGGCAAAAAGAATAAGAAAACAAGATTGGTGAACTGATGATAAGTTATGTTAATAGAGAAACCCAGAAGCAAGTAGGTAGATGAGAGGTGAACACATTATGGAGGGTGGCCCAGGAGGGCTGCTACAGAAAATGACATTTGAGCAGAGCTGTGGTGAATGAGACAGAGCAGCTACGAACAGAGTGGGAGTCAAGAACTTCACGCAAAATTCCCAACATGGGAAGGAGCCTGGGCGTGAAGGGCTTGTAGCTGCAGCTTGAGTGTGAAGGAAAAAGTAGAATAAATGTGAGCAGCCCAACCACACAGACCTTCAGAGATGTGGCAAGAAGTCAGCTACCAGAAGTGAGGGGCAGGCTTTAATCTGGCCAGTCACATAATCTCACATATGTTTTCAGGAGATCACTCTTACTCATTAGTAGAAAGTGGCTTACAGGAAGGCAAAAGTAGAAGAAGGGAGACCCGTTAGGCTATGCAGGAATTAAGTGGAGATAATGGCTTACATAAGAGCAGTGACAGAGACATCTGGGAAAAAAACTAGAGGAAAAAATATACCTCACCTGAGGTGCGGAGGACTCCAAGACATGACCCAATATCCTCGCTGGTCCCTGTGGGGCCCTCTCAGCTTTCTTGATTGCTATTTCCCTAAACCCACAAAAGCTTCCCCATCCCCTCCCAGCAGAAAGGCAATCATTTTACTGTGTTCAATGTGTATTTTATTTGAATATATTCCTTAGCCATATTGAAGTTGTTGTGGATGTCCTTGTTAGATTGACCAGTGTTTCCTACCTCTTCCTATCAACACTGAGTGTCCCAGACCCATCGTGCTGCTCCGTGTGCATCTCATGTGTTGCTTTGAACTACTGTGTCACGTTCCAGGATGTGCATCCTTCACTCCCCATTCACACTTCCTGCAATGCTCGCATGGGCTGCTTCAGCATTGCTGATACTATAAGTGATACGGAACAAATGCCCTCATACACAACTTCCTTTTTTTTCTTTTTGAGATGGAGTGTCGCCTTGTCACCCAGGCTGGAGTGCAGTAGCGTGATCTCGACTCACTGCAACCTCCATCTCCTGAGTTCAAGAAATTCTTCTCCCTCAAACTCCTGCATAGCTGGGATTCTAGGCACCAACCACGCATAGCTAATTTTTGTGTTTTTTGTAGAGATGGGGGTTTCACCATGTTGGCCAGGCTGGTCTCGAACTACTGACCTCAAATGATCCTCCCACCTTAGCCTCCTAAGTGCTGGGATTACAGGTGTGAGCCACCGCACCTGGCTCTCACACATACCTTTCTATATCCCAGTCAGAACTGCTGTCTAACCTTCTTACTTTGACTAAGTGGTGGCAGTGCCTCACTGACCTGGAAGCCTCCTCTTCCACAGCAGGGCACGACAGTGACTCTGTTCCCACAACCCCACCAACACTTGCCATTATCCAGCTTTCTCAATGTTTTCCAATTTAGTAGATGTAGTAAAATCTAATTTTCATTTTTCTTTGCATTTTTGATGAATTTCAATTTCCCTGGTTTTTCCCTGTGTTGGTCTTTTATAGCCTGCCTTTTTACATGGTATTAAATGGGAATGTTGTCTTCTTTTACTCTATATAATAAGTCACCTTTGCCATATCAACCATTAAACAGTTTGTTTTTTCCCATTGACTTGTGGTGTTAATTTTATCATCTGTTAAGTTCCCTTGAAAAGCAGGGGTCTGTCTCTGATCCCTCCATTTTTTTCCCATTGGCCCTATTCTTGTGCCGACAATATACTGTTTGCATTAGTATGGCTTTGTAATTTATCTTAGTATCTGGTAGGATAAGATTTTCCTCTCTATCTATTTTTTTAAAGGTGATCTTGTTACCCATGGATATTTATTAAGAGGGGAAATGTGAGCTATACTGTAGAGGTAGAACTCTGCTTATGGCAACTTTTGCTTTACCAAAGTTTTAACTTTCTGTATATTCAAATCCGGCAGGATTTCCCTATTGGCTTCTAGGTTTTATACCTTATTTAGGAAGATTCTCACCCAATATTATATAAATGTACTCTCACATTTTATTTTAGAGCATTTATAGTTATTATAATGATTAGATATTTAAGTTATCTGGAATTTATTTTTGTGAAGTTACGAAGTGAGGATCTAATTGGATGTTATTCCAAATGGTAAGCTACTTTTTCCAAGAACGCACAGTCCATCCTTTCTGACAGAGCAGGAGTACCCTCATCTCAGACAAACACTACCACTTTTAGTTCCAGCTCCCTTTCTAGCTTCATGCATTTCAAGGAAATCAATTCTCTTCTAACTACAAGCAGCCATAAAGAGCAGATAGTAAAACACAGATAAGACAGCTTGGACACAGAGCGGGGTGGGGGGAAAGTCTTTTGGGTAACAGCCAAACTTCACCCTCATACAATAGGCCCCAGTAAAACAGTGGCCTTATTAAGTACATTCCTTTCCCTTCAGGTGCACTAAGATAGGGAAGCTAAAAGCAGCTGTAGAAAGATGTACGGGAACAGACACACAACTGTCCCTTTCAGATAAGCACAAGAAAGAGACACAGAAGCAGTACAAGCCTCTGATAAACTCTCCCACCCTGAATCCTTAAAAACTGTTAGTCTGTAAGAGAGCATGCCTCTCACCTAACTTGTTCAGAAGCCCCTCTCAGGTTTGTTTTCTCTAAAATAAACCTGTCTTGACTGGCAAGCCACCTTTCATTTTTCTTTCCTCTTTCTTTAATTCTTACACTTTCACCACTGATTTCACATACTTCCTTTGTCGGATGCTAAAATTCCATATATACATAGAGCAGCTCCTGGGCCCTACCTGGCTTATGGAAGGTATTAGAATCCAGAGTTTATTGGCAAAGACTGGAAAAGCATTAGGTGCATTTCAGCAGAAGAATCAGAGGTTGAAGGGGTGTTTTTAAAGCTCGCAGGCTGCAAGAGGCAGAGAGAAGGCTGGAGACAGGTGCTGCTGAAGAGGTGGGAAGGAAGGGACAGGCCCCTGAGGCCCCTGGAAAGAGGACAATGAGAAGTCATCCTTGCTAGGCCTACAGGGGAGTGGCATCCACTAGGCTTCTGGGAGGAATATGCTTTTCAGTACTGGGTTACCTGAGGCCAAGAGGCTGCTAGCAGAGGCAGCATGTGGTCACCCCAGCTGAAGTGCCAGTTAGCAAACCTGGTGATAGGGCTGGAGTCAGAGGCCTCAGCACACACAGCAGCAAGACTGGGCCCAAGTAGGCCAGGCCAGGGGATCTGAGAACCCTGGGGCTTCCTGTTCATCAGTGCTGGGTGGAAAGGAACTGTTCCTTCCCCTTGTCACAGAGACAGGTCAGAATTTCTACATGGAAGGAACTCTGGCAAAAGGGGACTTGACTTGGAGCAGCAATTGTATATACCAAGATCATTGCTTTGGCACACACACCCCTGGTGTGGGGACATTGCTGTTTTCCTGACACTCCTTACTCACCATCCCAGACCACTTCCATCTACCCCAGTCCTCTGCTCCCCTCCCATTCCACTTAGAGCCCACATGGCACAATTTGCCCTTTAATTTTGCCCCTGCTCTTCCCCTTTCTAGATTATACATTCATGGTTTTATTCCAGACCCCACTGGAGTGGTCAGTACAGAGGTGGGCAACCAGCAGGTGGTTGGCAAATACTTTCTGGTAGATTGGTCCACTTAGTTCAAGGTGACACTGGCTCCCACCTGAAAGAGAGGCACTAGGAAGGGTGTAGAGGAAGAAACTTCCATGGACCTCCCATCAACACCTATTCAATTTGATTTAATTCAACCAAAATGAGTTGAGATCCTGCTTTCAAGGAGTTGATAGACCATGAGGAAGCATAAGGGTTGGAAACCTAAATTTGCCACACATCATGTGGAATGAATGAGGGTGGAGGGGGGTTTGTGGCTGGGCTTCTTCAGTGAGAACAGACCAAATCACAGGCCCTGTGTTTGGGGCTCACCATGGGCCTATTTGATTGGGAAGGGTAGGGTAGTGAAGGGATGGGGAGACAGATGGGACCCCATGACCTTCAGGACCATGTAGTGCTGTGAGTTGGGTTGCCACAAAAGTTCCTGGACTTAGCTTGTACAGCCTGTTCTGGCCTTATGTCTCTATTAACTTCTTAGCCTATTTCCCCTATCCCAGATGGTTCACATCTCATCTCCTAATTGATCCCTTGTTTGAACATCAATCAGCCTTGCCTTCTTAAATTTCAGCTCTCCTGCTCAAAAACCATCAATAGCCCCCTACTGCTTAGAGAGGAAGTCCAAATTTAAAGTATGGCCTTTTAAGGTCATGATTGTTGGATCCTAATCTAGTGCTTTTATGGAACTAAGGGTGACATCTCAATGCAGGGCAGACTGGGTCCGAATGCAGGGCTAGAACCAAGTTTGTGGTGTCTGTGGGACCTATTCGTGTGCCTGGTCCTCCAGAGAGCAGAGGGGCCTTACCCTGGTGTTTTCCAGATTGGTTCTTTCACAAAGCCTCCTTCTTTCTGCCCAATTTCTACCACCTCTGTGTTCCACTATCCACCCTCTGTATCTCCTCCCATACACCTCATTGCACAGACACCAGTCCACCTGCATACCTAAGCGTGCCTTGCTTTCTGGCCTCCCTGCCTGTGTTCATGCTGTTCTTTCCTCCAAGGATGCCTTTTTCTTCCTCCTAGTGATCCCTAGGCTCGATTGCTGTTGAAATCCCATCCCTCGTCTAAAGCCCAATTCAGAAGTCTCCTCCTCTGTGAGGCCTTTTCAGATCCACTCTTTCCATCTCCAGCTGGAATTCATTTTCCATCTTCTGTGTTTCCTAGCCAGTTCTTAGTTGTGTGGCAGAGCTCTGGAAACCAGGGGCCCCCAACCTCCTGGCCATAGACCAGCCCTAGTTCACAGCCTGTTCCAAACGGGCCACACAGCAGGTGGTAAATGGTGGGTGAGTGAGCGAAGCTTCATCTGTATTTACTGCCACTCCTCATCACTAGTATTACCACCCAAGCTCTACTTTCCATCAGATCAGCAGGGGCATGAGATTCTTATAGAAGAGCAAACCCTACTGTGAACTGTACACACAAGGGATCTAGGTTGCATACTCCTTGTGAGAATCTGACACCTGATGATCTGTCACTGTCTCACATCACCCCAAGATGGGACCATCTAGTTGCAGGAAAACAAACTCAGGGCTCCCACTGATTCTACATTATGGTGAGTTGTATAATTATTTCATTATATAAGACAATGTAATAATAATAGAAATAAAGTGCACAATAAATGTAAGACACTGGAAGCATCTGAAAACCATCCCCCTCAACCTGGTCCATAGGAAAACTGTTTCCCATGAAACCAGTCCCTGGCACTAAAAAGGTTGGGACTGCTGCTGTAAACCATGGATCTTTGCAAACACAAAGGATTTATATTGATCCTTCTAAGATGCCCCCTCTCACCATAGGGAAACTTGGATCTCTGAGCCTTTGAGGGGTTGGATGCATCTGGCTCTCCAGCCAGACTGTCAGCAACTTCAAGCTTAGGATTTCCTCTCTTAGTAAGATGTATACAGCAGGTGCTTACTAGGTACATGAACTAAATGGAATTTGTGGAGTCTGCTGAGGGATGTGGTTCTGAGTCTCCATCCCTGGCAGAGGAGGGGAGGGCAGGGCAAGGAAGGAAACTGGGAGAGCAGCAGGCTAAGGCCCCTCCACTCTCTGGAGGACCAGGCATGTGAAGAGGTCCCAGAGGTACCTCCAACCAGGTGCCATCCCTGTGTTCAGGCCCAGTCTATCCCGCGTTCAGATCTCATCCTCAATTCCAAAAAGCACCTCTATCTATGGGCCAGAAAAGCCGGTTGTGGGGCCCCAGGCAATAGCACAGGCAGGAAACTCCCAGTGAATACAGTCAGGCAGCAGAGCAGGCAAAGCCACCCTTGTCAGGCCCCTGTGTGAACCACCAGGCTAGAGATAGGAATCATCTAGGCGGGGCAGATGCATCCTCCAAGCTGTCCTGAGACCAGACAGGATCTGGACACACCCTCTGTCCACCAGGAGGGAAGACAGGGGGCAGTTGCCCTGGACCCTCTTCTCACCAAGTATTGGGCAATTGCTTTCTTTCTTCACCCTGTAACTTTGGGGTCCTGGACCCTGGTCTCTGTTGGCATAGTGGTCAGGGACCCTGTGAAGCTTCACCAACCCATGACACTGAAGTGGTATTGGGAGTGAGGGTCCCATCTTCCTAGAGGAGCATCTATGAGCCATGACCTCTATGACCCGAAGAGATAGAGATTTCCTAAATTATGGCGGGGCTAGTCCTACAGTCGTGTGGGTTCAGTGTCCTCTTCTTGCCACCCTATGCCCTCAAAGGCCTGGTCATTCTGAGTGGCTGGGAACTACAGACTGCTGACCCCAAGGACTAGAGCCCTGTGGGTCCCTGTATTTCTATGACCGGAAGACCTGTGATTTCCTCGATACTGAGAGATCTAGGCCCAAGTACCCTATCTGTCTACACACCCAAACCACTCCCAGGGCAATCCCAATCACTGCCAAGCTGCAGCCTGGAGGGTGGAGTTCTGAGTCAGAGTATAAGCTCCTGATCTTGCCACCCAGCTGGAGAGCCGCCGCAATGCTCCTGAGGCAGATGCCTGCCTGGATCTCCCACTCCCTGACTGACCCATGCCAAGCAGAAGACGGCAGGCCCTCGGCCACCTGCGCCTTGAAGGTGAGAGAGGGGTGCTCGGTGGTTGGGGTCAGAGGCTGAGGGCCAGTGACGCATGGCCAGGCAGTGAGGGGCAGGGGCAGGGAGCCAAGGACAAGAGACAGGCCTCAGGGAGGGTTGGCGGTCGTTGGACATCCCAGGGACCTGGGCTCAGGGAGCCTCATCCGAAAACCTGGGGAAAGCAGTTTAGCCCATTTGGGGCCAGGGCTCCTGGATTGGTGGCCCAGCTGAAAGTACCCTCAAGCTTTTCAAGGCACCATGCAGTGGCTTGGGGCCATCCTGGGGCCAGGCCAGCATCCAGGGTAGACGGTATGCCAGAGGGACCCACATTTGGCCTGCTCTAATGGCAAGCAGGTATTAACCTTGCAGACATCCTAAGCTCCTACGCTGTGCAAGAGTATGGTATAGCGTATGGTGAGAATTGGTGGCACTGTCAATCTGTTGCCATCAGCCACAGAGCTGCTCACCTGGGTTTATAGTCAAGGCTCCTGGGTCCAACCAACTCTTCACAGCCTCACAGGGAGACCTGGGTTCATGAATCAGGTTGCTGGGGCTCTAAACCAGACTTGCCTCAGTTTCCTCAACTAGGCAATAGGGAGATGGCCTCAATGCTTCAATCTGCTGTAGGCTTCCCTTGGGAAGGATCATTAGCTGGCTCCTGGAGGGCAGCATTTCTTCCTCATCACCCTCCTCAGGGCCTCCTCCCTGGCTCCTATCAAATCATTGAATGACATGAGTGATGCCCTGAAAGTCCCTTGTCCCTTGGTGGGTGAGATGGAGACCCTGTTCAGTCTCCAAGGAGCCCAAGGCAGGGAGTTCCGTGCCAGATTGGTGGCCAGTGCCCCTGCTGTGAAGGCCAGGTAGACACGGCCTCCTGGGCTGTGCCCTGGTTTCCCTGTAGTACTTGGGTGGCTGGAAGGGCTTCTGGCCAACATTTGTTCCTGCCAATCTTTTTAAGCCTCCAAGAGCTTGGGCTAGGAGAGATTTTTGACAGAGGTGACAGAGCTTACCTCAAAGGGGGCAGTGAAACAGCTGAGAGCCCAGGATCCCAAGTGTGGCTTCAGGAGCCTCTCCATGAGCTGCGCCTGTCCCTGTCAGCCTTGGCAGGTCCATGTTGGTACCAGGATTTCTTGCCCTCACCTTTCAACTAGCCTGGTGATAAAAAGGAAAACAGCCATTGTAGCTCCTCCCAGTTGATCCTTAGTCTGGGACATTGCTCAGAGTAGCTGGGACATGTGTTAGGGTCCCATGATGGTCTCTTCCAGTGATATCCTTAAGAGAGGGCCCACACATTCTGAGAGACAGCACGAGGCTGGGCTAACTCTCACACAGGTGTTGCAAGGAACTGAAGGGTACACCCAGCTCTCTAGGGAGGAGGAGGCGGCATCATCCACCTGGCCTGACCTGAGAAGCGCTGGGGAGGAAGTTCCTGCAGGCTCCTTAGGAGCTGTCTTTCCCCCCTCCAGGCTCCGCAGAACTCATGGGATGGTTTGCTGAGGGTATGTCTGGCTCTGGGACGGGCATCAGACCCACCACTTCTGAAACGTGGTTGTCAGACCCTTCCCCAGACCCCGCTCCCACCCAGGCGCCTGACCCTGGGAGCCCTTCTGTAATAAGTATTCTTTTGACTGATTTGTGGTAATAGCTAGATTCTTGGGGTGTAGGAAGAGCTCCAATTTGGAAACTGAGGCTTTTCCTCCTGACTCTGCTACTGATGAGTCTAGCACATGACTCGGAGCAAGCTGCTGGCCGGTGCTGTGCATTCCTGGTGAGGGCCGAGTGGACGGAGTGCATGGGCCCTGGAGACCTGCACCGAGTCCTGGCTCTGCCACCCCCCAGGCTGTGTGCGCCCGTGTGAGATGTAACCTCTCTAAACTCAGCCTTCCCCTCTATAAAGCAGGGATGATGATGCCTTCCTCGGCGGTGGTTGGAGGGTTAGATAAGAGCATCTGCACAACACCTAGAGCACAGCCCAGCTGGGCCCGCCACAGCAGAGTCTTGCATTTTGTTCCCACCCCCACCTCCACCAAAGATGATATCTATCAAATTAGGGGTGGAAAGGGGCAGCATTGGATTGCATCATAGCCAATCCTGAGATTCAAGGGGCTGCCTCTTTTCCACATGAGCTGGAAAGGCCCCCCAGTCCCCCATAGGTCCTCAGGGGCAGTGGAGTTCTGGTAAGATCAACCCCTGAGTCCAGGCTGGGGAGTGGGCTGGGGCCATGTGTCTGTAGCATGAGCAGCGAGGCCCTCTCTCTCCCCTGGCTTCCCAGAAAACTGCTGTCCAGCCTGTCCTCCCTGGCCCAGCTGTATTGGCTGTCAAAGTGGCGAAATATACCTCTGTACTGTTTCCCAAATGGTTCCTGCTTTGAGCTCCAAGTCCCCGAGTGCTCCCCTGGTCCTTACTGCAGGGCCCTTCCAATGCCCCCATGAAGGATGAGTGCCTGTCCCTCCTCCAGGGCTGCAGCCCAGCTGGCACGGTGCCTGATCATGTCTGTTGTGAAATATTTTGACTCTTCACCTTGATACCCAATCCCAGCCAGGGCATCCTTAGGGACGAGTTGTCTGAGTCTTAAAGCTTTGGCCCTTATCACACCATGAGCAACCCTGTAAACTTGGGTTCCACAGCCTCGCGGGTTTCTGGTTCCCACATGCATAGTCACAGATGCCATCCTTTACTGCATCTTTTCACTGTGGATTAATTGCCTCCAGGCCATGAATTTTGCTTATCTCTAGCAAAACTGATCGAGCAGATTATATCAGAAGCAAAATAGGTACATTTATTGCAACACAAGAAGGACATTCCTCATAGACCTGGTTCCCGGAATGCATCTGCACCCCATATCATGTTCCTAAGTCCCATATTCCTGCTGCCTTCCTCCCAGCATGGCCCCACTGGGATGCCTCTCCAACCCCCTTCTGGTCCCATTTCTGTGCTGGCAAAATGTGGTTGTCTCCCGCAAACTGGGTCTCTCCTGAAAGTTCATGAGCTGGAGGGTGGTGATCTGAGTCTCAAGTGGAACAATCTGTGACTACTGGAAAATGGGAACTTCTCCAAGGACCTTATGGCTCTGATGTGGTCTAGATGTTTAAAAAGAGGGGAGATCAGGGCCAGGTGCAATGGCTTATGCCTATAATCCTAGCACTTTGGGAGGCCAGGGCTGGTGGCTCATGAGGTCAGCAGTTCGAGAATAGCCTGGCCAACACAATGAAACCTCATCTCTACTAAAAATACAAAAATTAGGTGGGCATGGTAGCCGGTGCCTGTAATTCCAGCTACTTGGGAGGCTGAGGCAGGAGAATCGCTTGACCCTGGGAGGTGAAGGTTGCAGCGAACTGAGATCATGCCACTGCACTCCAGCCTGAGTGACAGAGGGAGACTCTGTCTCAAGGAAAAAAAAAGAGAGAGAGGGAGATCCTAGAATGTGTTGGTAGAAGCACAGCAGTAAGAGTACAGGCCATAGAAGAATGTCAGAGTTTGGGGTTATGTTTTGGCTTTGGGGGAGTGCTGAGTGAAAAGCAGAATTTATCAGAAAATTGTTTTAAAGAGACGAAAACCAAAGATGAGGGCAAGCAACACCTGTCTTCCTGTTTGCCAAGTAAACAGATACGATCACAGTGGGAGAAACAGGCTTGAGGAGTAGCATTGGATTTCTCTGATTCTAGCTGCGAACGCTGCGTCAAAGGGCTTAGCCTCTGATTCTCCATCTGTAAAGGCGAGGCCAATAATAACTGCTTTGTGGGTGATTGTAAGGATTAAGCAAGATAATATGCAGAGAATCCGTACACAATACCTGTGTATGGCTGGCACACAGCAGATGCCAGCTGTTACTGTTGTTGTGTTAGAGCAGGAAGAAATGGTCACGTGCATTGGAAAGCACTGGGGTTAGATGACTGGAGTGAACTTGTCCTGGAAGGCAGGACACCTGGAGTGAGGTCCTGAGGGAAAACGTGCCTGTACCTTCCCTGTTGGGTAGATATTGAAGGAGGACGGCTAGGCCACAGGCAGCCCCTCGTGGAGGCAGGAGAAGGGCTGCGATGGCCGAGAGGACCACGTGACCTGGGTTCAGAGCCCTGAAACACTGTGGATTATCCCCCAGGACTGATTCCTGCCTGGGTGGAAGCCTCCACAGCTCAGACTCTAGTTGCCCATTGAGAAAGTGGGCCGGTGGGCACAGGTTTTGCCAAAAGTGCTTGCCTGGTGAAGCTGACGCTGCCTCCTCACCAGGCCAGCCCAGAGTACGTGCTGCGCTCAGGCAGAGTGAGAAAGGAGGAGTGCACTGTGCCTTGGAGGTCTGGCCAAGCAGTGTGCGTGGCTTGTGGCCCAAGTCTCCGGCTCCCAACAGAATGCTGTTAGAGCAAGTTATTAACCATGAAACGTTCAATATTTCACAGTTGCTCTCACAAAAGAAATCTTCAGGCCTATAACTGACTGAGTTTGACTTTTGTCCTGATTTTGAGGCAGCTATTGAGAAGAGAAGAGATCTTAAAAGGGACTAAATAACGTGATCTTTGCAGAATCTGCATTCTTTTACAAGTCCCAAGAGCTGGGCACGGTAGCTCATGCCTATAATCACAGCACTTCAGGAGGCTGAGGCAGGAAGAATCACCTGAGGCCAGGAGTTCAAGACCAGCCTGGCCAACATGGTGAAACTCCGTCTCTACTAGAAATACAAAAATTAGTTGGGCATGGTCGTGAGCACCTGTAGTCCCAGCTACTCAGGAGGCTGAGGTGGGAGAATTGCTTGAACTTGGGAGGTGGGGGTTGCAGTGAGCCGAGATCATGATACTGTACTCCAGCTTGTGTGACAGAGCAAGACTCCATCTCAAAAAAAAAAAGAAATTAAGCCCCAGGAAAGTCTGGAAGGACCAACATCAAAAGATTGCCTATCCTGGGCAGCAGAGTGAGACCCTGTATCTAAAAGTAAAAAAATAAAATAAAGATAAAAAGATTGTCTCTAAGTGGTGGGATTAGAGGAACCTTTTTTTTCTTCATCCTTGTTTCCCCTGCCCCCAATCCCAGCAGTCTTTAAGGAGAGGAGAATTGCATCCTCTCAAAAAGGTGTAAAGCGATTCTGGCCACACAGAGCAGAACATGCAGGGTGGCGGGTGGAGGGGGCCCGTTCAGAGGCCTCTGTAAATACAGACATTCGGTCGGTTGGCATTTACCATGGGTGCAGGCTGGGAATGGATGGCAATGAAGACTCATCTAAGCCTGGGTAAAACTCCCAGCGAAGAGGCTTCACGTCCCGAGATTCCAACAGGAAAGGCACGAACCAAAAAGAACAGAACCAGGACACCTGAAGAGAACAGGTGCGAGGCTGCCCCTTCCAGGGTGTGCCAGCTCAGAGTGGAAACATGCCTCACCTCTGCAGCCCTGGGCGCCTAGGAACCAGAAGAGGGTTTCCGAGTCCGGAAAATGACTGATGGCGGGGAGGCTTCTGGAGCCAGGGAGAGGCCCCAAGCCAAGGGTGTCGACAGCCTGTGACCAGCTGGACCTGTTCTCCCTATCAAAGCCGCTGGCCGCCGTTGCCTTTAATCTGTCTGTCTCTGCCTCGTATTCACCCCTGACTCCCCAGCATCTAGCATAGGGCCTAGCACACAGTAGGTGCTCAAAAGTAATACTCCAGAAGATGACTCTTGATTCAGAGGAAAAATCAGAGTGCTGGCACCCTCAGGGCAACAGGGGCAGGGAGCTCCACCAGCAAGCATGCAGGCCCTGGGCTCTGAAGACAGACCATGGAAGAGATGCCGGCAAGGAGAGGGGTGAAACGAAAGTGGCTCCCACAGGCTTAATGCCTGGGGTCGAGGGCAACGGGCAGAGGAGCACTAGGAGAGAGCCGCGGTCCCTCAGTAGGCAGGAAGGATGATCCGAGGGCCCTCTGCGGCTGCAGGATCCAGAGAAGCTGGTGCGGCTGGGAGAGGTGGTTTCGGGGCCTCTGGGATGCAGAAAGTCATGGGTTCAAGGGGGACAAAGTGGAGTGGTGGCTGCTGAGACTCAGAGTGCAGGGGTGGCTGGAGAGGGGTGTGTGGGGCTTTACGGAACCACAGCCACTGCCCCAGACACTGCAGCCCAGGGAGGGATCTGGGGAGTTCCTTGAGGACCTGGGCTTGAGATGATGGCAGAGCCCCCAGGAGGTGATCAGAGCTAAAAGAGGAGCAGGATAGAGGGAGGAGCATCAGCATGGTGTGAGCAGGGCTGACGTGTTCCCGCGCCCCAGATGTTAGGACAAGGTGCTAGGGAGGGGGACAGCTCAGGGCTCTGGTCCCGTGGGGTGATCATGACCCACAGAGGCATTTGACAGGAGCCAGTCATCAAACCAAGGACTACTTGAGCTTTTGCCGTCAGGAGAGAGGTCATCACAGATAAGCCAAGACTCCCCAAGGACCCCTCGCAAGAAACTGAAGCGGCAAGAGGCAGACTGTTTTCCGGAGTATCGGAGGCACAAAGATGAAAGACCAGTCAGGGTCCCAGGCTCTCTGGAGCTTCCAGGGCCTTATGGAAGAGCAGACAGCAACCCAAGCAAACAAATCTGAAATGGCATGGGGAGCTGGGCATCCTGGCTCACACCTGTAATCCCAGCACTTTTGGAGGCTGAGACAGGTGGATCACCTGATGTCAGGAGTTCGAGATCAGCAGCCTGGACAACATGGTGAAATCCCATCTCTACTAAAACTACAAAAAATTAGCCAGGCGTGTGGCAGGCACCTGTAACCCCAGCTACTTGGGAGGTTAAGGCAGGAGAATTGCTTGAACCTAGGAGGCAAAGGTTGCAGTGAACCAAGATTGCACTGTTGCACTCCAGCCTGGGCAACAAGAGTGAAACTCTGTCTCAAAAAAAATATATATATATATATATATTCAGCATGGAGGTTGCTATAATGCTGTAATGCAAGTGGACAGGCCTGTGGAGGCAAAGTGGGAAAGTCTCTGCAGGGGTGATGGTCTTGGGATGATGCTTGAAGAGTGAGTCCTCTGTCCTCTCCTTCCACAGGACAGGCTGTCTCCATGCCACCTGTTGACAGTGCGGGTCATCCGGATGAAAAATGTCCGGCAGGCTGATACGCGTGAGTATCCACCTCGCTTCTCTCCTTCTGCTCTGCTTACAGGGTCTGGATAGGAGAGGCCCTGGCTGGAGAAACGGTCAGGCAGATCTCTGTGTCGGGGGTGGGTGTATATGTGTGCATGCATGTGCATGCGTGTGTGTTCTTACTCAGGTTGTAGTTCAGACTTTGGGGTTTCTGTCACTCTTCTAGACCACTCGCTCATGCTGTTTCCTCTATGCTACCCACCCCACAATCTGTGCCAGTATCCAAGAGCTCTGTTCACCCACTGTCTCCTCCCCAAACATTCTCCATGGAATCCATTTCCAGGGGCACAAGCTTTGCCCATACGGAGCACTTCTTGCACTTCCTTGTGTTTTGGGCCTATTGGGGTAAAGTGGAAGGAGAGGCACTTAGGCATCTGGAGCCAGCAGCCAGCTGACTCCCAGAGCCCCTTCTCAGAAAAAAGCTATGAAACTGGGCTCTGGGGGCCATGCCAGAGCCCACAGCACCCAGTTCTGCAGTTCAGCCCAAGGATGTGGCTGGACTTCCCAGGGTTGTTTGGGCAGTGCTGTTTCCTGCAGCCCTAACCTCCCCCTTCATCCCAGCGCCTGCTGCATTTCCAGGCCACAGGGGCCAATGGAGGCATCTCAGGGGGCAAAATCCTCCCACCCCTGTCTTTGGGTGGCATTGTAAGAGGTCATGAGAACCAAAAGCCCCTCCCCACACTGCCCTCACCTAGCCTCATCCAGAGAGGAAATTGGCCCCAAGGAGGAAAAAGCTGTGTCCAGGCCCCCAGCTGGGGAGCATCCCCAATCACCAGTAACCATGCCGGAATGACTCAAGGGCCACAGGGACCCCCAAAGGCTAGAGAGGGCCTGAGAGGGGCAGAGAAGACACAGAGCCCTGAGATTGAGTGCACGTTTTAACAAAAGGAGCTGTCTATGTCCAAAGCAGCTCTAGAATAATAGGAGACAGTGTTCCCATCTTGTCACCAGGGAGGTTAGAGGCAGAGGAGAACACTGAGAGCTGGGCCCTTCTTTTTTCTGTATGCCAAGAAAGGCCACACGGAGGGTGTGGGGTCTGAAGGGGCAGGACCTGAGCATCCAGAGGCCTGGGGATCCCAATCTGGATCAGAGGCTGTCCTGAGAGACGGGAAGCACACCCCCTGAGCACCTGCCTGGCTGACCTGTGGCCAGACATCCACACACTACCTGATGCTCCCAACAAGAGGGGATATCCTGGAGGCCCATTTAGCAGATGAAGGGTTAATGATTGCCTAAGAGGGAAGTGGTGCCAGATCCCAGGTCTGGAGAGTGTGGGAAGAGAAGAGACAAGCCAAGTGTGGGCAACCAGGAAGCGAGACAGAGGAGGGATTGGATGCCTTCAAAGTGATGGGGTGCCTGAGGTCTTGAGCAAGCAATTGCATGACTCCTGAGGGCTTGAATGCAGCCTGTGCTAGAGCATAGGTGCAGAGAGTCTGGGAGCTTGCAGGAAGCTGTCACTGCAATGCAAGACTGAGTGTGGATGGATGAGTGTGGGAGGGCCCTGGGCCCCACAGACAGCAAAGGGACCAAGCAGGATTCCAGAGACAGAGCCCCCGGAGGGTGATGTGTTCAGAGCCTGCGCCAGCAGGAATGGCTCCAGCAGCCTCAGTTAGAGTCCGTTTCTGCCACCTGGCCAACCAAAGGGTCAGGGACTTCTCCTTGAGCTTCTCCCAAGAAGAAGAAGCTCTTGTCCCATCAGTGAGCAATCTGAAGAGCCAGGGAGTGTCCCCTGGACCTGGGACATGGCCGCCTCTCTTGCCCATGCATGGAGGTCACTCAGACACTTCCCCACTCTTGGGCAGGGTTCACCCTCATCCTTGGGACAGCCCAGCTCCCACATATCCACAGCAGCACTCGCCTTCCTCCAGCTCCTTCTGTTTTTTCTTTTTCTCTTTTTTTTTTTTTTTTTTTTTGAGACAAGGGTCTCACTCTGTTGCCCAGGCTAAAGTACAGTGGCTCAGTGCCATCTCACTGCAGCCTCGACCTCCTAGGTTCAGGTGATCCTCCCACCTCAGCCTCCTGAGTAGCCAGGACTACAGCCATGCACCACCACACCTGGCTAATTTAAAAAAAAAAAAAAATTATTTGTGGGAACAGAGTTTCACCATATTGCCCAAGCTGGGTTTGAACTTCTGGGCTCAAGTGATACTGTTTCAGCCTCCCAAAATGCTGAGATTATAGGCGTGAGCCACCATGCCCAGCCCTCCAACTCCTTTTGAGGTGTCTGTCCCAGCCCCTCCAGTCACCTGGCCACATGCCCCCAGCTGCATGCCTGCACCTGCACAGTTGGACTTCCCACTGTTCAGGGCCCTTTCTTCTGTCTTCTTCCTGCTGTACCTGTCACTCAACAGGTGACGGGGCATAAGGAAGGACAGGCAGCCAGAGAAACAGGCTGTGGTCTGGCTTTACAAGCCTCCTCCTCCCTTCCCTGCATGCCCCTTGGGCATGCAGGCTGCCTTTGGGGGGTACCTGGTCCTCTTTGGGAACCCCCTTGTTGCTTACGTTTTCCTCCATTTCCCCCAAGGAACAAGGTGGAAGGCACATGTGGCATCTCAGGGTGCCAGCCCCAGTCACGTCCTGTCTGGATTCCACAGTTGCTGTGGGCGGGGCTGTGTTGCTACCTTGCCTAGGTTACATTTAAGACTATCCCAAAGCCTTTTAGGTCCTGGGTTACTCTTGTCCCAAAATTTTTCCTTCTAGTTTGAATCCAACGTAAACAGCATTCCCATTTGGTGTTGTAACTTGTGCCTGAGTCTCCTAAGATTTCAAAGAGGCTGAACAGCAGTGAATACACAGATTCAGGGCTGACTCTTTCTAAATAATTGGAAGAGCCCTGGGCCAGGACTGAGAGACCATCAGGTCTGGAAATCTCCCAGTGGTTAGGAGTTTTGTTTCTCTTGGGAAAACAAATTAAAACCCAAACCAGCACCCCAAGGGACATCAGACAGGTGTCTCCAGAGGTATTAGAGAGACAGGATTCTGGACATCTGTAGAGATAATTAGGTAGCCACCCACATTCCAGGAAAAGAGGCATGTCATTCAGATGACCAAACCTTCTGTCACTCCACGAGGAACAGAGATTAGAGCCTATCTGTACCTAGGAAATCCCCGTAGTCCATGAAATTCTCGGAACCAGGTCATCGTTGCCTAACCATTCTTCATTGCTGGGGGTGGGCAGAGGAAGCCACTCTCTACAACACGACTGAAACAGTAATGCTTGGAATGTGGATGTCTGATCCCTCTGGTCTCTGCCAAGAATATTTCTTTTTCTTTCGTAGTCATTTAAGCCGTAGGCCAAAAATACGGAGTTTTTATTTAATGAGTGTAGTGGGAGAGTTTTAGGCATGGACTAATGATAGGAAAACAATTTTAGAGGGAAGGGGACCTTCCAGGGTCTATCGAATCATGGGTGCAAGGCAAGTGACAGAGCCAGTAGGTGTGGAGCTGGCCCATCCCTGCCTTCAGGCTCCCAGCAAACAGGAGACAAATGTGAGGGGTATGGTCCAGGCCTGCGAGGAGGGTCCAGTGTTCTAGAAAAACCA
The DNA here is from genome assembly GCA_031835075.1 of Saguinus oedipus. Taxonomy (NCBI): domain Eukaryota; kingdom Metazoa; phylum Chordata; class Mammalia; order Primates; family Cebidae; genus Saguinus; species Saguinus oedipus. Next base: position 52,292,766 of record CM063176.1, read on the forward strand.
AGGGAGGGGTTCAAGAAGGCTGAGCAGGTCCCCAGTGAGTCTCCATATCAGCAGAGCAATGAGACAGGCTGACCTCTTACGTATCTGCAGTGATGTATCTGTCCCTGTATCCTGTGGCCACAGTGTGATGGAGTCCAAGGAGTCCACCTGTTATTGGAGGGCAGCGTAGGGGTTCTCCCGAGGAGAGGAGCAGGGCTCTGGGCTCAGGGATACCTGGCCCAGACTTGGATGCTCAGGAAAAGCTTCCAGAGGAGGTTCCTTCTGAAGCCCCAAGAGGCTAGCCAGGAGAAGGGTGGGTGAAAGTAGGAGAGTGTTCTGGGCAGAGGGAGATACCCATGCGAAGGCTGAAATCAAGACAGCCTGACACCTTTTCATACAAGTGATTGTGTTTGGCTGGATTCTAAACTGTGAGTGTGTGTGTGTAAGTCTGAGTTCTGCATCTGTGTGTGTGTGTATGTACATGTGTGCACATACATGTACACATACACACAGAGGGCAGGGGTGGGTATTCAGGAGGCTGGAGAGATGAGGCTGAGGTTGGGGGAATGAGCAGGGGCAGCCCCTCTGAGTGTCTGGGACTCCTTCCTGAGGTCAGAAGGGAGCCCCTGATGGATCTTAAACTGGGGAGTGACATGGTCATATCTAAAAAGCTCCCAGCGGCTTCTCTTTGGAGAAAAGATTAGAGTGGGGCAAGACAGGAGATGGGGAGCCCATCTGGGAAGTGGCCCCAGAGATCACGGTGTTCTGCACCAGCACAGTGGCAGGGTAGATGAGAAATAGGGGGGCCCAAGAGAGACAAAGGGTTAAATCAGCTGAAGCTGAGAATCAAGGATGACGCTGGTTTCTAGCCTGGATGCCTGACTGATGGTAAGGAAGAGCAGGTTGAGCATAGAGGGGATGAATAGGGTGATTGGGTCATCATTTTCTTTTGATTCTGTTTGGGTTTCAGTCATTCTTTTGTCTGGATTAAGTTATTATCATGACATCTAAAGTATGGCATCATCTCACCTTTATTCAATAGGAGGAGGGCTGTGCATTCCGTTTCACTGAATGGTGAGGCCTCAAAGATTAACCAGACTTCAGGAATGAAATCACAGGAACGCCTGATTCAGGGCTCTTGATTCTGATAAACCTTTCAGTGTGGTGACAACGCAGGGCGAAGACAGCCCTGGTTCCACTCTCATTAGTGACCGTTAATAATTAAAAACTAATTTAAATCAGTCCTACCAGTGTAGAACTCCCATCCTCTTGCCAGCTTTGCCATCGAGAGAACTTTCTAACACTGCAAACCGTGTTGGCTTTCAGCACTTCCTATGTATCTGGTGTGTACCCTGGGACTCACCCTCACCGATTGCCAGGAGAGTGACAAGGGCAGTCATGGCCCCCTGCCTCTTTCCTCCCAGGTGGAATGGAGCAAGGAGCCAGCCTGCACTGCTGTTTTCACCCTATCCCTTCTGCTGCTCCAGGTGGAAGACTTAGGAGGCCTTCCCTCATTTTGGGAGGACTTGTTGGGGTCAAAGCCTCTGTCCCTTCTCCAGAGCATATCCAGCAGCATTACACTTGGGTTGTTCATTTAGAATGAAAAAGAAATACATGGCCACAGAGGGGAGGTTTTCTTGGGCCATAACCTCATGCTGTAGATCAGGATAGGGATGAAGAGTCTGGCCAGATGCAGTGGAGGCATTAAGCTGTATGGAGATGGTGGTTCCTGCTCCTAGTTCATGCTGAATAGTTAGTTTCACTCAAGCCCTTGCCCACTGGAGCCCTTCTTGGCCAACTCCCAGCAGACTGTGTTCCTTCTCATCTCTGCTTCTCCTCAGCCTAGAGGGAGCGCTTGGTCCTACTTTGATTTTCCTGGTGCCCTGGGCTAACACAATAAGTAAACTGGACCCTAAGGGCTGGTCTTCCAGATCTTACCTTGGCAGAGGGAAAACCGTGCAACCATACCTTGTTCCAAACCAGCAGGTGTTTGCTCAGAGACAACAGTGCTTCTGATAAGAGTCAGGGGCCATCTGTGTCTATGAGAATGGCCACTGGGACTGGGTCACCCTCTGTGAGACCCATAGCCTGCAGTCTGTGACTTCTTGGGGTGCTGGGTCTCTGGAAAGTTAGACCTATGAGTAAGGAGAGGATCTGGCTGAGATAGGGCCAGGCTCTGGAAGAGGCTTGCCTGAAGATCCCTTTTGACTCCACATTTTCTCCTCTCTGAACCTGGATGGGTTCCACTTATCTTTCTTGGACAGTGAGCCAGACAGACTGTTTTGTGAGCCTCTGGCTGCCCACTGCCTCTCAGAAGAAGCTGAGGACTAGGACCATCTCCAACTGCCCAAACCCAGAGTGGAATGAAAGCTTCAACTTCCAGATCCAGAGCCAAGTGAAGGTGAGACACGGAGGACTGCACCTATCTGCCCTGTCTGTGTTCTACTCCCCTCTTGCCCACTTGTCCTTCTCTTTGCCTCTTTGTTCTTCTGCCTCTTTTCTTCTGTCTGCTTCTTGTCCTACAAACCTGTCTTCCCACTCACCCACTACTTCCTTCTCCATGTCTCATGGTTACCCATCTCTGAGTCGATTTATCTTTCTAGCTTTTTCTCCTAGTCTCTCTTGTCCTAATTGTTGCTGAAACTAGGTGTCCCTTATCCAAAACAGATTGTATTTCCAGAGCCTTCTCCAAGCAGGGGAATACACAGAGTGGAAGAACCATTCTATTCACTGGATCCGAGGCCTGTCTAATTCCAGCCAGAGGGTTCTCTCCCTCTTAAATTCTTTTCATACTGCTTTATTATTTCCATTTCTTTTGGTGTGTATTCTTTCATTTGTTGAGTTGTTTCATAGGACTGGTCTTCTTCAGCTACATGATGACTCTGAGTTGAGTTCATGTCTCCCATGGGATAATTACCCTTTGAGCCTCTCAAGTTGTGACAGCCTCAGCAGAGAGCCCTTAAGACAAATTTGGTCTCATGCTAGTGGCATCAGCCCCAGTCTGGAGGTGCTTGAGGCTGGACAGCTCCACCTTACTGCTTCCATGTTTTAGGGAAACTTACTTATTTCTGTTACTTGACATGCCCTTTTTGTTTTCAAGAAGGGCTTTATACTTACTATTTTTACAATACCTTTTCTCTCACACGTGTGAGGTGGTGAGGGAGGAGGATTTAGGTGTGGGCTCTGTCTGCCATCTTTTGATTGTGGAGCAGCTGGGTTGGTTCTAGTAACTACAAGGTCAGCAATTATATCCAGTTGGGAACCCCCAGAACTACCTATGTCCACTAGATGGATTTCAGAGGTAGGCCCACCCTCAACCTGCATCTCCCAGGATTCTTGGATCAAGAGGCCTCGGAGGTTAGTCCAGGTCACCTGAGAACATTGACCTCAGAGTTCAGCCAGATGACGGGATAGCGGTTTTGAGGCCATCCATGAGAAATTTCTAGGGGCTGATGAGTCAAAGGATAGAGTTCACAGACCTCGCACCAACCCCACCAATTATCAGAATCCCTACAAGCTTCGCCACCTCACTCCCTGGAGTTTTCGATGTTAGCTTCCCTGATCTGGATTTTCTAGCACCGAAGGGGCTGTCTTCAGGCCCAAGGGCCCGGTGCTGGCCACATTCTATATCCTGGCAGGGGTCTTGCTTCTTGCTCTTTCCCGTCCATCCGTCCCCTCAGGTGAAATGAAATCCTTCCACACTTCACAGGTCTCTGCCAAGCTTGTAAAAGAGGCAAAATTCTCTAGTAGGAGAGTGAGAGCAGAGAGCCACAAAGGCTTCAGGGAGTTGGAAGGAGGGACTAGACACTTTCCATCCTTGATTCCTTTTCCAGCATGTGTTTCTCACGTCTGAGCAGGGACTTCTGAGCTGTCTCTCATCCCTCAGACCTATCTCCTTGCTAGGACAGAGCTCAGGCTCCCCGTTCTGTGAAGAGCTCAATGCAACCGTGGTGACCACACTGGCATCCTTCCTTCTCCCCTAGAACGTGCTAGAGTTGAGTGTGTGTGATGAAGACACAGTGACACCAGATGACCATCTCTTGACAGTTCTCTATGACCTCAGCAAGCTCTGTTTCCGAAAGAAAACCCACGTGAAGTTTCCACTCAACCCACAGGTGGGTGCAGGTGTCCAGGCCCTCAGACTCCATCCTCATCATAACCTCAGAGCTACCGCTTATTCCCGCAAAGCCATTCCCCAGGACCTTCTCTGTGCACACAGTCAAGTCGAGAAAAGATGGTGCTGCTGGCTTAAATCCCAGCCCTGTCACTCACTGTGGGAGGCCGTAAAAATCACTTCCTGAGTTCCTATTTCCTCATCTCCACAATGCTGATAATAATACCTACCACAAGGTTGTTGTGGGGCTTAAATGAGAGACCATAATCCAGGCACCTAGCAATTTTCACAGGCCACAGTGGAGATGTAGTAAGTACTGGTTCCCCTTCCTCCTTTTCTTTCCTGCAAGTCCCATTGCTGGGGTGGCCCCAGGAACAGAGGACAGATGAGGGTAAAGGCAGTTGAATCTGCAGATCGGAGACAGTCAGAGCTGGAGCCCCCAGGAGGCTGTCAATTCAGTCATTCAACCAGCGCTTGAGTGGCTGCGAGGGGCCAGCACTGTTCCAGGCACTGGGTCCCCTCTGGAACTAGCATCTCTGCCGTCACCTAGCTTACATTCCAGTGGGGAAAGTGAGGCCCAGTGAGGCCCCGGCTTGCCTCCGGTTACACAGCAAGAGGTGTAAAGGACTCCATGAGGGAAGGAACGGGCTTTCTGAAGGCGCATCTCAGCACTCCCTAGCCACAGGCACTGAGCCCCTTGGGAAGGTAGGAAAGTAGTGGGAATCAGGGAAGTGACAGAAGGGAGCCATTCTGGGGCAGAGGAATGCATGTGCTGGGGCTGGGGGTCGGCTCCACTCCCTGACCCCCCTGGGCTGTCAGTGAGGCTCCTGATATCAAAGACTTTCAGACAGATATTGGCAGAGGAGACTGCAAGCGCACTCCATGGCAGCAGGGCAGCCATGGGGGAAAGATGGAGGCAGGTCCCCAGGGGCTCCCGCGGCAGCAGAGGGTTCTGGTCGACAGAGATGTGCAGACACCGCTCACAGCCGCCTTCCCTTCCTCCCCACCAGGGCATGGAAGAGCTGGAGGTGGAATTCTTGCTGGAGGAGAGGTGAGTAGGCTGGGGCCCCTGGGCCCACCAAGGTCCTGACTTCTGGCAACGAGCATTTCAGAGCCAATTCGGCCCTTTTGCCGCCCACCTTCTTCCAGTCTCACTCCTGGAGCTAACCCTGACTCATCACTGTGCATCAGAATCACTGGGAGCTTCTTCATAGTGTAGGAGCCGGGGCCCCACCACACTTACCCAGCTCTCCTGCACTCAGCATTGCTTTAAAGATCTAGCACTCTGGCCAAATGGGGTCCTGGGCGTGGCTTCCAGGAAGAGTTCCTGCTACCATGGTGATGGGGGCCTTGTTGAGGCCCAGCTGAGAAGGAGGTCAGAGGCCAGGGGTCTCCTCCTTGACCAGAACTGTTAGAACAAACACCCCAAAGCCTGGCCTCAATGGGAGGCTGCCCCCTCTGCAGCCAACTCGGGAACCAAGTCAGTGGGAGGCTCAGGACCACCTTGCAGAGTTGTTGCCAATCATTCCCTATTATTGTTATTATTACTATTATCATTGTTATTATTATTTAGACAGAGTCTCACTCTGTTGCCCAGGCTGGTATGCTGTGGTGTGATCTCAGCTGACTGCAACCTCTGCCTCCCAGGTTCAAGCGATTCTCCTCCCTCAGCCTCCCTAGTAGCTGGGGTTACAGGCATGCGCCGCCACACCCAGCTAATTTTTGTATTTTCAGTAGAGACGGGGTTTCACCATAATGGCCAGGCTGGTCTCGAACTCCTTAACTTGTGATCCACCCACCTTGGCCTCCCAAAGTGCTGGGATTACAGGCATGAGCCACCGTGCCCTGCCCCAATCGTTTTCAATTAGGAAAGTGACTCAGGGTCCTGGGGATATGACTGTGCCAAGAACCACAGAGCTGGAGGTCTGGAAGGAGAGAACAAAGAGGAAAAGCAGGCAGGCAGGCAGGCAGGCAGGCAGACTGTAACTGGGCAGCTCCTTCATCACTCCTCCCTCTTTACCTTGTGATGAGCCCAGGCACAGGAGGAGAATGACAGGTGGGAGATAGGACAGGAGGGCTCATCAGCTGCTACTCAAAGAATCCTCTACCTAGAGGATCCTCAAACTATGTGAGGGAACTTACTTCCCATCAACAGCTGATTGGCAAATTAATATCGACCTTATTTATTTCACTTTGAAGAAAATCAAAGCTCTCCCTTCCAATTCTTGATTTGACAGGATTTGTAGATGGCAGGGAAAACTCCTGGGCTGAATTAGGGCTTGCAAAATGAAACATGCCATGCTTGGTAATAAGAGTTGATCTGGGCCGGGCGCAGTGGCTCATGCCTATAATCCCAGCACTTTGGGAGGCCGAGGCGGGTGGATCACGAGGTTAAGAGATCGAGACCATCCTGGTCAACAAGGTGAAATCCTGTCTCTACTAAAAATTCAAAAATTAGCTGGGCATGGTGGTGCACGCCTGTAGTCCCAGCTACTCGGGAGGCTGAGGCAGGAGAATTGCTTGAACTCAGAAGGTGGAGATTGCGGTGAGCCGAGATCACGCCATTGCACTCCAGTCTGGGTAACAACGGTGAAACTTCATCTCGAAAAAAAAAAAAAGAGTTGATCTGGTGAAACTCCATCTCTAATAAAATGCAAAACATCAGCCTGGCGTGGCGGTGTGCACCTGTAATCCCAGCTATTTAGGAGGCTAAGGCAAGAGAATCACTTGAACCCAGGAGGCAGAGGATGCAGTGAGCTCAGACTGTGTCACGGAGCTCCAGACTGGGCAGTAGAGCGAGACTCTGTCTCAACAACAACAAAAACACAACCGAGTTGATCTGGAGACACAGTCTTCTTGGGCTTAATTTTGACAAGAGAGGCTGTGGACTCTGCCAGGCTAATTGAAACCTTGGAGGCTCATGTTCTTGACTTTATAACACAAGGACATTTAACATTCACCCTCTCAGCTGGGTCAGATTGTTAAGTGCATAAATTAAAAGCACAGAATGGAGAAAGGATGATTCTTTGCTGCCAAACTGTTTATGTGTGCCCTAGCTGGCGGGTTGCAGCCATTTCTTGCAACCTAGTCATTCTAACCCCATGCAGTTGCATCTGGTTGGACATAAAAAGAAATTATCCTTTAAAAGAATAGAACTCTTCTACTCTTCTAACCTATAAATCTATTTTTTATCAGGACATTTTGTTTCAAATGTATGCCAGTTTCCTCCCTGACCACCTATAAGGCTAAGGTTTCTGTGGCTAATATTTTTATGCGAACAAAGAAGGCTCTGTCATTTCGTTGTTGACCCTATGTGTTCCCTTTGTCACCTTGAGAAGAATCCAGTCAAGAATGCTGGAACTGACCGGGAGTTCTTTTGTTTTGCAGTCCCTCTCCACCTGAGACCCTCATCACCAATGGCGTGCTGGTGGTAATTGTCTTCCTGGGTTCCTGTCGCTCCAGAGGCCACAACTGGCTGCTACTCTCAGGGAAACAGAACCAAGGGAGAAAACACTGGGCCTAGCTTGATCCCTGTCACATCCTGAGCCCTGCAGGAGTTAGACTAACCAAGGCCAGCCAAATGGGGCGCAGGCAGCACTGGGGCACCAGCCGGGCTTCTGTTCAAAGGGAGGAGGTAGCTGGGACATCACACTGGCCTGGCACCCCATATCCCACAAAGATGACCCTCCCCTTGAGAACCTCCCCAATAAAAGAACCCACTAAGTGTGGCCTCCTCTCAGACTCAGTCTTGGTCCTGTACCCATAACCCCAGTAATTCTACAAGCACAATTTTCTTCTTCTTTTTTTTTTTTTTGAGATAAGTTCTCACTCTGTCACCCAGGCTGGAGTGCAATGGTGCCATCTCAGAGCAGTGCAACCTCCGCCTCCCCAGCTCAAGCACAACACCACACCTAGCTATTAGTTTGTATTATGTAGAGACAAGGTTTCAACATGTTGCCCAGGCTGGTTTCAAACTCCAGAGCTCAAGCAATCCACCCACCTCAGCCTCCCAAAGTGCTGGGATTATAGGCGTGAGCCACCGCGCCCGGCCCACAAGCACAATTTCGGTATTAAAAATTGTTTCATAGCCGGGCACGGTGGCACACGCCTATAATCCCAGCACTTTGGGAGGCCGAGGTAGGAGGATCACTTGAGCCCAGGAGTTCAAGACCAGTCTGGGCAACATAGTGAGACCCCATCCCTACTAAAAAATGTATATACAAAAATTAGCCAGGCATGGTAACATGTGTCTGTAATCCTAGCTACTTGGGAGGCTGAGATGGGAGGATTGCCTGAGCCCAGGAGGTCGAGGCTGCAGTGAGCTGTGATTACTGCACTACAGCCTGGGTGACAGAGCAAAACCCTGTGTCAAAAACAAAAATTTATAATTGAGCTGTTGGTACAGCTATTTTAATTAAATGCATCCAGTGCCCCAGGGTTCAGGGAGAACTTTCCTTCAAAAAAAAGTCTTTGGGAATTTGTGGCAAAGGAGGATGATCTGCCTCTCCATCTTGACGAAGGGATTTTGTTAGAAGCTCTCTCTTTGAAAGTCCAGAGCTGAACATTCCCTCAGGTCAGATCCCTGACCCGCAACCAAGGACCAGACCCCTAGTAAACTGTGACCGTGAATCCTAGACCTCCTAGGCCAGCTTCGTGGTCAGGCATCCTGTCTCTGAGTGAGATGGCATGGCTTGATGGGGTTCAGAAACTGCTTAACACACTCTGCATTCCCCAGTAACAGCCCAGTCAAACCAATGCTGAATTTATCTGCTGGCCCCTCATCTCCTCCCTTCAGCCCAGAAGAGGGAGGAGGTGGCTGGTGCTCAGATGCTCAGTGACCCTCTCTTGTTTTTTACAGTCTCGACAAGTCTCCTGCCTGGAGGTTCATGCACAGTGCAGGAGGTGGAGGAAGAGGAAGAAAAGTGAGCCATTTTGCCTTTTCTGCCTGCTGGGGGACAAAGGGGAGCTCCTTCCAAATCTTGCCAGCATCAGACTCCGCCTGGTCAGGGGCTTCCCTGGCTCAGGGGGACCAAACACTTGGCCAAAACTCTTCAGAATCATCTCACCCCCAGGGGTTATGAGCCCCTGACCTCCCAGTCTGCTCAGTAAAAGGCATGTTCTCCCAAGCACCCACATAACCCTGGAGTTCCCAAGCCTGATGAGTGTCCCAGGCCTGGGGTCCCAATGCTGCCCCCTCTGTCCACACTTGTCTGTGCTGTACCCTGCCAGGACCTCGGGTTGCCTGGGTCAGTGAGGTGGTCAGCACCTGATGCCCAGGGCCCCTCTAGCTATGTCCCTTCCTCTAGGCAGACCACAGTTCACAGAGTCCTAGCACTTTATAGCTGGCAGAGACCTAAGAGATCCACAAATACCAGACCCCCAACCCTACTCCCCACCCCACCCCACCCCATGTTGCCCATGGGAGTGTACCAGACCTGAGGGAGGGAGGGAGAGAGGGCAGATGGAAGAGGCCTCTGCCCCAGAACCAGCAGTGTGCTGAGGGCCTGCCTCCTCTGCAGTGGGCAGGTGACTTTGGGGCATCTTCAGCAAAACTGAGCCAAGAACTGATCTTGAGCACCTTCTCAGCATCGTAAAGGGTTTTCTGGGGACCATGTTTGTCTGCAGCCTCATAAACCTCATTAAAATGCAGATTCCTGGGCCCTGCCCTATCCTACAGATTGAGACTCTGGGGCATTTGAACAGTGCCCCAGGTGATTCTAAATTCCTTCTGGATGCCTCCTGAGAGGCTTTTTGCTGAACCAAGTGGGGGCGGGGAGTGAGAGGCTCCCAGGATCTCACCCTCTTGTCCTCTCTCCCAGCAAAGGACCTCCTGGTGATGGTGAGCGAGTCCTTTGAGAACACCCAGCACGTCCGGCCCTGCTCAGACCCCTGCAGCCCAACCTCTGCCTGCTTCCACTACCCCAAGTACTTCCAGTCCCGGGTGCATGTGGAAGTGCCCAAGAGTCACTGGAGCTGTGGGGTACAAGGCGGCGGCCACTGGGGGAGGTGTGGGGGACCAAGGCAGGTGGGGGGTGCCAGAGGAGCCACGCAGCCCCTCTCACAGAAACTACTCATCCCTCCAGCTTTGCTGCTGCAGCTCTCGCAAGAATAGCCCCATCAGCCAGCCCCTCGACTGCCTTTCAGATGGTCAGGGGATGACCCTGCCGGTGGTGAGTGCCTGGGTCTGGGAAGGGACCCTTGAGTTACTTCCCCTGAAGCTCCTGTGGCAGGGAGATGGGGAGAGCTTGGGGGGTACAAGAGAGAAGGTGGCTCGTAAGAGTCACTCTCAGGTAGGATGGAGGAGTCTGTGGGGCAGGAGATTGACAAGCTACAGTGTTGTCCAAAGACCATAAGGAGGCAGAGTTGGAGATGGTGGGGAGATGGTGTCCAGAAGAGGAAGGTGGGGATGGAGCGCCTGTGTATGTGTGTGTGTGCCGAGTGGGGTCTGGGTGGACAGTGTGGATCTCGGGCCACTTGGCTCTGAACTGTCACCTTTGACAAGCTTTTCATTTTTCCCTCCCCAGGGCGAGAGTTATGAATTGCACGTGAAGTCTACACCCTGGTATGGTACCCTCATTCTGTCCGCGGCTCTCACTTATTCACACTAGTGGGTGTGGAGTCGTATCTCACTGTGGTTTTGATTTGCATTTCCCCCCCGCCTAATGATGTTGACCATCTTTCCACCGGCTGGTTGCCATCTCTTCTTTGGAGACGTTTCTGTTCAGATTCTTTTCCCACTTTTTATGTGGGTTATTCATGTTTTTATTGTTAAGTTGTAAAAGTGCTTTACATATTTCAGATGCAAATCCCTTGTCAGATATATGATTTGCAAATATTTCCTCTTATTCTGTGGCTTATCTTGCCACATTCTTGGTATTGTCCTTTGAAGCACAAAGGACTTTACTTCTGATGACATTTATTTATTTTTTTTTTTATTTTTTTTTTTTTTTGAGGCGGCGTTTCACTCTTGTTACCCAGGCTGGAGTGCAATGGCGCGATCTCGGCTCACCGCAATCTCTGCCTCCTGGGTTCAGGCAATTCTCCTGCCTCAGCCTCCTGAGTAGCTGGGATTACAGGCACACACCACCGTGCCCAGCTAATTTTTTGTATTTTCAGTAGAGACGGGGTTTCACCATGTTGACCAGGATGGTCTGGATCTCCTGACCTCGTGATCCACCCGCCTCGGCCTCCCAAAGTGCTGGGATTACAGGCTTGAGCCACTGTGCCCGGCCTGACATTTATTTTTTTGTCTTGCTACTTGTGTTTTCAGTGTCACATCTAAGAAACCAGAAATCATTGCCTAATCCAAGGTTCTAAAGTTTTTATTTTATTTTATTTTGAGACGGAGTCTCGCTGTCGCCCAGGTTGGAATGCCATTGGCACGGTGCCGACTCACTGCTACCTCTGCCTACAGGGTTAAGCGATTCTCCTGCCTCAGCCTTCCTAGTAGCTGGGATTACAGGTGCACACCACCACACCTGGCTAATTTTTGTATTTTCAGTAGAGATGGGGTTTCACCATATTGGCCAGGCTGGTCTCAAACTCCTGACCTCAAGTGATCCACCCACCTGGGCTTCCAAAATCCTAAAGTGCTCGGATTACAGGCGTGAGTCACCACGCACCACCAAGGTCCTGAAAATGTATTTCCATGTTTTTTTCTAAGACTTGTATAGTTTTAGCTCTCACATTTAGGTCTGTGATCAATTTTTAGTTAATTTATCTATACAGTGTGAAAGAGGGGCTCCACTTCATTCTTTGGCATGTGAATATCCAGTTGTCTCAGCACCATCTGCTGAAAACAACATCGTTTTCAGAAATCTTGATTGTCAGAAATCAAGTGGCCGTGATTTCTGTTTACACTTTGATGAGCTATTTGTCCTTAGACAAGTCCTTTGCCCGGACTGAGTCTCCGTTTTCCTCATCTGTACATTGGGAGCATAACAAGGATCCTGTGCCTCACTGGGTTGCTCTGACGATCCAGCGAGGTAGCACATGCAAAGTACTCAGTGATCCACCTGGCAAGTGGGACACTCAGCAAACGTCAACTAATGTTATTATTGTTATTGTTGTACTATTATTCATTCCCTGTTGAGGCCAAAGAATTATTTTCTAGCAGCCGTGTCTGCAGCCGGGTGCTAGACAAAGAGGAAACATGATGGAAATCTCCCAGGCCCTGCCTTCAAGATGTGGCTTTCTTAGTGAGCCCAGGCTCAGTCGGAAATGGTCAGGGTCTATCTATCTGCAGCCACTGGGGAGCACGGCCTGGAGGTGGGCAAAGGGAGAACACTTCTGGTGAAGGCAGGGGCCTGTGCCAAGGCCTAGAAATGGGACTGCTTCTGGGGGCTCTGAGACCTGACCCAGAAGCTCCAAGGGTAGCTTGTGGTGAGCTTAGAAAGGTTAAGCAGGGTCTTGGATGCCAGGCCAGGAGCCTTGGGACAGGGATGTGATTTAGAAAAAAATAGAGGGCAAGCATTGGGCATGTCACAGCCCTCTGCCCCACCTGCCTGCAGACCTGTGAGCTGACACGGTGAGATCAGGGATAGGATGGTTTTGTCAGCTGCACACACACATAGGATAATCGTTATTCTAGGAGCAGGAAGAGCTCATTGAAGAATGTGAGCTCCATAGGAAGAGGGAGTTTGTTAATCTAGGACAGAAGAGTCCATACTGTGGGAGCTTGTTCAGAGGGATCTGGCAAAATGATCTCAGGGCCTCTTGTCACCATGCCTGGCCCTGGGCTAGAGAAGCCCCCTGGGGAAGGCTTCCTGGACTTTCCAGATCTGGCCGAGGAGACCGAGGACTCAAAGCGTCCCTAATGCAGTGCCGCAGTTACCTTTTGTTGAGTACTAGCTTGCACTGTGCCTGCCAAGGCTTTGGGGGCTTTACACTTGTCATCTCTTTAAGTGCTGAAGACAGTGCTGAAAGTTCAGCATGATTCGCCCCACTTTACGGATGAGAAAGTGGAGACCCCAGGTCACAGAGGTGGCCCATGGCAGAGCTAGGCTTTGGGCCTAGGTCCAATGGACCCCAAAGCCATGTATATTCTGGAGAGGTACAGGCTGCAAGCCCACTACAGGTCCTCTCTCCCTCCAGCCCTGAGACACTGGACGTGCGGCTGGGCTTCAGCCTGTGCTCAGAAGAGCTGGAGTTTCTGCGGAAGCGGAAGGTGGTGGTGGCCAAGGCCCTGAAGCAGGTGCTGCAGCTGGAGGAGGACCTGCGGGAGGATGAGGTGGGTAATCAGGGGCGGCCAGCCTGAGCCCAGCTGGTCCTTCCAGCGCCACATCTGCCAGCCAACCCAGGCCCTGCCCTGCCCCAGGTGCCACCTCCATGGATGCTCTTACTGCTGAGGTGCAGGCAGGTGACAGCTGTGCTGGAAGTGACTCTGTTTTCTATTCACAAAGGAAGGGGAGAGCCCCAGCAGCTCCTCCCAAGCACTGAGAACTCCTGCGGTGGCTAAAGTGGCCTTACCCAGGGAAAAAATGCCCTCTTCATCCCCACCAAGAAAACATTTTAAGCTGTAGCACCTCCTGCACCTCCACCCAAAAGGCCTTAGGTCCTTCTTTCCCCAGTTATCTCTCCTCTCAGATCCACACAGGTAGACACACTCCCAGCAATAACAGTGCTAGGAAGCTGGAGAGAAGCAGCTTGCACCCCTAGGAGTAGACAATGGTGCCCCTGCCAGAGTCCTCGCTTGCCTCCCTTGCATGGACAAAGGCCCACACTCCCCTGGGCAGCAGGCAAGCCCTCCAAGTGCCTGCCTTCTGAGGCTGACCCTAGGTGAGGACAGAGGCCTGGCGCATGCCCGAGGATGACTTGTGATAGGGCTCTAGCCAATGGAAGGCTCTTACAGCCCCCACTCAAATGAAACACATAGAGTAAGTCTTGACAAAGAGCCCTTTCCTCCCTCCCCTTTTTTTTTGAGGGGGACAGCTTCTTGCTTTGTTGCCCAGGCTGGAGTGCAGTGGCACCATCTCACCTCCACCTCCCAGGCTCAAGCAATCCTCCTACCTTAGCCTCCCAAATAGCTGGGACTCCAGGAATGAGCCATCATGCCTGGCAAATTTTTCCATTTTTTTTTTTTTGTAGAGATGGGGTTTCCCCATGTTGCCCAGGCTGGTCTGGAACTCCTGGCTTAAGCAATCTGCCCACCTCAGCCTCTATAAATGCTGGAATTACAAATGTGAGCCACTGTGCTTGGCCCTATCTTTAGGGAAACATTCCAGGGGCCTCTTAAACCTCCATCAACCCAGAGCTGGCAACTCTGCTCCTCCCATTTCACCAGTCCATTGACTCTTGATATTACCAGCACAGTACCTGCTGAGCAGGCGCCATGTGCCAGCCTGGTGCCTCACACCAGATCCAGCTACAGAAGATGTTGCTTTGTCCCATTGAGGGATCCCACATTAGTAGGATTCTTGAACAAGCTGCCCACACCACTTGGACCCCAGTTTTATCATCTGTTAACTGAGAGCTGGAGTAACAGTGCTAAGAACTCTGCTAGACACAGCTTTCTGTGGTTTACCGAGCCTGTGTTAGGCTGCAGAGTCCTTCGCTGACACCGGAGCTGAGGTCTATTTCTAGACTCACTGCTCTGTGGAAAGACAGGCATCAGGTAACTGAATGTCACACCCCTGCCCTCCGTAGCCAGCTCTGCTTCCTCCATTGTTCCTTCCAAGCTGCTGTCATTCTAAGTATTCTCCCCAGTCTTGGCTCTGGAGCCTTCCCCAAACACCTGCCTCTGTGTCCCCCAGGTGCCGCTGATAGCCATCATGGCCACTGGGGGTGGAACAAGATCCATGACCTCCATGTATGGCCACCTGCTGGGGCTGCAGAAGCTGAACCTCCTGGACTGTGCCAGCTACATCACTGGCCTGTCGGGGGCAACCTGGTAAGGACACTCGAGCCACTGTCTGCGGAGCCCAGAGCAAGCCACAACAGGCTGGCCTCGGGTCTCAGGTGAAGCTCCTCCCACCTCCCACCCCAAGATAAAGTGACTCCTGAAGCCTAGGGAGTGCCCCACGTGCAGCAGTGTGGCCTTGGGCATCCAGCTTGACTCCTAGAAGGCTCGGTTTCTGTGTCTGCTCAGTGGGGATAACAATAGCTCTGACCTCATGCGGTGGCTGTAAGAGGCTCTCCCACTAAGTATGCCAGAGACACCTTATGCACTGGCCTTTCCTGGTGTTACTGTTTCCCTGGGGCTGTGGTATGGACTCAGGAACATGACCCCATGCTGCTGGGGACATGCAATGGGCAGGGCCCTGCGGCTGAGCTCCCTCCCGCTCACCCTCTGCTGGTGGGCATGGCCAGATGCTGAGCACTGGGCTTCCCATGGGTGAGGGCAGCTTGCCCACAGAAAGCACAGTGTCTGCAGCCCACTGTACTTTTAGGGACCCACAAAAATAGGTTAATTTCTTTTAAAATCAGAATCATTTCATTAACCAACTTAAAGGTTGAAGAAGATGTTTTAATAAATAATGTGAATATATTTGTCTTCATACAACACAGTCATTAAATATAAATTTTAATATTTTTTATGTGGCCAGGTATGGTGGCTCATGCCTGTAATCTCAGCACTTTGGGAAGCAGAGGCAGAAGGAATGCTTGAGGCCAGGAGTTCGAGACCAGGCTGGGCCACATAGGGAGGTCCTATCTCTAAAAAAACAAAAATAAATAATAAATAAATATTTTTTGTGGGGCCCATCAGAGTCCTCCTGTGGCCCTGGGTCAAGGTGGCCTGTTAGGCATGTCAAGCAGGGCCATGACTGTCTGTGACTTGTGGGCTTGTGAACCCCGGGGTCCCTTGCTGTGCCTTGTATACTGGAGGAGCCCTGGGTAGCCCCCACGTGAGAAAGTGGATGCGAATGGGCCTGGGGAATCCAAGGGCTCCTGTGCCACATGACTCCCCTGGGGGCAGAGGCATCAGCCCAGATGGGACAGAAGAGGCTGTTTGCCTCTAACCAGCTTCTTACAGCTCACCTTGTTTCTTCCTCACAAAAAACTATGAGGGAGGCGCTGTCATTTCTCAGCTGGAGAAACAAAGCAATTTGCCGGGGACACTCAGCTAATAAAGCAGTGGAGTGGAATCTGAACCCATTCCCGGGCCCACGTCCTTAACCTCCATGCCACATGGCTCCCCTGGGGTAGTAGGTTAAGAAGGTAACTTGCTTACAGCAGGTTGAGGGGCTCCTGCATCCTCCTGAACTACTGTGGGGTAGACAGGAAACAGGAGGAACTCAGGCCGAGCTGGCATGAGATGGGTCCGGTTCCCTGGCCTGGGGCAAGCACAAGCTGTATTCTTTTAAAAACTCATTTGCAATGGTTTCTGGAAGCTCTTTTAGAGTATAAAATTAATGCGTGAAGCTTATGGAGAGCAGGGTGCCTGAAAAATCTCCCGACTACCTCCCACCTTCCCTAAAACAAGTTCTGTAAGGGAAGAGGCCCTGTTTCTATAAATGCACAGCCACAGAGTAGCTCCCCTGCCAGGGTGGTAGTTCTCGGGTGCAGAATGAAATGGACCCTTTCCTGTCCTGACATAGAAAAGCTGGATCCAGGCCAAGGAGAGGCAGACGGAGGCCAGACCCAGAGCTAGCGGGATCACCTCTTTGTTTTGCTCCCCCAACAGCCAGCCTGTAAGTTAAAAAGAGAAAGGGAAATAAATCTTCAGCCAACATCAGAGTTATGGGAATTCACGTGGCAGAGTAGAAAGTACCCAGGATGTGAAATCAGCCGAGCTTGGGTTTAAATGTCAGCTCCGGCATTTATTTTGTGCCACCCACTGTTCTAACCACTCGGCATCACGTTAGTGTGTGTAATTGTCACCAGAACTCTATGAAGTAGGTACAGTTACTGTAATTCTCCCCATTCCACAGATAGGAGAACTGAAGGGAACAGTGATTAAGTAGCTTGCCCAAGATCACACAGCTAGTGAGGGTCAGACCCTCGTTTGATCCAGAAAGATCTGGATCCAGAAGCTTCATCTTAACCGCTGTCGTTCCTGGCACACAGTGGGCATTGGAGAACTGGTAGCACTTTTGATGATGAGTAATAGTGTTCACCTTCCCTGCTTCTCACCACCTGCCAGGCCTCTGCCTCACCCCTCCTCCTCCAACTTCCCCTCCTGGCAGGATAGGGCTCCCAGTGGCCTGCCTGCCTTCCCTCCTGCCCAGGTCCAGCACTGATGAGACAGGGGCCGGGGCAGCCCTATCAGCTGTGCCTGTCCCTCTCCAGGACCATGGCTACCTTGTACCGTGACCCTGACTGGTCCTCCAAAAACCTGGAGCCTGCTATCTTCGAGGCCCGGAGACATGTGGTAAAGGACAAGCTACCCTACCTGTTTCCAGACCAGCTCTGCAAATTCCAGGAGGAGCTACGGCAGCGCAGCCAGGAAGGCTACAGGGTCACCTTCACCGACTTCTGGGGCCTGTTGATAGAGGCCTGCCTGGGGGACGAGGTAGGTGCTCAGCTTCTCCCGGGCCCCACCCTGCCCTGGCTGATATCTGGCTCTCTTTCTTCCTCAGGGGAGTCAGGACTTCCATTGCGCACAGGGAGTTAGGTTAGACCTGTGGATGTATCCTTGGGCTGGAAGACCCATAAGGTGTTGGAATGTACGACAGAGGGAGGTGGTGGGATTGTCTCCCGTGTACCCTTTAGAGGACGGCTGAGACCCTCATGTTGGAGGCAACCCTGCCGAGAGGTAGCATGTCCTCTGAGAGCCATGCCAAGATACCTGTGAAGGAAACACGGGGAGGAGCTGGGAAAGGCTGGAGAGCACGACACTGTGAAACAAAGCTGACCCTAGGAGTCGGGAGAGGAAGAAAGGTTGGGTGGAAGCATTCTAGACCGCAGTATGTTCTGCAAGGCCCTTGCAGGGTTCTCCGGCTGCAGCTGGCTGTCATGGGAGTCCTGCATCCCCCAGAACAGACCAGCCTTGGTAACCCTGCCACACTCCGTCACAGGAAGTGCATCCTCAGCACAGACTCAGCTGTGGATTTCAGAAACACAGCAGCTGGGATCCTTAGTCAATAACACTCTGTAGGACTTGTTCTCACAACCACCAATGGGCCCAATGAGGTTCCTTCCTATTCTGAGATCCAGTGATCTGACTACTAGGTGCCCAAGAAGAGGAGTGGCCTGTGTGGGGTGGCTGCTGCTGTGAGAGCTGTGACCCAACGCAGGCTGGTCCTCTTCCTGGACACATGGCAGAGCAGAGGGATCCCCGAGGGGTGTTGTGATTCTGAACATCAGGGCGGGCTCAGCTGACATCCGTGCCCTTCAGGTTGCACAAGCCAAGATGAACCAACTTTGGCTGTTGCTTGGCCCCAGAGCAGAGCTTCCCATCTAATCTCTGCCAGGCCCGTGCTTCTCTGCTCCACTCCAAAGGTGTCTGGGGAGTTCTGAATTCAAATCAGGACTTGAGAGAAAATTATTGCAGCAAATTATTTGTTATAATAGTAGGTCCCATCTTCCAGAAAGCCAGACAGTTTGAGCACCTGAGAACAACCCGATCCTCATCTTCAATCTTCCTTCATTCCTTAAATTAAATTAACCAAGTACCTCCAGCATGGCAGGAACTGCGCTGGCAAATGGGGATTCAGAAGGGAATTGGACGTGGCTTCCAACCCCAGGCACTCACCACTCCTGATGGATCCCACCCACCCTGCCCCTGTGGCAGCCCACCACCTAGCCTGTCCTCCCTCCTGATGAAGCGGAGCAGGCAGAGGCCAAGGGCGTCAGCTTTGGGATTCAGGCAGGACGGGGTTGAAATCTAGGCCCTGCTCTTTATTATTCCTTAAGTGGGGATTGCATCAATAAGTGCCAGTTAACATTTTCAACAATGTTGTAACAATTGTGAGTGCCGCATGTGATGAGGAGGAGCACTGAGTCTTTCGATATCAGGAGTCTCGGCATTCTGGGGGTTTGGTGGGAAGGAGCTGGGTTCCCAGGAAAGCAAGGGCAGTGTTGATCTTGGGAGGCCCCTGCTCTTATGCTCTGCCCACAACAGGAGCCCCTTGCCCTTGGTTCCCCTCAACAGTGAGTGTGGACTGGCTCTTCCCTGAGCCTGCAACTTTACTTCCAGGACCGTCGGCTCTGTGATGCCCAGATCTGTGGGCCCAGTTATGACCCTGTTTGCTTTCAAAGGATACCCACATGTCATTGGGTATATGCATGTGTTTGTATCCCACATGGGTTCTGTAGCCTTTGTACACTTGGGTGACCAAAAGTCAGCTGGTTGGGCTGGGGTCAGAGCCTGGCCCTCTAAGACCTTGATTCTGCCTTATCTGCAGTGGCTGATTCACTTTGGGAGGTTGCCTGTGGCCTGGGCTGATCTGCAAGGCTCCCCACTCTGGGGATTAGAGGGACCTCAGCCACCATCTAGTGCTCAAGTCTTATGTCTTTTGTTAAAAGAAGGAAGGAAGGGAGGAAGGGAAGGGGAGGGGAGGAGGAAGGGGAGGGAAGGGGAGGAGGGAGGAGAAGAGAGGGGAAAGGAAGAGGGAGGAGGGGTGGAGGAGGGAGGGAGGGAAGAAGGGAGGGAGGAAGGGAAACATTTTTTCCCCTCAACTTTTTACCCCTCAATTGAGGGAGCTCAACATGCCAAATTGATTTAAAAAAAAAAAAAAAAAAAAAAAAAAAAAAAAAACTGGAGCTGCTAAAAATGGAGCTGCTCCAGTTCTAGCAGAGGGAAGAGATGGGGCAGAAGAGGGGCAGTGCCAGCCTTTCCCACCTCTTCCTTTTTGTCTGCTGGCCCCTGAGACCAAGACCCTGAGGGACTGTCCTAAACTGCAGATCCAGTCCCAGGTCCCAGCCTCTGCCTGGTGGCGGACAGCCCGAGGAGGTGGTGCCTTTTAAGAGTGCTTTGGCTGCTATCCACTGGGGCCTATACGGCAGCCTGGTGAGCTCAGGAGCCAGGAACCAGCCGCAGGGGTCCAGACTGTCCCCTTGTTCTGCACTGCCTCCCCAGCCCCTGGGCTGTTGCTTATCTTTAACCATTCCGTTCCCCCACAGAGAAATGAATGCAAACTGTCAGATCAGCGTGCTGCTTTGAGCTGCGGCCAGAACCCCCTGCCCATCTACCTCACCATCAATGTCAAGGATGATGTAAGCAACCAGGACTTCAGAGGTAACACTAGTGGCTGGTGATTTGTAAGTAGGGGGTCCCTTCTTGGTGGGCAGAGGTGCCCGGCACCTCCAGGTTCTCCAATCCCACCCATCTTTGCCAACCTACATTCAGACTGTACCCACGGCCTGAGAAATCACCTTTGCCATCCCAGCCTGCCCTGCTGTGTGGGTGAGGCTGGCAGGTGCCATTTGCAGCTTCCCTGGGCATGTGTTTGATGGGACTGGGGAAGAGAAAGGTCATGAAAGGAAGATATTTCTAAGCCGCCCAAAGGGAGAGACTCAAGAGACCTGCTTCAGGGTCACTCTTTGTCCCGTTCAACAGTCTCCGAGGTGCAAATGAACAGTCCCGTCCCCATTGCAAAGTTGAGCCTCGCCATGCCAGCGGAAGCTGGCCAAGGGTGCCCCCATGTGTCCTTTGGGGGAACTGTGGCCTCCCAGTCCCTGGCTCCTCAAGGCCCAGGAACCAGTGCCTGCAGGCAGGAGGGGGCTGGGCTGTATGGACGGCTCCTGGCCTGAAACTGACCCCCTGTCCTGCTGCTTCATGTGCAGAGTGGTTCGAGTTCTCCCCCTACGAGGTGGGCCTGCAGAAGTATGGGGCCTTCATCCCCTCTGAGCTCTTCGGCTCCGAGTTCTTCATGGGGCGTCTGATGAAGAGGATCCCAGAGTCTCGAATCTGCTACATGCTAGGTGACTGCCTTGGAACTAGCGGAATGACAGGGGGCTGCTGTGACACTCGGGACACTTGCCAGCATCGCCTCATCCTAGGAGAGGCTTCTGAGCCAGCCCCAGATGGGCTCCAGGACTGGCCTGACCTCCCTGCTGCCCTTTCAGCCCAGGACATGACAGGGGCCCCCAGGTCACTGGGGACCGGAGGGGGCTGATCTCCAGCAGTCTCCCTGCAGTCTGTTCAGCACCACGCAGGGAATAGCAGACTCAGGCAGAAACTTCTTTAGCTCCCACCCACTCCCCCTCTGGCTTCAGGCAGCAGGTGCCTGCTTCCAGGGGCCAACCCAGCCCTAGGACCTAGGGGCCAGGGAGACCACAGGGTAAGGGGCAGGGTCACCAGGGAAGCCTGGCCCAGCCTCCCACCCTAAGCACCTCGGTCCTTCAGGAGCCGGGCCCACTGGGTGCAGGGCCCACTTGAGTTTCCCTTCAGAGTCTTCACTGCGGCCGTCAACGGGCTGCTTCAGAAACAGAGCCACATTCACAGACTCGACATGCCCTTATTTAAATTAGTTGTCTGTGCCCTCACCTCCGTCTATCCCAAACTAACGCATCCCAGAGATCCAATTCAGTCCCATCTCTTCTGTGAAGCTGCCCCAGAAGCCCCCAGCCCACGGCAGCCTCTCCTTCCCCTGAACACCTAAGCCATTGGGCATGTGGTTTAGAAAACTGCGGTCAAAGCACTCAGGCTTGTACTCTGGCCTCTCACTCACTAGCTGTGTAAAGGTGGCCAAATTGCCTTACCTCTCAGAGCCTAGGTTTTTAAATTAGTTAATCAGGCTTAAGAGTAAAACCTACCTTGCAGAGGATCCAAAGGGGTCAATGTCTAATGTCCTCCATTTAAAAATCATAATAACAAATAGCATTTACATTTACTGAGTGTTCACCATGTGCCAGGTGCTGCCCTAGATGCTGCCCGAGATGCTTTACGTGTCTTCACTGACGGCAGCTGGACTTGAACTCAAAGCCCGTACATGCCAGCTTAAATCCCTGCTGGGGCTGTGCCTCAAATACCTTTATAACAATGTCTCCCAGCACTGAGGGGAGGAAAGAGAAGAGCTGAGGGCTGAGGCCCTCAGTCACTGTGTTGAGCAGCACCGCGAGGGGAGAGGGAGGTGGAAGTCTGTCCCACCTGCGGAGCAGCCTGGCTTGGGGAGGCTGGCAGAGAAATCAAACGTCAGTGTCTGCGGGGCCTGGCGGCTGCGGGGTGGAGCTGCTCACACTGGCTCTGGCTCCCCAGGCTTGTGGAGCAGCATTTTCTCCCTGAACCTACTGGATGCCTGGAACTTGTCACACACCTCGGAGGAGTTTTTCCACAGATGGACAAGGGAGAAAGTGCGCGATATCGGTGGGTGAACCCCGGCTTTCCCTCATGGTTGGGTGATGGGGGGCAGGGTGTGGCTCACAAACCGAGGACCAGGCCGCCTGCCACATGTTTCTGCATCATCCCCTATGGCCCAAGACACAGGAAGGCAGCTGGGGCTACAGTGCCCCAGAGTTGACTGTAGGTGAGTAATGCCTGTGCCAAGGCCCGGCAGCAAGGCTCCCAGCACCCAGGAGATGTGAGGAGGGTAGATCTATGGCAGTTACAGGGCACTCTTTGAAACTCCCTGTCTTCTCTGGGATCATTGTTACCTGTCTCCATCCCTCTCCCTGTCTACTCCCTCCCCCCGACCCCATGTCTCTCACCTGGGTCCTCCTAACCCAGTGCCAGGACCTTGAGAGCCCCACAAGGAAGGTATGAGCTGCTTTTATAGTGCTCACCCCTGGGTGCCAGGCAACTTTGTGGGGCTTTGTGTGGGCAATCTGGGGACCCCACTCTCATGACCTGCCCCTCCTCCCTCCTTCCCCTGCAGAAGACGAGCCAATCCTGCCTGAAATCCCCAAATGTGATGCTAACAACCTGGAGACCACGGTAGTAATCCCGGGGTCATGGCTCTCCAATACTTTCCGAGAAATCCTCACCTACCGGTCCTTTGCGTCCGAGTTTCACAACTTCCTGTCTGGGCTGCAGCTGCACACCAACTACCTCCAGAATGGCCAGTTCTCCACGTGGAAAGGTAACCCCACCTGGCTGCTCCTCGAGGCCTGCCTCCATGTGGAGGAGAAAGATGTGGTCGTCAAAGCTGCCATGGAGAAAGAAGAAGAAAACTTCTCTGGCCATGTTCACTGGGCCAGGTGGCCCTCTCCCTGTGGTGTGTTCCACATTTGGTGGTGTCTTCCTGAACACTGTACGGGTCTGGCAGGAGGGAGTGGTGTGGGGACTTTACTCACTGCATCTGTGCAGCAGCTCTATGCAGAATCCGTGCAACGGGCCCAGCAGGTAGAAGGTGGCCCCATGTTACAAATGCGGAAACAGGGGGTCTTACTTTCTGCAGTCATGTTCTGGGGGTGCCCTCTAATGTGAGTGGTGCTGGGCACAGTGGCTCATACCTGTAATCCCAGCACTTTGAGAGGCTGGGGCTGGAGAATCTCTTGAGTCCAGGAGTTTGAGACCAGCCTGGGCAATATGGTGAGACCCCATCTCTAAAAAAAATTGTTTTCATTAGCTGGGCACGGTGATGAGCACCTGTAGTCCCAGCTACCTGGGGGGCTGAGATGGAAGATCCTTTGAGCCCAAGAGGTCAAGGCTGCAATGAGCCATGATCATGCCACTGCACTCCAGCCTGGGCAATAGAGCAAGACCCTGTCTCAAAAAAAAAAAAAAAAAAAGATAATGTGTGTGGTGCCCCCTTGGAACTGGGCAGGGATGGCCCAGCTCAGGAACCCCCAAGTGGTAAGCAGCAGAACTGGGCCTGAAGCTGTGGTCCTGCAGCATCGTCTCAGTGCTGCCGCCTCTGCTGCTGGGACTCTAAGGGATTGACTCTCACCTTCTTTGGTATTTTAATTGGCCATGGTCTGCAAATGGCTGCTTGAGCCTGGTCTGCTAAGCCTCATCCTCACCAACTGGGGCCAATGGGACACTGGCTCAGGGCCCAGGGTTTACCCTATTTACAGGCGGTCTTAAGCCCCTCATTCCCCTCAAGTATGAATATCCCATAGACCAGCTCAAAGCCCAAGATAATGCTGCTCTTCCTCAGTCCACCTAGAGGGGCGCTGGAGCTGAGGGGCCGTCCTGGTCAGGCTGAGGCGAAGGATGCTAGTCAGGGCGCTCTGTCCCCACAGGTGCCTCTGTCCATTGGCTGAGGTCAGTCAGGGCACCGGGTATGTCAGTAACCGGAAGGCTTGGCTTTCAGACACGGTGCTGGATGGTTTCCCGAACCAGCTGACCGAGTCCGCGAACCACCTGTGCCTGCTGGACACAGCGTTCTTTGTCAACTCCAGCTACCCGCCCCTCCTTAGGCCAGAGCGAAAAGTCGACCTCATCATCCACCTCAACTACTGTGCTGGGTCCCAGACAAAGGCAAGTGCACAGCCTCCATCCTGAGTGTGGGCTGCAGCCCCTCCTGAGCCAGGCCCTGCAGTCAGTGGCTTCCCTCGCTGTGAACTGGGAAGAGGCACACTCTCAGCAACCCCAAGAAGGCATCAGAGAAAGCCAAGCAGCAGTCATGATGGGGAGTCAGACACGCAGACCTCGAGGGCAGCCAGCTGGCGCTCACACACCATGGGGTCGGGGTGGACTTAGCCAGTTCAAATTTTACTCTTGACTTGGAGTATTTGCCATATTTGGCAATTCTTCAGCTACAAAAAACAAGTTTTTAAAAATAAACTTAACAGAGCCCATTCCATTCAAGAGCTTGTAATAACCTATTTTCAAAATGATCCCACTTTCCCTTCCCCCAGGCTATATAACCCTCCATGAATTACACTCAAGAATCAGGACCAGGGTGTTGTTTTGTTTTGTTTGTTTTTGAGATGGAGTCTCATTCTGTCACCCAGGCTGGAGTGCAGTGGCGTGATCTCGGCTCACTGCAACCTCCACCTCCTGAATTCAAGTGATTCTCCTGCCTCAGTCTCCCAAGCAGCTGGGACTACAGGCATGTGCCACCACACCCAGCTAATTTTTGTTTTTTTATGGGGTTTCCCCACCTTGGCCTGGCTGGACTCAGTCTCCTGACCTCACATGATCCACCTGCCTCGGCCTCCCAAAGTGCTGGGATTACAGGAGTGAGACACCACGACTGTCTGGGACCAGAGGTGTTTTTTTTTTTTTTTTTTTTTTTGAGACAGAGTCTCGCTCTGTTGCCAGGTGCCAGGCTGGAGGGTGGTGGTGTGATCTCAGCCCACTGGAACCTCCGCCTCCTGGGTTCAAGCAATTCTCCTGCCTCAGCCTCCGGAGTAGCTGGGACTACAGGCATGCACCACCATGCCCAGCTAACTTTTGTATTTTTTAGTAGAGATAGGGTTTCACCATGTTGGCCAGGATGGTAGAGGATTTTATTTGTTTTTTATTTACTTTGGAAAGTTCTGTTTGTGTACAGTCCTACCCTGAAGCCAGGGGAAGGGAAGTGTAGGCAGACCAAGCGGGCAACAGTGATAGCAATCTAAGTTTGTAAATGGGTAACAATGCACCTTCATACGTGCCATCTCGTTTGGCCCTTACACCAGCTCTTGGAGGGAGATGGCACAACCGTTACCTTTCTCGTGTTGTGGATGAGAACACCAAGGCACAGGGAGATTTGCTTAAGATCACACAGCTAGTGAGCAGAGGAACAAGGGGCAGAACTGAGGGGTTCTGACACTCTAAGGCCAGGACTGTTCCTGCAACATCATGTTTTAGAGAAGCCCTTGCAGAGTCCTTTCTAGCCCTGTACTACCATCAGCTCCAAAGCCCATGTACATCCCACAGGGTCCTGGCCAGCTCTGGCTGTGCATGGCCTGGCTCCGGTAGCCCTTCCGGGCCACCCACCACATCCACCCAGCTCTGTTTGGGTGGGAACACCATCAAAAGGGCTTCTGTCCATTATACTTGGGGAAGGAGCTGGCAGCTGGTGGTGCATCAACCTATTGCCTCAGGCCTTTTGCCTTGACCTGGCTTTAGTCTCAAAATATCACAAACCAGCAAAGCATTTGAGGAGCTGAGTTGTTAGCTGGGAGATCAGGAAGCTGGGGCTAAGAACTCTGTGTTTCTTATACGCTCCCACTCCTCCTAATGCTCAAACACACCCTCTTGCCATTCCAGCCCCTGAAACAAACGTGTGAGTACTGCAGCGTGCAGAATATCCCCTTCCCCAAATTCGAACTGCCAGATGATAATGAAGACCTCAAGGAATGCTACCTGATGGAGAACCCCCAGGAGCCTGATGCCCCCATCGTGACTTTCTTTCCACTTATCAATGACACTTTCCAAAAATACAAGGCACCAGGTGAGCTGCCTCCGCGCTCAGTTCCCAGCACCCGCTGCGCTTGGTCCAGGAGCTGCCTTTAGACCTGCAGCATCTGCTAAGATCACTAAATGGGGACACCTGGCTCAGCTCCAGCCTGAGCCCACCTTGGCTTCCACAAAGAAGAAAAGAGCCTCTCCCATTCCCTCACCCCCATGGGCTGGGAATGTCATCCCCTATTCTTTCAACATTCTACATTTTTCAGACATTTGGCCGTGTGCCCAGTACTGTGCGTGGGGCTAGGGCAATCCTCCAACGGGGAAGCTGTACCCCACCCTGAGGAGCACGCATGTGTGTGTGTGAGGGTACATGTGTACATGTTTTCATGTGGGTGTGTGTGTGTCTATGAGTGCAGGTTGGTGCACCTTGGGGACAGATGTGGAAACAAGTCATTCCAACCTAACATGGCAGAATCTATAACAAGTCCTCCTGCTGCCCCCAGGTGTAGAGCGAAGCCCCGAGGAGCTGGAGCACGGCCAGGTGGATATTTATGGTCCCAAAACTCCCTATGCCACCAAGGAGCTGACATACACGGAGGCCACCTTCGACAAGCTGGTGAAACTCTCTGAGTACAACATCCTGAATAATAAGGACACACTCCTCCAGGCCCTGCGGCTCGCGGTGGAGAAGAAGAAGGGGCTGAAGGGCCAGTGTCCCTCCTAGGCCCCAGGGAGCCTCCCCCGCCCCATGTCAGCTTCTACTGCCAGAGGCACAGGACCCGTCAGGGCCAACCAGGCTACTACGAAACCAGCTCTGCTCTCTGGTTGCGAGCAGGTTGTCCTGGGCTTTCTAATGAAAAATAAATTTTTTTTTTTAAGTTGAGAAAGTCAGAGAGAGAGAGCAGCACTGTTGGGGTTTTGTACCCACTGGCTTCCTGTAGAGAAGGCAGTCTCGTAGCCACAGGCTCTCATACATCTGTGGAGAGGAAAGCATGGGAAAGAGGCTGTGCCCCCAGAAACCTCCTCAGAGGTGGAGCCCAGGGCTGGCGGCCCTCCTCTCTCTACCCTCCACCTTGTGTGGCAGGCCTAGAGAAATGCACAGGAGGACCTGAGAGGCACTATGCATTACTCTGAAAAACACTTTAAAATTTAAGGCAATTCTAGTCTCATGATTTTTTTTTTAGACGGAGTCTTGCTCTGTTGCCAGGCTGAAGTGCAATGGTACGATCTCGGCTCACTGCAACCTCCACCTCCCTGGTTCAAGCAATTCTCCTGCCTCAGCCTCCCAAGTAGCTGTGATTACAAGCACCTCCACTACGCCAGCTAATTTTTTGTATTTTTAGTAGAGATGGGGTTTCGACATGTGGGCCAGGCTGGACTCAAACTCCTGACCTCAAATGATCCACCTGCCTCAGCCTCCCAAAGTGCTGGGGTTACAGGCATGAGCCACTGACACCAGCCCTAGTCTCATTTTTATAGGCAATTATAGTTTGTGATTTTTATTTCTATGAATCTGGGTATTCACGGCAAACATGAAGCTAGAAGATCTAGATGGAGCCCTAGAGACAAGCCAGTCTCTGCCACAACAAAGGCAAATAGGTGGTCGGTTCCGAGGCTCTCTGCAGCTACTCAGAGCTCCACAGCTGGTCATCCATGTGATCATGACCAGGCAGTCATGCCCAAGCATCCAGCTCCAAAGAAATGCCAGGCAACACCCAAGACTACAGCCCAGGTTCACCAAGTGAGGATCTGGGATGGAGTTCAGCAAGGTCAGGCAGGCTGCAGGTAAATGAAGTCAGGTGGCAGGCAGGCGACGCATCCAGCGCCCCCACTCCAGCTGTCGGTGCTCATGGAAGATCCTGCTCCAGGAGCATTGCTCAGCGGCTTACCGCCCTATCTCTCTGGCTGCCAGATGGGATTACTTATTTCTAAATGTGATTCCTCTTATCTGTCTTGTCATCATTGTGGCCAGTGCATTTCAACTCTTGGAGAGTCACCCAGAGAGACTGAAACTAGAAAGAATTAATCAAAAAATACTGGGTGAGCCCTCAGAGGAAGAGCCCCATCCTTGAAGATTACTTCGTAACGAATCTCTGGGAAAACTCTGGGACACAGAGAAGCCCAAAGTCATCGGGTCTCCTTTCAGGCTGGAAACATAACCAAGGAAATGCATAACCGGAGCCATTGACAGGACCAGGCTGATAGAAGTGAAAGCAAAAAGGCAGGAAGACCTGAGGTCTGCAGGAAACCCAGCAACCCTGGAAGGCAGAGTCCCATTTCTGGGCCACCATGCTGCCTAAGCAGTCTTTGGGTTGTGAGGAAACCAGTGGTGACAGGTACC
The DNA here is from genome assembly GCA_031835075.1 of Saguinus oedipus. NCBI lineage: Eukaryota > Metazoa > Chordata > Mammalia > Primates > Cebidae > Saguinus > Saguinus oedipus. The sequence goes on from CM063176.1 coordinate 52,321,302, forward strand.
AAAAGTTTAGAAAAATCGGCCTCCAATTTACATCCTTGCTACTCAAAGTGCAGTGGGGAACTGGTTAGACATGCAGAATCTCAGGCCTCAGCCCAGCGATACTAAATTAGAAGCTGCATTTTCAGGAGATTCCCACACCCTCGTGGGACTCTCCCACACCCCCTGTGATTCTTATGCATAGTAAAGTTTGAGAAGCAGGGATTTATGCCACTAAATCAGAAGCTAAATCAGAAGCTGCATTTTCAGGAGATTCCCACACCCTCGTGGGAATCTTCTACACCCCCTGTGATTCTTATGCATAGTAAAGTTTGAGAGGCATGGATTTATGCCACTCCCTCCCATAAGCTTGGAAGGGATGAATCACTGCTCCCTTGAGCCACTGATAAACCCACCCAGGTAATGCTAACCTGGGACACCAGCCCTCCCTCCACCAGAGCAACTGGCTGCCTCCACTTTGACATCTTTTCTTTCTGACTGCAACAGACTCTCCTTCAAGTATCAAAGAGTGAGCCGAGCAACAGACAGGACTTGTTTATTGTAAGGCAAAGGCAGCCATGCCTTGGATTCATCCAAGTTTGTTAAATGAGGTTCATAAAAATCATCATATTATTTGCGAATGAAATAAAATAGCCACGCAGGCCAATGCTGCTGACTCATCTGCTTTGTTATCTGATGCTGCAAAATATGCATAACCCTGCCCTCATCCCTCCAGGCTTCCTCCTCACCACTCCTGGGAGAGTGAGTAGGCTGTTTCCATCCCATCCCACCTCTCCTCAAGCAGCTTTATTTCCTACTGCAAGGCTCTCTTCTTGTGGTGAAGGGCTCCTCTGCTTTCAGGAAGCCATGTCATCAACTAGCGGTGCACCAGCTGGGACAGATCCATGCTGTTCCAAGCTCAGATATATTTCAGGAAACATTGCTTGAGAGGAAGCAGAGGCAATTAACACCAACAAAGCACCTATTCTGTGTACAGCAAGCTGTAAACAGTCTCCACTTTCCAGGAACTTACATTTTGGTTTTGGGGAAAACGTGAAAAGATTGTTATGCATACATGAGAAGTTAAATGATGAGTTAGCTATGGAAATGACAAGTGTCATCGGCTCTGACAGAGCAAGCACACGGTGTCCTGCAGTGGGAACTCCCTCCCAGTTCCCATTCTCTGCCTATGGTGAAGATGATGAAATTGACAAAATAAATGAAACTCCTCCCTCCTTGTCTCCACCCTTTCTTCCCAAAAGGGCAGCCAGCACCCCACCCACTCCCACACACCAGTTACCCTGTCCCTGCTGCCTCTCCAGGAAAATGCTTCTCCCCAAGGTCACCAATGGTCTCCTCACTGCCAGATGCACTGAGCCAAACCCACCAGTCCTGTACAGGCCTTATCTGACTTGATAGTTCTCAGTGTTTGTACCGCAGACCGCTCCATCCTTCTGGAAACCCTCCCTTCCCAGGACTTCCTTGCCAACAGAAGTTCAATTCAGCTTACAAATAACTATCGACTGCCCATTACATGCCAGTCACTGTTGTAGGCACTGGGAGCATAAGAAGAATTAACAGTTGATCCCAAACTTCTCCGAGGTTCCCTGTGGTCCCATGTGGGAGGCCCAAGGGTAAAACAGAGCCCTTGCAGTAGGAAGAGAAAGCTGCATGTTAGCTGTGTCCAGAAGAGGCATAGGAAAGGTTCCCAACCCAGCCACAGAGGGGAAGGGGTCAGATTCACAGAACACCTTCTGTCTCCAATTTCTTCCCCTGGAAAGGTGGGAGCACCTCCTCTGGCCTCTCCTTCAACTGCTGCCATTCCTCAAGGCTCCTTAGTTATTTTCTCTTCTCACTCTATACTCCCCTTAAACAACCTCATCTATACCCAGGACTTCAAGGACTGCTTCTAATTTGAAAATTCTTTTTTTTTTTTTAATTTTTTTATTGCGTTTTAGGTTTTGGGGTACATGTGCAGAACATGCAAGATAGTTGCATAGGTACACACATGGCAGTGTGTTTTGCTGCCTTCCGCCCCTTCACCCACATTTGGCATTTCTCCCCATGCTATCCCTCCCCAGCTCCCGCCCCCACCCCGCTGTCCCTTCCTTATTCCCCACAATAGACCCCAGTGTGTAGTAATCCCCTCCCTGCGTCCATGTGTTCTCAGTGTTCATCACCCACCTATGAGTGAGAATATGCGGTATTTCATTTTCTGTTCTTGTGTCAGTTTGCTGAGAATGATGTTCCCCAGATTCATCCATGTCCCTACAAAGGACACGAACTCTATCATTTTTGATTCCTGCATAATATTCCATGGTATATATGTGCCACATTTTCCCTGTCCAGTCTATCATCGATGGGCATTTGGGTTGGTTCCAGTTCTTTGCTATTGTAAACAGTGCTGCAATGAACATTCGTGTGCATGTGTCCTTATAGTAGAATGATTTATAATCCTTTGGATATGTACCCAGTAATGGGATTGCTGGGTCAAATGGAATTTCTATTTCTAGGTCCTTGAGGAATCCCCACACTGTCTTCCACAATGGTTGAACTAATTTACACTCCCACCAGCAGTGTAAGAGTGTTCCTATTTCTCCACATCCTCTCCAGCATCTGTTCTCTCCAGATTTTTTAATGATCACCATTATAACTGGCATGAGATAGTATCTCAATGTGGTTTTGATTTACATCTCTCTAATGACCAGTGATGATGAACATTTTTTTCATATGTTTGTTGGCCTCATGTATGTCTTCTTTTGTAAAGTGTCTGTTCATATCCTTTGCCCATTTTTGAATGGGCTTGTTTGTTTTTTTCCTGTAAATCTGTTTGAGTTCTTTGTAAATTCAGGATAACAGCCCTTTGTCAGATGGGTAAACTGCAAAAAATTTTTCCCATTCTGTTGGTTGCCAATTCACTCTAATGACTGTTTCTTTTGCCGTGCAGAAGCTGTGGAGTTTCATTAGGTCCCATTTGTCTATTTTGGCTTTTGTTGCCAATGCTTTTGGTGTTTTGGTCATGAAGTCCTTGCCTACTCCTATGTCCTGAATGGTTTTGCCTAGATTTTCTTCTAGGGTTTTTATGATGCCATGTCTTATGTTTAAGTCTTTAATCCATCTGGAGTTAATTTTAGTGTAAGGTGTCAGGAAGGGGTCCAGTTTCTGCTTTCTGCACATGACTAGTCAGTTTTCCCAACACCATTTATTAAACAGGGAGTCCTTTCCCCATTGCTTTGTCAGGTTTATCAAAGATTGTATGGCTGTAGATATGCTGTATTGCCTCCGATGCCTCTGTTCTGTTCCATTGGTCTATATCTCTGTTTTGGTACCGGTACCATGCTGTTTTGATTACTGTAGCCTTGTAGTATAGTTTGAAGTCCGGTAGCGTGATGCCTCCTGCTGTGTTCTTTTTGCTTAGGATTGACTTGTCTATGCAGGCTCTCTTTTGGTTCCATATGAAGTTCAGGGTGGTTTTTTTCCATTTCTGTGAAGAAAGTCAATGGTAGCTTGAAGGGGATAGCGTTGATTCTGTAAATTACTTTGGGCAGTATAGCCATTTTCACGATATTGATTCTTCCTAACCATGAACATGGAATGTTTCTCCATCTATTTGTATTCTCTCTTATTTCATTGAGCAGTGGTTTGTAGTTTTCCTTGAAGAGGTCCCTTACATTCCTTGTAAGTTGTATTCCTACGTATTTTATTCTCTTTGTAGCAATTGAGAATGGCAGTTCGTTCTTGATTTGGCTCTCTTTAAGTCTGTTATTGGTGTATAGGAATGCTTATGATTTTTGCACATTGATTTTATATCCTGAGACTTTGCTGAAGTTGCTTATCAGTTTCAGGAGTTTTGGGGCTGAGGCAATGGGATCTTCTAGATATACTATCATGTCGCCTGTAAATAGAGACAATTTGGCTTCCTCTTTTCCTATTTGAATACACTTTATTTCTTTTTGTTGCCTGATTGCTCTGGCTAGAACTTCCAGTACTATATTGAATAGAAGTGGTGAGAGAGGGCATCCTTGTCTAGTGCTGGATTTCAAAGGGAATGCTTCCAGTTTTTGCCCATTTAGTATGATATTGGCTGTTGGTTTGTCGTAAATAGCTTTTATTATTTTGAGATACGTTCCATCAATACCGAGTTTATTGAGGGTTTTTAGCATAAATGGCTGTTGAATTTTGTCAAAGGCCTTTTGTGCATCAATTGAGATAATCATGTGTTTTTTGTTTTTGGTTCTGTTTTTGTGGTGAATTACATTTATAGACTTGCATATGTTGAACCAGCCTTGCATCTCCGGGATGAATCCTACTTGATCATGATGGATAAGCTTTTTGATGTGCTGTTGCAATCGCCTTGCCAATATTTTATTGAAGATTTTTGCATCTATGTTCATCATGGATATTGATGAGTCTTAGTTGAGTCTCTGCCGGGTTTTGGTATCAGGATGATGTTGGTCTCATAAAATAAATTGGGAAGGATTCCCTCTTTTTGGATTATTTGGAATAGTTTCAGAAGAAATGGTACCAGCTCCTCGTTGTGTGTCTGGTAGAATTCGGCTGTGAACCCATCTGGACCTGGGCTTTTTTTGTGTGGTAGGCTCTTAATTGCTGCCTCGACTTCAGACCTTGTTATTGGTCTATTCATAGTTTCGGCTTCCTCCTGGTTTAGGCTTCGGAGGACACAGGTGTCCAGGAATTTATCCATTTCTTCCAGGTTTACTAGTTTATGTGCATAGAGTTGTTTGTAATATTCTCTGATGATGCTTTGAATTTCTGTGGAATCTGTGGTGATTTCCCCTTTATCGTTTTTTATTGCATCTATTTGGTTGTTCTCTCTTTTCTTTTTTTATCAGTCTGGCTAGTGGTCTGTCTATTTTGTTGATCTTTTCAAAAAACCAGCTCTTGGATTTATTGATTTTTTGAAGGGTTTTATGTGTCTCTATCTCCTTCAGTTCTGCTCTGATCTTAGTTATTTCTTGTCTTTGGCTAGGTATTGAGTTTTTTTTTATCTTGCTCCTCTAGCTCTTTCAATTTTGATGATAGGGTGTCAATTTTGGATCTCTCCACTCTTCTCATGTGGGTACTTATTGCTCTATATTTTCCTCCACAGACTGATTTAAATGTGTCCCAGAGATTCTGGTATGTTATGTCTTTGTTCTCGTTGGTTTCAAAGAACTTCTTTATTTCTGCCTTCATTTCATTGTTTGTCCAATCAACATTCAAGAGCCAGTTGTTCAGTTTCCATGATGCTGTGCGGTTCTGAGTTAGTTTCTGAATTATGAGTTCTAACTTGATTGCACTATGGTCTGAGAGACTGTTTGTTATGATTTCAGTTGTTTTGCATTTGCTGAGGAGTGCTTTACTTCCAATTATGTGGTCAATTTTTGAGTAGGTGTGATGTGGTGCTGAGAAGAATGTATATTCTGTGGATTTGGGGTGGAGAGTTCTGTAAATGTCTATCAGGTTTGCCTGTTCCAGGTCTGAGTTCAAGCCCTGGATATCCTTATTAATTTTCTGTCTGGTTGATCTGTCTAATATTGACAGTGGAGGGTTAAAGTCTCCCACTATTATTGTGTGGGAGTCTAAGTCTCTTTGCAAGTCATTAAGAACTTGTCTTATATATCTGGGTGCTCCTGTATTGGGTCCATATATATTTAGGATCGTTAGCTCTTCTTGTTGTATCGATCCTTTTACCATTATGTAATCTCCTTCTTTGTCTCTTTTGAACTTTGTTGCTTTAAAGTCTATTTTATCAGAGATGAGAATTGCAACTCCTGCTTTTTTTGCTCTCCATTTGCTTGGTAAATCTTCCTCCATCCCTTTATTTTGAGCCTTTGTGTATCCTTGCATGTGAGGTGGGTTTCCTGGATACAGCACACCGATGGGTTTTGGCTTTTTATCCAATTTACCAGTCTGTGTCTTTTGATTGGTGCATTTAGCCCATTTACATTTAGGGTTAATATGGTTATGTGTGAATTTGATACTGCCATTTTGATGCTAGCTGGCTGTTTTGCCTGTTAGTTGATGCAGATTCTTCATTTTGTTGATGCTCTTTACCATTTGGTATGTTTTTGGAATGGCTGGTACTGGTTGTTCCTTTCTATGTGTAGTGCCTCTTTCAGGAGCTCTTGTAAAGCGGGCCTGGTGGTGACAAAATCTCTGAGTACTTGCTTGTTTGCAAAGGATTTTATTTTTCCTTCACTTATGAAGCTAAGTTTGGCTGGATATGAAATTCTGGGTTGAAAGTTCTTTTCTTTAAGGATGTTCAATATTGGCCCCTACTCTCTTCTGGCTTGTAGAGTTTCTGCCGAGAGATCTGCTGTGAGTCTGATGGGCTTCCCTTTGTGGGTGACCCGACCTTTCTCTCTGGCTGCCCTTAGCATTTTCTCCTTCATTTCAACCCTGGTGAATCTGACGATTATGTGCCTTGGGGTTGCTCTTCTTGCGGAGTATCTTTGTGGTGTTTTCTGTATTTTCTGGACTTGGATATTGGCCTGCCTTGCTAGGTTGGGGAAATTTTCCTGGATAATATCTTGAAGAGTATTTTCCAGCTTGGATTCATTCTCTTCATCACATTCTGGTACACCTATCAAATGTAGATTAGGTCTCTTCACATAGTCTCACATTTCTTGGAGACTTTGTTCATTCCTTTTTGTGCTTTTTTCTCTAATATTGGCTTCTCATTTTATTTCATTGAGTTGATCTTCAACTTCTGATATCCTTTCTTCTGCTTGGTCAATTTGGCTGTTGAAACTTGTACATGCTTCACAAAGTTCTCATGTTGTGTTTTTCAGCTCCTTCAATTCATTCATATTCCTCTCTAAGTTGTCCATTCTTATTATCATTTTCTCAAATCTTTTTTCAAATCTTTTTTCAAGCTTCTTAGTTTTCTAGCATTGATTTAGAACATGTTCTTTTAGCTCATGGAAGTTTTTCTTACCCACCTTCTAAAGTCTGATTCCATCATTTCATCACACTCATTCTCCGTCCAGCTTTGTTCCCTTGCTGGTGAGGAGTTTTGGTCCTTTGTAGGAGGCAAGGTGTTCTGGTTTGGGGTGTTTTCCTCCTTTTTTCACTGGTTGCTTCTCATCTTTGTGGATTTATCCACCTGTCATCTTAGTAGTTGCTGACTTTTCGATTGGGTCTCTGAGTGGATGCCCAGATTGTTGATGATGAAGTATTTCTGTTTCTTAGTTTTCCTTCTAACAGTCTAGCTGCTCTGCTGTAAGACTGCTGAGGTCCACTCCAGGCCCTGCTTGCCTGGGGTACACCTGTAGCAGCTGCAGAACAGTGAGGGATGCTACCAGTTTCTTCTTCTGCTATCTTTGTCCCAGAATGATGCCCGCCAAATGTCAGTCTGATCAGTCCTTTTTGAGGTGACTCTTTGGGTATACGGGGGTCAGTGAGCTGCTTGAGGAGACGGTCTGTACTTTATAGGAGCTCTAGTGCTGAGCTGTGAACTCTGTTGTTCATTCAGGGCTGCTAGGTAAGTACGTTTAAGTCTGCTGCAGCAGAACTCATAAAACCCCTTTTTTCCCTCAGATGCTCTGTCTCAGGGTGTTAGGGCTTTATTTATGAGTATCTGTTGCACTGTCCTGCCCAGCTAGGAGTCAGTTTAGTCACTATTTGCCTGCCAAGGCTCCGCCCTGCTGCCGTGGGGTCTGCCCTGTTGCCGTGGGCTCTGCCCTGCTGCTGTGGGCTCCACCCTGTTGCCATGGGCTCTGCCCTGCTGGCCCGCCTCTGTATTGGCGGAGTCTCTCTGTTGTGGTGGGTTGCCTCGGCAACGGCAGGCTGCGTCAGCAATGGGAGAGTACCTCAGTAGGGGTGGAATGTCCCGGTAATGGCGGACGCCCCTCCCCCACCAAGATGCACCATCCTGGGTTCAGCTGTGCCCGCCATGAAACTCTCAACCCCGAGCATTTTGAATTGCCATTTTGTTTGTCCCTGCGAGGTTGGGATCCGTCGAGCCTGATCACCTGGCTCCCTGCCTCAGAGCCCTTTTGTTTTTTTTTAAGTTGAACGGTTGACTCTCTCCCAGGTGTTTCAGTCACCTGCTGAAAGGGCACCGGGATTGGTGTGATTTCCCGTGCAGCGACCCACTGCACCAGGTCACAGTTCACTTCCCGGGAATCTCCTGGCCGGGCTCACTGTCCAAATCCCGTTTAATCAGATGAATATGCTAATCTGCCCTCCCAAATCTCAAATTGCTGGTTTAACAGGGCACCCAGACCAATGCGTTTTGTGCGGAGTGCTGCTGTGCTGCGGCACTGGCTGAAACGGCTGTGCCAGCTGAAACAGCTGCATTGGTGTCCCATGTCTCTCCTACACCTGGGAATTTCCCCATTCTGTGGGCAACAAAGATCCGTCTGGAAATGCGGTGTGAACTCACCCTCTGCATCTTCACTGAGAGCTGCAATCCTGAGTTGCTTCTACAGTGCCATCTTCCCCAACTCCCTGAAAACTCTTAGCCTTTTAGCTTTAGCCAAGCCAATCTCCTGAGTGCTAACCCCATGAATTCCAATTCTGTGCCTATTAGCCATAATACCTAAAGATCTAAAATTACAGTGGCTGAAACAAGAGAAAAAGTTGTTATTTCTCTACTTCTAGAGACCCAAGATTCTTTCTGCTCTCTTCTGTCATCCACAAGATTACCTCCTGGTCCATTATTGCTGCTGGAGCACCACCCATTATGTCTACATTCCAGGCAGCAGGGAAGATAAAGTAATTATCAAGTGACCAAACTAGTATTGGACTGCCTATTTCTGGACTTCTACTCTGTGAAAGAAAATTAAACTTTTATCTTCAGATAATAAGAATTACCAACTAACTGTTGCAGTTATCAACTGCTGAGCATCAAAAGCCCTCAATGTATAATGGCATTAAAAAACCACCCCTTTATTATGCTCACAGATTCTGTGTGTCAGGCATTTGGAAAGGTCATAACTCCATGTTTGGGGCCACAGCTCAGATGATCTGAACTGCTGGGGAGGACTCAAATGGGAACAACCTGGGCTGAAGGACCCATGCCCAAGGACTCTTTCACTCATGTGTCTTGTGCCTGGGCTGGGAAGTCTGAGAAAGATGAAAGGCAGTCCCAGCTAGGAGCATCAATCAGAGCACCTTGGTGACCCCAGAATGATGGACTCAGGATGGTCAGTCTTCTTAAATGGCACTCAGGATTCCGAGAGTGTCTGTTACAGTGGCAGCAGCATGGCCCATTATTACTTAGCCTCAGAAGTTACATAGCTCCACTTCCATGGAAATCTATTGATAGAAGTAGTCACAAGCCAGTCCAGATTCAAGGGGAGGGGACAATGAACCCACCTCTGGATGGAGGACATGACAAGAAATGTGTAGCCATATTTAAAATTCCAGATACAAAATTTGAACCATTAATATTGACCTTCCCCCTTGTCCACTAAGCAAATGTCACAGTTTAGGTTCTGTTGTGGCAGACTCCATTGCTGATAACAGACTGACTATTCTAATTAGGAATTGCTTTTTATTTCTGAAAAATGGTGGCTTAAACACACTCATGTAAAAGACATCCACAGGAAGGCAGTCCAGGGCACTTCTACTACTCATAATGGACCCTGCTTCTTCTGGCCCTTTGCTTTATCTACCCTTGTGTGGTCCTTGGCTTCGTGGTCCAGGATGAGCCCTGGAGCTCTGGCTGTCACACCTATAATCCAGGTCACCAGAAGGAAGAAGGAGAAAAACGATTGAACTCCTTCTTAAAGGGACTTCCTGGAAGTCCCACACATCCTGCAGCTAACATATCACCATTCAGAACTTGGTCTCATTGCCACACTTAACTGTGGGGAGGCTGGAAATTTTTGGTTTTTATGTGGGTGGCAATGCACTCACCTAAAACTCAGAGGTCTGCTGTGAAAGAAGGACAATTTGTAGGCAACTAGCCGTCTTCCTGCAAGTACCTCCTAGCTGTCTGCACCTGTGTGTCCTATAAGCCCCTCCTCTGGGTGGTGGCAGTGACCTGGGTGAGTGGCAACAGAGATAGGCCATCAGCGTGTGAGAGCGCCAGGCTATGCCACCACCTCTGGTCTCAGCACGAACCTCCCAGGCCTTTGACCACTCTGCAGTCCAGTTTTCAGAGTAAAACGCTGGACTTGATCACCATTTAAAGCCAACCACTGAACGTGATCTAGAGCAAATCTTGTGACCATCAAATTATCAAGATTAAAAAAATGTCCCATATAACAAAGGGAGTCCTGAGTCTTATTACCGATTTCTGAACGACTAAGGGTACTCTCTTATAGAACTGCCTGTGATAGGATTTAACCTGAGAAACAACTGGGTTCAGATGAAAGGGTGACTACAATTAGGACTGTTTAGTGTGAAGAAAGAAAAGCAAAAAGAGGAGCATGATTTGCAAACAGATGCAACATGACTATGGCAGGAAGAATCTATCGCTCTTCTGCTTCACTGAGGACAGAGCCAGAACAAGAAAGCTGGCACTGCCCCATGAATATACACAGCTACTATGTGTCCCCACAAACAGTAAAATAGGCTGAGCATGGTGGCTCACACCTATAATCTCAGCACTTTGGGAGGCCAAGGTGGGAAGATCAGGAGGTTGAGAGATTGAGACCATCCTGGCCAACATGGTGAAAGCCTGTCTCTACTAAAAATACAAAAAAAGTTAGCTGGGCATGGTGGTGCACCTGTAGTCCCAGCTACTCAGGAGGCTGAGGCAGGAGAATTGCTTGAACCCAGGAGGTAGAGGTTGCAGTGAACCAAGATGGTACCACTGCACTCCAGCCTGGCAACAGAGCAAGACTCTGTCTAAAAACAAAAATTAAAATATAAAAGAAAGCTGCCGCTGCCCCATAAATATTCACATCTATTATGTGCCCACAAAAATAATAAATAAGAAAGCTGCAGCTGCATGAAGGCAAGAAGGCAAGCAGGGAGCAAAGCAAGATGGGGCCAGTGCCATGTCTGACCAGATGCTTTGAGAACTTTCTCTTTTTTTTTTTTTAAAGACTACTTTTTTCCTTCCTGAATTTTTTTTCTGCTTTGATAATAGGAACATGATTATTGCATAGGAACATGATTATTGCATAAAATTTGAAAAATGCTACAGTTTATAAAGAGGAAACTAAGATCACTTACCATTCCAAAACTCAGACATCATTATTATTTGGGGGTTTATCTTTCCCATCTTTTTATTGGATACTTTAAACATTTTTAAACAAAAGTACAAAAATCCTATACATTTACTTTAAAAAAGTGTGGTAAAAAATACCCACACAATTTACCATTTTAATAATTTTAAGTCTATAGTTAGGTAGTGTTAGGCATGTTCTCATTGCTATGCAACAGATCTCCATCACTTTTTCATTTTGCAAAACTAAAACTCTATGCCTATTGAACAACTCCCCAGTCTCCCTCCCTCCAGCCCCTGATAACTACCGTTCTACTTCCTGTTTCCATGAATTTGACTACTTTAGAAGCCTTATCTGAGATTTGGCTCTTTGTGACTGGCTTATTTCACTTAGCATAATGTCCTCAAGGTTCACCTATGTTCCGGGGTGTAGGATGTACCAGAATTTTCTTCCATTTTAAGGATGAATACTATTCCTCTGTGTGTGTGTGTGTGTGTGTGTGTGTGTGTTACATTTCAATTATCCATTCATCCATTAATGGACAGTGGCTTACTTCCACCTCTTGGCTATAATGAATGATGCTGCTGTAAACCTGGGTGGGCAAATAACTCTTTGAGATCCTGCTTTTAATTCTTTTAGATCTATACCCAAATTGGGAATTGGTAAATAATATGGTAGTTTTTGTGGTTTTTGTTTTTGTTTTTGTTTTTGTTTTTTAAGACAGTCTCACTCTGTTACCCAGGCTGGAGTGCAGTGGTACGATCTCGGCTTACTACAACCTCCGCCTCCCAGGTTCAGGTGATCCTCCCACCTCAGCCTCCCGAGTAGCTGGGATTACAGGTGTCCACCACACACCCGGCTAATTTTTGTATTTTTGGTAGAGATGGGGTTTTGCTATGTTGGCCAAGCTGGTCTCCAACTCCTTACCTCAAGGGATCCGCCTGCCTCAGCCTCCCAAAGTGCTGGGATTACAGGTGTGAGCCACTGCACCTGGGCAGAACCTCCATACTGTTTTCCATAGCAGCTGCAGGTACATTCACTTTTGAAACCTAGCCTTTTTCCACTTAAAAATATATTTTGAGCATTTTTGCACATCATTAATATTCTCATTTGATACAGTTTTCAGTAACCACATAGGAATCCATAATTAGCTTATCTAATCCTCCATGATGATAGACAGCTCCATGCTGACAAACATCCTCTTAGATAAAAGTTTACATTCATCGTTTCCTGAGTATAAATATTCTCAGGATAAATTTCCTCAAGATAACAATTCCTGAGTCAAAAAGCATGACCATATTTTACAACCAATCAAGGTGTAATCAACATACCATCAACTGCATATATTTAAAGTGCATTTATCCCTGAGTCCAGGACCCCTGGGGATACCAAAACCATGGATGCTCAAGTTCCTTATATAAAATGGTATTGTATTTGCATGCGGCCTAAGCACATCCTCCATATACTTTTTTTAAACTTAAAACACCATCCATCATGAACCCACATACTTTAAATCGTATTTAGATTACTTACTATACAACGTAGATGATATGAAAATCGTTGTTATATCATATTGCTTAGGGAATAACAAAAAGGAAAAAAGGTCTGTATGTGTTCAGTACAGATGCAACCATCCATTTTTTTCCCCCAAATATCTTCCATCTGTGGTTGGTCACATCCATAGATACAGAACACACAGATATGGAGGATCCACCGTACATAATTTGATGAGTTTTTACATATGTATACAATGGTGAAACCATCACCACAGTCAAGATAGTGAATAAACCTTTCAGCCCCAAAAGCTTTCTAGTGCCCTTTGCAATCCTTCCTTCTGCTCCTCCCCTGCTGAGTCATGTGGTAAGTGTATGTTCTACTCTAAAAAACTGCCACACTTTTCCAAAGTGGTTGTACCATTTTACATTCTGACCAACCACGTATGAGAGTTCCAGCTGCTCCACAACCTCATCAATGATTGGCATGATCAGTCTTCCTAATTTTAGACATTCTAATAGGTACGTAGTAGTATCTTGCTGGGGTTTTAATTTGCATTTTCCTAACAACCAACAATGTTGAACATCTTTTCATGTGCTTATTTACCCTCCATACATCTTCTTTTGTAAAATACATTTAGATCTTTTTTCTATTTTTTAAAATTGGAGGTTTTGCTATTAAGTTTTAAGACTTTTTTAATATTCTGGATATAAGCCCTTTATCAGATATGTGATTTGTGAATATATTCTCTGCCTTGTTTTTTCATTCTCTTCACAGTACTTTCAAATGTCAGAAGTTCTCAATCTTGATGAAGTCCAATTTACCAACTTTTTTTTTCTTTTATGGATTGTGCTTTTGGTGTCATCTAACCCAAGGTCACAAAAATTTTCTCCCATGTTTTCTTCTAGAAGCTTTATAATCTTACGTTTTACATTTAGTTCTACATTTATATTAGATTTATATCTAGTTCCATTTTGAGTTAATTTAATGATGTGTCAATTTAGGTTAGGTTTATTGACTGTAATGATGCTCAGTTGGTGCAGAATGTTGATAGTAGGGGAGGCTGGGTGTGATGGCAGGAGGAACTCTCTGTACTTTATGCTCCATTTTGCTGCGAACCTAAAACTGATCTGAAATTCACAAGTTATTATCACATTCACTCTCAGTGGTGAACATTCTGTGGGTTTTGACAAGTATATAATGACATGTATCCATCATTATAGTACCATACAAAGTAGAGCCACTGCCATGAAAATCCTCTGTTCTCTGCCTATTCATTTCTTCCTTCTCCCTAACACCTAGACACCACTAACCTTTTTACTGCCCCCATAATTTTGCCTTCTCCAGAATGTCATAAAGATGAAATCGTACAGTTTATAGCCTTTTCGGATTGGCTTCACTTAGTAATATGTGTTTAAGTTTCCTCTGTGTCTTTTTATGGCTTGATAGCTCATATCTTTTTTCTTTTCTATTTTTTTATTTTTTGAGACGGAGTCTTGCTCTGTTGCCCAGGCTGGAGTGCAGTGGCACTATCTTGGCTCACTGCAACCTCTGCCTCCCAGGTTCAGTTGATTCTCCTGTAGCTGGGACTACAGGTGGGTGCCACCACACCTGGCTAATTTTTGTATTTTTAGTAGAGATGGGAGTTTTACCATATTGGTCAGGCTAATCTTGAACTCCTGACCTTGTGATCCACCCACCTTGGTCTCCCAAAGTGTTAGGATTACAGGCATGAGCCACCTCGCCCAGCCCGCTCATTTCTTTTTAGTGCTGAATAATATTCCATTGCTTGGATGAACCGCACATTACCCATTCACTTACAGAGGGACATGTTAGTTGCTTCCAATTTTTGGTACCTATGAATCAAGCCACTATAAACATCCATGTGCAGGTTTTTGTGTGGACACAAGTCTTCAACTCATTTGGGTAAATACCAAGGAGCTGATTTCTGCATCATATGGTAAGATTGTATTTACATTGGTTTGCTTTCATGTATTTTTAAAAATAATACATTGAAGCTTTTACTTTTGTTGTCAAATATGTCAGCCTTTTCTTTCATAATTTCTGTCCTTTGTGTTAATTAAAAAGTTTTTCCACCCCAAAACTGTATAAATATCTTCTACTTTCTTCTAGTAGTGCACTGGTTTCATTTTATTTTTACATTTCAAACTTTGTTTTATTTTGACACAAGGAAGATGTCTAACTTTATTTTGCCTTGGCTTTCTTTTCACTTCCCTAGTTACATATAATTCCCTCCAACTATGTGACCCACACGACAACTCCAAAGGAGTTTCCATTTTGCTCATAAGGAAGCTAGGACAGAGAGGTAACTCATCACATTTAAATTTACGTAGCCATTCATTTTCATAGTCTAGCTTCAAACCCAGATCTTTTGATACCAAGTCCTATTCTCTTTCCACCACAGCCTTGGTACTCAAAGTATGGTCCATGGATAGGTAGCAATGGCAATACTCAAGAGCCTGTTAGAAATGTAGAGTCATGGGCCCCATCCTATACCTACCGAATCAGAATTTGCATTTCTGTCAGGTTGGAGAAGTACTGCAATGTGTACTGTTTCCCCAGATTTAGGGCACATCAGAGTCATCTAGGGCATCTGCTCAGCTCTAGTCTCCTCAATATTTTAAAACTCACTAGGTCTGGACTGAGGACCAGGAATCTGCATTTTAACAAGCATCCCAGGTCATAAATCCATATACACAGGTGGCCCAATTGATCACACTTGAGAAATGCTCTGAAACAACTGAGAGATATTCCTAAGCTATAACTGAGGACACCAAAGGTGATTATGTCCCCCAATCTCATCTTAGATAAGTGCTTGTCCTTTTAACCTAGAAAAGAAACAGCTGGGCTGGGCGCAATGGCTCGGGCTGTAATCCCAACACTTTAGGAGGCTGAGGCAGGTGGATCACCTGAGGTCAGGAGTTCGAGACCAGCCTGGCCAACATGGAAAAACCCCATCTCTACTAAAATACAAAAATTAGCCGGGCATCGTTGGGGGCGCCTGTAGTCCCAGCTACTCGGGAGGCTGAGGCAGAAGAATTGCGGAGGTTGCAGTGAGCCGAGATCGCGCCATTGCACTCCAGCCCGGGCGACAGTGCGAGACTCCATCTCAAAAAGAAAAAGGAAAAAAAAAAAAAGAAACAGCTAGGCGGTGACATTAACTCATATGTCAATATGTGGAAACAAAATTGTAATAATGAGGATAATGTAATAAAGAGAATAACGACTACACTTTCGGCTTTACAGAAAATCAAATAAAGAAAACTAAGGGGAAAAGGCCTTTAGTTGATCCAGAATTTAGTGAGGGCAATGTGGAGAAGTAGGAGAAACAGCTACTCAAATAGATTCCAGTCCACTTCCCCTTCTTAAGATTTTGTCAATTATGCCGGGGAGCCTGGTCTCGGCCTGTAAAATGGAGTCATAACGACCCGCCCCGGGACGACAGAACCTGCCTGTCCACTTTCTGAACTTTTCATCCCCAGTATCGACGTCCCGAGGCCTGAATGAGTAAACCTTTCAGGCGATGGAGCCTTCTCGGGAGGCTCGCTTTGGGCAGCTCAGATTTACCCGGAAGCCGATGCCACCTGGCCAGAGGTGGGGCCCCGGCGACCAGAAGGGTCCCTGGGCATGACTGGTCAGCGCCACCCTGCCCGGGAGACCCTCTCCCCTCCCAGTCCTCTAGTCTGACCCCCGTCATCAATAATTCATTAAGAACCTCCTCTCCATTGGCTGACGCTTCCACCCCTCGCTGGCAGAGGTCCAATCAGGAAGGACCTGAGAGAGCTCTACTGAATAGTGAGCGAGCGCGCGTGACGTAGAAGCCGAGGATTGGCTGTGGCAGCGCGAGGCGGGGCCGGGCTCGGGCGGCGGCTAGCGCTGCCGGGGCGACTCTGTGCGAGCCGGGGAGGGTCGAACCCCGAGCAGGATCCCAGCCGAGCGTGGACTGGCGGCAGGATGTTCAGCTGGTTGGGGCGGCAGGCAGGCGGGCGCGAGCGCGCCGGTGGCGCGGACGCGGTGCAGACGGTGACGGGCGGGCTGCGCTCGCTGTACCTGCGCAAGGTGCTGCCGCTGGAGGAGGCGTACCGCTTCCACGAGTTCCACTCGCCCGCGCTGGAGGACGCCGACTTCGAGAACAAGCCCATGATCCTGCTGGTGGGTCAGTACAGCACCGGCAAGACCACCTTCATCAGGTACGCCGCCGCCCCTCGCCCGGCCCCCGCCCGGCACCGCCTTCCCCGCGTATGCGCCGCGGGCTGCGGCCTCCCGCCGGTGCCCCTCCCGGCGGGAGTGACCTCGGGGACTCCTCCCTGAGCTCGTCGCCCGGTGCCCTTGGCCCCGCCCCGGCTGGCCGGCCTCGGGCGCTGGAGGGTCCCGTGAACCCGCGCCCTGCGCACTTCGAGCCCTCTTTCCTTGAGGTTCGGAAGGCTTTGCTCCTGCTGGTCTTGTCCCGTCGCCCTGGCCGGAGGACCCAAGGAAGGGAGGGGCACGAGCCAGAATCATTATCTTCTAGACATGGGAGTGATGCCTAGGGTGCAAATGGGGGCAGAGGCGTGTGGTATCCGAATGGCTACAGAGTCCTAGTTGGAGAGTAAGCTCCCAGCACAGTGCCCGGTGCATAACTATTTACTGAACAAATGAATGGCAGCAGGAGAGGGTATCACCCAGGCCCCCTTCCCTTGAGGTCTTTACGTGCCACCCCACAGTGTTCTGGGGAGGGGATAAAGAGGCCGCCTTCCTACAGCTCATGCACAGCCTTCAGCTCACTCACAGCCTTTAGTAGGAAGTGAACTGCGGCATGTAGCAGCCGCACCAGCCTGTGGAACTAAGGGGGAGTGTCGTATTACTATTCGTTAGTTTCCATTTCTTAGGTGGGTCATTCCCTCCTTGCTCACCCTTGACAACTGAAAATATTTGTCATGCTTACCGTGTTTCCGAAAGCACACAATCACTGTACGTGCCCTGTGGTTCAAATCATATAGTTTCACCTGAAGTGACTTTAGCTGGGAAATAATTTACACAAAAACAGATTGCTTTATTTATCACCTGTTTTATTTCTAAAGCAGCCTGCATAATTAGGCTCACTTTTTTTTTTTTTTAAGAAGACTTGTTTTTCTGACTTAAACCACGTTATCAGTTGAAACAAAGTGCTAATCATTTAAGGTTTTGGTCCAGGGTTTTGGAAATTGTAACAGTCTCTTCATCATTTGATGTTCAACAGGTGTTCAGAAAACTGCATCTATATTTGGATACATGCCATTTCTGTTAAGTAGCGACCTCTTTTTCTCCACTCCAGTGACCTAAATAGTTCCTACAAATAGAGTAGTTGTCACTACAGGAAATATGTTAAATCCAGGCCTCCAGATATTTTGTAAATGTATTCTGCAAAGCAAACATGTGTGTTGAAATGCCTTTCTAGACAATAAATTGAGTGTGAAGGAAGACCGAAGAAAGTAATTTCAAAATTGCTTTATTTGGTGCTTATGAACAAGACAAAAATAGAATTAAATACATCACCCAGACACTCAAAATGAACCATAGCTGTATTACAGTAACTGGCACCTTGAAAGATGACAGATGTCACACTTAAGGTCTCGGTAATACTGACTAGTTTTTAGGTACTTGGGATAATAAATGGCCAAGTAGCACACAGATGGGAAGCAGTACTGTTGAAACATACAAAGAAGGGTGTGTATTTTTGTAACTTAGTGGTGGCATGTTCCCACACCCTCGGCATTTCCTCCTGTTTGTCTGCTGTGAAGTCCTTGTTGTGCCCAGGTGTCATCAGGGAGGGAGCCCCTTCAAGACACTGTGACACCGTTTACAATAGCAAAGACTTGGAACCAACCAAATGTCCATCAGTGATAGACTGGATAAAGAAAATTTGGCACATATACACCATGGAATACTATGCAGCCATAAAAAAGGATGAGTTCATGTCTTTTGCAGGGAAACAGATGAAGCTGGAAACCATCATTCCCTGTAAACTGACACAAGAACAGAAAACCAAACGCTGCATGTTCTCACTCATAAGTGGGTGTTGACTGATTAGAACACATGGACACAAGGAGGGGAACATCACACACCAGGGCCTGTTGGGGGGTCGAGGAGCTAGGGGAGTGATAGCAGAGGGTGGGGGGATTGGGGAGGGATAACATCAGGAGAGATACCTAATGTAGATCACGGGGGATGGATGCAGCAAACCACCATGGCATGTGTATACCTATGTAACAATCCCACACGATCTGCACATGTACCCCAAAACTTAAAGTATTAAAAAAAAAAAATACTGTGCCTACCAGAAGTTAATGTAGCCCCCTCTCTGACCCCATAGACTAGACAGCTAGCCAGCCTGATTATCAACTCATGGGAAGATGAATACAACTCACAGGAACATGAATTTATCTTTTGTATTTTTCCAGATTTCTCTCTCATTGTATTCTCACTCTTCTTTCTGTTTTATTATTTGGAGAAATTTGTGGAGTAACTAAGCACGGTTTTATGAAGAGTTCTGCGGTTTGACTCCTGGCAGCTACCTCATCCAAACTGGTCACTTCTCAGTAGGTGCTGGAGCCATGGGCCACCCTAGGGTGAGAGAGGAATCCCCTTATCGGGAAGTCATTTGTTCTTGAGACTTTCATCCAGCTAAGTGGCTTTGTTGTTAGGTGATGTACACAAGTAGACCCATGAGGTTAGAAGAAAATCAGTGTGGGCAGGAAGCTTGGTGAGGCCACAGGAGACCTGAATTGCTTTTCAGATTGAAGCTAGGAGGAAGTGATTTAGCACCCAGGAGGAAATCCTCTAACGAAAGGGCAGTTACTCTGGAGACTTGTGCACTTGGAATTAAATATTACCCCAGACACTCAAAATGAACGGTGGATTCATCTTGAGCAGAAGGGTTGGCCCAGGGTGCTCACTATCCTGGATCCTGCCTTGGTTAGAGCCTGGTTAGTGGTCTGAGTTGTTTGCTTCTAAAAATTGGGCACTAGAAGCTCATACTTGGCTGTGGGGTGCACTTAATCTACATAGCCATAGATTCTTATCTCCCTGGCTTCCTGCACATTCCAAGAGGTCACTGATGACAGAACCTGTGCTGACATGCTGGGAAGCTTCTCTTATTGCTCTTGGCTCTTCTACCTTTGACCAGCAATGAACAATTGTCCAGAGAAGGAGGGGAGATAGGCACTGGGGAAAGTGACCATGTCATCTTAGATACCGCAGTAGCTGAGGAAGGGTGGATGTTGAGCTCAGCTAGGCTTGTGTCCAAAATAGATTTCAAAGATTCCTCCAGAAAATCCCTGGGCCCAGGTGCTGTGAAGGAAGACATTTTCACTGAGAAAGTATGAAGCCGTTTGAAATGAATTCAAAGTACAGATTTTTAAGAGGTCCACTTTCTCCCTTCCTATACTCTGTCTCCTCTCCCCAGAAAACTTATTCTAATGAGGGAAAAAGAGGAAAGTCACTCAAGAAACTATGTAGGCTTTAAGAGGGTAGAGCCCAGGGAAATAAGGAAAGAAAAGAAATAAAAGACTCCCTGACTAGAGAGAAAAAAGTAAAACTCTTTGCAGATGATATGATCTTTTATGTACAGAATCCTAAGAAACCACTTAAAAACTATTAGAACAAAAAAACCAGGGTGGCAGGGTTGCGGGATACAAGATCATTATACAAAAATCAATCGTATTTCTGTACACAAACAATGAACAATCACAAAGTAAAATCAAGAAAACGGTTTTATTTCCAGTAGCACCCAAAAGAATAGGCTGGGCGTGGTGGCTCAAGCCTGTAATCCCAGCACTTTGGGAGGCCGAGGCGGGTGGATCACGAGGTCAAGAGATCGAGACCATCCTGGTCAACATGGTAAAACGCCGTCTCTACTAAAAATACAAAAAATTAGCTGGGCATGGTGGCACATGCCTGTAATCCCAGCCACTCAGGAGGCTGAGGCAGGAGAATTGCCTGAACCCAGGAGGCGGAGGTTGCGGTGAGCCGAGATCATGCCATTGCACTCCAGTCTGGGTAACGAGAGCAAAACTCTGTCTCAGAAAAAATAAATAAATAAATAAAATACCTAGGAATAAACTTAACAAAGGAGGTATGAGACTTCTACACTGAAAACCAAGAAACACTGTTGAAAAAAATTAAGAAAGACCTAAATAAATGGAAAAATGTCCTGTGTTTACAGATTGGAAGATGTTAAGATGGCAATACTCCCCAAACTGATTTACAGATTCAGTGTAATTCCTATCAGAATCCTAGCTCCTTTTTTGGCAAAATCACAGACTGATCCTTTAATTCATATGGAAAATCAAAGGACCCAGAACAGTCTTGAAAACGAACAAAGTTTGGAGGGCTCGCAATTCCTGATTCAAAACTTAGTGCATAGCTACAGTAAACAGTTGATGTGGTACTGGCATAAGGGCAGACATACAGACCAGTGGTACAGAATCGAGATTCCCAACGATAAACCCTTACATTTACGGTCAATTGTTTTGTTTTGTTTTGTTTGAAACAGAGTCTTGCTCTGTTGCCCAGGCTGCAGTGCAGGCACAATCTTGGCTCACTGCAACCTCCACCTCCTGGGTTCAAGCGATTAGCCTGCCTCAGCCTCTCAAGTAGCTGGGATTGCAGGCATGCACCACCACTCCCTGCTAATTTTCTATTTTTACAAAACTCCCGACCTCAGGTGATCCATTCACCTCCGCCTCCCAAAGTGCTGGGATTACAGTTGTGAGCCATCATGCCAAGCCCTTTATTTATTATTTTATTTTTTGAGACAGAGTCTTGCTCTGTCATCCAGGCTGGAGTGCAGTGGCACAATCTCGGCTCACTGCAACCTCCACCTTGCGGGTTCAAGCGATTCCCTGCCTCAGCCTCCCAAGTAGCTGGGATTACAGGTGCATGCCACCACATCTGGCTAATTTTTGTATTTTTAGTAGAGATGGGGTTTCACCATGTTGTCCAGGCTGGTCTCAAACTCTTGACCTCAGCTGATCCTCCCATCTTGGCCTCCGAAAATGCTAGGATTCCAGGCATGAGCCAATGGACCCCTCCTGGTCAATTGATTTTTGAAAAGAGCAAGACAATTCAATGGGTAAAACAATAGTTCAACAAATGGTGCTAGGACAACTGGATAGCCACATGCAAACAAAATAGCGAATGACTGTTAGTGGGCATGGTATTTCTCTTTGATGTGATGAAGTGTTCTGAAATTGGATAATAATATTGGTTGCACAACTTTGTGAATATACGAAAAACCAGAGTGCACCCTGTAAAAGAGTAAATTTTCTGGTGTGTGAATTATATCTCAGTACAAAACCAAAACAATTCAGTCTTTCAACACTAAGCATCTTGTGATTTATTTAATTGTCATGATTCTGAAACTAGCATCAGCCAAGTAATTTCTGCATCTGTGTGCAATAATTTAAAATAAAAATGGATTCCAGAAAGAAAACAAAGTGGAAATAAGCTAAAAGAACCCAAGGACAAAGGAACCAAAGAGTAAAGATGAGGGGCCAGGTGCAGTTGTTCACACCTGTAATCCTGACACTTTGGGAGGCCCAGGCTAGTGGATTGCTTGAGCTCAGGAGTTCAAGACCAGCCTGGGCAACATAGAGAGACCCCATCTCTACAAAAAAAAAAAGAAAGAAAAAAGAGTAAAGATTAGGGAAAAGGGAGTGAAAGTAGCCACCTCACAATCCCTGTATGGCGTTTCCCCTGGTATTCTTGTCAGTGTATAAACATGTTCATTGTTCATTATACTCAAGTAGTTAAAATCAAGATATGATAAAAAATTTTAATAAAATTGTTGATATGGTAATTGTGTTTAAAATCTTTAAATAGGAACATTTAACTATAGTGTGTAATGGGGGAAGGGGGCAGGGGTGCACATGTAAGGGTACAGACAAGGTTTATGGGCGGTATGAAGGATCCAGAAGTTGGAGTGGGGCTGAGAGGGCAAAAATGCCTTGGACGATAAAAAGCCTTTTTTAGTTAGGATTAAAACAAGAACAAGAATCAGGAAGTGATCGGCCTGCTGCTTGGGCTCTTGTTGCAATATTATCAGAAAGCAGAACTACGCAGCTTCCTCCTTTTCCTCCAAGAATATGCCCCAGAGATGGCAGAAGGAGCCCAGCTGTGTTCAAGAAGGGATTAAAACCGCAGGATGAGGAGCTCTCTCAGGGCCTGCCACAGGCAAGGCCCAGGAAATCTCTGGCTGGACATATGGATAAAAGAACTTGCAGTTGTGCTCAAAGAAATGCATTTGGTGACTTTTAAGAAATTGTGAAGAATATGAAAAGTATTGGAAAACTGGAAGTAGGCAGATGTTCCAGTGATGCTGACTTGGGAGTGTCAGCATTTAATAGGCAACATCTGGGAAATAGAAGTCCTTGCACAGACTTCTTAAGTGAGAGGAAGCAGACCTTATGTAGACCCTGGGGGGAAAGTCACCAGAGAGGTGGGGTACTTGCCTGGGAGGGTAGTGGCTCAGCACTGTCTCAGAGCTCTTTAGGTTGCAAGTGACAGAAATCCAACAGAAAATGGCTTCAGTAAAAAGATAAGCAGGGAAATGGATTCTGAATAGGAACAAAGGCCTGCTTCATTCCCTTGATAAGTTTCTAGACTCAGTAATTAAGTAAAAGCAAAGTGAAAGCATCCACTAATAGGCAGCCTGGTTCGTCTATTTATCAAGAAATAAAATCTCACACAGAAAAACAATGGGTACTATTTAGCGGCTTACAATCATCCAGGCACTGGGGCTCCTGAAAATCAAGCTGCTGTCCCAAATACAGATCTCTCTAAAATATTGAGATATGTAATTTTTACAGAAAATTACACTGTATTTTCAATGTACAATATAAGATCACACCTACAGATGCTAGTGTTCATTTATTCAAATGATATTGATTTCAGGGTTGGGGCCAGCCATCACAGAAAATAGTCAACAGGTCACCACAGCTCTGAGCGACAAGGGCTGTGACACTAGATACACAGGGTGGTGGGGGCATAGGAGGGACCCCTCATTCAGGCTTGCGGGTTGGAAAAGGCCTCCCTCAAGATGCAGCCTAAAAGCTGAGCCCTGAGGAATGAGCAGAGAATTAGCCATCCAAAGAGGGCCAGGGAGTGAGGGTGGAGAGGTGTCACCCCTGCGGCCCCAGTTTCTGGGGTAACTGTGGGGAGGAGAGCCTTTCACTGAGATGGGGATCCAAGAAGAGGAAGATGGGGCATAATGATAAGTTTAGATTTAGACCTGTCATGTTTGAGTGGACACCAAGGTGGTGATGTACTGATGTCCTTGAGGGGTGAGATGTGGGTCTGGAGCTCAGGGGAATGAATATCTGGGCTGGTCTGTTGACTTGGGAGCATCAGCATTTGGTAGCCAACATCTGGGAAATAGAAGTCTTTGCTCCTATGAGCAAAGTCTCCAAGAAATTTGGGACAATGTGAAAAGACCTAATTTACATTTGATAGGTGTACCTGAATGTCATGAAGAAAAGGAATCCAAGCTGGAAAATATTCTTCAGGATATTATTCAGGAAAACTTTCCTAACCTAGTAAGGCAGGACAATACTCAACTTCAGGTAATACAGAGAGCACCACAAAGATATTCCTCAAGTAGAGCAACCCCAAGACACATAATTTTTAGATTCACCAGGGTTGAAATAAAGGATAAAATTCTAAGTGCAGCCAGAGAGAAAGGTCAGGTTACCCATAAAGGGAAGCCTATCAGACTCACAGCAGATCTCTCAGCAGAAACCCTACAAACTAGAAGAGAGTGGGGGTCAATATTCAATATCCTCAAAGAAAAGAATTTTCAACCCAGAATCTCATATCCAGCCAAATTAAGCTTCATAAATGAAGGAAAAATAAAATTTTTCATGAACAAGCAAGCACTCAGAGATTTCATCACCACCAGGCCTGCTTTTCAAGAGCTTCTGAAAGAAGCACTATACACAGAAAGGAACAACCAGTATCAGTCATCCCAAAAACTTACCAAAAGGTAAAGAGTATCTCTAAAATGAAGAATCTATATCAACTAATGGGCAAAATAGCCAGCTAGCATTAAATGACAATATTAAACTCACAAATATCAATATGAATCCTAAATTTAAATGGATTAAACGCCCCAATCAAAGACAGACACTCAAACTGAATAAAAAGTCAAAACACATCGGCACTCTGTATCCAGATCCATCTCATAAGCAAGGACACACAAAGACTCAAAACAAAAGGTTGGAGGAAGACTCACCAATCAAATGGAGAGAAAAAAACAAAAACAGGAGTTGTAACTTTCGTCTCTGACAAAATAGACTTTAATAGTAACAAAAACTAAAAGAAGCAAAGAAGGACATTACATAATGGTAACAGGATCAATGCAACAACAGGAGTCAATGATCAAAAATATATATATACCCAATACAGGAGCACCCAGATACCAAGACAAGTTTTTCATGACTTATAAAGAGACTTGGACTCCCACACAATAATAGCGGGAGACTTTGACACCATATTGTTAATATTCGACGGATCAATGAGATAGAAAATTAACAGGGACATCTATGATTTGAACTCAGACCCGGAACAAGTAAACTCAGCGAATATTTAGAGAATTCTTCACCCCAGGTCCACAGAACATACATTTTTTTTAGTATCACATTACACCTATTTTGAAAGTGACCACATAAATGGAAGCAAATCACTCTTCAGCATTTGCATAGCGTTTCACAGATTTAAATGAAATATTGGTTGGCTGTTTGTTTGTTATTTTCTTTCCTTATTCCTTCCTGTCTCCGCTGTTAAGCACAATTATCGGCATAAAAGAGGTTTTTAATGCCTATTTTTAGATTGCATTCCAGCCTGAGCAATAGAGCAAGACTCCTGTTCTCTCTCCCCCTTTCTCTTTCTCTCTTTCATTAAAAAAAAAAAAAGTCTTTGACAGAACTCTTAAGTGAGAGGAAGCAGAGCTTGTGGAGACCCTGGGGGGAAAGTCACCAGAGAGGTGGGGTACCTGGGAGGGTAGTGGCTCAGCGCTGTCTCAGAGCTCTTTAGGTTGCAAGTGAAGAAATCCCACTGAAAATGGCTTCAATAAAAGATACGAACGTTTTCATGAACCCCATCAGACCAGGGTGTGCAAGCTTCAGGCTCGGCCAAGGACTGCGGGAGACACCAGGACTCTGTCTGCCAGCTCTGTGGCCCTCCTCATGTTGGCTTGCTTCTCAGGGGTGGGCAGGTGGCCACCTCCACTTCCAGCCTTGAATTCTCTAGCTGAGCAGCCCCAGTAAAAGTCTTAAGTTTGAGTCTCATTGGTTTGAGCCTGGCCATATGCCCATCCCTGAACCAATCCCTAGGGGTAGGGGAATGAGAGGTGGGGAGTGGGGAGATCAGCCCCAACCGAATGGCCTGAGAGCTGGGGAAGGCAGCTCCTGAGGATGCTGCTACAGAGAAAAGGGGATATGAGGCGAGTAAAGCAACAATAACCCCCACAAAATCCAGGAAGAGAGGTGGTGGTCAGTAGTATCAGATGCTTCCAGGAAAAGGACTGAAACAGAACCAGTGGATTAGCCTTCAGGAGCCAGGTGACCTTGGCAAGAGGCATGCCATTGAGTGGTAATGATGGAAGCCAGATGGCAGTGGGTTGAAGGAATGAGTGGGATGTGAGGACTCAAATTTTCAGCAGCTGGGCCTGGGGGAAGGAGGCTTGGGAGCAGGTATCATGAGGGTTTGGGTAAAGACAAGCACAACCTCAGCAGAATGAAAAGTGGACGGAAGGGAAGCCATAGAGAGGGAGCAGCTGGCATTACAGAAGACACAGAGGAAACAAGACTTGGAGCAAAAGTCCTGAAGAGCAGGGCTGGGAGCTGCGGTCTGGCAGCTGCAGTCTGAGCAATGAGGCGCTGCAGGCCAGCATCTGGGCCACTAGTCACATCGTCCACCTGACAAGCAGCAATGGAGTATTTGGAGAAAGGTTAAGTGGGGAAGGCTTTTCCCATCCTGACATTATCTTCCCTAACTCACATTCAGAAGCTGACTTCTAAAAGGCGTTCAGTATACTTTTCAAAACCTTGAACCCGAAGGTTGTGGTTCTTTCTGCTCGTGGCTGTGCATCAGAATCACTTGGAGGCCATTTGACACTCATTCCAGGGCCCCATCTCAGACCTCTTGAGTCAAAATCTCTGTAGGTCAGGCTCTAAAAGCTGTTTTCATTTTTCTAAACTGTCTCTCAGAGTAATTCTTATGTACCCTTCCCTAGGAAACATTTGGGAACTAAATGGAGGAATGGAAGAGGGATAGCCTCAACCCAGAAAAGGGAGGCTAACTTTGCTGAACTTTCCATCCAATCCAAATTCCATCTTTTCACATTTTTATCAGTGACTTTGATGAAGACATAGAAATCCTGCTCACAAAACTGAGGATTATCTAATACATATAATAACTGGGATTCTTTTTTACTTACTATGATATGATGAGCGTTTTCTTATGTCATTAAATAGTCTTCAAAAATAACTTCAATGACTGCATCATCATCTATAGTACAGGTTGGAACATTTAGGTTGTTTCTGTTTTTATGCTGTTATACATGTTGTTGCAATGAACACAATGAACATTTTTGGCCATAAATCTTTGTATTTCTAGGAGTTTTTTTCTTAGAATAGCCTAAGCATAAATTAGTGCCTCAATAAATACAAATCTAAGAGGCTGGGCACATCAGCTCATACCTGTAATCCCACTACTTTAGGAGGCCTAGGTGGACAAATTGCTTGACTTCAGGAGTTTGAGATCAGCCTGGGCAACATTTTGTAGAGACGGAGTGAAACCCCAACAAAAAAATGCAAAAATTAACCGGACATGGTGGTGCATGCCTGTAGTCCTAGTTACCTGAGAAGCTGAGGTGGGAGGATCACTTGAGCCCAGGTGGTCGAACTTCAGTCTGGGTAACAGAGTAAGACCTTGTCTCAAAATAAATAAATAAATAAATAAATACACACACACACAATTTTTTTTTTCAGGCTTGTATATATTCCTAAATCTATGTATCTAGGAAAATTTTAGGAAAGTTATTCCAAATTAGACACCAGAAATATGAGGATCACCATTTCACCAAACTGCCAGTAAAACTAATGAAAATTAATTTGATAGGAAAATAAACTTTTTTGAGACAGGGTCTTATTCTGTTGCCCAGGCTAGAGTGCAGTGATACCATCATAGCTCAGTGTAGCCTCAAACTCCTGGGCTCAAGCCATCCTCCCACCTCAGCCTCTGGAGTAGCTGGGACTACAGATACATTGCACCACCACACCCACCAGTTCTTTTATTTTTGTAGTGATGGGGTCTCGCTGCACTGTCTAGGCTGATCCCAAACTCCTGGGTTCAAGTGATCCTCACGCCTTGGGTTCCCAAAGTGCTGGGATTATAGGCGTGAGCTGTGGGGCACTCAACAGAAAAGAATTTAAGCTGCTTATTCTAGTAAAAATTTAAAAAAAGAATTATTTTAATTTGCTTATTTCTTACCAATGACATTGAACTTATATAATATAGTTGTCATCCATATTACTTTGTGAATTGTCTGTGAACTTTGTCCAAATTTCATTTGAAGTATTGGTCTTATTCTTATAAATAAATTTAAATGTTTTTCTCAATAACAGATATCAATTTTTTGTCACAGTTGTAAAAGTTTTTTTGTTTTTCTAGTTTTAAATTTGCCTTGTAGTTTTTGCTATGATTTTTTTAATATTTGTGATCAAATCTAACAATTATTCCTCTGACATAATGTCTTTTATTCTTTTTCGGTTAGAAAAAACTCCGGGTTTATCTTAAGACTCAGGAAATGTTCACTCATATTCTTTTTTTTTTTTGAGACAGAGTCTCACTCTCGCCCAGGCTGGAGTACAGGAGTACTTTCTCAGCTCACTGCAGCCTCCACCTTCCAGTTCAGGCGATTCTCATGCCTCAGCCTCCCAAGTAGCTGGGATTAGAGGCATGAGCCACCATGCCTGGCTAATTTTTGTATTTTTTTAGTAGAGGCAGGGTTTCACCACGTTAACCAGACTGGTCTCAAACTCCTGACCTCAAGTGATCCGCCCGCCTTGGCCTCCCAAAGTGCTGGGATTACAGACATGAGCCACCGTGCTCTGCCTATTTTTAAAATAGGCTTACTTTTTAAATATTTAACTTTTTAACCCACCTGGAAGTAAAATCTGTCTCAATTATATTTGTTGTGCGTTTTTTTTTAACCTTTTGTCATTTTCTAACACTATTATTAAATAATTCTACCTTTTTCTGCTATCACATGAGGCATCCTCATATGCTAAGTTATTAAATACTATATTGGGTCTGTTAGGACCTTTGTCTCTTGTCATTCTGTTTGTAAATTGTTATGCCAGCACCATAACATCTAATATTGTCCCTTTGAAATATTTTTTACTAAGTTTAGCTCAAGACCCTTCTGCGCTTGTTACTCTTTATTTTCCAAATGTTATCAGCCCTCATTTTCTGTCATTCTTTCAGAAGAACTTTCTTAGGTTATTCAAAACAAAACAAAAATTCCCACTGGGATCCTTTTGTACTGGAAGTGCATTCTGTCTCTAAGTTACATTTTTGTATTTGCTCTTCCCGAGCAGCAGCTCAGCATTGCTTTGACTCGGACCTTTTTTTACGTGCTTTGTAAAAGTGATTCATTTACTCATTCAGGTCCTATGGAGGTTTTATTATTAATGTATTAGGTATTTTATACTCTTGCTCTTGTGAATGGGCTTTTTATTTCTCTTATATTTGTTGGCGGGATATTGCTGATATGTAAGGAAGCTACTGAGCTGTGCATTTTTGTTTTGTATCTGGTCATTTGACTCAAGAAGTTATTTTGACAGCTTTTCAGTAGATTCTCTTAGGTTTTCTAGATAGATGGCTATATCAGTTATATTCATGATTACTTTGTCTCCCCTTCTGTTCCATATTTCATAATACCAGAAAGTAGGTATTCATATCAAGCTTCTAATCTTAATGATATGGCCTTTGTTATTTCACCTTAAGAGATCCTGTCAGCTGGTGGCTTCTTAGCTATAAATTAATTGCATTAAGAAACTATCTGTTACTAGTTTTAAAAGGATTTCATTTAAGTGATTCTATTTGGGGAAAAATAGAATGGATATTCAGTTTGTGAGACGCTTTTTAGCCTTTCCCTTTAACCTGTGTGCTGTGGAATGCAGTTGTGGGAGATTATTCATAAGTGTTCAAAGAAAATAAAAGGGTTCCATAGTCAAGTAACTTTGGGAAATGCTGTATTCTATAAGCTCCTCATGATAGTTTACAGTGCTCCCAGATCAGAGTTTACAAGCTGAAGTCTGTTGTCAGACTCCTAAATTACAAGTCACAACATCAGAAACACTCAGTAAGTATTCATTGCATGAGCAAATGAATGACTGGAAAAACAAATAGGACTATAAGAAACTGATTTGATTCCGGCAAACTTCCCCTCCCTTTCTTTCACCCTCCTCCCAAAACAGCACGGAAGGTGGAGTGAAGCAGTTTACAGGTAATGGCAGTAGGTAGAGAGCAGTGTGCTTTCAAGCACATCTCAGCCCAGAATAGTGTAAATCCCATCCACGGCTGGAAAAATAGCCTGAGATGCGAACGGTTTTACCCAACAAATTCCAGTTTCTTGCTTCAGTGGCCTAATGTCCATTCCCTTAGTAGGCACAGCAGTTTCAAAGGTGACATCTGAACAAACAGTCCTAGTGATAACATGTCAATGATTTAACTAAAGGAAAAATGAAAATAAAACTTAGTTTTCACACTTAAAATTTAAGTGAAGATCAGCCTAACTTAGTTTTTCAGTAATTCAGAGGAGACTTACTTTAAGTAGATGAGATGTTTGTTGAGGGATGTTTACCTCAGCATTATTTATAACAGCAAAAAATTGAAAGCTACTTAAATGCCTAACAGGAAATGGCAAAATAAATTGATACATATTCAACTTAGAATAGTATGCAGCCATTAAAAACTTCATATTTTCAAAGAATTTTTAATGGCATGAGGAAAAACTAATGGTGAAAAATCAAGATGCAAAATTGTTTAACTTTAATCTCAGTTTTATAAAGGAAAATTACATTTACTGAGTAATGACTGGATGGAAATACGTCAAAATGTTAAAAGCAGTCATTACCCTGTGTTAATGTGGTCTCCTGTAAGCTACTTAACTTGGCCATAAGCAGTTTTCTCCTCTGTAAACTAGGGATAAAAATACCTGCTCCACCGGCAGTGAGGATGATATAAGCTGAATGTGTGAAATGTGTTACAAACTGTACAGTACGGTTTCAGAGTAATCTGTCATTTGTTGGTATCTAGAAGTAGTGGTGGTGCAGGTCGTACTGTTTTGCTAGAACATATTTATTTAACTTGGCCTATCTTATGAGACTTTGGAAGTAATAAATGCTTAATTCTCCCACCTATTTTTTCCTGGAGTGAAACATGAGGATAGATTAAACAATAGAAACTGCTCTTTTCTTTTTTTTAATTTTGAAATGGAGTCTCTCTCCATCTCACTTATCCCAGGCTGGAGTGCAGTGGCACGATTTTGGCTCACTGCAACCTCTGCCTCCCGGGTTCAACCTATTCTCCTGCCTCAGCCTCCTGAGTAGCTGGGATTACAGGCGGCCCCACACCACCACACCTGGCTAATTTTTGTGTTTTTTTAGTAGAGACAGGTTTTCACGTGTTGACCAGGCTGTCTCGAACTCCTGACCTCAGGTGATCTGCCCACCTCTGCCTCTTAAAATGTCAGGATTACAGGTGTGAGCCACCACGCCTGGCCAGAAGCTGTTCTTAAAATATCTTTCCAGGCTCAAATCAAATCATAGTAGAAGTACCCACCCTTCCTTTTCATCCCTCTCCTAGTGAAACAGTGGATCAAGTAAGTATTATCAAGAAAAATACATTACATGAAACTTTCCAACACTTATTTTAAAAATGTTTCAGGCAATAGCAATGAATTGAACCCCCAGACACCATGCACAGATGCCAAGGTATGCACAAACATATTTTAAGATCCCGTTTATCATACAAACCATTTCTTTAGATTTGGCTTGAGAATTTAAAAATAATGCTCATACAGCACTCAAAATGTATGTGCTATATTATTTTTTAAATCCTACATTTATTTATTATGATTCACAGGACATGTTCCTGTAAACACTCCCAGTGGAACCTGACTCATCCTCTCAGGCCCTGATTTAGGGTGGGTAGTGTCCTCTCAGGACGAGTAAGAAATCTTTCATCTTAATAAACCACTTAACCTACTTGAGCCATAGTTTCCTCATCTGCAAAACAGGGATAGAAATAGTACCTGCCCATAATGTAATTAGGATGAAATGAGGCTATTCACGTGAAGACTTTACATGTAACAAGTCCTCAAACGTTAGTTCTATTTCTTTAAAGTGTAGTGCTTTGCCCACTACTCCAGGCACCTGTGTGACAGTCAAAATGCAGAGAATGCAGGATGAATATCCAGGGGAATCAAAGTTTGAATATTGTGCCACTTAGATTTGTTTGGTTTCTATTCATTCTTAAGCTCATCTTTGAGAAGATGGTGTTTGGACGTGTTGAGAGTATCTCCGTTTTCAGTATCTCGAGAGTTTTTTTCTTCCCCTTGTCATAAATGACGTTCACTTCTTTTTTTTTTTTTTTTTTTTTTTTTTGAGTTGGAGTTTTGTTCTTGTTGCCGGGGCTGGAGTGCAGTGGTGCATCTCAGCTCACCATAACCTCTGCCTCCCAGATTCAGGCGATTCTCCTGCCTCAGCCTCCCAAGTAGCCGGGATTAGGCATGTACCACCATGCCTGGCTAATTTTGTATTTTTAGTAGAGACAGGGTTTCTCCATGTTGGTCCAGCTGGTCTCGAACTCCAGATCTCAAGTGATCCACTTGCCTCAGCCTTCCAAAGTGCTGGGATTATAGGCGTGAGCCACTGCACCTGGCTGATATTCACTTCTATGAAGTTAAAAAAAAAAAATCTAGCCTAAGCAATGAAAAAATAAAGACACCATCCATATATACTCCTGCATCAAAGTAGCTCTGTGAGCTTAGGCTGAAGCGCTGGCAGCCAGTGTGCCCCAAAGCCACTTGGATGAGTGAACTGGGGACCTCATTGGACCAGGACAAGGCGATGTAAGGTCTCCTGTCCACCCCACCATCCCGTCTGCCCAGCAGCTTGGAATCCAAATGTCTGTACCTTTTTATGTGGATGACTTGGCTCAAGAAACTTGGAGCAATCACTGCTAGAATTGGCAGGCCTCTCCCAGAACACAGGAAAAGGGGAGCAAAGTGGAGCCAAGGACAAAAATCAAGTCTCCAAAGCACAGGATGCCTGTGGAGGGGCTAATCAGCTCTGAATCACAGTGGTCTTCCTGTGTCCTCTTGTTCCTTGAATTGTTGTTGCCGCAGATAACACTAGAGTCCCTGAACCTCATTGCTCTGGGAAAGCCTCTGAGGCACTCCCCCAACGAGAAATGTCTGACACAATTGATCAGCCTGTCCCATGCGGCTGTGTGATTGACCCATTTATGCGCATTGCACTTCAGCATCAGCTCCGATTCTTCCCTTCCAGCTCTCTGTGAGTGGATCCATCACTTCATTCTCCCTTTTTCCATGTCAGGCACTTGGTGTCTTGGTTGTTCCAAGTTCCCTCACTGCACTGACACGTACCTGCCTACCCAGCAGTGTGACATAATGCATCTGAGTTTCAGCAATCCCCCAGTGAAAAATGTCTTCAGGACAATCAGCCTAGTGTCTTATGTCAACTCAGGGGTCTGCCAGGCCCTGCTTAGAGCACCAGGGAGCTGGGGGCAACGTGGGACCCCAGGGTGATGGTGCTGTGCCTGGTGTAAGAGCAGAAGCCTGGGGCCAGGAGAAAGGGCTGCAGGTTCTGGGTCCTGTGTGGCCACCCTGTGTGATTACTCATGAGTTCAACCAGCAACAAGCCACATTCCTTCATTAACCTTCAGTCTTGTCACTTGTAAAGATAAGAGGCTGAATCAAATCATTCCTGCCAGACTTCCAGGTTCTAGTACTGAGTATATAGACCATGCCCTGCAGGAAATGACCACCCAAGAGAGGAGAGGAAACAGGGCTTCAAATGACACCAGCATGACCTGTTAGAGGTCAAGCTCCTCAAGACCCCCATTTTAGATTGTTATTTATTTATTTAGAGACAGGGTTTCACTCTGTCACCCAGACTGGAGTTCACAGCTTACGGCAGCCTCGACCTCCCTGAGCTCGAGCGATCCTCCCACCTCAGCCTCTTTAAGTAGTTGGGACTATACGTGCACACCACCACACCTAGCTAATTTTTGTATTTTTTTTTTGTAGAGATGGGGTTTCTCCATGTTGCCCAGGCTAGTCTCAAACTCCTCACACTGCAGCCTCTCAAGCTGGGATTATAGGCATGAGCCACTACTCCCAGCAAGACCCCCATTTTAAAGGCTTCTAACACATGGTGTCAAATTGCTTTTTTATTTATTTTTTTTTTTTTTTGAGGTGGAGTTTTGCTTTGTCTTCCAGGTGGCACCATCTCGGTTTACTGCAACCTCCGCCTCCCAGATTTAAGCAGTTCTCTGCTTCAGCCTCCCAAGTAGCTGGGATTACAGGCACCTGCCCCCACAACCTGCTAATTTTTGTATTTTTAGTAGAGATGGGGTTTCACCATCTTGGCCAGGTTGGTCTTGAACTCCTGACCTCATGATCCACCTGTCTCACCTTCCAAAGTCCTGGAATTACAGGCATGAGCCACTGTGGCCAGCCCGTCAAATTGCTTTTTAGTGAAGTTAGAGCAGCTTATTCTCCCACCAACATACATGAGAGTGTTTATCTCACAGGACCCTTGCCAGCATTGATGATTCTGAGTTTTTAAAAATTTATTAATATGCTGTATCATTACTGGTATATCTTTGATAGTGAAGTTGAACACTGAATGTTAACTTTGTATTATCAAAGTATTACTAAACAAATTGATAATGCAAAAAATAATTTGTTGTTAAAGTTCTGTCTGGTAGGGTTGCTACTTAGGAAACTCTAGCTTCTTTTACAATATAAACTTGAAAGTAGGAAACATCTGCTCTTCTTTAAACAATTTTTTCATTTCTATTTTCCCTTGAAACCCCTGTTATTTCTAAAGTCGTGGGATTTGCTGTACTTGTATAGAAATGGAACATCAGAAAGTAATTCAGGCACTCCTTGACCGTGATGGCTGACTTCAGCACCTGTGTGTGAGTGATTGTCCATATGCTCACCTCCCTGTCTGGAGTCTGGAGGGCCTCCTCCCGGCCAGGCTTGGTGAAGGTACCAAGAAGGGGCATGTTGCCACCAGCCACACAAGATGGAGCTCCACACTGAACTCTTCCCCCCAGAGGACATGCTGCAGTTCTCGTCTGATTTGTTCCTTTTATCAGTGTGCATGACCCTTTTGTAGCCCATCTCAGCCAGCCCACCACAAGTATTAGCACTGATTCTGTAGAAAAGTGCCTGTCAAGCTTCAAACCCTCTCCTGCACCTCACATTTCTGTGAATTGAGAACCATGTCTGCAGGGAGCCGGGCAACACTGGCTGCTGTTCTCCCGAGCCCCTCTCTCCCTAGCAGGCTCCCTCCCCTCCTTCAGTGTCTCCTGTAGCCTCCAGGCATAGCCTCCTCCAGGCCATAGGGCATAAAAATCAGACTGGAAGGTGAAGGGAGGCAAGTGTATGATCTGGCTTTGAATTCCAGCCTCGCTGCTGAATGACTACACACTTGAGATCCCAGCGGAGCTGTAAAACCTGAATTCCACATTCATGTGGGTATAGTCCACATGCTGTAGATACACTCCACAGAGGCTGGAGTGTCCCAGAGTAGGCCATGCCCTTGCAGTAGCTTTTGCCAGTATTTCTCAGATTCATGTGGAATGTATAAGAACTGATCAACATGAACATTTCTAGTCTATTAGAGACACAAAGGTTTGTTTTTGTTTGTTTGTTTTTGAGATGGAGCCCAGGTTGGAGTGCAGTAGGGTGATTTCCACTCACCACAACCTCTGCTTCCTGGGTTCAAGCCATTCTCCTGCCTCAGCCTCCAGAGTAGCTTGGATTACAGGTGTGCGTCACCATGGCCAGCCAATTTTTCTATTAGAGACGGGATTTCACCATGTTGGCCAGGTTGGTCTAGAACTCCTAACTTCAGCCTTGGCCTCCCAAAGTGCTGGGATTACACGCTTGAGTCACTGTGCCCAGCTGATACAAAGGTTTTGATTGAGAAACTTGAGGATTTAAAAAATTAAATCTGAACACATTTTGAAACGGTAGCACCTCCTGAGCCCAGCTTTTCTCCAGGGAGAGTGGGGAAAGCTGGCCCTTATCATTCGGGTGGCCACAGGACTTCAGGGAGCTAGTGTGGAGAGCTCTTCCCCTCACCTGAGAGGAAATGGGGTCCTCGTGCCTCATGCCCACTGCCACACCCTGGAATGATGCCCTGAACTTTGCTTGGCTCTTCACCCCAAGCAAACCACTAGCTCAAGGCCATTTCTAAAGGCGGTGCAAGTTCTGGAATCTGACTGCTTGTGTTCCATTTCCACTCGAACGTCCACTGTGTGACCTTGGGCAAGCTGCTTGGCCTCTCTGATGCCTCAGTTTTCCCATCTGTAAATAAAATGAGGTTAATGTCATCATCCACCTCAGAGCATGAAGTGAAACAATGTAGAAGGCTTGGTGTCATACCAGGAATATAGCAAGCACTCAGCAAATGCTGCATGCTATTAGCAAATATTTTTTTCTGTAAATTTAGAGATAAAAGATATCATCAGATAGAGTTACTCTAAATTTAGAAGACATCTTTTAATGGTGTATCTATTCTGGGATGCCACACCTTCACAGAAACGTAGAAACTTTGGATGAAGTTAAAACTAGCAATTACATCAATTAAAAGTTTAGAATATAGCCCATTAAGATTGCTAAACAATTTCAGTTTTAGGCCAGGCGTGGTGGCTCATGCCTGTTAATCCCAGCAATTTGGGAGGCCAAAGTGAGTGGATGGCTTGGGCCCAGGCATTCAAGACCAGCCTGGGCAACATGGTGAAACCCTATTTCTACAAAAAATTAGCCAGGCATGGTGATGTGTGCCTATAGTCCCAGCTACTTGGGAGGCTGAGGTAGGATGAATGTTTGAGCCCAAATTGTACCACTGCATGCCAGCCTGGGCAACAGAGCAAGACCCTGTCTTAAAAAAAAAAAAAAATTCAGTTTTGTTTACATGGAAAACATAGATCTAGATGGTGGCTTAATTTATCATTCTTATAAAGATGGAAAAAATGTGTTTGGCATTCGATAGCATTCGGTGCTTTTTTTTTTTTAATTCATTTTTTTCTAATAGCCAACATAGAGAAGAAGCTTTCAGTGCTTTCTGTCTATCCCTGGAAATAGTCACGGACTGTGGGCTTACACTGGATGGGTCAGGCCTTTTTAGAAACAAAGAAATAGTTTTGGGACCAAATAGATTGTTAGTTGCAGGAGTGGAGAGCTACAGAAAGCTGGGCAGGTTTTTGCCTTGAGCCCCTTCAAGGCTTGTAAGGCAAAGGTCACCTTCCTGGCATGGTTGGGACATGGCTCTACCCTCATCACCTCAGACACCTTGCAGGGCCCATAAACAAGTAATTGCAGTACACATGATGAGCACCACGCCGGCAGCAGGCACAGGGTGCCCAGGGACCACAGAAGAGGCGTCCCCACATGCAGGTCAGGGAGGCTCCCCTAAGGGGGCTGAGCCTGAGCAGAGCTTCCAAGAGGCACAGGGCTTTCACCAGACACTTCTCTTGGGATAGCGTCTGTTGCATGAACAGAAATGCAAACAAGGACTGCTGTACTTTTCTTCGGGCTTATCTTTCTACGTTTTTAAATGATTATGTAAAACATCGGTAATCCCAGGCAGCTTTCTGGACTCTGACAAGATACTAAGCTTTCTCTTCTTCTTCCCTCTCCCAGATACCTACTGGAGCAGGATTTCCCAGGCATGAGGATTGGCCCGGAGCCCACCACTGACTCCTTCATCGCCGTGATGTACGGAGAGAATGAGGGCAGCACCCCAGGGAATGCTTTAGTCGTGGACCCCAAAAAGCCATTTAGAAAGCTCAGTCGCTTTGGAAATGCTTTCCTGAATCGGTAAGGACCAGCAAGCTGCCATCTTTGGTCAGGCTGTTTAAACCTTTTCTTTGAATTACTGGCAATTACATATAAAGTTTCAAGCACAGAATAGTGTCTGCTCTAGAAGTCATCGAAAATACATTCATCATATGAAGATATTTGAAACACTATCATAGGAAACGATCATTTATGCCTGTTCTGGGTAACTTGGGAGGGCAGAGCTAAGGCTCAGGATTGGACATTATAAGACTGCACAGGGCCAGGTGCGTGGCTTGGGCCTGTAATCCAGCACTTTGGGAGGCCCAGGCGAGAGGATTTTTTGAAGCCAGGAGTTTGAGACCAGCTTGGGCAACAAAGTGAGACCCTGTCTCTGCAAAATATTTAAAAAGTTAAAAAATAAAAAGGCTATACAATATAAGGAACAAATTTCTAATAATTTGAGCTGCACAGGAATGGATTAGGTTGCCTCGTGAGGCAGTGAGCTCCCTGTCAGCAGCCATGTTAAGCACTGGCTAGACGGCCACCTCTCAGGCATGGTGCACTGGGCCTCTGCAGTCAGAGAGCTTCGTCCAGAGGACCTTAAGCTTCACCTGACACTTGGGTTTCATCTGCTGACTCTGGGAGGTCCCCTCACCTCCCTGCCTGTCCCTTTTTCTTCTCACTCCCAGCTTTGAGTTGTTCCCTTAATCATCAGAGCAGGGCTGAGGAAACAGACTGAAAAACACGAAAATCTGATTATGTTATGTGTCTTTTTTTTTTTTTTTTTTTTTTGAGTGGGAGATGGAGTCTCACTCTGTCTCCCAGGCTGAAGTGCAGTGGTGTGATCTCTACTCACTGCAACCTCCACCTCCCAGGTTCAAGCGATTCTCCTGCCTCAGCCTCTCAAGTAGCTGGGATTACAGACACGTGCCAGCTAATTTTTGTATTTTTAGTAGAGATGGGGTTTCTCCTTGTTGGCCAGGTTGGTCTCAAACTCCTGACCCTAGGTGATCTACCCGCCTCAGCCTTCCAAAGTGCTGAGATTACAGGCGTGAGCCACCACGCCTGGCCTATGTGGTCATTATTTTATAGATGTGAGGTTGTGGGATCACTGAGGTTCTACCTTACTTGGAGATGTGTTTTATTTGTACTCCTCCCATAACCTTTAATTAGAGTTCCCAGTGAAACTACAGGCTGCTGGGGGTCGGGAAAATAGGCCGGCTGGTGCCCTTGGCTGCAGCCCTGGATCTGCTTTCCTTCCTCCCTCCTATTTGCTACCCCTAGCCTTTGTGTAATGCTTTTCTTATTTTTCCTGTCATCCCCCTCCCACCTCTCTGTTTCCCTCTTTCCTGGGTCTAGCTTTCATGTGGCTGATTTGGGGGAGTGGGTTGTAGGAGGCACAGAGCTAGGGTCATCTGAGCCTCTCTAGGGACAGGAAGTGGGATTAGTGCTGACAGACAACATCTCCTTTCTAGAAGTTTTTAAAAATAGGAATCGATCCTCCCAGCTGATTGCTGCCCTCCCAAAGGCTGAAGCACCTCATGGTGCAACTCCAGGGGCACCATTCACATGGACTGTGGAATGAATGATGTGCTAGATGCTGTGCACTGGCTCTGCCAAGGGCTGCCCAGGCCCCCGTCCCCCGCAGGTGCCGTCTGTGAAAATGGAACTCTCTGGGGAGCTGAACTCTCCTTTAGGGGCTTTTTGATGCTCCTATTGCAAATCAAAGAAAGCACCCAGGGAACTTGGCAGTGGGATGAACAGAAATGTGCAGGTGATGTGAATGGAGTCCCAAGGAAGTTCCATGATATTATTGATGGTGATAGGAACACTGTCCAGGTGATTTTTTCCAACCTGCAAGGCTGTCTTTTCTAGGAGGAGTTTACTCTTCAACTCTAGAGCTGCCTTGGTTTGATAGCAGAGTGCCTGTGGGAGCGGAAGTTGAGCCCTGGGCAGGAGAACCCTAGAGAGTCATCTCTCCGGATCTCTCAGTACAGAGTAGCCCAGGGTGGAGGGGAAGTGGACCAGAAGGGGAGGCCCCAGAAAGTGCAAGGCACAGAATCCTTCTCTGTGGAAGGTTTCGCTGGGGTCCTCTGGTTTCATTGCCACTGCCCTTTATCTGAGGCTCTTTTTGCCCAAAAAAGGCTTCATGAAATAAACTGCCACTTTTTTCAGATTCCCACTTTGTGAAGTCTTTTTTTTTTTTTTTTTTAGACAGGGTTTTCACCATGTTGGTCAGGCTGGTCTTGAACTCCCGACCTCAGGTGATCTGCCCGCCTTGGCCTCCAAAGTGAAGTCTTTATTCACAAGTGAGAAACCAGGAAGAATGGTTATTGGCTTGTTTTATTTTGGCAAATGATTTACTTTCCTAACAAAAAAATGTTGTTTTTTTTTTTCAAATCTGTCAAGCACATGACAGATGAGTACAGAAAAGAAGTTTTTAGGAACGATTTTGAATGACAAAGCTCATGTCTCAGAATTTAAAACTTGGTGAAAATAATCCATGCCTTATAAAAGCAAGTGTCAATTGAATTCAGAATAATATACAGAAAAATAATAGCAAATAATTATATGGCATTGGCTGGGTGCAGTGGCTCACTCCTGTAATCCCAGCACTTTGGGAGGCCAAGGCGAGCAGATCACCTGAGGTCAGGAATTCGAGACCAGCCTGACCAACATGAAGAAACCCCGTCTGTACTAAAAATACAAAATTAGCTGGGCGTGATAGGAAGCCTGTAATCCCAGCTACTCAGGAGGCTGAGGCAGGAGAATTGCTTGAACCTGGGAAATAGAGGTTGCAGTGAGCCAAGATCACACCACTGCACTCCAACCTGGGCAACAAGAGCAAAACTCCATCTCAAAAAAAAATAATAATAATAATAATAATTATACAGCGTTTGTGTGTCAGGTTCTATTCTATTCTAGACTTGTATATTAGCTTTAAATCCTCACAGAACCCCTGTGACATGGTGCTACTGTTATCTTCAGTGCAGGGGGAGAATCAAGGCATAAAGACATTACTTTAATTTCGGGGGGAGATCACTCCACCAATAAGATCAGTGCTGGGATTGGACCTCAGGCCAGCTGACGAATAGCATGATATTCAGACTGGGACTCACTGCCCAGTGCCCCCTATTTAAGTTATAAAGCTGTCCCTAATATAGCCCTCCAGTAATGATGATGAAGATGACAGTGACTATGTCCCAAGTCATCAATTACATAATTTCATGTACATTATTCTTTTGGGGTTGATAACACAGACAATACTGCGGCCAATCTACAGATGAAAAAGCAGAAAGCAAAGACATGACTTACTCAGGGAGAGGCCATCAGGAAGAGGCAAAGAGGGGACTGGAATCCAGGCTTCCCTTTTTCCTCTGTCCCCCACCCCACACCTCTGCTCAGCACCGGCCAAGAGGAGTTTCTGTCTTCTAGTCACGTGTGTGACAGGCTCATGTGTAAAGGACATGCCTCATATAAACTCATAGCTATTTAAGAGTAAACAGCCTGATTAAGTAGTATCCACAGGACAGCGCCACTGCCTCACACAGCAGTTATTTAAGAAAGAGTCAGTTAGCTAGGGTGTTCAAATATGTGTACATAATCATAGCTTCCCTCTGGGAACAGCACAGGGTTAGCTCTAGAGGCAAACCTCTTTTCACATAGCCTACTTCTCTGGGAACTAGGTCAAAATGTAACACCTAGTCAAGAAAATTGCTTGTTTTCATGGAGAACTTTCTCTCCCAGGCAGCCACACCAGAATCTCTCTGGACAGGTCATCATTACCCGGCCTTCTACTTAAGGAGTGCCACTTGGGCATCAGCCCCCAGGAGCATCTTCAAAAGAATTAAGTACCACGTGATACCTGGAGGGGGACAATACCCTCCGCCATTAAGCAAACCTGTAGAGCCTGAGTCTCAGCCTCCAAGACTGGTTTCTTAGGAGGGACAAGGGGATCTGTGGTGCATTTCTGAGAAATGAAGACAAATTCCTACAAAGGTTTATATTAGAGAAATTCCATACTTGAACAATAAAAGGAGTTTAGTGTGGAACATGAAAGTTCTGTGGAAATGGTGTTAGTGGGACATTCTGAAACTCTGGCAGACTGCTGTAGTCAGGAGGAATTCTGCAGTGGTCCATCTGGGAGCGGCTCTGGGGAGGAACTTGTCGACGTACCAGAGTTTGCTCTCAGGAAGCAGTTGCCCCCACAGAGGAGGAGACAGCCAAGGGCACCCAGAGCATTGGATCCTCTGAGACGTCGGGGTACTTGGATCAGTTTAAGAAGTGCCAGGCATTGGGGTCTGACATTGCTCTTGCAGTCTGCTTTTGAATAAGATATTACGTTATTCCTCAATCTGCTTTGCTGAAAAATGATTTTATATATATATATATATATTCAGATAGCTACAGACATTTTTAGTCTAGGATCTAGTATTATTTTAAATTGTTATCTTCCACAGAAGAAATTCTTAATCTCATGTACTTCTTCATTGCCTCTGTTTCTTTTTGAAAAATAGCTTGAATCAGTGGCTTTGGGAATTAAAATTTTGAAACTTCCTTTTGAGCTGAAGGGATGTGAACAACTCTTCCAGGGCTTGGTCATTTTAACCAAGCCTGAGGATGGTGATGATAAATAATCACTGTGTTATGTGTGAGTGGTGATTCACCCATCATAAAATACACAGGTGTATTATTGGGCTTGTACTCCATTTGTTACTTCTGTGTTTGTAATGAAGTGAGGCTTCATTCAGTTTAGTTTTTGAGTTTTAATTTTTTTTTTTTTTTGAGACTAAGTTTCACTCTTGTTGCCCAGGATGGAGTACAGTGGCTCAATCTCAGCTCATTGCAACCTCCACTTCCCAGGTTGAAGTCATTCTCCTATCTCAGCTTCCCGAGTAGCTGGGATTACAGGCATTTACCACCACACCCAGCTGATTTTTTTAGTAGAGATGGGGTTTCACCATGTTGACCAGGCTGGTCTTGAACTCCTGATCTCAGATGATCCACCTGCCTCGGCCTCCCAAAGTGCTGGGATTACAGTGTGAGCCAATGTGCCTAGCCAATTTTTTTATTTTTTCATACAGGGTTTCATTCTGTTTCCCAGGCTGGAGTGCACTGACACGATCACAGCTCACTACAGCCTCGACTTATGCTCCAGCAATCCTCCCACCTCAGCCTCCCAATTACTGGGACTACAGGCGTGTGCCACCACACCCACCTAATTTTTGTATTTTTTGTAGGACAGGGTTTTGCCATATTGGCCACACTGGTCTTGAACTTCTGGGCCCAAGCATTCTACCCGCCTTGTCTTCCCAGAGTGCTGGGATTGCAGGCATGAGACACAGCACCCAGCCAAGTTTTGAACATTTTATAATCACTTAAGTACCACTGGGAATTTTTAAAAACTGACTTAATAAACTTCACAGCATCAGTCCAGGCACATGCTGCTTCCCCTAGTCCATTTAGCTGCAGAAATTAAGGAAAACAGATTCTTGCCAAGAATCACTCTTGATTCACCAACAAAATAATTTTTTTTTTAATCTGAGGGAATAACTGGGTTGTCTTGTGCAGGTGTGCTGTGGTTCACTTATCTATAATAAACTTGCTGAAGCTATCCCCATTAAGCTTTAGCCTCAAGATTTGCTGGCTGGCTCACGCCTGTAATCCCAGCACTTTCCGAGGCCGAGGCGGGCTGATTGCTTGAGCCCAGGAGATTGAGACCAACCTGGGCAACATAGCGAGAGACCTCGTATCTAAAAAAATAATAACATAAAAAAAAGATTCGTGGTGGTTCCCTGGTCATTAAACCATTTTTCTTGACTGGCAGCTGCCTGTGCATTTCTGGTCCTGATGCTCCAGAAATGCCTTTCTCCCTGGGCTTGGGCAGACCTTCCTGGCTGAGCCATTGCACTGGGCTTTCCCCTGTGCCAGTCAGGAGGGATTTATAAAAGCACATATTTAGGTTGAACCATATAAAATTGCCAGTCTTAAACCATCTCTAACCTTTAAAAGTGGTAATTAGTTTCAATCTAATAGGGCACCCAGGGACTTGGCTATAATCTGGATGTGAAATTCTGTTCTTGGTTCCTCCTAGGCTCTGGAAGATAAGATCAGCCATTTGTGGTAGAACCATGTAATAAGAATGATTGCAGTTCAGTTGTCAAAGCCTTTTTGTGGGTTGTGTCCTATTTACTGTACAAATTTAGGAATTTGTATCATCTCTCTGGTTTACCCTCATCAATAAAGTAGGCTGGGGTCAAAGTACTGTTAAACAATTCTGTACTCTCTGTGTTGTAAGCTTAGGTTTATTTGAACCTAATGGCAAACCTGGAGGTCTGCCGGGCTGGTAGAATTGCTCGGAGAGTTTTAGAGACCTGTGCAAGGTCAAGGTCTCAGAGTAAATGAGTAAGAGAGACGTCTGGAGCCCAAATCTCCTACCTTCTGTTCCCCACCCTGACATTCCATACTGCTAGATAGAGAGCAAGCCATACAAGGAAGCCCCTTTGGGGGCGAATTCCAGGGTTGTGGCACGTCACCTCTTTGTTTTAGGACATTGCCCTATGCGTGATACACTACACAGCAGTGGTTCCAATGTGTGCCGTGGCAGTAGTAGCCGGGAGTGAAGAACCTGGGCTCTGCAGTCAGCACTGCCAAGTTCATGTCCCGGCTCCATCACTTTTCAGCAAGTTATGGCGTATGTCTTCTCTGTGCCCAGTCTCCTCCTCTAAAAGCAGAGGCTCCAGCCCTACCTGTAAGGCTGCAGTAAGGCTGGAGTTCATGTGCATGGGAAGTACTTTGAACTGTGCCTGACTCCCAGAAAGAGGTCAGGAAATGTTTGTACTGTTTTATTCTTATTATAACTGCTACAGATATTACTGTTTCATTGAGAAATCAAAATCAATATTAAGATACTGTCTGGTTCTTCTAAAAGTGTAGTTTTTAAAATGCTTATCTTTTAATTGGAGTTTTAATGTTTGGGGGAAATTTTAAGTAATCTCCTTGCCCCCTCCTCCTGTAGATGTGTGTGTGTGTGTGTGTGTGTGTGTGTGTGTGTGTGTGTATTTATCTGAGACAGGGGCTCACTCTGTTGCACAGGCTGTAGTGCACTGGCACCATCACAGCTCACTGCAGCTCTGATGGGCTCA
This sequence comes from Saguinus oedipus, assembly GCA_031835075.1. Classification (NCBI taxonomy): domain Eukaryota; kingdom Metazoa; phylum Chordata; class Mammalia; order Primates; family Cebidae; genus Saguinus; species Saguinus oedipus. The sequence goes on from CM063176.1 coordinate 52,366,190, forward strand.
AGCCATCCTCCCACCTCAGCCTCCTGAGTAGCTGGGACTATAGGCACATGCCACTATGCCCAGCTAACTTTATTTTTTATAGAGACAAAGTCTCACTATGTTGCCCAAGCTGGTCTTGAACTCCTGGGTTCAAGAGATCCTCCCCCTTCAGCCTCCAAAGTGCTGGAATTACAGGCGAGAGTCACCACACCTGGCTTTACTGTCTCCTTTTACTGTGTAGCAGGACACCTAGCAGCTTGCCTGAGACCTCATAGCCTGAATCATTACTTTATCCCCCCTCTCCACTACCCCTGGCCCTTCCTTAGACGTGGAGAAAATGTGGAGTTGAGGGGGCCAGCCTAGAATCTTCAGTTGCTCCCATTTCTTCTCTTACTTCAGAAGACAACATTTATCAGGTCATCCTCAGATGGGGGCCACTCACGAAAGCCATGTGAGGCTCCTGGGTTGAACCAGCACGTGTCTTCATATTTTATGTGAAATGTAGAAGGCAAAGCACAGATCCTCCTTGTGTTAATCTCCCCAGGAAGGAGTAGAAAATCCATCTTGAGACAGCAAATCTGTGCTTGGAAACATTTCAATAAGCCGGGCTGACCAGCCCTCTTACTGGGTGTCAGGCACTGTTTGGAGCACTTTCTGGGCCCATTAACTGCAGGCTTACCACAACCTTACAGGTAGGGCTGTGAGCCTCCGCTTATAAAGGAGCACACTGGGTGCAGAGGAGTCACACGACATAACTTGCGGTTTCAAAGTGATGGGGCCGGGACATGAACTTGGCAGTGCTGACTGCATAGCCCCAGTTCTTCATTACTGGGCTACGACTACCATGGCACTGCTTTTATGTCAAGCAAGTTTGCCGTGAGCCCCCTTTCTCAGAGCCGAAGCGTGAGGCACGATTGCTAGAACAGCATTAGGATTGTTTCTGAAACCAGCGTTACTTCATAGGAACACGTTGGTATGGAGTTCCCACCTTGCAGCATGAGTGTGGCACCACAGCGTCTCAATGCTCCTTCCTGTTCTCTTGCCTGCCTCTCAACCCTGGACACTGTCTTTCAGGAAGAAGAATCCAGCTGTGCACATAAAACCCCAGCTGCGTATTCCCCCTCCTCCTCCTCTCTTTTTCAGCCATCCTGGGCTCCTCACTTTGAACCCTCGTATGCCATGTGGTGATGTCAGCGCATCTCACAGTGGCTTGCTTTGTGGCTCCTGTGCTGGCCGCCACTGTCATGTCAGGAGGACTGGGAGCTGTGGAAAGGCTGTCGCTTTACACACGGAGTGACCAGTATGCGAATTTTGAACCCCTCTGTTAGCCTCGCCCAGCATCTAGGGGGTTGGTGTTTTGGAAAAATGGATATTGAGTGTGAGCTTGTGGTTTGGGGAACAGATCAGCCATTCCACGGGAACAGTTTGCAGAAAATCGTTTCACGCAGGTGTGAAGTGTTCAACTGTGCCAGATGTCTCAGGCCATCTGATGGAGAGGATGGGACGGCACTGAGAGACAGTCACTCCTGACAAGAAATGAGCTTCACCACAGATGCCCCCAGAGCCCCGTTCCTACCCCAATTCTAGAGAATTAAATAATGGCCTGGTGGGTTTTTTTCTGTGAACTTACAAAGAATGCTTGGTGAGCCCCATGTGCTTTATTCTCTCCAGTCTCTCCCCATGTTGGGTGGTGGGGTTTACTGAAAGGTTGGGGTACAGGAGGGGACTGTGCACAAGTGTCTGGAGCAGAAATGGGGGGCTTCTCTTCCACTAATTTGACCCTTTCCTTTTAATGTGATGAGGTTAACTTTGTGGGTTGAGTTCTACCCCTCGACATCAGAAATGGTAGGTTCTGGTCTCCAGCCAGCCATGCATTAGCAGCACAGCCTCAGAATGTCAACTGTTTTGTGTTTCAGCTTTTCCACCTGCAAAAGGATCCTAATATCTTTTCCTACATCATCCTGGGCCAATTTGAAAATGTAGGAAAGACTGTGTGAAAATCATGTCCCGAGCCCCTTCAGAGAAAGTTATTTTGAAATGTCAGTGGCAGCCGCTTGTACCCAGGGCTGCGCAATCCACATGTGCTCTGTGGCGGCTGGCCAGGCTCCCTGTCCTGCATTCCCAGCATTTTTACTTTCTGAGTAATCCCTACCACATCCACCGCATGGAAAAATTGAGCTCTTAGCTTCTGCCCACACAGATGCAGATGTCAGCCATCCATAGTACATGAAAAGGAGAGGTATTCTACACTTTCTGCCTTAAACATACACAGTGTTTCACAAAGGTCCAGCCCAGGCCCTGGTGCCTGGGGTGGAAGCAACAAAGCACTTCCTACCACCACTCATGGTGTTACTCAGTCTAAAAGCTAGAAGGGCATCACCAGACCCTGTCGGGAAGCCTCTGTTTTCATGTGAGGAACATGAGACCCAGAACAGGGAGGCCCTTATCCAGAGTCCCAGAGCAGATTATCGGGAAACGCTGGGCAGAACTTGAACCCAGGTCTGCTGACCCACAGGCTAGGCTCTTCCTCCCCACCCTGCTTCCGTGGGATGGATGCGGGGGCAGTGACAACAGGGAGGAGGGACAGGATCAGAAGAAGGAGATGGTGTCAGGCCAGTGAGGAATTAGAGGGGCCTAAAGATGCTCACAGCCAGGGCTTCCCCCAGCCTGGTCCTCTCACCCACTCTCCAGCTCCCCTAGGACTCCTAAGCACCTGGAGGGTGTGCGGTGCCACAGGTGCCTACCCCTTCCTGGCCCTAAAGCCATAGGGGACACTGGGCTGGATGCTAAGTCCCAGGCGCATCAGACAGGGAAAGAGGCCCCAGTCCCTCCAGCTTTCATGCTAGGGAATGTGCAGGCAGCTTGGGGCTCTCCAGCCCAGTGGGGCAGTGTACCCTGAAGAAGGCATGGGATTCCCAGGGGGAGAAGCCCAGGATGCTTCGGCAGAGACCAGCATGGAATGGGGAGAGCTGAGGCCCATGGCTTTGGAGCCAGGCTGACCTGGGTTTAAGGCCCTACTCTGAGTGACCCTAAGCATTATTTAACCTCTCTTAGGTTAAGGATAATTCCTTCACCTCATGAAGTCAATATAAGGGTCAAAGGAGAGGATATTTGTAAGATACCTATATGTTCAATAACTGTTGGCTAAAATCAAAATGAACAGAAAGGCATCAGGTGGCAGGTGGCAGCAGGTGCCAGTGCACCTCCCATACCTGTCCCATGGACCAGCATCTGTTCTCTGTGGCATGGGTGGATCCTGTCCATCTCCTCCATGCTCCTGCTTCACAGATGGCTTTATTAGGCATCTTCAGTTTCTGTCAGTCTCCTTCAGGGCCCCCCTTTGCAGAGGTCAGTAAGCCCAGAGAGGCCAAGGAGACCCCCCATGTTAGCACTCTGCGATGCCCAGTGTCTGACCCCTCCTTTGATCTGTCTCTTCCAGATTCATGTGCTCCCAGCTGCCAAATCAGGTCCTGAAGAGCATCAGCATCATCGACAGCCCCGGCATCCTTTCCGGGGAAAAGCAGCGCATCAGCCGAGGTCAGTGCCCATCCCCGCCCCTCCCCACCAAGTGCTGGCTGAGGCCCTCTCTGCTGTGAGCAGAGGATTTCTGTTCCTATCTTATTCTCTCTGTCCTCCAGGAAAGCTGTTGGGCAGCTGAAGGGGCCCCAAGAGTCAACCAGGAGGTCATAGCATCAAAGATTCTGCCCCTCCAGGGGCTTATATTCTGTGAGAAAGACATTTGTCAAGTTACACATGAGTAACCGGAAGATGAGGACTGGGATAAACACTGGGAGATATTGGGGTGTCAGGGGACCTGGCTTGGCCTTGGGGTGTTGAGAGAGGCTCCGAAGCAGCATTAGAACTGTGATCTGAAGGAGGAGTAGGAATTACCTAAGGGAAGCTTGGGGGTGGGGAGAGTGCCTTTGGAGGGGATCTGTGAGGAATAGAAATTGCTTATGCAGAAGAGGACATGGGTTTCTCCAGCCTTCACAAGGCAAGGCTGAGGCAAGAGCTGCTTGTAAGCCTGTGCTTCGTTGTCAAAACAGATGGGCCTGCTGGATGCGGTGACTCATGCCTGTCATCCAGTACTTTGGGAGGCCGAGGCAGGTAGATCAGCTGAGGTCAGGAGTTCGAGACCAGCCTGGCCAACAAGGTGAAACCCCATCTCTACTAAAAATACAAAAATTAGACGGGCATGGTAGTACACACCTGTAGTCCTAACTATAGTCCTAGCTACTTGGGAGGCTGAGGCACACAAATCACTTGAACCTGGGAGGTGGAGGCTGTGGTGAGCTGAGATCACACCACTGCACACCACTTGTTCTGGGTGACAGAACAAGACTCCATCTCAAGGAAAAAGAAAAAAAGGACTGGGCACAGTGGCTCACACCTATAATCCCAACACTTTGGGAGGCCGAGGCGGGCAGATCACCTGAGATCAGGAGTTTAAGACCAGCCTGGCCAACACAGTGAAACCCCGTCTCTACTAAAAGTACAAAAAATTAGCTGGGCGTGGTGGTGGGCACCTGTAATCCCAGCTACTCGTGAGGTTGAGGCAGGATAATCTCTTGAACCCGGGAGGCGGAGGTTGCAATGAGCCAAGATCGTGCCACTGCACTCCAGCCTGGGCAACGAGCGAAACTCCATCTCAAAAACAAAAAAAAAACCAGATGGGCCTGCTGTATCCCTCCCTCCTGGAGGAAGGGGACATCAGGGTAGACCAGAGGACAGAGCTGACTTATGGAGAGGAAATGCATGACCGGGAAGGGTCAGGATAGGATTCCTGCCATCACAGTTCCAGAGACAGGTCAAGTAATTCCCTCTCCCAGGCCCTTGAAACAAAGGCGGATTGCTGGGAGGGAGGAGATGGAGCAGATGCATTGCTGCTGTCACTTCTGGCTGAGAACTCTTCACAACCCCTTGAACCAACAAGTCAGTAGCACCGTGTTGAGAAGTCAGGGCATGCCAAGGTTGAACAGCAGCCTGTGTGGGGTCACGGCCACAGGTCATGACCAGGCAGTGAACGTCCCACAGCTCACAAAGCAGAAGTGCGTTTGCACAGGCCAGCGAGCATCCCGTGACAGGGAAAGAAAGGGTAAAGAAAGGGATTCTAAGGCCAATAAGCCCTCCTTTCTCATGGCATTTTGGGAATGCTACCTCTGCTTCTCTGTGGCCCCTCAGAGAGCTCAGGGCTGCGCTGAGCCGAGGCCTCCAGGGCTCACCTGCTGTGCCTTCACGGTTTCAGTCAGGGACTTCCCAGCTAAGGAAGCGCCATTAAGGTCACCCTTCTTGGGCCTCCAAGAACCTTGCAATTACAGGACAAAACAGGTTAGTGCTATTCTCTCATGAGTATCTTGTTGGCTTTATTCTATTATAAAAGTATAGATGTTTGTCGCAAAGGATTCAATGAATAAAAATGTAAAAAAAACTCACCGTGGCAGATAACAATTATTAATGGTTTTCTCTGGCTTCTTAGAGACTTTTTCCTGCGCATATGCAAACACATTTCTAACAGCAATGGGATTACCATGTGCATTTTCTGCAACTTGATTTTTCCTCATAACGGTCTATCTTCGACATCATTCCATGCCAGTATATTCAGATTATTTCATTCCCTTTAGTAGCTGCATGGCTTCCGGTAGAGGGACGTAATAAAGTTCATTTTGCTGATTTGTGGACATGATGACCGTTAACAGTTTTTATGCTTGCGAATAGTACTGTATACGGTCATCTTTTTATGTGTATCTTTATGCCTCAGTGCCAACCAAAACTTTTTAGAGTCAGTTTAGGACCATTAATTTAGCCCCAGAAAGGTGGCTCTGCGGATGGTATGTTTTGTGTTAACAGGAAAATAAAGCAGGCCCCTGTTCCACAGCTCTTCTGAGCTACCCGTATTTCGCTACTTCTCCATTTCTGACTGAATATGCCAGAGAAATATGTGGTCCTGGTAAATCTTTCTTTTTGCCTCTGAATTTTGCCTTCCACCATATGCATTTGTTTTCATAGGTCTTTAGCCAACTCTGTTCCCCCGTGTCTTGCAGCATCAATCCCTTGCTTAGTAATCATAAGTGTCTTTTAAACTGTAGCTCCCTTACAATAGTGTTGACACATGGATTAATGCTTCCAGAATGCTTTAAAGATCAGTTCTTTGCATCACTTTATAATATGATCTGACTCATATCCTGATCTGACTAACTGTGGCATATACTCACTCACATCCTATGCACAGAAATAGCACATATGTTCCAGCCAGTCGGCGGTCTCTGCCACACTGATGGACACAGCAACAGGTGGGAAGGACCCAGAGCCACAAGCGATGACAGCACGACAGGCCGAAGCCATGGTTCCCAAGCCTGGGTGCAGCACGGTGTTACGGGCACAGCTGACGGTGAAAGTCACTCAGCTGACATTTTCAACACATTAACCCCAAAGAATGCATAGTGTTGTAAAGCAGCTTCAGCTCAAACGATTGCAAACAGTGCTGTGTTCTCACATTTGCTCACACCTACACCCAGCTTCACAAGACCAGCTTCATAAGACCACAGCCCCCCACCCCTTTGCCAGGAATTGATGTTAACATGGGATAATAAACTGGGTAAAATTTTTGTGACCCCCACAAGATGTTTAAAGCATCCCCATTGACTTTATGGACTGGTCTTTGTGTCCTGTACAGGTATTGTGCCCGGGAAGGAGGAAAGGTGGCCGCTGGTGTGCCACCCTCCACTGCTTCTCCTTTCCCCTTTGTGCAGATGATGATGAACCCTCAAAAGCTGAGTGACTGGCTGGGTGCGGTGGCTCACACCTACAATCCCAGCACTTTGAGAGGCCAAGGCAGGAGGGTCACTTGAGCTCAGGAGTTTGAGATGAGCTTGGCCAATATAGCGAGACCTCATCTCTATTTATTTAAAAAAACAAAAAAAAATACATAGTCAGCATTCCAGGGGAGTAAATGTCATCTAAATCTCCTGTTTAGGAGCTGTGTAAATGAAACCCATGAGGGCAACTGATTTTGGAGCAAATTTTAGTATATTCCATATGGAAACTCATTACCCCTCAAATGTTCCTTAGTTCAATTATGGTTAGCAGAAAATCTTTTTTTTTTTTTTTTTTTTTTGATATGGAGTCTCATTCTGTCACCCAAGCTGGAGTACAATGGCACAATCTCGGCTCATTGTAACCTCTGCCTCTCAGGTTCAAGCGTTTCTCCTGCCTCAGCCTCCCGAGTAGCTGGGATTACAGGTGCTCGCCACCACACCTAGCTAATTTTTGTATTTTTAGTAGTGATGGGGTTTCACCATGTTGACCAGGGTGGTCTCAAATTCCTGACCTCAGGTTTTCTGCCTACCCTGGCCTCCCAAAGTGCTGGGATTACAGACCTGAGTCACCATGACTGGCTGTCAGCAGAAAATCATTAGGGACAACAGACTAAGTTAGTTTAGTTACTAACCTGTAGCTTTCCTGGATGGCATGAAGGGTTGAATTCCCATCAAGCAAGTATAAAAATATTCTGATATATTTATAATAATACTGTGATCAAGTAATAGCTTCCTAAAAGTCCTACAAACTTCTCTTGATTTCTTTTTTGGTATTTTAGTAGCCAATGAAAGAATGTTTGGATTTCCGCGGTTTTCTAAATTACTTTCTTGAAGTGTGTGGGTTAATCTGAGTTGATTCACTCTTCAGAACTTCCTTTGCCCCTGACGACAGCAGCCAAGCATTTGACTCTATGAGAAGAAACCTTTATCCACGTGCACAGCGTTTTCTTTCCCACTCGACCTTTTGCTCTTCTGCCCCCTGAAATACTGTTTCCTAGAATACTGTGGATTCCATGCTGAACCTAAACAACATCTAGGATTTATTTGAACACAAGTGTGTTCCTAGCTACTTAATATAAATCTCCAGATTCTGGCTCCAATCATGACATACTTTGAAAAATTATAATGTAGCAACTAGTATGCTTGTCCATCTGTTTAGCACAATGGCATTTTCCAGGTGCTGTTTTGGCCACGGATTATTCCTGTGGTTTCTTGAGAATATGAGGTTTTACCTAGCGGCCAATAGACTTGATTTTGGTAATAAACATAGTACAGCTTTTCCCTTTTAAAAATTTAAATAATTATAGAAGGAAAAAACTCTATCTCAATTTTCTAATAGATCGACCTATTCTCTGAGGAACAACTGCTGTCAAATGAAAATTCGAGAGTGTCTTTTGCTGATGTTTAAGCCCTTGCCTCTAAATCCCAGCCTATTCATTATAAACCAGTGAATAGAACTGAGAAGACAATGAAAAATAAAAGTACAGAAAACGCCCTGCTAGTAAAAGCAATAGACAATAACAGTACATGAAACCAGGAGAGTAATTGCACTTCCAATAACAGGACAAGCAGTAACAGAAGCTTCAGAATCACTGATTACCATTTTAACATTTATATATAAACCTCTTTAAGTTCTCTTAGGCAATGCTAAGGGAATGTTAAGGAAAGCCCTCAAGAATCAAAAAAGGTGCTTGTCTAGTGACGTAAACAGGAGCAGGCTGTTTCAGGGTCTGCCGACACAGCTCAGGTGCTCAAATACAATACGGGTTGAATATCTTTAAACTGAAAATTCAAAACCCAGAATGCTCCAAAATCCAAAACTTTTTGACATGATGCCACAAGTGGAAAATTCTACATCTGACCTCATGTGATGGGGCACATCCAAACTCTGTTTCATGCACAAAATTATTTTAAATGTTCTATAAAATTACCTTTAGGCCATTTGTATATGGTGTCTATGAAACATAAATGAATTTTGTGTTTAGGCTTGGGTTCCATTCCCAAGATCTCTCATATATATGCAGATATTCCCAAATCAGAAAATTCTGAAATTGGAAACACTTCGAGTCCCAACCTTTTTGGATAAAGTGTATTCAACCTGTATCTTAAAAGAATTGACAAAGCAGGCCAGACACAATGGCTCACACCTGTAATTCCAGGACTGTTGAAGACCAAGGCAGGGGGGGATTATGAGGTCAAGAGTTCGAGACCAGCCTGACTGACATGGTGAAACCCCGTCTCTACTAAAAATACAAAAATTAACCGGATATGGTTGTGGGCGCCTGTAATCCCAGCTACTCAGGAGTCTGAGGCAGGAGAATTACTTGAACCCGGGAGGCAGAGGTTGCAGTGAGCCGAGATCACGCCACTGCACTCCAGCCTGGGCGACAGAGAGAGACTCAGTCCAAAAAAAAAAAAAAAAGAATTTACAGAGCTAGGAAATTGGACCTGGAAATCTAAGCTGTGACTAATAGGGGTATAAAAAACAATGAAAAAGGCCCCAACAGACCACAATCAGGGAAATACAAATGCATCCACTTTTGAACTTTGGAAACAAAAGACCGGATTTTGAAGCTTGCCCAGGAAAGGAGAGAGAACACTTAGAGATGTCCAGATAAGAATGACTTCCCCTCTCAGACTTTGGTAACAAGAAGGATTTGAGAGGAAAACACACACATCTGCAAAAAAGGAATGAGTCTTTTTTCCTAAAAGACCAAGAATCCTCAATTCCCTTCCATTGGTCTATGTGCCTAACCTTCTGAAGGGCTGTCGTTGATCAGAGCCTGCTGGAGAGATGGGCGAGCTCACTGGCCAGCCAAGGCAAGGCGCTGTGGGCCAGCACGCAGATAAAGTGAGCCGAGGACATGACACTCTTACCATAGCCTCTGCCTGGCTCAGAGTCGAGGGAGAGATAACTGTGACTGCCTTTACTATTGGTATCTCTTCTAGACAGCAGAAAGAATGTGTGAAAGAACAGAGAGAGATATGTGAGCTCAGGGCCCTTGGAGGAGCAGGAGCTGTGTGTGTGGCTGGAACATGGGGCCATGACAGGTGGGCGCACGTTGCAGTAGACTCGAATTTGTCCTGAAGGCCACATGGAATACTGAGGGGTAGGAAGTATGGGAGGACATGGTAGTGGTAGAGAATTCTGTACATGTGGCCACAGGTGCAGATCATGAAACCATTTTTGTATTTAGAGTTTGCGTTCAGTGACCTGACTCTTAGCTTTGTCTGGATTTGGCAGACAGAAAAGTGTCCATCCCTGGAAGCTGGGGCCCAGCCCTGATGATTTGTTGGCAGATCCTGTTTTCCAGCCAGTGTTAAGGCCAGTCTGAGGTTGGGTTGTGAGGTCCTGGACCTCACCAGCTATTTGGGCCTCTCACAGGAAATCCTGATTTCTTTTTGTTTCAGGGAAGTTTTGACAAATGCATCCATGACTCCTTTTCCGCTGGTGCCACGGGAAATCCTACACCACAAGTGTTGCTGCTTCTGGCCCTGATGTGAGCATATCACCACCGTGACTCACAACAGCGTTCACCAGCACTGGCAGCTATTTTGAGTTTTTGTTAACATAGCAAATGCATTATTAATTGTGAGAAATGACTACTTTTATCTAAACTTGAAGCCTAGACTTTTATATGAAAAACAAAAAATTTTATTTGATAGGGAGAAGGACACTTTACTTTGCATATAGAGCATTTCATGTTTATGTTTATGATATAAAACATTTCATGGGATATCTCAGACATTGGGATACAGAAAGTAATCAGAGAAAAACATTTGCTCCTTACTCTTTCGAGTAATAATAAGAATAGCTAATACTCTCATAGTGCATTGTTAAGTGCTTTCTGTATATTATTAATTCATTTGCCTCTCACAAAACCTCTGTGAGATAGGCGCAATTATCCCATTTTACAGAAGAGAAGTGTGAGTCACAGAGAGCTTAAGTAATTTGCTGGCAATCATGTAGCAAGTACAGTAGCTCATCTTAAAAGATGCTGCCTCCTCCCACCACCACGCCATGACCTGTGTTTCCCAGCATTCGTGCCCTTGGGCTGTCTCTCCATGAGTCTAAATTCACCCTCTCACTCACTTTTAATCAGTAGAATTCTGCAGAAGTGATACTTCCTGATTTTCTAAATCTAGGTCATAAGAAGCCCTGCAGGTTCCACCTGAATCTCTTCACATGTTCATTCTGTGTGAAGCAACTGCCATCTAAAAGTTCAACTACTCTTAGTAGTTATCATACTGTGACTGAGACCGCCATACTGTGAGGGAAGCCCAAGCTAGTCACAGGGAGAGGCCAAGAGGCCCAAGTGGCCTCCTAGGCTGGTCCAGCTGAGATGTGAGTGATAGAGCCATCACAGAACCAGCTCATTTGAGCTGTCAGGTGACTCCAGCCCCAACTGCCATCTGACTGTCACCTTATGACAGACCCCAAACGAGAACCCACCTGAGCCCAGTCAACCCACAGAACCACCAGAGAAAATAGAAGTTATTGTTTAAGCCACTGTAGTTTAAGGTGGCTGATGACCAAAACAGCCAGTAAGTGGCTGAGTGGGATTCTGACCAGGTAGTCTGGTTCCAGAGTGCATGCCGTTAACCACAAGAGACATGGGCGCAAACCAGGGCAAAACACAGCTGCCAGTCACACACACGGAGAAGGCAGCAGACCCCTGAGAAAGTGTAATTGATGCTTTCCCCCAGCAACACCAAATCTCCTAATTGATTTTTGTTTTTTGTTTAGCCGTTTGTGAGGATAATCTTCGCTTGGAAAACAGTACACACTACCTTGCATTCTCACCATAGGACAGTGAAAAAGGGAAAGAGGTTTTCTTATGTTGAGTGTCTGCTGTGTTCCCCACTCTGCTAGGTGACCCCTGGTCAATTTCTTAAGCACCTGCTCTGTCAGGTGCCAGGTGCCTTAGGTTTCACAGCAACAGTGAGACCTCATGGCTGCATTCACAAAGCATACACTGCGGGAGGTGAAGGAGCCAAAATACAAAACAAATGCAATTGAAACAAAGATGTGTCCCACAGCAAGGGGTGAGCAGTCAGGGAGGGCTCTCTGAGGAGGTGGCATTGAGGCTGGACATAAAGTGGAGGATTTGCCTGGCAGAGATTTTGAGGAAGAGCTCTGCGGGGGGCGGGGGGGTGCTACATTGGCAAAGGCAGAGGGTAGGTGAGACCTGGCAGTTTACAGGAAGGCAGAGACTAGGGAGTGGCCAGGAAGTGGTAGGGCGATGCAGTCAGGAGGGTGGCTCCCCCCACCTGTTGTGAGCTGTAGGTCTGGGGAAGCACATAGATTTCTCTGAGAGTAACAGGAAGCCATTGAAGGATTGTCTTTTGCAACCTTCTCTTAATTACCTAGAATTATTAGGAATGTCTGGGTCTTCCTGTGCTGGCAGGCACAGCCCTGGGCCTGACACTCAGTTCTGTGGGCGTGTTTGGTTGCTGGTTTTCTCTTCCCTTGGACCATGCTATCGCTGTCATTTCCTCCTTTTCATACATGTTGCATACGTGTCCTAGGCCAGCCTCTCCTTGCTGCTCCCTCCTGTTCTGGAGTCCACACAGCTGCAAATGATGCTGGGAAGACTAGCGCAGTGAGCGCTAGGGGCTACACACAGTTATCACCAGGGGAGCTGTGAAATGCTGCTCCAGCCAGGCAGAGGGGCTCACACCTATAATCTCAGAACTTGAGGCTGAGGTGAGAGGATCACTTGAGGGCATGAGTTCCAGACCAGCCTGGGCAACACAGACCTGGTCTGTACAAAAAATAAAATAAATTAGTTGGGCGTGGTGGTGTGTTCTTGTAGTCCTATCTTTTTGAGAGGCTGAGGCAAGAGGATTCCTTGAGCCCAGTAGTCTGAGGCTTCAGTGGGCTATAATTGTGCCACTGTACTCCAGCCTGGGTAACAGTGAGACCCCATTTATTTAAAATAAAAAAAAAAAAAAACTTCCTGGCACACAGTTCAGGAGCATCTGGGCAGGATCCATAGGGTTGTGATACAGAGAGGCCCCACCCTAAGGAATCTGGGGTAGGGCTGAGCCACCACTCCTGAGCCTGTCCCTCCTGCACACCCTGCCATCCCCAAAGCAAGTGAAAGAAGGGGCTGGCAACCTTGGAGAATATACCAAAAGAAACCGACTTGGGCTTTGTCCTGCATCTCCGTGTGCCCCCGTGTGAAGGCTGCCCTCTCAAAGAGCGATGGCGAGAACTTGAGTGAGAGAGACAATGGGGTGGGCAGGCTCTGTGACTAACCAGCCTCCTCCCAGGGCAGGGCTTCAAAAGGAACCAGAGGTGACAGCCGCGCAGGAGTCACCAGGTGACCCACTATTGCGTCGGCCTGGTGGGCATCTGACGGGGAGGTCGTGAGGCCTGGTGCTGGGTCCTTGCCTGTGCCTCACTCCTTGCAGCAGCACCCCCACCTAGCCCTCTTCGGAAGCTAGGATTTATAGGAACCCCTAAGGAAAATAAAAAAGGACTTTTTAAGTTTTCAGGTCCATTTTGAAATGTGCAATAACCTTCCCTGGTATTGTGGGGACTGTTACGCAGCCTCAATCCCTTGCTCCAGATGGTAAAGCCCCTCTCCCTCCTCATCAGTGTGTGCCAGTTGAGAACCCCGAGACTAGAAGGTGGGAGGGAAAGATGATAAATGCAGGATTCTAGGTGGAAGAGAGGCAGGGTGCAATCCATGCTGAGAAACTGGCCAGGCTCGTTTCTCCCTATCCCCCACTCTTCTTACCAGCAAGGCGAGTAATTTCACCTGTTTGAGCTTCTCGAGCTTTGTTTTCCCCTGCTCTAAAATAGGAGAAAGTACTTTCGTACACTGGGATCTTACCAGGATCTGAATGATCTCTGTTAATACCTAAGCGCTCCGTAGGCATCAGCCGTTCCCGTTTGCTATGAAGCGCAGAGTGAAAGGGAAACTGCAAAAGGCCCTCCCCAGGTACATGCGTGGCTTGAATTCAGGTTTCATGTACCTGTGCCCGGGAGGCAGACCTCTCGACTGTCCACACAAGCTGGAGGATGTGGAAACGCTGAAAATAACAAGGCTTTCGCGGGTGTCTGTGTTTTCCTTGGAAAGAGAGAGTGAGGTGGGGAGATTCAGGCACACTCCTGTGGGCCCTGGAGGAGGATGACCAGAGCTTGAATCCCAGCGTGAGCCTCTTCCCACTTTTATACAGTGAGGGCATTTTTCCCTCCCAGGGTTGTTTTGAAGCTGAAGTGCGATAACACGTGTAAACCATTTAACGTGGATCATCATTACTATCTGGTGATGGAGGCGGTCATGACTCGTTTCATAGAACTGGGGTGGTCCCAGAATAGACTGACCCAACACAGAGGGCCCGCTCAGCCAAGTGCTCAGCATTTCCCCGGGGCGGGCAGATGATGACCAAGTCTGGGACTCAGAAAAGGGCCTTGTTCTTCCAGAGACCAACAGCAAGGGCGGTGAGGGCATGTGAAGTATTTGGGCCTGACTGTAGAGCTATGGATAGCCACGAGAATGCAGGCAAGGGCTGGAGCTAGAAAGCCTGCTGAGGAGAATGACTGGGGAGAGGTGTTCTGTGGCTGAGGGGCTCAGCTTTTGTCACTCCTCTAATTCTTTTGCCATAATTCTCTTTCTCGAATCTAGGGATCTTCCTCACATGTGCCCTGATGCAGTTTCCTCAAGAAACCTCCATTTGCTTGTAATCTTAGTCTCTTTCTCAAAATCACCTCCAGTTGGAATACAAATCAAGATGCAAAACACAAATCAGACCATTTATCCAGCCTTTGGTCTTTCTGAAGCACCCTTCTTCAGTGTGTAGGTGTGTATGTGCTTGGGACAAAAGGTCACTAAAAGACTGTGAAGAACATCTGTCCCACCCACATCCCCCAGTTCCTCTCCCAGAGCAGACCCTGTCTGCCGTGTCTGGGGCTCCTCCCGGCTCACCCGGCCACTCATGTGGCACCCTGGGAGGATTTGCTCCACTGCCCTGTGGTATGATTTTCTCACCTGTAGTAAATCTTGGAGCTTGTCCATGTCTGTACTTTGGAGCTGCCTCTCGCAGTCCATCATATGGACCAGAGATAATAGGTGGTGTCATTTTGGTAGGTGACATTCAGGCTGTTTCTAATCTTTTGCTGTTCTGAACAGTGCCACAGTGGATATAGACAGTTTAGCATGTACGGTGCTGATGTATAGAGTTGGCACGATAATGGGTACCTGTATTTTGAAAATTGCCGCCAGGTATGGTGGCTAACTCGTGTAATCCCAGCACTTTGGGAGGCTGAGGCTGTTGTTGTTTTTTGTTTTTTTTTTAAATGGCAATTAGTCTTAGCTGAAAGGCTAATGTTGAAACAGAAAAGTAGTTAAATGTTTATGGAAATAAAAGGAGTTTGACTTCACAAATGTGAATGAAAAACTAAATAGAATACTATTAACAATTTTCTGACTGTGGTAAAATAGATATTCTTTTTTTTTTTTTTTTAAAGGAAAGAAGGAGAGGAAAAGAGAGGAAGAAAAAGAGGGAGAGAGAACAGGAATATTGCTTTATTCTATGAATGGGTATTAATAATGGCCGATCAATATTTTGTGTATTTAAAGTGAAGAATGTATATTTTGTGTATTTAAAGTGGAGAGCTCTATAAGTACTTATTAAGTTTACTTGTTCCAGATCTGAGTTCAAATTCTGGATATCCTTATTAATTTTCTGTCTCGTTGAGTCTAAATCTCTTTATGGGTCTTATGTATCTGGGTGTTAGGATGCATTGATCCTTTTACCACTCTATCTTTGTTGCTTTGAAATTTGTTTTATCAAATGCATGAATTCCAACTCCTGCTTTTTGTTTATTTATTTATTTTTGCTCTCCATTTGGTTGGTAAATTTTTCTCCAACCCTTTGTTTTGAGTCTTTATATATCTTTGGATATAAAATGGGTCTGGATGTAGCATACCGTTAGGTTTTGGCTGTATCTTTTGATTGGGGGATTTAGTCAATTTAAATTTAGGGTTACTGCCATTTGATGTTAACTGGCTATTTTATCCATTCGTTGATGTAAATTCTCTTTATGTTGATGCTCTTTACTTTTTGGTATATTTTTAGAAAGGCTAATACTGGTTCTTCCTTTCTGTGTGTAATGCTTCTTTCAGAAGTTTTTGTAAAGCAGGCCTGGTGGTAATAAAATCTCTGAGTACTTGCTTGTTCATAAAAGATTTTATTTTTCCTTCAATTGTGAAGCTTAGTTTGGCAGGATATGAAATTCTGGGCTGAAAGTTCTGTTCTTTAAGGATGTTAAATACCGGTCCCCACTCTCTTCTGGCTTGTAGGGTTTCTGCTGAGAGATCTGCTGTAAGTCTGATAGGCTTCCCTTTGTGGGTAACCTGACCTTTCTCTCTGGCTGCCCTTAGTATTTTCTCCTTCTTTTCAACCCTGGTGAATCTAACGATTATGTGCCTTGGGGTTGCTCTTCTTGAGGAATGTCTTTGTGGTGTTCTCTGTATTACCTGGGGTTGAATAGTGTCCTGCTTTGCTAGAGGCTGGGGCTGGTTGATTGCCTGAGCACAAGAGTTAGAGACCAGCCTGGGCAACACAGTAAAACCCCATCTCTACTAAAATACAAAAATTAGTTGGGTCTAGTCGCGTGTGCCTGTAATCCCAGCTACTCAAGAGGCTGAGGCAGGAGAATTGCTAGAACCCAGGAGATGGAGATTGCAGTGAGCCGAGATTGCGCCACTGCACTCCAGCTTGGACGACAGAGCAAGACTCTGTCTCTAAAAAAAAAAAAAAAGAAAGAAAGAAAATTGCTGAGTAGAGAGGAGCTTAAAAAAAAAAAGAAATTGCTGAGTAGATGTTAAGTGTTCTTACCACAAGTATGTGAAGTAATTCATATGTTAATTTGCTCAATTTAGCCATTTCACAGCAAATACATATTTTATTTTAATTTAATTATGCTTTATTTTATATTTTATTTTAAGACAGGTTCTCGAGGCTCTGTCACCCAGGCTGAAGTGCAATGGCACGATCACAGCTCACTGCAACCTTGACCGCCTGGGCTCAAGTGATCCTCCCACCTCAGCCTCTGAGTAGCTGGGACTACAGGTGTGCACCACCATGCCCAGCTAATGTTTTGTATTTTTTGTAGAGAAGGGATTTCACCTTGTTGCCCAGGCCGGTCTCAAATTCCTAGGCTCAAGTGATCCACCTACCTCAGCCTCCCAAAGTGCTGGGATTGCGGGCATAAGCCACTACACCCACCTTCGATGTACATATATTTCAAAACACCATGTTGGACATAAATATATACAGTTTTTATTTATCAATGTAAAAAATAAATAAATGAAATAGAGACTAATCCAAAAAAACGAGCAGATATAACTCTAAGATGCATTCCTAGAAGTGGAATTTTGGAATCAAAAGGAACTGCAGTCTTTTTATTGTGTTAGCTAGTGCCAAAATGCCACTGTGGAAGGCACGCTCATTTACATGCTCACCGTCTCATTCCAATTCTCATTTTCATTCCTCATGGTTAGTGTGGTTGAGCATCTTTTCATGTATACCTTTTTACAGTATTTCTTTTTCTGGAGGTATCGACTATTTTTGAAAAACTTCTTTTAGCAAAATAACTGAGTCATTTTTTTATTAGGAGCCCCGTGTGGATTCTCATAGTTCCCACTGACTGGGTCTTTTTTTCCATCTGTGACGTACACCCAGAAAGAACTGTCTCTGAGTAATAGTTTGGCTTGAGGAGCTGGTTAGCTGATAACTTAGTTGCTGGAACTGGTCTGCAGGGCTGGCTGTTGTTCACAGGCTTACAGACATTTGTGCAATGCCAAGATGTTGGAAAAGAGGAACAGGGGTCTTCAGGCCTGAAGTTGCTTTCCAGCCCTTTCTTGATCCCAGCTGTCATCTTGGTTTATTTAACATTTCTCTTTAGAAAACTGTAACCTGAAGAAACGTTGTCTTTGCCCTTCTCAACCACAGAATGACAAGATGCTTTGTCAAGGTCAAAGCCTTGTTTATAAATGTTTGGCCTCATCACATTTGGGTGGAGTCTGTTGGCATTTTGCCTCAAGAAAATTCAGTGCAAGTATTATGTTTGCCAAGCCGACTCCATCTGATTTATAGACACATTGTATGAGACTTTCTTGCCTGACTTACACACAAAGCCCCCTTGGAAAATGAGGAATGGGCAATTTCCATGTGTGTGACATGGGATTCCTGGATCTGTTAATCCTAATACATAATAATATAAGAAGGTTAGACTAGGTGACTTTTTTTTTTTGAGACAGAGTCTCAGCCTGTCTCCCAGGTTGGAGTGCAGTGGCGTGATCTCAGCTCACTGCAACCTCCGCCTTTGTGCTCCCTGTCCCTCCTTCCTCTGGGGAATGGAGGGTTCAAGCAATTCTCCCACCTCAGCCTCCTGAGTAGCTGGGATTACAGATGCCCACCACCACGCCTAGCTAATTTTTGTATTTTTAGTAGAGATGGGTTTTCACCATGTTGTCCAGGCTGGTCTTGAACTTCTGACCCCATGATCTGCCCTCCTCAGCCTCCCAGAGTGCTGAGATTACAGGCGTGAGCCACTGCGTCCGGCTGATTGGGTGACTTCTTAAGTATCCTTGGAAGTCACACATTCAACGACCCTTCCTTGGATAGGTTCTTTCAATATAGAGTTGTTTGGAATTGAATGACAAGTAAATTAAACTTTAGCACAACTAATTATACCTATAGAAACATTCAAGGACCTTCAAATTGGCCCATTTTATTACACATGGATGTAATAAAATGAAATTTACTGTTTGATAATTGTGTCATATAGAGTTGGTCATTCAGGATTCCTGTAGCCATCTGAAGCGTCATCTCAGGCAGGCACTGTAACTAGTTAATGTTTGTGCTATACAGACGCTGAGCTAAATGGATTTTCCTCGGAATTTGATTTTTTATTTCAAAGCAGCTTACTATTCGGACCCACCCTAGATAGCTAAAATTTAAGATCTAGAAAGAATTCTTATTGATCACCTGACTCACAGGTATAGAAACTGAGGCCCAGCAGAATAAAATTGTTAAGCCAGGCTCCAGGACTTACAGTTTTTCTTGGTTAAGCTTTTTTTTTTTACCAACTTCCCTCTCCAGCAGACAGCCTAAAATGACAGATAATAGCATGTTGCTGTGTTTTACCAGGGGCCAGCCTTCTTTAAATGGGCCTGGTTCTTCATCTGATATTTACTCTGAGATGGAAAGTGAGAACGAAACCCAATTTCCCCTTTCCCTGGGTCATGTGCCCAGCAGCAGCATTCGGTGGACTGAGCACTGGCGTGGAACCTTCCTCTATCCCCACGTCTGTGGCGTGATAAGAACTGGTGACGTGGGGCTCTCCCGCCGGTGCCCTGGAGGGGCCTTCAGGGACATGTGTCACAGCATTCCCCAGAGGAAGGAGGGACAGGGAGTAAGGTTAGCTTGTTTATTTTATGAGGAAACAGGCACAGAAAAATTAATTTACAGAATCTTGGGCAAAATCCCAAAGGAAGAAGAAGTGAGAAAAGCAGAGAGTGGATAAAGAGCACAATGCCCTCCCTGGCACATCTGGGTCTTGATTTTAGTTAAAGTTTGGTAGGTTCAATGGCCACACCTACTACAGGCTGGGTACAGGGAGACAACCTCTGTGGTTTTCTCATAGACACTTACATTCTCCAAGAGGTGGCCATTACCCACTGAAAGCTGGAGGTGAACTCACTTCCAGCCTCTCCAAAAGGAGCTGGGGAACCTACATTCTCTGCGGGCAGTCTCTCAGAGTTTGGTATCAGCCACTTCCTGCCACTGCCCTCCACCTGGTCAGCTGGGGAGAAGTGGTTAGGGAGGAGAGAAGGCTGGTGGAGCAGGCCCATTCCTTCTGTGGCTTATTTTGTCATCAGCAGTTCCCATTGCTCCCACTGATTGTGGGCCGCCTCTTCCCTGGGGGTGTAGTTGCCAAGATACTGCTTCCCCCTCAGGGTGGTGCTCGGTACACCCAGCATAGCCTCTGGCTGGAAAGTGCTAGAAATCCACATGTTCACCAAAAGTGCTATTGTAGACAAAAAAGAACAACCTCCTCAACAATAATACAAGTGGACCAATAATTTTTACAATATGTGTATTTTTCTTGATATAAAAATAATACATATTCATTGTAGAACACTTAGAAAACCACAAATCAAAAAGAAGAAAATATAAATCACCTCTGATTCTACCATCCTGGTGCACATATGGTGCAAGCCCAGGCTCTAGGCTCCGAGTCCCTGGTTTGAATCCCGACTCCCCTGAGAAACAGCTGTGTGCCTTGGGTCAGTTGTTTAACTCTCTGAGTCTTTTTTCCTCCCCTGTAAAATTGGGGGTAATAAAAGTACCTCCTATATGAGGTTGTTGCAAGGATTGCGAGATGGTACTAATATGGAGCTCACAGGCAGTGCGGGAATGTAGTAGGAGCTAAGTAAGTATTTGCTGCAGTTGATCTATAGCTATCATTTTGCTGTCAGCCATAACAATATTTTCAGAAGCAGCCTTTTCTAGTTGCAAAGTCAAGTCAGCCTGGAAACAATGCAGAGACTCCCTGCCCTAAAGTGGCTATTATTATTAACGTAACAGACTCTTTCTGAAAGTGTATTTATAATACCTGAGCAACCCCAGATAGTTGATGTTTACTTTGGGATAATTTACACTTACTCGCATTAATAACAATCCTGTTTAAAAACTCATACCTCTGTTTAAGCATCTAAACCTGCCGAATTGCTAAAAATCAGTTCATTTCTTGTTCAAGTGAATTCACTTGATTAAACCAATTTTACTTTATTTTATTGTGATAAAAACACTTATGAATCTACCCTCTTTACACATTTTTAAGTATTCACTATGAGCACACTGGCTATAGGCCGCATTCAGTAATCTCTAGAATTTATTCATCTTGCCTAACTGAAATTTTATGCTGGCTGATTAGCAACGCCCCATTTCCTTCTCCCCGTAGCCTCTAGCGGTCATGGTCCCCCTTTCTGATTTTGTGTGCTTGACTATTTTACATGTCTTATACAAGTGGAATTATGTATCTTTGTCCTTCTGTGATGGGCTTATTTCACTTAGCGTATTTTTTTCCTCAAGGGCTATCCATGTTGTTGAATATTGCAAAATTTCTTTTTTAAGGCTGAATAGTATTAAATTGGATGTGTATACCACATTTTCTTATTATTCTTATTATTATTATTTTTGTAGAGATGGGGTTTCAGCATCTTGGTCAGGCTGGTCTTGAACTCCACCCGCCATGGCCTCCCAAAGTGCTGGGATTGCAGGCATGAGCTACTGTGCCCGGCCACCACATTTTCTTTATCCATTCAGTCATTGATGGATGCTTTTGTTATTTCTGCATCTTGGCTACTGCCATCAAGCGTCCATCAGTAAATGAATGGATAAAGGAATTATGACTATAATGCTGCAATGAACATGGTTGCGCAGGTATTTCTTCAAAATTCTGATTTCACTTCTTTTGGACAAATACCCAAAGTGAGATTTCTGGATGATATGATAGTTTCATTTTTAATTTTGGGGGGAATAAACCAAATTTATTGAACACCTGCTGTGTTCAGTAGTAATTCCTGGTGTATAGTGGTGAATAGAATGGGGAGTGGAGTCTCTGCCCTCAGAATTTCTGTCTTTAACGACCACATTAATATACCATTTCAGAGTAAATGTACAATGAAGGAAATGCATTAAAACTCTAAGACTATATCACTGGGAACCTGATAGCGTGAGGCATCTGCAGTGGGCCTTTGGATCACAGATACAGTGAGACTTGGCCCTGCTCTCAAGCTACCACAGACCCTGTCAGGAGGAAACCGGAAAGGTGGTTCTATTCCACTGGGTGGAGGAAGGCACCGTAGGAAAGTGCCCCAGAGGGATGGGTGGTTGTAGATGGAGAAGAGGAAAGGGCGTTCCAGGCAGTAAAAGAAGCCTAGGCAGGGTGTGGAGACAGGGAAGTAACTATGCTACTGGGGAACAGCTAAGAGCCCAGGATGGTTTGTGCAGCAGACAGGGTGGGGCTTAGTAAGAGACTATGAGCAACGGTTGAGAGTCACGGCAGAGGCCAGTCATGGAGAATTTGTTCTGTAAACATTGATTCTAGAAGTAACCAGAGGCACTCACAGTTTCGGAGGTTATGTCTGAGATCTAAGAAGGGGTGGGGATCGTTAGAGGGCTGCATTAGTAAGGCTGGAACCCGGGGACAAGAAGGCCCTCTTGGTGTTTGCCCTGTGCTGGACGCTCCCTGCACTGGTGCTGGAGAGGTGCAGAGGTGAACATGAAGCCAGGAGAGCCTGGGATTACACAGACAGAGCCACACAGAAAGTGCTGGGGCCAGGGATGGGAATGTGCACACAGAACTGGAGCCGTGAACTCTGGCGGGGCGGGCAGGGCCTTGGAAAGACGAGAGGTTTAAGCAGTCTCAGGCAGTGTCCCATCACCACCACAGGCAAGGGGAACCTGCCCACCCCAGGAGTGGGAGGAAGGACACGGCAGGGGGACCCTGGCTGCATTTCTGCCTGTCCTCCATTGCCTTGCATCCTTTCATTAATACACATCCTTTTTTTTTTTTTTTTTTTTTTTTAATAGAAATGGTCCCACTCACCCAGGCTGGTCTCAAACTCCTGGGCTCAAGTGATCCTCTTGCCTTGGCCTCCCAAAGTACTGGGATTACAGGTCTGAACCACCACACCTGGCCATAGACACACATCTTGTTTAAAACTCATAATTAGAAACTTAACTCTGAAAATAAATGTAAGCATTATTTTTCTCTTGTTCTATTAAAAATAGATCACCAAATTTGCCTCCTCAGGGACCCCTGCACTATATTTACCTGAGCCAGTGAGCAACTGTTCTAACCCCTTGTACCATTTCCTAGTGGCTTTTCTCCGCCAGGATGGAGGACCATACTTTCCCCCGGGGCTGTGATGGGAAGCCCTTGATTGGGTAGAAGGGCTCCTTCCTTCCTGCCCCCTCCCTTTGTTTCCACAACATGAAGCCAGGAATACCAAGCTGGGATCTTCCTCAGGACAAATTCTTTTTCCTAGTTCCCCAAGCTGTGTAGATTTTGGGTCCCTTGTCAAAGATAGAAACTCTATTTTTAAACTGGACTGATTACATCTCTTTTTTGTTCCAGACTAATACAGGTTTCATTGGAAGGTCTTAAAGAATTGAAATTTCTATTAATTGCATGAATAGGTGTTAAAAATATACTAAGCACCATGGGACGGTTCTACAATTATGTTGAGTCCTGTGCCACAACACAACACTCATATGTACAAACACACATAGGTCCAGATTGGTTGCATTGTGCCTCACTGAAACCAGTCCTCACAAACTCAGAGCATTCTCACTCCTGATCTGTCACGATGCTAGACTCTCATTCCCTTGGCCAGAAAGCAGGATGCAGATTAGCTTCTTCAAGTGGTTCGAAAGCCGATTTCCACTAAAGCTTCAGGCTCCTGCTTTAGCTACATTCACCTCCATACACAGCCAGCTTAGGTATGTAGTCCCCTTGATGGACAGATTTCAACTTCCTCATCCATTCAGCAGTTTGTGGAGATGCATATCTTTAAACAAGTTTAGCAACCCTGGTTTTTTTTTCTTTTCTTCCTATTTGCTTTTGCCTTTTAAGTCAATTTTGTTGAAGTATAAGATATAAAGTGTACCTTTTTTTTTTTTTGAGAAGGAGTCTCTCACTGTAACCCAGGCTGGAGTGCAGTGGCACGATCTCCGCTCACTGCAACCTCTGCCTCCTGGGTTTAAGCGATTCTCCTGCCTCAGCCTCCCAAGTAGCTGGGATTACAGGCACCAGCCATCATGCCCAGCTAATTTTTATATTTTTAGTAGCGGAGTTTTGCCAACTTGGCCAGGCTGATCTCAAACTCCTGACCACAGGCGATCCACCTGCTTCGGCCTCCCAAAGTGCTAGGATTACAGGTGTGAAAAATGCACCTGTTTTATATAATTGTACAATTTGATGAATTTGACACATTTGCATACTCGTGTGACCACAGCCATCATCAAGATGTAGATTTCCGTCATCCTGAGAAGCTCCCTGTTTGTCTGTGCCTCTCACCAGCCCGGCCTCCCGTCACAGGCAGCGACTGTCTGCTTTCTGTCACTGTAGTTTAGCTTTCCTTTTCTAAAATCTCACAGGAATGGATCCCCCAGAAAGCATTCTCTGGTGTCTGGCTTCTTTCATTCAACATAATGTGTCTGAGATTCAGTCATGCTCAGGTCAGTAGTTCATTCCTCTTCACTGCTGAGTGGTATTCCACTGACTAGACGTGCACAGCGTGTCCATCCCATCCCGTTGATGGACACTGGGATTGCTTCCAGTTTGGGGCTTATATAAAGAAGTGTGCCCCTTTGTGACAGTTCTAAGCATGTCCTAGGTACTCCATAATTACTAACCAATCCATTTTTCACTTTTGTCTTTGAAGTGTCTTATAAAATTCCAAGATGTTCAGTGTACTCTCCATGTCCAGAGAGATGTGTTACAAAAGATTGTTTAAAGCCAGTGTTGGGAATTTTTAACAGATTTTTTCACAGAAAACATTCACTCGTCTGAGAAGCATTGACTGAGACCTGCTCCTGGTCAGCACTGTTCTGGGCTGTGACCAGCAGGTAAGAAAGCCCACCCTTGCGGCTCACAGCCAGCAGTGTTGTAGGACTCCTGCAGGAGCCTGGGAGAGCAGGGGCAGCTTCTCAGAGGACACAGAGCTTGGTCTCAAAGGCTGAGTCCGAGCTGTCATGTCTCTACTCAGCACTGGGAACCAGGTGGATGCATCTGTGAAAACTGAGCTGTCTGTAAGAATTGAATGATGCATGTCCAGACCAAAGACAGCCAACTCAGAACTTTAAAAACACTATGTAGTTCACGCCTATAATCCCAACATTTTGGGAGACTGAGGCAGATGGATCAGTTGAGGTCAGGAGTTTGAGACCATCCTGTCCAACATGGTGAAGCCCCGTTTCTGCTAAAAATACAAAATTTAGCTGGGTGTGGTGGCAGGTGCCTATAATCTATTCGGGAGGCTGAGGCAGGAGAATTGCTGGAGATCAGGAGGCAGAGGTTGTGGTGAGCAGAGATCATGCCATTGCACTCCAACCCATGTAACAACAGTGAGACTCCATGTCAAAACAACAACAACAAAAATAACACTATATAGGCCAGGCATGGTGGCTCATACCTGTAATCCCAGCCCTTTGGGAGACTGAGGCAGGAGGATCACCTGAGCCCAGGAGTTTGAGACCAGCCTGAGCAACATAGTGAGACCCATCTGTATAAAAAAAAGATTTTAAAAATTAGGCAGGCATGATGACTCACACCTGTGATCCCAGCTATTTGGGAGGCTGAGGTGGGAGAATTGCTTAAGCCAAGGAGGCCAAGGCTGCAATGAGCCATGATCACACCACTACACTCCAGCCCGAATGACAGAGTGAGAACCTGTTTTCAAAACAAAACAAAACCGCTATGCAGCTGAGCACCACTTTCCATCTGGGGCCCACTGGTTTTCAACCTTGTTCTAAGTGATTGCTCCTTTCACAGGCCTACTTAGCTCAGTTTAGTTAACAGCTAATGTTCCTGGGAACCTCACCACCCTCTGACAGAACCTTTGGAAAAATTCATTATTCTCATCCTTTTGGGTACAAATATGTGCCCTGCATTATCCCAGCCAGCATGGGTATGTGCAGGACTTTCCTGAGCTGGGAAGTGTCTGCGATTGGAATCATAGATTCAATTCAGGAGCAAGTGGGGATCTTTAAGACCTGCTGGTAGGAAAGGCCACTGGGCTTCTGTGAGTCTGCCGCTCTATTGAGCACATATGAGCGGTGTTCACGTCCCTTGGTATCTTCTGTTACCTACTTCTGAGCGCTGATTCTCTCACTTGGCTCAAGCATCGGTACACTGTCACCTCTACCCTAAATAATTTTATTTCCTTCTATAACTGCAGACTGTGCTTCTCCCACAAATATTCCTTGCATCCCCACTGTGTGTCAGGCACTGGATGGAAAGATTATTTAAATAACTGGTAGATAGCATTTTGGACAGCTTTCTAGGTGCCAAGGTGATTCTAAATGCTCATGTGTGTTAACTCTGCAGCCCCTAAGGCCAGTGGTTACTATTATCAGCCCTAGGATAGCCGTCAGATACTGTTATTACAGATGGGGAAAGGAGGCACAGAGAGGTGACGTAATTTGCCCAAGATCCCAGAACTGGTAAGTGGTGGAGCCAGGTAGGTCCCAGGCAGTCTGGGTCCAAGGCCTACACTATCTACCACTACCTTGTGTGACCATGATGAAGACATGGTCCCTGTGGTTAGAGAATATATAATCTAATGAGAGAACAGTCCGTCCCTCTGATTTTAATACCCCGTGTGGGGTGATGTCATAGGCGGCACAGGCAAGGGAACTCAAGAAGGGGAGCAGCTAAGGAAATCCTAATAACCACAGCTCACGTTTGCTGAAGGTTAACGAAGTCTCAGTGTCATATAGATAAAAGCATTTTCTCAATAACCCAATCTTACAGGTGAAAAAAAACTGGGACTTAAAGTTAAGTAATGTCTAACTTAATCAAAGTTGGCCCAGATAGTTTGAAGAATGACAAGGGTTTGGGCTGGATTTCTTTTCTTCTCCTTTTTTTTTTTTTTGAGACGGAGTCAGTCTGTCGCCCAGGCTGGAGTGCAATGGTGCAATCTCAGCTCACTGCAACCTCCGCCTCTGGGGTTCAAGCGATTCTCCTGCCCCAGCCTCCTGAGTAGCTGGGATTACAGGTGCCCGCCACCACGCCCAGCTGATTTTTTGTATTTTTAGTAAAGACGGGATTTCACCGTGTTAACCAGGATGGTCTCAATGTCCTGACCTCATGATCCACCCGCCTCGGCCTCACAAAGTGCTGGGATTACAGGCATGAGCCACCACGCCCAGCAAGGTTTAGGCAGGATTTCTAGGCTCAGTCTAGACCATAGAGGAAGGGTTTGCCAGGGCCAAGGCCCCAGCATGGGCTAAGGCAGAGAGCTCTAGTGAGTTTTAAAATCCATCTTCAAATAAGCATGTTTCAGTTCTGTGTTTCCTTGACCCTATGATGCACCACCTAAACATCTATTTGTAACTTTTCAGAATAAAAGGAAATGGTAATATAAATGCATTTGATTTGTTTTGTTTTTTGCTAAGCAGCAGGGTCATAAATCTATCTGTATAATCCCCCACCTTGGTATTCATTCTGGACAGTGATCCTCAAACTGTATTATGCATTGCAATCATCTGGGGAGCTTCTAAGTGCAGATCGCCAGGCTCAGCCCCTGGGATTCTGATTCAGTGGTTCTGGGGAGGGGCCTAGGAGTCTAAATTTTAGCAATTTAGACTTATTTCATTTCATTCCAATACAGGAACAGGCTTTTAGGATCAATGGTCTCTGGGTCCTTCTGAATCACTGTTTTTCTCTAGCCGGCAGACTAAATAACATGCTGGGAGGTAGATCTGCTGGGGTTTTTGGGTAGCTAGGTGTGTGGTGCCTGAGTCCTTCATGATACAAGAAGCGAGCAGACCTGTTCAGCCTCAGGAGGAAGGAGACTCTGACAGGTGCTGCAACACAGATGAACCTGGAGGACGCTGTGCTGAGTGAAAGAAGCAGGCACAATGGACACTCCTATGAAGTACCTAGGGTAGTCACATTCATAGAGACAAAAAGTAGAATGGCAGTTGCCAGGGGCTAGAGAAGGGAGGGGGAATTAATGTTTAATGTGCTCAGAGTTTCAGCTGGGGAAGGTGAAAAAGTTCTGGAGGTGGATGGTGGTGATGGTTGTACAACACTGTGACTTATTTATTGCCACTGTGCAGTACACTTAAAATGATTAAAATGGCAAAATATAACTTTGTAGGGGGAGGTGGTAAGCAGACCACCCTCTCCCAGCTTGTACCATTCCCTGCTCTCTTTCGGACAGTGATCTCTGCTCCTCTGGTTGTGTTGCCTGATGTGTGACAGGCAGTCCTCTTACAGCTGCTCAGGGACAGAACAAACACAGCTCTGTCTGCCTTACTTCTCGAACTGTATTAAGCTCTCATTGTTGCTTTCACGCAAGAAAATACAGACATGTATCTGTTCCTCCAGAGATGGATATTGGCCTCACTTAGAGTAAACTTAAATCTGGAAGCTCTGTTCCTAATAACTTTTGATTTCACTATAGCATTGAAATGGAATCGTTTTTAAAGAGAAATTAACTGTTAGGAACTCAAATTTAAGTTAAAGTTTAAACACAAGTGTTGCAATTAAAGCCAACCATCCAACCCACACAGCCCTGGGAGGAAGAGATACTGCATCCGCACGGCTGGGTTGGCATGAGCATCACTAGTGACAGCTGTGTCTCAGCTTGGATAGCAGGCTTCTTTTGGAACTGACAATAAGAGGTATTCTGAAATCTTAAATGGGGGTGAGGGGAGGATTGTTTACCAGTTGTGGTTCTTTTTTTTTTGCGACAAGATCTCACTCTGTCACCTAGGCTAGAGTACAGTGGTGTGTCCATGGCTCACTGCAGCCTCAAACTCCTGGCCTCAAGTGATCTTCCTGCCTCAGCCTCCCGAGTAGCTGAGCCCACATGCATATATCACCATGCCCAGTTAATTTGTTTTTATTTTTTGTAGAGACAGGGTCTCACCAGATTGCCAGGTGGTTTCAAACTCCTAGCCTCAAACATCCTCCCACCTCTGCCTCCCAGAGTGCTGGGATTACAGGCATTAGCCACCATGCCCAGCCCAGTCATCGCTTTCAATAGCAAACCAAAGAAGCTGATTCTGACTAATTTAAGCAGAAAAGAAAGTTTTGGGGAAATTTTTCACAGGATTAATGGGAAAGTTGGAGAACTAGGCTTAGAAAAAAGGAAGCCGCCACCACTATGAATAAATTCTTATTTTCACTGTGTCTTTGAATCCTTCCCCCAAGGTTCAGCACTCCTCTCTGGTGGAAGGAGGTGAATGTCTGACTCTAGATCACATGCCTATGCCCCACATTGCTAAGGAATGGGGCAAGGGACTCTGCCACACCTTCAGCCTCCACAGGCATAAAGGATACCTCCTGTCCACCAGGAAGGGTATTCAGCAAAAGCAACTAAGTTTCACTCCATGTGCACCCTGGACACTGCATTTTCTTTGATCTGTTTCTGAACCTTCAGATACCCCATCTGGCCGCTAGGAAGACCACATGCACAAGTGGTCAGGTCAGCATGGTGAATCAGTCATTGGAAAAGCAAGTCCCCATGCAGCTCCATCTATGGGTGGTTCCAAAGTCTCTTTCCGGCACCCAGCGAACAGCCAGTTCATTCATCTGCTGAGGATCTCCAGTCCTGTGAGCTAGGGCTGTCTGTGCACAAGTCTGTCTCAAATGACAGTTGCACTTAGTGTTACCCTAGGGGGCAATTTGTTCTGACCTTTCAGGGACAGAGCTCAGTGAAATTCTTGACTCTAAATCTTTACCCACAATGTGTGACCCCATCAGTAGGTCTTTGATATTCCTCTGACCTAAACTGGCTGCTGACAGCAATAAAATAAACTCTGTCCCACATTCCAAGAACCGCCTTTGCCTTCCTTATCCCCAAGGAGTCAGGGAGTGCCACAGTGAGACAGAACAGAGAAATGAAAAGCATGAACTGTTAGTATCCACACGTGTGGCGGCATAAACGCCACACTCAGGACAGCGGCTTCCTCTGGGGAGGAGGCGGGGGAAGGGCTCAGGGAGGGGTGACAGGCTTCAGCATTACCACGTGTTCTGTTTTCTTTATGAAAAATGGACCTGAACCCAGTTTGCTTGTTCAGCTATTATTTCTCTAGCACCTTTTCTTCAAATCCATGGAAACCTTAGTCCACAGACCCTCTTTATTTTCACCTAATAGATGATTCCCCTAGATACTGCCTCCTCGGCGTCAGATCCACACCGTCTCCACCCCCACAGCCAGCCAGGGTCTCACAATCGATGCTGACATTTTTGTATTTGTGCTTTAGTCTGTATCCATAGATGGTTGAGTATTTTGTATTTCAACATTTTACATGAATGTTATCATGCTGTACATACGTTTTCACTCTTGTTCTGTTCTGAAGGTCTACCTGTGTTGACAAGTGAAGATCTAGTTAGTTCTCACCACTGTATGGTCTCTAACTAGACTTGGTTTTTAAAAGTATCTGAAATAGCAAACAAAGCAAAGTGTCAACATTTGTTAAAATTATGTGGTAGCAACATCAGCATTCAGTATATGACTCTATGGATATTTCTGTATGTTTACAAGTTTTCAAAATCTGAAAGAAGAGGGGAGACCCCTAGCATGGGAGTCCAGCAAGGTGACATCTCAGCACTAGCTGGGCTGGATTGAGACTCTGCTCCTGCAGCTAATCAGACTGAGATTCAAAGTCAGCTTTGTGGGATTGGCCTCCTCTTGTTTGCTTTTCGTGGGCATCTGCCTCCCTGGGGAAAGGCCTGAGAGTCTTGACCTTGGGCTGAGGAGTGTTTATGCAGCTGCATGATTTGTGGAAGTGGCCAGGGTAGGCTGAACAGAATTTGCTGTGGGCCTGGCCATTTTAAAAAAGAAATTGGCAAGAGACCATTTCACACAATGGCTGCGATATGTAATTTTTAAAAATATTTACAATATACCTGAGCTATAAATAGTCCAAAGATAAATATTGATCATAACGCTGGCTGGGCCAACCTTTGACCTCCTTAGCACTCTACAAACTTGGGTTAAGTGAAGGCAGTGCCTCTTCTGTTACGCTTACTTGCTTACTGGACACCCCATGGGATGCCACGTGGCCTCTGGTTCTCTTTTTTTTCTATCTGGGGCTTTCAGAAAAGTGAGACTTTTCAGAAGTAAGACCTTTTGACTCATGGCCTGTGTTTTTACAGAACCATTGGTCAATTTTTCCATCAAGCAAATGGTCTGTATTAGGTGAAATAAGACACTCATGAAGACTAAATGAAATCACAGATATGGAAGTCTGCAATTCCCAAAGTGACCATGAGCCCCATTCTATTCCCTCCCTCCTCTGTGGAAGGGCTCCCCAGATCCTTCCCGCCCAGATTCATCTCTGCCTGTGATTTTCAAGTCACCAGACCTCCACTGCCTCCAGGTTGAAGAAGGGCTGTCTCCCTGGTGGCTGCTGGAGAGCGAAACTATTCCTGAGCCCTCCCAGTAAACGTGGCTCCTGCAGTGGTGGCCACACTGACATGTCCTTCTCTCCACCCAGGCTATGACTTCTGCCAGGTCCTGCAGTGGTTTGCCGAGAGGGTGGACAGGATCATCCTTCTTTTCGACGCTCACAAGCTGGACATCTCAGATGAATTCTCAGAGGCCATCAAGGCCTTCCGGGGACAGGACGACAAGATCCGTGTGGTGCTGAACAAGGCCGACCAAGTGGACACGCAGCAGCTGATGCGGGTCTACGGGGCCCTCATGTGGTCCCTGGGCAAGGTCATCAACACGCCCGAGGTGCTGCGCGTCTACATTGGCTCCTTCTGGGCGCAGCCCCTGCAGAACACGGACAACCGCCGGCTCTTCGAGGCCGAGGCCCAGGACCTCTTCAGAGACATCCAGAGCCTTCCCCAGAAGGCAGCAGTGCGCAAACTCAATGACCTCATCAAGCGAGCAAGGCTGGCCAAGGTAAGCCAGGACATGCCCTGCACAGAGGCCAAGGGCTGGGACTCTGCCCTCTCCTCTCCAGAGGCAAGATGTGTGGGAGGAGGCTCCGTCCAGAAGCCTTACGGAATGAACACGCCCTAGGTTAACAATACAGCCTCAGGGGCCAGGCGTAGTGAATCACACCTGTAATCCCAGCACTTTGGGAGGCCAAGACAGGCAGATCACGAGGTCAGGACTTCAAGACTAGCCTGGTCAATATGGTGAAACCCCGTCTCTACTAAAAATACAAAAATTAGCTGTGAGTGGTGGTGGGCATCTGTAATCCAGCTACTTGGGAGGCTGAGGCAGGAGAATCGCTTGAAACCAGAAGGCGGACATTGCAGTGAGCCAAGATTGCACCACTGCATTCCAGCCTGGGCAACAAAAAAACACTCTGTTCCAAAAAAAATAAAAAACAATACAGCCTCAAGGTAAGGTGTCCCTGCTGACACCCTAGCTCCTGGCTCTGCACTCCTGGGCAGATGACTAACCCTGTTCTCCAATCTGTACCTTGGAGCTAATAAGAGCACTTCACAAGGTGCTTATGAGGACTTGGGGTGACAGTTTGTCAGTGTGACAGAGCACTTGGCATAGTGTGTGGTGCACAGGGAGGGATCAGTCACTGTACCCACTACATGGTAGCTGTTAGGATATCAGGACGATAGGAATATAACCAGCCAAACCTGTGGCATTGGTGAGACCAACGGGATGCTGAGAGGCCACTGCTATTCCTCTTGCACCAAAGGCCAATGTTACTACCTGGATCCAGGGGAGACCTGGCTCAGCCTAACCCTTGGAGTGTGCTGGTGTGGAGTCATACCTCATGCTCATTCTGGGATGCAGAGTATGAGCCTGCATGCCTGGGCTCCAGGCTCCCTTACCTCATAGCTGAGCCTTTCAGCAGCCCCAGCAGTGTATACCCAATTGGTAGAGGTGACCTGCTGACATCCCTCAAGTGGCAGAGTCAATTCATGTCTCCAAAGAGAGAAAAGCATATCACTCCTCCAAGAGAAAATACAGGGGAAAAACAATGGTGCTTTAAAAAATACGTGCATGTTTCATAAAATCATCGTCCTCTAATGCTGGAAGTGCCTTTAGAGTTTTGTCTAGTCCCAGTGAAGTTCAAACCTGGCTGATCAACAGAAGCAACATACATCCCAGGCCCTGCCCCAGAGCCTCGGCTATAGGGGTGCACATGCACACATAGCCATGTGTGCATATACATGTGTCTAAGCGCACACGCGTGTGTGTGTGTGTGTGTGTGTGTGTGTAGAGCTCCCTAGGTGATTCTGATGATCAGCCAAGATGGAATCTAAAGACCTGTGCTGGCTGCCTAATCTTACAAGGACAAGGCAAGTAAGTGACTTCTCCAGGGTCACCTAATCCAGTAGTGACAAAGCTAGGACGAGAAATCAAGCCTCCTAGCCCTCAGGCCAGCCTTCCGCTTTGGACCCTATCACCTCAGCTGACACCGATCCGCAGGCCTGAATTTCCAGATGCACTAGTACTTGGTCAAGAAATGAAGTCAGCTCACCTTCCCTTTGTCTTCCAGCAGCAAGGAACCCATGTCCCCTCCCACACTCCTCTTCTCAGTGAGTGGATGGGCCCTGGGGCCCAGCAGGTCAGCCTTCTGGTCACCACCACTTTGCCGCATTCAGTCACCAGGTGCTCAGCACCCCTGGGCCAAGACCGGAAGTCTCACCTGGCAGAGCAGGGAAGCTCCAAACACCCTGTTGCAGAATGGGGAGCTATGTGCCAGTCACGGTGTGGATGCTGCCACTATTCCAGAGGCAGAGAGGGCTTCCCTGAGGGTGACAGCTGAGACAGGGCCAAGCCTTCCTCCTTCTTGCTGCTCATTAGCAGCCTGTCCTCATACCAGTATGCTCACAGGGCAGCCTCTCACCTGGGTGAAAATGAACGCCTCCCTGGCTGCTGCTGCCCCTCACACAGGACCTCAATGTCTTGTGTCCCTCTCTGTCCCCTGTGTCCCAGTGCATGCACATGCATTCCTCTCTGTGGCTCAGCTAACCCTCAGTGGTGTGGTACTTGTGTGAGTCACCCTTCTTTACCCATTCTTCCTGGTGCAGGTGGCTTCCTTTCCAGAACCATAAGCCAGTTTTCTCCCAATTCTGCAAGGCAGTTGTGCAAACTAGTTTGTAAATCCACTTACATGCAGCTCTCCTGAAATGATTTCTCCCTCGCCCTTGTCCTGGGCCTAATGCTTGGTAGCAGGAAGGATGGTGATCCCTTGTCTTATGGTATTTCCTTTCTCCAGCAGGTACAACTGAACTTAACTTTCAGGGTATGTGACACCTCACATTATTTTATAACCAAAGTTGGTAACTTGTCATAGTCTTTGCAGATTTAAAGATTTTTTTAAACTATTTTTAAGTGCTCAGGACATTCTTCATTTACCAGTTATTGCTGAGGACCCAGTCACTGGTCCATTTGATTTCCCCAGGTCTTCCCCATTAGATGCCTTGGGGCTTCTGCAACCTTAAACAAGGCAAAGGATGACTTAAGATACGGATGTTTGGAAACCCCCAGGGGTCCGTGTCATTCACTTGTGAATAAAACTCTTGGAACCCAAATTCATATAAGCTGCTGTATTCGGTCATATAAATAAATAAGGAGCAGAAAGCTCCCTGGAAATGCCAAGCGCCTTAACCCGTAGAGCTTCCCTGCCATCCCTGAGCATTTCGCCCTCCGAACGGGCCAGAGTGGCCTGGGTGTGGAGAGGCACAGAACACTGCTCTGTATTCTAACACTGGGAATAATGAAAACCCTTGTGTGGATGCGGGGAGTGGGGGACAGTCAAACTTGCTGAGCTTACTTATAGGAAAAAGGCTTGTGGGTTTTTTTCTTCCTAAGAATAGTATCTGGCTTGTTCCTTTTCACAAAGGAAAGAAGTACAGATATTTGCAGCCGGAGCTTCTTGGTGCCAGTTGCTCGTGGGCAGTGCCGTTCTGGGGGTGGGGACGGGAATCGGGCTCCGCCGGAGGAGAAGCTGGACTCAGCGCACTGGCCTCGGCCGCCCACTCATGGCATTGACTTCACACCACCTGCCGTTTCATCTTCTGCCGCCGACTTGTTTGTGCTTAAATGGACAGAGCCTTACCTGAGTTTTTGGTTTTGGACTATTTCCCAAAAGTGCTTTAATTTTGGTGTATTAACCTTTCCCTTGATCCAGTTTTCCTTTTCTCACGCCAGCAGTGTTCCAAAGCTCTGTAGTCTGCTTTCCGTGTGCCATTCTGTTTGATCCTGTTGACAGCTACACAGTTCGGCACTTTTGTCCTCATTTCCCACCTCAGGAAGCCAAAGTCAGAACGGTGAAGTCATGTCCCCAAGGCTTCACAGCCTGTAAGCCGCTAAGTATGCATTGAAACCTCGGTCGGTGTGACGACTCGGTCCAGAAAGCCGTCACCTGAAACCAGGAGTGAGCGGCAGCTACAGTACCTCCTCCTGTCCT
This sequence comes from Saguinus oedipus, assembly GCA_031835075.1. NCBI lineage: Eukaryota > Metazoa > Chordata > Mammalia > Primates > Cebidae > Saguinus > Saguinus oedipus. The sequence goes on from CM063176.1 coordinate 52,401,148, forward strand.
TGGTTTCCTCACTGACCTGTTATTCTGTTAATTCTGTGAAAGTCTCCATCCACAGAAACCCTACAAAGTTTAGGTTTATCAAGCTGACACTTTGAAAACATGCAAAGGGTAAGTTTTCAGATGTCAGCTAAGAGGTGTCAAGTCTGAGTTGGGTTGTGGAGTGTGTTTATTTATAGAACACCGTAATTAAGCAGGACTCATGGCCCATCCAGATAAAAGAAGTGCGTCATCGTTTTAATCAAACTCAAGGTGTCATAACGATGGCATTTTAATAATATGAAAAGTAGATCCTCTTCCCAGAGAGCTCTTGAAGCTTCTTTCCCTGCTTTTTCTGTTTACATGTTTTTTTCACAACTCTCTATTTAAGGAACAGGGAAACTTTAGAGTGGGTTTTTGGTTATTCTCAAAGATCACTTCTTACCATCTCAGTAGATCCTCTTCTTGGAAGACAGCTCACATGCTGAGATGCCAATCAGGGTTCATTTCATGATTCTTTAAAGGAAGCTATTTTGGGAAAGCCCAAAAAAGGATTTGGAAAATGTCATTTGCTTTTATTCAGCTATAACTAAAATAGCCAAATTAAAGAAATAAGACTCACAGAAATCCCAAACAATACTACTCCTGGGATAAATGAACAAAGTAAGGCAAGTTCATATCAGACCCCACCCTTTATAAACATATTGCCCAAGAGTAGGAAAGGCTGTCACCCATTTGGAGATCTTTGCTCAACAAAAAATGAGGCAACATTTGAGGAAGAAACAAGTAAAACTGAGAAGAGGAGAGGTCAGTGATTTTTGAGGTTCACTGTAGTTCTGTGGAATTTAGCTTATTCTTTCAAATGTATTCTCTTCTCAGTCACATGTGATGTACAGAGCCTGGCTTTCCTGTCTGTTTGCACCATCAAAGTCCTTCTATAGGCCCGGCACGGTGGCTCATGCCTGTAATCTCAGCACTTTGGAAGGCTGAGGTGGGTGGATCACCTAAGGTCAGGAGTTCGAGACCAGCCTGGCTAACATGGTGAAACCCCATCTCTACTAAAAATACAAAAATTAGCTGGGTATGGTGGCAGGTGCCTGTACTCCCAGCTACTACTAAGGAGGCTGAGGCAGGAGAATGGTTTGAACCTGGGAGGCAGAGGTTGTAGTGAGCTGGCGTTGCGCCACTGCACTCCAGCCGGGCAACAAAGCAAGTCTAAAAAAAAAAAATTTCCTTCAATAGAGAAATGAGGCATTTTTTTGTGCACCAAATGGATCTAGGCTAACGTGTGTGGGAATCCTGATATAATGGATAATGAAGATCATGGTATTGCCTAGTCCCCAGCGGGGCTCTAAAAATAGTCAGCAGCCCTGAGCTACTGTGCATGTTGTCAGTGCTTGAGCCCATAAATGGAAGCCTGCCTCTTTAAAGGTTGACCTCAGATGACTGTGCAGCCCCCTCCGGTCCCCTTTAAGGCAGCTCAGAATTACACATGCCATTGGTGCCCGTTTTGATCTGAATAGAATAACAAACTGTCTTTCAAGTGGGAACATGCCAGCCGCCTTTCTCTGCCTCTAATAGTCTCACTCTTGTTATTAAACCCACAGGTTCATCTTTTGGGTGTAGGGATTAATAATAACTGAGTTTTTTCACAAACCCACTTTATAAACATGCTGATACCCTGGTTTTAAATACTCTATGCAGGTTTCCAGAGCTGGGCTTCCAAAGCCACAGGTCTCCAGCAGGTCGTGTTCAGGTTGCAGATGAGCGTGGCACAGTGTGTCACCATGCCTTCCCAGCCCGCCTGCCCCAAAATACTGCCTGATCCTCACATTCCATGAAGCTTTTCATTCCAGCACTGGTCACTTCCGGCATCCAGCACTCACTGAAGTTACCCTCTGAGCCCAGAGTGGATGTGGCCCTTATCACTCTTGAGTACAGTGATATGGGCAACATATTTAGTCTTGGAAACAGACAGACACACAAACACACACACACACACACACACACACACACACACACGACACAATGAGATCTGTTTCAGGGTGTACGTGTGAACTGCATATACATTCATATACATATAAAGGGGAGGACATTCCTTTCTGCTCATTGAGTTATTAGCCTAGAGAAAAGTTGTCATTTTGTCATTTTGATCCCTTTGATTTCCCCACGTCATCCCCATTAGATGCCTTGGGGCTTCTGCAACCTTACACAAGGCAAAGGATGACTTGAACAAGATATGAATGTTCAAAAGCCCCCAGGGGTCAATGTCATTCACTTGTGAATTAAACACTTGGAACCCAAATTCATTATATTACTATTTAAATATACAGAGTTTATGAATTCTTTGGTAAGGACTAACCAGCCGGGAACCCTCTCTATCATTACTGCAGCTCCACCTGTAGGTCTTTGGCCATTAGTTGAAAACAAGAAACATTTGCTCCTCTTTCTAGTGAGAGCAGGCATTCAAATCCGTGATCTCTTTTATTCTCTTAACTCTGTGAGATGAATGTTGTTGTCATTTCTGATTTGTGGATGATCATGCTGAGGCAGAGATCCCACGCCTGGCCCCAAATTAATTGCTCAGTGGGTAGGCAGTGGTCAGGGGGCCTGAACCTCATCTTCCAGTGCTAGGTCTCATCCCCCTCTTCTCTTTTGTACTCCTCCCCTTCCCAATTAGTTTTCTCTCCATATAAATTTAAAAGACCTGAGTGTTTCCACCTCCGTCCCCAGGGACAACCGCCAGGTCTGGCCCTCTGCCTGGTGTTTATTTGGAGACGCCTTTGACACATAAGTGCAGGAGTGAGCTTAGCAGGCTGTCTGTGGATTTTAGCCATTCAAGCTGTCCCATCTGTTTACCAAATGACTTTAGAAAATGACAGGGTGCCATCCTACCAGCAGCTCTCAAGCTTCACCCGCATTCCCACGTGGTGTCCTGACGTGGGAAATGTTGTTGGCACAATGTGTGCCATCATTGTGTCCGAGTTTGATGTGTGGGGAAAGAGAGCATAAAGGACCCTTCCAAAGCCTCTCAGTGAATTAGGCACAGTCAGAAGTCAAACCTCAGATCAAAGTTTTCCAAACTCATTCTGTGGGACACGGTTCATTTTGAATTCCAGATTTTGAACAACTTCAATAAAATGATTAATACATCCCCACAGGGAATCATTAGTTCTGGAAGGACAGGAACGAGGCACTTGGATGCTAGTGCCAGCTCTACAGCTGCCAGCTAGCCATGTGACCTTGAGTGAGTCACATGGACATCCTGGAACCAGGAATTAAATTAGACGTCAGGGGTCACTTCCAGATTCAATACTCCATGATGCTAACAACTATAATTTACCTTGTGACTTGATGAACTTTTTATTTTTTTATTTTTATTTTTTTGAGACAGAGTCTCATTCTGTTACCTAGGCTAGAGTGCAATGATGCAATCTCAGCTCACTGCGACCTCCACCTCCTGGATTCAAGCGATCCTTCTGCCTCAGCCTCCCAAGTAGCTGGGACTACAGGAGCACAATACCACACCCAGATAATTTTTGTATTTTTACTAGACACGAGATTTCACCATGTTGGCCAGGCTGGTCTCGAACACCTGACCTCAAGTGATCCACCTGCCTTGGCTTCCCAAAGTGCTGGGATTACAGGCATGAGCCACTATGCCCAGCCAACTTGATGAACTCCTGAAAGTGGGTCCGTGCACAGAATCCGGCCTTGGCTTATTGTCTAGGACACACCAGGAAGGGCAGGAGGCTGGTGGACATGCAGAGGCAGTGTAACAGGAGACTTCTACAGAATAGGCCAACAGAACTTCCTGGAAGTGGAGGCTGGGGCTAAGAGCAGTGCAGTGTGAGCAGGCCACCTAAGGGCCATGACTCAGGTGGCACCAGGCTGGCAGAGGAGGAGGGAGCTGAGACCTGGCATGAGATCAGCCCCAGGTTTGTCAGGGCTCTCTTGGCCAGGTGTCCGGGCAGCCTCTGTCATCAGCTGGCAAGGGGCCGGATCTGAGGGAGCAGGTGCCACTCAGAGGTGGAGGGTGTGGCAGGTGCACATCAGCTGAGTTCAGTGTAGGTAGAGCAGGCCCTGGGCATGAGGGAGTGTTCAGGAACAGGGTGTCCAACGTCAGGAGGCCAGAGGCTAATTGAGGAGTCAGCCTGATGAGGAGGAGTGGGAACTAAGCCCTCCCTGAGCTGGGGCCTGGTGGCTCAAAGGTACCTTACTAGTAGGCGGTGAGGGGTCTTGGGAAGCCCTGCAGGGGCCTAGCAGCTGCTTCAGGGCTAGGCCCCAGGGCAGGGAGAGGGGTGTTTGGGAGACTGAGCAGCTTTGGGGCCTTCTCCTTCCCTTGGGGTAGCTCCAGGGTGGGGTGAGCCCAAGCTCAGAAGAGAGAGGTATACATAGGCCCAGTCCAGAGGTTCCAGGAAGGCGGAGGCTAAGGAGATGATGACAGCTGGTGAGCAACTGGCTCTCCCTGATACAGCATGGCAGCCCCTCCAGTCCAAGGTGCTCCCCCAGCCCACCCACACCAAGCCAGGCATTCACTGTGGGAGGTGGAGGAATCGCCATCTTACCACTTGCTCATCACAGCCTCAGGAGTGCAGTTAAAGCCCAGGATTCCAAATAACAGATCCCAAACTTCGGGTATCTCTAGTATCTCTAAGAATCTTGTAAATAATTTCAGTTGTCTTCATTTGAAAAGTAAGTACATAAACAGGTTTGCTGGTGACAGAAAACTTTAGCATCGGATCTCCAAGTGCATCCTCCCAGCAGTAGCCAGGCAGCACAGTGTGTGCTTCTGTTAAGCGACGCTCGTGCAGAGGGGAAGCTAGCATTGTCTGGCCTGAGCATGTCAGACATTGCATTAGGTACTAAGGTTGGTGTCCATGTCCTCACAAAATGTTTTTGGCTGTGTCCAGCATGTGTCCATACACAGGCCCTCAGCTGAGCTACTGAACGTTTCTGCTTACCGCCTTTATTTAATTTCAACTCTTCCACAAGATTACAGTAGAAGTCTGTTTTCTTTAATAGGATTTTCCATTGCTATATAGTCTTTTTTTTTTTAATCACCATTCTGTTTTCATCCTTTCTTATTTTAGTTAATTCCTTGACTTCACAGTTACTCTGTGGAATTCAAGATATATAAAGAGGCTGGGCACAGTGGCTCATGCCTGTAATCCCAGCACTTTGGGAGGCTGAGGTGGGTGGATCACCTGAGGTCAGGAGTTGGAGACCAGCTTGGCCAACATGGCGAAACTCCATATCTACTGAAAACACAAAAATTAGCCAGGTGTGATGGCACGCACCTCTAATCCCAGCTACTCAGGAGGCTGAGGCAGGAAAATCACTTGATACAGGAGGTGGAGATTGCAGTGAGCCCAGATCACATCACTGCACTCCAGCCTGGGCAACAGAGTGAGAGTCCATAGCAAAAAAAAAAAAAAAAAAAAAAACGATACAAAGAGAACTTTTGTAGTGAACATTTCTTAATATCCTAAAGTTGGAAATCAGTAGAAGAGTAGAAATGTTAAGGCCAGATTCTCACCCCTCCAATGGCAGCCTGCTGGCTACCCCATCCCCCAGTGATCAAGGCTTCTGGGGCTTCTCCTGCAGACTCTTGGGGCTCCTCTCCCAGAGGGATCTTCTGCCATCCAGCCTGATCCCAGGCAGCTGGTCTTGTGCAGAAATGACTTTTGTTCCACCTGTAGAGATCTCAGAGTCTAAACCACCCATAACAGGGGGATTATGGGAATTCTCATCTCATCGTTCACTGAGCACAGATTTCCATGTTGATCAGCCATTGTCACCAACCTCCAGTTTCATTTCCTGGTGTTCCAGGGCACCAGCCTGGTGAAACTTGCTGGTGGGTCTTCTGGTTAATTGCCGAAACTAAGAGCTCTCCCATCCAGGCCCCACCTATACCACTCACTCCCTATAGACATCGGAATTGCCACTCAGAGGCACAACAGAACTGTAGCCGTAGAATTTCCCCAAGTCTGGTCACATTCCAGCCACCCTTAGATAGCTCCACTCCCCCGGACCCTCCCCTCCTCCTGTCCTTGGGACCTGGTCTGGGGCCTGTTATGTGTTATGATGGAAATAAAATGCGATCTCATTTGTTCCTTCTTTGGTGCAATTCTAAATGACACTTCCCTGCCTGATCCCTATCTACCCCTCAGGTGCATGCCTATATCATCAGCTACCTGAAGAAGGAGATGCCGAGTGTATTCGGAAAGGAAAACAAGAAGAGAGAGCTTATCAGCAGGCTACCAGAAATCTACCTTCAGCTACAGCGAGAATACCAGATTTCTGCAGGGGACTTCCCCGAGGTCAAGGCTATGCAGGTACTGGGAGCCCATTACAATGTCATGGGCAGAGGGCGGAGATGCAGTGATTTGTCATCTGGCTGTTTGCTGGAGACACATGAGGGGCTCATGGTTTAGGATCAAGGAGAATGCAATGAATTCATCTTCCTAATGGTGACCCATGATAATAGGCTATGAATAAAGCAGAAATTGCCTGTTTTCCAAAATGCATAAACAGGCCAGCCGCGGTAGCTCACGCCTGTAATCCCAGCACTTTGGGAGGCCAAGGTGGGTGGATCACCTGAAGTCCAGAGTTCAAGACGAGCTGGCCAACATGGTGAAACCCCATCTCTATTAAAAATACAAAAATCAGCTGGGCATGGTAGTGGGCACCTGTAATCCCAGCTACTCAGAAGGCTGGGGCAGGGGAATCGCTTGACCTGGGATGCAGAGTCTGCAGTGAGCTGAGATCATGCCATTGCACTTCAGCTTAGGTGACAAAAGCAAGACTATCTCAAAAAAAAAAAAGCATAAACAAAGGAGACACACAGCTAAAGGTAAATGAAGCTCCCATGAGAAAGTCAGATGAGAACCCTCTTAGACTGTGTCTAAGGAGACTGGTTGATGTTGCGGTGACACTGCTCTTTGGAATCCCAGAACCTTGAGGGAATCAGAGCTGGGAGTGGCCTTGAGGGTCACCTTGGGCGGCCTCCTCAAGCCCTGCCCGGCCCTGCCCCACGCTGTGGGATTATGTGCTCAGACAGCCTTGCTGTGCAGGCTCAAGGGCTCCCACAGGGGCTGTGGGGCTCTGCGGGCGCTGCTGGACTGTGTGGGCACAGGGAGCACTGAGCTTAAAGGCAGGCGCCGGGCAGCTGTTGGCCTGCTGTCAAGGCCTCTCTTGAGCTGTGGCTGGGCGGCTCCAGCCAGGCATGAACAGGTGCCACATTCAGCCACCCTAGCCTGACCAGCATATCTAAGTCTCTGCACTGGTGTTAGATGAGCACATCCTAAGTGAGGCCACCATCTTGGCTTCTGGGCTGACAGTCCTCACAGAGCCAGGCTGCCCATCTTCTAATCTGGTGCAGGGACCCCTCCGCTCTGGAGGCCACAGTCCTTTCTGTATAGCAGGAACCATAAAGTCAGATGCCTGCAGCCATCAGCCAATAATGTGACTAGTGGGGCAGGCCAGGCAGAAGATAAACTCTGGCACTTTCTCTAGGTTTTCCCACATTTGATAGAGAAGAGAGTTCCAAGAAACCTGTGTCAGCAAGGAAGAAAAGCATCCTGCAGGTATGCTGAGCACGTGTCAGGGTCTCACGGCGGGACAGATTGGACAGTGCCAAAGCCCTGTCTAGCCCAGGGGTCACCACCCTGTAGGAATGCAGACCTGGAAGGCTCAAGAGAAGCCAGAAATCTGGATTTGTGTGTAAAATCACCTGATTTTCACATTTTGGCTCAAAAAAATACCATGTAGGGCAAACAAAGCCCACCTGTGTACCGGCTGCACATGGAGACCACCGGTTACCGTCTTTTGCCTTGAGCCACAGAGTGACAGCATTGAAGCCAGCGTAATTTAAAAACTGCAAGCAGATACAGGCGGAGGCAGGAGGAGGGAAAGGTGAAAGCGGAGAGGATGCAGGGAGAGGGCAAGGTCAGGCAGAAGAGGCAAGGGCCAGGAGGCAGTGGGAGGAGAACTTTGATCCTGAGGGGTTTTTTTAACGTAAGCTTTATATAAATTACATACTAACTCAGGGTTGGGTTTTTTTTACCCTTTTGATGACAGCTCTTTATACCTGGGTTCAGGGTGAATGAGTCTAGTACATGTGATTTGGCCAAATATAGTTTAGCTATATTTATTTTAAAATATATACAGAAGGCTGGGCTTGGTGGCTCACACCTGTAATCCCAGCACATTGGGAAGCCAAGGCAGGCGGATCACCTGAGGTCAGGAGTTCAAGACCAGTCTGGCCAACATGACGAAACCCCATCTCTACTAAAAATACAAATATTAGCCAGGTGTGGTGGACGTAATCCCAGCTACTCGGGAGGCTGAGGCAGGAGAATCGCTTGAACCCAGGATGTAGAGTTTGCAGTGAACTGAGATCATGCCACTGTACTCCAGCCTGGGTGACACAGGGAGACCCCATCTCAAAAAATAAATATATATATATACACACACATAGAGGATGGGGGCAGTGGCTCACACCTGTAGTCCCTACACTTTGGGAGGCCAAGGCGGGCAGATCACTTGATCTCAGGAGTTGGAGACCAGCCTGGGCAACATAGCGAAATCCCATCTCTGCAGAAAATACACAAAAAATTAGTGAGGCATGGTGGTGGATGCCTGTAGTCTTAACAACTCCAGAGGCTGAGGTGGGAGGATTACATGAGCCCTGGAGGTGGCGGGTGTAGTGAGCCAAGATTGCACCACTGTACTCCAGCCTGGACAAGTAGACAAGTAAGACCCTGTCTCAAAAAAATACACACACAGAGAGAGAGAGAGAAGAGAAATGTCTTTTTCTTCCAGCAGTGAAATGGGTATTCCTGTGCTCCCAGGCTGAATTCGGTTTTTCTGGTCACCAAGGGGTTTTGGAGGGCTGCTGTGGCTCTAGGAGCAGTCTCCCTGGGCAACTTCCCCATTCACGCCCATGGTTATGCCTCACATCCCATGACCAAGCAGTAAGCCAGCTGTTTCCTTGTACCCTTCATATGTTTCTGAAGGGAACTTGTTTTTTTCACCTAGATGAAAGTTTTGAAGAAATAGGGAGCCTGCGTTGTGGCCCCATAGGGGCCTCTGTGCCTCATTGGCCTCCTGAAGTTGCTACAGTAACCTTGCCACAAGGAAACACTGCCCTTGAGCCCTGGGGCTCCGCAGAGGCCTCCCTTGCCAGGCCTCTCCTGCTGATCTCCTGTGAGCCCAATAATGTAGGGAGCAGACTCTGGGACCTACTCATGACAAAGTAGGGAGCTACTCATGACAGAGCTAGCCTGGGCTGGCCAGGTCAGAAGACACTGACGGTCCTCTGAGCTGGGGGAAGACAGTGAGAAAAGCATGGTCTCAGGAGCAGCCATGGCCCACTGAGATCGAGGGTATAAGGAGGGCCGAGCCTTTGCTGAGAATCACCTGGAGTCAGGTCTACACCCAGTAGCACTTTTGGTGGTGCTAAGGTCACCTGATGAGGTGCCCTGTTCACTTGTGTGTGTTTATTCATTCATCCAAGAAATATTAACTAAGCCTACAGGGCCAGGCACTGTTGACACAGGATTTTTCTTGGCCCCTTTGCCAGGATTACAGCAGGGGGTGCCTTGTCTACCCTGCTGGGCATCATCTGGCTTGCATTTTGGCCCGCAGCTCCCACAGCTGCCACAACTGCACACTTGGCCCATTGAGGGAGGGAGCACATGAGCAAGCAAGTACAGGATCGGGCCGGCCACTCCAAGTGCTCACGTAGAAGCAGGGTCCACAGCCAGACCAAATGTGTCACCCCAAGGGGAATGTGCCAGTGCCCAGGCAGGGGGACCTGCAATGCCAAAGCCCCAGAGGAGGTATTACAGTATGCTAGTTAGCTCTTTTAGTTCTGTATTGTGTTAGCAGCTCAGTCAGCCTCTGGCCACACTCTGGCCCATGGCTCCAGGAGCAGCTCAGCCCCACCACTGCTTCTGTTGAGTGGGACAGCTGCCCTCCACCAGTAAGGGTAGAGGGCCAGGGATGCGGGTCACAAGCTCTTGTCCCGCATCCAGGAAGAATGAGGTCATGCTGACAATGGAAGGGAGATGAGGGTGGAGGATTTTACTGAGCAAGGAAACAGCTCTGAGTGAAAAAGAGATGAGAAGGTTGGGTCGTCTCTCCCAAAGTCAGGTCATCTACCCAGTGTGGCTGAGTCTGGGGTTTTTAGGTGCATTCTGATTGATTTGTGAGTATGCCAAAAAGGTTAAAACAAAGGCACCAGTCAAAGGTGGGCACGACAGTGTAAAAACCATTAGGGAAGGGTAGGTGTATGTAAAATAGGTGATGGGTGGGGATCAGTCAAAGGAAAGTGGCCAAATGGGGAGACAGGTTCTCAGTCTAGTCCATGGATTTGAATTGTAGCTTGGCCTTCAGGCTTTAAACTGCCTTTGGCTTGAAGATGGGGTTTCACTGGAAGCCCACCCCTATCTGCCTCAGCATTTGTCTGCCTGCTGCTGCAGTCACTGTTCTAGGCCCCTGTAATAAATCAACAAAGCAAAAATGGAAAAATGGGGCTGAGCATGGTGGCCCATGCCTATAATCGCAGCATTTTGGGAGGCTGAAATGGGAGGATTGCTTGAGCCCAGGGGTTGGAGAACAACCTGGGCAACATAGTGGGACCCTGTCTCCATAAAAATATGTTAAAATTAGCCAGGTATGGTACCTCATGCCTGTGGTCCCAGCCACTGGAGAGGGTGGTGTGGGAGAATGGCTTAAACCCAGGAGGTCGAGGCTGCAGTGAGCCACGATCACGCCAGTGTACTCCAGCCTGGGCGACAGAGGAGACCCTATCTCAAAAAAAAAGGAAAAATGAACAAATGAGGGTAAAAGTAATTGACAGCAACCCCATTGTCAGGACACATGTGTCTTGTGCTTCTGTGTAACTGAATTATCAGATGTCTGATATTTAGTATCTCTTTCCCTCCTAAGTCTGCGGCTCCGTGAGGTCAGTGACCCCATGCCCTGTTCACTGCGATATCCCCAGTATCTAGGATGTAGAGGGTGCTCAGTTAACACATGTCGAGTGAATTAGTAAGTTAGTGTGAGGCTGTATCACAGCAGGCTCTCAGGCCCTGACCCAGCCCCGATTCCCACAGGGCTTACAGACCAGGGGTTCCCAGTGCCAACCCCCTGTAAGCTGCAGGAAGAGGCCTCCTTGGGAAGTCAGCTGAGGCCCTGTCACACCACCCCATTCCTTCAGAGAATCCCCAGGGAACAAGGCAGCCTGGAGCCTGTCAGGAGTGCTCAGTGTCACCTGATACTGCAGGCTATCTTGCAGTCACCAGAAGCTTTGAGGGGCATGTGTGTGGGTTAGGGCCTCTCCCATCTCTGAGGCTGTTAAGTCTAACATCCTCTACAACATAGGCCTTGACAGAGGTGGGGGCATATGCTTAGAGGTGACCACATTATGGTCTTTGCACATATCAGGGTCACTCAGAGAGCGACGGACACCAGCGTCAGGTTGCTGTTCTCCCTGTTCTCTCATGGAGCCGGCTGGCTAGAGTGACTCTTAGCAGTAAGAGGAGCATGTATTTTGAAGGCTCTTCCCTGTGCTGGAACAGACCCTGCAACCCACCTGTGAGGCTGCCTCTGCGTGCCTGGCACGCTCTGGGGAGGGACCGTGACTGACAGCACAGTGTCAATGCTGCAGGACGAGATGAGCACCAGAAGGGCCACTGTTAGTGCTGACTCCACTCCTCCCACTGGAAGGAGAATTTGGACCCGTCAGCTCTTGAGTTGGCAGCGTTTCAGCAGCAGAGGGCAGCAGAGTCAGCCCCATCTGCTCAGACCCTCTGGTGGATTTGAAAAACTCTTGTGGTGAATGTTGGCAATTAATGAGTAAGGGACAGCCCCACAGGAGACCGGGCTGGGAACTGACCTTCGTCTCTTGAGAGGGAGCAATTCCAGGGTCCCAGCTCAGTGGCTAAAACTGTTGATGGGCAAATCCGTAAGTTCCCCAGTGTGTATTCATCACAATAAAACTGTTTTGACCCACTCTGGCAAAGGGCAAGGATGATAATGGTTTAACTGGTGCCCCCACAACCCCCAGTAAGCCTGGGGGGAATCACAGGGATGAGAATGGAGGGTTTTTTTCCTGGCTCCCTCCTGGGGCAAGAATAACTGCTGCTTCCTGTCCACCCCTGCAAATATGCGGCTCTTCCCCCGGCCAGTTTTCCAGAGCTCTGCAGTCGGAATCCAAGGCCCCTGCAGGCTGGTGGGAAGTTTGGGCAGGCGTCATCCTCCTTTGTCTGCTGGGCCAGACACAGGGCTCTGTGTGCACTCCAAACGCAGGCTCATTCTTAAGGAAATGGGGTAGGTGTTCATGCACCCAGGGAATCCAAACTTGTTGACTCAGCAGTGCTGGGATTTTTGTGGGGGTTGCCTGCTCCTCCACCTGCCTGGCTTTCTCTTTTCAATCTCTACGGCTAAGACTTTGGAGGCAGGAGCCCGAAGTTCAGGCGGCATTGTTTGATGCTGATGTCAGGAGCAAAATGCTGGATTTGCACGATTTGATGGCTACTGAGTTTGCCACCTGAGGAGAATGTCAGAGTCCCTTCCCTAGAGAGATGTCTGCCAGTTTAGCTGACATTCCTCAGCTCTGTCCCCCCACCATCTGCCACCCAGAAATCCCCTTCCAAATGTCAGCCCAGAAGTCCTGCCCTGCCACCCTCGATACCATGATTTTGATTCTCCATTGGAAACAACCTGTGTGTCCAGCTACAGGGGACAGGGCAAATAAACAATGGCTCAGCTGTAGTCTACAGTTCACTATTCTGGAGATATTAAGAAAAAGGTTATGTAAAAATTAAAACCACATAAACATAGGACACATTATTTGTTAACAGTGTGGTATTGTGTGTGTGTGTGTGTGTGAGAGAGAGAGAGTGTGTGTGTGTGTGTCTGCGTGTGTGTGTGTGTGTGTGTTAGTGGCTGGAAATGCATGCCCAGATATGCTAGCAGAGGTTTTTGCCAGATGATGGGATTATAAATGGTTTTACATTTTTTTTCTTACCAGTTTTTCTCATTTCTTTTTTAAACAATAAAAGCATGATATTTATGGTGACACTGAGGTTTTTTTTTTTTTTTTCTAGCAGCCTGTCACATTGCTTCTGTCCAAAACAGCAAGGTCTTTTCCTTGCCAATCTCCCTGCCTCATCTCCAGAAAACTGCACCCCTGCATGGCCTGTTTTGGCCCCTCTAGAACTGTACATACAGAAACACTTCACATATAAAACCTGCCATACCTGGAACAATTCTGCATTTATTTGGTAAAACTGCAGTTGAAGACACTTTTCATCGGACCTTTGAAGCCCTTCCTGTAAAGCTCTAGGGAACTCTCAGAGTTCAGGGCAACAGAAAGCTTGTCTCTTAAAATAAACAAATGTTTTATCTCCTTAGACAGTGAGGATCCCCATGGCCCACCCTGGGCAACTGAGCTCTCTTCCATATGAAGTAATTTCCCTTAACCTTGGCCAGCTGATATGATTATTCCCTTCATCTCCCTAACATATATATATGTTAGACTGGGTCTCATGCCCAGGCTAGTCTTGAACTCCTGGGCTCAAGCAGTCCTCCCATCTTGGCCTCCCAGTGTGCTAGGATTACAGGTGTGAACCATGCCTGGCTCTTCTCCCTTTTAATGACTTGGCTTTTTTCTGTCTAATGACTTTATATATTTCATGTTATCCTTTTCACTGTGTTATGTCAAGTTCTTTTTCAAACAATTGGAGTATCCTTTCTCCATTACAACATACATCATTTAAAGAAGGAACAATGGCTTTTCCTATTTATTCTATATCCCCAACCCCCTGATGCACAGCAAATGACAAATAAAAGTTGGGCAGGTGGGTGGATGGATGGATAAAGGATGGATGAATTGTTGGTTGAATGGATGGATGGATGGAGGGTTGGTTGAATGGATGAATGGCTAGATGGTTGCATGGATGGATGGATAAACAGATGGTTGAATGGAGGGTTGCTTGGATGCATGGATGGATGGATGGATGGATGGATGGATGGAAATATGGATGGATAAATGGATGAACAGATGGATGGATGGATAGATGGATGAATGGATGGATAGATGGATGGATAAATGGATGGGTGAATGGATAAATGGATGGGTGGATGGATAAATGGATGGATGGGTAGATGGATAAATGGATAGATGGATGGATGGATAAATGGATGAATTGATAGATGGATGGGGGATGGATGAGTAGACGGATAGATGGATGGATAAGTGAATGGATAGATGGATGGATGGATAGATGGTTGGGTAGATGGATGGGAGATGGATGGATGGGTTGGTGGGTGCGTGGATGGACGGATGAATAAATGGATGGATGAATAAATGGATGAATGGATGGATGGATGGATGAGTAACCAAGGTAGGAAGATGCCTCTGTGGCATCCTGTTGTCTTCTTCAGCCTGGCTAGGCAGTTGCAGTATTTCCCAGGCCCCCTCCAGACCTAGTGCTTCTGCTGCTCTGTCTGCTGACAGGCTGCCTCACTCAACAGGTGGAGCTAAGACCTGTCCTCACCTGGCCAGTGATACTCAGGCCTGCTGGCTAGGTTTATCCACTAGTGCTCCCTATCCCTGCTTTTGCTTATTTGTCCATACTTTTGAAATGACAGTGGATTCATGATGATTATTTTGTATGAGCAAGGTCTCCATGGCCCTGCCTCAATACCTTCCTGGGGTAGTGTGGGTGCTCCTGGTCAGGCTCTGCTTGGTGGAGCTGTTCCTAGAGGGTTCCTGTTGAGTAGCCTCCTCAGCTTATTCATAAACAGTTAGAGCCGCTGAGAAGCTACCCTAAACTACGTTTTATAGGTACTCCGAAAGCAAGGTATTTAATTAATTGTTTTACCTAGATATAGTCCTTCTGTCACAGCTCTGTGCTCCAGCACAGAGAGCATTAGTCAGGAGACAGGCTCTGCTTTTACTCCGCCAGGCAGCCCCTTGCAGCTCTCTGTAAGCTGGGGTTCTAAATGCCTACCCCCTTTCCTCCCGGGATTGCTGTGAAGATTGGTTGAAGTGTGTAGCAAAATCCCTTGAGGAAGAGAATACTAACTCTAGAGCATTAAAAAATAGGCAGGCCAAAGGTTTCTCAGAGTCCTAGGCGGTTGTTGTCGCGCGTGCGGCATCAGCGGAGATTGGCTGCCATAGGGAAAACACTTGTTTCTTGTTCCAAAAAAATGCTCCTATATCTGGTGCATTTGGATGTGAGGAGCCCCCGGAAGAGTGCACCCCAGAGTAGTGCTCATTGGGATGTCTACCCTGGGGCAGAATTACTCTCCCTCCAGCTGCCCCATCCTGTTTCCTCCTGAAGACACAGAACATAACCCATCCCATGGTTTGTCCCTCTGCAGGAACAGCTTGAGAACTACGACTTCACCAAATTCCACTCACTGAAGCCCAAGCTGATCGAGGCGGTGGACAACATGCTGAGCAACAAGATCTCATCCCTCATGAACCTCATCAGCCAGGAGGAGATGAGCACGCCCACGCAGCTGGTGCAGGGCGGGGCCTTCGATGGCACCACCGAGGGCCCCTTCAACCAGGGCTACGGGGAGGGTGCCAAGGAGGGCGCCGACGAGGAAGAGTGGGTCGTGGCCAAAGACAAGCCCATCTACGACGAGCTCTTCTACACTCTGTCACCCATCAATGGCAAGATCTCGGGTGTCAATGCCAAGAAGGAGATGGTGACCTCCAAGCTGCCCAACAGCGTCCTAGGCAAGATCTGGAAGCTGGCCGACTGTGACTGCGACGGCATGCTGGATGAGGAGGAGTTCGCGCTGGCCAAGCACCTCATCAAGATCAAGCTCGATGGCTACGAGCTGCCCAGCAGTCTGCCCCCCCATCTCGTGCCCCCTTCACACAGGAAGTCCCTGCCCAAGGCCGACTGAGGGGCAGGCCGCAGAACGGGCAGGAACTGGGGGACCTGGGCCTCAGGCCTGCTCCACCACTGACTCACCAAATGATCTTGGGCAAGGCACTGCCCTCTCTGTGCCTCAGTTTCCCCATCTGTAGAATGGGGAGGGCAGACACTGGAAACTAGATGAGTTCTTTCACCTCCAAAATTCCCTTAGTTTCTGTGAAAATATTGGGGGTAGCAGGGGTGGATTCAGAGATTGAAGGGTTGAGAACAAACAGAAATTGTCCGAGGAGTCCTCAGAACAACCTGCATGGAGATGAGCCCGCTGAGTCCCCAGAGCCACCAGAAGTGAGCCCGGCTTGCTCAGAGCAGCTGGGTCTTCAGGCTGCCTGGGCTGTTTGTCCTCATGAACAACTCTGGAGCAGCTGTCTGTCCCTCAGGGGGCACCGGGAGGCAGCAAAGATTATCTTATTTATTTTATCTTGTCTTCTGCTATATTTAGAGTGGCAAAACAACAGAGCAGAAGGTTTCTGCTGTCTCCAGACTGTCTACCAAACGGAAGGTGACAGATGCCTCTTGGGTTTGGAAGGGGATGCACTGTGGATCCCCATCCCTTCTGCAGTCTCCAGTACAGCAGCCAGCCAGGCCCCAGCGTGCATCCAGCCCAGTGCCCCAGGACAACCTGGTCAGCCCTCCCAGCCTCCCTTCCAGGGGGCTTCCCAGCAAAGCCATATTCACCTAGGAATTTGGAACTTGCAACCTTTATTAACCCCTGGCAAAACTTCTCGTTTGCATGTCAAAACACATTGAAGCCTGAAGATTAGCTTTTCTTACTGGTTTATCCAGTAAGTCACAGCAAAGCCCAATTATCATACTTCAACTACAGTAAGGAAAAGAGGTGGTTCTCTGCAGTGATCGTCTGGTGTGGCCCTCAATCATTAAATGTCCCCAAGTCCCCTTGGTGGGTAGTAGGATTTAAATTCAGCCAAATCCTGTCCTGGTGTGTGCAGTGTCCTAGGCCCTGTGGACACAGGCGGATGAAGGACCAGCCCTACTCTGGGCGTTGAGAAGAGATCAGTCCACCCAGAGTTAGACATTGTTTTTGTAGAAAACAGGCATTTATTATGTCCAGGGTTTTTTCTCTTTACAGGATAAAAGTCTTTATACAAAAACAAAATGGAATCTTTCACATAAAACCTTTTCTTTGACGGCTCTGTGGTTTGTATCATGAATGCCCATCATGAGGCAGGATTCAGGCACTTACCTTAGGTTGGCGCCAGAGCACGCTTTCCCCGAATCCCTGAGTAAACCTCTCTGGACTGCTGCTCAGACACCTGCGTCAGGTGGAGGCAACCCCCTCTCTGTGGGCACCAGGTTGGGGAGGTGCTGTCCACCATTATTTATTCGGTAAGAGACACAAAATAGCAATGGCCACATGGTATGGGGCCCTGCTGGCCCCAGAAGTGAATGAAATCAACAGTCTCACTGAGCCTTCCAAAAGCCGCGTCTTTTTTTTTTTTTTTTTTTTGTCACCTGCCTTTGGTGACAGGGTCAAAGGCACAGATTGAAGAGAAAATCTTTGTTTGGTAGAAGCATTTATATCCAGATGCCCACCCTTGCACTTTCTAGCTTACTTTCTACATAATTTAGTTTTAAGAGAAAAAAATGCATCGTGTGGTTTTTAGCTTAAATTCATTAGACACATAGAAAAGAACCATTATAATCCCAGTGCTGTTATCTGAACACACAGTTCTGTGAATGCATGAGGATCATCTAAAGTCTGCAAGCACAGTGGAGGTCACCAAAGGGTAAACTGAGGAAGAGAACAGGGAATTCATCTGCCTAAAGGCTTAGAGATGCCCAGGCAAGCTGACTTTTTCATCCAGAATTATCTTGTTCTTTAACTCTGCTCAATTCTCATATATAAACATGAATTTATATACATGTATGTCATATGAGTATGTCATTTTAAAACAATATGTACATATGTAAGTTTTGTCTGGACACAGAAAGCTTCTTTGGAGGGCAGTAGGTTGACGTTTCTGATTTCTCCATGGAGGGCAACCTTGCAGGCACTGTGATCACTCTCAGGAGGGAGAGACACTCTCAGGAGGGAGAGACGCCAGGCAGTGTAGTCCTTTCCCTGCCAGCACCTGGTAATATTCTTGGGGTGGGGGAGGAAATCAAATCATGTGCCCACTTTTCTTTTTTCTTTTTTTTTTTGAGATGGAGTCTTGCTCTGTCACCCAGGCTTGAGTGCAGTGTGGCACGATCTCAGTCACTGCAACCTCCACCTCCCAGGTTTAAGTGATTCTCCTGTCTCAGCCTCCTGAGTAGCTGGGACTACAGGTGCACACCACCACGCTTGGCTAATTTTTCGTATTTTTAGTAGAGATGGGGTTTCACCATCTCTGGTCTCAAACTCCTGACCTCAAGATCTGCCCGCCTCAGCCTCCCAAATTGCTGGGATTACAGGTATGAGCCACTGCGCTCGGCCCATGTGCCCACTTTTCTTGATATCCTCTTACATGAAGTCATTCATCATGAAAAGTTGACTGGAAAAGGAAACACTAGAAAATATTAGGGATGGTGACCAAGTGAGGATTTGTATCTTCCCAGGACCAGCACAAAGTTCTGTGAGTGTCCACACCGCCAGCTGTCTCCCTCCCACACAGAAAGGGCCGCCCTGGGGCCTGCTCACTGTGTTACTGCCCTTCTAGTACCACCCCAATTTTCAAAGAACCTCTTCCCCAGAGTATGTATAGGAGGGAGGGTGGAAATACCCAAGCTCTAGAACTCTAGCTTCTAAGAAGCCAAGGCCCTGTTTTCTACACAGCACATGGTATCACATAACAGAAACCTTCCAGTCTTTAGTTTAAAGGAAAAGGAAGAGTCCAGCCTGTTGCTTCCACAGTCTGCTTCCAAGTTGTCAGCCTGCCAGTGATGTCTTCCAACCCATCGGTAAAGAAGCATTGCACTAAGACTTGGGACTCTTCCCCAGATCCAGCGAGGGGCGGCACACAACAGCTCGCCAACCTGCTTCCGCCTCCTGCTCCAGCCCAGCAGCATCTGTCATCTCTTTTCCCAACTCACCGAACTCAGATGGCCTGGGGGCAGGGTCACTCTTCTGGGGGAGGGCCATTTAGTTGGGTTTTGGCTTTTGTTTCTCCATCCAGGGCTGGACCTGGTTCTCTCTTGAACACTTGTTGGGATGCAGCAAGAGCATCTCTGGATTTGGGGCTATAGGGCTGTGGCTCACCTGCAGGAGTCACAGTGCAGCCTGGACCTTCCACCTTGCACCCTCACACACCCTCCTTCATTACACCTGGAGGATGCCCGAGACAAACTGCCTTCAAGATGAGGAAAGTGTTTCACTGTTTATTTCCTCCATGGTGTAGCAGGTGAGCATGTTTAGGACAGATAACCACTGAGTTTACCCGGGTCTAATACAAGAGTGTATTGGTTCCAGTGTTGGTTAACCAATGCAGTTAATACACAATGCTTCTATTTTGTTTCTTTTTCTAATCTTATTTAGAAGTTTCAAACAAAAAGACAGTCTGCTGATCAGTAAACATGGAGCTGTCCTCTCCCACTCCACTGGCTCCATTTCCAGGGCTGTGTGCCAGCCTCGGAGCAGAGTGTGCATCCCTGCATCCAGTTTGGGGAGAAGAGTTAGGAAGAGGCTGCGCCTGTGACCCCAAACTCTTACTGTGGAGAGAAACCCAAATTCGGCTGCTTCAGAAGGAAAGCAGCCCCATCAGGTGGGGACAGAGGAGGGTAGGTGGCAAAGACCAGGTCGGCAGATGAAAACCTCACCTCAGAGTGAATGGAAGCCAGGACACGTGGGACTCATGGAGATGGGCGCTTCACAGGAGCCTTTCCCTGGCGGTGCTAGGGAGGAGCCTCTGCCTGGCCATAATCCCTCCCGCCTCTTGTCACACCTCGCTGGTGTGCTCCCCCACCCAACTATAGTAGGCATCTGGCTTTTCCCACCAACCCATCTCCCTTTTTGGTGTCCAGACCCACAGTCTCCTGGCAGAGCACTCCTCTTCCCACCCTCACCTTAGTAAGATTTGGATGAGCTAGACCACGTCCCTCTGGTCACAGATATTGGTTCAGGAATGGACATGTGGCCCTGTTGAAGCCTGTGAGAGCCTGGGCGTGGCCCTGTTGAAGCCTGTGAGAGCCTGGGCCCCCAGACTTCTGTTAAAACTCTTGGGAGAGAAGTTCTCTCTTCTCTGAACTTTGCAGTATATAGAAATGAGAAATGAGCTTACTGATGCAACAATATAAATGGCATTGAGATGGGTGTCCAGAGCTGCTGGGGTCAGGTGAGGGAGGTCAGCCTGGCAAAAGCCACCCTGTGGAACATGAAAATGAAAGAGACCTTGAGAAAGGCCAGAGGAATCCAGGCCTGTGGTGACATTTGAGCTGCTGGGTCAAACCTCACCTGAAATTATGTTCCTACTAGTTTTTTTTTTTTTTCTACTGTGTGGGCCACCTTTATACTGTTTAAACCAGGCATAGTGGCTAACACCTATAATCCCAGCAACTCAGGAGGCAGAAGTGGAAAGATCGCTGAAGGCTGGAGTTCAAGACCAGCCTGGGCAACCTAAGAAGACCTTGTCTCTAAAAAAGAATTAACTAAAAATAAATAAATAAATAAATAAATTGTTTAAGCCAGTTTCACTTGAGATTTTGGTTACTTGCAACATAAATAATCCAAACTTTGTTCTAACCAACAGGGTTCTCATGTCACCAGGGGCTGCTGCAATCAGTCATGGCCAGAGAAAAGCCAGACCTTGCATGATGTGCAGTGGCTTTAGCTGCCATTGAGCTAGAAAGGAAGAAAAGCAGTCCGCAGCCCCCTGCAACAAGTTAAAAATGACAGTGTCTGTTGAGGTCTGTGTGCAGAGCATCCTGCAGTTCAGTCTGTCCTCCAGAACGCACAACTTCACACGCGACTCCACGGGCTGAGGGTCTTAATAGGAGAAGGAATAAGCTCAGTCTCCTCGAGTGGGATGAGGCACTTCTACAAGAAACAGGATTTTAACTGGGGCAGGCAGGATAGGTGAATGTGGATGGAGAGTGGGAAGGGACATTCTAAGCTGAGAAAACAGCTGAAGCCCAGCCTCGGGGGCAGGAGAGCTCAGGTCCTGCTCAGGGAATGGAGAGTGGCCCATGGGGAGCACCCAGAGTGAGGGGCAGGTGAACCTGGTTAGGTAACCTGGCGGGCTTCAAAGGCCGGCTGAGGCAAGTGTGGCAAGTCTGGCTTTTCCTTTCCGGGTGGTGGCAGGCTTCACAGGCGTGAGCAGAGCTGCGCTGTTGAAAGGTGCGGGATGGTGGTGCCTAGGCTGCCGAGTTAGGGGGTCGGTGACAAGGACCCACAGGGGCAGGGAGGGCAGAAGGGGAGGCACACAGGAGGATCGCCACAGCTGCTGCTGTAAGCAAGGAAGGAGCTCAGGGTGTCTGGAAGCCAGTCGGTGCAGGAGGGGCCTGGCAGGAGAGGACAGTGGGAGAGAAAGCATCTCTCAGACGCAGGGAGCCACACTCCACCAGAGACCACGGCACCCCTCCACGTCACCGCCGACAGCGTGCCCAGGCAGTTCAGGTGTGACTCATTCCTGACCCAGCTCTCGAGGGCGGGCTGAGCTGCTGTCCTGCTGCGGGCTGTGGCTGCCGGGGGTGCCTCCCTGAGTCGCTTCAGAGGCCCCAGGGCTGCTGGGAGACACCCACAAACACGCACCCCAGCCTGCACTGCTACCCAGAGTTTAGAGGGAGGTGGATGAGACCCCCAGAATTAGAACCTGCCTTCACTCTAAACCAGCCATGGCATGCAGTCCACGGCTGCTCAGGGAGGAAGGGATAGGCGCCCGCCAGCTCTCTCTGCAGCCTCCAAGCCCTGGCTTAACACCATGTTTCTAATTTTCCAGGAGACTCCACAGCTCTTGCAGTTCTAGGTCGCCCCTTCCTACGGGGAGCCTACCCTTCAGCCCCAGACTAGGCTGGCTGCACCTCTGGCAGGGCCTGGAAAGCCAAGCCCAGGGACCATGAGGCCCTCAGTCTATGGGCTGTTCCCTGGGGGTGAATGAAAGGAACATGGCCCAAGATGCTCTGTCATCCCCTCGCCCTGGTGCTCACAGAGAGACCCCGCAGGTGTGCAGAGGGCAGTTTGATTGGGAAGTGCGACCACAAGCTTCCCACAGAGGCTCTGCCCTTTGGTGCCTCCTACACAGACTGCAGCACCCCCACGGACCTCCAACCCAGGGTAACAGGGCCACCCCATGGGCCTCTGCATACTGGGAGCCAGGACCCCCACGTGGAGCTGGGGACATTGCTTGTGGGGAAGGGAGGGTATGAAGGAAGAGCTCCTCCAGCAATGGCCCTGGAGCATTCTCGAGCCACCCCCTCCCAGTCTGGGCCACGCCCTGTGGCAGGTGGGAGGACAATGCCGCCTGTGTGCGGTCACCCCAGCATACACTGGCTGGAGGGGAGGGCTGTGGCCAGCCCCGCTCCAGCCTCGGCCTCTCCTGATGTCCCTTTCCCTCCATGCACAGCCCCTGCTATCTGCCCTCTCCATCTGTCCAGCAGGGCTGCCTCCACGGGACCCAGGCATCACTAAGGTAAGCAGTTTCCTGTCTTCCTTCCACCTGCCCCAGTCACTGTGGAGGAGGGACCTGGCAGCAGGGGCTCCGAGAAGAAGAATCTCGAAGGTGGGGTGGGGTGGGGCAAAGGGGACCTGGGCCATTCAACCAGGAGCACTGGACCTTACCTGGCTGGACTCCAAGCTGCAACCCCCATGAAATGTGAGGACAGTCTGGCAAGGCAGGACCCCAGGTCCCTGGCAGAGGGGCCATCTCCATTCACTCATCCCCTAACCTGCATGCCCTCTGGCTTTAGGGAGGCATCCATCAGCTCCTCATCCCCAAAGGCCTGCAGGCCTGATGGCTGGTCAGCCCCACAGTCCCTGGGAGCTCCTCCGGGCTGCAGGGCGCCGCAGCAGGAGGCCCAGCACGGAGCTCCAGGCCCTGCCCAGTCCAGCTGCCACCGTGGACTCTCAGTATGAGATGGGCCACGTTCGCAAGCTGCAGGCCCGGCACATGAAGATGCAGGAGAAGACTTTCACCAAGTGGATCAACAACGTCTTCCAGTGTGGCCAGGCAAGTGTAGCCAGCTGTGCCCCACAGCCCACCTGTGCCATGCCCCAGCTCTGGCCAGTGTGCCTCGGGGGTGAGCTGTGGGGTCATCTGCCTGAGGCTGAGCTGAGGCCAGAGCTCCTTCTTCCAAGGCAGCTGCTCTGAGTCACACCTCTTGGGTCCCAGAATAGGAGGACAGGTGAGGCTGGACTGACCCCATACCTTCCCCCATCCCCTCCCCAGGTGGGCATCAAAATCCGGAACCTGTACACAGAGCTGGCCGACGGAACCCACCTGCTGCGGCTGCTGGAGCTCATCTCCGGGGAGGCCCTGCCACCCCCCAGCCGGGGCCGCATGCGCGTGCACTTCCTGGAGAACAGCAGCCGAGCTCTGGCCTTCCTCAGGGCCAAGGTGGGCCCCAGGGGAAGGGGTTTGGGATGGTGCTGGGGCAGGCAGCTGGGGACAGGCTGGACTACTGGGTCACCTTTCCTGGGCCAGCCCACAGGGCAGCAGAGAAGCTGGGGCCTGAGTACCGGAGGAGTGGCAGGACACAGAGGAGCAGAAACCACGCCCTCCTCACACAGCACCCCTGACTTTGAGAGCACCCAGCTGGCCAAGGCAGGAGCAATCCATGTCCCTACTGGGATGGAAAATGTCATTGTCTGTCATCAGAGAGATTTGCAGGATTCTAGGCTGAAAGAATCTTAGTGTTCTCTTAAGCTTCTCATTTCACAGATGAGAAAACAGAGGCCCCAAATTATTTGCCAGGAAAGATTGATGGCTAACTGGCCAGCAGAGCCCAGATGTGGGGCCATGGGGGGCTGGCATCCAGTAGGAAACAAAGGGAGGAGACCCGGACACTAAGCCGGCAGTGAGGAGAGGAGTAGGGCCTGTCTTGGAGAAGCAGGGAGGAGGCCTCAGCAAATGGGGGCAGCCAGAGTTACCTGAAAGAAAGGGACGGGCCAAGGAGATAGTCGCTAAAAGGAGGCTGGAGCTCCAGGGGCAGAGGGACCCTCCTGGCCAGGGCGAGGGGCCTGTGCAGGGGTGAGGTGAAACAAAGAAATCATTTAGGTTGGGAACCGGGAACTGGGAAGACCAAGGACTCCTGGAGGTGGCTGTCCCGGAGGCTCTGAAGTCACTGAGTTGGGCCTGGCTGGACAGAGCCTGACTGTGCGTGCCCATCACTGTGTCCTGGAGTGGAGCTTATATCCAGCCTCCTGGGGTACTGACGTGTGGGAGGAAAGCCAGGGAGGGAAGAAACCCCACAAAGGGAAGGGGAGCCACCGCAGTCCTGAGCAGGTGCAAGAGCAGAACACTGCCAGCTGCAGAATCCTGGGCCCTAGTTGATCCAGGGACAATGATCCTGTGAGCCAGTCATCTCCCCCGCAGGAACTTGGGAGCGGTGTGAGCCCCACAGCCTTTGTCAGAGGCGTGTAGCTCTCCCCAAGCTTTAATATACAGCATGTCACTCATACCTGTGAGGGAGACATCCTTGTCTCCATACACATAGGAGGCAACTGTGTATAGAGGACAAGGGAGTTGCCCCAAACACACAGGGAATATATGGCAGAATGAGGGATGCATTCGCTATGGAGACGCTAGCAGTGCCCTGGGTATTCTATGCAGGCTCAGGGCTATAATCAGCAAAGCACAGACGCCGCCCTCAAGGCACCTGGCTTCAATGGGAGACAGATTCATTGAACCCAGATCTGCAGTCTGCTGGTAAACATTTAACAAATGATTCTCTGGGGAATGTAAAAGCCCCAGTGTGCAGTATTCGCTGATCCTGTGGTGTTAATACCCCGTCATGGTGACTTCAAGCCACCAGCCTGACATCGCTAAGCAGGAAGTCAGGAGGATGGGCTCTCAGGAGCTGGGAGGAGCAAACAGCCCACTCACCAGAGGCTCCAACTCTAAGCCGATGTGATTGACATGCCAGGTGGAATCCACCCAGGAGCACCAAAGAGCAGGATCCTTTGGAGACCAGCTGGATATACCAAAGCTTACCAAGGGGAACACCAAGAGAGGCAGCCCCTCCCACAGGGCCAGCAGTGGCCAGCTGAAGTCAGCTACCCTCCAGGTCTTTTCTTTCTCCATTTAGTACTTGCTGATTGAGTCCCTGCTGTGTGCCACTCTCCTAGGATACATCAGAAAACAAAGCCAAGATCCCCACTTGAGCAGGCCAAGGGAACGGAGAGTGTGTATTTGAGTGGGAGAAATAGTCCTTAAGCGTCTATGTTAAATACAATAGTTAGGCTAGGCAACATCTGAGTGAAGGCTTAAAGGCAGAGAGGTGAATAGCCGTGCAGATATCTGGGAATCCTTTCAGACAGCAGGGATGGCTGTGCAAAGGCCTGAAGTCCTGTGCTTACAATCTCAACGAACTACAAGAATCCGATGGGCCTTGGAGCTATGTGATTCCACAGGGTGGAAGATGGAGCCAGAGGGGCCTGGGGGCCAGACCCTGCCGGGCTTCTCCCCTTGACTCACCCACCCTCCCTGTCCAAGCGGCAAGATGTAGTGCAGAGGAGTCTCAACTTACGAGCCACTGACGTATCGTTCAAGTGCAAATCCTGGACTCTGGTCCAAATGGGTCTGACTGGGTGGAGCTTGGGAATCTGGATTTATAGCTGGCCCTGTTGGGGCTGGAACAGATGAGGAGGGCTGAGATATGAATGTGAGCCCAGGGGCCCAGCCACCCCCTGAAGGCCAGGTCACCCTGGGAGATGGAGGCGGACAGTTGCTATTGTCTGTTGCGCTCACACATTAACTGTTAGGACCCCTCATTCCCAGACCCTGTAGCTGAACCACTGACCTTGGCCGGGGTCCACCTATAGCCCACACACAGGGAGTCCTTCTGTTCCAGGGGCCCAGCCCAGTTCACCAGGTTGGAGCTTCGTCCAGGTGGGCTTGGGGCCATGGCTCCAAGCAGGCAGGAAGCCTTTGCTTTCCTGGACCTATCCCCTGCCTGCTTCTCCCTGGGGGACCTCCCGGCTGGGGCAGGATAGATTCCAGGACACCCCATCCCACAGCCAGCCCCCAGACATTGCTGACTGAGTCCTCTCTGGACACAGGCTTCATGGCTTAGCCCAGCCAATGTGCCCACAGGTGCCAATACCACTTATCGGGCCAGAGAACATCGTGGACGGAGACCAGACACTCATCCTGGGACTCATCTGGGTCATCATTCTGCGTTTCCAGATCTCCCACATCTCCTTGGACAGGGTATGGCTCAGTCCCCTCCACCAGTGACCCAGCCCAGCCCTGGCCTCACCTCAGACCCCTGGGGACCGAGTCGTTGCACAAAACTTTTACAATCCCCATAGGAGATCTTGGAAACCACAAAGTCAATATTTACTCTTTAACCATGAGCAAAGAATCCAGGATGCCAGAGATATTATAACATTGAAATATGCTAAAGTGAGGGCCAGAGCCACGGGCTTCAAACTGGGCCTGGGCAAATGATTCACTAGGGAGGGTTTGGGGTCACTGTCCGGCACCCACTTTCACCCCTGTGTGCTGCTCCCCAGCTTGGCACTGAGGCTCTGTAACTTCCATCACACCACAATGTACTGCTGGGGTAAATGAAAGGTATGGAGGGACGCCCAGCTCTGGGGGTTCACGAAGACCCTGCGCCCTGCAGAGCACACAGTATTCCCTTCATGGTCCCCAGCTTCCTCCATTCCGCCTCTTCCCACCAGCACTGGGTCAGAAAGACTATACAGTCTTTGTGGGACATGCCTGTAGTCCCAGCTCTCGGGAGGCTGAGGTGGGAGGATATCCTGAGCCCAGGGTGTGGTGAGCTGTGATCGCACCACTGCACTCCAGCATGGGTTACAGAGTGAGACCTGGTCTCAAAGAAAAATCAAAGCCCTTAAACTTATTCTTTTTCATAGTTTCCTGATTTCCAAAACACTACCTAAAACTCAATTCTAGTAGGTAAGGAAAGCCAACCTGGAGAATGAAACTCCCGTAAAAAGAAGCCACGGATCTGGCACAAGTCCAGGATGGCCTCAAAACACAGGGCCTGAGTCCCAGGGGAGCAGGGGTGTTGTGTGTCTGCATTCCCAGGGCTGAGTGTCTATTTGAAGGCTGAAGGAGTGGATGAATTTCTAACTGACCTCAAGCCCTTTCAGGAAGCTATACTCACCTCCCCGGGCCGCTGGGCCAGTTCTGGGTAACCCCTGCAGCCCAGGCCTTTGGGAGCAGCAGGGCACATTCTCCCCTGACCAGCACCACCTCTGCCTGCCTGCAGTCCCCTCCCAAAGTGCTGGGATGAAAGGTGTGCGCCCCCAGGCCCGGCCTCTTCCTGTTATAAACTCTGCTGACTCAGACATGTTTGGGCTCACGCTAGCCTCGCTCCCTCACAAGCCATCCCAACTTCTTTCCCAGTTCCATCTGCAGCCTGGCCCCACCATGCAGAGTACTGGGGCCTGAGCTTGCTGGGGCAGAGCCCAGCTCCAGGGCCCCCTCGTCCCTGCCTGGTCCCCACACATCCTTCCTACCCAAGCTCTGGGACCCAGAAGCCAGGGGAAGTGCAGCCTGCTGGGCCTTGATGTTTTGAATTTATAACAGGAAGAGGCCGGGCCTGGGGGCGAACACCTTTCATCCCAGCACTTTGGGAGGCCAAGGCAGGTGGATCACTCTAGGTCAGTAGTTTGAGAACAGCCTGGCCAAAATGGTGAATCCCTATCTCTACTAAAATACAAAAAATTAGCCTGGGAACGGCATATGCCTGTAATCCCAGTTTCTTGGGAGGCTGAGGCAGGAGAATTGCTTGAACCTGGAAGGCAGAGGTTGCAGTGAACCGAGATCGTGCCACTGCACTCCAGCCTGGGTGACAGAGCAATCCTCCATCTCAAAACCAAACAAAAACAAACAAACAAAACCCAGGACGTGGTGACGAAGGGGAGTGCACAGGAGAGAATCAGGGGAGGGGGAGGAAATGAGAAGAAAAGTGGGAGAGGAAAAAGGAGAGATGGGGACATAGGGGTGTGAGGGGGCAAGGGAGGGAACAGATTCAGGGACAGTACCACTGAGGGAAGGGCGGGCACTGGGGGAAAGAAGATGAGGGAAAGGAGATTGAGAAGGGAAAGTGGGAGGGAGAGAGATGGGGAGAGGCAGTGGAAGCCTAGAGTGGCAGCCTGGGGGAAATATGGTGGGAAGGGGAGGGGCCGAGAGCAGCCTGCGGCACCCTGTGAGGCCCTGAGCATGACTGGCAGGTGGGTGCTGTCAGATGCTCCTGGGTGCTAGCCCCTCCCCTTGCCATCTGGGGGGTCCTGGGCAGTCTCTAAACCTCCCTTGCTGCACCTGGTTTGCTGCAGTGCCAACTTCACAGGGTGGGGAGGGCTGAGGGCCATAGTGCCTGGGCCTAGGGCCTGGCTCGCAGAAAGCCTGCAGTGACAGGACCCAGTCTCATGAAGCCCAGCCTCGATCCCAGGAGCCCGAAGTCAGTTAGCACAGAGCCTAACCTGTCAGAAAGGTACTCAGACCACACAGGAGGCATTGCTGTATGGTCACCTGTGGTGACGCAAAGCCAGAGGCTTCGCAGTGACAGCTTTCCTTTGCTCTGCTTCTTTGGAAGGCCAGTCGCTCTCACCCCCAATCCCTGCCACTGTAGATGAAATTGGGTAAAATCAGATGCTCTGAAGAGAGGGGAGTCACACCAGCCCAGGGCCAGGGAGGAGCAGGGTCCGCTGTGGCCAGCCTGCCTCTCCCACAGCCTGCAGTCTCTCTGCCACCCCACCCCATCCCTGCATGGTCACCCCACTGCCCTGTCCCACCAGGAGGAGTTTGGGGCCAGCGCAGCCCTACTGTCTACCAAGGAAGCCCTGCTGGTCTGGTGCCAGCGGAAGACGGCCAGCTACACCAACGTGAACATTACTGATTTCTCCCGAAGCTGGAGCAATGGGCTGGGCTTCAATGCCCTCATCCATGCCCACAGGTGTGACCCCGCCCTCGTTAGGAGGCCTCTGCCCACTGAGCCCATGGCTCCCGGGTTGGTTCTCAGTCTGCCCATTCTCCTACATCTTTAGGCTTGAAGGAGGAGGGAAAGTGGACACAGATGGAGAGAGGGCCAATGTCTGAGTCCCTGCTCTCCGTCAGCCCCTTTCCCTTCCCTAGACAATGCCATGAGATTGGCCAAGTTTGCCTTTGACCCCAGCCTTCTCTACTTTCTGTGCCCCTCAATTCTATTCATGCTCTTCACTCTGGCAGCATCCGCCCTTTGGAGGTTCCCCCAGCCCCCTCCCCCGGCCTGGTCCCTGTGCCCAATGAACCCTCCTCTTTCTCTATCAGAGTCCTACTCTTTCAGCAGGGCCTCAGTTAACTGTGGGAAAACAAATTCACAAGACAGTGTGAATGGCCAATAGCAGCATGAGTGCATTTAAGAAACTACCTGAAGGAAAGCACTCGGTTCCTGCTGGTGAGGCACCCTTCCCGCTCTCTGTCCAGGCCAGACCTTTTGGACTACGGTTCCTTGCGTCCAGATCGCCCACTGCACAACCTCGCCTTTGCCTTCCTGGTGGCTGAGCAGGAGCTGGGCATCGCTCAGCTGCTGGACCCCGAGGACGTAGCAGCCGCACAGCCAGATGAGCGCTCCATCATGACATACATCTCCCTCTACTACCACTACTGCTCCCGCCTGCATCAGGGGCAGACTGTCCAGAGGAGACTCGCTAAGGTGGGGGAAAAAGGAGGGGTGGGTGAGCAAGGGCTCCAGAGGCAGACAGGCCTAAGTTTGAAGCCTGCCCTGACAACTACTAGCTGTGTGGCCTTGGCTGAGTCACCCAACTTCACTGTGCACCTCTGTCACATGGAGATGATGATGCCTGGATAACAGAAGGCCATGTGAGTGCTCCAGGGAGCACTGGTAATGTGCCCAGTAAGGGAAGCCAGGGGAGGAATGGCCCCTCCTGGGCCTCCCCCTTCTCCCGACTCTCAGGTTTTTAAGCTTCTAATGAGATTAAAAGGCTTAAGAGAGCCAGGATTCTGCAAGGACAGGCACAGAAGAGGCTCTGCCGGCAGGGGCTACACAGAGTTCATGTTTTTGGGGGGCTTTCTTACTCTCTGGACACGATGGCGGAGGCTGAGGCCTGGAAGTGCTCTTCTCAGGGTGGGTATCTCAGTTGGGGTATGGGTGGGGATGACACAGGCCAAGGGCTCTGAGCTGCTTTAAGGGTGGGGGCTCAGGGAGGGGAAGGGAGGCCTAGAAAAAGAACAGCAGCCTGAAGGGCCTCCACCCCCACCAGTGAGGCCAAATGGGTAAAACAAGAGGAGGAAGGCAGGATAGCCTCACCCACAGTCATGGAAAAGGGCCCCAAGCTCCTGGGTCTGAGTGTGCAACACAAGCAAACCCAGGTCTCTGGGGTGGGGTGCCACTGCTTCAAAGCATCTTTGGCTCAGAGAAGTAGCTACAGCCCACCTAGGGAATTCAGGCTGGCACTCAGTGCCCATCCCAGGGCCTGCCCCAAGAAGCACCCAGACCCCTTCCTATGCCCTCCACCAGATCCTGCTTCAGCTCCAGGAGACAGAAATACTGCAGACCCAGTACGAGCAGCTGGTGGCCGACCTGCTACGCTGGATTGCAGAGAAGCAGGCGCAGCTGGAGGCGCGGGATTTCCCAAACTCACTGCCCGCCATGCGGCAGCTACTGGCAGCATTTGCCTCCTTCCGCACCCAGGAGAAGCCACCTCGGCTGCAGCAGCGAGGGGCTGCAGAGGCGCTATTCTTCCGGCTACAGACGGCACTCCAAGCCCAGAACCGTAGGCCCTTCCTGCCTCATGAGGGCCTGGACCTTGTAGAGCTGTCCCAGTGCTGGGCAGGGCTGGAGTGGGCAGAGGCTGCACGGAGCCAGGCCCTACAGCACAGGCTACTGCAGCTGGAGCGGCTAGAAACCCTGGCCCGGCGCTTCCAGCACAAAGCAGCCCTCCGGGAGAGTTTCCTTAAGGATGCAGAGCAGGTGCTGGACCAGGCCAGAGCCCTGCCAGCCAGCCTGGCTGCAGTGGAGGCAGCTGTCCAGAGGCTGGGCATGCTGGAGGCTGGCATCCTGCCCCAGGAAGGGCGCTTCCAAGCCCTGGCTGAGATCGCAGACGTCCTCCAGCAGGAGCAGTACCACAGCTGGGCAGATGTGGCCCGCAGGTGAGCCCCGAGCACATGAACTCTCCTCATAACCAGTTGAGGCTCTCCTACCATACCCCCCATCCTTCCATGTCACGTGCCCATTTTTTGCCACAGAGGAGAGGGGTGATTTATGGGTTCAGGGGTGATTTCCCCCTACAAAGACCTGACTCCCAGCGATGCTTTCAAGTCCACCATCAGTAATGCATCCTTATTGGTAAAGCACTTTCTAGGTAGCCTGATTCATTCACTAAGTAAGAATTTCAGTGTCTACCATGTCCCACACACTGTGCTAGGTGCTAGAGATTTAGCAGAGAAGAGGACAAACAAAAATTCCTTCCCTCATGAGCTTACACACCACTAAGGAAAACAGACAAATAAGAAAATGCATAGCATGTGGTAATTTAAAAAAATAATAAAGGAGAGGCTGGGCACAGTGGCTCACACCTGTAATGCCAGTATGCTGGGAGGCCAAGGCAGGTGGATCACCTGAGATCAGGAGTTCAAGACCAGCCTGGCCAACATGGTAAAACCCCGTTTCTACTAAAAAAAAAATACAAAAATTAGCCAGGCATGGTGGCACACACCTGTAGTACCCGCTACTTGGGAGGCTGAGGCAGGAGAATCGCTTGAACCCAGGAGGCAGAGGCTAAGTGAGCCGAGATGGTGCCACTGCACTCCAGCCTGGGAACAGAGTGAGACTCCGTCTCAATAATAGTAATACAAGAGGAGAGGGGGATATGAGGTGCTAAGGTCGAGTGGCTAGAGGGGATTCACTGGGAAGTTGACTTCTACATAAAGAGCAGAAAGCAGTGAGGAGCTGGCCATGCGGACATGGGAGACAGCATATTCTAGGCAGAAGAAACGGCAAATGCAGCATCCTTTTAGGTGAACCACATGCCTGGCAGGTTTGAAAACAACCCAGAGGCCAGTGTTGGCCAAAGTGAACAAGTGGCAGGAGCTGAGGTCCGGGGGGACAGGGGTGAGGAGTGGGCATGGAGGTCAAGCCGGCCCCTGGAGGGTACAGTAAAGACTTGGCTTTTGCTCAGAGAAAGACGGGAAATCAGCGAAGGGCTGGAACAGAGGAGTAATACAAACTGACTTTCATTTTGTGGTGCTCACTCACCTGGATGTCATGTTGGGAATAGATCCAAGGGGCAAAGGCAGAAGCAGAGAGACCAGTGACAAAGCTATTGCAGTAATCCAGGATGGATTAGCAGTGGTGATAAGTGGTGGGGTTCTGGATAGATTTTGCAGTAGTGCCAAGTAGAATTTGCAGACAGATCAGACATGTCATATGAGAAAGTAAGTTATCAAGATTTCATGCAGGGCACGGTGACTCATACCTGAAATCCCAGCACTTTGGGAGACTGAGGCAGGCGGATCACTTGAGGTCAGGAGTTCGAAACCAGCCTGGCCAACATGGTGAAACCCCCATCTCTACTAAAAATACAAAACTTAACCAGGCATGGTAGCCCATGCCTGTAATCCCAGCTACTCAGGTGGCTGAGGAAGGAGAATCACTTAAACACGGGAAGCAGAGGTTGCAGTGAGCCAAGACCACACTACTGCACTCCAGCCTGGGTGACAGAGCAGATACTGTTAAAAAAAAGAAAAAAAAAAAATTCAGTCTGGGCACCTGGAAGGATGGAGTTTTTATCAACTGAGATGGGGACTGCATGCAAGGTCGGGTGCCCCAAAGGCCTAATCCTTCCAGGCCCTCCTTTTGGCTTCTCTGCCTGTGTCCAAAGGTAGGACACCCTGCCCCTATCGCCCCTGACCAGGATGCTCTCAGAGTCCACAGACCCTGCCCCTGCCAGAGGTCAGACTCCTCCAGAAAGCCAAGCCCCACCACAGACCAGGAATCCTGAAGTAGCTTCCCTGCCCCAACCCAGAGGAGATCTCCCTTACTGTCACGTCCTCCAGGCAGGAGGAAGTTACCCTGCGCTGGCAGAAGCTCCTCCAGCGTCTACAGGAACAGAGGAAGCAGGTGGCAGATATGAAGGCTGTGCTGAGCCTGCTCCAGGAGGTGGAGGCTGCCTTCAAACAGCTAGAGGAGCTGCAGGTGGGCACTGGACCAGCAGGCCCTTGGGAAACGCAACAGGGTAGAGGACTTCCCCGTGCTGGTGCTCAGAGGGACCCAGCATCCTGGAAGTACTACAGTGACCACTCATCTCTGACCAGGAGCTGGCCAGGTCCACCACCTGTGGGCAGCAGCTGACAGAGGTGGTAGAGCTGCTGCAGAGGCATGACCTGCTGGAGGCCCAAGTCTCCGCCCATGGAGCCGACGTCAGCCATCTTGCCCAGGAGGCAGCAGAGCTGGACTCCTCGCTGGGCACTAGTGTGGAGGTGCTGCAAGCCAAGGCCAGGACACTGGCTCAGCTCCACCAGAGCCTGGTGGCTCTTGTCAAGGCCCGGTAAGATCCCGCCCCAACTCTTCCACCTTTTCCAGACTTTTCTATAACCCATATTATCTCCTGCCTAGGTTAAAATACTGTGGCCCTGGCGGTCTTCTCCACACTGACCCTACTCCAAGGCCTCTGTCTCACCTGTTGAGTCATCCAGGGAAAGGAAAACTCCTGCCTAAGGGGAGTGTCTGACCCTGGAGGGGAACACACTGCCCATTCCCCACCACTCCCCATGTTCTTTGGTGGCCCCTACTGTCCCTCAGGCGAGCCCTGCTGGAGCAGACCCTGCAGCGGGCAGAGTTCCTGCGCAACTGTGAGGAGGAGGAAGCCTGGCTGAAGGAGTGCAGACAGCGGGTGGGGAATGCGGCCCTGGGCCGGGATCTCCAGCAGATCGCAGGCGCCCTGCAAAAACACAAGGTGGCCGCTCCCCGCGCACCCCCACCGGTCGCCAGCGCCTCACCCGTTCCTCTCTCTCTCGGCCCCCGGCCCCTCCTCTATTTTCCCTTCACTGAGCACCCCCCCCCCCGCCCCGCCCCGCCGGCTCTGCCCCCGCTAGGTCCTGGAAGCTGAGGTCCACCGCCACCAGGCCGTGTGCGTAGATCTCGTGCGGAGGGGACGCGACCTCAGCGCCCGAGGGCCCGCGACGCAGCCGGATCCCGGGGAACGCGCAGAGGCCGTGCAGTGCTCTTGGCAGCTGCTCCGGACCCGGGTGGCGGGGCAGGGCGCACAGCTGCATACAGCCCTGCTGGTCCAGCAGGTAGCGGGGTGGGGTGGGGTGGGGCCTGGGCCCAGCGGGGCGGGTTGGGGGTGCCAGCACCTGCCCGCGCTCAGCGGCTCCCCTGCATCCACACACCTCCCCGACCTCCTCCCGCAGTACTTTGCGGACGCGGCGGAGGCGGCTTCCTGGCTGCGGGAGAAGCGATCCTCGCTGGAGAGCGCGTCTTGCGGCCAGGACCAGACGGCTGCCGAGGCCCTGCTGCGGCGCCATGTGCGGCTGGAGCGCATCCTGTTTGCCTTCACCGCCGAGCTGCAGCGGCTGGAGGAGCAGGCGCGGGTGGCCTTGGCCCGGGCGTCATTCACGGTGCGGGCGGGACTGGGAAGGGACGCAGACCAAATGCCGTTCGACCTCCGCTCAGCTCCTCGTCTTCCTTGCTCCACTGAGGCTGGGCCACACAGAGGACGAAAATGGGAGGGCCTTTGTGGCCTCTGCCCTGGGATCCGCGCCCTTCCCGTGGGTGTGGGTGTCCCTCACCCCAATCCTCCGCTGCATCTCACCTGTCGACCTAGCCCAGAAGTAGTGGGATCCTGTCTGCCCACGCGAACTGAGGTCACCCAAATACATCATGGCCTGGCTCACGTGGCCAGCAGTTTCAGAACGTCAAGCAGTTTCCTCCAGGAAGGTCCCCTTCACTTTCACCCAGGCGGGCAGTGGCCCTTCAACTCAGTTTGGCTGTCTCTCCTGACAGCCCTTGTTGCTTTCCGGTGGCCTAATCACTGTCCCAGACTGCCTCTGACACCCCTTGCTTAGATCATTGAGCCCCCAAAGTTCTTAAAAACATGGGTAGCTTAGTTCACCACCCCCTTTCAAGAAGCTGTGTATGTAGCAAAAGATGTAGACATCGAAGCCATCTGATCCTGTGCTCACGTTTTGCCCCTCGACCCTCAGCCCCAAGGAAGCTTCCTGTCCCAACCCATGTCTCATACACCCTTTGAGCTGCAGCTCAGGCCCTCCAGATTTCAGGGCAGGGAGGCGGGGGTGGCCTGGCCAAAGCCCCTGCTGCTTGATGGGGCCCCCTCTAGACACGCTGCCCTCTGTCACACAGGTGAAGTCTGCCCCGAGCCCTCCAGAAGAAAGCCTGAGGAACCCAGGGCCCTGGAGTGAGGCTTCCTGCCACCCTGGCCCTGGGGATGCCTGGAAGATGGCCATCCCAGCAGAGCCAGACCCTGACTTCGATCCCAACACTATACTCCAGACACAGGACTGCTTGAGTCAAGACTATGAGAGTCTGCGGGCCCTGGCAGAGGTAACACTCCTTTTTCAAGAAATGCTCATCAAGCCCTTACCCTGTGCCAGCAGCTCCTGTGCAGTGATCACGGGGAAGAAAGTCCTGACTGACATGCTCCCTGCCCTCAAGGCGCTTTTCTCATGGCTGAGATGTCAGATACCTCATTACATGCAGGTGTGATGGGATCACAGGAGAAGGTAGCCCAGGTCAGGCTGAAGGTCAGGCTTGGAGGGAAGGCACCTTGGAGGGAAGGACGTTTAAACTGAGGCTTGAATGAGAAACAGAAAGCAACTAAAGCCAGGAGTGCTGGCCAGGACCTGTGCAAAGGTAGGAATAGGGCCCAGTGGAGGACAGCACAGAGGCTGGGGAGGACAGACTAGACTAGAGCAGCAGGTAGGGGTGGGGCCGGCAGAGAGAGCCGTGCGGATAGCACCCTAAGAGCAGGGCTGGCACCGAGAGATTTGAGCAGGGCGAGACCAGACAGGAGCACACTGGCAGTGCCCTTTACCCTACCCTAAACCCTTGCCAGCTCCCTCCAGGTGGAGCCACAAGGCCCCTGAGAGAGGAGGTGGGGTCCAATGGTGAGGCGGGGACCCCCCTCTGGCCCTGACCCTGGGCTTTGCTGGTGGGCTGGGATGGGGAGGAACACCCCTTTCACCTGCTCTGAGAGCCCTGTTGGGGGCCCTAACCCTCACCCTGGCCTTGGGCCGCCCCTCCCCAGCTCCGCAGGGCCCAGTTGGAGGAGGCTATGGCCCTGTTTGGCTTCTGCAGTTCCTGTGAGGAGCTCCAGTCATGGCTGGAGAAGCAGACAGCACTGCTCCAGAGGATGCAGCCCCAGGTTGACAGCCTGGAGGTCACACAGCTCAAATATGAGGTACGGCCTGGGGGTGCTTGGCAGTTTCTCCTTGCCTTGCCCCTGCCTCCCTATGGTCCGTTGCTGTGACTGAATTCTCCAGTTTATCTACGGTCCTGCCAGGGGGTGGGGAGCAGAGAGCTGGCCTGAACTTTGAGGGCCTTCTGGCCCTTAAGGACTCGGATGGCTGTCCTTCTGGGATGAGCAGTGTGGACATCCCTGTAGCAGAGAGCTCTGCCATAGGCCTGAGGGGAGTGTGGAAAGAGAAAAAGCCCCCAAGAGGCCTGGGTCCTCCTTTTCCCCAGAACTTCCTTACGGCCCTGACTGTGGGAAAGGGCCTCTGGGCTGAGGTCAGCAGCTCTGCTGAGCAACTGAAGCAGAGATATCCTGGGGATGCCACAAAAATCCAACGGCAGCAGGAGGAACTGAGGCAGAGGTGAGAAGGAGGCGGGAGTGCAGGTGGTGGGGCAGGCGGACACAGTGCCCAGCCTGGGCCTGACTCACCTGCCTCCTGCCATGCCAGGTGGAGAGGCTGGACAAGTCTGAGGCATAGAAAGGGGGCAAGGGACAGCCAGTCTGGCAGCTTTTATTGTGTGAGGCTCTGGCCAAGGCTCCAGGATGGATGGGAAGGTGTCCCTGTGGCAGAGACAAACTTGTACCCTCTGCCTAGGTGGGGGCAGCTAGAGGCCCTGAAGCAGGAGAAGGCCATGCAGCTGGCACGCAGTGCGGAAGTGCACAGCTTTCTGCAGGAGTGTGGCCCCACACAGATCCAGCTGCAGGATGTCCTCCTTCAGCTGGAGGCCCTGCAGCCGGGGAGTTCAGAGGACACCCGCCGCACCCTGCAGCTGGCCCAGAAGAAGACCCTGATGCTGGAGAGGAGGGTCCACCTCCTCCAAAGGGTGGTTATAAAGTACGGCCAGTGCAGTGGTGGCACAGGGAGGCAGTGAGGACTGTGGGAAGGTGTGGGCAGGGCGATGGAATGAGGGGGACAGAAATGGGGATCTGCAGAGAAGACAGGTAGGAGGTGCTGTCAGAAGGGGTCTGGCAAAGGTCGGGGGACCATGAGAAAATATGCCTGGGGATAAGAAGAGCCATCTGTTCTTGCTGCCCCCAGGTCAAGGGTGGGGTAGGCATTCAGCATCACCCCCACTTTCCCTGGGGGATGCAGGTGGGGGAATAGGACATGTGCCTAGAGCACTGGGCCCAGGACAGGGCACTGACTGTGCGGCGCCTGTCTCCCAGGGTTGAGGAGTCAGGCCACGCGGAGAGTCAGCCCCTGCAAGGACAGGTGGAGACGCTGCAGGGGCTGCTGAAGCAGGTACAGGAACACGTGGCCCGACAGGCACAGGGCCAGGCTGAAGCTCAGGCCCGAAACAGCCTCCTGCAGGAGAGCCTGCGGCTGCGTCTGTGGGCAGAGAACATCCAGGCTCAGCTGCGCAGCAAGGAGGAGCTGGTAGATGTGGCCTCGGCTCAGCGGCAGCTCTGGGAGCATGGAGATCTGCTGGAGGAGATCCACCTGTGGCGGGAGAGGTCAGAACAGGAGGGCAGGGGAAGTGTGCACTGGGCCCAGAAACAGCATGGCAGGAAGTAGTGTGATTTCCCCGGGGAGGAGCCCAGACTGGTTGGCGTGTGGCATGGTGCTCGAGACAAGATTACAAGGAGGAGGATATAACTAGGGCTGGGTCAGGCAGCCTGCACGCTTCAAGGAGAGACCCAGGACACTGAGCTGCCTGGGAGGCTGTCTCCAGCCCAGACCCGGCCAGCCCCTTCAGGTGGGCCTGATGCATTGCTCTCATTCAGGGCGTCTAGTCTCCTCTGCCATCCTGGGTAACACGGACCCCACTGGCCTCTAAGTGGAATGGCTCAGGACCCACCCATAAGTCTGAGATACCCACCTCCTAAGTGCAGCGGTACCTCTCCTCTTGCAGGGATGACGTTATGGGCTGGCAAGCAGGCAAAGCCACCAAGGGCCAGTCCACAGGCTGCACCCCGCCTGAGGGTGCTTGACAGGTGGACACTGAAGTGCATCTGGTCCTCAACTTGCCAGACCCTAGTACTTGGTTCAGGGCTGCAGCGGCTTAAAGGAAGTGGAGCCTTGCTCTCATTCACACAAGGGTGTTACCTGTTCCCAAGTCATGCGTGCTGCCGCCCGCTGAAAGGGGCACCTTTCTGAATTGTTCAAAAGTTCCATGGGGCTTGCGGTGGCTCCGCGGTGGGGTGCTTGTGTGGCTTGTGTGATGTTTTTCTGTTGTGCTGCGCCGCCTCCACATGTCCTCCCGGCTGGACGCCAGCCGTTGGCATTCCACACTTAAGAGGATGGCCAGCTGGAGGGGGTGGGGGCTTGGGAACCCCTGCATCCTAAGCACTCTGCTGGCCCATCACATTCAGTGTCCCATTCATGCTCCAGGATGCATGAACCCTGGAGGTGAGAGGAGAAGGAGGCTGACGGGGGGCCTGCTGGGGTTTGACCCTCTCCCTGTCATTCCGGTCAGGCTGCAGCAGCTGGACACTCAGAGCCAGCCCATAGCAGCCTTGGACTCCCCGGACTGCCAAGAGGTGGCCAACACTCTGAGGCTCCTAGGGCAGAAGGGCCAGGAGCTGAAGGCTGTGTGGGAGCAGAGGCAGCAGTGGCTGCAGGAGGGGCTGGAGCTGCAGAGGTTTGGCCGAGAAGTGGATGGTTTCACTGCCACCTGTGCCAACCATGAGGCCTGGCTGCACCTGGACAACCTTGGGGTATGGAGCCAGGAATGTGGGGCCAGTGTGTTACTGCCCGTCACTGGAGGGAGCTCATCCCCTTGGGGTCTGGTGGGGAGGAGGCCCCTGGGACTGTGGCGGGTGAGATGGTCCTGACCCCCATCCTCCCAGGCATGACCTCAGGTCTCTGCACTCCCAGGAGGATGTGAGGGGGACCCTGAGCCTGTTGCAGCAGCACCGGGAGTCTGAGCAGCTCCTGAGCAGCCTGGGCCCTCGGGCAGAGGCTCTGCAGGCACATGGCGAGAAGCTGGTCCAGGGTCAGCACCCAGCTGCACACAGGTGAGCCTGGCCTCAGTCTGCAGCACCCGCAGATACCCCTTTCTCATCCTGCACAGACTGCTGCCCTGGGTTGGGAGAGTGGGAGGTGGGGAGAAAGTGCACCTCAGGCTAGGGTGGGAGTCCTCTCCCATGTCCTCCTCCAAATCCCCCCGCCCTCAGGGTCAGAGAGCAGCTGCAGAGCGTCCAGGCGCAGTGGACCAGGCTCCAGACGAGGAGTGAGCAGAGGAAGAGGCAGCTGCTGGCTTCCCTCCAGCTCCAGGTAAGGGGCTGGACCCAGGGCACATGCGGCCTCCCTGAGAAGGCCTGAGACCATCCAGAGCTCTGTGCAGCCCACAGAGCACTTTCCCCATGCTCTGTCAATCATCCTCTCAATGCCTTTTGTGAGGCAGGCAGCACTGCTCAGGTTTTTCCTGATGAGGAAAACTGGGGCTGTGGCCACACCACCCTCAGACGCAGGGCTGTGCCTGATGTCAGGCTCCCGACTAACCCCACGCTCCCCCTCCCCCCGCCACACCCCTTACCCTAGTGCTTTGGGGCACTCTTTAGGGTCTTGCACAGGTCATGGCACCAGCTGCCAGCCTTGGCTCTGTCCAATGACTGCTCATCCCCACAGCGGAGCAGGGCTGGGCGGGGGGGTCTCCGGCTCCCTGAGCTTCTCCGTACTTGGAGAGGTGCAGCCATAGGGGGTCTGAAGTAGGCTGGAGTCATAAGGACCCAACAGGTGTTCCTCCTTTCTAGGCACAGCCCTCCTGCCCCACGTAGGCAGCAGCAACCTCAGGCCCTGCCCCTCTTGCACCCCAGAACTGGCTCTGGTCCTGCTTTTCTCCATGGGGGGTGTCCGTGAGATCCCTCCCCACCCCTGTGCTCTGAGTCCCGTGCTCTGAGATCACTGTTGCCTGGTTCTTGGCAGGAGTGGAAGCGGGATGTGGCAGAGCTGATGCAGTGGATGGAGGAGAAGGGGCTGCTGGCAGCACATGAGCCCTCTGGAGCCCCCCGAAACATCCTGCAGACACTCAAGCGGCACAAAGCAGCTGAGTGCGAGCTGCTGGCCACCCGAAGACACGTGGAGGCCCTGCAGCAGGTGAGGACACAGGACAGAGCGTGCGGAGCCTCCTAGTGTTCCAATTCCCAACCCTACTGCACCACCTGTTTCCATGGAAATCTTTGAAGAAAGAATCAGCCTCAGCGTGAACCTAGGACCTCCCCGCATCAAGCCGTCCTGACACTGCTGGCATCCCCTTGCCTTGGCACCCAAACCAGCCCCAAAGCTGCGCCATCCATCCCTTCCCCCTCGACTCTCTGGGGCAAGTCCCAGAGCTGGCCACCTCTACAGAGCACAGTTCTCCCTGCTGCCCACCAACTTCATGCTGGCTCACCCACTGCACATGCAGGAGTCAGAGGAAAGCCCTCCTACTCGCAGCTGGGGCTACATGAACTGCTTTCATCCAGGCAGCCTGTGGAATGCAGCTGTGGCCACCGCCTCACCTCCACTGCCACCCAGGTCCAGCCTGCTGTGGCCACTGGTGATACCAGCAGCTCAGCCAAACTCCCTGGCCTTTGTCTCCACTCCAGGCTGGGAGAGAGCTGTTGAGTAGGAGGCCCCGTGGCCAGGAGGACATACAGACCAGGCTTCAAGGCCTGAGGAGCAAATGGGATGCACTGAACCGCAAGATGGCTGAGCGTGGGGACGAGCTCCAGCAGGCTGGACAGCAGGAGCAGCTCCTGAGGCAGCTGCAGGTCCACTGGGGAGAGATGCAGGGCACAAGACAGGGATGGAGGCTGGGCAGGGCTGGACACAAAGGGGAGGGGAAGTCTTCGTGCTCTGCTGACCCGGGCTCTGCAGCCTCTGGAGGCCTCTGGCTTAGGACCCACTGAGCATGGCCTTCCCCGCAGTCAGCCAATACAGGATTTGCTCCTGTGCCCAGCATGTGGTCAGCACAGCTTGAGTTCCCAGGAAGGAAGAAGCGTGAGGAAATGGGAAGATTGGGCACTTCTGGGTGGCGGTTGACAGTGGTGGGGACAGAGGTCCCTAATAGATCCCTGATGAATCTCGTGCTACAAGTCCTACAGTCCCAGAGCCCAGGAAGGCCCCCTGCTGTGCTGTTCCCAGAAAGCTTAAGGCAGCTCCCTGCACCCCTCCCCAGGATGCAAAGGAGCAGCTTGAGCAGCTGGAAGGAGCCCTGCAGAGCTCAGAAACAGGGCAGGACCTGCGCTCCAGCAAGAGGCTGCAGAGACGGCACCACCAGCTAGAGAGTGAGAGCCAGGCCCTGGCCAGCAAGATGACTACACTCGCCTCCCAGGCACACAGCATGGCCACTTCCCTGGCCGTCCTGGAAGACACCCAGAAGCACCTCCGGAGGTGAGCCTGTCCTCCCACCCACCTGTGTGTCACTCCCCTGGGGGAAATTTAAAGTTCCGCAAGGTGGCACCTACAGGACTGTGGTGTCCAGACCTCCTCCCTTATGAGTAGAGTCATTCCTGGGATGCAAGGGTGGGAGACCCTGTTGTGCGTCCTCAGGACCCCCGCAGTGTGGTCAGGCAAGTCATCTAGGCCACAAGGTAGCACCTGGGCGCCCTTCCTCAGCCTGCCCTTGTCAGATGGGACTTTGCTTTGTTTCCCGGTCTTGGTCTTTACCGGTCCCTGGCTGGGCCGAGGAAAGATCCAGGAGCCTTGTCCTTACCTGGTTCCTGACCTTTCCCATGTGTTCCTTCTCGCAGGCTGGAGTTTCTGCAGGGGCAGCTGGCCATCCAGGGCTTGCAGCTGCAGGCCTCTGTGGAGCTGCACCAGTTCTGCCACCTGAGCAACATGGAGCTCTCATGGGTGGCCGAGCACATGCCCCATGGCAGCCCTACCCTCTCTGCCGAGGGCTTGGATGGTGTCCGGAGCCTTCTCCGCAAGCACAAGGTAACAGCCCCCTTCTTCCTACAGGACTCCAGATGTCCTCTTCTGAGACCTCAGAAACCCTCTGCCCCTACTCAGGCATCCTACCTCTAAGCCCTTTGCCCTGGATAGCCCAATTTCCAAATCTCTGCCCCAGCTACTTTGATCCTGGGGGTCTTGCCATGACTGGGGCCTGGAGCCGCATCCACGGCTCTGCTGGGACTCCACTTGGTGAAGAGCAGCGGCCTCTCAAGCTGCTCTGTGGTAGGTGCTCCAGGTGGAAGTGAGAGCTCACCAGGGGCAGGTACAGCGGGTGCTGAGTTCCGGACAGAGCATGGCAGCCTCGGGGCACCCCCAAGCTCCAAGCATCGTGGAGAAGTGCCAGGAGCTGGAAGGCCGCTGGGCAGAGCTGGAGAGGACGTGTGCGGCGTGGGCCCAGTGTCTGCAGCAGGAGGTCGCTTTCCAGCAGGTAGGATGCAGAGAGGTGGGGTTGGGGGAAGAGGCAGAAGTTGGGGCTCCTTTAGGGGCCATCAGAGTGGGACTCTCAGAGGTGGGTCAGTGGTGAGGGCTCTGCACCAGGAGCTGATGGGCCCCGTATGGGCACAGAAGCCCCTTTGTGCAGAATGCTGGAGAACAGGGCAGGATGTCCCCAGGGCTGATGGAGGGTCCTGCCTGAGACCCTCCAGGTGAGCTGGCCCCACTCTTGGCAGTACTTTCTGGATGCATCAGAGCTGGAGGGCTGGGTAGAGGAGAAGCGACCGCTGGTCAGCAGTCGGGACTATGGCAGAGACGAGGCAGCCACCCTTGGGCTCATTAAGAAGCACAAGGTACCACGTCCTGAGCCTCCCCCCGGTGTGGCTTGGGTGATGACGGATCACGGGGAAGGGGCTGTCACCCTCCCTCTCCAGGGGCACAGAGCCCTGCTCCTGCTTCCTGGAGACACACACAGCCCCATCCCCACTGCCACCCAGATCCCACAGCAGCCCTCCTTCCACGGCGGCCCTCCTTCCACGGCGGCCCTCCTTCCACGGCGGCCCTCCTTCCACGGCGGCGCAGGCACTGTGGTCTACACCTTTCTCCCTTCCTCTTTCGAGTCTTGCCTCTCCCTGTGGCCTTGGGGTTTCTCCGCCTCCTCTTGCTTCCTCTCTACCCCACCCCTGGCACTTTTCTCCTCTGTCGGGGTCACCTGCCCAGCCTGCTCCACATCTCCCACAGGTATCTCCCTCCCAGGCTTGGCCTATCATCCTTTGAGTTAACCAAATGCCCTTCCCGAAGCCGACTTCCTCCCACAATCATCCCTGGCTGAAGGGAGGGAGGTCTGGAAATCCCTTCCTCACTCCTGAATTCGGACTCCCAAAACCACACATGCTGCAAAGCCTGGACCCCACGGCAGCCCTGGTTCCTGCTGTTACTGAAGTGTCGTCCTGTCTCGGCATGTTTTCTGCACAGCCCCAGTTCGTGTGTGCTCCGAGGCAGGAGCTTCAGGGAGCCCGTCCTAAAAGCCCGCGGCCTTGGCCTCGCAGAGCACCCGTGCCCCGCTATACTGGAAAGCTTGCTTAACTCTGCCTCTCTCTCGCACATGGATGATGGGGTCCAGTCTATTCCCTCCTGTGCCCTCCCTTCCTTGGCCCAGATTAGCCAGCATCCACCTTTCCCTGCTAAACAATGAGCCCTCAGTGGGTACAGACCAGGTGTTCATTTTATGGAACAATAAGTACTGACTCCATTAGTCATGGGTAGATGGATGCCGGGTGGGCGGGTGCATGAGTTGAAGTAGATGGATGGGTCTGTGAGGGTGGGTGAATGGATGAGGATTGGTGACTGCATTGGTGTCGACCCAGCAGACAGATGGGGGGATGAGTCACCCAGGCTGAGCCTAGTGTGTGGGTCCTTGTGTATCACAGGTCCTACAGGAGGAACTAGCTGTTCGCTGGAGCTCTGTGGAGGAGCTTGACCGGAGGGCCCAAACCCTCACTGGCCCTGAAGCCCCTGAGCAGCAGCGTGTGGTGCAGGAGAGGCTCTGGGAGCAGCTGCGGGCACTGCAGGAGTTGGCAGCCACGCGGTGAGGGTGCTGTACCCCTCAGCAGTGGGTGCAGGGGGCCCAGCCACAGCTGAGTGTTCCCACGCCATGGCCCTAAGTCGAGCGGAACCCATGACCCCCAGCTGTAGAGATGCATTGGGAGGGGGTGTATGTTGCTCACCTCTTTCCATAAAGCCTTTAGTGAGGCCCACAACACCCTGATGTTCATCTCCCGATGTCCCCACCCTCCTCTGCCCCTACACTCACCCCTCTGTGTCTACT
Source organism: Saguinus oedipus (assembly GCA_031835075.1). Lineage (NCBI taxonomy): Eukaryota > Metazoa > Chordata > Mammalia > Primates > Cebidae > Saguinus > Saguinus oedipus. Next base: position 52,445,766 of record CM063176.1, read on the forward strand.
GCTCCCTGAATCCCGAGACGTAGGCTGGGACAGAGACCATGAGTAACCCCATTCTTCAGGTCGGCCCCTCTGGCTGGCCCGGCTGGCCCCTGGGGGGTGGGCCACTCACTTCTGGGGAACCATGGGCTGTCACCACAGGGACCGGGAGCTAGAGGGGACCCTGAAACTGCACGAGTTCCTGAGGGAGGCCAAGGACCTGCAGAGCTGGCTGGCCAGCCAGAAGCAGGCAGCCAAAGGCGGGGATAGTCTGGGGGAAGACCCCGAGCACACCCTGGTGAGAAGAGCGCTGGGGGCAAGGAGGGCGCCCTGGGGCACAGACTTAGGGGCAGGGAGGCTGGCCCTGGTGGGCTGAGGGAGAAGGTGGTGGCAGAGCTGTGAGCCCTGGCTGAGGTGGGGGACTTCTGAGTGGAGTGGGCAGACATCATCCATCCAAGCCCACATCCCCCAATTGGGCACTGAGGTGCCTCGATTCTCAGGCTGCTTGCCACCTAACCAGCTGGGGACCACCCGGTCACCCATCCCCACTTCTCAGCACCTCTGCACCAAGTTTGCAAAGTTTCAGCGCCAAGTGGAGACAGGCGGCCAGCGAGTGGTAGCCTGCAGGCTGCTGGCGGAGAGCCTGCTGGAACGTGGGCACGGCACCGGCCCCGTGGCCCGTCAGAGGCAGCAGGATCTGCAGTGAGTGCCCAGGGGCCAGGCCAGCCCAGGGTGTGGGGGAGGGAGCTGGGCAGGCAGGACCCGGAGTGATGGTAAGAGAGGATGGCATGCTGTGAGGGTCACACTGGTCCCAGCTGCCACAGCGCTCCACAGAGGGGCCTCACTCCAGAGAAGCTGAGCCCACCACAGGCTCTGGTCTTCGAAGGGAAGTGAGGCTGCGTGTGCAGGTCAGAGAGCCCTGACCTGGGACTCAGAGTGGGAGCTGTGGTAAGATGGTGGGGCCGGGTGCCAGGGCCTTCCCCTCAGCTGCCCCAGCTCCTGCGCTCACTCGGGACAGCCCATGCTCCTCTTGTTCCCAGTAGCCCACTCAGCTGATTGGGATTCACCCCCAGCCTGTGAGCTTTGAGGCAAGGTCATGACTTGCTCATAACCTCTAGCCCAGAGCCTGCCTGGAAGAAGCCTTAGGAGCTCAGTGAGTTTGCCGAGTGAGCAAGGACCAGAGATGTGGCCTCTGCCCACAAAGCATTTGTAATCGCAATCTGGGTGGCCTACTATGAACAAAGCACAAGATGTAAAGACTGTCGCAGAGCACAGATACCATTCCATGCCGAGTATTACGTTAGCAAAGCACTGAATTCACGGTCAAGCTAGAAGACAGGCTCCTGGGAAGAGGGTGTGTAGGCAGGGCCACAGGCAGGAGAGGTTTGAAGAAGGGAGAGCTTTGGGCAAGTTCTGATACAACCCCGAGAGGAGGGGGCTGACCCCCAGCGAGAGGGAGGAATGAGGTGGCCCCGCAGCTGACCCCTGATGGTCTCCCACATATTTCGGGCAGGGCCACCTGGTCAGAGCTGTGGGAGCTGACCCAGGCCCGAGGCCGCCTGCTCCGCGATGCTGAGACCGCCCTCAGAGTTCACAGAGATCTCTTGGAAGTCCTCACCCAGGTCCAGGTGTGAGCCGGAGGGGAGGAAGGGATTCTTTCTACAAGTGCATATGCCCCAGGCTGTGTCTGCCCTCCATCCCTGAGCTCCTCGGCATTCTCCCCTCCTCAGGAGAAAGCCACGAGCCTCCCCAACAAAGTGGCACGGGACCTGCGTGGGCTGGAGGCCCAACTTAGGAGCCACCAGGGGCTGGAGCGAGAACTCATGGGCACTGAGCGGCAGGTGAGCCCAGCTGGCTGCCTCTCCCACCCAGGTCCCTGCCACCCCCTCAGGGTGGCCCTCCTGTTCCTCTATATTTTCCACTGTCCCTCAGGTCCTCCCCTGGGCCTACTGTGTACATGGCAAGATGTGGCCCAAGGGGGCTGGAGCTCCCAGGCAAGGGATACATCTGTGGGAGTCAGACGAACACAACCCTTCCCTCTGTGTTCCCTGCCCCTCCCACAGCTGCAGGAGCTGCTGGAGACTGCAGGCAGGGTGCAGAAGCTGTGTCCAGGGCCTCAGACCCATGCCGTGCAGCAAAGGCAGCAAGCTGTGTTGCAGGCATGGGCAGTGCTGCAGCGACGCATGAAGCAGCGCAGGGCCCAGCTGGAGCGTGCACGCCTCCTGGCCCGCTTCCGCTCAACGGTGAGGGCTCCTGCCCCTCGGGTGGCATGTGTGCGCATGTGTGCTGCACTACCCATGGGCACGTACGCATGAGGCCCTGCAGTTCCGGACGGAGAACAAGTATGGACTCGGGTGGGAGAGCACAAGCACCCTGGAGGTCAGCCTGGCTGGTCAGGGACTGAGCACATGGGCGTAGCAGTGACACCTTAGGGTTTGGGTCAGTGCCAGCAAGGTGAGTGGCAGGACAGTCATGCAGGGTCCCAGCCAGGGATGGGAGAAAGAATGGCCCAGGAAAGCTCATCACTGGAGACCCAGATGTTAGAAAGTGACCTCGGGATCAGCCAGTACCTACTCAGCATCTGTAGAGAGGAGGGTAATACAGAAGCTTGGAAAGTGAAACTGCGGCCCTCGTGGAGGCTTCTTCCTGGGGAGATGAACCCAATGCCCAGAGAATCAGACTGGGACAGTGGGTACTGGCCATGGGCTGTCCCAGGTATCCCCATGTCCTGGGTCCAAGCAGACCATGACGCTGCAAAAAGGCTTGCGTTTAGGGACCCAGCTGTGCTGCTTGCTGGCAGTGTGAGCTTGAGCAAGGCCCTAACCCTGGGTTTGACAAGCGCTTAGAGTTTACAAGACTCTGTGCCATTTACCATTCCTTCGTCTATGCAATGAGATATCTGGACAGGGGCCTTAAGTCCCTCCAGCTCCAATCTTGTGTGGTGGTACACAAATCAGCCAAAGGCAGTCTGGAAGGGTTAAATTAGTAACTCAGAGAACAAAGAGAGCAGTGAGATGTCAAACACCAGAGAGGCTTCACCAGGCAAAGGCAGCCTTGGCCCTTGATGAGCAGGTGAGCTTTCTATCCCCATCAAGCAGTCTTGATGGGGCTGATCCTGCCAGCTGCCAATCTGCTCGCTTCCTCGTGGCCTCGTCCAGGTGAGCTCTGTAGAGGCGGGAAGGCAGGAGGCGGAGCTTCTAAGCAACAGGGGCAGCAGGAGCAAAAGGTGGGTCTGGCTCACGTGGAGGGTTTGCGGCCCTGGGAGGATCGGGTCGGATGAGAACAGAGAAACCAGGTAACAAAGGGCCACGCTTGTCTCACTCGAGGCCCTGACCATGTCGGCTCGGGTTGTATGAGTGGACTCGGGTGGGCTCCAGTTGCCTCAGCGCCTGGTGTCCAGCTGCCCAGCCTAGCCCTCACCTGGCTCTCCCGCTCTGCCTCCGTGTCCATGGGATCAGGTGCGTGACTACACTTCCTGGGCAGCCCGCGTGCGGCAGGACCTGCAGGTGGAGGAGAGCTCGCCGGAGCCCAGCAGTGCCCCCCTGAAGCTCAGTGCCCACCAGTGGCTCCGGGCAGAGCTGGAGGCCCGGGAGAAGCTGTGGCAGCGTGCCAGCCAGCTGGGTCAGCAGGCGCTCCTGGCTGCAGGGACACCCGCCAAGGAGGTGGGCCCTCTCTCCTGGTGCCCCCACCTACCCTAGCTGACCTGGCCTGTGCCTGGCCACCTGGTGCCCCATCCTGGTGCCATGCTGGCTTCCTCAGGGGCCTCCCTCAGAATGCAGCCCTCACCTCACCCTCATCACCCTCCCCAGCTGAGGCTCCTCACGTTTCCATCCCCAGGTCCAGGAAGGGCTTCGAGCCCTGCAGGACCAGCGAGACCAGGTGTTCCAGGGCTGGGCACGGAAGCAAGAGAGGCTGCAGGCCGAGCAGCAGGAGCAGCTGTTCCTCAGAGAGTGTGGCCACCTGGAGGAGATCCTCAGGGCCCAGGAGGCAGGTCCTCCCACCAACCCTCACCCTCCACACAGCCTCTTGCTCTTCCTCTCCATTCCTCTCTCTCTGCTCAGTCCCTTCCTTCTGCCTCTCTGGCTTTTTCTCTAATACGGGACAGCTGTGCATAAGTCCTCCCAGGTGGCCAGGGTGGAGCACCGAGGCCCCTGGGCCTCCACCGACACCCCCAGACCCTACCCCAGACTGAGCCCACAGGAAGTTGGCCAGAGGCTGGTCACGCTCCCCAAACAGTGCACAGGATGAGGCATCGCCACCTCCCAACCTGGGCTCCCAGTGTTCATACAGCTCTGTGCCCAAGCTCAGTGGGCACTCCCAAGGCCCTGCTATGCCCAAAGTGCCCATGGGCCCAGCCCAGCACAGGCTGCAGCTGGAGGCGCGGGCTGGCTGGAAGGAGAGGTGGCCTCTTTGACTTTTCTGTGAATCCAGGTCTCCCTGGAAACCAGTCCCTTGGGGAGCTCGGTGGAGGAGGTAGAACAGTTGATTCGAAAGCACAACGTCTTCCTGAAGGTTCTGACTGCCCAGGACAAGAAGGTAATGAACTCTGGAAGCCTGGCATGGTCAGAGTGTGGGGGTCAGGAGAGAGTCCTGGAGGGAGTCTCAGGGCACTTGGTGCGTTCCTGGAGGCAGTGCTGAGGAGCCTGCGAGGCTGGGAGCCTAGTTGGCATTGACTAAGCAAGTTGTATGGGTGGCTGGAGAAGAGGGCCCAGGGTGAGAAGGGACTCATGCTGCAGGGACCCAGAGGGGTTATTCCACTCCATCCACACCACGTGGTCCTTGGGGAGCAGCCGGGTCTGGCCTGTAGCTGGGAGGCTCAGACAACCCTCAGCCATGTAGGGCTGAGGCAAGGGCTCCGGTGCCCCCGAAGAAAGGACTGTGAGTCCTGTGGACCAGGCCCTGCTGCAGCCCAAGGTGGGAGAGCAGCAGTTGTGCCCCTGCCCCGCAGGAGGCAGCCCTGCGTGAGCAGCTGAAGGCGCTCCGGGGCCCCCGGGGGCAGGACCCGCTTCCCGCCGTACTGCAGCGCCGGGCCAGAGTGAAGGAGCTGGCAGAGAGCCGGGGACACGCCCTGTGCGCCTCACTGCTGATGGCCGGCTTCATCCAGGCCGCAACCCAGGTCAGAGGGCACCCCCAGCCCCGGGCCTTCCAAGGGGACCACACTTGACAGCTTGAGCGGGCTTTCGCACCGTGATGCTGTGATGCAGAAACAGGTGCCAGGAGTGGATGGCCTCCCAGAGGCTGTGCTGGAGCCCAGAACGTGAGATCTAAGCTGCTTTGTGTGGAGACCCTACCAGCGTCCGGAGCGCTAGCAGGGCCAAGGCAAAGACAGGTGGGGAAGGGAGCAGAGCAGAGGAGGGTCCCAGGAGTAGGGGCCACATCTCCACAATGAGATCCGGCTGCTTCCTGCAGCACCTCTTCCCCAGCTGGAACCTTGAGCGCTCATTTTCCGGGTGCTGCCCACCCCACCCCTAAAGCCAGCCTCCTAGGTATGGCTGGGGGCTAGGCCTGTGGCATCTGGGGCCCACCACCACCGAGCATGTGGTGTTCGTGCCCCACCCCCACCAGGCTGAGGACTGGATCCAGGTGCAGGCCCAGTGGCTGAAGGAGCCGATCCCTGCTGGGGACCTGAGAGAGAAGCTGAAGCCCCTGCTGAAACACCAGGCCTTTGAGGCTGAAGTCCGGGCCCACGAGGAGGTCTTGATCTCTGTTGCCAAGGTGACAGCCGGGCCCTCAGCTCCATGCCTGCCCTAAAGTGTGGCCGAGGGATGAGGTCTTAGGAAGGGCAGCAGGCAAGGTCCTGTGTCCCCTCTCTCCCTCTAGAAGGGCGAGGATCTCCTGGCACAGAGCCACCCTCGAGCAGGAGAGGTCTCCCAGCGGCTGCAGGGGCTGCGGAAGCAGTGGGAAGACCTGAGGCAGGCGGTGGCCCTCAGAGGCCAGGAGCTGGAGGACAAGCAGAAGTTCCTGGAGTTCCTGCAGAGAGTGGACCTCGCAGAGGCCTGGATCCAGGAGAAGGTGTAGCCCCAGCCGGGCCTGGGCTGAGAGATGGGGGAAGGAGCCCTCCCTTGACAGGAGGGAGCCCCAGCAGTGGGTGCCAGGGGTGTGGGCCGGTGCTCACAGCGCACCCTGGGCCTTCACAGGAGGTGATGGTGAGTGCTGGCGACCTGGGCCAGGACCTTGAGCACTGCCTGCAGCTCCGAAGGCGGCTCCACGAGTTCCGAGGAGCTTCTGCGGGGGTGAGGGGGCCCTGCTGGGGTAGAGGTTGGCCAAACATCCCTCACCTTAAATCCAGTTGAGAGCAGGGAAAGGGCATGTGCTCCACACCTGCTCCTCCCGTGCCGTGGGGCAGGATCCCTCGTCTCACCTTCGCTCCTTCCTCTTTGGAATCGGGGTAGCACCCAACTTGGAGGTAAGAGAGCACATGTGTGTGGTGGCAGGTATGTGGATCTCTAGCTGTGATAGACCTGTGTCCCCTGCCACGCACACATGCATACTTGAAAAACTGATACAACTGGAATGAAGTCTGGTCCAGTCGATAGTATTATACAAACGTCCGCTTCCTGGTTGTAATGTTCACAGTAGGATCTACTGTAAGGGAAGCTGAGGGAAGGGCATGTGGACCTCTGTGACTTTTGCAATTTCCTGTACATCTATAATTATGTCAAAAATCTTCAAGAGATAGGACATAGGCCTGGATGTGGTGGATAATCGGCACCCGCCTTTAGTGTGATTATTTCAGCATCTCAGCGTCTCCTCCTCACCCCCACCCACCCCCTTACACACACACACACACGCATACCCCCCAAACATCTCTTATGTGGTATAGAGGGGGAAAATATCAGCAAATGTATTCACAACCAGGTGTTAAAGACCGAATGTGCTAATCCTGTGCCCAGTGTGTGTGTGTATAACTTTGAAAGGCAGCAGTGCCTAAACGTGGGGCATCCCTTGCTGATGGTAGAATTCCATAGATGCTGCACCGAATGCCACAGTAGGAAGAGTGTTAGACTTTAAAGGAGCAGGGCTTAAATCCTAGCTCTGCCACGTTAGCCTCTGAGCTCTGCTCCGGCATCTATAAAAGGAAAGGAATGTCCTTCCCTGTCTGCTTCACATGAGGCACTTCATAGGAAAGTGCTGTGGAAATTTAAACAAGCTCCACAGATGCCATAGGCAGAAGGCCTGCAGTCACACCCGGTGGCGGACCCCCAGCAGACCCCCTCCCTGTGCGCCTTTAAGCCCTGCCCAGTGTCCAAGCAGCACCAGCCTCAGCTCAGGCGAGTCCCGGGGCAGGGACACCCAAACCCCAGGAAGCCAAAGCCCAGGTTCCATTCCACAGCCTCCCTTTGCTTCTCTTAATCCAAGAAGCTGAATTTCCATTTTAAAAGTGTCTGTGGGCAGTCACAGTAGCTCACGCCTGTAATCCCAGCACTTTGAGAGGCCAAGGTGGGCAGATCACTTGAGGTCAGGAATTCAAGACTAGCCTGGCCAACATGGTGAAACCCTGTCTCTACTAAAAATAAAAAAATTAGCCTTGTTGATGGGTACCTGTAGTGCCAGCTGTTCACGAGGCTGAGGCAGGAGAATCAGGGAGGTGGTGGTTGTAGTGAGCTGAGATTGCACCACGACACTCCAGCCTGGTTCACAGAGTGAGACTCCGTCTCAAAGCAAAAAACGAGTTTCTGTTAGCATGTGTCCACTCTCCCCTCCTACGTGGTCCCCGACCCAGGGATTCAGTTTCCTGGGCTTAGAGATGGCTCTAGGGCTCCAGGCTCCGGGCTGATCTTGCTCAATTCACCTGGATGGGGTGACCTCAGGTACCTGCCACTGTAGAGGAGGCAGGAGACAGTTCCTCCCACCGCCCAAATACACTTCTCATGCTCTGGGGCACAGACATGCTCCCAGTGCCCGCTGAGGTGGGAAGAAGGGGCTCTGGGGGGGGGGGGGTACCAGTGTCCTCACCCACACTTCCCCTGTAGGACACAGTGGGTGATGCCCGCATCAGGAGCATCAGTGACTTGTCACTTCAACTCAAGAACCGGGACCCTGAGGAAGTCAAGGTCATTTGCCAGCGGCGAAGCCAGCTCAACAACAGGCCAGTCCCAGTCTGGGGAGAACCGAGGGGCTGGGAGAGGGGTGGAGAGGCCCCCTCAGGCTCCATGTGACAACACTACCCCTTGGCCAGGTGGGCAAGTTTCCGTGGCAACCTGCTCCGGTACCAGCAGCAGCTCGAAGGGGCCCTGGAGATACACACATTGTCACGAGAGCTGGACAATGTCACTGAGAGGATTAGGGAGAAGGTACATGGTGTAAAGGGTCCTGGCGGGGGCTGTGGGCAAATGCAGTTGGGAGGGTTGCTGCCTAGAGTCTGCCATGCATCTTGCCCCTCATCCACCTCTCCTGTTCAGCTGGGTACTCGGAGGTAGGTCCTACCAGGGCTGCACCAGGGGCATCTGATGGGCTGGCCCTTGGATCAACTCAGGACCATAGAAGTGCCCGCTGCAAGCTCAGTGGGGGCTTCCCTGTGTCCTTTCTCCCTGGAACCTGGTCCCCAGACACAACACAGGTCCAGAGGCCAGAAAACACCCTCTCTACTTCCTCCCATTCCTGAGGCAGCCCAAACCTTCAGGAGGTTTGCCTTGGGACTGTGTTCACAACCACAGATACCTGGGCGGGAATCAGGCAGTTAGAACCCGGTCTATGAAGCCCTCGTGTGAAATAGGTGCTGTCTGTGCTGGGCACGTCTGGCTGTTCACTCTGCTGGCTCCTGCTTCAGATGACAGCCCAGGCCTGTCATTTGCCCATCATCCTTGCTCCATTTTCTTTCTCACCCCTCAAGGGATGAGAGTCAAATGAGATTGTACAAGGAGACGGCACACATGTGAGATTCTTAACCTCAGAGGGGACTCCAAACCCAGGGTTGCGCCTCTGAAGGATCCCCTCAAATAAGGAAGGGACCTCTGGGCCCCACTGCAGCAACTGGAAGGGAATCACGCCGTGTGCTCGCTATGCACACAGAAGCCATTGGCCCTGGTCCTTTGCCAGGAAGGAGGATCTGAAGCAAAGGCCCAGCAGGTGAATGGCTGTGCCCCTCCCGCAGGATGCGTTGATCCAGGCCCTGGACTGCGGGAAGGATCTGGAGAGCATGCAGAGGCTGCTGCGGAAACATGAGGAGCTGGAGCGGGAAATTCACCCCATCCAGACCCAGGTGGAGGTACGCAGCTGGGGTGGAGCTGCGCCCAGGCCACCTCCTCAGTGGGACCCTGGACAGAAGCAGGGAAGATGGGCTTTGGGATGCCAGGGTACCCCAGGGCTCCTCTGGCCCAGTCTCTGACCCCAGCTTCCCCCACAGTCCCTAGAGCATGAGGTGGGCCTCCTCTGCCAGAGAAGCCCCGAGGCAGCCCATGGCCTCAGGCACAGGCAGCAGGAGATGACTAGCAGCTGGTGGCAGCTCCGGAGCGGGGCCCAGAAGCGGTATGAACCCTGCAGGTCTCGTCCTCGCTGACCCATCCCCCAGCATTCGGTCCCCATGCTTCCCCTCAGCCCCTGTGCTCTCGTAGGGTTCCTTCTCCACCTTTCAAATAACTGTACTGTCCCCCCAGTAATTCCCAGCTGGTGGGCCCTCCTGTGGTTGAGGGGATTAAGGGACAGAAGACACCAGTGGGCACGAGGGAGAGGGGCTTGAAGCCTGGGGGGACTAGCTGATGAGCACTGTGGGCAGGAGGGAGGCGCTGGATGCCTTGCACCAAGCTCAGAACCTCCAGGCAATGCTGCAGAAATTGCTGGTCGGTGCCCAAAGGCTGCGGACTCAGATGGGTGTGAGCCCCACTCCTCGCAGCCCTGCGGAAGCCCGGCGAATGTTAGAAGAGCACCAGGAGCACAAGGTGAACGGGCAGCTGGCCCAAGCCTCTCCCGGGCCCTCCTCTCCACTCAGCCCCACTCTCCCCTCCCTCTCATCCCCACTTACTCTTGGGCCTCCTGAGTGTCCCACCTGGCCTGTATCCTCCAGCCTCCCACTCCTCACCTGCTTCCCCACCTCTCCTGCCTGCCTGCTGGGCTACTTCCAGCCTCCAGTGATCTGAGCCCAGTCCCGTTCCAGGCTGAGCTGGACTCCTGGACAGACAGCATCAGCCTGGCCCGAAGCACTGGGCAGCGGCTACTCACAGCGGGGCACCCGTCTACACCTGACATTCGCCAGGCCCTAGCTGGCTTAGAACAGGAGCTGAGCAGCCTGGAAGGGGCCTGGCAGGAACACCAGCAGCAGCTGCAGCAGGCCCTGGAGCTACAGGCAGGCACAGTCCCATCCCCAGCCTATATCTTGCCCCCACCCGACAGGGCCTGCCCTGACCCCACAGCCCTGGTCAGGGCTAAGGCTGGAGGGGCTACTGTACTGGGACTCCCCCACCACTCAGCACTCCTGCCTGCCAGGCACCTGGTTCCCCAACCTGTGTCACTGGAAGGGTCACTCCACCTGCAGTGGCCAGATCCTCTGCCGACTGTCTCTTGCCTTTTCCTTCATTCCCAGCTGTTTCTAAGCTCTGTGGAGAAGATGGAACGTTGGCTTTGCAGCAAGGAAGATGCCCCAGGCAGTGAGGTTCTGTGGGTAGGTGCCCGGCAGGAGTGGGCAGAAGGGGGACTTACAAGAGGAGCGTTAGGAGTCAAACCAGCTGGTGCTGCCTGAGCTCCCCAGGCCAGGGATCCCTTCTGGGGCATCTCCCCTCCATGGGCCACGTCCATCACTGGGCGGTTACTTACCCACCATCTGGAGCAGTTCCCATGCAGCTGTGGACAGGCTCCACTGCGAACACCAAAGAGCTTCGAGAGTGCTTGTGTGGGCCTGGCCCGTTCCCGCCACCTCACCCGTGCCCCCCTCACTTCCCGAATGCCTAAAGGTTCACTTTTCCCACCAGTGCCCCAACCCTGTAGCAGACAGGTGTAACTTGGAGGAGGCATCAGTGGATAACTGGGGACTAACCTGGTCCTCTGGGGAGCACAGAGAAATGAGTCACCTTTTGTGAAAAAGCTCTGCCGGCCCCCAAGATTCTGGCTCTTGATCCCTATCCCAAAAGCCTCCCCTGGCTGGGGAATCGCGGTCCTCAAGCTTGAAACGGCCTTGAGTGATGTGAGGGATGTGTTTGGGCCGAGCAGCCACTCTGTGGATGAGCATTTGGTAGGACAGCTCTAGGTGGGAAGGAAGGGTAGCCTGGGATGGGAGCAGGCAGCCCCATAGATAGTATTGGGTCCCTCACTCCCACCAGGACCCCTTAGTCCCCGTGGAGCCTCTTCTGTGGAAGCACAAGATGCTGGAGCAGGACTTGGAGGCACAGGCGGGAAAGATCAGCGCTCTGGAGGCCACGGCCCACAGCCTACAGCAGGGCGGGCACCCCAAGGCCCAGAGTGCCCTGGGCAGGTGCCAGGCCATGCTCCTAAGGTAGTGCTGGCTCTGGGGTGAGGGCTGCTGTGGGCGGGCTCGTGCAGGCATCTGGCATCCCAGGTCTTCCCTTCCCACCTTCCACTGCTTGGTCCAGCCTCACCAGCCTTTTCCAAGGACTGAGGTCAGATGCCGGGGGTCCCCAGAGCTCCTGATCCTGCAGCGTGTCTTCCTGTTAACGGACATCAAATGCCACGTGGAAAATCCCACTTTTACATTCAGTTGAGATAAAGGGAGTTTACACAGAGACTTATGCTAGGAGACGAGAGGAAAATGTCTCGTGAAACAGGAGGTAGCAGGGCTCAGTGTTCGGGCATCGGCCTTCCAGGGTTGTAGTCCTGAGTTCCTGTGCTGACCACTAATTGTGGGACTTGGGCAATTTCCTCCTCATGGCAGCTGAGCCTCGCATCCCGGCCCTAAGTGCTGTGATGAGAATGAAAGCACGGTGCTGGCCCCACAGGCAGGCTGGCAGAAGTCTCAGGTTATCTAATGGAAGTTCAGGCACAGATACATGTGACCGCATGGCCCATGAGACCCCAGCTCTGTGTTTTCCCCTGTAAAAGCTCATCGGGTTTGGCTGCTTCATCCAGCTCCTCAGACATTTAGATCAAGGCAGATACGGTCAAAAGCCAGATCCCAGACTGGTGTGGGCTTTGGTCCTTCCCAGCACAGATGCCAGCACCTACAAATGCCAAGGCTCCTTGTGCTGCTATCCTGGCAGTGGCCGGGGCACCCTCTCTCCGTTCTTGCAGGTGGACTGCACCTGGGCACCTGTGGAGGTCTTTGAATTAACAGAATGCAATCATTGCTTTGCTGGTCTGTCACCACCCACTCCCCCAGTCACCGAAGGTGGTTCCTGGCAGGCCCCCCCACCACCAGGACCAGACTCCCACCCTGCCCCCAGCACCTGACTCCCGCCCCACCCCCAGCTTCTAACCTTCTGCAGGAGCACATTTCTGTTCAGTCCAGCGTCTCCCTACCTGCTACACCCTTTAGCGGTGAAGTTTAAACTCGTACCAGCATGGGGAAGAGTGCGTGGACCCTCAGGTGTGAGAGAGCCTCAGGGGTGGGGTGGGTAGGAGGGATATTAGAGCTTCTATTTACTTTATAGATCTCAATTTCTATTTTTCTGCATATGGCAATGAACTTGACATTGGTAGAGGTACATATATGGTACATAAATTATTAAATATTATATAAATGTTAGCAATTACATATTATATATATTGGGAGGCCCTGCTTTAAAAATTCTTGCTGCCAGGCGCATGGTGGCTCACGCCTATAATCCCAGCACTTTGGGAGGCTAAGGCGGTTGGATCATCTGAGGTCAGGAGTTCAAGACCAGCCTGGCCAACCAGGTAAAATCTTGTCTCTACTAAAAATACACAAATCAGCTGGGCATGGTGGCAGACGCCTGTAGTCCCAGCTACTCAGGAGGCTGAGGCAGCAGAATCAGTTGAACCTGGGAGGCAGAGGTTGCAGTAGGCTGAGATCTTGCCATTGCACTCCAGCACGGGAGACACCGTGAGACTCCATCTCAAAAACAATGATTACTATTGCTAATACCAATGCATGATCAAAAAAGTGGTTTAGGCACTGTGTTAGTCTGCTCAGACAGCTGTACCAAAATACCACCAACTGGGTGCGGTGGATAAACCAGCGATTCCCCAACCTTTTTGGCACCAGGGACCTGTTTTGTGGAAGATAGTTTTTCCCAGGGGATGGGAGGTGGTTTCAGGATGAAACTCTTCTCCCTCCGATTATCAGGCATTAGATTCTCATAAGGAGCCGGCAGCCTAGACCTCTTGTGTGCGCAGTTCACAGCAGGGTTCGAGCTCCTGTGAGAATCTGATGCCGGTGGATCCAACAGGAGACGGCGCTCAGGCACTCATGCTCTGCCACTCATTTCTGTGTGGCCGGTTCCTAACAGGCTGAGGACTGGTGCTGGCCTGTGGCTCAGAGGCTGGGACCCCTGGAATAAACACTTTGCTTCTCACAATCCTGGAGGCTGGAGGGCCACGGTCCAGGTGTCAGCAGTGGATTTCCTTGGAGGCCTCCCTGTTCTGGCAGAGCTGCCTTCCCCCTGTGCCTGTGTCTGCCCCAGCAGCATCCTCTAATAAGGACACATCAGGTCACATGGGATTAGGACCCACACATAGGACCCTGTTTTCTCTTAATTGCCTCTTTCAAAGACCCTGTCTCTAAAACCGGTTCTGGGGTTAGACCCTCAACATAAGAACTTGGGGGTGCAGGCCAGGCGTGGTGGCTCACACCTGTAATCCCAGCACTTTGACAGGTGAGGTGGGTGGATCATTTGAGGTGAGGAGTTCAAGACCAGCCTGACCAACATGGGGAAACCTCACCTCTACTAAAAGTACAAAATTTAGTCAGGCCTGGTGCCAGGTATCTGTAGTTCCAGCTATTCGGGAGGCCGAGGCAGGAGAAGAGAATCACTTGAACCTAGGAGGTGGAGATTGCAGTGAGCCAAGATGGCACCACTTTATTCTAGCCTGGGCAATAAAGGGAGACTGTCTAAAAAATAAATTGGGGGTACAGAATCCAGCCCATAACAGATAGACACAGATGGGGAGTGCAATGTACCTTTATTCCAAAGGAAACTCCAGACTCCAAATATACCCCAGGAAACCTAGGCTGGAGGGGGACATACATGTGTATGTGTTCCACATAGCCCAGTGGGCCCCGGGGGTGGCCCCAGGTCCACAAGCCTCTCTTTCTGACAGGAAGGAAGCGCTCTTCAGACAGGCCAGGACCCGCCGCCACCGCCTGGAGGAGCTCCAGCAGCTGCAGGCCTTCCTGCAGGACTCCCAGGAGGTTAGCCTCATCAAGAGACGGAGGTGGTCGCAGCACTTCGGGGGGGTTGGGAAGAAGGAGTCGCCCCAGGGAAAGGCCACCCTTTTTCTGGAGCATCCCAGACATCAGGGGATGGGAGAGCCGTGGACATCAGGCCTGTCGTCCCCATGTGCCCAGGTGGCTGCATGGCTGAGGGAGAAGAACCTGGTGGCCCTGGAGGAGGGTTTGCTGGACCCAGCGACACTGCCGGCGCAGATGCGGAAGCAGCAGAATTTCCAGGCCGAGCTGGACGTGAGCATGCACCAACAGCAGGAGCTGCAGCGGGTGAGGCCCTGTGGGGAAGGCGTGGGACAGCTCTCCAGGCAGAGCACAGGACAGTGCCCCACAGCTGGGCTGAGCTGCAGTGACAGTGGCCAGTGTTATCCAGTACTTTTTGTGTGCAGGCACCTGGCTAAGCAGTTGTGTAGGTGGAAGAGTAGTGAGAAGCAGTTCCTTTCCCAGGGAACCGTCTCCAAAAATAAACATTTTCGGTAATTTTTTTTCTTTTTGAGACAGAGTTTCACTCTTGTTACCCAGGCTGGAGTGCAATGGCGTGATCTCGGCTCACTGCAACCTCCGCCTCCTGGGTTCAGGCAATTCTCCTGCCTCAGCCTCCTGAGTAGCTGGGATTACAGGCACGCGCCACCATGCCCAGCTAATTTTTTTAATTTTTAGTAGAGACGGGGTTTCACCATGTTGACCAGGATGGTCTCGATCTCTTGACCTCGTGATCCACCCGCCTCGGCCTCCCAAAGTGCTGGGATTACAGGCTTGAGCCACCGCACCCAGCCCTTTTCAGTAATTTTAAAGATAACATTATCATGTGATCAGGACATAGCCAACAGTCCTGTGGGTGGAGTCAAAACGTAGCCACTTTTTTGGAGTCAGGGTCTCGCTCTGTCACCCAGGCTGGAGTGCAGTGACACGATCTCAGCTCACTGCAACCTCCACCTTCCAGGCTAAAGTGATCTTCCCAGCTTAGCCTCCCCAGTAGCTGGGATCACCGGCCCGCGTGCTATGTCTCGCTACTTTTTTGTATTTTTGGTAGAGACAGGGTTTCTCCATGTTGCCTAGGCTGGTGTCAAACTCCTGAGCTCAGGTGATCCACCTGCCTAGGCCTCCCAAAGTGCTGGGATTACAGGCGTGAGGGCCTTGCCTCACCAAGGCCTGGCATGGTACCTCTTTAAACACTGTCTTTTCCATCTGCAGGGGCAGGTCCTGACCCCAGGCTGGCTCTATGTAAATCACCCTGCTAAGTATTTTATATGGTTTATCTCATTTAAACAAAATAACCATTATTTTCTCAACAATATGGATGAGGAAAATGAGGTTTGGAGCGGTAAAGAAACTCGCCCACGAACGTGCAGCCAGCTGGCAAGGACTCTACAGCTGCGGTGCTGGTGGTCACAGCCCACAGTACCCTGGTGCCAGCAGTCCTGAGTCTATAAGGTGTGTTTCATGTTGTGGCTGCAGGAGGGACAGAGGCTGCTGCAGATGGGCCCCCCAGCCTCGGAGGCCATCCAGCAGCGACTGCAGGAGCTGGGAGCGCTCTGGGGTGAGCTGCAAGCCAACTTCCAGAAAAAGGCAGCTAAGCTTCAAAAGGCCTGCGAGGTGAGGTTGTGTGGGTCACCGGGTAGCTGGCCGGGCTCTGGGCCTTTCCCATCCTGCCCACCTCACTGTCTACCCTAGGCCCAGTGTCTGCGGCGGAGCATGGAGGAACTGTCGAGCTGGCTGGAGCCCATGGAGGTTGAGCTGAGAGCCCCCATTGGGGGCCAGGCCTTGCCTGGGGTGGGCGAGCTCCTGGGCGCACAGGTGGAGCTGGAGGCAGCCATGGATAAGAAGGCCAGGCAGGCTGAGGCACTGCTGGGCCAGGCCCAGGCCTTGGTGAGGGAAGGCCACTGCCTTGCCCAGGATGTAGAAGAGCAGGCCTGGCAGCTGCTCCAGAGGTAGATTGGCCTGTGCCCTCAGCTTCTCCTCCCTGCCTTCCTGGAGGGACCCCACCCCTGCCCCTTAAGTGATGTCTTGTCACTTCTTCCCTTTGCCCATGATGATGGGCACAGCTGGGTGATCTGTGTCACCAGGTCGCCCTAATACTGACACCTGTGGTCCCTGCCTCCCTGGGTCCTGCCCTCCACCCACTCACCACCCTTCCTCCACCCTCCACCCTCCACCCTCCACCTCTGCAGGGTCAAGAGCCTGCGGGAGCCCCTACAGGAGCGCAGGACTGCCCTGGAAGCCCGGAGCCTCCTCTTGCAGTTCTTCAGGGACGCCGACGAGGAAATGGCCTGGGTACAGGAGAAGCTGCCTCTGGCCACTGCCCAGGACTATGGCCAGAGTCTGAGTGCAGTGCGGCAGCTGCAGGAGCAGCACCAGGTGTGGGCCCACCTGGGATGGAGGGAGGGGAGGGCCTCGCCTTGATGCAAGTAGGGCTCCTCAACCAAGGAAATGGCACCCCCTGTGGCCTAGCCAGGAACTCTCAGGCTGTGGGGGCTTTTGGCGTACCCCAGATTCTTTGGAGGTCATAAGGACAGGGAACTCCTGTGCGAGCAAGTTAGTGGGGTCCCGTGAAGCCTCGAGCACAACTGTGGGAATCCGCCAAGCGTCAACAGCATCCCCATCCTCTCCCTCCTACCGCACAGAACCTGGAGAGAGAGATGAGCAGCCATGAGGCTCTGACCCGGGTGGTGCTGGGCACCGGGCATAAGCTGGTACAGGCTGGGCACTTTGCTGCCCATGAGGTGGCCACCCGCGTGCAGCAGCTGGAGAAGGCTGTGGGCCGCCTGCAGGCAGAGGCGGCGCGGAGGCGGCTTCTGCTGCAGGAGGCTCAGGAGGCCCAGCAGTTTCTGACTGAGGTGAGGGGAGTGATGGGCTGCTGGGCCAGGAACTCCAGGGGGAGTGTGGCCAGAAGGTAACTCAGGGGGCTCCGGGCCTGGGCATCCTCGTCTCCTCTGCTCAGTGGTCTCCTGCCCCCAAGGGCTTCCTTCCCCCAGCCGCTGGCTGGGTTGGCTTTTGTTTTTCTTCCATCTAGACCAGTGGTTCTCAACCAGGGCTTTACATGGGAATCATCTGGAACCTTCCCTGGACCATTATACCTCAATGGCTTCAGAATGGTGAATGTAATTGTGAAGAAGAAAAACTGAATTAAATAGGCTAATAATTCAAAGGGAGAAACACTGCAAGGAATATTTGCTAAAACTTGGTTTTATTTTACTGACAAAAAAACAAAATCTATGCCTATGAATCGGGAATAAAGTGTCTATTTTGCATGGAAAAAAAAACAATCACCTGGACACTTTACCAAACACTGCCGCTCTGGCTGCATTCCAGACCAGATGTGACAGTTGAAGGGCGGGGCCCAGGCCCAGTGAGTGCTAAAGCTCCCAGGTGATTGCCATGTGCAACCAGGTTGAGAATCCAGCTATAAATCCTGAGCCCTGGAGGGCGCCCAGGGAAAACAGATCTCCGCTCTGTCACCCCAGCTCCTAGAGGCAGGATCCTGGCTGGCCGAGCGGGGCCATGTCCTGGACAGCGAGGACATGGGCCACAGTGCTGAGGCCACCCAGGCCCTACTGCGGCGACTAGAGGCCACTAGGAGAGACCTGGAAGCGTTCAGCCCACGCATCGAGAGGTTGCAGCAGACAGCAGCACACCTGGAGAGCAGGAAGAACCCAGAAAGGTGGGCGGGAGCCACGCCAGCAGGGAAGGAGCAGAGAGAAGCCCCCTACAGAGGCGGCAGGAGGCAGCCCCTCTGGGAGGCTAGAAAGGGCTCCAGTCCAGGCTGCGCTCTCTTCCTGCAGCCCCAGGGTGCTAGCCCAGCTGCAGGCGGTGCGCGAGGCCCATGCAGAGCTGCTGCGGAGGGCGGAGGGCAGGGGGCACGGCCTGCAGGAGCAGCTGCAGCTCCACCAGCTGGAGCGAGAGACCCTGCTCCTCCATGCCTGGCTGACTACCAAGGCAGCCACTGCTGAGTCCCGGGACTACGGGCAGGACCTGGAGGGCGTCACGGTGAGCAGCTCCTGAGTATACCTTTCGGGGAGTGGGTGGAGGCTGAGGAAGGTGTGAGTCGGGTGGAGGGGTTGCTGGGGAGTGAGCAGAAAGGAGCTTGGAGAGGGTGTCCCAGGGAGGATCCCGACGGTTCCAGAACCGGAGCTGAGGGATTTCGGAGCCATGAGTCTGCCGAGCTCTTCATGAACTTTGAGAGCTCATGATGCCATCTCAGGTGACCCTGCCGGGCCTTACGCCTTTGCAGGTGCTGGAAGAGCAGTTTGATGCTTTCAGAAAGGAAGTTCAGAGCTTGGGCCAGGCCAAAGTGCAGGCCCTGAGGAAGCTGGCAGGCACCCTGGAGCGGGGCGCACCCAGGAGTTATCCCCACATCCAAGCCCAGAGGAGCCGTATTGAGGCCGCTTGGGAGAGGCTGGACGAGGCAATACAAGCCCGCACAGAGGTAGGTGACCACAGGCGGGGCTGAGCCAGGGGTCTGAGTCTTCAGAAAGGCTTGTCTGGCTGGCATCTGAGTCCTCTGAGCCCTCCCTACCACAGGCTTCAGTTCCAACAAGACACACCCTGCTGGTCTCCTCTGGTCAGCCACAGTCCTTGGCCCCAGTGGATGCTCCCTCTCCCTCCCCGGCTCGGCTTTCTTCCAGGACTCGGCTGCAGTCGAGGCTCTAGCACAGCAGCCCAGCCTCCTGAGCCCCTGACGGACCCTGCAGCCCAGGACGTTCCGTCTCTGTAGGACATGGGCCGGGGCTGCCTCCTGAGCTGACCCTGTCTCCCAGCCCTGTGAGGTGCTGCGGGTGGTACTGCCGGGGCCAGCCGGACCCCCGAGAACCGGCCTGCTCCCTCATGTGGACCCAACACTTCGCGTCTGCCTTTCCCTGAGAGGCACTTGAGGCCCTCTCTTCTCTGGCCCTCCCGACCCCGGCCTGCCACTCAGCCCACATCATCACATTCCCCGAGGGCCGCAGTGTGGAGGATGGTTTCTGTACCTGGGGGCAAAACAAGCCCCACGGTCCTCCTTGTTCAAAAGGAGGTGACCCAGGAGGCCCTGTCTCCAGGGAGAAAGGAGTCTTGGGAGCAGAGCACAGCCCTGAGCAGGTCCTTTCTCCTCTACCAGAACTTGGCTGCAGCCCATGAGGTCTACACCTTTGAGCAGGCAGTGGCCGAGCTACAAGGAAGGATGCGGGAGAAGACAGCCCTGATGAAGGGGGAGGATGGAGGCCACAGCCAGTCATCTGTGCAGACCCTGCAGCAGCAGCGGAGGCGTCTGGAGGTGAGGGCTCGTGCCCTGCAGCCTGCCTGTCTGACCCCTGCCTGAAGCCGGTGGCTCAGGGCACCTATCTCAGCCTCCCCAGGTGTTAGGTGAGGGCCCTCTCACCGCAGCCGTGTCAGCCTCCTCTCCAGACACCCAGATCCCTTCCCCAAGGGGCCCTGGGACTTGGCCCAGGTTGTGTAGCAGAGTGGAGGTGGCTCTTCAGGCCTGGGTGCTCCTGAATGGGGAGCGTCATTGGCTCAGTGGGGAGACTGAGGCCTGATCTCGTGCTCTGGTTGCAGAGAGAGCTGGCAGCTATGGAGAAGGAGGTGGCACGGGTGCACATGGAAGCCAGCCGACTGGGCCAGCTGCATCCTGCGGCTCAAGGGGGCCTGGCCGAGCAGCTGACCAAGGTGCAGGAGGCCTGGGCCACCCTGCAGCTGAAGGCCCAGGAGAGAGGCCGGTGGCTGGCACAGGCTGCAGAGGGCCATGCCTTCCTCGGGCGCTGCCGGGAACTACTGTAGGTATCCTTCCTTGGCTGCTGGCTCACCTCTGTCCTGCGAGGTGGGGGTATCCTGGTTCTTCGGAGAGCTGGACCCTCCCTCCTTTGCTCTTGCCCTGCCCTTGCTCCTCAGCCAGCCCTGACAACAGCTCCCTTCCCTGCCCCACAGAGCACGGGCACAGGAGAGGCAGGAGCTGGCATCCTCCAAGGAGCTGGCTGAGGATGTGGCGGGGGCTGAGCAGCTCCTTGAGCAGCATGAGGAGCTGGGGCAAGAAATCAAGGAGTGCTGCCTTCAAGCCCAGGACCTGTGGCAGAAAGGACAGCAGCTGGTAGATGACAGCCACTTCATGTCCCTAGAGGTGTGAACACAGAGGGTGGGCCTGGGGTTGGGCTGGGGATGCAGCCTGATTGCCCAAGGCCTTAGGGCCCCTCACAGTTGTGGAAAGCAGCAGGACAAGAGAGCTGGGCATGGGCAGGAGCAGGTCTCACAGCCTTCCCTCTGCACTTCCACTAATCCTTGGCTCTCCACCCCATCCCAAAGCGGGAGCTCTCCCCAAGCTCTCACCCACAGCAGCCCTTCCCCGCCAGGTGACAGAGTGTCTGCAGGAGCTGGAAGGTCGGCTGCAGGAGCTGCAGGAGGCCTGGGCCCTGCGCCAGCAATGCTGTGCCAAGAGCTGGGGCCTACAGAAGCTTAGGCAGGAGCTGGAGCAGGCTGAGAACTGGCTGGCCTCCCGGGAAGGCCTCCTACTGGAGGCCGACTATGGAGTGAGTGGGGGTCCTGCCCCTTAGCTGGCCACCAGGCTCAGGACACCCAGAGCTGGGCCTCACCCGAACGTGCTTCTCCCAGCACTCAGTGTCAGATGTGGAGTTGCTGCTGCACAGACACCAGGACTTAGAAAAGCTGCTGGCAGCCCAGGAAGAGAAGTTTGCCCAAATGCAGAGGAAGACAGAGGTGAGGAGTGCCCGGCCAGGGGCTGAGGACTGGTGGGGGAACGGTCCCTCTCAGTCTGCAAGTCAGGGGCTCCTAGGCCCCTGAGTTCTCACCCGAACCTGCCTCGCCCAATCCTTTTCTGGGCCAGCTGCAGTGGTAGGAGTGGCATCATGCTAGACTGGGTGTGAAAGGAGCCTCCAGAGTGAGGCTGAAAGAGCTAACGAGGGAGAGGCAGGCCTCTGAGCAGGAGGGATGGGGAGGGAGAGGTGGACATGAGCCCGAGGCATGGCCCATCTCCCTGACCTGGCTCACTTTGCCCCACTCCCCAAGATGGAACAGGAGCTGCTGCTGCCACTGCAGGAGCTGAAACCCAGGAGAGCTGGCAGCTTACTGACATCCTGTAAGTGGAGGATCTCTGGACACCAGGGGCCAGGAGCACAGCTGGCTGAGACAGAGAGTCCACAGGTAGGTGTCCCTATGGGGCTGCAGGCTCCCCCACCATGGTCTCCCTGGAGCTTATTATAGTGGGTCTGGGGCTGTCAGGGTGAGGGCCTATACCCTGCAGCCAGTGCTGGGAGTCAAGGGCACAGGAGCTGAAGGTCATTAGGAATAAAGAGGGCTGTCTTCAGCCCAACCACCCTGAATGAGATCAGCACCCAATCTTTCTCATTTCAGAAGCTAAGGGTTGGGCCTGGCTAGTACTTGGATGGGAAGAATAGAGAGGGCAGGGGGCAGTGGGTGCTTTGCCCGCCTTCCTGAGGGTGCTGGTCCTGACATTTCAGGGCCCCATCTTGCTTTTTCAGAATGCAGAGGGTACTCCCACCATGGAGGGGTCTTTGGAGTTCAAGCAACACTTGCTGCCTGGCGGGAAGCAGGTAAGTGTCGAGAGATTCCTCCTTTAGGCAGCGTCCCCCTTGCAGAACACAGGGACTGGGAGGAGCCATCTGGGCCTGGTGCCCTCACACTGTGGACCTGGGCAGATGCTGCCCCCAACCATGTTCTCAGGGCAGTTTGGCTCCTTGGGGCCCTTCCCCGCTTCTGCCCCCACCCCGGAGGTGTGGAGGTGCAGAGGTGCTGGGATTCCTCCTACCCGGAGGCTCTTCCCTTTCTGCTGTTTGCCCTGTCAGAGCCCCTCCGTGGCTTCCCCTTCCCCTCGGGGACTTTGGTCCAATCCAGTGCTTTTCTGGGGAGGCTCCACACACAGGGTGAGGCACAGACAGGCCCTAGCTTCTGGCTTCTCTTCTGCGCGTGGCTCATGCGGCCTTTCTGCCTCCTCTCCGTAGCCCAGCTCCAGCTCCTGGGACAGCTGCCGTGGGGCCTTGCACAGCAGCTCCCTGAGCCTGTTCCTGGATGAGAGGATGGCAGCGGAGGTACCAGGTGGCATGTGGGGCGGGGGAGATGCAGACATCAGGGTGCTGGGAGACAAGGCAGAGGGAACACAGGATGGAAGGGGCCCCATGGGGAAAAGCTGATTAGGCTGCAGTGACCCTGTCTCTCATCTCTCCTTAGAAAGTAGCTTCCATGGTCCTCCTTGACCTCACAGGAGCCCAGTGTGAGAGGCTGTGGGGCCACCATGGCAGGAAACACACTTTCTCCTTAAGGTGAGGGGAGAGACTGGACTCGGGCATGGCCCCCAGCAGCCACCTGGCACAGCACGGGCTGGAGGTATGGGGGTCCCCAAAGGGACAGTGGAGAGTTTGACCTGTGGCTGTGTGGGTGCCAGGCTGACCAGTGGGGCAGAGATCCTGTTTGCAGCACCGTCGGAAGAGCAGGCTGAGAGCTGGTGGCGAGCCCTGGCCAGTGCTGCAGGTGGGCTTCCGGGGAAGGATGTGGGGAGGGCGGCCGATTCCGAGCCCCTGGTGGTTATGCATCCTTGGGAGGTTCCACAGCTAGCATCTCTATCCCCTCAGAAGTCAGTGGGATTTACTGTCTTTTCTCAGAAAACTTCAGTCCCAGAGAGGTTAAGTGACTTGCCCAAGATTACACAGCTAATTAGCAGCAAACATGGGGCTAATTTTGACCCCCCAGCTATGTCCTGGTCCTGTTTTGCCCCTTTTGGAGTCTGCTGCTCTGGGGCTGTCCCAAGCCCTCTCTGCCAGGATCCTCATGGACACTGTGTTCCTCCAGGCTCTGTCCTGTCTGCTCTGGGGGCTTCTGTAGCCTTCTAGTTCTCAGGCAGCTTGGACTGGCCCCACCCTTGAGTTGTTTTGCAGACATTGAACAAGCCAGGTTCCACTTGGAGAAATATACATAGATAATCCCTTATGCCCCTTTATTTTGCGGTTAGCATGCTCTGCCGAGGCTGTGTGTGGACACTGTGTTCAGGGAATGTGTTTGGGATCCTAGCGCTGTCTCTGGTTCCCCTGGACACTCCTCCCAAGTCTGCCTGCCCAGAAGCCCAAAGGATCTTGAGTTGTTCCGTTTCAGAATCCCCCACCTCCTAAGAAAGGCTTAGTCTTTCTTAGCTCGCCTGCATGGAGTTTTCTGAGGCAGGAAGCATGGGGGAAAAGTCTGCCCATGAGTGCTCAGCCCACTCTGCATCCCCACGTGGGAAAGGCCTGGCACTGCCAGGCTGCCCAAGGCCATGCTGAACCCCCAGAAGCTGGAGAAGGGAGCAGCCAGACTGGGTGGCTACAGATGGCTTGGGTCGGGGCCAGGTGAACAGTGGTTGTTCCCTTGCTCTGCAGCCCAGAGTCTGAGCCTGGAACTCAAAGCCAAACCTGTCAGCTCTTCGAATGAGTGTGCAGCCGAGAGGATGCCCAGCCTGGATGTCTACACAGGTGGGACACCTAGGGCAGGGAGCAGGGTGGGGAGCCCTGGGCTTCAGTGGCTGGCAGGCGCTGCCATCTGCAGCCTGAGGTTCCACAACTCAGACTTATTCTCTTGGGCTGTGGGGAAATGCTATGGGACACCCTCAGCTGCCTCTGCCCACTCTCAGCTGTGAGAGAGGAATTCAGGCCACAAGGCCCAGATTTCCATACAGCCTTGACAACTGTCCCCTTCCATGGCTCATTCCACACCCTCCACAGTACAGACACCCTGTAGCCAGCTGTCTGGGCATGCCCTTCCTGCCTGGCCACTTGCATGAGGGGCAGCTTGGTTTCCCTCGCCTGGTGCTGCCTGCCTGCCTGGGTTTGATTCCTAGAGACCCACAGGCTCACTTCCCCGATTCCTTCCTCTCCAAGGCACAGAACATTGGCAGGACAGCCAGACCCTGCTCCAACCTTGCTGTATCCCGTTTTCTACTGATCCTCCCCTGCCTTCCACCATCCCCAGTGCACAGCAATGGAGAGGGCCTGGGGTGAACATGTCCCACTGCTGGCCATGGAGGAGGTGAAGGCAGAGGAACAGGCCAGAGGCTGTTATCTGGCTCCTCAGTCCCTCCTTGCAGATCCCAGCACCATTTTGATGCTCAACCCCCTCACCCACATCTCCTTCCCACCTCCAAACCAGAAAGGGCTTCAGGCTTTCCGGGGGAGGGGACACCTGGGGTTAGATGAAAGCAGAGGAGGGACTGGCGACACGAACATCCTAAGTGCATGGCTCCCACGCCAGGCTGAGCCTCGATATCGTGTGCACATGCACACACAGCCATGTGCCTGGAGGTGTGGCAGCCATAGCTGTGGTCACGAACATCCTAAGTGCATGGCTCCCACGCCAGGCTGAGCCTCAATATCGTGTGCACGTGCACACACAGCCATGTGCCTGGAGGTGTGGCAGCCATAGCTGTGGTCTCGTGTACCCTCCTCCAGTCCCGCGGGGCCCACATGATTCAGATGTGTCGCAGACAGGCCAGGCCTTGGCCTGGACTCCGCAGCCCGTGAAGCTACCCAGACAGCTATTTCTTCTGCTGTCTAGTGCAGGGCAGAGCTGGAGCCCTGAGAGATGTGGTCGGGTTGTGAGTAGAGGCAGTTCCCCACCCTACTCACCCCACGTCATTGCTGCAGTGCCCGTCAGCTCTGGAATCCACTCCCACACTTATTCTAGGAGGCTGGCTGGTCCAGGAGAGGGCAGGGGCACTGGTATTCGGAGATTTTGGGGTGGCCAGGCCCTACTACTTTAATTCCGTTTTCCCAACAGGTTTGATCCCTGAGGGGAACCCCAATGCAACATCAAACCTCAAGGCCAAAAGCGAGGACACGTCTAGGGAACCAGAATGAGACTCGGCTACAGGCACAAGGGCTCCTTCCCCTAGCTGCTTCAACTGAGGCCCCCAGGACGAGCTTCTGGAGTAGACAGGTCCTTGCTGCAAGATGAGTCCCACCATGTGGCAGGAAACAGCCACTGCCTGGCTTTGCCCTGCTGTCCCTGGCTGGGTAAAGAGGAGACATCTTATGGCAGAGCAGCTGGGGAAGGCCAGGGCTACCACAGCAGAGACCCCAGGCCCAAGTGGCTGCCTCCTTGCTTGGCAGGGTGACCTGTGCAGAGAACCTGTTCTTCGGAGGAAGCCCAAGCTGATAGGCGATCTCTGTAAGGTGCCTGGGGAGATGTTTGTTCTGATACACAGCCCTTACTATGGATTACCAAGAGCCTGAGCCTAAAATGACACAGCCCTTCTCAGCAGTAATAACAGATGATCTCAGAAAGCGCCTCACATTTATATGTGTCTGTAATGTATAAAGTGCTCCATCCCACTTTGTACAACTACTCAAGGTAGCGAGGAAGGGAAAACAGACACGGGTCATGGGCTTTGGGTGATTACACCCAAACAACTGACTCATAGATGCTCAAAGAACTAAATACAGTCAGCACTGCTCTGGGAGTCCAAGCCCCGCTGCACCTGTGGCTCTAAGGAGCTGGAGCCCCATCCTTAGACACTGGTGCACTGGGCAAGGATGGTCCCCACCTGCAACTCAGCAGACAGGGAATAAATGAGCCCGAAAGTTGGCAGGGTTGTGGGAGGGGGACCAGGGCCCCAGCCATCACTGGGGCCTGCGCTGCTGCCTCCGCTGCACTGCCTGGCGCAGGGCCTCCAGCAGCTGCTCCTGGTTGTTGCAGACATTGTAATGTGTCAGGCGCAGCAGTTTATCCACATCCTGCTGGCTGTAGGTCACCTTCGTGTAGTGGTAGGGAGAATCTGATGGAGACAGGTTCACCTCTCCCGAGGCTGCCGCCTCGGGTGTCCGCGGGACCCCTGTGGAGAAGAGTACAGCCTGGCAGGGGAACTTGCTGTCGGGGAAGGTGGGGCAGCAGGAGGGGGAGGTGAACAGAGGCTCACCAGGGGCCGAGTACTCCCGGAAGGAGTCGCTGACCAGAGGAAAGTGCAGCACGGCAGGGGCTCCAGGGTTGGTGGGGTCAGAGAAGGCATGGCACTCCCGAGGCCGCAGCTGCTCTTCTGGGCTGGGAGAGATGGGCGGGAACGGGATCCCCTGCTTCTGGCAGAACCGGTCCAGAAGCTGCAGCTGCTGCAGGGCAGGCAGAAGGGGCGTCAGCGCAACAGGGCCCCTGGCGTCCTTGAAGCTGGGGCTGACATGAGACGCACGGGACCTGGGGCTCGAATGCCACGTCCAACTCTCCAGTGGGGCCTACACCACCAGGCTTTGGAGAAAGTGCTTCACACCTGACAGGCTTCAGTGGCAGCTGCTCTGGGGCAAGACTGAGCCAGGTTGCCCCTAGCACGCCAATTATGACACTGGGAGGCAAAGCAGACTCAGGTGGGCCCAGAGGCCCAGGACTGCACCTTGCAGGTTAATGAGGGAGACCCAGATACAAGATAGCAAGAAAACCTCACCAGCTTCCAGAACAGAATGAGCTCCTCTAGTGGCAAATTAGCAGATTCCAGTGTTCCAGTCAATCACATGCAGTTACTGTCACAGCTCCTAAAGGAAGCTGGACCAGACACTAGACTCCAAAGCACCACTCTCCATGGGGAAGGAGCCCAGAGGATGGGTGGAGTCTGGGGCCATCCACAGCCGCCCTACCTGGAAGGCTCCGTGCAGGTTGTAGTCCAATGACAGGATGAGGTCCACATCGCGAGTAGGCTGCAGGAGGGGCGGGCAGCTGGTGTTGATGAGGTAGCCGACATCCAGCAGGCACAGGTGGGGCTCCGCGGGTGTCAGCTGGTTAGGGAGCCCATCCAGAGTGGTGGCTGGAAGATTGGGGAGAGCAGCAATTGTCACAAACACCAAGGGCACCAGACTCCTGCTGGCACAAGATACTCTGCTCTCCTGCTGAACCAACACCCCCTCAGCCTTGCAGGTAGGCCCTGGGTCCCCAAGACAAGGAGAAAAAGAGCCCCTGCTCCAAGCAGGGAATCGAGCTCAAAGGGCGAAGATGGGAATGGACTGTAAGGGGTGTCTGGACTGAGGACTCGAGGCTCAGATGGCCAAAGGAAGACTTTGGAGAGAAGCAGGTACCTTTCCAGGTGGAGAAGTGAGGATGCTGAAAGTAGTCTTGGTGGAAATAGAGGCCACGCAGGAAATTATGTGTGGCCTGGGCCAGTGGGCGCCGCGTCAGGAGGTCAGTGAAAAACTCAGCTATCCTGCTGGCTGTTGAGGGTGGTTCTTCTACCTTCAGAAGGGGGACCTGCTCCTTGTCTACACAGGCAAGAAAGTGGTGACCCTGGAGGGGGAGGAGGGGAGAGCACCCCCACCCCCTGCTGCCGCCCCTGCTGGCTGCCCCTGAGCACCTTACCCAGGCTGGCCTGGTTCCTGGCCCAACGGTCCCAGAACTGGCTGGGCTCTGAGGCCCAGTATAAGCTGTCCTGGAGGTTGGCTGCATACAGGTTGCTCCAGATACCTGAAGGAGTAGCTGTGAGGAAAGAGAGCCCCGCACTCCTGTCCCAACCCCACCCTTCCCCACGGCCAGGCCTGGCCCAGAAAACTGACTGGAGGCCATCCTCTCACTCAGGGCTCATTTGCCCTGCACCACCCAGCTTCTCCAGCCTGCCCAATGCCCCCACCTTCTAAGAAGCAGATGCGGGACTCAGGGAGCCTCTTCATCAGCCGCCCCATGAAGAACTCGGAGCCAAAGAGCTCAGAAGGGATGAAGGCCCCGTACTTGGGGAGACCAACCTCGTAGGGGGTGAACTCGCACCATTCTGTGAGGAGAGGCCACCCCTCAGCTGCATGGTCCAGAGCGCTCAGGCACCCGCACCCCAACCCAGGGCTTTGCCCAGGACCAGGAGGCCCGGGCCTTGTGGCTTGGCCTTTGAGCATAGAACCTACGGCCCTTGCCTCCTTCCCAAAGGCCTGAGGGACTCTGGTAGGGTACCAGTCTCCAGAAAGCATGGGACCTGGCCTAAGAGAGGTGGGTGTGACATCCACTTCTGCACACAGGCCCCGTCTCCCCTTGTTCCCCCAACCACGAGGGCACAGGGCTCAGCTCTTGGGCCACTTACCCCCAAATTCAAACGTGGTTAGGCTCTGCCCCTTGGTGTTGAGGGCACAGTAGATGGGCAGAGGGTTCTGGCCGTGACTCAAGGCCTCTCGCTGATCTGAAAGCTTGTGGTCATGGGGCTGGGGAAAGATGAGTGGAACCTCAACCACCAGGTGCCTGGGGCCCTTCCCATGCTGCTATCCAGCGCCATGCCCTGGCTCTGCCCCCAAACCACAGACCCGCACCTCATCGTGCAGCAGCGCCTCGTTGATGAGGGCCCACAGGTTGGTGAAGCAGCTCGGGTAGCCCAGGCGGGCACGCTCCACCAGCTCCTGCCGGTACCGCTGCAGCTGGCTAGGGGCCAGCACTCCCAGCTTGCTCTTGGTCACCTGGGTCTTCAGCAACTCAGTGGGCCCTGCCAGGTCCTTCTGAGACCACTCTGGGTCCTCATAGAGGTTGGCCAAGGCCCTGGGAAAAGTCACAACCAGGGACCTGTCACTAAAGGACCCCATCTAGACCTCATGTGCCCCAGGCTTCCTATGACAACAGCCTAGCAGGGACCCTCCCAGGGTCCCCTCAAGCACATTTCTCCCTGGCACATTCATTCTCCCAGCCCTTCTAGTTTACTCATAGGCCTAGAAGCACCCTGTCCCCAGCACCCACTGCCACACAGGCTCCAGCATCCTCCTGCCCCCAGCTCACCAGGTGGAGCCTGAGGCTCCCGTGATGTAGGAGACACAATCCAAGAGGCCCAGCTCCTTCAGGGCAGCCAGCTGCCCATACAGAGAAGTCATTGCCCGGATCCCACCACCAGTGGCCATAACAGCTACCACTGGGATCTAGAAGAGAAGACAAGCAGGCTTGGAGAGGCCCTAGGGATGGGGAAGGCGAAGCCACAGGGAGAGCAGGTAGCAGGTCACGTGGCCCCCATCTTGTCCCACAGCTAAGACCTGATCATGTCTTGGGACCAGTTCTGGGTCAACCATCCTGACAATGGGATCAGAAACAGCCTCGTGAGCATCCAGTTCTAAGGGCTGAAGGAATAATGGCCCAGGCAAGTTCTGAGCCTCATCTCCTCACCCTGAGTCTGATGCTCACTTGCTGGAAGTCCCAGGGGCCACCTCAAAATTCTTCCAAATTGCCATCATTCCCCCAAGAGAGGGCCCAGGCTAATATGAACCTCCTGAACCACCCCAGGCCAGAAAGCCTCATACCTGTTACCTGTCTCACTCAGAACAGGACCATTCTTAAAGCCTGGGCTAGGCTGACAACCAAGAAGGGGCAGGAAAGCCAGCCCTGCAAGGCCGCTCCTGTGCGGGCTCCAGGCACCGCAAGCAACACTGCCTGTACCCAGTCCCTGCTAACGCCAGACAAGAGGAAGCAGGGCAGGGACAGGCAGCTCCAGAGTTAAGGCGCTAGGCCCAAGCAAGCCCAGGGGACACCCCCACCCAGCCTAGCCCCTAAACCTCGTCCTCCTGCAGGTCTTCCTCCAGCTGCAGGGCCTGCTTCAGGGCTGCGGCCACCACCTGCTTCCTCAAGCTCAGGAAGGCCTGCTCCTCTGCACAGGGCTCAAAGCCCAGTCGCACAGCCAGCTCCTTTGGTCTGTGGGGGAAGAGACCCTGAGACAGCTCTCAGCCTTCCCCAGAGACTAGGAAACTAGGCAGCCTCACTGCAACGCCCACTACCTTCTCTCCTCTCCCTAACACTCCTGTGTCACAAGACTAAAGTATGACACCTGGGGACAGTATGTCCACATGTGGACACGCTTGGGAATGCAGCAAAACAATGGCAGGACATGGAATGCCACAGCCGAAAGAGGCTGCTTGGGGTCCCCGGGGCAGACAGGCCCTCACGCAGGACCCGTACAGTGGATTCCCCCTCCAAGTCTGGGGTTCTGTCCCTCACCCATGGAGCTCAAAAATGATGACAGGCCAGGCACGGTGTCTCATGCCTGTAATCCCAGCACTTTGGGAGGCCGAGGCAGGAAGATCACGAGGTCAGATGTTCAAGACCAGCCTCACCAACACAGTGAAACCCCATCTCTACTAAAAATACAAAAAAATTAGCGAGCCATGGTGGTTGTGTGTGCGGGGGTGCCTATAATCCCTGCTACTCAGGAGGCTGACCCAAGAGAATCAATTGAACCTAGGAGGCAGAGGTTGCAGTGAGCCAAGATCATGCCGTTGCACTCTAGCCTGAGCAATAATGCAAGACTCTGACTCAAAAAAAAAAAAAAATGACTACAAAGAGGGTGGAGGCCAGGTGCAGTGGCTCACGCCTATAATCCCAACACTTTGGGAAACTAACGCAGGCATATAACTTGAGGGCAGGAGTTCAAGACCAGCCTAGCCAACATGGGGGATTCTTATCTCTACTAAAAATATAAAAATCAGCCATGGTGGCGCATGCCTGTAGTCCCAGCTGAGGCAGGAGAATCACTTGAACCCGGGAGGTGGAGGCTGCAGTAAGATGAGATCGTGCCACTGCACTCCAGCCTGGGCAATAGAGACCCTGTCTCAAAAAAAAAAAAAAATACAGGGGAGGAGGAGAAAAGAAGGACCAATGATCCCATCGCTGCAAGGTGAGAAGCCACTCTCCCAAGACAGAGGGCCAGAGTGGGCAAAGACTCTATGAAGATCATTTAAGGTCCAGCCACAACACCTTCCACCCAAAAGGTCGCAATTTCCCCTCTTTTCTCCCTTGCTTTCCTGCTCTCTCTGTGCCTCCAACCATGTTACCATTTTCCATCCTCATCTCCCCTCATTTTCCAACCAAACATTTATCAAGCACTCACTGGGTGCCTGGCACTGGGCTGATCACTCACCCCTCCGATCACAGGCTCCTCCTGGTACTTCGTGCCCCCCACTGAGCACCAGTCTGAGCCCCTTCAGAGAGCATGAGGATGAGGCACGGCTGTTCCTCCCCTCACTCCGCCAGGCCTGCCCCAGCCCCGCCCCCTGGTTGCTTCCCCAGAGCCTGGCCCAGCCCCAGCCAGGCCACTCACCGTTCTTCTTTTTTCAGCTCCACTCTCATCAGGGGCTCCTGAAAACCATGAAGGCCCCAATCACAAAGGTCAGCCCCCTCCACCCAACTCCGAGTCTCTTCCCCTGACCCCATGTGCACTGCCCCAACCCTCACCGCAGGCCAGGCCTGAAGCAGGGGTGCTCAGAGGACACTCCCCAAGACCCTGGCTGGCCCCAGCACCTGCTCAGGAGATGACCTGTGGAAAGAAGCGGGAAACAGGCCCATCCCTTTGTGGCCTGGGGCCCAGCCCCGTCCAGGTGCTTTGCTTCCTCCTCTGGGAGGCCAGTACCTGGGATGTGGGGAAGACAAGCCTCACCAGTTGGCCAGAGGGCAGGGCATTCAGTGGCACCTTCAGTTGCTCCTCGGGAGCATCCTGCAGGGGACAAAGGACAGAGATCTAAGAATCTTTACGCTCCTAGCAAGGACCTCACCAACTCCCACTGGCAGCCACAGAGGAGTGGGAGGGATGGGAAAGGAAGGCCAGCATGGGCCCACACACGCTGCCAGGGTGCCTGCTCCACCACGTGGGGCAGAGGTCAGGCTGGGAGGAGGTGAGGGAGGGAGGAAGTTCTGGGGGCCCCACCTCTACCTGCAAGTGAATCCTCAGCTCCTGCTCCCAGCAGGCTGGGCAGTGGAAGTGGAAGCTGCCAGTGCCCACAGAGGCCTCCTGTGAACCCTCGCAGGACCCAGGAACCACAAGCTGAACTCTGCGCTCTGAGCCTGGAAACAGGGACCAGAGCAGAAAGGCTGGGGACAGTGTCTCTGTCCACAGAGCCCATCTTGCTGGGAGGCCTGGAGGACACCTCTCTCTCCCTGCTGAAATGGTCTGGCCAGGCCGGGGCTGGAAGATGGAGCCCCCATCACAGTCCCCCTGAGAAGGCCTAAGGGGAAGCTCAAGCCCCAGCGAGTCCCACATTGAATTAGCCAACCCTTAAAGGAGGAAAACAAGGGCTGAGAGCCGGGCACTGTCCCATGGGGCTAGGGACTCACGCTTCTGGTCTCCTGTCTCCTCCAGTTGAACGTGCAAGCAGGAGAGCTCCCGGGCCTGAGGTATGAGGAAAACCTCTCAGATACTACCACCACCCCCATTCAGGGACCCCCACCCTCCTGGCACCCTGGCTCCTGCTGGTCTGCTCTTCATTACCTGGGCCGAGTCACCAAGCATTTGCTTGAGATTGTACTCCCTTAACGAACTGAAATCCCAGGTCCCCAGACTCAGGCAGTGGTGAGGCCTGAGCTTCAGGCCCAGGCAGAAACTCGAGCCACTGGCATGAAGGATTCCCTGGACCCCAGACCACCTCCGAGAGCACCAGTCACACTCACCACCAGGACGCCATTGCTGACAAGCTGCTCGGCACGGTCCGCCCTGGAAAGAGCCCCCAGACCTCCCTTAGCAGGAGTCCAGGTTCTCACCCCACAGAGGCCTGGGCATAACCCAGGCACCGGCGCTGTCTTTCCCACGAGGCACTCCCACCAGAACTGCCCCAGGTCCCCAACTCACAGGCTCTGCAAGCGAAATTCAACTTCTAGGCGCCCCTCGCCCTGGGAAGAGAACCAGAAGCAGGTTAGACAGGGTCAGGAGTGTGTGTATGTGAGTGAGTGGGAGAGACATGGGTGTGTGCAGGGGCCCGTGGAGATTTCAAGCCTCTGCCTTGCCTGAGGGCTCAGTGAGAAGCTCTCGCGCCGGAACTCCCCAGCCCGCAGAGTCCCTGCATCAAACAGCACTGACAGTACAGGGTCATCTCCAGTCACCAGGTCCTGGTCAAAGACTTTCAGTTCCACGACATTCTGGAAGGGGAACAGAGTGACAGGGCTGTGAAGGGAGGGAATGGGAAGGTAAGCAGGGCAGCGGCAATGGCTGGTGGGGACGTGGGAAGAGCCGGCTCTGACAACGGGCCCACCTTGAGCTGCCGGTGGATCCGGAAGTGAAAGCTCTGGTTCCAGACGGGGCTGCTGCTATTCTTGACTGTGCGTGTCTGCAGCCTATTGCTGCAGGCTGTGGGCAGCCAGACAGTCACGTAGCAATCAGAGGGGGTCACTGTGGGAAAGAGGAACAAGTGCCCAGCGGTGGCCAAGAGCCTTCCCAGCCAGCTGCCCCAGACCCCTTCCTTCCATCACCTAGAGCCCCATGTGGGGTAGGACTGAGGGGGAGGGGAAGGGGGAGGAGAGGCAGAGCCCCAGCTGCCACCTTCCACCCAGAAGCTCCTCTCAGCCCCCTCCTCTAGGCCCGGCCCACCACCTCCCCCCCAGCCCCTGAATCCAGCCACAGCACCCTCCTCCTCAGGTGTACACTCACCTAGGTCCTTAGAGGGCAGGCGATGGGCCTGCAGGACACGAACTGTGAGCAGGCAGGTCCTGGACACCCCTGCCTGCAGAGGCAGGAGATGGGAGACTGGCTACAGGCTGATGAAGCCAAGGGTGACAGGGCTGCGAGGGAGGCTGGGGCAGTCCTCCAAGGCCTAATGCTGAACCCCAGGCCTGTCCTCCACCCATCAGACTCCTCAATCGACAAGAGGAGACATGACATCTCCATCATGACACCTGCCAGCACTTATACAATGCTCTGCGCCGGCTCTGGGCCAAGGGCTTTGCATACATTAACTCATCCATTACACAACCACCCTATGCACTGGTACTATTTATGATGACCCACTCCACAAGGGAACTGAGGCACCGAGAAGCAGTCACTTGCCTGAGGTCCAGAATTGGGACTGCAGCCCAGGCAGGCTAACTCCAGATTATGCCCTACACGGACCTGCTTCCACCTCCTCGGGGCAGTTCCCTTTAGGCTCTCCACCCCACATCCCCAGCCCACACCCCAGCTAAGCAGCTTCCAGGCCGGTCTTGGGTGGCAGGGGACATAAACTATGGAGGGAGGGGAAGTGGTATGTCAGGGCCTTGGGCCCCCAGCAGAGCTGCTCTCTTATCCTCCCTCCACCCCCACTCAGAAGTGCACCCTGGAAACTCAAGGGCTCTCTCCTGGGCAGGGGCAGTAGCTTCTAGCCCAGACCCCGTACAGGCTGTCACATCCTCCAGGTCCTGCCAGGTCAGGCTGAAGATGGTACCCCAGTAGCTCCCTCCCAACCTGTCCCTCTGTTTTTGGGAATGCAGCCTGGCAGGTGGGCCAGGACCAGGGAAGCCTGTGCCAACTCTTCCTCTTGGCCTTCCGCCTGCCTCCACAAGGGCCCTCATGGGTCAAGCCCAGGGAGCAGCCTGTTCTGGGGCAGTGCTAGAGAGCCTCATCCACTAGGGTCAGCCCAGGGTCCTCACATTCCAGGCAACTGAGTCAGAGGAGCACAGAGCAGCCACTTCCTGCCAGGGCCTCAGGACGGCAGCTGGGAGCCTGAGTTTCCAGGGCCCAAAGCCATGGTGCCAGGGACCTCTGCTGGGAGGCCGTTCCCAGAGCAGAAAAAACTCAAGATGGATCCATCATCCCCAGGCTGCCTCCTCCCCTGGCCTCTGCCCACTGCTCTGGTCTTGTGGCCAACAAACTCCCCTCCCTACACCTGAAGACCACAGCTCCCATAAGAAACACATTAACCAGGCCCCAGGGAGAGACCAGGGGTCAGAGTAGAAGCCCAGTGCTCTACCAGGCCTTACCAGAGCCATGAGACTGAGTCCTCAGAAGCAGGAATGATGCAGCAGCCACAGGATCAAGGACTGTCGGCTTTCTAACCCAGAGCCGGGGATGTGATGTCCCAACTGGTCCCAAGTCCCTCCCACCCCCCGCCTCTGCTCCACCCAAGCTCTACACCCACTCCTGATCAGTCACCTGTCCAGGAAGTGAGGCACCCTAAATCTGTACTCCAGCTTCTGATACCTGTGTGGCACTTGCCAGCCATCACCACCTGGGCCTGCCCAACCCGGCCCTCGACTCCCAGCTCTGTAATCCCAGCCCTGCAGTAGGGGAGGGCTGCTCCCCGCAGAGCTCGCCGCCAGGGGCTAAGCAGAAGAAAAGTAGGGGTGAGCCCCAGAACAGCAGCCAAGAAAAGAGTGGAGTATCCTGGCGCAGGCCTTTCGCAACTCTCACACCTGCTGGACAGGAATGCCCAGTCTTGACTACAGGGCTCTGCCGATCTGAGATGAGCAACTGGGCATCCTTACGACAGGCAGGGGAGTGGCTGTCCCATCAAACAGCTCTTCAAAGTTGGGTGCTGGGCAGCCTCCACCCTGGAGCTGGGTGCTGCATGGCTGGGGATGAGGCCTGTGGGTTGGCACTTGGGCAGGGGGTTCTGTCTCCAGGGCATGGTTTGTGGGAGGGTCAGAGTGTGGACACCAACTCCTTCCTCAGAGGGGCAGTCTCAGGAGAGGCAGAAGTTTCTGTCCCCATCCTGCTTGTGCCTATCATGGGAAAAACAGGGGTTATCCCCAGGGCACCAGGTCCCACCTGCTGCCCCTGAATGTGCAGAGGACAGTAAACCTGAGCAAAGCTAGGAATAGCTCTCGAAGCCCTGGGCCAGAGAGCCACAGGACTAAGGTCTGCTTATCCAAGGGAGAGGCTGAGATGGCTGTTGTGGACAGCAGGTCTTGGACAGCTGACAGCTCTTCGGATCGAGGCCAGGATCCAGCCCTCACCCGCAGTGAGGATCACTCTGAAGTTTTTACTTGAACCTTCAGGCCCTCCCTCAACCACAGAAGGCAACTTCAAGAGGGAGGATCAGAACAACCGACTCACAGCCACCTTTTATTCAACACGTGCTGTGTGCCAGCCCCATGCTGGTCCTCACAGACATCATCTCCAAGCCCACAACAGCCCTGAGAGGTAGAGCCACTATTATCAGTTTACTGACAGGACACCACTGCCCTGAGACGCAGTGACTTGCCCAACATCACAGCACTGGTGAGAGGTGCTGCTGCACCTAAGCCCTGCTCTCCTCCCCACTGCCTATGTGGCAAAGTCCCAAGGTCTGGCCCTCACCCAGACCTGCCTGGCACCTCGGGTCCTCCTGACCACATTCCAAAAGATCCTCCAAAGCTGACCCCAAGTCACGCTGCACCCTGGGCCAGCAGCCAGCATGCACACTCCAGGCTGTCTTGAGAATCGACCCGGGGAGCGACAGGCCCCTTCCCCCGAGGCACACTTGGCTGTGTTCACCAGGGCTCCATCAGTTGAGGCCCGAAGCCTTGGTGAGGGAGTCGAGCAGCTGGAAGTAACTATACTTGAAGTCGTATTCCATGTCATACCAGAAATTCACTGTGGGGAGAATAAGCATGAAGGTCCCTCTTCTGTCCCGGAGCCTCCCAAACCTCCCCCTAGAGGCCCTGATGGGCCTTGGCAGAACCTGCCCCTCACCTGCGATGCAGCCATGCGACTGCTGGACGTGGTGGAACCACAGAGCTGGCAGATAGAGCATCTCACCGGCCTGCACCGTGCAGCGAAGGGCCTGGGCCTGACTGTAACTTGGGTATCGGGCTAGGTCTGGCGCCAAGGGGTCCAGTGGGATCCAAGGGACCTGGAACACATGAGATGCCAGGGAGCAGCCCCCCAGGTCTCCCAGACGTCAGACTGTGTCCCTTCCAAAGGTCAACACCACAGACCCTGCTCGGCTCAGCACTGAACAGCCTCAGACTTAGGGACTTCTCAGATCCAGGTGCCACCTCCCCAGATCTTTCATGCCTGCTCCTCAGGGCCAGGCTTCTGCCCTTCTCCCTCCCTTGAGCCCAAAATCAGGACAGGCACCTTCTCCATGGCTTCTTCATCTACCACCTTAAAGGCGCCCTCTTCGGTTAGCTGGTAGGTTGCCGGCGTGTACAACTCTAGAGCCCAAGGGAGAAGGGTGTGGGGGAACTGCAAACAGCCTGGAACTTGCCAGACTCTCCTCCAACCCAGCCAGCCCTGGGCAGGAGCAGGGGGATCAGGGGCACCGGTGCAGTGGGGATGCCACAGGCACACCTCAGGCCTGGAAACTGGCCTCCCAGGCTCTCGCTGCCTCCCTCCCTCTTGGGCCAGTGGTCCCCCAACCCTACATACCACATCCCCTACCATAGGGGATGAAGGGCCGGTCACTGGGCGGATGTAACAGGAAATGCTTCTCTCCTGAGACCACACAGTAGAGGTTCTCATAGTGATCCTTGTGCACTGCCAACAGAAAGAAGGCCCAGGGGACTAAGAGCCCTGCACCCCAAGACGGCCTATGACCAAAGAGAAGAGTGCACAGAATCAGTGGGCTGGACAAGATGCCAGGGCTCCCATATTCCGGAACTCAACCCACCCAGGACTTGATGCTCGCCAGGCCCTGGACTCCTCTCCACCAAGAGAGGAAGTTCTCCTATACTCACCCCTGACCCAGCTGGCCTTCAGGGAGCTTTCTTTGGGTCTAGAATAAACAGTACACCCACCCCCAATGCCATGGGTCGATTCCCCCACCTCAGCTGTCAGGGGAAACCCTCTGTGGTGCCTGAGTCCTAGAAGCCAAAAGAAATCTTAGAGACAGTCAGCCCAACCTCTGCCCAGGCCCGACCCTCCACTCCTGGCCTCGTCTTCCCACCCTCTGCCCACACCTGCTCCTTCCTCGCCTTTGTATTCCCCTTATACCTACAAGAAGTCACTGCAGCTGCCTCCCCTAGCCAGAAATTCACAGCGTCAGGCATCTTTCCTGCAGGACAGAGGCAGAGAGCAAGTTAGGAAGGCTGGGCTGGGGAAAGCTGCCATCCAGTGATGCTAAAACCAAAAACTGGGTGAGTGCAGAAGAATCCCAAGAAAGAGGGTAGGAAGAGGCAGAGGTTGGGAAAGCTTGGGAAAGGGGCCTTCCCTCCCCCGGGGCAGAAGAAAGGACAACAATCTTCAGTAGTTCATCTATGATTGAGTCAGGCCTGGGAATGTGAGTATTTAGTGAGCTGCACCTGGCGCTGACAGGACCAAGCCTGTAGGCCAAGTTATCGTCTAAGTGACCACCCTGCCTCCACTCACCCAGGGCTTCAGAGGCCCAGGGCACATGGGATTCCAGATCAGGCAGCAGCTGGGCCAGCTCGGTGGGCAGATTGGAGCACTGCTTCTGCACATAAAGGACTCCCGGGTGCTGGGCACGGTCCTCCAGCACATCCACCACGAAGCTCAGGGGCAGGCGGCGTTCAGCTGGCATTACGAAGCGGTCCCCTCTCACAGCATCCGCATAACCATCTGGGGTGACAGCCACACTGACCTCCGTGGAGCCCACTGTGGCTCTAGAGGAAGGGACACTCAGCCCATGCTCTGATGCCAGTAATCACTGCTCACGCCCCACCCCAGGGCAGCTCCCACCTGAAATAGGGGAGGGACCACTTCTGCAGGGCTGGCCAGTGCTGCAGAGCGTTGCGGATGATGCATGGCCTGTTGGGGCAGATCCAGTCCCGGTAGAAGCAGAGCGGAGTTGGGGGCTTGTCCAGGTAGGGCACAGCAAGAGGCACACTGAGCTCTGAGAGAAATAGGAGGACAGGGGATGGAGGGGCTGAAATTAGCAGCACCCCGTCCCTGTCCAAGAGATGCCTTCCCTGGAAAGGCTATGCTGTGTCACTGGGAAATGCCCACTGCTGACCAAAGGACCCTGGACAACCAGAAATAGAAGGATGAGGAGGAAAAATGCAGGCAGAAAGCACCATGCATGCACACCAGCACAGGCCCTGACCATCCACAGGGCCAGGGACTACTGCCCAGCCCATAACCCAAATCCCCTGTGGGGCTGTGTCTGCGCCTACACGATGGACCCTCCACCTTCCCACCCTGGAGAGGCCAGCCTCCTAGCACCTACCAGGAATATGATGGAGTCAGGAGCTCTAGAATGAGTAAGGCTGAAGGACCCCAGGCCACGGGTTGGTCTGGGTGGCGTGTGGC
Source organism: Saguinus oedipus (assembly GCA_031835075.1). Taxonomy (NCBI): domain Eukaryota; kingdom Metazoa; phylum Chordata; class Mammalia; order Primates; family Cebidae; genus Saguinus; species Saguinus oedipus. The sequence continues at coordinate 52,484,846 of CM063176.1, forward strand.
TCTAGAAAACCCACTTCAACAGTGATTATTTACTGAGCACTTGGAATGTGCTCAGCAAGTGGCTTGGCCAATCTGGGGCTATAAGGGATGACATAATCATCTTAGGAAATTTACAACCTTCTCATCGGGAAGACTAACTACCAGCCAACACCAGTGGAGAAATGGAAGGGCTTGTCTGTGGTTTGGGTCCCATTGAACTGTATCACCATCTCCAGACCCCCAGGGCCACCATGTGCACTTTAGCTCATTGTGCAGTGTGCCACCACCCCGCAGGGGTCTACAGTGGCCCTGCATCACCTCTAATAAAAACCTCCTCTCTCTGACTCGGCTTTCTCCTTCGCTCCTGTCACCCTACTGGTTGGCTCTAAGTCCTGTTGATTCTGTCTCCTATGTCTCTCAAACCCACCTGCTGCTTCTCTCCTCTGGTGGCATCCACATTCCAGCTACCTCCTTTGGGTCCTCACTCAAATGTCACATTGATAAGGCTTCCTTCTCTAACTATACTTTCTAAATTTATAATCTGCCCCCCAATCTTTATATCCCTTTGACTATTTTATTTTTCTCCTTAGCATTCATCACCATCTAACATGCTATATATTTTAGGGCTAGGCATGGCGGCTCATATCTGTAATCCCAGCACTTTGGGAGGCAGAGGCAGGATTGCTGAGGCTGGGAGTTCAAGACCAGCTTTGGCCACATAGTGAGGCCCCATCTCAACAAAAAATTTAAAAATCAGCTGGACATGATGGCATGCACCTATACTCCTAGCTATGCTAGAGGCTGAAGCAGGAGGATCACTTAACTCCAAGAGCTGGACGCTGCACTGAGCTATCATTATGCTACTGCTCTCCTGCCTGTGTGACAAAGCAAGATCTTACCTCAAAAAAAGATATGACATATTTCACTTACATTAGCTGTTTATCATTCTATCACCCTTCCTAAAATGTAAGCTCCACAGGGCAAAGTCTTGTTCGGTGATGCACCCCTGGGACCTAGAACAGTACTGAGCACACAGCAGATGCTCAGCAAAGATTGGCTTAATGTTGAATGAAAGTCTCCAGCATCAGCCGGGCGCGGTGGCTCACACCTGTGATCCCAGCACTTTGGGAGGTCGAGGCAGGCAGATCACGAGGTCAAGAGATCAAGACCATCCTAGCCAACATGGTGAAACCCCGTCTCTACTAAAAATACGAAAAAAAAAAAAAAATTAGCTGGGCGTGGTGGCGCACGCCTGTACTCCTAGCTACTTGGGAAGCTGAAGCAGGAGCATTGCTTGAACCCGGGAGGTGGAGATTGCAGTGAACCGAGCTCGTGCCACTGCACTCCAGCCTGGTGCCTGGCGACAGAGCAAGACTGTGTCTCAAAAAAAAAAAAAGAAATTATTTTTAGTGATGGTGTCTCACTATGTTGCCGAGGCTGGTCGTGAACTCCAGGCCTCAAAAGATATTTCCATAGTGCTAGGATTACAGGTGTGAGCACTGCACATAGCCTGGGATTCTGAAAATACATGGAAACTGCCATTTTCTCACCCTTTGGATTTCTGCAATTAGGAATTTCTGTTTTACTTGCTCACCATTTCCTTTAGAGAATGGTTGCTTTTCTCTCCTGGGGCTTCAAAGTGAGAAAATTTCAAAAGGGATCCAAACAATTCCTTTGATCCCATAACTCTGATAAGAACTTAACAAGGCATAGAGCAATGGTTTATGCCTGTAACCCCAACACTTTGGAACACCGAGGTGCCAAGAATTGCTTAAGCCCAGGAGTTTAAGATCAGCCTTGTCTCTACTAAAATTCAAAAAAATTAACCAGGCATGGTAGTGCATGCCTGTAGTCTCAGCTACTCCCAGGGGCTGAAGCAGGAGGATCTCTTGAACCTGGGAGGTGGAGGTGCAGTGAGCTATTACCATGCCACTGCACTCCAGCCTGGGTGACAGAACAAGACCCTGTCTCAAATAAATAAATAAATAAATGAAAATATATAAACAATTTAACCAACCAAAATACTCACACATGTACACAAAGACCCTGCTCCTGCAGACTGGCTTCTTGTTTCCTGAACACACCAGGTACACTCCCACTGAGGGCTCTGCCTGCACTTACCTTCTAACCACCTTCTACTATAAATTTACTCACTGAGTATACCTGTGGTTAATTGTCCACCTTCTCACTTAGAATGTAACATACGAAGACAGATTTGTTTTATTCAATATCTCAAACACAGTGAACAGACCCTGCCACACAGATATTGAGTATTTGTTAAACTGATAGAAGTATTTCTTGCAGCATTATTGAAAACAACAGATTGGAAATGACCTAAATGACTAAGTGAATACAGCACAAGCACAGAGATGTGAAAAAGACTGAGGTAGAAAAATGTTAAATGATCTCCAAGATACAGACTGTGTTTAGCAGGCTACTACTGTATAAAAAGGAGAGTAAAAAGTCGTGTGTGCAAGGATATAAACAGTCTTTCTGGATGAACGCAAACTGGGGCCGGGAGGGAAGCTTGCCTCATTTACATTGCATACCATTATATATTACATACCCATTACACACACGTGTCTGTGTTGCTGTTCTGTGCTAGGAAATCACTTAAAAAAAGGAGGGAAGAGAGGAAGAAAATATAAAAACGAAGCGGGGGGACGAGCTAAGGACCATTTGTCAGCCTGCAATTCTCCCAAAGTGTGACAGGGGACTTGGGGCGGAGGCGGGGCACGTGGGGGAGGAATCCGACCACCACATGTGTGCCTTTGATGAGCTTTCAAAAATGGGTAACATCAAACTGCCCAAGACTGTGGGAAACAAAGGACTTGGCCACGACCATGATCAAGACGGCGCCGGGCCTTGGGAATAACTTTAACAGACTCACCCGAACCACGAGAGTGCGCGAACACGGGAGAAGGGAAGCGGGTTGCGACACAAGAGCAACCTGGCGGGGCCTTAGGCCAGTCGCACACAAGAGGTTCCAAGATACCCATCTTGGAACAGCGGCATCTCAGGGCCCCTCCCGTGTTCGGAGGTCACCGCAGCTTCTGGGAGAGCCTACTCACCCCTTGCAGCGACCGAGAATTCTCGTAACTCCCTCCGCACGGCTTCCAAAGCCGCCTCCGCCATGGCTGCGCAAGGGCCGGCGCGAGACCACGCCTCTCCCTGACGTCCTCGCCGCAGGCCACACCCGAGGCCTCCGCCCCGCCCCTAGGCGCACACCCGGTTCTGCCGCCGAAGCGGTGGAGAGAGCAGCTTGCGCCCGCTTCCGCCTGCCCCACTGGCCAGCATCCCACGATTAACAAACGATTGTGTTTATTGACAAGTTCATACATCAGTACAAACGGGCACGTTAAAAACAGCCGCCGCCCCTGCAGCCGGATAGGAGGCGGGAAGCGCCGCGACTTGGACAAAGTAGAAAAGTTATAAATAAGGGGTTTTTAAAACGGCAGGGACGACTCTGGAGTGGGGCGGCCGGTGGCCTCAGACATGCAGAAAGGGACGGGGCGCCAGCCGGTCCACAAGGCCCCCCCAACCCACCCACAAGGATCAGAGGGCAGGAAAAGGGCGGCCACGTTCTCACAAACCTCAGGCGGAGGGTAGCTCCCTCCTCGAGGAGGACCTGGCCCAGAAAGCGAACCTGAGTCCCACCTGCGGTGGGCTGCGGCTAGTGTGCGGGGTGAGGGCGCAGCGTGTACGGGCCCGCCGCCAGCTGCGGCAGTTCCGGGGCCACGTGGTGGTAGAGGAGTGGGGGAGGGCCAGTTTTGGAGCCATTCAGATGCATTCAGGCTGATGCCCCGCAGCTGGGCACCCTTCGTAACCCACTTCTTTATAAGCCTCTGCCTATGGCGCAGCAGCGCAGGTGAAGGGGCTGTCGTGGCCTGGAGCTGTGGTAAAGCTGTCCTGACTTACCCGGAGCAGAGGGAAGCAGTAGGGCCCAAAGACTCCTTCCTCACCTCTTCAACTGCCTCATGACTTGGTCCTACTCTACCTCCTACAGTGCCCTATTTCCTTCCTTTCACCTCTAACTACTGCCCTTTTAAATTCTAACCTATCGCCTCACCTCTGCCACTTACCTGTTCCACCTACCACTTTTCCAGTGTCTCCTTTGGCCCCTGCACCTCCCTCAACTCAAATTCCAGTATCCAGCACACCCATGGGAGTCCAGCACAGCCATGGGAGCCCAGCACTTTGAGGAGCCTCCTTCTACCTAAACCAGGTGTCCTATGGGCTATCTCCTGTCAACTAGGCTGTGAACACCAAGAATCCGGAATCTGGGTTCACTCAGTGTGTTCCACCCCTTTTTCTGCCCCGATATGTGTTCCCCATAAGCCAGGGTGGTGAGGCTGAGGCAGGATGTGCCAGATGCTCTAGCAACCAACACTCAACTGCGCGCGTGGGGTGTGTGTGTGTGTGTGTGTGTGTGTGTGTGTGCGCGCGCGCATGCATGTGATCTCATCTGCATGCTGTGCAGGGGTGTGTGTGTGTGTGTGTGTGTGTGTGCGCGCGTGCGTGCATGCATGTGATCTCATCTGTGGCCGAGGTCCTCAGGAGGTGGGCCAGCGCCCTGTAAATGAGGGACATTCCAACACAGGCTTCTGACTGAGCATCACTCAGGATGCAGGGAGAAGGTGACCTATGGGCTCCAGCAGGTGGCTGGGGTCCAGGGCTGGAGGACAGGTAAGGACAAGGGACTGAGGAAAGGAGGTCAGAGCTTCATGTTTGCCCAGCTGAGGGCTTACTGTCCTGCAGCAATGTCTCACAGCTGGATCAAGTTCTGGCCAGGAGAGAAAAGGGTCACAGGGAGAGACAATGCTGGGCCCCTCTTGGAGGGAGAATGGGAGTGGAATGTAGGGGCTCAGGTTCTAATACCAACTCAAGTCTCCTGGTAGCTGGGGACACCCTGGAGGGCCAGATGGCTCTGCCTTTTTGAGCTGCCAGGTATTGGGGAAAACCACCCTGCTCTGGCAGCCAGGAGAGTGCAGCTGGTGTGAGAGGGGAAGTGGAGGTAGAGGTGAAGGCCCCCAGTTGGCTGAAGGGCACTGAATACCACATGACCTGTCACCTCGACCCCAGAGTACCCTGTGTATGCTCCACCCCAGGGAGCTGATCCCTGCAGTAATTTCAAATGGCTTCTAAGAGAGGGCCAGCCCTTCCCAGATTCCTAGATGGGGCAGGCTGCCCTCTTACCCCTCACAGCACCAAAGATGACAAAGACCCAAGACCCGTCCCTGCCACTGGAGGGGCTGTGGAGGCAGGAGTTCCAAGGAAGTGAGGCAACAGTCAGGGAAATAAATTAATAAATACAGGCGCCCCACGAGGAGCGGCGGGGAAGGCTGCTTCGCCTCTCAATGCTGCTCCCTGCTTTCCACTCCAAGCAGCCCCACAGGTTTTGGTGAGTGGCAGAGGGTCTGCAGTTTGGAATGGCTGGGGCATTCATTCACATGGGGCAGGCTTCTGGAACTCAGAGTCTGCGTTCCATGCGCCGCTCCACAGCTCGAAGCAACAGTTCTGAGTATTGCTCCAGCAGGGCCTGTGTCTGCTCAGCTCCCACAGCCCCAGGGCTGCTGCCTGGGCTGGACAGTGCTACCCCAGCCAGGGCTTCCAGCTCCTGTCGCACTGAAGAGAAGGTGTCTCTGAGGAGCTGGGCGATCCGACTTTGCTCTGCTGAGGGCATCTTGCAGCCAGCCACCTGAAACAGGACCCGGGAAGTGAGGTGGAGGACACACAAAAGGTAGGGGCCCTACCTGGGTCCAGCCTACCTTAGAAGAAGGGACTAGCTGGGAATTCTACCTGCCAAGATCATCATGTATGACAAGGGGATATGGGATGCAGGCAGACTCGGGGGGTGACCCCCATCGGATTACAGAACCATCTACATCTTGTTAGCAACTCTGTATGACAACTCAGGCAGAATCAACTTTCTCTGTCAAAGTTCAGCCCTCCTGGACTATTCCCTATGTCTCAGGAGGCCAAATAATTTGTGGGCATAAAAAAGGATGCCATTAATAATTACACTGGGACAATGGCATAAACGGATTGTCCAGAGCCAACTAGATGTGATCTCTCCATGCCTCACCTCCTGAAGGAAGTCTCCAGCTCTTAAACAGAAATGACCACATATGCCCGGTTCAAGAGGCTAGCCTGGCCTCTAACCCCTCACCTATGCTGCCCACGATGTTCTTGGGTGTTTCACTGTGTGAGCACAAGAGCCTTAGCATACCGTTCTGGATATGGCTATCCAAACACCCAGCACTAAAGACGTGCTCACCCGCCTGCCGGAGGGCGCTGAATACCCACCAAGTGGTAGAGCCGCACGGCCTGGTGCACGCTGCCGCGGAGCTCTTCCACCAGCTGTTCACACTGCTCCAGGCTCACCGCTGGTTCTGAAAGAGGTGGATACGGCTCAGTGAGGCCCAACTTGCAGCCCTTTCAGGCCTCACCACCGAAGACACTCAGAGCAGGAGAGGCCTAGCCCTCAGCAGCACACACGCGACTTGCCCTCAGCCCCTTCCTCTTGCCTTCTCTTCCAACGGCCTCCCCAATACCACACAAACAAGGTCCAGAGGAGAGGGCCAGCCCCAAGTTCAGAAGGCACTGAATGGGCAACTGGGTCACAAGGAAATCATGAATGTTAGCAGGACTGTCTCACCATTAGGGGTGTGACTTATGGACCTGAGACAGGAGCAGACAGGAGGAGAAACACCAGAAGCTAAACACACAGAAATGGGATAGAGCCAGAGAGCGGCCACCAGAGATGGGAGAGAGAGGACGGAGCAGGAGATGAGAGTTAGGGTGCTGTGCACACCTGAGTCCTGGCTCAGGGCTGCCCCTGGCTTGGCGCAGTCCATGGGGTTGAGAGTCTTCTCAGGGGGTGGGGGCTGCAAGTTTTCAGGGCCTTGGAGAAGGCTGCTGACTGGCAGTTGCTGGGCACAGGGGTTGCTGGGCCCAGGATGAGCCTGGCAGTCTATCCTGGGCTTGGGAGTGGTGCCCTCCCCCAAACAGGCCCATCTCTCAGTCGTACTGTGAGCTTTTCCTAGGCCCACTGGGAAGCCAGGCTGTTCTGCCTCGCCAGGGGCCCGGCCTTTGGTTACAGGTGAGAATGCAGCCAGGGTAGGACGGTCAGGCAGTGGTTTGGGGATGTCCAGAACCAGGTGAGCCCTGCTGGGCAGGGCCAGCTTACTGAGTGGTGAGACTCGGACAGGGGCAGGAGCTTGAGGTTCAGCGACCAGGCTCAGGTTCTCCCCAACAGAGATACTACGGGATATCTTGGACATGGAACTGGTGGTGGGGTTCTGGTAAGAGTGGGGCTGAGACAGATGGCCATCAGCCAGGGGCAGGGAACCCAGACAATCCTGAGCTTTGATCTTCCGAGAGAGCAATAGGCCTGGTGAAGGGGCCTGTAGACCGGCCTCATCTCTTTCTGCAAAGGACACAGAAGTGTACACAGGTCAGGTGGTAAGAAAGGCATCCCAGGTACCAATGCCCAATACCTAAGAGCTGCTGTTCCCCTCCACCTGCACATTAAGGGACACCCAGTGGCTAGCACAGTGACACATCAGGGCTATACCAGGCCCTCCCTCCAGCATGTACACCTGTTCCACACACAATGCACCCTGGCACTGAGCCCAGCAAGCTCCTCACCCTGTGGCACCAGACTATGCACAGACAGGGCTTTCTGGAGTCCAGGTAAGGGGCTGGCTGTGGCCACTCTCTTGGGAGCCCAGCTGCTGTCAGGGTTGAGACGGCACCGTGGCAACAGCACAATGGCTGCCTGCTGGGGGCTGGGGTTGCCAGAGGACAGGTCTGCCTCCGGGGGTGCTCCGGGAGGACTGGCACCATTGCCTCTTGGCTGCTCACCAGATGCCTGTGGCACCTGGGCTGGTCTCGACATCAGTGCCAGGCTTGAGGAGGATGGAGATGGTTCCCTACGGGGAGGAAATGTGGAAGAAGGTCCAGAGAAGGCTCAATGCTCCTCCCTGCCAAAATGGTGAGAAACTCATGGCACCAAGGCACTAGGAGAGAAGGACAGGCACAAAGCCAGACAGGGCTGGGGCAAGGCTGGTTAACCCAGAACCAGGCATGAAAACACCCCGGGCACGAAGAGACAGAACCCTGGAGAGGAGAGGGCAGCAGCACTGGGAGGCCTGAGAGCCGGAACTGCTGCTGTGTGGAGGGGGGTCTTTGTACCTGAGTGGGCGGGTCTGGACTTTTAACAGGAATCGTGAAGAGATGCTCCGAGACTCTGACCTCTCTGGCACCTGCACTGGGGCCCCTACCAGGGTCAGAGAAATCATGAATTGGGGCAGAAACCAAGCCCTTGGCCCAGATTTTGCTTCCCTGAGAAGGAAAGCCCAGCCACTATCTATACCCTGGAACCCTCCTCTTAGGGAGGCAAGGAGGGGAGAAGGGCAAATTGCAGGCACTAAATGCTGGCCCTCTGACCACACCTGGAGCAGCTCCATTGGCCAGAGTCTCAAAGTGCTGTTTCAGAAACTGCTCCTGGTCTGGGGTCCGGGGGCTTCCCTCCTGCAGTGCATAGGAGGCCGTGCCTCCCTCCTCTTCCTCCTCTTCATCACCCTCAGCTGGCTCTTCAAGGTCTGAGGAGATGCCATCCACACTGAGGGGCTCCGTGCTCTCAGAGTCTGGTGTGGGGAGAAAAGAGAGGCATTGCACTGCACCCATCTGTTGCCAGAGGCTTCCCGCACCTCAGCCCATGAGTCCTCCCTCCCGGCTGCAGCCTCACCTTCAGTGGGGTGCTCGGGGCTGGAAAGGCAGCTGCTGCTGTAATCCACAGAGCAGGCACTGTCGGGGCTGTGCTTTTCTGAGCTCCTGCTGCCTGGGTACACTCTTCCCAGAGTTCCCCGGGCTGGAGCCTGCACCTGGAACTCACTGCCAGGATTCCAGCAGGGAGAAGAAAAGGCAGTGAGCATGCGTGAGCAGCATCCCCGCTGGACTCCTGCCTGTGATCAGGGTGAGGGATGAGGCAGTGGTGAGCTGGGAGGTAAGCCCTGAGGATCCTGGGGGCCAACCCTCCCCCAACTAAACAACACTCAGAAAGAGGGGAAGACAGGGGGCTGCACAGCCCACAAGGTCTGGCCAGGGTAAGATCCTTGCCTGGCATCCATGGTGGGGCTGTCACTCGGCTCCGGGTAGACAATATCGTCTTCAACAGGTGCAGGTTCCAGATCTTGAGGAAAGACCCCTTCCTCTTGTGACAATAATTGGATAATATGGGGGCAAGAACAGGGTTGGGAAGCCTGAGGCCGAGTGGGCTTTTCATTCTGGGAACACACAAAGGGACGTTACTAGAGCAGCTGATGTGAGAAGAGGTGAGGGATGAGGCAGTGGTAGCTGGTGGGTAAGCCCTTAGTGACCCTCCCCTTGGAGAAGAGGTGGAGGTGGGTAAGGATGTGGTGTGCACCAATTCTGGGGGAAGCAGAATACTCTAGCTCTGAGGACAGACACCAAGAAGCCAGGCTGGGCTCCAGTTGCTGATGGGAGCTTCTGGATGAACTATATTAACACTCTGGGCTGCCAACCTCAAGCTACCACTTCATACCAAGAGTCCTTCAAGAAACCCAGCCCAGGGCAAAGGCCACTTTTGCCTCTCTATCCCAACTGCTCCCCTGCCTGCCCTGATGACCAAACCATGCAGCCCAGCCAGCCCTATCCTGGCTTTGCAGCTCTGGTTAACCATGTGCCACAGAAACAGACCAAGTAAAGCTGGACCAGGGCTCAGGTCTCAGCTGGTGGCAAAGGCTGCCTAAGGCCCTCTAGGGCGCTCTAGAGAGCTGAGAGAAAGCTGGCTCACCTGGCTAGCGAGTGAAGTCTCAAGGGCCTGCTTTCCGTGCTTCCCAGGACCAGATGGGATCATGGCCAGCGAGTCCTGGCGAGGGCCCCGTGGGCTTGGGGCCAGTGTTTCCAGCTGCCGCAGGTCTAGCATGGATCGAACACTCAGCTCCACACCAGGCTGAGCCCAGCGCCCCCTTCTTTTGGGTCCTGGGTTGGCTGCAGGAGCTGGGTCCAGGAACCCCACGGTCTCCGGTGCCTGGTTGGAGGTAGTAACAACCACACATTAAGATCAACAGATATCCATATATCCCTCACTGTGTGCCTGGCATGTTACACTTATTAGCTTACTTCATCTTCACGGCAACCTTTTGAAAGGCTGAAATCAGCACTATTTGTTTTGTTTTTGTTTTGAGACAAGAGTCTTGCTCTGTCACCCAGAATGGAGTGCAGTGGTACAATCTTGGCTCACTGCAACCTCTGCCTCCCAGGTTCAAGCAATTCTCCTAGCTCAGCCTCTGGAGCAGCTGGGACTACAGGCACCCGCCACCATGCCCAGCTCATTTTTGTATTTTTAGTAGAGATGGGGTTTCGTCATGTTGACCAGGCTGGTCTTGAACTCCTGACCTTGTAATCCACCCACCTCACCCTCCCAAAGTGTTGGGATTACAGGCGTTAGCCACCGTACCCGGCCTGAAATAGGCACTATTACAATCCTTGTTTTTCAGATGAGGAGACTGAAGCACAGGGAGCTTAAGTGACCAGTTCGCATCCCACAGGCATGCAGGTTAGTCTGGCTCCAGAGTTCATGCTCTTAGCTGCATTCCACATCCTCTGGCACAGGAATCTCTAGTCTCAGCCTTCACCTGGTGTCATGGACGCCTCAGAGCTGGGAGTCTCTCAAAGTCTCCCAGCTCTGAGGACAGCCCCAGCAGCAACTACTTACTACCAAGAGTCCTCCAAGAAACCCAGCCCAGGGCCAAGGCCACTTTTGCCTGTCTACACCAACCACTCATTTTGCCTCTCTCTACCCCAACTTCTCCAATGGCTGGGGGCCCCAAAGACCCTTCACAGCATGGAGGACTAACCTATAGCCCAGGCCTGAGACCCCCAGCCTGGTCAGAGTGCACCAGAGCCACCACAGCACCATCACTTTGTGTAACTATTGCTGACAATGGAAGGTCTTGGTGTTTGGGGACTTGCTTGGAACACCTTCATCCCCCTCTGGCCACCCCACAGCATTCGCTCAGTTACTGGTCCCCTCGTGGCCTTTTCCCTCTAACTATTCTGGAAGTTCTCCGTTCACCTCCTAACAAGGGTCTTTAGAACTAGCTTCTCTAGATCTCTGCTCTCTGGATCCTTGGTTTCCTGCACTTTAGCTCTCACTATTTGACCTAGAGGCCCTTTGTCCATTCCCTACCTGGAGCTGTTCTCTGATGAGATTTACTTCCAGGCACCATGCAGCTGAAACAGCAGCACCTCCCTAAGTGCTGACCAACCCCATGCTCCACCCACCTCTTCTGGTCCTCATCTGAAGGAAATACCTGGGCTCTCTTCATCCCACACCCAGGACTGGTCCAGTGCTTCAACTTCCCCGACAAGGCCTTCCTTGGACACAGGAGTGCAGCATGTGGGCAGCCATGCCCCAATATCCTACCCGGCCCAGAGAGCCCCACTCTCACCTCCCCTTGCCTCCTGTAACCTTGGAAGAACATTTTAACAATGGCGACTTACCCGACTCATCTCCCAGTGGGACAGGCTTCGGGGCAATGCTGGGTTGGGGACCGAGGCTAGAAAGAAATAGGCAGTCAGAGGGAGTGTCTCCTGCCCACCCACCCCTGGAGCCCTGGCCCCATCAGCTCATACCATGTGACCACAATGATGCCTCAGTTTCCTCAGCTCACACTGCTCTCCCCTCACAGTCCCAGAAAAAGCACATCTAGCCATTATACCAACTAGGGTCTGTCTGGCCCCACACCCAACTGCCACAGACCCAGCTCCTTCTTGGTACTCTTGGCAAGGATGGGCAGTGCTGGAAGCTCTTCTTCAGTCCCCTCATCTTCTCCCTCCTTGTCACTGTCTGATGAGAGAGCCGGTACAGGAGAGACCATCGACCGGGCCTGGTGCCTGAGTCGGAGACAAGGAAGTGCATGGGGAGACGGACTCAACAGGGGGCGAGGAGACTCAACACGGGGAGAGGCTGACCTCATGGATCCTTGTGTGAGAGGTATTGGGAGACTGAGTTGCTGAATGGCAGGCCCAGAGCATGGAGGAAGAGCGCTGAGGTCACAGCAAGCCATCTGCACACCCACCCATCGCTTGCCCACTTTCTGTTCTCACCGGTGGGGTCCAGAAGCCCTTTGGGGAGGGGATGGTCCTTGCTGCTTGCCGCCCCGCTGACGCTGGCGTAGCTCAGCCAGACGCTGCCTCATGCTGATGGTCATCTCAGAGCTCAGGCGCCACACAAATATACAGCTGGGGTAAAGCCACAGAGTTGGGTGAGACAGGGAGGCCTCTGAAGGGGGCAACATCATTCATTCCCCTTATCCACTGCTGGGAAGGAGACCACAGCCACCCTCCAGGTCAGGCATAGCCAAGGGATATCCCTGTTAACCCCAATTCCCAGAGACATCGCTGCGATGAAGAGAGGAGAGGGCAGGGTCCTGTGGCACAGTAAGAATCTGTCTCTCAGGGAAGCTGGCTTCTGCTCACCTGTCCCCAGACACAGAGATGAGATGTTTGCAATCATTACTAAATTTCATGCCAGTGACAATCTCTGTGAAGAACAAAGAATATGGTCTATAAACCACCTTGAATTTCCAACCAAGTTCACTCTGTCCCAACATTGGACACGGGTTGGCTGCAGGGTAGTAGTAGTAGTTCTGTGGGTCCCAAGAAACTAACAGAAGAGTGAAGTTCCAGGGGTAGAACGCACTCAGGTTCTACACAGGTATCAGCTTCTAGTCAGGTATTTAGGCTACACTCACCTGAGTGCCCAAACATGGTGGCCACACACTCGCCTGAGGAGAAGTCAAAAATGGAGAGGTTCTTGTCAGAACAGCTGGTGGCAATGTAGATCCCTGAGGGGTCTGTCTGCACCTGAGGAGCAGGACGCACAGCTGGAGGATGCGGGAAGTGCCAGTCCCTCCCAGCTGGTACCACCCTGTCCCCGAGCCCCTGTCCGGTGCCCCCTCCTGGGTCCTTACCTTGATGAGTGTGCCATCCTCACCCTGTGACCCTTTAAACAGCTTCTTCTGCTTCCCGCTGCTGATGTTAAATATCCTGTAAGAAACACACTCTCTTTCACATGCGGAGGCTGTGACGGTAGAGCACGCCTGGGTGATGGAAAGGCCAACATTCACCCCTGGCCTGTGCTCTCTGGGGCCACCCCCAGCAGCAAAGGGGCTACCACCTCTTGGGTGAGGCAAAGTACTGTAAACTCAAGGGGGTACAAGGTCCGGGACAGAACAACAGATGTTGGAACTTAGCTGCATGGAGCTGACCCCCTAGGGCAATGAAGGAATGTGGGCGGAGAGTCTGAGAAGGAGACACCCACCGAATATTTCGGTCCTGGCAGCCGATGGCCGTGTACTTCCAGCTGGGCTCCACATCCATGTCATAGAGGGTCGTCTTCCGCACCACGTGGTGTGTCCTTGTGAACTGCACTCCATCTCCAGACTGCAGGGACGGAGTATGTGGGCAGGCCCACAACCGGATGCCTCACCAGGCCCCAAGAGCCCAACTTGCGCCTCCCTTCACCTCTTGTAACCTCACGAAGGGGAATAGTAGACTCCACCCTGCCCCTGCCCCTCAGGAAAGCCCCACGCCCTCACCTTCTGCGCAGTGCGGAAGTAGATGCTCTTGTCTGCTCCGCAGCTGATCATGCGGACTTGTCCATCGCTGGCTATGAAGGAGGGGGCCCAGCTGTTCCCACCGCTCTCACCACATGGGAGGAGCCTGTCTCCCACCTTCCCTCCATATGATCCCCCATCAAGCTACTCTACATGCCAGGGAAAACCAACTAAATTAAACCTTGAAACCCAGGTTTTCCTTTCTCCCTATCCTCAGCCCAACCTGGCTGGCTCAAGTCCCTGCACTGAGAATCTCTGTTCCACCTGTCTTCCCACCAGCTCCAGGCCTCCCAGCTGCTGTCCAACACTCCCCACAACTGGCAGACCCTTCTCATGGAGGAGAAGGCAGATGGCAGCGGGGGTGAGGGTGGCAGCATGTGTCTCATTCACCCTGCCCCACCTGCAAACTTGACTGCAGTGATGGAGGATGAGTGCTCGTCCAGGGTCTGCTGTAGGCTGTACTCCCGCCCCGCATCCAGCACGTGGATCAGCCGATCCCGGCTCGCCGATGCTAGCAGTTTCAGACCTGGGGTTGGAAGAGCTCCGTCAGCCCATGAGTGCCCTGAACTCCCTTATCTGGGCCTGGCAAGAGCCCCAAGGGAATTGAGCCCCATACGCCAAGCTGTGTGAACCACGGAGCAAGGACAGAGCTGTCCTCCTCTAAACCAGCAAAGACCCCAGTGATCCAAAGGATTACCGACCCACATCCAAGAGCCAGGACAGATCTAAGTGGCACCAGCAGGACTGGGTGAGCCCTGGGCCATTCCGGGCATTCTCCTGACCTGTGTCTGGCTTAGAATACTCCAGGCACAGAATCTCAGAGTCATGGGCCTCCACCTTCAGCATCTCACTCAGGGACTGAAGTTCATGCACCCTGCGGAGATGAGAATAGGTGGGAAGAGGTTATGGCCAGGCTGCAGGAAGGACTTACGCCCCCTCCTCCTCTGCTATATTTTGCCCCCCTACCTTTTTCCCTTTTTTGAACTTTTACGCTTAGAGAAAAGTTGCTGAAAAAAATAGAAAGCTTCCCTATTTCCCTTACCCAGCTTTCCCTAACAACAGTGCAATTATCAAAACTAGGAAATTTATGTTGGTACAATACTATTAACTAGAGACCTTACTCAAATTTCACCAGTTTTCCCACTATGTCCTTTTTCCTGACCCCAGATCCTATCCAGATTCCAAACTGCACTGAGTTTCTTCTCCTTAGACTTCTGCAGTATGTAGCAGTCCTTCAGTCTTCCCTGACCTTTCACGATCCTAAAGCTTTTGAAGAGTAGTGATTGCTCCACGGTATGCACCTCAACTTGAGTTTGTCAGATGTCTTCTCATACTTATATTGAGTTGATGCATTTTTGTTAAAACACCACAGAAACATTGTCACGAGGATGTTGATACGAGGATGGTAATCTTGATCACTTGGTGAAGATGATTTCTGATAGGTTTACTCATTGTAAAGTTATGTTTCCCTTGTCAATAAATACTTTGTGGTCCAACATTTTTGAGTCAAACTCTCCCTAAAGTTCTAAATACCCAACTCTGCACCATGAGAGGCAGTCAGTACCCATCCTGGGCCTGCCATTACCTAAGTGTGCCCATACGGTCCCCAGATGCTAGATGCTGTCCATTGGGGCTGACGCACACAGAGCGGATGCCCACACGGGGATCCATCAGGGACGCATCAGCTTTCTCCCCTCCAGGCAGCTCTGTGTCCAGCAGGGCCTGGGTGTTCCCATCCACGTAGATGATTTTAATGAGGTCCTAGTGGAAGAGGTTAGAAGAGGCCGATGAGGCAGGCCTGACCAGTACAGCTGCGAGGGGAGAGAAACCTGGGCAAAACCAACCCTTGGACCACAGAACACAGCCAAATGAGGGCTAGAAGGCCAAGGTCTAGGGGCCCAGTTCCCAAAATCAAGGTCCACAAGCTGTGGGGATGGGGGCACTGAGGGTGCAGTGGGGGCCCCACGGCCTCAGGCTCACGTTGCTGAGGATGTTTCGGTGCAGGGTGGAGCCATGCACCCCAGAGCTCTCTGTGTTCCACAGGCGGATGGTGTTGTCTGAGGAGCAGGTAATAAAGGAACTGGGGGGCAGGCAGGCCTGGTTACTGTCCTTCACCTCAGGATAGACCTGAAGGGGCCAAGGGAACATAATCAGGCCTCCATTTGGAAGAAGTCCTCTGCCTACCCAAGGAGATGGAAGGGAATGGGATGGAAGAGGGAATGGTAGCCAGAACTCAGCCCAGTGCCTGCCATGGGCCGTAATTAGTATATACTCTTCATCATGACCAAGGGGAAGCACATTAACCTGGCACCCACTATCTCAGCCCCTCTTTCATGTCTCCCACTTACATTATTTCACTTTATTCTTACAACAATTAGGTCAATCAAGTATCATTTTACACTGAGGAAGCTGAGGCTTGGTCAATTCATTAACTTGTCCAAGATCACTGAGGCAAAACTAAGGATGGGGCATACTGGGGAAGCCTGTAACATGCAAACTCAGTCCCCAGGATCTATCACAGGGGAGTCACTAGAGAAACAGGGAGGCAGCAGGAACATAAGGTTATACTTGGGGATCCCTACTTTCTATCCTCCAAATGGTATCCCAGCCAACCAGCCCACATACCTCCACGCTCCAGACGCAGGAAGAATGATACAGGGCCGAGTACACCTTGCCCACTTTCTTGGGGTCCCTCACATCCCAAACATAAATGCTATGATCATTGTACACACAAGACAGCCATTGATTAGCAGGATCAAAGGTCAAGGCAATGGTGTCTGGATACTTGGCAGTGGCCACTCCAGAGAAGAGGTGACTGTAGGGAAAGGACAGGACACACGGGTGAGACTGGAGGGAATGAAACAGGAAGCCAATCCGCAATGGAAGGAGTGTTGTGTGAGGAGCCCTCCCAGACCCACAGGTTTGGAAGTAGTTGCTTGTGAGCAGGAAGGAGCCCCCACCAGCCATCAGCAGGAAGCTGACCCGGCACTAGCTGCTAGGCATGGTGCTCAGGTGAACAGTTTCACAGAACACCAACGTTAGACAAGGGAATTCTATGGCTGTGATGGGGCAAAACAAAAACAAGATACTCTGTGCACAGATAAAAACAAGATCACCAGACAAACCACAGCAATGACCAAACACCCCCTTTCCCATCTACAGGACTGCGGGCACTTCTTTACCAAACACAGCTTCAGCCCCATACCTTTCCTTTACCTCTTAGATATTATCTAAATCCCATAAGCCCCTCCCAACACCCACTTACTGAGTGAGACTCTCCACAGTTTTTTCCACAGTGTGGGGTCTCCTTGGTTGCAACAAGTACTAATAAACCCAAATTCTTCTGTCTAAAGAGATGTTCCCAGTAATCTCTGGGCCATTAATACACTCTTCACCTGCTCCCTGAAGCACTGCCAAGAAAGACTGGGCAGAGGCAAGGCTATGAATGGAGGAAGGGGGCCCATGTGGCTCACCTGGCCTCAGTGACGCTGGCAATGTCTGTCCCCAGAGCGTGGGGTCGGGGCAGGGTGGTAAGGAAGTGCAGGTTAGAGGGGTTGAAAAGGCGCACGGTGCCATCAGCACAGCCACAGAAGATGTAGTCTTGGCTCACAGAGATGCAGTGGGCCACTGTGGTCTGTGGGCAGAGTGGCTCAGCTCAGCAAGGCCACCTGCCCACTCACTCAGTAGTCTCTCCTCCCCGCCCATCAACAGTCACCTGGCCAAGAGGAGGGACCGGCCAAGGAAGGGGCAAGGGAAAAACCACCCAGCTGCTCCATTCTGAGCCCCTCAGCCCCGTGCAGCCGGGAGATAGGAATCAGGGATTCTTCTAAGGCACCAGAGGATCCAGTAGGAAAAGTCCAGTGAAGAGAAAGAAACAGCATGAGAGAGAGAGGAAGGTGCAGGCACCACTTACTGTGAAGCTGTCTGTATTCTGAGCAGAAGAGGAAAGCAGGGGAAAGAGAGACAGAAAGAGCAGAGAGGAGGCAGTTATACAGACCACCAAGGGCTGGAACTGGGCCAAGCTCTAGCTCCCTCAAGCTTCAATCTCCTGGGATCTCATGTATTAATAAGAACCTAGCCCCTACTCTGAAGCCCTGGGCACTAGTTCTCCCCCGAACTGAGATATGGGCTGACCCTACCCTTGGGGATGGAGGTGCTTACCCTCAGCTCCACCCACTTGTCCAAAAGCCTCCGATCACTGAACTCGCACAGCAGCCCTGAGGACGTGATGCAGAAAGTGCTGTCTGCCTTCTTCCCTCTGCCGCAGGCCACATCAGTGAATAGGTTGTTCCGTAGCTCTCCCAGCAGCCCTGAGCGACCCAGCAGGGGCACAGTGGCATTCACCTGTGGAGGCACACCACTGTTAACCTCCCATCCACTCCAGAGCCTGCCCCTGCAAACTAGGCCCCAGGAGAGGACGGGGGATGCCCCCAGGCCTCCTTGCTCTTTTAGCCTACTCCTCAGCCCAGACAGCTTATCCAAAACTTCTGCAGGACTGCTGGGGATGCAGAGAGAGGCCCAGGTGAAGCAGAGCTCCTGGGGAGGGCTGAGCAGGCCCTGGCCAGGGCCCTGGTAGCTACTCCCAGCCTCAGCACCTCACCTTTGAGGTCTTGCTGTCATCGAGATACCAGAATTTGATGTGCCGGTTGCCTGCAGTTACAAAGTAGCTGCAATCCTCAGAGAAGGACACTGCTGTCACCCGACTGGACACCTTGTTGGAGGCCACCACAATGTTTTTCTGGAGGGGATGCCAAAGGGAAGAATCAAGGCTCTGTCTCTTGGAGCTAAGAAGACAGTGACTCAGAGAATGGAGGAGAGTTAGAATTGGTACTTGAAAAAGTGGTTTTCTTCCCAGAATTTACTGGCCTGGAAAAAGAGGGGTGGGGAAAGAATCCCTTTCTAGAGGAGCTGAAAAGATTCGTTTCCTGCAGAAGACCTTGTAAGGTATAAAGTTAGCCCCCTTCTACCAATATGCTTGGCTACATGGTTGCTCTTTTCTGCTTCAAATCCTTTTCTACAATGAGAAGGGTTAGGTGGGGTGGATGGAGCAGTGCAGGTCAGTAGTCTCTTGCCTTCCCAGCTGACATTTGACCACTGTGAGACTGCCAGGCCACCCCACCCAGCCACTCACCTTCCAGGCCCACACGTTGACGATCATGTCATGCTGGTAGCCCACAGAGACAATGTACTTGGCGCTAGGAGAGAAAGCCACACAAGCCACACCATACTTGTGCTCTTGCAGCTCGGCCACCTGGCTACGCTCTGCCACGTCCCAAACCCGCACGGCAGGCATGTGCCCACTCTGCAGGGAGGCAAGAACCAGAAGTGAGTTCTGTGGGTCAAGATGGCTGGGGGAGACCTATGTTAACTCTAGCTAAATAATTATAAGCTTGCTTGGCTCAGAGTAGACTGAAGTTTATACACCGAACTAAACTATGTTATTGGTGCAGTTAATTAGAAATCAAGTGGCAACAAGAGTCTTAAGGTAAAGACCGTGTGAGAGCGAAGTAACACGGGGAACACCGTGGGGTGGTTGCAGAGCAGGCAATACTGCTGTGGTCCCACGAATGCCTTCTCAACATGGAGACTGCATGAGGGTCTCATAAAATGGGCTTGTGCAAAGATCTCTGAGAAGGGAGGCGACCTCTGCATGGGAGCTGGCAAGGAGGAGAAAAGCCCTGCAGGGCAGAGATCAGAGAACACCTCAGGATTTTGATTGCTCTATGTCCTCAATGCAACCTTGATAAAAGCCCCTGGATGCACTGGTTGTGGTCAGAGCTGGTGGCTTCTCATCTGCTATACTTCTGATGTAGCCACACCCCGGTAACAACTGGTGGTAAACTCAAGAGTACTAGTTTAGCATGTCTTAGAAGGATCTTAGGTGCTCTCACCCAGGCTATCTTAGATACCCCTTCACCCCGCCCTTCCACGCCCATAAGAGCTATGAGATTATACACATAATAAAAGTGTTTGGAGCACAGAGCTCAGGGGCTAATGGTTCCCACGCTTGCGTTGGTCCCCAGACCCATGCTGTATATTCTACTCTTGTGTCTCTGTCTTTATTTCCTTTTCTCAATCCCTCGTTCTCCACAGGCATACAGCACCACCCGCCCCGCTTAGCCTTCCAGAGCAGGGCCCGTGCCTCCTCAGTTACTGGATACCATCCCTCCCCGCTCAACCAAAAGTCGAGTGGGGTGCTATAGAGGGCAGGGAACAGAGGAAATATGATAAAGATCTGAGAGCAACACTGATTATCAGGGAGAAAGCGGCCCTAGATTTTACTCAGCATCTCTGGGCAGTCTGTACCTCTGTTTGCTCAAAGCTCCCTGAATGGTTCTGATGGGCAGCCAGCGTTGAGAGCCACTACCACTCAGGTCTATTTCTGCCCCTAGTAAGACTATGACCGGACAGAGGCATTCCTCCTGGGCCCAGCAGGGGGCCCCCGGGGATAAGGAATATTTAAGGCAGAGGTTTCCAAAGCACACTTCCCTGACCAGTGGCAAGAGCACTATCTGGGAACTTGTTACAAACGCAAATTTCAGAGCCCCATCCCAGACCTACAGAATCAGAATCTCTGAGGACCGGCCCAGCGAGGTCTGGTTTCACAAGCCCTCCAGGTGATTCTGATGTACACTAAAGCTTGAGAACCACCGTTCTAAGGTACAGTGGAAACCAGGATTTGGTGTCTGTTTCAGAAGTCAAAGTGACAGCAGGCCTAGGACTGCAGCTCTCCTCTGCAGAGGCAAGGCCACCCATCCTCTTTACAGTACTGCCAGTCCTCTTCCTCACTCACCTCTCCAGTGACCAAGTACTTGCCATCAGGGGAGAAGGCAAGGGCAGTGATGGTTTTCCTGCAAGAGATGGGGCAAGCTCAGAGGGGCACTGGCAGCCTGGCCTAAGCCTAGCTCTATCTCAGCCTCTCCAGAGGTGAGACCAGCAGACACCAATGGCATATGTGGCACTTCTCCATCTGGCCCTAGGGCCCAACCAGGTCCTAGCCCCCAGAGCCATAGAGACTCTAGACAGTGCCCTTCTCACAGCCCCCAGAAGGAAGAGGATCCCGAGGACCCAGGCCCATTTACCTGGAACTGTTGAGGATGTGGTGCTGTTTGTGTTTCCGGGGATTGAACAACACAACCACACACCTGAGGAGAGGAGCAGACACCAGGCTCAGCACCAAGCCACAGCTCCCCAGGAGCCCTCCAGGCCACCCAGCACTTCTGGTCACCCAGCAGAGGGAGCTGGGCAGAGAGAGCTCAGAAGGGCTCTGCTGCTTTTTTCTTTATTTTTGAGACAGGGTCTCATTCTGACACCCAGGCCGGAGTGCAGCGGTGCAAACATGGCTCAACGCAGCCTCGACTTTTCAAGCAATCCTCCCACCTTAGCCTCCCTAGTAGCTGGAACCACAGGCATGTATCACCATGCCAGTAATTTTTGTATTTTTTGTAGAGAGAGGATCTGGCCACGTTGCCCAGGCTAGTCTTGAACTCTTGAGCTCAAGGGATCTGCCTCCCAAAGTGCTGGGATTACAGCACAAGCCATGGCACCCAGCCTCCACTGCTTTCTTCTGGCAACCTGTTCTTGCTCCTTTCCCCCATCCAAGACAGCCTATCTCTGTAGCCCCACAAGGGTGAAAGGGCTCCCTGGAAATCTGTCCCCACTACCAGGTCCCTAAATACCAGCTCATACCCACAAAGAGTAGCAGGGACACAGGCCATCCCACAGCCCTTGTGTATACCTCAGGAAGGGGTGTTAAGAGGGAAGAAGAAATGTATTTGGGCAAAGCAGGCCTCAGGTATACAGCCTGTACGCAGGCTTGGGGCCACGTGTACGTCTATCAAGCATGTGTGCCTTAAGATGTAAGGCCTCTTGTTTGCACCCATGTGAGTACTTGGCAAGAGCTGGCCCCCCACACCCTCCATGTGTTGAGTGAGGAAGGAAGTGGGAGGCGAGGCATGGGGCCACACAGCAGAGAGGCTCAGTCAGATAGGGTAGGGGGAGAGAGAAAGCCTGAGAAGGCCCAGGATAGCCTTACAGTGCCAGGGAGGTCCCAGGCCCCACCTTGAAAATCCCTGGCCCCAATTGAAGAGCTCCCCGACTGCCAGAAGCAGAAAATCAAGGACTCTGTCCACCTCGCAGAGAAGGTGTGGCAACCTCTCCCATCAGGCAGCAAGGCTGCCGGATGGAATCAGTCCTGTCTTTCCAGAGGCAGCTCCGGAGACAGAAGCTGGGTAGTAGGAATCAGGGGCAAGAAGCCATAGGCCAATAGCCAGGCAGCTTCTCCTCAGGCTTCTTGGCCGTCAGCAGGGCCTGGCCCGTTACCCCTTCCCCGCCTCACCTCTTCATTAGCACTGAACTAGCAGACAGGAGCAAGCCTAGAGGCTGCAACTAGGAAAGGCAGGGAGGAGGGAAAGGGCAGACAGCTACTTCCCCAGGCCTGACTTTCCCGACTGGGACCTCACTGCAGCCCCTGCATCTGAACACCACTACCACTGGAACCGTGAAGGGAGGTGGGTGCAAGCTGCTACTGAATGCTAAGCATCTTGGGCTCAATAAACCACTTCAATATGCAAATTCTGGGACACTGGGACCTCCAATGTGACCAGATATGCCCAGGACTGCCAGGCTGACCAACAGCTGTGGAATTCCTGCGCCACATCATTTTCTCCTCAAATCCGCCACTCCTCCTCACTATTTTATTTCTCCTTCTTTCTCCATTTCCTACTCTTTCCTTGTTCCTGTTTCCTTTTTCCTTTCTCTTTTTTTGGTTTTGTTTGTTTGTTTTGTTTTTTTGAGACAAAGTCTCACTGTGTTGCCGAGGCTGGTCTTGAACTCCTGGGCTCAAGCAATCCTCCTGCCTCATCCTCCCAAGTAGCTGGGATTACAGGCCCATGCCACCCTACTCAGCCCTTCCTCTTTTTTTTTTTTGGAGACAGGGTCTCGTTCTGTCACCCAGGCTGGAGTGCAGTGGCTCAATCTCAGCTCACAGCAACCTCCACCTCCCAGGTTCAAGCAATTCTCCTGTCTCAGCCACCCGAGTAGCTGGGATTACAGGTATCCATCACCAAGTCTGGCTCCTTTTTTTGTATTTTTAGTAGCGACGGGGTTTCACCGTATTGGTCAGGCTTTTCTTGAACTCCTGACCTCATGTAATCCACCCGCCTTGGCCTCCCAAAATGTTGAGATTACAGGTATGTGCCACTACGCCCAGCCAGATTTATTTAGATGTTAATACTTTATGCCGTGTATAAAAAGTAATACCCCCAGGCCTGCCACCATCGTGAATTCAGAGCTCAGAAAGTTCTCAGGGGTTAACCAATGTTTTCTGAACCTTCTTTCAATCTGCGCTGCCCTGAGACCCTCTGCAGGCACGTCTCTCCAGCAAAGGCTTCTAGTCTGAATGGGTGCGAGTTCCTTGGCTTTTGGATTCGTTACACAGGAACCATGGTAGAGGGCTTCAGCTGAGAGTTGATCTAATTGAATTGACTCAATGCATAATCCAGTCAACCATATTCCAAATCCAGAAAAACTGGGCTCTTATGTGCAATCTTATGAGTTTTGCCTTAATTCTCACCCCAAGGCAGTATTTTGGCCTTTAAAGGGCAGTGCGTCGGACTGCTTATAACGCTTTTCATGTCACTGCATTCAAACTCAGTCTTCCTGGGAACCGACATCCTGTCTCCTCCTCCTATGTTCAGCTCCACAGTGGAAGGAAGAGGGTGGATGGAGCGTGCGTGTGTGCAGGAACACTATATAGACAGAAGGACGGCTGGCTAGAGGCAATGAGGCGATCTCTCCGTCCTCTAATATACTGCCTGGCCCCAGTATAGCTTAAAAAATTCTCAGGTGTGGCAGAGAAGAGCTAAGCAAGAAAAGGAACCACATAGAGGTCATCGCTTAAGTGAGTATTTTTATTTGGAAGCCATCCAACATGAGAAAGAGAAAGACAGCAAGAGAGAGCCTGAAAGGCCCAGGAAAACCTTACAATGCCATGGAGGTCCCAGGCCCCACCCTGAGAATCCCTGGCCCCAAGAGACCCGAGAAGAACCCCCCCAACTGCCAGAAGCAGACAATCAAGGACTCTGCCCACCTCGCAGAGAAGGCTGGGGCAACCTCTCCCACCAGGCAGCAAGGCTGCTGGATGGAATCAGGTCCTGATTCCACAGTCAAAGTTCCATATGCAGCGATGGTAACAAAGATGCTCAAGTGAGAGCGGCATGGCCAAGGTTCCCTGTGTGCCTGGCTTGTTGAGATCCAACCTGTTCTCAAAAGCAGCAAGGAGCCTTCTCAGCCTTCTTGGTGAACTCTGAGCAAGCTCCTAGGTCAGCCAGGGAGAGAAGGGCGGGGCCCAGTTTGTATCAGTCTTTCCCTCCACATCCCCTGACCCTGCCCAGCTGGGCGAGCCCTTCCTACAGTGCTGGCTAGGATTTCACCACATGCCAAGGGCTGGGTTGGCCCAACCAGCTGAGTCCTGCAACTCAGCACCTGCGGGTGCAGAGCGGCTGCTCACTCTCACAGGGAGGGTGTAAGGCCTCAGTCCACCCAGGCCTCAACCTGGGGGAGTCACGTGGTGGAGTACCCGTGCCAGGTGCTGGGCCCACTGCCCGGGAAGGGCCAAGCCTTCAACATCCCCTTCCCGACACAGATCCGGGCCTGCTGCTACCACAGAGAGCCCAGGATTCCCACAGGATCCACCTCCTACCACTCTCCATCCCCCAATGGGATGAGCCACGCATGGGGCAGCACAGACAGGGAGCAGGACACACAGGAGGTCCAACCAGAGACCCTGGGCCTTTGAATGTTTTTCTTTCAGACCAGGTAAAGTCTGAGAGTGACTCACAGAGGCATACCAAAGGGGCTTCCAGCCTCGCTCAAAAGTCGCCCTCTAGCCCTATTTATCATTACAACCCTTCCTGCATCACTGCGACTGTTTATACTGTTTCCAAAGTACACATCAACTGGTAATATTTCATATAACTTATGTTGGGGGAAGGGGATCTATCTTCAGACCCCAGACTGCCAGTTCTGTGAGGATGGGATTTCTGTATTACTTACTGTTAAAGTCCCAGGGCCTAGAAGATAGGCATTCAGTAAATATTTGTAAATGAGTGAATATATGTTCAAGTCACTAGCTGCAAGATCTCAAAGCCCTGGCTGCCAAGGAATCTCCTGGGTAGCCACGTGGGAAGCAGGGCCCTGGGGAGCGGTCCATGGTTCTCCCGTACCTCAGGCATTTAGGACTGCTTGATGCTCGAGGGCAGCATGGCGGTGGAAAGAGCAGAACATGAGGTCACGGGCCTGTCTGCTCACACACTGCATGATCCTGGGTACCAAGTCCCAGCCTTTTCTTCTCACAGGTCCCCGGTCTCTCTACTATCCCTGGCGAGTGCCCTACAGAGAATAAGAAGGCAGCGCTGTGCCTCTTCATTCAGCTCAGGTGTCACTGAATACAGTTCAGGAGGAGGATTCCGTCACATCCAGTGCAATGCCTCAAAGCTGAGGATCTCAGCATAAATTCTAACATGGGCTGGGTAAATGGAGGGCATTCTCAGGAGAGCAGGGTTTCCCTCTTCTCCTCCCCACTTAAAGCAAACAAGAGATCTCTTCTTAGATGCCAGCTACATCCCATCACCTTGCTAGGACACTTCCCACCTCAGCGAAAGAGGAGAGGCTATGCGCAGAGGACTCACCAGGCCACTCTGGCATGGGAGCCAGGAGAAACGCATTCTCGGCTGGGCGCAGTGGCTCACGCCTGTAATCCCAGCACTTTGGGAAGTCGAGGCGGGTGGATCACGAGGTCAAGAGATTGAGACCATCCTGGTTAACATGGTGAAACCCCATCTCTACTAAAAATACAAAAAATTAGCTGGGCATGGTGGTGCGCACCTGTAATCCCAGCTACTCAGGAGGCTGAGGCAGGAGAATTGCCTGAACCCAGGAGGCGGAGGTTGTAGTGAGCTGAGATCGCTCCATTGCACTCCAGCCTGGGTAACAAGAGCAAAACTCCATCTCAAATTAAAAAAACAAAACAAAACAAAAAAACCCATTCTCAGGACTGGCTGACTCCGCATGGGCACCAGGGGCTGTGCTGGACTCGAACGCCCATCACCTTCCACCACGCCAGCTGGGGAAAAGGCCCAACTCAAACAAGTAGCTCAAAGGGATTGTCTGGCGTCTTCTGGCAAGGGGCTTCCCATGGGGAAACAGCCAAGGGCGAACTCCAGGCAAGAGATGCAGGAGACACTAGAACAGGCTCCGCTCGGCCTGGAGTCCTACCCACCTTTGCCTGACATGCTGCCCGCCCTCCTTCCCTGTGCTGTTTCATTTCCTTTCAGAAAACTTTGTTTCAGTTTGATATTCGCCTCTGGGCCTCAGAGCATTTTCTGAGTTTTGTTTCTCTCCTTGTTTCTAGGATACCTGAGCTGGCTCCTAGAGCAACAGACACAGGAGGAACCAGAGCGTGGGGGCTGGGGGCAGCGTTTATGATCAGATAGGAAAAGCGGGCAGACGAGGAGGGAGGGAATAAACTGCTTGTGCTCACATAGACTCTGGTGGCCCCCAACATCACAGCAGCACATGAGGGAGCTCTAGGACCCAGCAAAACTTAAACACACAGCAAGAAGCCATTCACACAGAGGACTTGAAGTTCTAAGAAACCAAAAGTTCAGGGAACAGATTAAGGGCATTGCCCAGGGCTGGCCTAAGCCAAGCACACACACTCAGATAACCTACTAAAGGTTCCATCAGGGAAGCCTCTACACGACCTGGAAGGATAATGACTCCCAGGCACAGGCACTGGGCTAAGACCTGCCCATGAACATGCACAGCCACACGCCCTTGAAGGCCAGGCCTAGAGCCCAGGGGTGTGTGAGGAAGAAAGCGGGCAGGACTCCACACTCCCCAGGGCAGGGACACAGGGCTCAGCATGCACCAAGTAGCACCCCAAGGCCTTTTCTGCCTATGCTACATCCAGCCCCAGCCCCACCTGCAACAAGAGAGAACCTGGCTTTCCCAGGCAGAGGCAAGAACAAGTGGAATTCCCCTGAGGCAGGCTGCACATGCTTATCCAGTAGAGAGGTCTTTCCATCAGCTTGCTGCTCTGGGAGAAAACGGAGGCTTCCACAGCACCCCTGCTGCAGCCATTAAACACCAAGGTCCACTTAGGAAAGACACTGACCCTAAACCCAGGGGCAGAAGTCTCCCTGACACAGACTCAGCTGCCCATAAATTGGGTTCTTCTCATTCAAAGGTCAGGTAGGCAGCTTAGAGGAAAAGCAATTGTTAAAAATAAGCAGCAAGTGTGGTCTTCCCTGACCCTGTGCCATTTTCACAACCACAGCTCTACAGTGATACTTAGGTTAGAACCCAAATACACATACTAGCTGTATTACCTCAAGCAAAATGCTTAATCTTTTTTGTTTTTTTTAAGACACAGGGTCTCACTGTGTCACCCAAGCTACAGTACAGTGGCGTGATCATAGTTCACTGCAGCCTTGACCTCCTGGGCTCAAGCAATCCTCCTGCCTCAGCCTCCCAAGTTGCTAGGACTACAGGCACATGCCACCACACACAGCTAATTTTTTCATTTTTACTTTTATGTAGAGACAGGGTTCTCACTATGTTGCCCAGGCTGGTTTCAAACTCTTGGTCTCAAGCAATCCTTTCTGCCTTGGCTTCCCAAAGCGCTGGGATTATAGGCATGGGCCACCACACCAGGTCTGCTTAACCTCTTGGAATCTCAATTTCCTCCTCTAAAATATGGAGGTGATAATAGTGCCAACCTCAAAGTGTTGCTCCAAGCATTAAATAATTCATATAAATTGCTTAAAACGTGCCTAGGCATAGAATAAGTGCAGCCATTCATCACGTAATAACGTTTTGGCCAACAGTAAAGGGCATGTATGACAGTGGTCCCGTAAGATCACAATGAAGCTAAAATACTCCCATTACTGAGTGACATCTTGATGATCCTGACCCTACGTAGTTCTATGTGCTAGGCTAAAGTGTGTTTGTGTCTTTGTTTTTTTTTTTTTTAAAGTTTAAAAAGTAAAAAAAAAAAAAAAAAAAAAAATTAAGCTTATAGAATAAGATATAAATAAAATACTTCCGGGCCAGGCATGGTAGCTCACACATGTAATCTCAGCACTTTGGGAGACCAAGGTGGACGGATCACTTGAGGTCAGAAGCTCAAGGCCAGTCTGGCCAACATGGCAATATCCCGTCTCTACTAAAAATACAAAAATTAGCTGGGTGTGGTGATGGGCGCCTGTAATCCCAGCTACTCAGGAGGCTGAGGCAGGAGAATCATTTGAACCCAGGAGACAGAGCTTGCAGTGAGCAAAGATTGCGCCACTGCACTCCAGCCTGGGTGACAGAGGGAGACTCCGTCATGGGAAAAAAAAAAAAAGAAAATACTTTTGTAGAGCTGTACTGTGTTTCTGTTTTATACTAAGTGCTACTACAAGAGTCAAGAAGTCAAAAAAAATTACAGTTTATAACGTAAGAAAGTTACAGTGACTTGGTTAATCTATTATTGAAGAAAAAATATGTTCTTAAAATAAATGTAATGTAGCCACGTGGACAGTGTTTGTAAAGTGTACAGCAATGTTCTGGCCCCTCATACTCACTCACCACTCACTCACTGACTCACCCAGAACAACTTCCAGTCCTGGAAGCTCCATTCATGTAAGTGCCTTATACAAGCGTGCCTTTTTAAAGAATATTTTATATGGTATTTTTACTGTACTTTTTCTATGTTTATATATACAAATACCATTGTATTGGGTTATGTACACGATTCAGAACAGTAGCCTGCTGTGCAGGTTTGTAGCCGAGGCACAACCAGCTTCACCATGTAGCCCAGGTGTGTAGCAGGCTCTACTACCCAGGTTTGTGTAAGTGTACTCTAACATGCACATAGCAATGAAACTGGCAAACGACACACTTCTTCAGCACATATCCCGATCATTAAGTAACACATGACTGTACTTGATAAAGGCAGCTTTTTTGTTGGTGGTGGCTTGTTTGTTTCTTCTGAGACAGTGTCTCCCTTTGTTGCCCAGGCTGGAGTGCAGTGGCGCAATCTCGGCTTACTGCAACCTCTGTGTCCTGGGTTCAAGTGATTCTCATGCCTTAGCCTCCGGAGTAGCTGGGACTACCACTACCTGCCACCACACCCAGCTAATTTTTTGTGTTTCTGGTAGAGACAGGGCTTCACCATTGTTGGCCAGGCTGGTCTTGAACTCCTGACCTCAAGTGATTTGCCCACCTCGGGCTTCCAAGGTGCTGGGATTACAGGTGCTCCCAGTCCAATAAAGGGAGCTTTTTTGATGGGGTGATAAAACTAAGCAAATCATGTATCCAGTATAAAAACTATAAAAGCTGCTACGAAAATTACATTGGGGAACGAAGTAGGCATTACCAAGCTAATAGCAGAGTAAGAAAGTACAGCAGCAGCCCTTCTCATTTTCACATTCCTGTGCCTATCACCATGGAACAGAGGGAGCCAGAAGCAGGAGGGGTTCTAACTTTCTGCAGACGCCTGAAGAAACTATGGTTGGAGGTTTCCCACTTACAGGAGCAGAGGCGTGAAAAGGCAGCAAGAGAAAGAACAGTAGCCCAGTCCTCTACTTCTCTTCTACAGCACTGATCTCTAAGTGACTAGAACAGACAAATATTCATAGCAGCATTATTCATAATAGCTAAGAAGAAGAAACAAGCTAAATGTCCATCAACTGAAGAACAGATAAAATGTGGTACATCCATGCAATGCAGCCACAGAAAGGAATAATAAGGTAGTGATACATGCTACGACATAGATTAACTTTGAAAACATTATGCTGGCAGGCATGGTGGCTCACGCTCGTCATCCCAGCACTTTGGGAGGCTGAAGTGGGGGACTGCTTGAGCCCAGGAGTTTGAGACTAGCCTAGGCAATACAGTTAGAACCTGTCTCTACAAAAAAATGGGAAAATTAGCTGGGCATGGTGGTACACACACATCATCCCAGCTACTCAGGAGGCTAAGGCAGGAGGCTGAGGCAGCAGTCAGCCATGATTGCACCACTGTACTCCAGGCTGTGCAACAGAAAGAAAACTGTCACTAAAGGCCAAATACAGTGTTATCTGATTCAATTTATGTGAAATATCCTGAACAGGCAAATTAATGGAGGCAGATTAGCAGTTGCCTAGAGATGAAGGTCTGGTGAGGTGGGGGTGGGAATGAAGAGTG
Organism: Saguinus oedipus; assembly: GCA_031835075.1. Classification (NCBI taxonomy): domain Eukaryota; kingdom Metazoa; phylum Chordata; class Mammalia; order Primates; family Cebidae; genus Saguinus; species Saguinus oedipus. Next base: position 52,514,704 of record CM063176.1, read on the forward strand.
CCTGATAGGAACGGGGCCAGGTATGGTGGCTCACGCCTGTAATCCCAGCATTTCGGGTGGCTGAGGCTGGTGGATGGATTGAGTTCAGGAGTTTGAGACCAGCCTGGGCAACATGGTGAAACCCAATCTCTACAAAAAATTAGCCAGGCATGGGGGAGTGCACCCATAGTCCCAGCTACTTAGGAAGCTGAGGTGGGAGGACTGCTTGAGCATGGCGGGGCGGAGGTGCAGTGAACCAAGACTGAACCATTGCCTTCCAGCCTGGGCGACAGAGCCAGACCCTGTCTCAAAAGAAAAAAAAAAGGAACACAATCACGAAAATATTCTAAATTTGATTGTGGTGATGGTTGTACAACTCTGTGAATACACCAAAAACTAACTGGATATTTTAAATGAGTGAGTTATACAGTATATGAATTATATCTCAATAAAGCTGTTTTTTAAATGACTGGAAGGTGGTTATTGAAGGTAGTGCTGGGAACTGTGTGTAATATAAAGTGTAAATCTGTGTGTGGGAGGCGGGGCAGATAACCAAAAAGCAGGACAGGACGGCATAATGACAGCACCTGACAAAGAACTTTTACCTGGACCTGCGTCTCTTTACAAAAATGACAACAACACATTAACCTGGATGTATCTTCCAGAAGATATGAGAAAAGCCCGCCCACTCCAGCTGGTCTAGCATGGCTATAAATTCCCACACAACAAAATCTCTTCCAAGGAACTTACCCTGCTGGGTAGGCAACTAAACCTGATCGGGGGTCACAGGCAAGTCCTCTGCCTCCAGACACTGTAATTCCCAGCACCTTCTCCAAGGTCACCTGTTAGAGAAAGACAGAAGTTACATGTTATAGACAGAGTATACTGTGGAAGAAGGTGCTAAAAGTACCTGGGACCATCCTGAGGCACTGGCCTCTTTCCAGATGCCCACGTCTTCAGGAGAACAGAGCTATGACTTCTGTAGCTTCTTCTGTTCTGGCCACCGGGCTTGTTGATCGCATGGGAAAAACCCAATGTGCATCACTATTTTTAGCAGGGCTCAGTCTGCTGGTACCACAGGAAAGAAAACCAACTCGTTAAAGCACAACTCATGGCCACAGAGGAACAAGGATTCCCCCAAACCAGGAAGGCACCATATATAAGGTGGCACCTGGGGTCCCCAGACTAGATGGTCTGTGAGACTCAGGGGAGGCCACTGATACTCGGGCTTTGGCAAGCATGAAGGAAAGGCCATTCTGACTTACCAAGAGCCAAAAGAATGTTAGGTATCAATTAGGTGACTCATATCCTCGACCTTTGCCTTCTATCAGGTTCTTCCCCTCCATCAGAGGGCTCTGCCTCGGAAATGTTTGCCAGTTGATACAGACTACAATCCAAGCAGGCAGAAACATGGCTTAGTACTGTGTTCGACAAAGCACCGATGTTCAGGGCACTCTAATTATTATTACTAAGCCGCAACTCCCACAGAGATAAAAGGGAAACGTAGAAAATGCTCAGAGATTCTGAGATGACATGGCCATGGGAGACATGCATCACTCTCATCATTAGTATTGTTACCCCACACTGTCTGCAGGCCCCAGGACCAAATCGAACTAGCCGTAAATTAATTCACTGGTCTTTATGCTAGACGATGCCAGGTGAGACTGAGACTTCCCTCTAACCTCTTGCTGTCACTCCACGTCATCATCTGCTCCAGGTCTTTCACTTGCTGCTCCAGGTCTTCACCTGCTCCAGGCCTGTGCCGTCCTTGCACTGGCCCTGCTCAGGGATGCCCCTGGTCTCCCCTAACTCAGAGACTGGGGCTTCAGAATGCAGAACAGACATGTGAACAGGGTAACCAGCACTCTGCTATGAAAACACCGACCCTGAGAGGAGTCTCGGAGGCCCTAGGAGGGCAATGTAAACCAGAAACACTTGGGGGTGGATGCTTGTGGCAGGAGGTCTACTCCTAGTCCAAGTCAGTGTCTAGAGAAGGGAGGCTCAGAATCAATTAGGGCAGTTTTGGAGTTTCTCCTCCTCTTTTACTATTCCAACCGCAGAATTTAAAGTACTCCTAGAGGGGCCGGGCGCAATGGCTAACGCCTGTAATCCCAGCACTTTGGGAGGCTGAGCTGGGCAGATCATTTGAGGTGAGAAGTTTGAGACCAGCCTGGCCAACATAGTGAAACCTGTCTCTCCTAAAAATACAAAAATTAGCCAGGTGTGGTGGTGGGCACCTGTAATCCCAGCTACTCAGGAGGCTGAGGCACAAGAATTGCTTGAATCTGGGAGGTGGAGGTTGCAATGGGCCAAGATCATGCGGCTGCACTCCAGCCTGTGTGACAGTGACTCTTCGTCTCAAAAACAAAAAGTACTCCTAGAGGACCTGTTTAAATTCTTATCTCTGAGGATCATTTTCGCTTGAATTAGATTGGAAGGAACTGCCCTGTGGTGGCCAAAGACCAAAATAAGTTTCCTGAGATGTTACATTTAAAACCTATTCCCCAGAAAGGTTCCCACGGGTATCTGTATATCTTGGGGATGCAGACGAGGAGTTCTATCGTGTGCCTGCTCACGGGTAGATGTGGTTTCAATGCAGGGCAGCAACCCACAGTCACCTGGCAAGCACCAAACTTGTCAATTACCCTTGCGCCAATCTGAGGCACTAAATCTAGTGTGGAATAAAATAACTTTGGCCTTCTCTATACACTCTTGATGGGTTACTCTAACTTATGCCTGCTCTACTTTTTCTCAACTTAATGACCCACTGGCACCCAGTCACCTATTACTGACTGTAGAGCGACAAAATCATCCTGGGGAAGTCTAGGGGATACTCAGTTTAAGCCACCACGTCATCCTGGCACTGCACCTTCAACTCTCCCAGAGGAAGGGATATTCAGGGACATTCCTGCCACACCCACTGCTTCTGCAGACAGGAAAGAGAAGGGCCCCAGGCTGACATGACCCACACAGCTAGGAGAGGCCAGAAAATCAAGTGTAGTGAGCTAAAGGGCTGCTCAACTCCTATTTTCTCCTGCTAATCTGATCTAAGGTAAATCCTTTGGATTCAAATTTGCATTGATCCCTTCCCTCCCTCATGCTTCAGTGTTGGTCCCCAAGAATTACATGAGTTAGTTGATTCTCAGCTGATCTTCTTTCTAACAGGAATTTGGGTAGGTGTTTTGTGGGCAGATGAGCCAATTCCAAAGAGAATTAATTCTCTAAAGCAATCTAAAGCAAAAAGGAGACATGGGCTACTAACACTCTAGAGACCAGTGTTTATCAAAGTTTTTGGCCATGACCTACAGTAAGAAACATATTTTATATCATGACCTGGTATATAGAGATGTGTACACATGTGCATACAACTGAAGGTTTCACAAAACAATATCCTATTGCATGTCATATACTCTATTTTCTATTCCATTTCATTAAAAAAATAATTCTGGTCATGGCCCACTTTACTGAGTTCATGACCTACAAATGGGCTGGAAGCTCTAGTTTGGGATACCCTGCTATCGAACATCTCTCTCTGCCAGGCCTGGGTGACAGGCTGTGATCACCGGCACCTTTGCGTTCCTTAGTCATTTTCCTCCTAGGACTCAGAGCGGTAGAACACACTTCCGTAGTAGGAAAACCCCACAGGCAGGAGATTGCCTGGGCTCAAAACTTGGCTTATTTTCAAAGGATTTATGTTTTTTGGCTTTTTCTGGCTTTCTAAGCAGCTATCCATGGGGGGGAAAGAAAGCAGTTTCCTTTGGCTCTGTGGAAGGGAGGAGCAGGGGAAAACAGTCAGGGGCATCAGCTGGTTTTTATTTTATGTTCTTAACTCAAACCAGCTTCCTGTTTGCAGGGAGGTTTTGGGCTGAGCTCAACTTTCAAAGGATCTAAGAGTCCAGAGTTCCTGCAAGGCCTCTAACATGTAGGCTTATTTTGCAAGGCTTCAACATGACAGAATTCATAAACTGACTCTCTCTCTCTGATAACTTTCTTCCTAGCCTCATTTTCAAGAAGGTGGTAAGAGCTTCCCCCTGCCTTAGAAAATGTAGACAAACTTAACATCCATTTGCCAAAGACAGTTAAAAAAAAAAAGAAACAAAGAAAGAACTGGGCATGGTGGCACGTGCCTGTAATCCCAGCTACTCAGGAGGCTGAGGCAGGAGAATTGCCCGAACCCAGGAGGCAGAGGTTGCAGTGAGCCGAGATCGCGCCATTGTACTCCAGCCTGGGTAACAAGAGCGAAACTCCGTCTCAAAAAAAAAAAAAAAAAGGAAGAAAGAAAAAGAAAATGGAGACAAACTTCAATATCCCCTGCAAACACACCCAGGTTCAGTGCATTCAAGTTCAGTCGGTAGTGTCCGGAGCTGGCTTGCACCAACTCATGAATACTGACTCTGCAAAACTTTTCCCACAGTCAGAGCTAGCACAAGAGTGGCCCTGAAATCACCACCGCATGACGTCTTACACCATGGAAATCAGCAGAGGCTCACAAATCTTACAAATCACAGCTTTTTCCCCTCTCACAGAGCCGGTAAATAGTTGCCAGCATGCCACTTAGTTCAAGTCACATTTATCTCTCACTTGGGCTATAACACCCACATGCTCTCCCTGCTTCAGGCCTTACCCCCTATAGTCTTTTCTCCACATTGTAGGTCACAGGGATTCTTTTAAAATATAAATGAGACCATGTCATCATTGTGCCCCAAACCCTCCAAATGGCTTCTCATCTCCCTTAAGTTCAAATCCAAATACTCTACCGAGGTTTACAAGGCCCTAAAGCCTTGGGCTTCTGGCTACCTCTCTGACCTCATTTCCTATACCCTCCCATTCATTCACTGACTCCACCCCAGCCAGCTTACCAACTTTAAGCACCTTAGGCAGATTCCAGCCTCTTGTCCTTTGCATTTGCTATTTCTTGGACTAAAAGGCTCTTCTCTCAGCTGCACACAGAGCTAATTTCCTGAAGTCTTTGCTCAAAGGTCTCTTCCTCAGAGAGGGCCTTCCAGACTAGCTCTACTGCCATAATTCTATACCAACTTACCCCAGCATTATTTTTCTTCATAGGTCACAGAGGCAGGTAGCAACTCAATATTGATGATATCTCTGTCCCTGCTCTTACTGCCTGTCTGTCCCATCAGGATGTGAGCTCCTTGAGGAAAGGACCTAGGTTGCTATCCTCCTATGGATGTAGCCCCAGCACTTTAAACAGTCTCTGGCACACAATGGGCACTTGATACATATTTAAGGAATAAATGAATGCCTTGCAGAGGTTTCAGAAATAGTGAAAGCCCAGGAAAACTGGGGTATTTCTGGCCAATAAAGTTGTTCCCCACAAAGTATCTAAAACGGTTGTGATAGCGGCTATGAGCAGCTGAGGAGAAGCAGAAAGGGCACTAAATGGGACAGGGAACCTTTTGCTTCTCAAGCTGATGGTAGGCACACACACTTGCTTATTATTCTATGTCTTTATTTTATGTCTTAAATACTGTGCAGCAAATATTAAAAAAAGAGAGAATGTATAGTCAAAGATGTGGTATGGGACTCAAGACCTTATGAACAACATCCTTCTACAACTCATGTCCCCACTTCTCTCTCTAGCCTCAAGCCATTTCGTTGACACTCATTGACCTGGCAATGTGAAGGGAAAGGGTATGAAGAACTCAAAAATCTGGGGGTGGGGGGTAGGGTTTTGAGACAAGTCTCACTCTGTCACCCAGGCTGGAGTGCAGTGGGGCAATCTCAGCTCACTGCAACCTCCGCCTCCCAGATTCAAGAGATTCTCCTGCCTCAGCCTCCCAAGTAGCTGGGATTACAGGTGCCCCCCACTGCACTTGGCTAATTTTTCTATTTTTAGTGGGGAGATGAGGTTTCACATGTTGGCCAGGCTGGTCTTGAACTCCTGATCTCAAGCAATCCACCCACCTTGGCCTCCCAAAGTGCTGGGATTAACAGGCATGAGCCACCGCGACCAGCCAAAAATCTGTGCTTTAAGTTTCTCGCTTCTGTGCTTACACAGCTGCACATGTGTATAATTCTTTGACACGTCACAGAACCACTGTGCACGCCCCTCTTCCTGACTGTTCAGCATGGCAGCAGGTGATAAGTTGGGCCCCTTGGCCCATCTGAATATGTAGCATGGGCAAGAAATAAACTGTTGCTTAAGCCAGGGGGATTTTGAAGTGGTTTGTTACCGAGCAGGACCTAGCCCAGAAATTTTTCAGACTTTTTGGTCTTGGGACCTTTTTACAGTCTTAAAACTCATCAAGGATGACAGAGGGCTTCTGTTTAGGCAGGTGATATCTATCAATACTTACTGTATTTGAAATCACAATGCAAAACATTAACAATACTTACTAATTCAGTTAAAAATAACAATAAACCCATTACATATTAACATCCTTATTAAAGATAATTCTATTTTCCAAAACAAAAATAATTAGAAGAATGGCACTGTTTTACATTTTTGCAAATCTTTTTCATATCTGGCTTCATAGAGCCGGGTTCTCATATCGGCATCTGCATTCAATCTGTTCTGACATTCTCTGGCGGAAGGATGTGAAGAAAGCCTAGCCTCATTTGGATATGGAGTTGGAAACAAGACATCATGGACCCCCAAAGGGGTTTTGGGGACTCCAGGCTTCTCAGACCACACTCTAAGTACTACAGCATCTCCCACATGAGGAAGCAAGCCGACGCGCGAGAGGGTTCTGGACTCAAAGATCACTTGAAGAAAGTGAGGTAGGAAAGAGACCCTGTGAGAAAGAAGCTGTCCGCGAAGTCTGGGACACGGCCCAAAATTCTGACAGGAACCTCAGCCCCAAACCCTCAAGGCCCAAATGCCAATGAAATACAGCCCAAGAGACACACTAATTCAGGCAACTGCGTCTGGGCAGTGACTTGGGACCCATCCATCGACAGCTCTAGGAACACTGCTTCATGCACAAGTGGAAACTTGCAAGGAAGAAGAGAGGACCCACTTGGTTCTCTGCAGTGAGCTCCTCCACACCCGAAATGCAGCCTCGGATACTCAAGCTGTGACCCAGCTTTTGCTCTAGCAGGTGCAGAGTGTTGAGATGGAAGAAAGTGTATACCAACCTGACAGAGGTGTCATCTTTCCCCTGAAGCAAGGCTACTGGAGGCAGAATTACTGCAAGTACAATTTGAGGGAGGGCTTGAATACCCACCACTCGCAGTGGGAAGTAGGCAGGGTACTATCATATCCTCCTGAGAGAAAGAGGGCCAGCAAAATCATCCCTCACTTTAATAAGATAAAGGGGTAACCTCATACTGGCCTATTCCCAGGAGAGAAAGAACGAATAAAGCCAAGTGTTTAAGTGCTCTTCTGGCTCTCATTAAAGTAGATGGAAAAAACAGGTGGTGTAGAGAGGCAAGAGTCAGAACTACTCATTCATACTAGATAGAACAGTAGTTTCCAGCCTGCAGATTGCAGTCTACTTTTTTTTTTTTTTTGAGACAGAGTTTTGCTCTTGTTGCCCAGCTGGAGTGCAATGGCATGATCTCAGCTAACCACAACCTCCGCCTCCCAGGTTCAAGCGATTCTCCTGCCTCAGCCTCCCAAGTAGCTGGGATTACAGGCATGAGCCACCATGACCAACTAATTTTGTATTTTTAGTAGAGACAGGGTTTCTCCATGTTGGTCAGGCTGGTCTTGAACTCCTGACCTCAGGGATCACCTATTTTTAGAGCATGGAGAAGATAAGGTACAGGCAGTGAGAAAAAGAGGAGAACCAGGAAGCCAGTGAAGCGGAGAGCTCCCAGAAGGGAGGGGTGGTCGATAGTGAGCGATGAAAGAAATGAAGGAGACAAGGACAGGACTCTCCAGAGTCCAGAGCCATCTGCAAGATGGCACAGTACGGGGTCCCAAGTAGTCTCGGAGCCCTGAACACCCAATCCTAGATGCTGAGCAGGGCCTTCTAAGCTTTTCTGCTCTCTCTCAAGTTCCTGGATCTGATCAGTCCATGATCTAGAGAACAAGCACTAGCCAATGGAAGAGAGACCGTGCAGCCCAGACAGTGGCACTGTTAGGAAGGGCTACCCGCTTGGACCCAGAGCAGAAGTTGTCAGGAAGTGCTCTCCCTTTCTCAGTGTGCGGGATCCCTACAAGGAGTCTGCCATGGTGTGGGAGTGGCTGCTCCCTCCAGATAAAGAACTAAGAGGCCAGAGTCACAAAGGCCAGAGTCACTTAGGATTTGCCTGACCTCAAACTGGTAAGGAAACCCCACAACTGAGAAAAATGATCTGTTTTGGTTGCTATGTTTTGTTGCCACCAGCTTCTTTCTTCCCCCTTTTCCCCTCCCCCACTTCTCAATCCCACTCAATTCAAGTTATAAATACCTGAGTTGTAAGTCATTCCAGCCAAACCATGGACTTGCTATTTCTATCATCAAGCATGTCCAAGGCAGAGCACTCTTCGCCTTCCCCTCCCTTCCTACAGGTTAAGAACTATATTTGTCTCTTGCCCACACACTACACTCTAATCTCACAAAGCAGATCCTCTATCAGATTCTGAGAAGTGCCACTTAGGCCAAAGCCACAGAAGAAGCCAAAGCCAGCAGGCTTTATGCAGAGACAGGCAGCAGGGCAGAGACCCGGTGACCGGACCTGGGAGTGGGGAGGAAGGACAGGTATCAAGACCAGGCTTACGCATTCCCGCCCCTTCAAAGTTCAAAGTGCCATCTGGTCAGAGGGAGGCTGGGGCCCAATGACCACCCAAAGACTTGGGTCTCATCTCTGCTCCTGGTCTCTACCCAGTTTGGCTAATTTAGAGTTCCATCTATATGACAAAGACTCCTAGAAACAAATAATTCCAACGCAACAAACAAACAAACAAAAAGCGCATCCTGCTTAACAGTTCAAAACTAGTTGGAGCTGAGTCAATTCTGCAGACTAAGATTTAAAAAGCCTTAATTTCTAAGGAAGGTGCAGTGCCACTGCTCGGAAAGGGTGAGCTGACAAAACCTCTAGCCCTGCAGACAAAAGTTCCCAAACGTGGCAAGTCAACAAAGTACCCAAAGAAATAAGCTTTTTTCATGTGACAGTCCCAACTGTATCCCCGCCCCATCCTGTTCCCTTGACTGCCAGATTCTCAATGAAAAGATAAGAAGTAGGGTTTAGCCAGGCGCAGTGGCTCACGCCTGTAATCCCAGCATTTTGGGAGGCTGAGGCAGGTGGATCACGAGGTCAAGAGATTGAGACCATCCTGGTCAACAAGGTGAAACCCCGTCTCTACTAAAAATACAAAAAATTAGCTGGGCATGGTGGCATGTGCCTGTAATCCCAGCTACTCAGGAGGCTGAGGCAGGAGAATTGCCTGAACCCAGGAGGCAGAGGTTGCAGTGAGCCGAGATGGCACCATTGCACTCCAGCCTGGGTAACAAGAGCGAAACTCCTTCTCAAAAAAAAAAAAAAAAAGAAGAAGTAGGGTTTAAGAGCCTGCTATTAAAGCTCTCCAGGTGGTTCTAATGATTATCAGATTGGGAACTACTACATTAAACCATTTGCCCTTTCATTTCCATATTTTAGCCTCTCTTGGGTTAGTCTCAATGTTCCAGGTATTTTTCCAAGAACACACGGGGGTACAAAAGGGTCTGGCACAGAGAGAGCTGCCATTTACTGAGTGTATACTTTGTGCCAATAACTCTTCTAAGCACTTCACTCATTCAATACTCGGAGTCATGAAGGACTAGGATTATCTCCATTTTACAGACGAAAGAGGTAAGCAGTGAGTGGAAGTACCAGGATTTAGACCTGGGGCTGTCTGGTTCCAGAAACTATGGTGCTTTGAGGAAAGAGTTCAAATTTTCTAGAACCATCAGAACGCTACAGTTTCTGAAACAGCACACAGGGAAGTCACCATGCCTTTGTGCAAGCATCAAGGCCGGGTCTGAGAGCCAAGATGGAAGGCAGAGGGCAACAAGACAGAAGGACAATAGAGACCTTTCATGCTATCTTTAACATTAACAACAACAAAGTAGAAGCTAAAATGGGTCTAAAAAACGGGTTCTGACTTCTCCTCACTGAAATGGTTGCAAAGAAAGAGAAAGGGTCTTCGTAATGCCAGAGTATCCCATGTGGTCAGAGCTTGCCCATGTCTAGCCTACGCTAGAGCCAAATATAGACAGAGGACGCCCGTTTCCAAGGCAACTGGCATTGCAGTGTCAGAAGCAGGAGAAGCTGATTCGTATGCAGATGGAGGAAGAGGTAAGGAAGGCGTCAGACTAGAGGGGGAGGGAATGAAGAAACTCTAGCTAAAGGGCCCCGTTATATTAATAGCACAGTCATCAGCACGTGCCCAAGTCCAAAGAGCAGATTTAACAGCTTTTACAGTGCCTGGTAGAGCCCTTCTGCCCTCTCTTTCTTGTCCACAGTTAACAGAAAGTCAAGAAAAGAAGTTATATCACTATAAGCATGTGGAATTGGGGTGGGGGTGGAGGTTGTAAATTTTTTTCCTCTCAAGTCAATCCTTTACAGTACTACAGCAAGACCAGAATCACAAACAAAGCTTTACAAGCCAAAAATCTGATCATCAAAAGGATCTAATTCCTCCTTTTACATACCAACTCTACACACCTGAGCTTTCTTAAACTCTTCCTTTTCTATTTTGTAACCAGGGAGAATATTAACTGTTCCTTATCTGGACGAAGGGTGTGAAGTGAAATGTGTCTCCTGGAACAAAAAGGAGAATATGGAGGGCTCTCAGTGCCCCTACAAGCACACAGGTTATGCCATGAAACTCTCCTGGGAAGAAGGTAGGTTTCCTCAATCTATTCTCTACAGAATGCCAACATCCCAGTTTAGGCCTTCAACACATTCCTGGATATAGCAATGGCTTTCTAATCAATTTCCTTATTAGAGGCTCTTTCCTCCCCTCCTCCAACCTATCAGCATAATTTTCCACAGCATAGCTTTGATCCATGTTCCTCCCCTACCCAAAAGCTTTTTCAGACGCTCCTTCCTGTCAACTAAATAAAATATAAATGTTTCAGCCTAGAATCAATGATCTCTACCCATCTCATAATTCTATTTCCTACCACTCATCTATATGAATCATGTGCATTTGTCAATCTGGACTATTCATTTTTCTGGAAAGGAGCCTCGGGGCTTTAGCTCATACTCTTCAATCCTTCCCTGCCACTACCCTATACTGAAATCCTCCCTTTCCTTCCAGGAGCAGCTCAAATATCCATCCCCTCTGATTCTTTCTGTGACCGCCCGGCCAGAAATGATTCCTCCCCCTCCTGGGTACTCTTACAGCAGCACTTAATTTGCATCATTCATATGGCATGCACTGCTTAGAACCTTGTAAAGAACTTCTATTCTTTATAGATTTGTCTTATCTCTCCTACCCATCTATAAACTCCTGGAGGGCAGAGGTTGTATGTCATACAATCATACACTTACAGCACAGGGCACAGTGTTTAATATATATTTGTTGAATCAATTTTTTAAATACTCAAAAACGTTTTTAAAAAACTTAAAAATCTCTATGAATATACTTCAGTTAATCTAAATTCTCTTACCTCCTAGAGAATTCTCCAACTATATATCAACGCCAGCCCTAAAAGCTGAAGCAGGAGATTCTGATGCCTTTCCAGAAAGACAGAGGAAGACCTAAATAACATAACCTATGTGTCATACATGATTACAAACAGAACACTCTAATCCCTGACTTTAGTAAAGACATGCGTGGCATGGCTCTTCACAAATACAACTTAAGTTATCATTATAGAATATGTTCGAAGCTGGGTGCGGTGGCTCATGCCTGTAAATCCAGCACTCTGGGAGTCTGAGGCAGGTGGATCAAAATGTAAGGAGTTCAAGACCAGCCTGGGCAACATGGTAAAACCCCTCTCTACTAAAAATACAAAAATTAGCCAGGCATGGTGTTGTGCCTTGGGAGGCTGAGGCAGAAGAACTGCTTGAACTCAGAAGGCAGAGGTTACAGTGAGCCGAGATCACACCACTGCACTCCAGCCTGGGCAACAGAGTAAGACTCTGTCTCAGAAAAAAAAAAAAAAAACCAAAAACAGAATATGTTCAAGAAGATTAGAGATGGTTAAAAAATAAAAGTGACGAACCATAACCCTAAAATAAATAAATTAATTAATTAAATAAAAGTGACCATGTTGATAAAAAAGAGCTTTAAACGCACTTGATAATCAGAACAGTGTTGTCTCTGGGTGTTGAAATTATGCATGATTTTTTTTTCCTCTTTATGCTTCTCTGTATAAAAGTTGTATGAAATCTTTTCAGAAAGCACACGTACTTCAAAAAATATCAAAAATATTTTATTTATCAAAGATAACCAAGGAAATATTTTTGAAACTGGCCGGGCATGGTGGCACAGGCCTATAATCTCAACAGGAAAAAAAAAATCTACTTTGTGAGGCTGAGGCAAGTGGATCACTTGAGGTCAGGATTACGCCTGTAATTCCCAGCTACCCAGGAGGCTGAAGCAAAAGAATCACTTGAACCTGGGAGGCAAAGGTTGCAGTGAGCTGAGATCCCGCCACTGTACTCCAGCCTGGGTGACAGAGCAAGACTCCATCTCAAAAAAAATAAAAGAAAAAGAAATGAACTGTCTCAAATTCAATAAGCTTATCATTAATCTTCAAAAAAATATTTTTATGTCCTATTACTTCTTTAATAAACAAAAAAGCTTATTATACCAGATATATTTTTCAATAGCATTTGTGCACAACTGCTTTAATAAAATGAGCATACAGATTTTAAATTTTAAACATCTTAGATTTACATATGATATACTCATGTTTAAACTGAAGAGACTTCCATCTTTATTTTTTTTCTACTTACAAAAATAATACAGGCTCTTTGTCGAAAATTTAAACATTACAGAAATATATAATGTAGATAGTGAAAGTCCATCATAATCTACTATCTCTCCCTGAGATAATCAGTATTAACAAGTTTGGTATTTATAGCCTCACTTTTTAATATGCATATACTAACATATAGATGTTTTAACAAAAATATAATCATTAACATAAAAACTGTTGTACAATTATTAACATAAAATTGACATAAAAACTGTTATACAATTTGCTTTTTTCCCCTACTTAAGATATCTTGTGTACTCTTCCACATCAGTACATACAGATTAACCTCATTCTTTCCAGCAGGTACAAGGTATTTCATTTTATGGATGTCCACCAATCCCCTACTCATAGGTACCTGGATTACTTCAAAATTTCTCTCCTATCAAAAACACCAAAAAATTCAGTTATATACACCTTTGTGCAGTATGAGTGTTTACACAGATTAAGATACCAGAATTATAACTGCTGAATCAAAAAATATGAATATGCAAAATTTTCTAATGGATACTACCGATTGTCCTCTAAGAGAGTTAATGCATGCTTTCACTATATCTTCACATTTTCATGTATCTTTATTTTTTTAAGAAAAAAAATTTAAATAGAATATTTCACTCTGGTCACAATATTATAAACTTAAATAATGGTTATAAAATTAATACATTTTCACCCGGCCTGTAGGCTAATTCATTTCTCAAATTATTTGTCAATATAAATTAGTCCCAAAATAAAAAAAATTATTTCTATATCAAGAGGAGCTTTTGCTGTTAAAAAGCATGTTTATCACACTGGCAGTTTCTAAACAGATAAAGAAAAAATTAGGACTCTCCTCTACTCCTGGAGTTCACTGATTGACATTTTTAAAAAATCCCCCCCAAAATCACAGCCATAGTCCTGAAATAAATTACACAGTAGTTAGTATAAAAAAGAACTCCTGCTAAGCCTTCCTTTTGGTCAGTAAAGTAGTGTTGATACAAGTTAGAATATTGGCAAGAAAAAGGTACTGAAGATAGTTCACAATAAAAAGTCATGCAGAAAGTCTGATTTAAAATGTTGGAACAGAAGAGGTCGAGCCTACAAAAAAGGACCTCTCACAAATGGAAACTTGAAGGACTAAAATATTGCCAACAAATTAGAAGAAAATTCCTTTGTACTCTAGATATCTCAGACACTGATACTATCAGCAACCCCTTATAGCTGTAAAGTTATTTAGAACTTAAAATGTGCTTTCAAATTCATTAAATCTCACAACGGCCCTGGGAGGGAGTCTCTAGCTCACAGGTGACCTAGAACTCCTGGCCTCAAGCAATCCTCCCACCTCAGGCCTCCTAAGTAACTGGGACTACAGGTACACCCAGTTAATTTTTTTTTTTTTTTAACAGATGGGGTTTTGCCATGTTGCCTAGGCTGGTCTCGAACTCCAGGACTAAAGTGATCTGCCCACCATGGCCTCCCAAAGTCCAGCTAATTTTTTTAAAACAGTTTTTAGAGATGGGATCTTGTTATGTTGCCCAGGCCAGTCTTGAACTCCTGATCTCAAGTGATTCTCCTGCCTTGGCCTCCAGAGTAGCTGGGGTTAAGGTCCAAGTCACCACATCCAGCTCATGTTAACTCCTGAGAAGCTGTGTTCACTAGCCAGTTCTAGGTTTGTTACGAGGCAGTATCTCAGTGACAGCTGCTGTAGGGGCCTCACAAGAGAACCCAAAGCAGCCCACAGAAAGAAGAGCATCACAAGTGGAAAGGATATGTTGAGAAAAGTCAGCAGCAGGTTATTATGTCACATGAAAACAACCATGGTATACAAATACACTGTGCCCTCTCAAACAGAAGCCAACCATTAAATGTCAGGGTAATGGAGGCAGGCCTGTACATTACAAGATTCCTCCTGACAAGCAGCTTCTTGCTTTTCTCCAAAGTGGTAGCATGGAGATGCAAGAATCAGATTTTCTGAGCATGCTCGCAGCTACTCGCCTACAACTGCAAACTGCCTATGGGCTCCCCTCCATCCAATCCATCTGCCTTGGGGCTCCCTCTGCTCAGGACAAACAGGCCGTGCAGGTAAGCAGAGGCCTTTAGATCTCATGCTTTTGCACCTATAATGTTATCACAGTGCCTATTTGAGAGAATAAATAAAAAGAATAGAAATTTGAGATTAGGCAAGACAAGGCACTTGCTCAAAGAACTTTGCAACCTGGAGCCAGCATAGCTGCATGGAGTCAGGCGGGCAAGCCACCTCGTTTCTGCTCACGTTCACACGAACTCATCAACAACTGTCATCAGCCAGGTTAGCCTGGACATGGGACATTTTTAAGTCCATTTTCTCCCAACAGAAAGAGGTGTTTCTTCCCAGCTATTCTTCACAGCTTCAAAAGCAAGGTCAGTGGTATGCTAACAGAGATAACAAAGAGGTGGAATGCAGAGGAAAAGAGGGAGAGAGCTGAAGGAGCACTGAAACTAGTCAAGAGCAGGAGCTACAAAGTCAACCAGCCAACCAAGAGCAAAACAGTTTGAAGCCCTGTGATACCCACACACAAAAACAACCAAGGCATCTGTCAGTTTCCCCTTCACTCCCCAACCAACCCGAAGAGAGAAGCGGCAACTGCTTGTGGCTTATGGTCATCTGGAACTATGCAGCTGCACCCTGCCAACTTGACATTCACATACCCACAGAACCACAGGTTGCACAATTTCTAACAAGAATAAGAAGCAGGAACAACAGTTCAGGAAATCTGGAGTTGGAGGTGGGAAGAGGAGAAAGGATGTAGACGGACAAGGGTTACTGAGTGATGGATCTAAAACAATAGTCTGAGAAATTCATTAAATTGACTTTTACAAGGAATGTTGGGGAGAAAGTATTTTTTTTAAGGAACTGTCCGTTTTCACTCTCTCTCTCTCTCTCTGGGAACTGTCCCTTTTTCTAAGCTGAGTGCAGGATGTGCCTCTTGGCTATGGCAATACTAGGCACACTTCTGCAATCAGTGCCATACTGTGCTCATGAAGGCTCCCTGGGAGAAATGCAGAATAAAGATGAAGTGTGGGTACTGGAGTTCAGAAAGCCTCTATTTGAAATCCTCACTGGCTGTGTAACTACCAGCTACTCACCTGAACTCTCTTATCATTAGTTTTCTTAACTACAAAGTGGGGTGGGAACAGTATTTATGCTAGTGTTCTATAAAACTTGAATAACACAGTCTATGTAAAATGCTCAGCACAGTGCCTAAAACATCCTCACTCACCTGATGACACCCATAGCATCACATCCCTCAGAAACTGCCAACACCTTACCATTGTTCTATTTTTTCACTTGGGTGGGGTTTACCAGGGGGAATCATTTATCATTATTTGTAATACAGTATTATATTTGTATACACTCTTATGTCTGCTATATTTCATAATTTTTTCAAGTCTTGTTTGTTTTTGCTTTTGCTTTTCTTGAGACAGAGTCTTGCTCTGTCGCCAGGTGCCAGGCTGGAGTGCAGTGGCACAAGCTCGGTTCACTACAACCTCCACCTCTCAGGTTCAAGCAATGCTCCTGCCTCAGCCTCCCAAGTAGCTGGGAGTACAGGCGTGCACCACCATGCCCAGCTAATTTTTTTTTTTTTGTAGAGACGGGGTTTCACCATGTTGGCCAGGATGGTCTCAATCTCCTGACCTCATGATCCACCCACCTTGGCCTCCCAAAGTGCTGGGATTACAGGCGTGAGCCACCACACTCAGCCTAAGTCTTGTTTTTTTTTTTTTTTGGCAATCAATGAGAGCTTGTAAGGTTTGCTGAGGTTGGTTGGCCTTGAACTTTTGGCCTCGCCTTCGCAAGCGCCACGACGTCCAGCCGGAGCCACTTTGGGCCCCTAAGTCTTGTTTTTTTAAGAGCCAGCACCTGTAACAGCATCAGCCAAACTTATGAAGCAATCACCGGAAGATCCACTAAAGGAAGACAGGTCTCAAAGGCTGATGAGAACTGTAATGAATAAGGAGCAAAGCTCAAATCCTGAACCACCAAAGAAACTCTCTTCTCAGGGTTTCTCCAAAAAAAAACACTGGCTAAAATGGAAAAAAAAAAAGTCATCCATATTGTTTCACAAAGGGTTTGTTCCAAGATCTTCAAGTAAATTAAAACCTCAATTATAAACAGAAGTGCAGGGAGTTTTGTATTTGTTTTTAACACAGGGTCTCACTCTGTTGCCCAGGCTGGAATACAGTGGTGCCATCATCACAGCCTCAAACTCCTGGGCTTAAGCAATCATCCCGCCTCACTCTCCTAAGGTGTGCACCACTGTGCCTGGGATAGCAGGCAAAGAAAAAATACCTTTTTTTTTTTTGGAGACGGAGTCTTGCTCTGTTGCCCAGGCTGGAGTGCAGTGGCACAATCTCAGCTCACTAAAACCTCCACCTCCTGGGTTCAAGCCATTCTCCTGCCTCAGCCTCCTGAGTAGCTGGGATTACAGGTGTGCACCACCACACCCAGCTAATTTTTGTATTTTTAATGGAGACGGGATTTTACTATGTTGGTCAGGCTGGTCTCAAATTCCTGATCCACCCACCTCAGCCTCAGCCTCCCAAAGTGCAGGGATTACAGGTGTGAGCCACCATGCCTGGTGGAAAATATCTTTAGCTTCACTTCAGTTTTAAGGGGAGAGATAAGGCATATAAATTTTAAAATCCCGGCAAGAAAAAAACAAACAAAAAAAGATAGGATTGTTTTACAGAATAAGAAAGCAACCCAAAACAACACTGCACACTTCGGGAGGTTGAGGCAGGCACATCGCTTGAGGTTGGGAGTACAAGACCAGCCTGGCCAACATGGTAAAACCCCCATCTCTACTAAAATACAAAAATTAGCTGGGCATGGTGCTTTATGCCTATAATTCCAGCCTCTGGGGAGGCTGAGGCAAGAGAATCATTTGAACCAGGGAGCTGAAGGTTGCAGTGAGCCGAGGTCGTGCCACTGCACTCCAGCCCGGGTGACAGAGCAAGAGACTCTGTCTCAAAAAAGAAATTAAAAAAAAAAAAAAGTACAGCAAACATTGTGATAAAATTGGGGGAGGGGGAATTTACTTCCTGGAAATCTAGGAGGAGCTAACCATACTGTAAACTCATTTTTCTGTTAAGTGTCCTTCAAAACTAGAGGAAAATAATGTGACCAGTGAAGAACATTGTGGACCTGCTGCTCTAACAGTTGAAAGAAAGATTTGAAAAATCTGGACACTGAAAAATACCAACCCTAAAAATCCACACTACCGGCTGGGCGTGGGGGCTCACGCCTGTAATCCTAGCACATTGGGAGGCCGAGGCCAGTGGATCACGAGATCGAGACCATGCTGGCCAACATGGTGAAACCCCATCTCTACTGAAAATACAAAGATGGGTATGGTGGTGGGCGCCTGTAATCCCAGCTACTCAGGAGGCTGAGGCAGGAGAATCGCTGGAACCTGGGAGGCAGAGGCTGCAGTGAGCTGAGATTGTGCCACTGCACTCCAGCCTGAGCAACAGAGCAAGACTCTGTCTTAAAAATATATATCCACACTATCCAGTCTGTCATACTCACTTTTATTTCTTGCCTTCCCTACCAAACTTTTTTTTTTTAATTTTAAAAGGTAACAGAAGCTAAAGTAAAATCCACAAATGGGGTAATAAACACCCAAGGTGGTGGATAGGTCTCATTCTATACCTCTACTGAGAACTGCTATGAAAAGGAAGCTGCCAAAAAACCTGGCCTAGTCCTGCATTAAACAATGGAGCCCAGAGAAGAAGCTTAGCCTGCAGCAGTGGGAACATGAAGTATAATATGACAAATAATACTGAAAACACTGTAGCTTTATTTCTTTAACAACACTGCAGTCTGAACATGAAGTAAAACCAACAGATACTCCAAGGATGAGTAGGACAGACCATGCGCTCAGAGAAGCTTAGTTTGGATAAATGTAGCCCCAATTTCAAGCCCTGGACTGTTCTCCAAACAAAGGGTCAGTGATAATAGCATCAAGCCCAACTTCAGGCTCATGGGGTTGGTGGGGAGGTTACAGAGGTCAGGCGGAAGCCTCATTTCTACCTGTTTTCTTCATTAGTCAAGAAATGAAAACACACTGGTGACAAACGCAAGACATTCAAAATACCAGCAGAGAATAAGACATTGACTCAAACTAATCCAACAGGGGCCTGCCCTAAATTGCAAACTGAAAGAGGAAAACTTGGAAAGCAGCAGTGCTGTTCCACTCTGAAATGAGTGAGGCCAAGTAGATGAGAGAAGGTTTCGAAAGACTACTCCGAGCCTGAAGAGGCTGGGCTATTTTTAGACAGTAAAGGAAGAGGTGTTGGGTCCAGGGAGAGACGCATCCTCTCTCTCCAGTGAGAATCACTTTGAAGGCTGAGGGCAGCTGCAGGAACAGGAAGGAGGAATGAAATGAAGATCAAAGAAACAAAACTCCGAGAACATTGACATTTTTCACTGAATACCACCTGTTGTGAGGACGTCAAGACACTTCCCAAGCCTTATTTCCAGACCGCCTCAGAGAAAGAAAACTGAACCAGAACTTGGCCAAGCGCACTCACAAAGGCCGGTGAGGGGCATTCGCTGCTGGCCACAGGGACATCCACTATTAGTCATCTATTCTAGGTGGAAAGCTCAGAGCATGTACTGAACACTAACAAATGACTGGAGCCTGGTGCAGAGGCAAGCGCCCCTTGTCCCAGCTAATCAGAAAGTAAGGCAGGGGCTGGGCATGGTGGTTCATGCTTGTAATTCCAGCTTTGGGAGGCTGTGGCAGGAGGATCTCTTGAGGCGAGGAGTTCGAGACCAGCCTGGGCAACATAATGAGGCTCTGTTTCTACATAAAAACAAAAATAACTTAAAGAGGTGTACTGGCATACGCCTCTAGTCCCACCTACTCAGGAGGCTGAGATGGGAAGATCGCTTGAGCACCGAAGTTCAAGGGTGCAGTGAGCCATGATCGCACCACTGCACTGAAACCTGGATGACAGAGCAGAGGTCTCAAAAAAAAAAAAAGGAAAAAAAGGAAAGCTGAGGATCACTTGAGCTCAAGAGTTAAGTCCAGTCTAAGAAACACAGGGAGACCCCATCTCTTACAAACAAACAAAACAAACAAAAGCTACTGATTCCTGTGAGTCCAAAGGGAAATGAGTAGTGGAATGGTGACATGAAAGACTGACCTGGGCTCCGGGATATTATCATAAAGTTTCCTAATCTTGCCCATAAGGGAAACTCCTGCTAATCTGGGTTAGCATGGCAATGATCAGCTCCATAGCAATGTAGTTCTCTCAAATCTATCCCTGACCTAGCAATCAGTCTAGAGGTCACAGTAGACAATAAAAAAACAAGTAAACCAAGAAAAAAACCCACAAAAACCCTACTCAAAAAGAAGAGCACACTTACTTTAACTAGCTTTATATACTTCTTTGTTTTTTGTTTTTTCTGAGCTGGAATCTCATTCTGCTGCCCAGGCTGGAGTGCAGTGGCGATCTCGGCTCATTGCAGCCTCCACCTCTTGGGCTCAAGCAATTCTCCTGCCTCAGCCTCCTGAGTAGCTGGGATTACAGGAGTGCACCACTATGCCCACACCTGGCTAATTTTGGGGATTTTTAGTAGAGTCAGGCTTTCACCATGTTGGTCAGCCTGGTCTTGAACTCCTGACCTCAGGTAATCCACCCACCTCGGCCTCCCGAAGTGCTGAGATGATAGGTATGAGCCACCACTGCCTGGCCAGCTTTATATACTTCTAAGAAGCTTCAGTGAGTACTTGGGTATGAAGCCAATAGATTTCAGGGTCCTAGCACAGAAGGCCAGGGATTTGTAACCAGCAGTGGGCTTTTTTTTTTTTTTTTAAGACGGGGTTTCACCATGTTGGTCAGGCTGGTCCTGAACTCCCGACCTCAGGTGATCCGCCCGCCTGGGCCTCCAAAGTGCGTGGATTACAGGTGTGAGCCATCACGCCTGGCCAGCAGTGGGCTTCTAGTTGAACTTAATATGTACACAGCTACCAAACTCTACCCTCAAAGGTTCTGATTCCATACAGCTAAGATGGGGTCCAGGAATGCATATTTTTTAAATGTTGCACAGGTATTCTGATGTCTCACTTCCCTCTGCGCTCCTCCCACAAGTTGAGGGCCATCAAGCAGGAGCTCAAGATCCACAAATGCTTTAAAAATGAGTATGTGGGCTGGGCACAGTGGCTCACGCCTATAATCCCAGCACTTTGGGAGGCTGAGGGGAGTGGATGGTGAGGTCAGGAGACCATCCTGACCAACATGGTGAAACCCCGTCTCTACTAAAAATACAAAAATTAGCCACGCATGGTGGCAAGCATCTGTAGTACCAGCTACTCAGGAGGATGAAGCAAGGGAATCACTTGCATCCATGAGGCAGAGGTTGCAGTGAGCCAAGATCGCACCACTGCACTCCAGCCTGGGTGACAGGCAAGACTTTGTCTCAGGGAAAAAAAAAAAAAGAGTATGCGGCCAGGCACAGTGGCTCACACATGTAATCCCAGCACTTTGGGTGGCTGAGGGCAGATCACCTGAGGTCAGGAGATTGAGACCAGCCTGACCAACATAGAGAAACCCCGTCTCTACTAAAAAATACAAAATTTGCCAGGCATGATGGCACATGCCTGTAATACTGGTAACTCAGGAGGCTGAGGCAGGAGAATCACTTGAACCTGGGAGGCAGAGTTTGCAGTGAGCCAAGACCACGCCACAGCACTCTAGCCTGGGAAACAAGAGCGAAACTTTATGTCAAAAAAAAAAAAAAAAAGAGTATGAGTATGCTTCCCCAATACCAAATCATATATGTATTCAAACATTGAGCAGAAGCTGAAATTAGATTATTGCCACTTTTTCTCCTTCATGAAACCCACCTACCCTAACTCTAAGATTCTTAGAATCATCTTAAAAGGCTCAAAGAACCACCACACAACTATACAGGAAAAATAATTTGGGAAAAGGAGGGAGAGAAGAATTAGATTTACAATTAAAAAATCCAATTAGAAGAAAGTCATTTTACTCATTGTTTCCAGAAGGAATAACATATAACCTGGATCAGATTAACGACTCTTAAGGAGGAGGAAGATCTCAACACCTCCTTCAGTCACTTTTTAACAATCTAGCACCCTTCAGCTCAATCCTTTTGTAACCCTAACTTAAATCTTGCCTGCTGGGCTTCGGTCCATTTCTGTCCTTTGTCACTGAAAACAAGCCCAGCTCCCTCCACATAAAAATCTTTCAGAAATTTTAAGAGGAGGAGGGTTAGCTACCAAGAAAACATACACATTTGCTTCTTAAGGAAAACACAGCTCCAACTTAGAGATGAGAGGCAGGAACTGACAAGTCTACAGGTTTTGAACTTGGGTATTTACAACTGGTAACTTCAAGTCACACTTCACCAAGACTAAGCAGATTAAGCGTAAAACTTTAAATTACTCTTTTCCAATTTATTCTACTTCAGAGACTCCCCTCCTTTTGAAAAGGCTTAATAAAAATCTCAGCTCTTACCTACTCTCTTTGCTGTAACTTAAATCACCTCCATTGGCTTTCTCACACCAGCTTGCAGCCGTACTTTTAACTAGGTCTCTCCTGAATTATGAAGTCTTTACTGAGCACTGCTTTATGCAAATGCGGACTTCTTTCTCATGTCCTTCACACCTCATCAGGCTGCATCTCTACCTCTTTATCACCATTTTATTAATCCTAGTTTTGATTTCTCTTCTAAAGAGGTCATAATTCCTCATGATTATTTTATTCTCACTCATTTTCTTTTAAGTACTTACTGCCCATCTTACACTGTCCTAAACAGTGTGATGTAAAGGAAATAAAGAGCATGACCCCAACCTTGGGAAATGAAGACATACATAAAAGAACAATAAGAAACCGGTTTCAAAGTGGGGGCTAGTCAGAGAAAGCCCTGTGGCTCTGATAAATATGGAATTGGACCTAAAAATAAGTGCAGAATTTGCTGTAACTGAGAAGGCTACTTTAGATAGAAGCAAGAGTATAATTCAAAGTAGGAAGCCATCTGAAGTAAGAGCTGCATAAAGGCTGACATTTCCTTCTTTGCCCCCCAAAAGAGGCATGTACCTTTCTGTCTTCAAATTTTATTTTATTTTATTAATTAATTAATTTATTTTTTTGAGACGGAGTTTCACTGTTGTTACCCAGACTGGAGTGCAATGGCACGATCTTGACTCACCGCAACCTCCGCCTCCTGGGTTCAAGCAATTCTCCTGCCTCAGCCTCCTGAGTAGCTGGGACTACAGGCGCACACCACCATGCCCAGCTAATTTTTGTATTTTTAGTAGAGACGGGGTTTCACCTTGTTGACCAGGATGGTCTCGATCTCTTGACCTCATGATCCACCTGCCTCAGCCTCCCAAAGTGCTGGGATTATAGGCGTGAGCCACCGCGCCCGGCTGTCCTCAAATTTTATTTGAGAATTAGCTATCCATGAAGCACACATATCCTGTTATCATGATTACCCACAGCCACCACATATCATAGCAACTCACAGAGCTTAATACACTAGAATTATCACATGGCAGGCTTTAAGAATAATCTTAGGTAGAGACCTTTTACAGAAGAGTGTGGGGAGTCCAGCATCGCTAGGGTCCTGGGCACACAAAGACAGCTATTTCTCTTGGGTGCTAAAGATATGCACCAGTCATTTTGCTGCCAGACCATTCAAGGGTCATTCAACTTCAGCTAAGTATTTCTTTCACACACAGCTTTAGGACAGACAAAGCCATTTAAAGCAGTCTGAAGCACTGAATTCCTGTTTTAAACAGGGAATGGTAAATGGTCTTCCCAGGGATGCCCCTTTTCTGTTTTCCTGGAGAACTTTTCTCCACCTGCCTCAGGACTCATGTTTCAAGCATCCCTTCCTTCCTCGGTGAAGCCTTTCCTAATTCCCCTGAACTGACTTAGGTCACCTCCCCTGTGCTTCCATTAACAACTTACGCATACTTCTAGAGCAGTACTTATCACACTATGTTTTAATTATTTGTTTACATGTCTGACTAGCCATAAGCTTTGATGGCAAGGGTAATGTTTTACCCATCATTGATTGCACACCTAATAGGCACTCAATAAACACTTGTTAAATGCATTAGTAATGAATAATATTGGAAGTCTTAAAGAGTGGCAACCATACTGTAAGAATTCATAATGAAGGCTAAACCCTCATTACATGTTTCTACTACTTATACCATTCCTGGCCAGAAAAAGAGGCCAAAGATTTGAGAAGATTGTTCTAACAGTGCTGGTCACTGCCAAGTTACCGGCCACGAATAAGATCACTTGCAGCAGTAAGAATGAACAGAGTCATATCTAAGACAATATCTATGTTTCAGGCTTATTCGCCTGCCTCAGGAGAATACAAACAGTGATTAATAAGAGACCTTGGAAGGGTCACAATGTCCACCATCACAGAACCTTCTAGCAAACTGTGATTCAGTATAATTTCTGCTGAAATATACAGGAAAGCTGTTCACCTTCTTACCAAATCCAATCAAGGTTCTGCTAAGGAATACAGAGCTGAGCTCAGCCATCCCAGAATCCTGCCGTTTGTACAGTGGCATTCTAAATCATTCCTCATGGGATTGATTCATCATTGAAGAGTTACAGACAAAGCAATAGCATGCTATGGTCTCAAATGCCTCTCCCTGTAACAATCTTGTACCACACAAGGCTATTGTGTTTACAGGCTACTAATAAGACACAAAATCTGATCCGATCCTGTGGGAACAAAGCCCTGGATTTCCTCAAGCGTTTAAATAAATGTAGTCTACTTCAGGATTCCCAAAGTTCTGGGGTTCATTTAGTTGAAAAAAGCATAAGGAACAAAACCCAGACAACTGAAGGGATGGAAAGGAACTTTGCTTGTGAGGATCATCTGCAGTGGAGTGGGATGTGGCTCTTGGCATATAGTGAATGAGATAAGCAATGCTCAAGGACCATCCTGAACTGTTTTGCTGACAGATATCTGGCTTCTTGAGTGTAATCATTCCTAGGAAGCCAAGATGCCACTTGAAGAGACAAAAAAAAATTTTGACCCTGGGCAAGAGCAATTACCAAGCCAATTCCTCCGATTAGGTGTTTTGGCATATTTCTTTCTGCCACTACAATCTTACATAACCCCAGCTGTTACATTAACACCTGCAGCTACATTAGTCACAGCTTAGCCCTTCACAAGGTATGTGTTCCTACTGTCCTCTCCCAAGAAGGGAAACTGAGTCATAGCATATCAACTGGCTTCCCAAGCACATATTTAATGTATAGTTTGACCACAATTGAACCCAGGTGGTAAGACCACAACTGAACTCAAGAAGGCCAGGTGGCCTTCCTCCTATTCACCTCTTCTCTGGATGAATCTCAGCATGGCCACCCCTGCTGCTTTTTCCTTCAACCTAAAACCAAATAATTGACTGCAGGGATAACACGTGATCCTTTAGAGTCAACAAGAGCTTCTCGTTATCTTCTTTCCCAATAAACAGGAAAGTTGAAGAGGAACATGGAGCAGTAGAGGGTCGGTTTGGAAAGAGGTGGCTCCCACCAGGACTCACCTTGGAGCTGAGGTCCTCTCGTCGGTTTCCTGGCTTACTCCTGCGTAGTTTGATGGAAGGAGATCTCAGCAGATTCTTGATCCGGCTGGTAATGGTTGACCCTTCCATAGCCATTATGACGAGAAACCCCTTGGGACAGTCCCTGGCCCAGTCCTGGGTCTTGTCTCAACAGCGGCACTGTCTTCCCACTCCACAGGGCTTCCGAATATGCCCTCTCACTGACCTGAGATGGCAGAAGCCACCTTACTATCAGTCTTACCTTATACCTAGTGAAGTCTGAAGCTTTTACCTCTAGGTATTGCTCTCACCTTTTCCTCATTACCACCTTCGATCCCTGCATAGTTTCTTACAACGTTGGAAGGAAAAGCTCACAAAAAAGGGGGACAAAATCCCAAGCCACGAAGAAATGCCAGGCCCACGCCCGCCAGAGGCATTTAACTGGCGAAATGGATGGGATGGGCCCTAGTTAGTCTCGTGGACTATCTGGTTCCCGTTAATGCCCAACTGTTCCCATGGCAACTGTAGTGTCCAAGGGAGGAGACTGCCGAGACCACCAGGAATTTCAACAGGAAGCCAGGGCACCTGCGCTAGCGGCAGCGGGGACGTAAACCAGCAACTCGTTCTGCCACGGGAGCCTCCCTCCCCACCCCCTATCCTCCAAAGCTCGCTCTCTGCTCTCCACAGCGGCTCTGAACCTTTATCTTTCACCCGCCTCTGAAGCCCCTGCTACTCGTCAGCGCCCCCGTTCGGGCCCGGCCTCACCAGCCCCGGCGAGCGAGGGCCACCACGCTCACAGCGCCCTCGGGCATCGCGCTCGACAATTTCAGCCCCACCGCGGTAGCTGCAGCGGTAGAGGCAGCAGCAGGAGCTATGGTGGCACAAGCGGCTCAAAACGCGAACTACCGCTTGGGCCAAGTTACGGGCCAGATGGGCGGAGCCGACGCGAGGGGCGCGGCCTGTAGCCAGGAGGGCGTTTCCAGAGTAGACGAGCAAGGTTTACGGGGCGGAGCCAATGAAAGGGCCCAGGAAGCAGACGACTTGGGACTAGAGTACCACGGAATCCACACAATTGCGGGTACCGCTTTTAAAGGAAGGTCAGCAGAACATTGCTTCAGAATTAAGAGAACCAAGCCTTTTATGGTATTATCAGGCCTGGTCCCCCAGAGAACTGCACTTCCCAGAGCCCCCAGACGATAACCACGCCTCCATGGTGTTAAGGTTGGCATTTGATAGGCCCGAGGGCCCCTAGCAGAAACTCCTAGCTCAGAATTAGAAGACTGAACTACAGCCTAAAAGCTGTGCTCCTAGCGACCCTAAGTGTCGAGATTTAAAGCGGTTGGAATAGTTTCTGCTCGTAGCCCGTGCGGCACGTTGACTCAACGTGGAAAGGATTCTTCTGAGTAACGCAATTCAATTGCTAAGAACAATGTTTTGCACTACGCAACCTGATTGGCCATAATGAAAGGGGAAAGGGTGGCCTTGAACAGAGCTTTGAATGTGCTGGCTAAGAGAGAAGACAAGTGTATGTGCTATGGGATATACTGTAGGTTTCATGGTTTTTTTAGCCTCCGAAATCCCAATTTGCTCCCTCAAATAAAGCTGACCAGGACTTCGTTGCTCCAGATCTTTTTCCTTGTTCCTGTCAAAATTTAGTTGTGAATCCTTTTCCCCAAGGCTGTTCCTTGATGAGGTCACTGTCAAGCTTGCTGATACTATATCGAGGGGTAGTTTTTCTAATTCATGGCGGGGGAGACAGAGGGAATACACGGAAATGCTACACACAATATATATTTACTGAGTATTCTCCACTTTACTACTATAAGAAATTACCTCAAGCCAGAGACTTGGACCCCAAGGGAATAAATAGTACACTGGTGTGTCCGTCTCAGCCTATCCAGATCTTTCGCAACTCTGTGGAAATAACATGTGTCAACAAGAGTGAGGAACCTCTAAGGAATTAGACCTTATGAAAAAGCCTAAATAAAAGACAAGGGACCCAAGGGAAATAGTACACTGGGTATCTGTCTCACCCTATCCAGATCTTTTGAAGCCCTGAGATGACACGTGTTAGCAAGAGGGAAGAACCCCTAAATTCACTGCTTGTGGACAATGGCGAGTCTTGTACAGCCAAGTGGCAAAGCAAGTATGTGCTTGTGTATACTGCAGCCACATACTAAAAATGAGATTTGTAAAGCTCACAAGTTGACATGGAGATGATGGATGTCAGCTTCTGGAAGACCAACAATAGCATGTGGCTTTCTTCCCTTCAACCATGCACTGCAAATATTATGAAACATGAAATGCGATTTTCAAATGTATTTCCCAAATCCGGAGGAAAAAGGCAAGAACCATTAGCTACAATATGCAATAGATCGTTGGTTCCCTCAACCCATTGCTAGTACATGATTTGACCTCTCCATGGGAGTAAAAGCTAATAAATGGTGCCACCTGGTGTCTTTACTTGTATGCTGCAGACCATGGCAACTGCCATCTCCATCCATGAAACTAGAGTAAAAATGTGCCCACAAGAGCTGTCCACTAACGGTTTTCTCACCTAATCACTCATGGCCAGGTAAATGGTTTACCAAGTATCATGAGTCATTTCTTATCCAAAGCTACTGTAGTTTATCCCCTTACAAAAAAACGTTCCCCTAATACTCTCAATAGAAGCTGGAAGGCAAATCCAAACTCCTACTTTCCTTAAGATGACCTACATGAAAAACTGAAAGCAGTGTAATGAGGATTTCTTGTCTTGAATCTGGGTACCTCCAGTCAGAGGACAAAACCACACTTTTTTGTTGTTGTCATTTTGTTTCTGAGAAGCTCTGTCGCCAGGCTGGAGTGCAGTGGTGCCATCTCAGCTCACTGCAACCTCTGACTCCCTGGTTCAAGCACTTCTCCTACCTCAGCCTCCTAAATAGCTGGGATTAAAGGTATGTGCCACCATGCCCTGCTAATTTTTGTATTTTTAGTAGAGAAGGGGTTTCGCCATGTTGGCCAGGCCGGTCTTGAACTCCTGACCTCTTAATTCGCCCGCCTCGGCCTCCCAAAGTGTTGGGATTACAGGCGTCAGCCAGTGTGCCTGGGCCACACATTTTTAATTCTTAACAATTCAGTCCAACTTTTATTGTATAGGTACTATGCTGCCTTTGATATACCAATACAGGAATAAAGCTATAGACTATTCCCATTCTTCATGAATTCCTCAGAAAGTAACAGTCCCAGATCCAATGTGAACAGAAGCATTATTCACTCTTGTCCACTCAGATTTAGTCACGCACTGTATGACATTTCAGTCAATGATCACATGATCCCATTAAATTATGAACATATGCTGTACAGATTTATAGCCTAGGAGCAACAGGCTGTACCTTATAGCCTAGGTATGGTTAAGCTACACCATTTAAATGGGTTTGTGTAACTACGGTACACTCTATGATGTCTGCAGAACACAACCACCCAAGGTGCATTTCTCAGAACATATCCCCATCAGTGACACACGACTGTACTTGCCATCCCAATCCTCCAAAATGCAGTTAACTCTTCTTAAGTATTTCATTATCCATACACCATTTAACACTTTATTCTGCTTTTATATGTCCTAAACATCTATACATAGTGTTTGTCAGCTTCTGAAATTCTGGATGTCTGGGAATAGATGTTATATAGTTGTCTGTTAAGCACTATACTCATTAGATCAAATTTTAAAATTCACCCTAGGAGGAACATGCAAATAAGGTACAATTATAAGATCCTGGAAAACAGGCTAAACATTTGCTCATCAATTCAAATATTTATTGAGCACCTTTACATGCAAGGCACTGGGAGACAGCTGAGATCAATGATTGCAGTTGGAAACAGGATAAATCTCAAAACCATGCTTCCAAGACTGCTTTCCTATTTAATGTCTTTTCTACCAGCAGAGTTTACAATAGAATTTAGCAGAGTTTAGGTGTGTCTCAAAATTTCCAACTCATCCCATACTTTAGTCTTCCCACCCTCTTAACACAGCACCATCACTATTCTACTCAACATTACTTATGTGTAGAACAGCTCAGTCATGTCTATTATCAGTTATGCCTCAAACAAAAAGTTGTATTTATCAATTTCCCTCTATTTCAAAAACTGCATTTTAACTGATTTTTTTCCTCCAACTGGCAGTGAGTCCGAATATCTCAGCTTTAATTTTCTCTGCATCTAGACATTCATGTCCAGGTAAAATTTCATTAGTGATAATACAATGACATAAAGTAGTGATGCCCTTACAGCACCTTCTTCAAAACTAACAGTTTTGTGCAAAAAATGTATTCTATTCTTGGTTATCAGTCATTCCCTATAAAAGTACCTGGAAAATGTGCTGTGCATGGTTTGTTGTTGTTGCTGTTGTTTAATTCCGGAGTGAGGGACAAGGGCTGACATTATTTTCTAGACCCATTTTCAAATTGCATCACCCTATTCCATTTCAAATAGCTCAACCAGTATAGTTAGAAAAAAAGATCATCTAAACCACTAAAACCAAAATAACAGATGGACTGGCTTTCTTGTGTGTTCAAAACATTTTCAAACTTGTTAAAAAGGGGGCTAGTATCAGGTATTTCTTCATAATTCCAGGAAAAAAAATTGCATTTACTATAAAATTAACACAAAGTGAACCATTCGTATGAAGCTTATATAACTGGACTTGATCTGTTAGTGACCTTAATAGATTAATAGTGAGATGTCTAAAGGATTCCTTTAAACATTTTTGTAAACTGTCAAATTCTTTAATATATCTTCCCTTAAGAACACCTATTGTCCTTTACCACTAAGACTGCGTGTGTGTGGCCAGGCGTGGTGGCTCACGTCTGTAATCCCAGCACTTTGGGAGGCTGAGGCGGACAGATCACCTGAGGTCAGGAGTTTGAGACCAGCCTGGCCAACACAGTGAAACCCTGTCTCTACTAAAAATACATAAATTAGCTGGGCATGGTGGTATGTGCCTGTAATCCCAGCTACTCAGGAGGCTAGGACAGGAGAACTGCTTGAACCCAGGAGGCTTGAACCAGTGAGCCAATCCCGGGCAGCAGAGCAAGACTCTGTCTCAAAAAAAAAAAAAAAAGGACTGTGTTTGTGTACTGTTACTCTCCAAGGTTAACAGGTAAACTGCCTTGCCCATGATACTAAAATGATTTTAGAATGTCTTCTAAACAAAAACATGCCATCAGGTTGTAAACAATTTTGAAGCCTGCATGTAAAACATGCTACAAGGATTACAACACCGAAAACCACCCCAAAATGGTGTATCAGAAACTGTGAGAAAAGGAAGGGATTCCTACGATAAAACTACTTCAGTAGTGCTTCTCTCAAACATATCATAGGGAATTAGAATTCTCTACTCCAACTTGGCACAAATCTCCCAACACCAAGTTCTGCTTTAATTCTTGTAACTGATTTATTTCAAGTTTATATATTCTACCTTTCAATCACCAAACTTCTGTTCTTAGGTTTCTAAAAAAATAGTCACTTTTCGAAAGCAGAAAAGGAAAGATATATATATTTAATATATAAAAGAAAATGCTAAATCTGACATAATTATATTCTTAAAAACATTCCATTTATTTACAGATGTATAAAAAGGCGAATTATTGGTCTACCGAGATCATGCTTCTTATAGTATTAGGGTGAGAGCTCACTGTCTTCCAGATTCCTCAACTCCTCTCACTCAACTTCACCTTTCATAATCACACACGTAATATTCATAGATCAGTTTCCCCTAGGGTAAGGTTAAAGGGTAGGAGTTTTTGGAGATTTCAGATTTCTGTCAAGACTGCAGGATTGTTCTGAAGACTAAGCCCTCCTCAATTTATCCCTGACAACACCTAGTTCTAAGAGGTCTTGAGAACACCATTAATTGGGGGTTAGAATGATATCTGCAGCCTTCCCCCTAAAACGCCTGGAATCATCCCTCATTTCCATCTTCCTACAATCTCATCAAGAGTCAAATATCTCCAATTAAGAATCATTACCTGTTTACCTATTTTCTTCTTAAAAAAAAAAAAGTGTTAAGCTAAAATGGTCCTTCTTTTCCTGAGGATTGTTCACTCACTTGCCTGCTCCTTGGCTGACCCTCAAAAGCCACAAAAAGAGCCTTGGGAAATCAGGAGGAAATGTAGGGAAAAGACAAGCAAGGAAATAATGGAAACTGCTATACCTGGATTAAAGTACTAGCATCTCTAAGGACAATTATTAGCAGGGGAGACAGGTGCTGGATTCCTTGGCTAAGGCATTGAATGAAAACTGCTGGGTAAACAGTGGAAGGATAACGAGAAGCTGAGGAGCACTCTTTACTACTTCAAGCTTCTTTCCTAAGCTGTAGAGAAGGGAAGGTTAAGTGCTGATGAGCAGATAAGAAAGGCAAGCAGCACAAAACCAAAGAGAATTAGCTCCCACTGCAATTTGCAGAGGAAGTTTTTCCACTGTTTTCAATCTGTTGATAACCAGAGTTAACAGAAAGGGAACCAACCATGGAAATAATAATTCACTGGCTAGATCCAATCCAAAGTTGGTCTCACAACCTAGGTCTGAAGATATGCTGAGTGGGATTTGGGATAAAGAAGACAGGAGATATAGAAGAAATAGCATCACCTAGGCACGGCCCAGGCACTGGAAGCTCTTGTGTTAGTGTTTTAACAACACAAGCAAATCCTGTCAATGAAGACAGAACAGGGTTTACATTCCAAAATGTAATTATTTAAGAAAGGCAAAATGCAGCAGCTAAATCCCAGTCTATACAGTTTCAGAATAGTGATTCTTGCCCCCAGGAGTTTCCACGAGACCCCTCAAGTGCACCATGATTATTTACAAACTAGATAGGAAACATCATTTCTATACTCAATACAAATCTCATCTTCTGGGTTGAAAACTTCAGCCTTTGAGAAATCTATGAAAACAACTATACAAAAATATAAATATCTTTATCTTTACAGACTGTCAGTCCTTCATATCCTGACAGCTAATGAGTGAAAAAGCTCTACAGATCATTGAACCCATGGTTGCAGATAAAAAATATATCTTGTGATTCAAATACTGCCTTATTTCCCTGGTAAAGAGTGCCTACTGTGACTTTTCTTTACATCCTGTGAAGGTAATAGTGAATGAAACCTTCAAGCACCAGGAGGCTGGTTTGATTTGGGAAATTTCCAGCCCCACGATTTTTTATTTTGGCCACTGTCTCTGGTCTGGGGAGATAATGCATTTTATTTTAGCTGTCTCCTGACTGATATAACCTGTGGAAGAGGTAGGGCTCCCTCTATGCCTACCTCCAAAAGATATATTCCCAGTAAAAATCCCTGGTCATGTTTAATGATCTTTTCAATACCCACAAAAATAAGGGAGAACTATTTTTTTTTAAGATCTCAAAATAATTACCTTAATAATAAAAGTTAAAAGCATCCCTACTTTACCGAAGCATTGAATTTGTTAATTGTGGTTGCAAAGGTGACAGTATGGGAGCTACTTGGGATATGAAAAAAGAAAATTTTGCTGAATAACACAAAGTCTTTCACTTTGGTATTCCATGGTACCCATCCTCTCTCTCCCTATTCTTTAAACATCAACTAAAAAGTTATCTCTTCTGGATCCCTATGCACAAGTCCATCACATTCCTTAGATTTCAGACTTAATCCAACAGCTATGAGTTATAGTTCAGTCCATAGCAACTCCAAAATTGCAAACAGCTCTTTCTCTTGGGGGAAAGAATTAGAAACCACTGTGGGGCCAGAGTCTTGTTATAAATTCCTTGGGTAAGAGGGGCACCTCGTGTTCAGCAACGAATCACATCTTCTTAGAGAGGATGAGGGGACCCAGCACCACAAGTGAGGTAACACATTTTAACATGATCAGAATTTCAGAGTACTTCTTATACCAGGGTCAGCACCCTACCCCCTTTCTCCATCATTATCCACTGCATCATTGAAGTCAAGGATCCAAGTTCCAAGACACAAATAAACAGATACCTGCAGAGAAAGGAGGTGAAATCAATTTCCCCTCACAGCCTGGCTTCTGCTCAAGGACAAGTAAGTTCATTTCCCTGCAGAACCTGGTGAAGCCCCCAAGTTGCCCAATTTAGCTATAACAGGTGCCAATGTAGGCATCACCTTGCTTTCCCGGCCTTCCTGGTCATTTCCTGTTAAGTTCATTTTGTGTCCAACTGACCCAACTTTGGCAGCTACAGGTGCCAAACAAGGCATCACTTTGAGATTCTGACCATCTACATCACTGGAAGGATTAGCTACTTTTAAACCCAGAGGGGCCAACTTTGGCATAGGCCTCCACAAAGTATCTGTGCTGTTGCTGTTCTCCAGGCCAGTCTTCATGTGCAGGATCGGGGGTGAGGACATACTTTCAGGCTCTGCAGGGAGGCCAGAAGTATTCTTCCCTCCATCAGTATCTTTTTTGTTGGAAAGAAGCGAATCCTTTATTTCGGAGTCAATGACAATCTTAAGGACATCTGGCTCAGAGGCTGGTTCTGCAAGTTGTTTTTCATTCTCAGAAAAGTCATCATCTTCTAAGTGCAAGAGGAGAGGACTGATGGAGTCACTCTCCCCTTGAACATCAGGCAACTCTTTCAAACCAGTTCCCAAGTGCTCAACCTGGAAAGTTGCTCTGTTTCCAGGAGGAACCTTACTGATAAAAGATTGCCGAGCATCCCCTGGGAACTCTGTATCCACAGAGCTGGGTAGTTCAGCCAGGCTAACAGAGTCATCATTTAGTTGTTGATTAAGAAAGGCAATTTCATTGAGGAGTGAAGTCAGTGTTTCATCAGTATCATCCTCATCTTCCATGTTAGTTAGCAGTTCACTGGGATCAAGAGCTGCTTCCTCTATAGCTGATGTTACTTTCCTCAGTTCCATCTCTATGCTTGAGTCCTTGAGATCTTTTATCTTTAATTTATGAAATGAAGACTCCTTTGACTTCACTCTCTCCCCTCTCAATTCACTTTCTTTCCATTTATACTGAATCCCTCTCCTATCACCAGAAATCTTTTTAGGTAAGAACTCTTGTGCTTCCTGCATACCGGAAACATCAACTATTTGTGGATAACCAGAATCTTTGTTTGCCAAAAAAACCTGCGACGGACCCAACGTGACTCTGCAATCTCTGTTTCCTCTGGAAGAGATTCTGCCCTTATCCTCTAAGGAGTTATCTTCATTCCTGACAGTGTCTTTCAGATGGTCAGATGGCTTGCCATCAGGAACTTCATGAGGATATTTGCTGCCACCTATATCTATCAAACCTCCCTCTGTGGCCAGTGATGTCACATTAACAATTCGTGGCATCATAAATAAGTCGTCGTTTTCTGAAAAACAAAAATTAAAAGAAAAATTCATTTATATCTACAGTGCTAGCACCTCTCTCTGTGTGTCATACCATATGACCATCTTAGGGAGTTGTACTCTATATTCAGCAGTAGTCTACTTTCATCAACAAGATGAAAAAAATATCAGTTCTTCAAATTCCTGACCTAACAAGAAAAAACTCAAGTAAAATCCAACCAAAAGGCTCTTTCCACCACTTTTTAAAGCTCCATTTAATTATTTTATAGAAATGCTCCCCAAGTTAATTATTGTCCTAAGGCAGAAATGCATTTTGATTCTGTTCACTTAACTAACTGCTACTTAGCGTAGAAAATGAAGCCCTAGAAGTAGCATGGGAACCAGAAAAAGATGAGTCCTCCAGAGTGAGTTGGGCAAAAGGTAGAGACAAGGAACTTTTGGCTGGCAATGGCAATAAGGTAACTAGGATTTTAATATTACTAAAGAGAACCTTTTACCTTAATAGAAATTTAGGTGCTTGGAACCTGATTATCCAAGTGGGGCTTCTCTTTCAACTTTACCCTTTGACCCAAAACAGAGTAGTGCTCAAAGCGAATGAGGCCGGTAATGCAGAAATGTTATCATCTCTGAGTACCACAAAAAACTGACAAATATTTATCAACACCAAGACCTAAGACCATGATCATTTAACATTTTCCTTTCACTCTGACATCTTGATTATTCTACTTAGGAATCACTAGATTTCACAAAATAGTTTCCAATACCAGGTGTAAAACACACCCAACAGTACCACAGCTCAAGCCAAAGATGTTCTAAAAATAGGGCCACCTCCTACCAAGGCAAATGCCAACAAAATAGCTCTTTATTATTACAGAACACATTCAAAGGCTTCCTTGGTCACTGTGAGACACCAGGGATAACTTTATCACTTCCCATAGAGGACAACACTTATAACATACCTGGCTGAGCCATAGCACTACTGGCAACTTGAGGCTTAAGATCAGATTCTAAGAGATCAGGAGAAACAGTTACCACTGGTCCTGAGAATAGAGGACCTTTTAGGGTGAGCAATTGCCCTTGTGGAGTCATCACAAGGTTGGCAGAGGTGTGTGGAGTGTTCGAGGGTGAGGTGTTTTCTGCAAGAAAGATCAGAAATTAGTTATAGATAAAAGGCATTCAGCTGGGTATGGTGGCTTGTGCCTGTAATTCCAGCACTTTGGGAGGCTGGGGCAGGCAGATCACTTGAGTCCAAGAGTTCGAGACCAGCCTGGGCAACATGGTGAGACCCCCACCTCCATCTCTACAAAAAAAAATTATTTTATTTTTACTTATTTATTTGAGATGGAGTTTCAGTCTTGTTGCCCAGGCTGCAGTGTAATGGCACAATCTCGGCTCATGGGAACCTCTACCTCCTGAGTTCAAGCAATTCTTCCGCCTCAGCCTCCTGAGTTGCTGGGATTACAGGCATGTGCCACCGTGCCCAGCTAATTTTTTGTATTTTTAGTAGAGACAGGATTTCTCTATGTTGGTCAGGCTGGTCTTGAACTCCCAACCTCAGGGGATCCACCTGCCTCAGTCTCCCAAAGTGCTGGGATTAGAGGTGTGAGCCACTGCACCCAGCCTAAAAAAAATTTTTTTTTAATTTGTCAGGTATAGTGGTGTGCACCTGTGGTCCCAGCTACTAGGGAGGCTGAGGTGGGGGAACTGCTTGACCCAGGAGGTCAAGGCTGGAAGTGAACCACTGCACTCCAGTCTGAGCTACAGAGTAAGACCCTGTCTCAAAGCAAAAACAAAAACCCACACCAGATTTTCTGGCTCATACACTGGGTTATCCAAAGATCCAAAGAGTAAAAAAGGATATACCATTCTTTTTTTTTTTAATTTAAAAGTTGCCCAGGCTGGCATGCAGTGGTGCTATCTGGGCTCACTACAGTCTCTGCCTCCCAGGTAGCTGGGACTACAGGTGTGTGCCACCACACCAAGCTAATTTTGGTATTTTTAGTAGAGAGAAGGTTTCACCATGTTGCCCAAGGCTGGTCTCAAACTCCTGAGTGCAAGCAATCCTCCTGCCTCCACCTCCCTAAGTGCTGGGATTACAGGCATGAGTCACCACACCTAGCCAGATATACCATTCTCTAAGAATATAAGTGACATAAAATCAGTATAGCTTCACTTCCAAAATAAAGATGGTAATAAGAATATAAGACCCATTTACTTTGTTTCTTTTTTGTTTTGTTTTGTTTTGTTTTCTGAAATAAGAGTTTTGCTCCTGTTACCCAGGCTGGAGTGCGATGGTGCCATCTTAGCTCACTGCAACCTCTATTTCCCAGGTTCAAGCGATTCTCCTGCCTCAGCCTCCCAAGTAGCTGGATTACAGGCATATGCCACCATGCCAGGCTAATTTTGTATTTTTAGTAGAGACAGGTTTTCTCTATGTTGGTCAGGCTGGTCTCAAACTCCCAACCTCAGGTGATCCACCTGCCTCAACCTCCCAAAGTGCTGGGATTACAGGTGTGAGCCACAGCACCCAGCTACTTTGTTTCTTTTATTTATTTATTTATTTTGAGATGGAGTTTCGCTGTTGTTACCCAGACTGGAGTGCAATGGCACGATCTTGGCTCACCGCAACCTCCGCCTTCTGGGTTTAAGCAATTCTCAGGCCTCAGCCTCCCGAGTCACAGGCGTGCACCACCATACCCAGCTAATTTTTGTATTTTTAGTAGAGACGGGTTTTCACCTTGTTGACCAGGGAGGTCTCGATCTCTTGACCTCGTGATCCACCCGCCTTGGCCTCCCAAAGTGCTGGGATTATAGGTGTGAGCCACCATGCCCAGCCTACTTTGTTTCTTAATAGCAATGTATTAATATGTGATCTGATGAAAAATAGACCCTGATTTGACAAAACTAAATTTTACAAAAAATTTCCCATTTATTTGTCTCAGCTAGACCCAACTCTTTCAACCCATCAGCAGAACTGCAAGGAAATCACGAAGTCACATATAAAGTCAGAAAAGATAACAGTTTAAAAAACCACTCACTAAAAATACATGACTAGCGGCAGGCACAGTGGCTCATACTTATAATCCCAGCACTTTGGGAGGCCAACACAGGCAAAGCATGAGGTCAAGAGATCGAGACCATCCTGGCCAACATGGTGAAACCCCATCTCTACTAAAAATACAGAAATTAGCTGGGTGTGGTGGTGCATGCCTACAGTCTCAGCTACTGGGGAGGCTGAGGCAGGAGAATCGCTTGAACCAGGAAGGCAGAGGTTGCAGTGAGCTGAGATCATGCCATTGCACTCCAGCCTGGCAACAGACCAAGACTCTGTCTCAAAAAAATAAATAAAAATAAAATACATGACTATAGACTTATATATTACCCGGACTAGTAACTTCTCAGGATTTGCATGACTGTGTATTACAACCAAAAAACCAAAATCTAAAGTAGTTAATATTCTATTTTTATACAACCCATCTTTAATTCATTTAATTAAAACTAAAACTGTGTGCTGGGCAAGGTGGCTCACACCTGTATGGGAGGCCGAGGTGGGCAGATCACTTGAGGAAGGAGTTTGAGCCCAGCCTGGCCAACGTGGCAAAACCCCGTCTCTACTAAAAATTAAAAAATTAGCCGGGCATGGTGGTGCTTGTTACTCAGGAAGCTGAAGCAGTATAATCATCACTTGAACCCAGGAGGTGGAGGTTGCAGTGAGCTGAAATCACATCACTACACTCCAGCCTGGGCAACAGAGTCGTCTCAGGCTGGGCGGGGGCGGGGGGAACAAACAAACAAACAAAAAGCCAGGCGCAGTGGCTCACACCTGTAATCTCAGCCCTTTGGGAGGCAGAGGCAGGCGGAATCACCTGAGGTTATGAGTGTGAAATCAGCATGACCAATATGGAGAAACCCCGCCTCTACTAAAAATATAAAATTAGCCACATGTGGTAGCACATGCCTGGAATCCCAGCTACTCGAGAGGCTGAGGCAGGAGAATTGCTTGAACCCGGGAGAAGGCGGCTGCGGTGAGCTGAGATTACACCATTGCACTCCAGCCTGGGCAACAGAGACTCTGTCTCAAAAGAAAAAAAACAACTGTGGACAAGAGAGGATGATCAGTCCAGTAAAGTCAACTGATATTCATCTACATTAAGGGAAGTAAAGAATATCCTTCCTACCTGTGGCCTGGTCTTTTTTTCTAGAAAGAATCAAAGGTTTTCCCTTTCTGTTATTTATAAACATCTGTCCAAGATCTATAGATGATGCAGAAGATCCTTCCTGCTGTTTGCTAATTCTGGGAGACATGTCAAACTCATCTGATCCCATCTTCTTTTTTCTTTTTTGTGCCTCTAGTGCTTGCTGTTTTGCATAAATATACTCTAGCTTCTTCAGGACCACTTCTTCTGTCTTACCTACAAGAGAATTACAGAGATACATGATCACTTGCTGCATTATCCCACATAATGAGACACAGAAATCCAGTTGCTTTAACTATATTCCTGAAAACTACGGAAAGTAAGGTGACTACAGTTCAAAAGAAACATCCTACCCGGACAAAGGATAGCTGTGCTGTAAACTCTGGGAGCCAAGACTTCAATTTAGTAGTAGAAAGATCTACTGAGGACTTCTCCTTGCTAAAGCTGTATGCTCTTTTACCAGAGATTATTTACTTGTCTCACCTGAAAGAGATGATACTTTTCGTATGAGAATATTCCGTTTCCGAGTCAGAAGATTTTTCTGTCCTATCAACTTGTCTGCCTGATCTGTTAGTCCCTGAATTTCACTGAATGCCTAAAATAGAAACAGCAATATTATTGAAAATTAATCCACTCTTTCTTTAAACACAGGGAAGGCCTACACAATTTCTCTAATAAAAAAAAAACTTAATCTATTGTCTTAAAAGAATCTTTAAATTCCATTAATAATTGATGTTTCAGAAATTATTTTTTGCTAAACTGTAAGAGGGTTTCTAGCCTACACTTTTAAGGAATATAATCATGATTATTTCCAACAAGTATCACTGAATGGTAGTAGGCATTCCACTACTGCGAGGAGATACAAAACACTTGTGCTTTTCTTAGGTTTTAATAATCAACTTTAAGATCATCTCCTAGTCTAACCAAAATCTGGTTGAAATAACTTTGCTCTAGAGGGATATGAATGCTTATCAAGTACTCCTCCAACTTCTACTTAAAAAAAATTTAAATGAAATTACTTCAGATATTCCACATGCAAAGTTAAAACTTCTACTCCCTTGAATATTTCAGATTTTCTTTTAAAATAACTGTCAACTGTTAAGTGTATTAAAATATCACTCATGCTGTGCTTTACACTGTGATAACCTGTACTATCACAGTGTATAGTACACAGTGTATATCACTTGTTGATATACAAGTGCTATCAAGGACATCAATGTAAAGAGAATGTGGTCAATGTGGCTAACCAGAGTTTCTGACTCTATCTGAAGAAAGGATAGCTGTGCCCAATAAGAACCTGACTTTCAGTGACAAGCTACTGTGATTTAGCATAATGATTTTTCCCCTAAGGGTTTTACTGGACATTCATTAGTCCATATTCAACTGTTAGTTTTAAGTAGCTCTATTTCAATCTCCCTTATATGTCAATGGATTCCCTTTCTCATAGCATCTGTAACAATCTCTTAGTCAAGCTGTTATTGTACTTTACACAGAACACTTACTCGAGTAAGAATGTGACTTTTGGAAACCTTGGAAGAATGAAGTAATCCCAATGTGATCTTTAATTTCTCAAAGAGATCCCTCATTTCACCACGCCGCCGCCGCTCATTGGCAGTGTGTGTCCGGCGATAATAAGCAAACGCTTCTGCTTCTTTCTGTAGTTTGTCACTCCAGTAATCAGGCTTCAGTTTTAAAGGAACTGGTGGAGCCTGTCCAAACAAGATTGCCTCCTAAACATGTTGAACATGTACCTGGCCCTCTTACTCTGTTCCAGATGACATTGCTCTATTTCAGGCACCCATTACCTTCGGTCTGGACTGTTTTAACAGTTTCTCAATTGGTGGTCTTACTACCAGTCTATCTTTCCTTCAAATCTAACTCTTACAATGCCAAGTGTAATTTCTAATACATGTTAAAGTTATCTTACCAGCTCGCAGTTCAAATTTCAGAGATTTTCAAATGAGGAATAAATTGTATATGTTACAGGTGTAGGAAATCTGAAAGAGCTTATTTATATAATTTATATTACTAAAACTTGTTTTCATGACACAAATTACATTAACTGTTTTTCAAAAAATACTGTAAGATCCTCCTCAATCTGGTAAAGAATCAACTGCCAGCCAGGCACGGTGGCTCACACCTGTAATCCCAGCACTTTGGGAGGCTGAGGCGGGCGGATCACGAGGTCAGGAGATTGAGACCATCCTCGTCAACATAGTGAAACCTCGTCTCTACTAAAAATACAAAAACTAGCTGGGTATGGTGGCGTGTGCCTGTAATCCCAGCTACTCAGGAGGCTGAGGCAGGAGAATTGCCTGAACCCAGGAGGCGGAGGTTGCGGTGAGCCGAGATCACGCCGTTGCACTCCAGCCTGGGTAACAAGCGAAACTCCGTCCCAAAAAAAAAAAAAGAAAAAAATCAACTGCCATTCTTCTAAATCACGTTTCTCTCCAACCACTCCTATCTGCTAGAAATTCCCAAAACATACTATAAAATCCTACACGTCCCTGACATTACACAGGCTTTTTACCTGTACCTAGATTACTTATTCCTCCTCTTACCTAAACCTCCACAACCTTTAAAACTTAACACTTAAAACTCAAACTCTGCACTCTTCAGTTCTATTTCAATTTTTCCATCTAGGATTTAAAATATATGAAGAGGCTGGCCAGGCACAGTGGCTCACACCTATAATTCCAGCATTTTTGGAGGCCACAGTAGGGGATCACTTGAGGCCAGGAGTTTGAGTCTAACAAGGGCAACACAGTAAGACTACTTTCAAAGCACACACACACACACACACACACACACACACACACACACGTATTAAGAGGATTATAATGAAAAGCAACTATGCCCTGCACTTGTACCTACATCCTCAGAAACAATCATTTTCTTATTCTTTTAGCAGTTTCTTCTAGTTCTTAAATCTATATCCTAAACCAAAAATAGTAACATAAGCTTATTTTTTTCCATTTCAATGCTATCTATTGACTTCTTGCTATGCAGAGAGGATTTAAGCTCACATCACCCTATGTCTTACCACCTTATCATCCCAACATAGATATATCACTACTTTTAGTTGTTCTGTTGATCCCTTAGTAACTTGAATTCTATCTTAATTTCTTATTTCATCAGCAATAAACAACCTATCTTGCCTCTCTTCTTTGTAAAATGAGGGTATCAGCACCTGTATCCTTCCCTTTATTTCTTCTTTCCTCTCTCATTTCGCAATTTGTCATTTGTATTCTCACATTTTTCAAGACTGAAATTAAGTCTTCTGTATTTTAATCATAGGTTGTCA
This sequence comes from Saguinus oedipus, assembly GCA_031835075.1. NCBI lineage: Eukaryota > Metazoa > Chordata > Mammalia > Primates > Cebidae > Saguinus > Saguinus oedipus. Next base: position 52,556,917 of record CM063176.1, read on the forward strand.
ACTTTTTTAAAGAAAGCATTAACATTAACTATTATGACATTGTAAACGCTACTCATACAAAGTGAATAATATATCCTGTCTTGTGCAGTTTATTGGTTTTGTGTTTCTTCCCTCTGATGTTTCTAATTGTCTCTGTTTTTTTATGACACTGTTTGATTAAGCGTAACTCTGACAGTACCCAAAGACTTGTATGTAAAAGCCATTGCCTTTCTAAAGTTAAACCCATTATGCATTAATATAGAAAAGGAGAATAAAAAAGCCAACAAGACAGAAAAAAAAGCAATATAAACTTTAAATATAGCAAAGTGCAGCAAGGATTTGCATGTAACAATATGGGTACAAAACAATGTATTATATAAATTAGCTATTATGAAAATTCTTGTTATATATGAAAAATGCTTCAGAATAAATTTCAAAATGCCAAATATAATGATGTATGCAAATCATTACAACCATGCAAATACACTGTATCGTATGATTCACCAAGTCAGATCAAAACCAAACAAACTGTACTATGGTTTTTTTAAAGAACCCAAATGCCACCCTCTACCTCAACCCAACCTCCAGCACTGTCTTTTTAAAATCTCTTAAATTAAGGCAGAAAAACAAGTGGAAAACAATCTAAACAAACCAAACTCTCCTCCATGCCTACTGTTGATTAGGATAAACAGAAAACCCTGTTTAATTATGTTATGATGATATACATCAAAAAGATTAAGACACTTAAGGGTTTATTGTTTCATGAATCCCTGAACTGCTAGCCATTTTGCAGAGGATAATTTTTTAAATCACTGAAAATCATGAGCCCAGGCAAGAAAGAATGACAGCTTACTTTATATCAAATCATTACAAGATCAGTTTTCAAATAAGCATATATATTTTCATAAATTTCATATCCCCCCTTTTTTTTTGAAATGGAGTCTCCCTCTGTTGCCCAGGCTGGAGTGCAGTGGCGCAATCTTGGCTCACTGTAACCTCTGTCTCCTGAGTAGCTGGGGCTACAGGTGTATGCCACAATGCGTACTAATTTTTGTAATTTTAGTAGAGACGGGGGTTTTACCATGTTGGTCAGGCTGGTCTCCAACTCCTGACCTTGTGATCCTCCCGCCTTGGCCTCCCAAAGTGCTGGGATTACAGGCGTGAGCCACTGCGCCCAGCCAATTTCATAGCCATTTTAAACTCCTCTAAATTAGTCTATCCTCTGGGGAGAAGAATAAAAAGGGAAAAAAGGACATTAATGGTATAAGTTCATTAAGGGGGGGGAAAAAAACTAATTATATTAACTCACTGGCAAAAACAGCCCTGAGAAAAAATTGTGGCTAATAGAGCTAATGTTGTTTCAACTCTAAGATAAATGTTAACAATTTTTTTCAATGAGTAATTATCATTAAATATATCCTAAATACCTTTCGACTCCTTTCCGCTGCTTTTTCATCTGCAGAGATGTGAGTACGGCACCTAGATAAAGACAGGATTTTTCAGTGTCTTACTGAAATTTAATAATCTAATCATAGTTACAGCAAAACCATCTGAAATTACCAGTTTCTTTTTCCCAAAGTGTGATTATGGCCACATTATTTACTTGACATTATACATTTTCCCTAAAAGTATACAAACAGTCACTAAAACTGCAATTATTTTATATGATCATGAAATATATAATACACAAAACCATATAAACAAATTTAAAGTCATCCTTTAGTATCCATGGAAGACTAGTTCCAAAACTTCCAGCAGACACTAAAATTCTTGGATGCTCAAGTCCCTAATATAAAATGGTATAGTATTTGCATATAACATAAGCACCTCATCCTGTGTACTTTAAATCATCCCTACATTACTTCCAATACCTAGTACAACATAACAATTAAGTAAATAGTTGTTATACTGTATTGTTTAGGGAATAATAACATGAAAATAAAGTCTATACAGGTTCAATATAGATACAATTTTTCTTCTTCCAAATATTTCCAACCCAGTTGGGTGAATCTACAAATACATGTTTTCTGTTATTTGTGGATACATGCTTTTCCATTATACACTTGGTCCTCCCAACTGTGAAAGAGGAGTAAGTGTATAATGAATGTATTGTTCATACATCCACGTATGAACAATCCAACTTGAGAAATATTACATTTCCAAAATATAGAAGGTTCTATGAGCAGTCTACTCAATCACATTCCCTTCCTTCCTTCTCAAAATCAAACATTCTAAGACAGAGTTTACCATGCACATCTTTATAAGTTTTACTAGAAATTTATATATATAGCAAATACTTGCTTCATAGTCTGAGTATGCCTTTTCACTGTTTTCATAGTGTTCTAATTAAACAATTAATTTAAACAAATCTAATTTTATCTTTCTTTTTTTTTTTTTTTTTTTTTTTTTGAGATGCAGTCTTGCTCTGTCACCCAAGCTGGAGTATAGTGGTGCAGTCTCAGCTCACTGCAACCTCCACCTCCCACATTCAAGCAATCTTCCTGCCTTAGCCTCCCAAGTAGCTGGGACTACAGGCATGTGCCACCAAGCCCGGCTAATTTGTGTATTTTTAGTAGAGACGGGGTTTCGCTATGTTGGCCAGCCTGGTCTCAAACTGCTGACCTCAGGTGATCCGCCCTCCTCAGCCTCCCAAAGTGCTGGAATTAACAAGTGAGTTAGTACGCCCAGCCTAAATCTTTAATTTTTAATTTTAATTTTAATTTCTTCCCTTAACGGTTTGTGCTGTGTGTTGTGTATTCTTGGCCCTTTACTGTTCCAAACCATTAACATGTTATCTCTGTCCATTTGTTAAATTCCTCTTCGTCTTTCAATACAACTTTATAAGAAAAGTCTTACACAGCTTTTGTTAGACATGTTCACACAGAGCATTTTCCTGTCACTATTACACATTTTTTAGATTATTTTTTGTTTGTTGCTATTGTTTACAAACTCAGTTTTAATATACAGAACTCATTATCCCAGCAATATTGAACTCGTTAAGTCTAATTAAGTTTTTAAGGGAGTTAAGTTCTTTCAAGCTTAGCCAATAGGTAACTGAAAGAGCCTACAAATAGCTCCGGAGTGAAGAAAACTATTAGTCCTACTTTCGACTCTTTCAACTTTCTCAGCATCAGTAGGGATGAAGAATTATTCTTTCTCAAATCATAGCTACTTTCATATCATAGTAGTTAATGAGATGATAGGAAAAGTACAATGTCTGACACAAAGTATCTTCCTTCTGTACTCTTTCTCACACCCCAATCCATAATCAATATAAGGCTTACTAAAACAGAAAATGAAATAAATACTCCTTAGCAGGACATCATTCCTTCCATATTTTCATCTCATCAGTGTAACAGGAAGAAAAATTTTCCTACCTGTATCTCACCTGCTCAACTAGTAAAGTAACGAAATTTAGAATGCAATGCCTATTCTTAAATGACAAAAGAAACTAAGCTTTGTTGAGTAGTCCACTTACGTCGGTTATTATGCTAGTTGCATTTATTATCTCATTTAACACTTCAAATGGGGGCATTTTCCTCATTTCATAGGTAAAAAATCTGAGGTTCAGAGAAAAAGATTTGCCCAAGTTTAAATACGTACAAACTAGCAAAACTATTATTTTATAACACCAGTGTATCAGGCTCCAAAAGCATGTTACTCACATTTACACACTGTCTCTAAGCAATGACCAAAGAAAATTAAGTACCCAAATTCCAGTTCCTCTTGTCATCTATACTAATCAGAGAAAAAGCTAGAGGAATAAGGAACCAGATCAGTTACCCAGAGCTTCTAAACAGAACATTTCATTTTGTTTCTGGTTACAAAGCTACAAAAACAACAATCATAAGAGAAGTAAGACTTACGGCTGTTTGAATGACTGTGTGTGGACAGCTGTGGTCTTCAGGTGAGCAACATTAATTTCATCTGAGAGTTCTTCTACAGTCTCAATGTCTACATGCTCCTCATCATCTTCGATGTATTCTACACAGTTATTCTGAAATACATCATTACAACAGTAAATAATGTATCTAGTGGCAAGCACACTTAAAACTCTTCAACTGCATGCTCCCTTTATAAAACCAACTAATGCAGAACATACTAGTGTTATGAGTACTGATAATTGTAAGACTGTTAGTCATAAAAAGGAATTAAGACAGAAAGGTAACATATCATTAGAATTAACACCAAGAACTATGATGTAAGTCATAGATATATATATATTCAACAGATATCATGGCCAGCTGCGGTGGCTCACACCTATAATATAGCACTTTAGGAGGCCCAGGCAAGTGGATCATTTTGAGCTCAGGAGTGCGAGACCAGCCTGGGCAACACGAAAAAAATATCTCTATAAAAAAAAAAACACACAAAAATTAGCTAGACATGGTGGCGCTCTCCCGTAATTCCAGCTACTTGGGAGGCTTAGGTGGGAGGACTGCTTGAGCCCAGGAGTTCAAGGCTGCAGTGAGCCAAGACTGCATCACTGCACACCAGCCTGGGAGACAGAGTGAGATCCTGTCTCAAAAAAATAAAATATAAAATAAATAAACAGACATCGCTAAACTTAACAGTCCTCAAAGGACTGCACTGATGCTTCAATGTTATTTCTAGTAGACAAAATTCAGGTACGGATCTATTAAGGTTTCATAAAGCTAACCATTAAACAAGAGTAAAATAAAATTTGGTGAGAGAAATAGGGAAAGAAGAAAAATTCAAGCTCCACTTTAAGAAGGCTTCATGACTAACATCCTATTGAATGCCCACAAATCAACACACATTAGCATACAAAGACAAGTATGGAAATAGGATATAGCCCAGTCCCACAACTCTCTCAACCCCACAAAATGAGAACTTGTGAGGAATTTCAGGTTTCCAAAAAGCCCAGGGTTGCTGTATTTCCTTATTATACCAAAAAAGGAGTCAACCAAGTAAGCGTTTACTGAGCACCTGTCACAGAAACTTGCTAAATGTTTTATGTAACAGTAGAGTTATATGGATACATGGGATAATCAGATCTTTTTAAATCCACCTTTAAAATAGTGTTCACTTGCAATGTCTCTGTGCCAAAAAAATAAATAAATAAAGTGTCTACTAAGCCAGAATTGAAACACTGTGCCAGACAGGCAAAACCAAAATGAAGTATCCCAATCATTAATTCTATGCTTAAACTTGCTAGAAAAAAATTACCCCAATTTATATGCTTCATAAGGCTGATACACTAAATGCAAGCCATCGTTTTAAAGGATAATTTAACCAATATATATTAAATTTAAACCATGTAAACAATGTGTACTAAAAGTAACTAGAAGGCAAAATTGAGACTGCCAACAAAAGCTAAAAAAGTAGTAATGGGCCGGGAACAGTAGCCTACACCTGTAATCCCCACAATCCGAACACCCTGGAAGACCAAGGTGGGTGAATCACTTGTGCCTGGGAGTTCAAGACCACCTGAGCCACACAATGAGATCTCATCTCTACAAAATATTAGCCAACCATGGTGGTGCATGCCTGTGGTCCCAAATGTTCAGGAGGCTAAGGTGGGAGGATCACTTGAGCCCTGGAAGTGGAGGTTGCAGTGAGCAGAGATCATGTCATTGCACTCCAGCTTGGGTGACGGAGACCCCATCTCACACACACACACACAAAAAAAGTAGTAGTAGTAGTAGTAGTAGTAGTAGTAGCAGTAGTAATGCAGGTAGATGCTTTATAATACTTAAGTTTGAAGAATGTCTGTATGTCTGCCTACTGCATGCTTTTAACTGCAGGATTTTTTTTCTTTTTTTCTTTAAGATGGAGACCCACTCTAACACCCAAGATAGAGTGCAATGGTGCGATATTGGCTCACTGCATCCTCCACCTCCTGGATTTAAGACATTTTCCTGCCTCAGCCTCCCAAGTAGCTGAAACTATAGGCACATACCACCATACACAGCTAATTTTTATATTTTTGGTAGAGATGGGGTTTCACTATGTTGGACAGGCTGGTCTCAAACTTCTGGGCTCCAAAGTGCTGGGATTACAGGCATGAGCCACCACGCCTGGCATAACTGCAGGATTTCTAAATAATATCCAGTAACTTCGACAAAGCAAGATTTAAATTAAAGCAGCTACTCACAACTTCCCTCACAGTATTCCAATATAACAATATAATGCTAATCATAAAGATAACACAGGTGTGGGATGTGTACATAAAAACAACGTCGACTTCAGGTTTGAGAGATCATTTAATATAATCTTACTTTTAAAAAAAAAGTCAGTATAATTTGTTTGCTTGTCAAATTCCCTATTAGTACATTCAAGCAATGCCTCCTTGTATGATTAACATACTTTAGGTTGGGCGTGGTGGCTCATGCCTGTAATCCCAGCACTTAGGGAGGCCAAGGTGGGCAGATTACCTGATGTCAGGAGTTCAAGCCCAGCCTAGCCAACATAGTGAAACCCCGTCTCTACTAAAAATACAAAAATTATCCAGGCATTGTGGTGTACTCTTGTAATCTCAGCTTCTCAGGAGGATGAGGCAGGAGAATCACTTGAACCTGGGAGGCAGAGGTTGCAGTGAGCCAAGATCTTACAAATGCAAATCCAGCCTGGACAACAAAGCAAGACTCCGTCAAAAAAAACAAAAACAAACAAAAAACTACTTTAAAGGTTCTATTATGGCAGTTTCACTAACAGTTATAATTTTCACTAGTTTTAAAGATGGACTGTTTTTTGGTCTGATGTTTACTTGGGCTAACTTACAGAAGGAGACTGCAAAAAACAACAAAAAATCTGCAATATAACTCCTAAAGTCGATGAATTTACATACATCCTTGAAAAAGATTAAGCTATGGAGAGAAAGTGTAAGTCAAATGAATACAAATCATCCAATTTTAGAAACAGATCCTCCTTTATAAATTAGACAACGAGGTACTGGTATGACAAATATAAGCACATTAAGACCAGCCTGGCCAAGATAGTGAAACCCCATCTCTACTAAAAATACAAAAATTAGCTGGGCGCAGTGGTAGGCTCCTGTAATCCCAGCTACTCAGGAGGCTGAGGCGGGAGCATTGCTTGAACCTGGGGGGCAGAGGCTGCAGTGAGCCTAGAATGTGTCACTGCACTCTAGACTGGGTGACAGAGCAAGACTTTGTCTTTTAAAAAAAAAAAAAATTAAAATATTTCAACATTTTAGATTTTTAAAACAATAATCTGTTATATTTTATGTGCAAAAAGCAGTTAAGCACTAACAGAAAAGAACCAGATAACACAGAGACAGAATGAATCTCAAGGAAGTGCGATTCTAAAACAAGCAGTTGTATGACAATCAGTGCAGATGGCTGTCATCTGTTCCCAAAAAGAATAATACAGTTTAGATTTTAGGGCACTCCACAGGTAGCTGGCTATGATATCCCTATGTTTTATATCAGACCTTACTTCAGGCGTAAGCAAACCACAGCGGTAACTTTTTTTTTTTAAATAAAGTTTTTTTGAGATGGAGTTTCGCTTGTGTAGCCCAGGCTGGAGTGCAATGGCGCGAGCTCAGCTCACTGCAACCTCCGCCTCCCAGGTTCAAGTGATTCTCCTGCCTCAGCCTCCTGAGTACTGGGATTACAGGCATCCACCACCACACCCGGCTAATTTTTTATATTTTTAGCAGAGATGGGGTTTCACCATGATGGTCAAGCTGGTCTTGAACTCCTGACATCAGGTGATCCACCCACCTAGGCCTCCCAAAGTGCTGGAATTACAGGCGGGAGCCACTATACTTGGCCTTTTAAAAATAAAGTTTTAATGGAATATAGCTGCTTTTATACAACAGTAGTCAAGTAGTTGCAACACAGAGCCATCTGGCTCTCCGCAAAGTCTAAAACTATTTACTATCTGGCCCTTTAGAGAAAAAGTTTGTCCAACTCCTGCACTATATCAATACCTGACAGTTACTTAGTTTAAGTAAATACAACAACCCTAAATAGGAATCCTATCAAAACACTTCAGGAAAATCATAAAAATAGGCCATAAAGGGCATATTACAAGGGATGATGACCAAAGTCTAGAATATAAATTCTAGAGACTATTTAATTTTGGAAATAAAAGCAACTCAAGGGAAGATGATATTAGAATATTAGATGGTATTTTCCAGTTTTTCTCCACAAACAAAAACACCTCTCTAAATGCAAGTGTGTAAGTTCTAAGGTCACCCACACCCAGTTTCTGATTAACATTTACCAGGGAAGCTACAACCACCTCACATATAAGACGTCACAGAAATTGACTGAGCTCAAATGGGAGTAGTGGTTTCAGGATTTTAAAAATCCAACTTGGTAGGGACTCTCAAGCACCTATCCCCCAAAGGCTTAAGGCAGCCTTCCCATAAAACCAGAATAGTCTCAAAGAATAATATAAGCTCAAAAAATATATATATATATAAGCTCAATAAATATTGCTTGACTGACACAACCTAAAAACTACTAAGCCATTTAATAAGTCGTAATATAAACCTAGGCATCCAATTAAATGTATTTTATCTTAGTGATCTTCTGAAAAAGCTACTGTCTCTAATAAATCATTTACATCCTTTAGGTTTTAGTCACAAGAAAAATAGGCTCACCAACCTTTTCTATATCATCAACCTCCTCACTCTGGCAGTCAGAAACAACATCCACAGTTTCATCAATAGAATCATCGGTTTTCTCATTCTCATCTTCATCCTCTTCCAAATCAAAAACAGTGAGGTCAGCACTGCTTCTCCCACTCTTCTTCTTTTGCTTTGGTTGTATCTGTTCTCCAGGTAGCAGTAAATGACCCTGAAAATGTCCATTCCCTCTGCTGCTTTTTACAGCTCTCCTAGGAACAATGGAGAAGGCTGAAGGACTAGAAATCCTACTCCAAGAATCACATTCGGTTTTCAAAACGCTGGCATCTTCAGTGATTCCCCTTTTTCCAAGTAAGTCAGAGATGCTTTGTTGTTGTTGAAACACATCTGAATTTTCCTGACATGTCTTTGTTTCTTTAATTAACTGCTCATCTGCCTCTTTCTTACATTCCTGTGAAGCTCCAACACATTTCCTGGTTAAGGGGCCCTTCAGATGTCTTCTCCACCTTTCCCTAATACTGTCTTTCTCCAGAGAGTTTCCACATTCCTTCTCTGTGGCCTCTGGCTGTGGATGAGATGGCTGCTCCACACCTTTGCTCCCTGACAATTCAAATTTACTTTCTTCCTTAGAGATGTCCGGAAATTCTTTTGAGTTTTCTTCTGGATTGTCTAATCCTTTCTGCTGTTCCACCTTCCTATCACCAAGTTTTTGATGCTGTACTTTACTCATATTTTGAACTGTATTACTGGCTTTTTCAGAAATGGTCCTAACTTCTAGAACAGCCATTTTTTCTTTGGAACTCTTACGATTCCTAGACCCACATTCTTCATTAACATCTTTATAGTCTTCATCTGTATGTGACCCAGTGATACAGGAATGCTTAGATGGTTTGACAGTTGTAGAACCTTCTTCTCGAAGGGATTCTTCATCCAAATGATCACTCCTGTCTTCCAAGGAATCATTCAGAGTTTCTTCTGAGGTAGCAGCTCCTGAGTTTTGTTTTACTGTATTAGCCTCAGGGTCTACAGCCTGTCCTTCTGACTGTAGAACTTTCTTGGTTTCTTCCTCTCTTTTTATTGAGTTTTTTCCATCTTTCTGGTCTGGATTCTGAGATTCTCTCTTCATTTGAAGAGAAGCAACATGTTGAAGAATGGAGCTAGGAACAGGCTTTTGTCCTGGGAGCTGTAACAAGGCAAAACTACCAGACTGGAGAGGAATAAGACTGGCTGTACCAACAGGCTGTCCTCCTGAGCTATAGGTTATTTTGGTTTCAGAGCCTGTTTTACTTGCAAAGCTTTGTGGTTCAGGAGCAGAAATCCTCAGGGTCAATGTACCAGCCTGAGACACAAAACTAGCTCCAGAGGAAAGCAATGATGGTGCCTGAGTGATAACATTTACTGCTGAAGATCCAACAGCTTGGATTACAGGATTCATGACAGAGAAAGCAGAGGATGAAGTGGAAGACGGTGGAGTCTCAGAGGGTTTGGAAGGAGCAGGTAACCGGATTCCCATCACAGACCCTAGTTTAAAAAGTAAGAGAGAAAATTTTAAATCATGACTGCCTATATCAAGACTTCCAATGCTTGCTTTTCTTTTTGGAAAAGCAACTCTAAGAAAGGGAGAAAAACTATCCTGGTGTATTAACATACCATATGGCCAACTGATGCAAAAAAAGAAAAGTTAGTAAGAAAAGTTTATACCTGGGTTCCGAAACATGACAGGCTGTAAGTTGGGCTGAGTATTAGAGCCTCGAAGCTGATGCAAAGGTAGAAGCTGGACAATTTGCCCATTAGGGTGCCTGAATAGGTTCATTCCACTTGGACTCCTAACAGGCTGTAAGACCATCCGATGTCCCTGAAGTTGTGTGTTTGAGACAGGTCTAAGAGAAGGAGAACCCTGCTGCACTGGAATCAACAATAATCGAGGTCCAGCACGTTTCACTGTGTTAGAAGAGACCTGTGGAGTAGCCACTGGAATTTGAGCAGCATTTTCTGAAAAACAGGAAATGGAAACATAGTACGAAAACTCCCCTTTAACACATGTAGGAAAAAAAGTGTTCATAATTTTTTAATTTTTTTGAGACACAGTCTTGCTCTGAGAGTGCAATGGCACAATCTCGACTGACTGCAGCCTCCACGCCTCCCTGGTTCAAGTGATTCTCCCACCTCAGCATCCTGAGTAGCTGCGACTACAGGTGCGAACTACCACACCTGGCTTATTTCTGTATTTTGGGGTAGAGACAGGGTTTCACTATGCTGGCCAGGCTGGTCTCAAACCCCTGAGCACCAGTGATCTGCCCTCCTTGGCCTCCCAAAGTGCTGGGGATTATAGGCATAAGCCACTGCACCCAGCCTTTTTTTTTTTTTTGGAGACAGAATCTCACTCTGTCGCTCAGGCTAGAGTGCAGTGGCGCGACCTTGGCCTTCTGGGTTTCAAGCGATTCTCCTGCCTCAGTCTCCCATGTAGCTGAGATTACAGGTGCCCATCACCATGCCCAGCTAATTTTTATATTTTTATTTATTTATTTATTTTCTGAGACGGAGTTTCGCTTTTTGTTACCCAGGCTGGAGTGCAATGGCGCGATCTCGGCTCACCGCAACCTCCACCTCCTGGGTTCAGGCAATTCTCCTGCCTCAGCCTCCTGAGTAGCTGGGATTACAGGCACGCGCCACCATGCCCAGCTAATTTTTTGTATCTTTAGTAGAGACGGGGTTTCACCATGTTGACCAGGATGGTCTCGATCTATTGACCTCGTGATCCACCCGCCTCGGCCTCCCAAAGTGCTGGGATTACAGGCTTGAGCCACCGCGCCCAGCCAATTTTTATATTTTTAGTAGAGACGGGGTTTCACCATCTTGGCCAGGCTGGTCTTTAATTCCTGACCTTGTGATCCACCTGCTTCTGCCCCCCAAAGTGCTGGGATTACAGGCATGAGCCACCACACCTGGCCTATTTATTTTTTAAGAGACAGGGTCTCACTTGTCACCCCACCTTCAGTGCAGTGGCTCAATCATAGTTTGTTGCAGTCTCTAACTCCCGCCTCAAACTTCCTAGTAGCTGGGACTACCAGAACGTGTCACTACACCTGGCTAATTATGTTATTCTTTGTAGAGTCAGTCTTGCTTTGTTGCTCAAGCTAGTTTCAAACTCCTGGCCTTCCACAGTGCTGGGACTGCAGTCATGAGTCACCATGCCCAGTCAAATAAACAAACAAAAAAACTATTAAGGCACAGAATCTGACCTTGCTGCAAAATAACTTCTCACCTGAAATATAAAGTTGCTGAAATTCTGTACTTTCATAATACACTATTTATGGCTGAGAACAGCCAGATATTATGGAGCTTTACATTTAGAATGGTAAAAAATAAAGAGTATCAATTGTCAAGAGGCACATTTAAAGAGGTAATACTTCTACCTAAATAAAAACATGGGTATCCTCTAAATTTGGATTTCTGTTAAAGAGATCCTTTATGATAAAATTATTCAATTTTATTTATTTATTTATTTGTTTATTTATTTATGTTTGAGACAGAGTCTTGCTCTGTCCAGGCTGGAGTGCAGTGGCGCAATCTCAACTCACTGCAACCTCTGCCTCCTGGGTTCAAGCAATTCTCCTGCCTCAGCCTCCTGAGTAGCTGGGATTACAGGCATGCGCCACCATGGCCAGCTAATTTTTGTATTTTTAGGAGAGATGGGGTTTCACATGTTGGCCAGGATGGTCTTGATCTCCTGACTTTGTGATCTACCAGCCTCGGCCTCCCAAAGTGCTGGGATTACAGGCGTGAGCCACCGCGCCCAGCCCATTTTCTAATTTTTTTTCGAAGGGATCTCACTCTGCCGCCCCGACTGGAGTGCAGTGGTACCAGAGCTCACTGCTGCCTCAAACTCCCAGGCTCAGCCCGCCAAGGAGCTGGGACCACAGATGAACATTTTTGTTTGTTTGTTTAGTTTTAGAGAAAAGGAGTTTGCTGTATTGCCCAGGTTGGTCTCCAACTCCTGGGGCTCAAGCGATCCTCCTGCCTCAGCCTCCTAAAATGTTGGGATCATAGGTGTGAGCCACCGTGCCTGGCCTCTTTTTTTTTTTTTTTAAATAAAATCCATATCCTGCACAATTTAACTTTAAGGCTCATAACACTTACTAGAATTATGACTGAATTTCTAAGCTTGTACTACCTGAGGAAGACAAAGAACAAAAAATTCTTGGTTTATAAAGGGCTTCTTGGTTTTTAAAATTCACTAATAAGCAAAGCTTAAAGGTTTGTGGGAATTACTTTTCAGAAGAGAAAAATGACATAAAGCCCTCAAAATGTAATAAAATTAACACACATCATAGAAGCAGGGAAATAAACCTGGCTTAGAAAAGGCAAAAAGGCCAGGTGGCTCATACCTGCTGTAATCCCAGCACTTTGGGAGGCCAAGGCGGGTGGATCACCTGAGGTCAGGAGTTCGAGACCAGCCTGGCCAACATGATGAAACCCCATCTCTACTAAAAATATAAAAATTAGCTGGGAGTGGTGGCAGGGTTCTGTAATCCAAGCTATTCAGGAGGCTAAGGCAGGAGAATTGCTTGAACTCAGGAGGCGGAAGTTTCAGTGAGCTGAAATCACATCACTGCACTCCAGCCTGGACAACAAGGGCAAGACTTCATCTTAAAAAAAAAAAAAAAAAAAAAAGAAGAGGCAAAAGATGCTTTCAAAATAGGTTTAAAGCAGAAATTTAATGCAGAATATGTGAATTAATAGAGATTTCAAGCCATTAACAGTACTTACAGATGCCCTTTACTGATTAGAAGAGATATTTAAAAGAAATACTAAAGACATAGGAAAAAACAGTACAAGTAATCTAGATTTTTTTTTTTTTTAGATCAGAGAGATAACAGTAAGCATAAATGAAACTGGTCTAACATTACTATTCAAATTGGTGAGCTTATTTAACATTAATAAATAAAACTTCAAAAGCTTGCTACTCAAGAGAAAAAAATCAAACAAATGAAACAAAGACTTTAGCTTAACATGTGATTTTCTATCAGACAGGCATTCTGCACACACAAAAAAATATCAAATTTCTCAAAGAAAATGAAAAATTACATAAAAAATCCAGGACTACTCTCAAAAATCAAATAAAACACAAAGACTAAACTGTTCATGAAAATAACTGTGTTCAAATTAAACAAAAAATATTAATTTTTTTTTTTTTCTGAGACAGTCTTACTCTGTTGCCCAGGCTGGAGTGCAGTGGCACAATCTCGGCTCACTGCAACCTCTGCCTCCTGCACTCAAGCGATTCTCATGCCTCAGCCTCCTGAGTTGCTAGGACTACAGACATGCTGGGACTCTAGGACTATGCCACCACACCCAGCTCATTTTTCTATTTTTAGTATAGACGGGGTTTTGTCATGTTGGCCAGGCTGCTGTTGAACTCTGTACCTCAGGTGATCCACCCACCTTGGCCTCCCAAAGTGCTGGGATTACAGGCATGAGTCATATTCATCTATCTCATGTGAATTAAAAAATAAACATGTTAATGCATTCTAAAGTTTTCAACTTTTCTTTTCAAATTAACTTTTAGAGAGTGATTCAAAACCTAATTCAGAGAATGAAAGCCATCTTTAATATATACACTAAATAGGTGATGGTTTACTTAAATGTGTGCAAGAGAAAGGAAAGTAAAGAGAAAAAGGAGGAAAATCAAATTTTAAAAGCCACAGATGGCCAGGCACGGTGGCTCACACCTATAATGCTAGCACTTTGAGAGGCCGAGGGGGGCATATTGCCTGAGCTCAGGAGCAACATGCTGAAACCCAATTTCTACTAAAAATACAAAAAATTAACAGAGTGTGGTGGTGCACACCTGTAGCACCAGCAACTCGGGAGGCTGAGGTTGCAGTGAGCAGTGACTTCGCCACTGCACTCCAGGCTGGGTGACAGGATAAGACCTCCATCTCCATTAAAAAAAAAAAAAAAGCCACAGATATCATAGTGTCAAAGTGGGATCCTCTTTATAAATAGAGAAAAAATTACATATATTTCCTTAGATAGCAGTTACCTGAGTCAGGTCTATTTATTTTAAAAGATTAGAAAATTTGTTAACATTAGTATTTCCTGGTAGGATGCAGTGGCTCACACCTGTAATCCCAACACTTTGTGGGGCCAAGATGCAAGGAAAGCTTGAGCCCAGGAGTCCAAGACCAGCCTAGACAACATAGTGAGATTTCATATCTACTGAAAATCAAAACAATTAGCCAGGTATGATGGCACATGCCTGTGATTCCAGCTATCCAGGAGACTGAAATAGGAGGATCACTTGAGCCTGAGATGTCAAGGCTGCAGGGAGCCATGATCACGCCACTGCACTCTAACCTGGATGACAGAGCAAGACCCTGTCTCTCTATATATACATAAAAATTTTTTAATAAAAATAAATTTTTATTAAAGATATATCTACATATTTTTTTAACATCAAATGGTATTATAGAAGATATTTTTAGCTACCAGTTTTTGATCATATGTCTTTAATGTTACTCTAGTATTTTCTAGCTTTCTTCTTTTAGCTATGTGCTCAGAATAAATAGTAACTAACAGGAATTTAATCATTTTTTAAAATATTACAGTTTCTGGTATATTTATTTATAGGGTTAACCTCTATTATGCTGAGTAATGCTGGTTTCCAATTCATGCTGTCTCTTAAAAACGCATTTACAGCCGGGCATGGTGGCTTAAACCTGTAATCCCAGCACTTTGGGAGGCTGAGGCAGGCGGATCACAGGGTCAAGAGTTGGAGAAGCCTGGCCAGCATTGTGAAACTCCATCTCTACTAAAACCACAAAAATGAGCTGGGCATGGTGGCAGGTGCCTGTAACCCAAGTTACTCGGGAGGCTAAGGCAAGAGACTCACTTGAACCCAAGAGGCGGAGGCTGCAGTGAGCCAAAATCGCATCATCGCGCTCCAGCATGGGCAACAAGAGCAAGACTGTTTTGGGAAAAAAAAAAAAAAAAAAGGCAAAAGATGCTTTTAAAACAGAGCGAGACTCCATCTCATAAATAAATAAACATTTACATATTTAAAAGGCAGTTGATTTAAATAAAAATATTAAGCAGTTGACAGTAGAGATGGGACTCAGAGCAAAATATCTGAATGCATATCCTGAGTAAGTCTGAGAAACAACAGAATTACAGAAGAATAAACTACTTTATTGTTTCATGAAAGAATTAAGAGTACAGGGAAAGGTTGGAATCCATACAGTTTAGAAGATATGATCTATTGAAATATAACAGATATGCACGTTAAGATTCAATAGGAAATTAAAGTAGCTTCACTAACAACTTCACTTCCAAAACTATGTATCAGACTAATCATGTTTTATGGGCTTATGTATGGGAAGAAGCAGATGACAAACACATTTAATATTGTGATGCACTTTTCCCTTCAACAGAACTTTAACCTACAAACTAACTCCCAATCTCTTCTTCCATAGAAGACAGAGAGGGATTTGGATCACATCACTACATGCAAAAATATTTAAGAGAAAAACATCAATAACCAAGACAGAATTGCTATTGGGTAATTATTTCGCCTCAAATCCTAAAAAGTCTCTTGCTCTTTTCCACATTAATTCCTCTATGAGTGGATTAAAAGAACCACTTACTTTAGCTATTTGCATCTGGATATAAAAACTACCAAAGTGTAGGATATTCTTCAGTCAATCTAAGCCAATAAACAAGACTTTAACTAAAAAGTTTATAAAAATATTAGAACCCTAAACAAATATGCCTCCTTATTTCTATTTCAATCAGTTCATGTCCAGCAATTAAATAAGTGCTGATTCACTAATGCTTTTTACTCGACAAAGGCAATGAAGTCTGCTCATCTCTCTCTAATTGAAAAGCAGCACCCTCCCCACCCCATGGGGCTCCCTTCTCAAAGATGTGCACTCCTAGCTCTCAGCACACAGCAGGTCAGGTTTTCTCCCATGCCCATCTTAGAAGCTCCGAGCTCCAGTCTGCATTATTTCAGTATCAGCCACCACTTCCATTCTAATGTTTGAGTATTTTGAATGGCAACCTCCAGCTCTACTAAACTATCAGTCAAAGTTGTTCAAGTTATCTCTCAAGGTCATCAGTTATTGTTTTTATTAATGCTCTGGTGACAAAACTGCATATATTTTCAGTGATTTATTCCAATCCTATATTAACCATGAGCTCTATTAATTTTAGTGTTCAGTTTTGCAGCATGCAGAGGTTTTCAGGAATACATGTATCATGTTACAACAGAAATACCTATACTGTTATCCTGATATATCTATAATCCTATCACAATCACAAAGTTATATAAATAGCTGTACAGTAACAAAGCAGCTAATAACATCTAGACCTTACCTGGTCTCTGGCTCACTGGTGGACTTCCATTAATTCCTGAGAGTATAATAGGAACAGAGCCCAGAGATGAAGTTGGCGTGGTCACCACTGAGGAAGATGCAGCTGTAGTCACCACGACTAAGGAGGTGGAAGCAGTGGAAGCAACAGGAAGAGTTATGGTTGGTGGAGATGCTACCAAAGACTTAGGAAAAGCAACTGAAGCCACAGGGGTAGTTATCCCAGTGGTTTTGGTAAGGTTCACAGTGGCTGTAGACTGGGTAGACGTTACAGGGGTGCTGATACTAGTTTCAGAGACCTCAACCCCTGTAGTGGTGGCACCAGAAGAGTAAGTAGTTTCCTTAGTTTCCACATCAGAAATAGCAGTCATAGGTGTCACAGCAGTAACATTTTCTAAAAACACTTGAGGGGTGGTAGTAGTGACAGCAGCAGTCACAGGGCTGCACACCTGAACTGGTTCAGAAGAAACCACAGGTGTGATGACCATTACTGGAGAAGGTCTGATATTGAACTTCTGTGGCCCTCCCATGGTTTGGGGTGTGCTAACTCCAGGTATCTTCTGCTGCAAGGCTCCAACTTTACTCATCACAAACTGTGTGAACACACCACCAGGAGAGGGTCGAGCCGCTGCAAATAGAAATTTGCAGGTCAAAAATCTTCAGTTCTGTTATTTTATCCTCTTAGTGACTGTGCTTACTAACATTTATTGTGCACCACTGGGTCAATTTCTTACAGGTACTACCTACCTGCATTATTTGTGCCAATTTCTACCCTCAGAAATCAAGCACTTGCCTCAGCCAAAAACAAACCTTTATAATTCTAACAGGAAAGGGATTAAAATTGAGTGTTCCAGAACTGGAGGCAGTGAATCACGCCTGTAATCCCAGCACTTTGGGAGGCCAAGGCAGTGGATCACGAGGTCAGAAGTTCGAGACCAGCCTGGCCAACATGGTGAAACCCTGACTTTACTAAAAATACAAAAATTAGTTCGGTGTGGTGGTGTGGGCCTGTAATCCCAGTTACTCAGGAAATTGAGGCGGGAGAACTGTTTGAACCCAGGAGGTGGGGGTTGCAGTGAACTGAGATAGTGCCACTGCACTCCTGCCTGGGTAACAGAGCAAGACTCCATCTTGAAAATAAAAATTTTAAAATAGTGTTCCTATTAAAATTCTTGTGCAATATATTCAAACTGTCAGGATACTAAAAAGACAATACTGTAGCAAAAACTTCATCACCTAAAACAGATAAAAGAAAATGAGAGGGTTTTTCCCCCCCGAATTCTAATGTAAATACTTGTTTCTACCATTCCCTCCTGTCTGAGCACTTTCACCTCTACAGCTGTGCTATTATGAGATGGTTATATATTACATATTCTTAAAATATATACAGACATTTCTCAAAAGAGATCAGGATACGATTGCTTTACTTCCCCTCACTCACAATTAAAGCTGCTTTATAAGAGGTAAAATAGGTTCTTTTTATGGCAGACAATAAATACCTTCTATCTTCACAGAACTCTAGCCATTCAGCCAGAGATTTCAACTGAAACACTTACTTAACATTCCTAACAGATAAGAAACAACAAAACGAACAATGCAATAAACCAACTACAGATACTCTCAATGCTAAAACACAAATGCTTCAAGAAGGTAATTTATTACAGACTTCAGCATTTAAATGTTAAGCAAAAGAGATTTTCATTCATCAGTGGCTCACACCTGTAATCCTAACACTCTGGGAGGCTAAGGCAGGCAGATCACCTGAGGTCAGGAGTTCAAGACCAGCCTGACCAACATAGAGCAACCCTGTCTCTACTGAAAATACAAAAAATAAGCCGGGCATGGTGGCACATGCCTGTAATCCCAGCTACTTGGGAGGCTGAGGCAGGAGAATAGCTTGAACACAGGAGGCAAAGGTTGCAGTGAGCCAAGATCACACGCCAC
Source organism: Saguinus oedipus (assembly GCA_031835075.1). NCBI lineage: Eukaryota > Metazoa > Chordata > Mammalia > Primates > Cebidae > Saguinus > Saguinus oedipus. The sequence continues at coordinate 52,575,793 of CM063176.1, forward strand.
TGCATTCCAGCCTGGGCAACAAGAGTGAAACTCTGTCTCAGATAAAAAAAAAAAAAAGAGAGAGAGAGATTTTCATTCACAAAACAGAGATGAATAGAATAAACCAACATTGCCAAAATTGTATTTATAGGAGCTTTCTACTTTAAGCCTATACTACTCACCCCACCAGCTTTTGCTAGCTCCTTGATTTCATAAGTTTAAGAACAACCAACAGAAGAATTTACATAGCACCAGCAAGAATTCCGCAAGATGCCAAAAACACCAGCCCTCACAGGAATATAGTAAACTATTTTTAATTTAGTAAAATATTTTAATAAATAATTTAGTAAAATAGTATTTTAAATAGTAAACTTTTTTGAGGGGGGGGGGAGACGGAACCTCACTCTGTTGCCAATGCTGGAGTGCAGTGGTGCAATCTTAGCTCACTGCAACCCTGCCTCCCGGGTTCAAGAGATTCTCCTGCCTCAGCCTCCCGAGGAGCTGGGATTATAGGCGTGCACCACCAATGCCTGGCTAATTTTTGTATTTTTAGTAGAGACAGGGTTTTACCATGTCAGCCAGGCTGGTCTCAAACTCCTGACCTCATGATCCACCTGCCTCAGCCTCCCAAAATGCTGAGATTACAGGCGTGAGCCACTGTACCCAGCAATAGTAAACTATTTTTAAATGTCTTTCCTTTCTAGAAACAAAATTAAAGTCCTAAGTCTTTGCTACATTAATAAAAAGTCAAAAACCCTTAAAAATAACTGTAAAACTTTGCCTTCGGGTCACTATTAAAAATTAAAATCAAAAATTAACAAAGCCCAGGCAAGACAGACATCAAGAATAAAAATAATGCCAAATTACATATTTCTCTAATTTTTACAACCTCCAAACCTGTACCAACTGGCCCACCACAAAGTCATAGGCCATTCCAAACCATATGTACACTCCAACTTACCAATTGGCCGTTTTGCTGGGACAAATGCCTTCAGATTCTTCCCAGGGCGATTTGTTGGAGCGCCAGAGGAGGATGCCATTTTGGAATTGGATGTTGAAGGCAACAGGGTACGTGGTTTCCTGGATGCAGCCACCTTGGCATTGGATGCTACCTTGGAGATGACAGTACTGAGGGTTGAGAGGTCCAGGACTGAGGGTCGCAACCTGCCTGTGATATAAGCAGCTAGCCTATTGGCTGGATGCAATGCCCCCATCTGTCCCAATAGCAACTTAGCCTGCGGGTAACTCTTACCATTAACCTGAAACAAGTGGCAAAGAGAAATTCTGTAAAGATAAAATTCTCTCGCTAACTCCTCTCCCTTGACAGGGGCTTCATTTTTTACAAGTTTTTATAAGTCTATTTTTCAGATTTAAAAGGGAAAAAGAATTAGACTTTTTCCATTTAGAATAATCTGAGTAATCAGGAGGTAGAAAAATGCAGTCATCTGATATTCTGAACTAATCTCATCTCCTTCATTCTGCCGTTTGAAAACAGAGAATCAGAAACTCATCATTTCTGCATCCTAGGTATGTGAAAGTTAACAAATCTAAACAATTGGAAGTATCCAATTGTTTTACTTGTACATAAGCCATTCTGGCTAAGCTATTAGCCTCATCAGCAAAAATGAATAACTGTGTCCCATGAAATGTCTCTGGTAAGACCAGAGAGGCATAATGAAGCTCTCACACAAGGGTCCTTTCAAGCATCCTTCATATTTGAAAAATGTAAGTGAATCTACTTTAAGTTATAAGAGAATCACTGTTGCAATAACCTAAGCCATAATTACCTCCCAGTTTTTGGTTTTCAAAAGGCTTAGCTTTAAAGATACCATTTTTATCTCTTGGACAAAACATGGATTCAAAATAAATGCTGGTAGAAACTCATTCTCATTCTAGATTATTAACTAAATGGTCAGAAGAATGTGAACCAACAAATGAGGTAAAGATCCTATCTGCTGTCTCAGTTGATTAGACTGCCTATCATGGGTAGCAACAACACAGCTGTTTTATGTGAGGGTTGTTTTTTTTGTTTTTTTTCTGGGTTTTTTTTTTTTAAAGGAAAAAGAAAAAACACCTCCCAAGTCTCTACCCATGTTCTCTAGGTCATATTGCCAGGTAACTCTAGAGAAGATAACATTCTCTGTATCTCCTTTTCATCATTTAAAAGTCAGGGGTTGGGAGAGATGGAGTGAGGTAGAATCTACTCTCTAGTAGGGAAGTGGTGAGGAGACTAGCTACAGCAAGCAACTCCATCTTCAGAGACACAAAACAAAATTACTCTTTGCTACTTCAGTAAAATTGTGATGATTCCCCCAAAGATCAAGATTATCTCTGCCTTGAATTTGGTACAAAGAATGTGATCATTCTCCCTGAAAGTAAACTTTACTATCACTTTTTACGCTATATGGAAATAGGTCAGATACCCTTCCCGACTCCCTTGGGACTGCTCTGAAGGCCAATCTGTAGCTTCCCCCAAAGTTTACCTTACAGTTGCCTGACTGCTTATGCAGACACATTCTATGGTGGCTTTGTGAGTCCTGGGTAGAAGAAAACACAGAATTTCCACACTTCTATTTTAGGGAGTCTGATCTCACTAGAAATTATATCAGGCAAACCTCTGCTTTCAAAGTACCAATCAATCAATAAGGTAAAGAGAAAACACTGTACTCCTCATCATTAAGAGTACAAGAAATACCAACAAAAGTATTTACATAGCACGCACAACAGCAAACTGCAATAAAAAGTTTTTTAAGTAGATCAATCATATTATTAATGGCGAAGGCTTAGTAACTTAAAAGTAGCCAATCTAATGAAAGTCAAGTTAACCTTGCAGTAATATCAAACATTTCCACACATTCACTACTCTAATACAAAAATGCATTTTTGTGTGTGGGAGACCAAGTCTCACTCAGTAGCCCAGGCTGGAGTGCAATGGCACAATCTCGGCTTATTGCAACTTCCACCTCCCAGGTTCAAGTGATTCTCCTGCCTCAGCCTCCCAAGAAACTGGGATTATAGGCGTGCACCACCACACCTGGCTAATTTTTGTATTTTTAGTAGAGACAGGGTTTAGCCATGTTGGCCACACTGGTCTCGAACTCCTGACCTCAGGTGATCAGCCTGTCTTGGCCTCTCAAAGTGCTGGGATTATAGGCATGAGCCACCACACCCAGCTAGAAAAACCTTTTTGACTGTGACTCACACTAATTCAGAACTTCTCTTTTCAAATTTTCCAGATGCCAGTATAATTTCACTAATATAACCTACCTGAATTACTAAATATCAAGGATAGAAATATTTGTCCTACAATAATGATTACAATGACAAAACCGCTATGAATCAAATAAAGAAAAAATATAATTAAGTAAATATGGCTCAATTTTTACTAATGTATTTAAATAACACCTTACCAAATTAAAATTTTCCGCTGTACATGGTGGTTCACACCTGTAATCCTAGCACTTTGGGAGGCCAAAATGAGTGGATCACCTGAGCTCAGAAGTACCAAACCAGCCTAGGCAACATACTAAAAGCCCATCTCTACCACACATGCACACACACACGCACGCATGCACACACACGCACACACACACAATTAGCTGGGTGTGGTGTCACACACCTGTAATCCCAGCTACTTGGGAGGCTGAGGCACAAAGAATCACTTGAACCTAAGAGGCAGAGGTTGCAGTGAGTCAATATTGTGCCACTGCACACCAACCTCGGCAACAGAGCAAAACTCTGACAAATAAATAAATAAATTTTTTAAAAATGAAATAAAAATTTCCCCAAGTTTCTAAACATATACTGCCTATCATAAAGTCAATTTCATCTTCCCCTTATACCTACCATTCTAACCATGATTTTGTTTTGAAAGCTAACCGCTAATAATAAATTCCAAGAGCTAGACTGAATCCCTAACTATCCTTGCTTGATTGTCCAAGTATCACTAGAGCCCCAGGCAATAAAGTTTATGAAGAGCAACTTTCTGGGAAGGTAAGAAAGAAAACTATAAACTAATACAAGGCTCTACATTTCTGTTCGTAAATGTGACAAAAACTCACTCTAGGTATACATCTAACCTAGGCCTATTACAAAAAGAGATAATAATTTTGTCACCCAGTTCCCAGGAAACATAAAGATAAAGGATATCAGGCCCATAAAGGACTCTGAAAAATCATGATACTACCTAGGTATAAAAAGGTGCTATACCCAGATTAAAGATAATTCTCACCTGGATAAGCCCAGATGTACTTGAACTGGGTTTACGTTTATAGGCCACAAGCTTCCCTGCAGGAGAAAGCCCTGCATAAAAAGGCAGACCTTTGCCTCCATGTAATCTCTCCCTCACTGAATCCAGGGCATCTGTCTGCACAGGAGAGATATCCTCCATTTTCCCAGGGGACAATGGACCATCAGGAGTCTCTGATCCAGATTTCTCAGCCATATCATCTTGGTCTTGACATGATGGCATAGAGATTTTCACACGAGAAGAATAAACAGGAGGGTTCTTCTCACCCCGGCTCTTTCGCTGAGAAGCCAACTCAATGATGAAGCTGCCCACCTTAAGTGATTGTGGCATGTTGCTATTGATGTGCTGGGATAAGATGCTCAAAATCTTGTTCCGATCCTCCTCCCAGTTGCAGTCTGAGATGATCTCAATCAGTTTGGTGGGACCACCAGGTGACCGCTGATGCATATAAGAAGTAGAAGAGGATTCCCCTTCATTGCAGGAAGACTTCCAGCTCTTTTCTGATGAGAAATAATAATAAATAAAAAGTTGAAAAACTTTTTCTGTATCACAGCATTTTGTACGGAACTCTGAGAAAAACTGTCACATTCTCATGTTCTTTCACAGCAGCAACTTAAAATGTATTAACTTTCACAATTTGGGAGTTTTCCAGTAAGAAAAATTCCAGACAATCAGACTACAATAGTCCTAATTATCCCGCTGACTGGGATTTAATAGAGAGTTCCCTTAAAACTGCTCTAAATGCATAATTATTACATTAGCGGTTAGCTTGCAAAAAAACATGACCTACAACCAAGGTTAAGCTTCACTGGTATATGTTTACTATGTTGCTATCCATACAGGGAAAGTGAGGACACTTGCAAGACATTTGAAGCATATGAACATTAGAGTCAAAACAAAAGAACAGCAAGAAAAATAGCATTCTGACTTTAAGTGTACTATACCTCTAATTTCAACTGCAAATACTTCGGAGCCTCTAGATATAACTGCTCCATTTCTACATTGTATGTAGATTACTCAGCTCCCCAAAGTATTCCATCCATGGCAACATGTTCACTAGATATGTATTTCACTAAACTCCTAGATTTCTTGAGAACAGCTGCCCACTGAGTGTACCTCTATGTCAAGGGACCCCATAATCCTCTCAGGGTGCTCATGCTCTCAAGCCAGGTTCCCTCCACCCCAGCAACTTCCTCTACTTACCTCATTGTGCTATAGAAACATTATCATTATTTGTATGCACCATGACTTCTTTTAAAAAGTTAAGCCCTGTTGCTTAAATGTCAGAAGTCTTAGGAAGCATAACCAAACTCAAGTAGGTAACTCCCTGACCACTATCTCTCATCAAGTAATTCTGGCAGTGGCCTCTGCTAGATAAATCACAGTAATATTCCTTCCTTTTTCCCTTTAGATTTCTCCAAAGGTGGCAGTTATAGAGGACCAATAGCTAATGATGCCAATACTGCTGGGGGTTAGAAAGAGGTTAAAAAAAATTAACTGACCTCATCCTAAATGTCTCTTGCAACAACACGCTATGTCAACATGAATGAGTTTTCTTTATTTTTGAGAGCAGGAGTGTTAACAGACCAAATAATGAGGAAAAAAACTTTTACTTATTGTCCCTGTTTTTGTCGCAAGTTTGAAATAGGGTAGGCAGACATGTTCTGAATTGATGGTTTGGGTTTTCTCCCATTATTAACATAATCTAGACCTAAATAATTTCTGTAAAATGTTAAGATCTAGTTTTCATTCTAACCTTGTAGTTTACCAGAATCATCCTCCAAGTCACCCGTGAGCTGTTTTAAGGGCTGCTGATCAGAATCAGGTTCCTGAAGGAGACAGTAACACAGAAATACTTTAACATATATTCAGTACTCACAGAAACTTGGACACAAGCACTAAATCTCTCTCAGAAGTTTAAATTATTAGAATGATTAAAATGTCAACAGCTTCAATCCACATGCACAGCTACATGACCATCATATAAAACCTTGGGCAAAAACAAGTTTTTCTCCCTAATATCCTTGATAGTGACTGAGTCATCAAGAAAATAATTCACCTTGTACTTTATAGTAAAGAAGGAAATATATTTACTGTTTAATAAAACAAACGGCAGTTATTCAGAAAATTCACCAAGTGAGGCCACCTCGGTGGCTCATGCCTATCATCTCAGCATTCTGAGAGGCAGAGGTGGGCAAATCACTTGAGCCCAGGAGTGTAAAACCCCATCTCTACAAAAATATAAAAACTTAGCCTCCAGTGGTGGCACACGCCTGTGGTCACAGTTAATTGGGGAAGCTGAAACAGAAAGATCACTTGAGCCAGGGAGGTGAAGGCAGCAGTGAGCCAAGATCACGCCACTGCACTCCAGCCTGGGCAACAGACTGAGACCCGATCTCCAAAAAAAAAAAGAAGAAAGAAAGAAAGAAAAGAAAATTTACCAATGTGGAAAGATGATGCACACTCTAACAATTACAGATAAATAACTAAAACCAGAATTCTTAAAAATTACTCCAAGGTCAGAAAAAAATAATGCATTTTAATTTATTTATCAATCCTCTATTAACAGGAATTCTGCCTCTAAGTTTTCATTATTAAGAACAATAGGGCACTGAACAGCCTTATATATGTGTATGTTTGAGTAAATACACATACACGTACATATTTTTGTGCCCTCATGCTAGTATTTCTATATACCAACCTGCCATGTATACTTAAAATTTAGGGTCAAAAAGATATGCACATTTAAAATTTTTTTCGTTGTTATTAACAAATTGCTGCTTAAAAAAAAACTGCTGATTTATACCTGTAGTGGTTTTCTAGGTAGTAACCACTGATGTTGAGGTGGCAAGTACAGGTGAAGGTGGAGCCCCCAGCCATCAGCTGAACCATGGAAGGGGCAGAGGTAAAGCCTAACTACAAGGATAATTGAAATCAGAACTTACTCCTTAAATTATCTGTGAATATGTGTCTCAGTTTCTCATGCCAGCTTCCTCCATGGGTTAGAAACATTGCCACCTAGACTCTTTTACCATTCCACTTTCACTAATCAGGAGAGACCATCCTCTTTCCTTAGTTTCAGTGTTTTTTTTTTGAGATGGAGTTTCGCTGTTGTTACCCAGACTGGAGTGCAATGGCACGATATCGGCTCACCGCAACCTCCGCCTCCTGGGTTCAAGCAATTCTCCTGCCTCAGCCTCCCGAGTAGCTGGGACTACAGGCACGCACCACCATGCCCAGCTAATTTTTGTATTTTTAGTAGAGACGGGGTTTCACTCGTTGACCAGGATGGTCTCAATCTCTTGACCTCGTGATCCACCCGCCTCGGCCTCCCAAAGTGCTGGGATTATACGCGTAAGCCACCGCGCCCGGCTAGTTTCAATTTTTTTTTTTAAGTAAAAGCAAGTGTATTAAGAAAGCAGAGGACCTGGCCAGGCATGATGGCTCACACCTGTAATCCTAGCACTTTGGGAGGCCGAGGTGCATGTATCAAATGAGGTCAGAAATTCAAGACCACCCTGGCCAATATGGTGAAACACCGTCTCTACTAAAATACAAAAATTAGCCAGACATGATGGCAGGTGCCTGTAATCCCAGCTACCCAGTCTCAGGAGGCTGAGATGGGAGAATCGCTTGAACCCAGGAGACAGTGGTTGGAGTGAGCCAAGATTGCGCCACTACACCGATCCAGCCTCGGTGACTGAGCGAGACTCCATCTAAAAAAAAAAAAAAAAAAAAAAGCACAGGAATGAAAAAAAAATGGCTACTCCATAGACAAAGCAGAGCAGCACTTAGTTCCAATTTTTAAAATCCTTAGGAATCTGAATGATTCATCTTGGATCAGACACCACCCTATGACCCAGAACACTGTTGCCAAGGAGGCAAGAGCTATAGGATAATGGCAGTTTCCATTTAATCTATGTAGTTGATGTATTAATAGCAGATTTTTTTCTGGGCAGATAATAATGAAAGCTAGTGTTTACAGGGTACTTAAAATGTAACAGGCACATGCTAACCTAACCTACATTGTACGTATATGTAGAATGTCTCCCTAGACAGGCCACAGAGGATAAACAGCAAATTTAAAAGAATTTGGGATAGCTCCATAGTTACCATTACAACAGCAATGATAAATAAAAGCTGAAATCACAGAAGCAAGACATGAGAAACTTATATGCCGTAACAACTGCATATTGTAATGAAGAACTAAAATACCTCCCACCTCACAATAAGTAAGTGTTCACTTGGTCATCTAAAAATTTATCAGCTCTTACATTAGCAGAGGATATAACCACTTAGATAGCATTATGCAGCTCAACCAAGTGTCGGATTGAGTCTTTCAGGTTTCACAGTATACCATAAGGATAACAAAATGGATTTCGGGGCCTTTTTCTTAAAAAAAAAAAAAAAAAAAAACACAAGAAAAGCCTTTGGTGTCAAGTATACTCAGTCTTAAATCCTGGCTCCACTGCTTGCTAGCAATATAACTTAAGCCTTCTTGCCTCATGTGTGCAACAGGGATAATGACACCAAACTCCTATGGTAAAGTATGTATAATTGCATATAAAAACATGTAATTGCAAAGCACACTGGCACACTACTTGACACATGGTAAACAGTAACAAGATCAAATGGGAGAACGTATAATTGCCCAGTGGCAGTAAGACAAGAAACCCTTATCAGTGTTATTCTCCAATGTCCTGCCTCTCTACATGTTTGAGAGATGCCTAATCCCATTTCTTTTTTTTTTCTTTTGGAGACGGAGTTTCGCTCTTGTTACCCAGGCTGGAGTGCAATGGCGCGATCTCGGCTCACCGCAACCTCCGCCTCCTGGGTTCAAGCAATTCTCCTGCCTTAGCCTCCCGAGTAGCTGGGATTACAGGCACGCGCCACCATGCCCAGCTAATTTTTGTATTTTTAGTAGAGACGGGGTTTCACCATGTTGACCGGGATGGTCTCGATCTCTTGACCTCGTGATCCACCTGCCTCGGCCTCCCAAAGTGCTGGGATTACAGGCGTGAGCCACCGCGCCCGGTCTCCCATTTCTTAAAATTGAGAAAATGATCTTACCATCAACCAAGTTTTAGTAAGTACTGGTATCAAATGGTATAGTATTTAATTAGGATTATATGCCACAAATAACTTTACTTTGAAAAACTAATTTCTTGTATCTTTATTCATAAAAGTTTACCTTTTAAAAAATCATTCATGGGTATTTTAAACAAACTGGAGAATAGGGAGTCCCTGAAAGCCTCACCCAAACCACCTTCTGAAAGCTGGGAAAATAGAGAAGTTTTTTATCCAAAATGATATAACACAAACTAAAAGTAGTATATTAACTACTTTAAAAACTTGATGCTCTGTCTTTCCTTCTTTCTCATTAAGTTTAAAGAGTTTTTATTAAAATTGTTATGAGAGAATTTAAAAATATACTAAAAAGGCAATTAAAATATTTTCCTCATAGATACATAGATATTTTCCTGGCTTAACTATATGTTTTAATATAGGTAATAAAGTTTTTACTTATCATGAGATCTGAAATACAAACTTATAAAATTAGCTGGGTATGGTGGAGTGCTGCTGTAATCCCAGCTACTCGGGAAGGTGAGGCAGAATTGCTAGAACCCGGGAGGCGGAGCCTACAGCAAGCCGAACTCATGCCACTACACTCCAGCCTGGGTGACAAAGCAAGACTCCGTCTCAAAAATAAAATAAAATAAATTATTGTCATCCTTACTCTGTTTTAAAATACAACAGCTTTTCAGAAGACCTGGCATTAATGCTGCCTTTATGAATGTCTTTCATCCTTAATTTTCCAGGCAATGAAAAACGAAGGATAGAAAATTGATTGTATGTCCTTTGTTTTTCTATTCATTTAAATATAATATTATTCTTTTTATCTCTGCAAAATAATCACTAATACATGACTTATAACATAGTCTCGGCTCAGTGCAACCTCCACCTTCCAGGTTCAATCGATTCTCCTGCCTCAGGGTCCCAAGTAGCTGGGATTACAGGTACCCACCACCACATCCAGCTAACATTTTGTATTTTTAGTAGAGACAGGGTTTCACCATGTTGGCCAGGCTGGTCTCGAACTCCTGACCTCAGGTGATCAGCTCACCTGAGCCTCCCAAAGTGTTGGGTACAAATCCAGCTGGGTGCAGTGGCTCAGGCCTATAATCCCAGCACTTAGGGTGGCCAAGGCAGGCTGATCATCTGAGGTCAGGAATTCAAGGCCAGCCTGGCCAACATGATGAAACCCCATCTCTACTAAAAATACAAAAAATTAGCTGGATGTGGTGGCAGGCGCCTGTAACCGTAGCTTCTCAGCAGGCTGAGGCAGGTCAATCGCTTGAACCCAGGAGGTGGAGGTTGCACAGAGATGAGACTGCACCACTGTACTCCAGCTGGGCAACAAGAACAAAACTGTGTCTCTAAAATAAATAAAAGATTGTCATAACAAAAAAAGAAGAAGTAGAAGAAAGAAAAGAAAGAATAATACTTTTTTTTTTTTGAGACAGAGTCTCACTGTCACCTAAGCTGAAGTACAGTGGCATGACTGCAGTTCACTACAACCTCCAATCTCCGCCTCCCAAGTTCAAGCAATTCTTTTTCCTCAGTGCCCAAACAGCTGGAATTACAGCCATGCAGCGCCAGGCCCAGCTAATTTTTTTTTTTTTTAAGTAAAGATAGGGTTTTGCCATGTTGCCCAGGCTGGTCTCGAACTCCTGGGCTCAAGAGATCCACCTGCCTCTGCCTCCCAAAGTACTGGGATTAGACGCATGAGACACCACACCTAACCAAGAAAGAATAACACTTGTATACAGTAGGTACACAGAGAAATAAACTGACATATATGTCACATATGCCTTCTCTGACCTGCCCTGTAGGATAATTAGTAAATTAATTATTCTGATAGTAATGAAAATCTTAATACCAAAAACAGGGAATTGGAAGTTAAAAAGAAACTATGGAACAAGAAACTCACCTTTGCATTATTATGGTTCTCAGGGCTAGAATGACATGAACTCTGCTGCTGAAATGATGGAGATGGGGAGGAGGAAGAGGATAGTTGTCTCTGGTCCTCTTTCTTTCTCTCATATACTCGAACTCGAGCACAAGTCATCATACTTTCAAAGTACAAGTAGACTGGATCTTTGTCCTCTTCCCGAATCTGTAAATTTCATACAACAAAACATTCCATACAATGAGAAAAAAGTCCCCTAGGCTCCAAAAGAAAAGGAATGTTTAATCTTCTTTTCCTATTACAATAGTTGAAATTTTTTAATGCAAACTTTAAAATCAAATAGCACAACTACAGTTCTTATGTGCCGAATCTTAGGGCAGTCAGAAAGGATCCAGTTCTCTATCAGGAAATTTCAGATCATAACAGAGCAGTGTATTTCAAATTATCTATGGTGAAGGATACACTGTTAGTTAGAGTCCCTCACAGACTGACACTTTAATAAATATAATAAATTACCAGAAAAACTAAATACACATAAAATTTAAGGTTTTTAATATTAGATTCAGTCTAACCAACTTGCAATAAAAATTTATCAGTATTTACTCTTATTGTCTATATAGTTAACCCCTAAACAACACAGGTTTGAACTGTGTGGGTCCACTCATATGTGGATTTTTTCCACCTCTGTCACCAAGACAGTAAAATTAACCCTTCCTCTTCCTCCTCAGACTACTCAATGTGAAGACAGTGAGTATGAAGACCTTTATGATGATCCATTAGTGAATAATAACTACATTTTTTTCTTATTATTTTCTTAATTAACACTTTCTTTTCCATAGCTCATGTTATTTTAAGATTATAGTATATACTATATATAACAAAAATGTGATGATTGACTGTTTATGCTATTGGTAAGGCTTCCAGTCAAGAGTAAACTATTAAGAGTTCAGTTTGTGGGGAGTCGAAAGTTACATGTAGAATTTTGACTGTGTGGAAGATCAGTGGCGCTAACCCTTTTTTTTTTTTTTTTTTTTTTTAGAAGGAGTCTTGTTCTGTCACCCAGGCTGAAGTGCAGTGGCACAATCTCGGCTCATGGCAACCTCCACCTTCCGGGATCAAGCAATTTTCCTGCCTCAGCCTCCCTAGTAGCTGGGATTACAGGTATGAGCCACCATGCCTGACTAACTTTCTGTATTTTTAGTAGAGACAGAGTTTCACCATGTTGGCCAGGCTGGTCTCAAACTCCCAACCTCAGGTGACCCACTGGCCTCAGCCTACTGAAGTGATGGAATTACAAGCGTGACCCACCATGCCCAGCTACCCTTGCCTTTTTTAAGGGTCAACGATATGTATTTCATCACAGACCGGAAACAGTTTTATACTATAACAGCTCTGCTACAGAAAACACACTCAGTAGCATCGTAGTATAGAACTTTTCTTCAATCTACTGGACTAGGAAGACACATGAATTTGATAATAAGACTTGCTTAAGCCATTAACACAATGAATAACTTCCTATCTTCTTTTTTTTCCCCAGTCTAAGTCTCACTCTGTTGCCCGGGCAGGAGTGCAGTGGCATGATCTCGGCTCACTGCAACCTCCAACTCCCAGGTTCAAGCGATTCTCCTGCTTCAGACTCCCGAGTAGCTGGGACTGCAGGCATGTGCCACCATGCCCAGCTAATTTTTGTATTTTTTAGTAGAGACGGGTTTACACTATGTTGGCAAGGCTGGTCTTGAACTCCTAACCTCTTGATGCACCTGCCTCGACCTCCCAAAGTGCTACAGGCGTGAGCCACTGCACCCAGCCAATAACTTCCTACTTCTACCTACAAGTTTTAACAGTCACATTATATAAACTGTTACTTTAAATCTTAAACTTTACTCATAACGAATACTGCATATCTTATTAATATTCTACAATATAGGAGTAATATCTTTTAAAAACTTTTTCCAAGCCAGGTAAAAAAGCCCATCTATGATCTTGAAGAGAAGATGGCTATTTTTTAAAATTACTACTATTCATTTCTACTTTTAAGACATTTTAAAAGTGCCAGCACTAAACTGATTAAACCAGAAAGAAAGGAAGATGACTTATAAACATATTACTGAAAGCAAAATGATTCACAAAATAACCAAAAATCTTGTTGAAACACATCATCTTTACATATGACTTTGGTAACTTGTAATAAAAGATTAAATTCCAGACTTACCACAGGATTGGGTTTGGGAGTATATGACCGTGCAGATTTAATTCCAGGGACCAGTTTGCCCTTCACAGTAGTAGATAAAACTTCTGGTTGAGGCAGTAACAATGGTTTCATAGGCTCAATGACAGAAGGCGTGGGGATATACACTGGTTCTGGATCTACTTCACCTTCTACTTTTACCCATAATGGGTAATGTCGAACAGGCTGTTCAGGCTCTGTTTCACATATAGCTTAACAAAAAAGAAGAGTAAGATTTTAAGGTACTTTTGGCAACAAAAGATCAATACTGAGGCCCTGCCAAAACAAAATAAGTTCCCTCACAAAAAGCAGTTAACTTGTTAAAATAATCAAATACATGCCCCCTAAAAAAGGGCATTAAATTGCATTCATATACCTTAATTTATTCATCAAAAAGCAAATATTTGTTGAATAGCAGCTATCAGCCAGATACTTTTTTAGGCACTAGAATGAACACAGCTATGAATAAAACAAAGTCCTTGCCCTCAGAGTTTAAAATCCAGTAGAATAAGACAAACTAATAAATACTAATATCAAGTAATGGTAAGCCATGTAGAAAAACACAGCAAGGTAATTAAGGAATGAAGAATTAAAAAGGGATGCCATTATATTCAGCAGGGTCAGAGAAGATCTTACTGCAAAACACCTTTGTTTTTTTTTTTAAGACAGAGTCTCATTCTGTTGCCCAGGATAGAGTACAGTGGTATGATCTTGTCTCATAGCAACCTCCGCCTTCCAGGTTCAGGTGATTCTCCTGCCTCAATCACCAGAGTAGCTGGGATTACAGGCATGTGCCACCACGCCTGGCTAATTTTCATATTTTTAACAGAGATAGGGTTTTGCCATGTTGGCCAGGTTAGTCTTGAACTCCTGGCCTCAAGTGATCCACCCACTCTGGCCTCCCAAAGTGATGGATTACAGTCGTGAGCCACCACGCCTGGTTAAAAAGATAACTTTTAACTACACTTTATTTTCTAAATAATAACAAACATTTACTAAACCTTACTATTCAATAGTTATAAGCATTGTTCCAAGCATCTATACTAAGCAGTTCATGTGTTTTAACTCCAACACTTCTTGAAAAAGACATTATTATTCCCATGGTACAGAAGCTGAGGTTCAGGGATGTCCAACCACTAAGAGGCAGAACCAGAATCAAACCCTGTCAATCTGATTCCAGAGACCAAGCTGTCATTGCTGCATTCTAACGACAAATTGTAATCAAAAGACAACCTGAACTCAGCATAGGAGCAAAAGCATTTATGTCAATATAGACGCAATGAAATCCAACTGAGGTAAAAATTATACTATCAAGAAGTTCTGTACACCATTCCACAATTTATATCAAAATGTCGTTATACACTATTAATAGATGCAATTTTTACTTGTTAAAAAATAATCCCAAAAAAATTCTGCACAAAGGAAAACATGCACTGATTACTTAAATCAAATTAAAAAGAAGATCTAGGTTAAGAGGCTCCTGGGTTTACTTATTTTTTTGAGTCCAAGTCTCACTCTGTAGCCCAGGCAGTGGCACAATCATGGCTCACTGTGGCCTCCTAGCTCAAGTGATCTTCCTGCCTCAAGCTTCCAAGAAGCTAGGTCTACAGGTACATGCCACCATGCCTGGCTACATCTTTAAAAAATTTTTTTAGGTGTTAAGAGTTGATTAAAGGTAATATAAAGAAAAAAAAATTTTTTTTCAGCGGCCAGGTCTCACTATGTTACCCAGGCTGGTTTTGAACTCCTGACCTCATGCAATCCTATGGCCTCAGCCTCCTGAGTTATTGGGATTACAGGCATGACCCACTATGCCAAGCACTATTGGTTTTATTCTTTAAGTAAACTGCCCATTCCCATAATGAAAGCAGCTGTAGTGAAGCAAATGTACTTCTGCATTTTAATGGTCAGTCCTCAAAGAGAACATACAGCTGGTTCAAAGCCAAAGCCCCAAAACCTTTTACCTAAAGTCACATAAAATGGGATTGAGTGCCATTCATACTTAATTCAAATACTTACTTCAATTAATCTTTCATGACAAAGCACAATCTAAGCTGCTAAACTGCTACCTGATTTTCGTAAGTGGTATATTTGCTCTGAACATTAAGAACAACTGGTGAAGAACAACTTGTCTAAGGGGCTCCTGAGGTGAACATAAGAGCACAACCACAAAATGCTGAATAAAGGTTCAAAAATTAAAATACGGGGTGAGGGATGGGGACAGCAAAGCTAGAAAGTGATTGAGTCAATTACTTAGACAGATGTAGTCTCTGTCATCTATCTTTTAAAACATAGCTCCTTTATAATACATGTTTAAACTCAACCGTTTCTGGGTTTTTATTTTGAGACAGAATTTGAGACTCAGGCTAGACCCAGGCTAGAGAGCACTGGCACCATCATGGTCAAGGTCACAGTCTTGACCTCCCAGACTCAAGGGATCTTCCCATTGCCTCAGCTTGTAGCTGAGACTACAAGCACACGCCACCATGCTTGGCTAATGTTTTTTAATTTTAACTTTTTCGTAGAGATGGCACAAAGGTTTCTAAGACACCAATGTTCTTGCATGCATTCAAATATTTGAATTTCTACTATGTATCAGACTTTGCAGATACAACAATGAATAAAATTGACAGAAATCCTTGCCCTCATGTAGTTTGGTGGGGAAGTAAGATGAGACGGGCAGTATGACGAATAAGGAAAATGTGTTGAAATACGGTTAGGTGCTTAAGAGAAAAAACAGGAAAGAAAATAGGCAGCATGTGTAGTAAGTATGTACAAGTATGTCTTTTGAGATTTGCCCTCCCAGTGAAGGGGGCATTAAGGGGTTCTATCACACATTTGGTAAAACTTTCTTGTTCAGTGTAGCTAATTATTTTATACACATATTAATTACAAGACAAAAACAAAAATGCCTTTAGGGCAAGATGTCTTGGACTTCTATCAATCTTTCAAGGATTTTCTAAGCCTCCATAAACTAAGCATTATACTAAGTAAAGGTCCCTTCCATCTTTTTCTTTTGAAATAATAAGTACAAAATACACAGTACAGTACTTCTATAAAAAAAACCTCTTAAGATGTCAGGAATGATTATTCATACTTCTCTTAATCTCTCACAGAGAATCAATGACAATTTTAAAATTTCAACTGTGAATAAGCAGAAAATGGTTAACCTATCATCAGAGTGGGAAAAAATGAGCGATGGAGCTTCCAGTAAATAGGAGAGTTCATAAAAGGAGCTAATTGAAAAGGGAAGAGTTCAGTTCTGTTTATAACGTGTTTAAGATTGGAAGGACAACAACATACTAAAAATAGGGTAGGGAGCCAGGTGCAGTAGCTCACACCTATAATCCTAATACAGAAGCCAATGTGGGAAGATCTCTTGAGGCCAGGAGTCCAAAACCAGCCTGGGCAACATAGCAAGATCCTGTCTCTATAGAATTTAAAAAGCTTTAGCTGGGCATAATGGTATGCACCCACAGTCCTAGCTACTCCAGAGGCTAAGATGGAAGGATCACTTAAGCCAGGAAGATCAAGGATACAGTTAGCTATGATAAAGACACGGCACTCCAGCCTGGGGGACGGAGCAAGACCCTCTCTCTGAAAATATATGTAAATAAGTAAAACAGCATGGGAATTAAAAATCAGGACTGTCATCGACAGAGTCCATAGCTGAACCCATGAAAACAGACTCCCCACAAAGATAAGAACAAGACACTGATCCCTCACACTCCACTGGCCCACTATTCACTTGATTCCTTTACACAGCATAGGATCCAAGATAGAGCATCTCTTTATTCCCCCTTGTAATGACACTAGAGAGTCTCCTACTCTTTCCCTGAAACTCAGGGAAAAAAGAACAA
This sequence comes from Saguinus oedipus, assembly GCA_031835075.1. NCBI lineage: Eukaryota > Metazoa > Chordata > Mammalia > Primates > Cebidae > Saguinus > Saguinus oedipus. The sequence continues at coordinate 52,593,078 of CM063176.1, forward strand.
CACTAGACAGGAAAAAGCGGAATTAAGGGGAGAACCTGAGTAGCACATATTCATTGACAGGAGTCAAGAAAGGAAATCAGTTTTAACCAAGAAATGATCTCCTCAATTCTACTGAAATGCCTCCTAATATATGTATTACCTTCCCCAAGTCCCCTAGCTTTATCACCCTGTCTTCTAGCTTCTCAGTAAGCCTCTTTTTCATGACACTTAAAACATTACAGGAATTTAGTTACTTGTGGCACTTAAAATTTCAATATGTATCTTTTCACCATATACCTATTTCATCAAATTGACATTAACCTCTTAGAGAGATGGACTTGTTTTAATTGCCTGTATTCTACCTCCTCACTCCCAGCAGTGTCTACAGTAGTTGTAGCATAAACGAATAGCATTAAACTTAGAAGACTTACAGAACTGCGATGCTAATATAGAACACTAAAAAAACCATGTTCCTCTTCCTCTCATTTCTGTAGGCATTTGAATATCTTTATAATGAAATATAACACTTATAAACAAAAGTACATAAACAATGTACAGTTCAATACATATTAAGAACTATACATCCATGTAAACACTATACAAGAAATAGGACAGTGCTATCAATTCCAGAATACTTTCTCAATCACAATCCCTCCACTTCCTATAAAAAAGGCACTTAAATGATAGCTACCTCTTTGCTTTCCTTTTTCTAATGTCAAAGTATAACTCCTAAATATCATAGCTTAATTTTGCCTACTTTTAAAGTTTATATTAATGAAATCAAAGATATATTCTTTTACCTGGCTTTTTTCCCTCTCAACATTGTATTTGTAAAATTCATCTATGCCGATACACATACTTGTAATTCATTTATTTGCACTGTGGTATGTTATTTCACTGAATATTCATACTACTGTTATTAAACATTTGGGATTGTTTTCAGGTTTTAGATACTGTGAGAATCATGACCGTAAATATTCTTATATAAGCAGTTCTGCTTGTTACTCTGGGGTCAAACTGCTCCATCAAGGATATATAAATCTTCAACTTCAGTAGAAACTGTCAAACTTATTTTCCAAAGTGGCTATACCTATTTATTTCTCCATAAGCAGTATAGGAGATTTCCCATTATTAACTGTCTTTATCAACAGTTGGTATTATCAGAGGCTTGTAATGATAACCATTCTGGCAGGCATCTAGTAGAATCTCACGATGGATTTAGATTTCTCCAATTACAGAGAAAATGTTCAACATTTCACTGTATGAAATGCTTCTAAAACTCTTGCTCATTTATTCTTTAGGGCTGTTTATTATTTATTTGTAGCACCTTTATATATTCTGGATATAGGTCCTTAGATATCACAAATACCTGCTTTCTTGTTGTAGCTAACAGTTTCATTTACTTAATGTCTTAAATCTGAATTTCTTATTTTTTTATAATTTTATTTACTTATTTATTTTTGAGAAAGAGTCTCGTTCTATTGCCCAGGGTGGAGTGTAACGGCAAAATCTTGGCTTACTGCAACCTCAACCTGTTGGGTTCAAGCAATTCTTGTGCCTCAGCCTTCTGAGTAGCTGGGATTACAGGCACACATCATCACACCCAGCTAATTTTTGTATTTTTAATAGAGATGGGGTTTCACCATGTTGGCCAGGCTGGTCTCCAATTCCTGACCACAAGTGATCCACCCACCTCAGCCTCCTAAAGTGCTGGGATCACAGGTATAAGCCACCGTGCCCAACCCCTGAAATGTCTTATCTTAAAAGTTGTCAAATGTGTTGATCTTTTCCTTAGGAATTGTTTTTCTTCTGTCATGTTTAAGAAATTTTTCCTAATATGAGATCCTGTATACATTTGCCTATATCTTCTAAATGCTGTATTGTTTAGTCACTGAAAATTAGGTTTATAACATACCCATAAATTATTTCCATGTATAGTGTGAGAAATGAATAGTTTCTCTTTTTTCCCATGTGGATGTACAATAATCCTATCACCATCTGTTGAAAAGATCATCCTTTCCTTATTCCTGTCAATTCAAAGGTTCATTTATGTTTTAATCATTTTATTTTATTTTATGATCTCGCTTTGTCACCCAGTGCAATGATGTGATCTAGGCTCACTGCAACCTCGGTCTCCTGGGATCAAGAGATTCTCATGCCTCAGCCTCCCAAGTAGCTGGGATTACAAGAACACACTGCCATGCATGACTAATTTTTTGTATTTTTAGTAGAGACAAGGTTTCGCCATGTTGCCCAGGCTGGTCTCAAACTCCTGAGCTCAGGCAATCTGCCCATCTCAGCCCCCCAAAGTGCTAGGATTATAGGCGTGAGCCATCACACTTGGCCTTAATTTTTATTTTTATTTTTGAGATGGGGTCTCACTCTGTCACCCAGGCTGGAGTGCATGGCTCAATGCAGCCTCAACCTCCTGGACTCAAGCCATACTCTTATCTCAGCCTACCAAGTAGCAGGGATCACAGGCCTGAGTTACCATGCCATTAGCCACATTTTTTTTTTAATTTTTAGTAGAGACAGTGGGGGGTCTTGCTATGTTGCCCAGGCAGGTCTCAAACTCCTGGGCTCAAGTGATCCTCCTTGGCTCCACAAAGTGTTGGGATGACAGGCGTGAGCCACAGCACCCAGCCTGTAGCCTCTCTATTCTGTTTTACATGTCTATTCATTTTATATTCAAGCCAGTATCTTCCATATTAACTGTGGCAGTCATATAACTCTTGATACACAATAAATCCTTCCATCCTGCCATTGTTCTTCAAGACTGACCTGGTTAGTTCTAGGGCCTTTGCATTTCCATATAAATTATAAGTTCTGCTTTTCATGTTTCATGTAAAAAGCTGTCAAAGTTTTCATCAGAACTGCAATAAGATCACCGATGAAAATGAGAAACACCATTTTTCCAATATTCAGATCCGCTTGCTAAGAGCCATTTTTTAAATAAAAAATAAATATTAATAAAAAATAAAATCAAATAATAAATAACTGTTGAATTTTTATCAATTTAACAGTATTCACTATTAATATCTTAAATTATCTCCTTTAATCTGTTATATGGCAAATTACATAAATTTTCATATCTAAATCAAATTTCTATCCCTAACCATATATGTGTATTTTATATATATGGACATATTTATTAATTACAACATATAATGTCACCATAATTTAGAACATTAATTTTTATACTTTTTTGAGACAGGGTCTCACTATGTCACCTAGACTAGAGTACAGTGGCATAATTTCTGTTCACTGCTACCTCTGTCCCCCAGGCTCAAGTGATCCTCCCATCTCAGCCTCCTAAGTAGCTGGGACTACAGGTACATGCCACCACACAAGGCTGATTTTTCGTATTTTTGGTAGAGATGGGGTTTTGCCATGTTGCCAAGGCTGTTCTCTTGAGTTCAGATGATTCACCCGCCTCAGCCTCCCAAAGTGCTGAGATTACAAGTGTGAGCCACTGCGCCTGGCCAGGTACATTCTTTATCAAAGTTGTTTGGACTATTCTAAGCCCTGTGTTTTTCCATAAAAATTTTAGAAACTTGCCAATTTCTATACCCCAGAATCCTGTCAGGATTTTGATCAGAATTGCATCAGCAGATCTATAAGCCAATTTGTAAAAAGTATCTTACCACAGTGTCTTCTGATAAATGAAAACAATATATTTTTTCCATTTATTTAGGCCTCTTAAAATTACTCTCAGCAATGTCTTATAGTTTTTAGCATATAGGTCTTAGGCATCTTTTATCAGTTATCCTTAAGTGTCTCATCTCTTTGGATGCTATTTTAAAAGGCTGATTTTTAAATCTCAATTTCCAATTGTTCATTGCTGATATATAGAAATACATTGCACACTGTTAACGTATGCTGTAATCTCATTAAACTGACTTGTAGTTCTAGTAGCTTATTTTGTATATTCCCTAGGATTTTCCTATCCAAGAATAAAGTCAATTTTTCCTTCTTCCTTTCTAATCTGGATACCTCTCTCTTGATCAAGTCTTACTGCACTGGCTAGAACCTCCTGTGAATAATGTTCAAAAGAAGTGGCAAAAGTGGGCATTCTTCCTCATTCCCAATCTTTGGGAGGGAACACTCAGTCTTTTGTCATTAATATGTCACTTGTAATATTTTTCAAAGATTCCTGTTTCCAGTAGAGAAAAATTCCTTTCTATTCCTAGTGTGCTGAGAATTTTTACCAGAAATAAATTTTGTCAATCTTCAAAATTATCTCTTAATCAGGTGAAGTTCGAACACACCAGAAATTTGTCATTTCCACCTCAACCAAAATTGGCATTAGCAATGTAAAAATCCCAAAACATCTTATTGATGCTTACTTCAAGAAGCAGTTGCAGAAACCCAGACACCAGGAAGTTGAGATCTCTGACACAGAAAAAGAAAAACAAGACTACAGAGCAGTGCAAGATTGATCAGAAAGCTGTGAACTCACAAATTTTACCAAAAATCAAAGCTATTCCTCAGCTCCAAGGCTATCTGTGATCTGTGTTTGCCCTAAAGAATGGAATTTATCCTCACAAAATGGTGTTTTGAATTTCTTAAGAAACTAATAACTAATTATACTATGTATATCAATACTATATAGATATAGATATAGATATCTATAGATATCGATAGATATAAATATAGATATATAGATATAGATATCTTGCAATGATTATATGGTCTTTTTTTAAGTCCATTGTAATGGCAAACTATGCTGATTTTTTTCAAATTTAAACAAATCCTACACTTCTAGGATATATTCCATTTAGCATGATGCAGTATCCTTTAGATATACTGTTGGATTTGAGCTGCTAAACTTTTATTTGGAAATTTTACATCTATGTTATAGTTTCTACCTCTATGTTATTAGTCTACTGTTTTCTTATGAAGTCTTTTTCTGAATTAAATATCAAGGTAATGCTGGTCTCATAAGATGGGACAATTTCATGGAATACTGTATCAAATGGGATTTATTCTTTAAATGTTTTATAGAATTCAACAGTGAAGCAACTCGGACCTGAGTTATTATTGTAGGATTTTCCACTACAAGTTCCATTCTTTAATAAGCATATGGCTAAGCAGTTATCTATTTCTTCTTGAGTTTTGTAGCTTGCGTCTTTTAAAGAGTTTCTCCATTTCATCTGATTTGTCCAATTTACTGGCATAAAATTGTCTGTAATACTGCCATATCATCCTTTCATTGTCTGTACTTAAGTCACCTTTCATTCCTAATATTGGTAATTTGTGTGTTCTCTTTATTCCTCCGTGTAGCTGCAAGTATCAATTTTATTAAATTTTTTTCTTTATATATATTAATTTACAGGTATATTAAGTGGGCTTTGAAAACAGAAATGCCAGGTTTTATACTTTCCTTTGGTACTACCCACAACAGCTAGGCACAGTACCTCTGCATAACCAGCAGTATTTTTTGACAAACTAAAGGGTAAGCAGGTGATAAAAGCGAAGGCCAAATGAGACTACAAGGAGGTAGAATTAAAATTTCAGAAACTGTACCTTACAAGGCAGAAAAAGCATAAGGACTTGGCAGTCCCATAAAAGATACTTAGTCTCTTTATGACCTTGGGGAATAAATCACTAAGCAGTCAATTAGCTAATCTGTAAAATGAAGAATAAAGCCTCCTTATCATATAAGGCTGCAGGTTTAAATGATATAACCCTCACAGAGAGTGTCCAATAATGTTAGCCATCTTTTTTTCAGCAATGGATCGAAACATTAAAAGAAAAATTTTAAGTCTGTTACAATGACAAAAAATGTATTATTAAGTGCCTAGATTTTATCCATTGAGACCACTAATTTTTTATTTAAATATTAACTATATAATAAAAACCAAAAAATTAAAACTGTGCTAAAGAATATATAAAGAAAAAACAAGTGTTCCATCATATCCAGTAGTGCAGTGACAAGAAGTGACTACTTTTAACCATTTATGTTTATTTTTAGTGGTTATACTCAATCATTCTAAATAAAATGCTTATAACTCAATTTCATAACTTACTTTCTTTCCCCCCAGTTTCCACCTACCTTTTGGAAAAACATACTAGAAGATTTCAACTTTTTCCAGTTTTTATATTTTTTTCTTTGTCCATTTTTGGTCTTGGCAACATGTTTATCTCTAAGAACTCTTTCCTATTTCTACTCCTTTTACATACCAGTTGTTGTTAAAAAATATCACCCCTCTTTTTTTATCCTTCCCTAACAGCATAAGAAAATCAACGGTTCCTAGATAGGGAATAGCAAGCTTTGCTTTTTATAATAAACTGTACCAGTAAGAAAACAAAAAAAAATACTTTGCTAATTGGCTATCGGAGTTTAATTATGGTCAAGGATAGGACACAGTTTGAAGAAAATAATCAAAAAGCAGCAAAGCCTAATAGATAAGCAGTACTCCTGCTTATGTGGGTTTCTGTAATTTACTTTTGTTGCCTTCAAATGGAAATGTGTTGTTTTAAGCATAAGAAGGAAGTAAACTCAGTAAGGAGATATGAATAGAACTAAACAAATCTACACTATGCTTCATTTTAAACATTTAAAATCTTATTTACACAATGATCATTTAGGTATGTAAATACACTATATCTCATTTAAACAATAAAATAGAAATAAGATTAGCCTGACACTGGTCACAAAACAGGAGAGACCAGAAAGAGATCCAGGCATTAATATATTTTAATATATTACATTACAGGTGACATTTTAATCCAGTAGGAAACGTTTATTTCTCAATAAATTATGGTACAACTGGCTACGCATGTGGGGGAAAAATGATTCCCTACTTCAAATCTCACATCAAATAAATTCAGATACAGTAACACTTACTATTTTAAGTCTATAAAAGTACTAGAAGAAGGCCGGGCACGGTGGCTCACGCCTATAATCCCAACACTTTGAGAGGCCAAGGTGGTGGATCACAAGGTCAAGAGATCGAGACCATCCTGGTCAACAAGGTGAAACCCCATCTCTACTAAAAATACAAAAATTCGCTGGGCATGGTGGTGCGTGTCTGTAGTCCCAGCTACTCGGGAGGCTGAGGCAGAAGAATTGCTTAAACCCAGAAGGCAGAGGTTGCAGTGAGCCAAGATCATGCCATTGCACTCCAGCCTGGGTAACAACAGCGAAACTCCGTCTCAAAAAAACAAAAACAAAACAAAACAAAAATTAGCTGGGTATGATGGTATATGCCTGTAATCCCAGCTACTTGGGAGGCTGAGGCAGGAGAATCACTTGAACTCACTAGGCGGAAGTTGCAGTGAGCCAAGATTTCAGCAATGCACTCTAGCCTGGGCAACAAGAGCAAAACACTGTACCAAAAAAAAAAAAAAAGAAGAAAGAAAATGTAATTAAATATGTTTATAATCTCAAGGGTAGAGAAAGACTTTCTGAGCAAGACTTCAAAGACAGAAACCAAGCACTCTGGGAGGCCGAAGCAGGCAGATCACAAGGTCAGGAGTTCGAGACCAGCCTGGCCAATATGGTGAAACTCCATCTATACTCAAAATACAAAAAATAAGCCAGGCATGGTGGCATGTACCTCTAGTCTCAGCTACTCGGGAGGCTGAGGCAGAAGAATCGCTTGAACCCAGGAGGCGGAGGTTGCAGTGAACTGAGATCATGCCACTGCACTCCACCTAGGTGACAGAGCAATACTCCATCTCAAAGGAAAAAAAAAAAAAAGATAGAAACCATACAAGGAAAGACTGCCAAGTTTAACTATCACTACTTTTTCACTGGGGGTGGATGGGCAGTGGGGGAGGGAACCTTATACAAAATGAAAATATAAAGTACAAAAATACAACCCCAAGAAACTAAAGCTTCTACAAACTAAAGGAAAAGAAACAGCCACTCCAATACAAGTTAGCAAAGAATTCAAAAGGCAATTTACAGAAAAATGTTTACGATATATAGTCAAAAGACTTACCACAGAAGAAATACAAATCTAAAACAAAATATCAATTTCTGCCTATCCATATAACAGTTTTCGAAGTTTTAAAATACTCAGTATTAGAACAGAAAACTACCTGGGCGCAGTGGCTCACACCTGTAATCCTAGCACTTTGGGAGGCTGAGGCAGGCAGAGTACCTGAGCTAAAAAGTTCAAGACCAGCAAGGCAACATGGTAAAACCCCATCTCTACTAAAATACAAAAAAATTAGCTGGATGCACTGGCGGGCACCTATAATCCCAGCTACTCAGGAGGCTGAGGCAGGAGAATTGCTTGAACGCAGGAGAACTGCTTGAACCCAGGAGGGAGAGGTTGCAGTGAGCCCAGATCTTTCCACTGAACTCCAGCCTGGGCAACAGACAAGGCTATGTTTCAAAAGGTAAAAAAAAAGAGAAGAGAGAATAGAAAACTGGCACCATCGAGTATCTGACTACTGGCATATGTCTAAAGTTGGTACAACTCTAGTAACATCTGCAAATGTTTAACATGTATGCACTGCCACAGCAATTTCACTTTTAACAGTCTATTCTGAAAATGGATGTTCATCACTGTACAGTTTATAATAAAGAAAACCCAAAAAGGCTAACTATCCAACCAAAGGCATTATAACATGAAGCCATTAAAACTAACACTATAAATTAGATCTACAATTGTTGCTATGGAAAGCAGAACATGATCTTATGATAGAACATATACTGAAATATTAATCATCACCTCTGATTAAAATGACTACAGAGCAACAGGAAATGTAAATATAAAATTGCCAAAAAAGGATTATTAATCCCCTGACAAACTAAGAAAACTTTTTCAATTATAAGGTAAAATCATTCAATATCTTTGAACAAAATACAAAGATAAAACAGAAATAAAAAAAAATCAATAATAAAATAATATTTAACTTGGGTCTGCATCTACATCATATTTTATCCTCCCCTCCAAAAATAAACCCGATTTTCAACAGGGTACATGATGTTCAGCTTTATCACATCCCTACTTTGTCCCCAAATCTCCAACAATGACCAGAGGGTCTTATTGCAAACTTCTCCTTTTAGAAAATATGATGCATTATATGGATCATCTGTAGTCTTTCCAAGGAAAGTACACGTCTACCTGTGTGTGCACACACGTGCACAATCCAGAAAATGGATGAAACTCAAAGGTCAAAGACATTCTAGAAGATGAAGTAAGAGTATGTATGATCTAAATTTAGCACTAAAAAGCAATTCGCAGAGAACAATTCAACTTAAAAAAGGCATGAGTTTGTGTGCATCTCAGACAGCCAGTCAGAAAGAGCATGTAAGGATAATAAGAAATCTCAAAACTCTTATTGGATAATTGATTAGGATTAAGGTAGGTTGTATTATTCTAAAATAACCATACTTATCAAAAAAATGATACTGCATAGTTTTATCTCTCAATTAATACTCACTGTATTCTAGCTTCTTTCTCTTCTTTTTCTCTTTCAGTTGTTCCTCCTCCTCCTTGACTCCTTCTTCTTCTTCCCTTGCCTCCTCTCCCAGAGTATCATAAACTATTGGATCTCGATGAGCAGACTTCCTCTGAAAATGCTTAGTTTTGGATCCTCCTTTAACAAGTACAACTTTTCTTTTCAAACAAGTGCAACCAAACATGCAGTCTGGTCGGCGGCAGTGAGCAGGTTGGCGCTTCTCCAAAGCTAGACTGGAACATACACAACCTAGTCGACAGAAGTCATTGTTGCATGGAGGGGCTCGTTTCCTTATAATTGTGTGGATAGGTTTAGTTTTGAGAGATGCCTAAAGTCAAAGTAGAAAATTGTAATTCCACTAAACTGTCCCCAATACCACCAACAAATCATAGTTATGTACTAGATTGCCTTATTCTCTGATTTTAAGTACTAATAGCACAAGACTAACGCAGATTCAAAGGACATGACTATAACCAGGGCTGTAAACAATCTGCCATTCTAATGCTTAGCACAGACAATTATGAGCAAAATTATCAAGGATGGACTTATTTTCAATATAAATTATACATAATGTTCTAAGGCAAAGATTAGCAAAGGTTGAGACCGATGGGCCAAATCCAGCCTGTTTCATAAAGTTTCACTGGAACACAGCCAGGCTACACATACTGTCTGAAGAACTACAATAGCAGAGTTCAGTAACTGCTATACAGAACACATGGTCTGCAAAACCTTAAATATTTACTATCTGATCCTTTACAGAAAAAGTTTGCTGATCCTTATTCTAGGGTAATTAATTAAAAAAAGAATAGGATAATATACAAATAAAAGTCTTTATGAAGGATTAATAAATAAAACAATATGCATTTAGTTCCAACATCTGATCATCTTCCATTCCAGAATTCAGTCACAGAATTACAAAATGGAAAGTATAAAAACTCATAACAAAGGCCAGGTGCAGTGGCTCATGCCTGTAATCCTAGCACTTTGGTAGGCCAAGGGGGATGGATAGCTCGAGCCCAGGAGTTTGAGACCAGTCCGGATAACATGGCAAAACCCCCTCTCTACTAAAAATACAAAAGATTAGCCAGGTGTGATGGTACGCACCTATAGGCCCAACTACTCAGAAGGCTGAGGTGGGGAGATTGCAATGAGCTGTGATCGCAGTAAGCCTGGGCAACAAGAGTGAGACTTTGTCTCAAAAATAATAAACAAATAAATAAACATGCTGTAGTATCATTTCACATGCTTCAGAGGCTGCTAAGATAGATATATCAATCAATTGATCAAAAATTCCTTCCTACATCCCTTGCCATAAAATTCTTTAAATATAAAAATAAGTGAAAAATAATTAATACAAAATTTCATAAAAGACAAAAGGCTTTTCTCCACAGGTTTTTAATTTTGAATTTCCTGGGATTTAGTATATTTTAAAAGCATAATTTTCAGGCCAGGTGTGATGACTCAAGCCTGTAGTTCCAGCACTTTGGGAGGCCGAGGCAGGTGGACCACCTGAGGTCAGGAGTCCGGGATCAGTCTAGCTAATGTGGCAAAACCCTGTCTTCATTAAAAAATACAAAAATTAGCCAGGTGCAGTGACATGTGCCTTCAGTCCCAGCTACTTGGGAGGCTGAGGCAGGAGAACTGCTTGAACCTGGAAGGTGAAGGTTGTAGTGAGCTGACATCCTGCCACTGCACTGTAGCCTGGGCAACAGAGCGAGACTCCATCTCAAAAATAATAATAAAAGCACAATTTTCAAAGTTGTGTTAACAAGATCAGCAAATGTACTTTCTCATATGTTGGAGAATGAAAATAGAGATTTTGAGAATGGCCAGCTGCCTTTATACAGGAGAGAGATGTCATTCAAAAGTGCAATTGTACCGTCTCCCTCTGCTGGTGGGGAATCTACATCTGAGAGTCTAGTTGGTAAAGAACAATAAATGGGGAAGACATCGCTTTCGTTCTCACAAAGGTTCTAAATGCTAAAAACTGGCTGATCACCCTGCCAAAAAGTCCCATTCCCATTTCCCCTCACTAACCTCACTCTTTTTCTAGCCAAATACTAATATGCCTCCAGAAAACAGAAGCTACTTACTTGGGCTGTAAGTAGAGTTGTTAAGGATACATCTGCTCGCTCTTCTGTGATATATGTCCTTGGTTTTCCTTCCCAAAGTGCACAGTCTTCCAGGTCCATTAGCTTCACCTGAGATTTAGACAGGCCTGGAGGGCGACTTCCCTGTTGCTGTTGCTGCTGCTGCTGCTGTGCCTGCCGCAAACTAATCTGTTTTGGAAATGTATTTTCATCTAAAGTTGGCACAACAAAGTTGTTCGCCTGATTTTCTGAGATGGTGCCTGAAGAATTCTTGGTAACCTTATCTCCTAGAATCATATGAGAGTATTTCTGCTTTGGTGAAACAGGGTACGGTAAAATGGATTTATAAGATGATTTTGTTCGGCCACTGAAAGTTGCCTGTCTATTTTGAGACTTTGCCTTTCGAGAGGCAGGTGCTACAGAATGAGGTTTCAAAGAGTAAGAGGTAGAAGGGGAAACAGTAGATTGCTTCTTTAGTACACTATCAAGTGTTCGTACATAGCTGGTACTCTTAGTGGGAAGCTGGTACACCACAGGAGATGTTGGAGCATTAGAAGAGAAACCCATACTTGTTTCCATCAGCTTGCCTTCATTTTCCAAGTATTCATCTAGCTTATCACTACAGAAAGCAGAACGATTTTTCAGTGAACTTTCTGAATTTCCACCTAGAAACAAGAAAACACAAAATGCTTAAATAAATCTAGGACGGATTTGTGAATCTCCACAAAAACACTGAAAAAGGCCAAGAATTCTGAGCTACAAGCTACTGAATCTTCTATACTATCCCTTAGCTGGGCACAGTGACTCAAATCTATAATCCCAGCCCTTTGGCCATCACTTGAGGCCAGGAGTTCAAGACCAGCCTAAGCAACACAGCAAGGCCCTGTCTATAAAAAAATAAATTTTAGAAAATAAATTCATTAATAAATAAACTATCCTTCCTCAGAAAGCAAAAAAAATAAAACCAAGTGAAGAGAATGAGTCTCAGATACTAATGACATTAAAATCCATTCTCTAGTCTTGGGCACTAATCACATTAAAATCCATTCTCTAAAATTATGTCTTACCCTAAAATTATCACATTACATCATTTATTGAGGCATTAATTTTTACAAAGTCCTAACAACGTAATTAACCTAAGAATATTCAACCTTTGACAATATTTGACCTAATTAAAGAGACCAAAGATAAGTAAAAACGTAACAGGGGGAAAAAAAAAGAATCAAATTAAAGCATGCCTCAACAGAAGGCCAAAAGATTTTTTAAGAGATTGACCAGGCGCCATAGCTCATGCCTGTAATTTCAGCACTTTGGGAGGCCGAGGCAGGTGAATCACAAGGTCAAGCAAGAGTTTAAGACCAGCCTGGCCAAGATGGTTAAACCCCATCTCTATTAAAAATACAAAAAAATTAGCTGGGTGTGGTGGCAGGCGCCTGTAATCCCAGATACTTGGGAGGCTGAGGCAGGAGAATCACTTGAACCCAGGAAGCAGAGGTTGCAGCAGTGAGCAGAGATCACACCACTGCACTACAGCCTGGGTGACAGAGCAAGACTCTGACTCAAAAAAAAAAAAAAAAAAAAAAGGGATTGAGGCTGGGCACAGTGGCTCATGCCTGTAATCCTGGCACTTTGGGAGGCCAGAACAGGTGGATCACTTGAGATCAGGAATTCAAGACCAGCCTGGGCAACATGGCAAATCCCATCTCTACAAAAAATTACCCGGGCATGAAGGCACATGCCTGTGGTCACAGCTACTCTGGAGGCTGAGCAGGGAAGAGCACTTGAGCCAAGAGGTCAAGGCTGCAATGAGCTGAGATTGGACCACTGCATTCCAACCTGGACAATGGAGTAAGATCCTGTCTTTAAAAGAGGAAGAGAGATTGGAATGCCTGCAGTGTGGCATAAAACACTAGGGAAGAAAAAAGACCACAAAAAGAGGGGTATAAAATTTAGCTTTTTTTTTTTTTTTTTTTTTTTTTTGAGACAGGGTCTCGCTCTGTCACCCAGGCTGGGGGTACAGTGGTGTGATCTCAACCCACTGCAGCCTCAACCTCCTGGGCTCAAGCGATCCTCCCACCTCACCCACAAGTAGCTGGGACTACAGGAATGTGCCACCACATCTGGTTGTTTTGCAATTTTTGTAGAGAGGAGTTTTGATCATGTTGCCCAGGTTGGTCTCGAGTTCCTGAGCTCAGGCAATCCACTCACTTCGGCCTCCCAAAGTGCTGGGACTACAGGCATAAGTCATTATGCCCAGCCATAAATTTTAGTTTTTAAGAAACAAAAAAATTAAGTACAAAGACATGGATTACATTGTTATATACACAGTGAAAAGATTCAAAGGTAAAAACTACTTTGGACAACTGGCATATTTATCTAGCTAAGAGTATAAATTGCAAACAAACTCAGTGAACAAGGAAAAGCACTAAGAAAGGAGACCAAGAAGGACACAGTCAAAATGCTTGGATTAGAAGTTTACTTTAAAGTATAAGACTATCGGGAATCACTATACAACTCTGAAGTATACAGTTCTAAACTAATGCTTGAGAATGATGTTTTCTGTAACTGCAGAAATAGAAATAACAGAAATGCTGTTAAAAAGGCTGCAGCAACTATTTAAGCCCAACTGAACCTCAGGGTTGTGACTATAGGAAAGTGGGTAGCATACAGAAAACAGCAAAAGACAAGTATTTTCAGTTCATTTTAAATCATGGAGAGGAAGGATGAAGAAAAATAATCAAGACTTACTTTTAATGAAAGGTTGTTGGCTACATGTTTCAGAACATTTATAGAATTTTTAAAAACTAATTACCTTCATTCCTAGATGCAGAAGCACTATGAAATTTTCCCCTCCATCCCTTGATCTTAGTGAAATCATTGGTTTTCCCTGTCCTAGAAACAAAGGGAAATCCCGCATCTATAAAAGAAAAAGTCAAAGAAATGACCAAACTTCTAGCAGGCCAGTATTATGGACCTAATTAATGAATAAAACTTCGATTTAGTAAGTATATAAATCACTTAACAAAACTTTAATAACAAAATATCTTAGACCTGTCTTAAATATCACCAATAAATGTAGCTTTTTACTTACATCACAAATAATGTAAACTTCAAGAAAAACAGTATTTGACATTGCAAATGTTACATACTCACCAGGAGAGGCAGGGTTGGTTCCTGTAAGGTTCCAGAATGGAAAGCTAGTGGCTGGAGCCAAAGGTAGCTGTACTCCCAAGTATTTAAGATCAATGCTCATTGTTGGATCCACTGAATTCAATTTTAAGCCCACTACAAGAAAAAAGGAAATCATATTCCCATGGATCAACCATAAATCATATTATCTCCCTTCTTTTTTTAACTTGTGCCTGGGAGATGGTGAGGGGTAAAGTCAAGAGAGACAAAGGAGACAGGGAAGAGCAAAAACAATGAAAAGGCCAGACAGTTACAGATTCACCTTAAGGTGTCCCCATGATCCATGCCATCTGGTATGACACATTTGTATAACCCCCCTCACCCTGCTGAGTATGGTAGGCAGGGCCTCTAATTTGTTTCTAACCGACAGAATGTGGCAAGGGAAATAGGACAGGCATGACAATGTGCATGTGATAACACAAGTTATCCATCTTGTTGGAGCTGCTATGAAATAAATTTTGCCAACACGCTAAGGGAAACTGGAAGCAGATCCCTTTCCAACCAAGTCTTTGAGAAACCAGGCCTGGCCAGTATTTTAACTGTAGCCTTGATGAGACCCTAAGCAAAGTACCCAACTAAGCAATACCCAGACTGCTGACACACAGAAACTGTAACAGTAAACATATTTTAAGTTGCTAGGTTTGTGGTAATTTATTAAGATAACTAATTTAAAAACAGCAAAATTCAGATCTTTTGTGCTTTAACTCTTTGTGGCCCAGAGACTTTCTAAGGCCATTAATACGAACTTGCCATAGACTAAGCTGCTGGTCTAATTATGGCTACTGGTTCTCTAGTTATTATTGACATTTATGGTTAATCAAGCCTAAAAATATTACGTCTTCCTTATTTATAGGTTAAGAGGCAATCTTTTGGGAAGTTATTTAACTTAAAGTTTAATAAAACTGAGGCCAAAAAAGTTCAAAGTGAAAGTGTTAAGTATCAGCCGGGACCAGTGGCTCACATTTGTTATCCCAGCACTTTGGAAGGCTGAGGCGAACAGATCACTTGAGGTCAGGACTATGAGAACAGCTGGCCAACATGGTGAAACCCCATCTCTACTAAAAATACAAAAATTAGCTAGGTGTGGTGACATGTGCCTGTAGCTACTTGGGAGGCTAAGGCAGGAGAAACACTTGAATCTGGGAGGCAAAGGTTGCAATGGGCCAATATCATACCACTGCACTACAGCCTGGGTGACAAAGATTCCATCTCAAAAAAAAAAAGCTAAGTGTTAAGTATCACAGCAAAGCCATTAAAAGGCACAGGTGTAAGTTCTCAATAAAAAGCTCAGATAGTGCTGGTTCTCTAACACGTAAAGACATTAGGTAGATTATGAACCACATTGTACCCTTTACATAAAATCTATCTGAACAAAAGATGGCAAGTCAGGCACTGTGGCATGCACCTGTAGTCCCAACTACTTGGAAGACTGAGGCAGGAAGACCACTTGTGACCAAGAGTTCAAAAAAAAAAAGGCCAGGTGCAGTGGCTGACGTCTATAATCCCAACACTTTGGGAGGTGAAGGCAGGCAGATCACCTGAAGTCAGGTGTTCGAGACCAGCCTGACAACATGGAGAAATCCCATCTCTACTAAAAAATAAAAAATTAGCAGGGCATGCCTGTAATCCCAGCTACTCAGGAGGTTGCAGCAGGAGAATCGCTTGAACTCGGGAGGTGGAGGTTTGCGGTGAGCCAAGATCCCGCCATTGTACTCTACCCTGGGCAACAGGAGTGAAACTCCGTCTCAAAAAAAAAAAGATTTTGTTTTAGTTTGCAATTCCAGTTCTTTAACATTTTTATTGTATTACATATTTATTTTGTTTGATCACGCAATATAATTAAAATATCAAATAAAACATTCTATCCTCATGTTTCCAGTCAACTGTGGGAAATATAGGATTATGAGTCAAAACAATGGTTTCTAATCTTGTCTTTAATACTTTTTCATTGTATGACGTGGGCTAAACTTTTTAGTTTTCTCAACAGTAAAAGAAAACCAATTCACCACACACAGTCGTATGCTTTGAGAATTTACTATACTTTCTCTGTAAAGCAGATGGTCTGAGAGAGGTAAAAGAAATTTTTCAGGCTAGGGCTTGATGACTCACACCTGTAATCCCACCACTTTGGAAAGCCAAAGCAGAAGGACTGCTTGCATCCAGAAGTTCAAGACTAGTCTGGGCAACAGAGTGAGACTCCATCTCTACCAAATAATTCAGAAATTAGCTGGGTGTAATTGCACACGGCTGTGATCCCAGCTACTCAGAAGACTGAGGCAGGAGGACTGCTTCAACCCAGGAGGTTGAGGGTGCAGTGAGCCATGATTTTTGTGCTACTATACTCCAGCCTAGGCAAAAAAGCAAGATGCGGTCTTGAATTAAAAAAAAAAGAAGAAGCTTTAGTGTTATGTTTCCCCAATTGACTTTTAATAGTTAGCATAGTTAATAAGTCCTTATGAGAGGTAAACAAAAAGAAATCTGATGCCGGGCACAGTGGCTCATGCTTGTAACCCTGCCACTTTGGGAGGCTGAGGTGGGTAGATCACCTCAGGTCAGGAATTCAAGACCAGCCTGGCCAACATGGTGAAGCTCCAACTCTACTAAAAATACAAAAATTAGCCAGGCATGTACTCCCAGCTACTCAGGTGGTTGACTCGAGAGGATCACTTGAACCTGGGAGACAGAGTTTGCAGTGAGCTGAGATCCCACCACTGCACTCCACCCTGGGCAACAGAGGGAGACTCTGTCTCAAAAAACAAAACCAAACAAAATACAACAAACAAAACTTTTTCCTTTGGAAAGCCCAAAGGAATGTGGTAAAACTATTAAAAATACGTTATATATGTTATGTATTTTATAACTATTTTGTTTACCTTTTATGTTATATTTTCTATATATATAATACAACATGATATAACTTGTATAATATATAATTTATATACATAGAATATACATATATATGTGTATATATATACACGTATATAAATATATACATATATACACACATATATGTATGTATATATACACATATATGTATATATATGCACATATATGTATATACACATATGTATGTATATATATACACATATATATGTATGTATATATATATACACACATATATATATGTGTGTGTGTGTGTGCGTATATATATAGTATTAACTAAATTAGAATAAGTAGGAAATAACAAGGAAAGGAGAGGAGGAACAGAGGGTGAAACCAGAAATCAAGAAGCTAATGCACAAATTCAAGTGAAAATGAATCCTAAACAATCAAATACTATAGTGCTCTGATAAAACAAAATTACTTATTATTAATAACAAAAACTGCCAGATCAACTGTCAATAGAGAAAGAGAAGAATAAAGGTGTAAAAAATGTACCATACTGGCAAGGAGGTAGACACATAAAAATCTAGACTTACACAATCAGCCAGGCACAGTGGTTCATGCCTGTAATCCCACCCCTTTGGGAGGCCAAGGCCAGAGGATCACTTGTGACCAGGAGTTTCAGATCAGCCTGGGCAACATAGTGCGACACCATGTCTTTAAAAATAATAATAATTAAAAATAAATACAAAGAGGCGGGGCACACTGGCTCACACCTGTAATTCCAGAACTTTGGGAGGCTGAGGCAGGCAGATCACCTGAGGTCAGGAGATCAAGACCAGCCTGGTCAACATGGTAAAACCCTGTCTCTACTAATGATACAAATTAGCCAGGAGTGGTGATGCGTGCCTGTAATCCCAGCTACTCAGGAGGCTGAGGCATAAGAATTGCTTGAACTTGGGAGACAAAAGTTGCAGTGAGCCAAGATGACACCACTGCACTCCAGCCTAGGCAACAGAGTAAGACTCCATGGCCAAAAAAAAAAAAAAAATCTATTTAGAGACTGTGTTTCCTAGATATTTTCTTGTCTGCATTTACTTGTCTGTTTTAACTGCTTCCTCACACAATAATACCGAATCCTAAGAACAAACAAAAAGACCAAATATAATTTATTTTAAAAATACAAATTTTCTTACAAGCCCTAAAATAGAAAGGTCAATGGCACATAAACCTTGTTTAATGTAATACCCAATTTAGTTTATCCAGACTTTCCTGATTATGCAAGAAAATCCTTCCCCACAAATAGCAGACATCTGAGACCTAGACTCAGCTGATTTCATATGAAATGGGCATAAATAAGTTTAGCTTACAGAAAATAATATAGCAGAATAATTCATAGAAAGCATACTGTGGAAAACCTAAAATCTTTTTATATTTTCATTCAACCAGAGCCTATTTAGAACCTAAAATGCTGTCTACATATGTCAGTTTATACTTCTAAATGGTTTTGCTTCATTTCACCATATTAGAAGCTACTTCTTTAAAAAAATTACAAAAAAAGCCAGGTGTGATGGCTCACACCTGTAATCTCAGCACTTTGGGAAGCTGAGGCAGGTGGATAATGAGGTCAGGAGATCAAGACCATCCTGGCTAACATGGTGAAAAAAACCCATCTCTACTAAAAATATAAAAATTAGCCTGCACAGTGGCATGCAACTGTAGTCCCAGATACTTGGGAGGCTGAGGCAGGAGAGTAACTTGAACCCGGGAGGCAGAGGTTTCAAAATTACAAAAAGACTCATAAAGATAAAGCTGAAAAAGATAACCTTTAGATTTAAGCAAAGGCAGATTGACGTAAGAAAAGATATGGCAAAAAATGCCTATTGCTAGCTAAACCCACTGAAATGCAAAAGTATACTCAAGATGTTTATAGTTCTATGAATACCTATGTAAGTCATAAACATAGAATAGAAAAGCATATACTATAAGGAAAACTCCAGCTAATCACTTATTTAATACAACATTCGGAATTTTTTTTTTTTAACTGCAGGGCACCATGGCTCAAACTTGGAATTCTAGCTACTTGGGAGGAGAGACTGAAGCCAGGAGTTTGAGACCAGCCCGGGCAAAATTGCGAGACCCCATCTCTTAAAAACATATATTTTAAGAAAAAATAAAACAATTTTAATAAATAATTTTTTAAAAAGAGGGAAAGAGTTGTTGAAATATTGTCATTACTCACAAAGTAAATCAATATTAAAACTGACCAGATATAATGGCTCACGCCTAGAATCCCAGCACTTCAGGAGGCCAAGGCAAGCAGATCTCTTGAGTTCGAGACCAGCCTGGGCAACATGGCAAAACCCCATCTCTACAAAAAAATACCAAAAAAAAAATAGCCAGGTGTGATGGCATGTGCTTGTAGTCCCAGCTACTTGAGGGGCTGACATGGGATCACTGGGGCTCAGGAGGTTAAGGTTGCAGTGAGCCATGTTCACCTCACTGCACTACAGCCTAGACTGGGTGACAAAGCAAGAACCTGACTCAAAAACCAAAACCAAAAAATTAACAAAACAAAACAAAAAAACATTAAAACTGACAAGAGTCCATACTGATAAGCAAATTTTTTTTTCTTTTTAAGATGGAGTCTTGCTCTGTTGCCCAGGCTGGAGAGCAGTGGTAAGATCTCCACCCACTTCAATCTCTACCTCCCAGGAGAGATTCTCCTGCCTCAGTCTCCTGAGTAGCTGGAATTACAGGCACACGCCACCACACCCAGCTAATTTTGTTACTTTTAGTAAGACAAGGTTTTACCTGAAAAGTAAATGTTTTTAAATGAAGAGTAGGCAAATCTCTGGTGCAAAGTAATTCCAAATAACTTACACAGATAGGCTACACTCAAGGAGGTACAATGTAACTTCTCACACATTGTGAGCTAAGTATAATGACTTCCTTCCAAAGAGTACAGTATGGAGAGAAGCAGGGGTAGGGGAGATTAACTTCACAGTGAAGAAACTGACAATATCTCAACCAGGTGATCAAAGTCAACATCAATAGTGATAAATCAATCATGCTGAATATATGTATCCTTGACATTATGGGATCGTAAGTCTAAACTGAGGGACATCTATAAAAATACTTGACTCTTCAAAACTGTTAAGGTCATTAAACACAAAATCTGAGAAACTGACACAACCAGGAAGATTCTAAGGAGACATCATCACTAATAAAAGTATTGTGGCATCCTGAATGGAACGCTAGATGCAAAAAAAAAAAAAGGACACTGGGTAAAAACTAAGGAAATCCAAATAAAGTATGAATTTTAAATAATAATGTATCAGTACTGGTTCACTAACTGTAACAAATGTACCAATCTAATGTTAGAGATTAACAGGAGAACTTCTGGATGCTGAGAATTAGAAGCGGGAAAAAAAAACAGGAATTCTCTAAACTGTATTCCTCATTTTTCCATAAATGTAAAACTCTTCTAAAATATAAAGCTTACTTTAAAAACTGACAATAATTGACTTGGTAGCAATGAAGAAATGTTTTAAACAAACATTTAAAATGCAAAGACAAGGCTGGGCGCGGTGGCTCACGCCTATAATCCCAGCACTTTGGGAGGCCAAGGCGGGTGGACCACGAGGTCAAGAGATCAAGACCATCCTGGTCAACATGGTGAAACCCCATCTCTACTAAAAATACAAAAATTAGCTGGGTATGGTGGTGCGCGCCTGTAGTCCCAGCTATTTGGGAGGCTGAGGCAGGAGAATTGCTTGAACCCAGGAGGCGGAGGTTGCGGTGAGCCGAGATCGCGCCATTGCACTCCAGCCTGGGTAACAAGAGCAAAACTCTGCCTTAAAAAATAAATAAATAAAATAAAATGCAAAGACAGATGATAACTTCAAATAAACTAATAGGCTTAAAAAGCAGACCAGTGTAGATACAGTAAAGGTAGCACAGCAAACAGAAAAATATAGTACTATGGAAAGAAAAATTAAGAATCTTTTTTTTTTTTTTTTTTTTTTTGAGACGGCGTTTCGCTCTTGTTACCCAGGCTGGAGTGCAATGGCACGATCTCGGCTCACCGCAACCTCCGCCTCCTGGGTTCAGGCAATTCTCCTGCCTCAGCCTCCTGAGTAGCTGGGATTACAGGCACACGCCACCGTGCCCAGCTAATTTTTTGTATCTTTAGTACAGACGGGGTTTCACCATGGATGGTCTTGATCTCTTGACCTCGTGATCCACCCGCCTCGGCCTCCCAAAGTGCTGGGATTACAGGCATGAGCCACCGCGCCCAGCCAAGAATCTTATTTTTAAGCAAAACTACCAACAATAAAAACAATTTCCCAGGCTTAATCAACATGGCTTTCCCAATTTTAAAGCAAACTCAAGGCCAGATGCAGTGGCTCACACCTGTAATCTCAGCACTTTGTGAGGATCACGAGGTCAGGAGATTGAGACCATCTCTACTAAAAATGCAAAAACATAGCTGGGTGCGGTGGCACACACCTGTAGTCCCAGCTACTCAGGAGGCTGAGACAGGAGAATTGCCTGAACCCAGTGAGCCAAGATCACACGACTGTTCTCCACCATGAACAACAGAGCAAGACTCCGTCTCCAAGAAAACGAAAGCAAACTCAAAAAGCTTTTCTAGTTTTTCAAGGGTTTTCAGCTCAAAAGATGTTTAAGTGCTATTTTCTAAAGAGTAATGAAATTATAGTTAATAGCAGAGCAAAGAAATATGACATTATGAAGTTGAAATTTAACAAATTACTTCAAGAATCAAGTTTTAGAGATGAACCTAGAATACTTCCATTACCTTCAGAGACCTGGGATTGGCATCAGCAAGTTACTATAAATATTTTGCCAAACTAACTTTATTCTTTAGAAACTGTTTGAATCCAGTTTTTTATTGTTGTAGTTTTCATTTGTTTGTTTTTTTGAGACAAAGTCTTGCTGTGTCACCCAGGCTAGAGTGCAGTGGCGTGATCTCAGCTCAATGCAACATCTACCTCCCGGGTTCAAGCAATTCTACTGCCTCAACCTTCCGAGTAGCTGCGACTACAGGGGTGCACCACCATGCCTGGCTAACTTTTTGTATTTTTAGTAGAGACAGGATTTCACCACGTTGGTCACGCTGGTCTCAAACTTCTGGCCTCAAGAGATCCACCTGCCTCAGCCTCCCAAAGTGCTGGGATTACAGACATAAACTACTATGCCAGTGCTGGGATTGTAGGCATGAGCCATGGTGCCCAGCCCAAGTATAGCTTTTTAAAGGAAACAAACGTTGGGGAGAAAAATATGCCAAAACAAAATAGAGGAAAAAAAGTCCAAAACTGGACTCTACCTCACACATTGAAGTACCACACAGATTACAGATTTGTTTTTAAAAAAACAAAACTATGGCCGGGCGCAGTGGCTCATGCTTGTAATCCCAGCACTCTGCGGGTGGATCACTTGGTCAGGAGTTTGAGACCAGCCTGCCCAACATGGTGAAACCCCATCTCTACTAAAAATACAAATACTACCTGGGCATGGTGGCACATGCCTGTAATCCCAGCTACTCAGGAGGCTGAGGTAGGAGAACTGTTTGAACCTGAGAGGTAGAGGTTGCAGTGGGCCAAGAACATGCCATTGCCCTCCAGCCTGGGCAGCTAAGTGAGACTCCATCTCAAAAAAAATAAAAAACAAAACAAAAAAAATTCCCAAGTATAACCATTTTATTTAGAAACTGAATGATTAGTGTATAGTCATTCTTTGATAGCTTGTAATGTTTAGACTCTCAGGTAAATGAACTACTATTTAAGTGTAAACAAGCTAGACAGTCTTCCGAAAATTAGTGTCAAAAACTCAAAAAACTACTCCAATATGCATATCTAAAATCAAAGATATTTATAAGATACTAAAAATTGGGCCACAGCCTAAAATTACATTGCAAAAGAGGAAAATCAGTAGTGATAATGATGTTAATAACCACAGTAGATATGTTTTTTTTAAAGATTAAGCAACATCATCAAGGCCAAGATAATGCATTACAATAAAATAAATATAATAATGAAAACTGCAGCCATAAAAAAGACTGAGTTCATGTCCTCTGCAGGGACATGGATGAAACCGGAACCCATCCTTCTCAGCAAATTAACACATGAACAGAAAATCAAATACCGCTGGGCGTGGTGGCTCAAGCCTGTAATCCCAGCACTTTGGGAGGCCAAGGCGGGTGGATCACGAGGTCAAGAGATCAAAACCATTCTGGTCAACATGGTGAAACCCCGTCTCTATTAAAAATACAAAAAATTAGCTGGGCATGGTGGCGCGTGCCTGTAATCCCAGCTACTCGGGAGGCTGAGGCAGGAGAATTGCCTGAACCCAGGAGGCAGAGGCTGCAGTGAGCCGAGATCACGCCATTGCACTCCAGCCTGGGTAACAAGAGCGAAACTCTGTCTCAAAAAAAAAAAAAAAAAAAAAGAAAATCAAATACCGCATGTTCTCACTCATAGTGGGAGTTGAACAATGAGAACACATGGACACAAGGAGAGGAACATCACACATCACACATCACACATCACACACCAAAGCCTGTCAGGGGTAGGAGGCAAGGGGAGGGAGAGCATTAGGACAAATAACTAATGCACGTGGGGCTTAAAACCTAGATGATGGGTTGACAGGTGCAGAAAACCACCATGGCACATTACACATGTAATAAACCTGCACATTCTGTACATGTATCCTAGAACTTAAAGTAAAATACAATTTTTAAAAAGTATCATGAAAATTTTAAACTAACTTCCCAGTAGTACATCAAATATATAAAATAGATGTTTGCAGCCAAAACATGACAGAGAAAAGTATTCTTCTATTTACACATCTAAACATATTACTAAAGAACAAGCAAGATTCTCCAAAATTATGAAAACAAACACATAAACAAAAGCAACCAAATTAAAATGAGAAATAGGAATGGGGGAGAATACCAGGTTTTAAGAATGAACAAAGAAAATATTGCTTGCTTACCATGATTCATTTTTTTCTTACAGAAAATATTAGGATAAAGGAGACCTAGACATGGTTTTTAAACGAAAGGGAAGAGTTATGGAAACAGAGAAGAGAAAAACACACAAACTGAAAGGCACTGAAAGAAACAAAATCAAGGCTAGAAAGAAAGGAGAAAAAAAAACAGAAAAGAAAAAGAAAAGAGAAGGAGAGAGGAAAAAGAAGAGAAAGAGTAGGGGAGAGAGAGAGAAAAAAGACCACCAAAAAAAAGGTCACTTGTCTGTTACCTTCTTGAAGACCAGGATGTATCACCTGCTTATGCCGCAAAGACTTCAAATCTTCTATCAACTCCTTTTCCAACTGGGAAATTCTTGCTCTGCAACCTACTCCCAAAACAAACAGTAATAAAATAAGCTACTGTACACTATAGACAAATGAGTGTTGCATATTTCATCACTGGAGCCCAAACCACAAATACAACTCATTTTATACTATTTTATAATACCTGAGTCATTTGTGGTTGATGCCTGAAGACCAGAAGGTTCTTCTGTTGTCCCATCAACTGCATGAATGTCTAGAGCTTCCTATACATTAAAAAAAAAAAAATAGTTCATATTACTTCTGAAAAATTAAATGTAAAACAGGATTTAAAAAGAAAAAGAAAAATTAAAGACCAGGAGGAAAATATCTCCATACTTACAGTGATACTAAAATTAGCAGAACAGGAGCAATTTTTTCATACTTTGTGGTATTTTCTAAGTGTTCCACATTAATATTACTTTAATAATAAGAAAGGGAATAAAGGAAAGCAAAAAATGTGAATATGTCATACTGAGCTAACTGACCTCAAAGTGTATGCCAATTTGCATGTTCATTTCTCAGAGTCTATTCACAGATAGCTTACTCAGCTAACAAGGGAGGAAAAGAACAGGTAGAATGGATGAAACATCCAACATATGTATAGTTAATTAAGAAAGACTAGGCTTCCATAAAAATCTCAAAAGAGAAATAATCTGGTTGAAGACTCAGAGTGCAACAAACAGACTGTCAATGTGTAAGACAGCAGAGTTAAGATGACTATTAATATTTGGTTTTCCAATGTTACTCTATTACTACTTTTGAAAACAGAGGCCAGGTGCATTGGCTCGGGATGCCGAGCGGGATGCCGAGGCAGGCAGATTGCTGGAGGCCAGAAGTTCAAAACCAGCCTGGCCAACATGGTGAAATCCCATCTCTACTAAAATTACAAAAATTAGCTGGGTGTGGTGGCACACGCCTGTAATCCCAGGTACATGGGAGGCTGAAACACAAGAATGGTTTGAACCAGGGAGATGGAGACTGCAGTGAGCTTAGATCACACCACTGAACTCCAGCCTGGGCAACAGAACAATAATCTGAAGAAAGAAAAAGCAACAGAACAAGGAAAGGAAAGGAAAGGAATGGAATGGAAAGGAAAAAGGAAAGGAAAAAGGGAGGGAGGGAGAGAGGGAGAGAGAGGGGAAGGAAGGAAGGAAGGAAGGAAGGAAGGAAGGAAGGAAGGAAGGAAGGAAGGAAGGAAGGAAAAGAAAAGAAAGAAAGAGAGAACTAGAGAAAGAAAGCAAAGCAAAGA
The DNA here is from genome assembly GCA_031835075.1 of Saguinus oedipus. Classification (NCBI taxonomy): domain Eukaryota; kingdom Metazoa; phylum Chordata; class Mammalia; order Primates; family Cebidae; genus Saguinus; species Saguinus oedipus. The sequence continues at coordinate 52,619,184 of CM063176.1, forward strand.
AGGAAAAGAGGAAAAGAGGGGAGGGAAAGGAAAGGAAGAAAGAAAAGAGAGAGAAGGAAGGAGAGAGGGAAGGAAGGAGACAGGAAAGGAAGGAAGGAAGGAAAAGAAAGAAAGAAAGAAAAGAAAGGAAAACTAGGAGGTAAAATAAAATGGATATCGCCAAAGAGTTAGTAAACGTTTCATGTATTTTTAGGCCTTTCAAAGATCCATAATGATAATTCCACTAAGACCTGAAGATTTTTAAAACACATCTATGCATAAATCATGAACTGAAAGCTAAGCAAGACTTAATTTTTTTAAGTCTATTCAAATGAAATATCTTAAGTGATGCCTGTTAACTAAACCAAACATTTTGGAAACACTTCTCTCCCCACCTCACCCATCTTACACCCTTACAAACAGCTGTAGTCACAAAACTAGATTATAAATCGAGTTAGTTACAAGCCAGTATACAATTGCAGTGTAACTAATTAGTCTTTGAAAGAATGCTGAAAATTACCATCTTACCTTTGATTCAAAGGAAACAAAGAGAACACCATCCACATCTTCCAGATCAGGCTTCACATCTGGAAAGGTACTCCCAGGGCCTACAGGTGTATTCTTTGTAGAAATTAAAGACTTTCCTGTGTTTTTAGGTGGTCTTCCTGCCTTACAGAGTTTCAATTTTCGCGGCCTTCCTCTTTTTCCAGGTATATTTGGAGAGGCATTCTGATTAGCATTCACTACCTTTGAGGCTGTTGCAATCTTAACCATAGTTGTTCTCTTTCTGCCCAACTCCTCTTTTCCTGCAATTGAGTCCCCAGCTGAACCCTTTGAACTGTCAAGTATTCTTTCTGTGCTAATGCTGTCAGATACATCAGGATATTTCCACTGAGGCTCTTTCAGTAAGGGATATTTTTGTACCACTCTTAGATCTGGTGAATGTTTTCTAAGACCATTTTCTGATTCCTTGCCTAAGCAAAAGGCAGTCTCATTGGAATTTTCAATGTATGTAGGTAAATATTCAAATTCTGCCAACATAGAAGATTTGTCCTTTCGAGATGTGGAAAGCATGTTATCAGGCAGTTCAGAAATTTTCACTGTGCTTTTGGTGACGGCACAAGGTTCCAGATAGACTACTGGCATCTTTCCAGCATCTAATTTGAACATTTTAGCTTTAGCAACACCTGATGGGCTGCTCGGAAGCCATTTAGAAGATAGATGGTCAGCTTCTGGGTTATCAACTTTATTGTGCCTCTTTAGCTGTTTCTCTAGTATAGGATCATCATCACTGTTTGAGTATATATCCGTCTCTTCATCTGTCTCTTCCTGTTTCACAGTGACCCTTTCTGGGCACTCACCAAGTTCGTAGTCATAATCATCTAGAGGTTCTTCTTTAATAACAACATTGAAGCTTCCATTCTGGTCTAATGGTGAAGTTATATGGGAGTCATCTTCAAAATTATTGGCAATAAGACTGAAGAGAGAGGGGAGAAAGGGATTTAAAAAGTAAAAAACGATCCATAAACAAGACTCAGAGGAAAAAAATAAGAGATGTTAGGAGTCCAAGTAACACATCAGATTTCATCAGCCATTCCTCAAAAACACTCAAAAACTCTAAAAATCCACATGCTGATTAACAACCCTGTAAAGCAAACACACATCCATCACAACTAAGAATTGCAACAAACAGGAAAGGGCCTCCAAACTGCCAGCTGATTTTTTCCTATATGTTTGAGATTAAATTCACGTAACATAAAACATAGTATCTCAGCCATTTTAGAGTATACAATTCACTGGTTTTTAGTATAGTCATGATGTTGCCAGATGAATTTTCAACTTTAAAATTGAAAACCTCACTTTCAATATAAAGAATTCACCATTAATCCTTTCAAAATAAAAGATAGGGTAGTTGAAGGCAAATGCATATGATCCAGATATATTGGGTATAATTCATCAAAAACAATATAAACATCTAGTTTCCCCCTCCTTCCAATCAGCCCTTGAAAGCCTAAAAACTATACCAATGTCTTGAGAATATGGTAGAAATAAAAAATTAGGTTAGATTCCACCTAAGGCTGGACACTGTGGCTCATGCCCATAATCCCAACACTTTGGGAAGCCAAGGTGGGCGGATCACCTGAGGTGAAGAGATGAAGACCATCCTGGCCAACATGGTGAAGCCCCATCTCTACTAAAAACACAAAAATTTATCTTCATAAAATATCGAAGTGTATTTATGTTATCTGCCTGTTCAAAAGTATTTCAAAGGCTTCTGAAACTAAAGGAAAAAGTGTAAATATCTGGGATGCTTTTCAAAGCCCGATATAATTTATCCTCAGCCATTTCAACTTCATCGTTTTTAAACAATAACCTACAGTATATTCCATAGGATCCAATCACAGAAAATATTACCTTAGTGTCTCAGTCCAATAAAATACATTTTCAACACCAATCCATCATTAATGAAGCATTTTTCACTACTTGCTAACCCAGTTAAAGTCACTGTCTTTATAAAATTTTATAAAGTAGTTGCACTAGCAACTACTACATAAATGTGTAGTTACTTGTTCCTTACACAGTTTCTACTTAAGATCTTAAGCTTACTTGAAAATCCTCCAATGGAAGCTGGAGATGGTGGCTCAAGCCTGTAATCCTAGCACTTTGGGAGGTGAGGTGAGCACATTGCCTGAACTCAGGAGTTTGAGACCACCCCGGGAAGCAACATGGTGAAGCCTGTGAGCCACAGAGCAAGACTTTGTCTAAAAATAAAAATTAAAAAAAAGGAAAAGAAAAAAAAGGAAATCTTCCAATGGAAGATTTCCATTTCCAGTTAGAATGTGGATGATTGCAAAACATCATCACTTTTGCCATAACAATACATAAATTATTTTTCTAAAAAGCTACTGAAGACCTCTGGACATAAATAAGTCTAAATGAAGTGAATTCCAGAAAAGGACCAGGCTTCTCTAGGTGACCAGAGATAGCTACAGTTTATATAGCTATAGCCTGGAGATACAATAAGGAGAGAAAAAAACAACCATAGGCAAAGGATCTTTGCAGAAACTCAGAGAAACCAACTTTTAATGCCTGAGCATGGGCAGAATCTAGAGAACCTCAAATAGAAAACTAGTCTTCAGTGTTGTCCAATTACCACCATTCCAGAGGACTTCTGCGGAATAAACAGCAGTGCTGCAGAAAGACTAGACTAGTGGGCACGGTGGCTCATGCCTGTAATCCCAGCATTTTGGAAGGCCGGGGAGGGGGGCAGAATCACTCAAGGTCAGGAGTTCAAGACTAGCCTGGCTGGCCAACATGGAGAAACCTTGTCTCTACTAAAAATACAAAATAATTAGCTGAGTGTTGTGGCACTCATCTATAACCCCAGCTACTCAGGAGGCTAAGGCAAGAGAATTGCTTAAACCTGGCAGTCATTCCAGTAAGCCAATATTGCACCATTACACTCCAGCCTCAGCAACAGAGCAGGACTCTGTCTCAAAAAACAAGGGAAGGAAGAAAGAAGAGAAGGAGGGAAGGAGGGAGGGAGGGAGGGAGGGAGGGAGGGAGGGAGGGAGGAAGGAAGGAAGGAAGGAAGGAAGGAAGGAAGGAAGGAAGGGCTGGCCTCGAAACAAGAGAACTTGTAGTCTACCAATGCTTAGGTCATAAAGTCCTGCCAAGGATAAGAGACCCATCACTCCCCTGACACAACTGAAACAAGAGGTGAGCTGAAATTTACTAAAGCCACTTGAAATCACCTAGACTGAAGGACAGAGAAACAAGAAAAAAAAAACAGTGTCAGAGATCTCTGGGACAACATGAAATTATCTAACATACTAGTAACTGCCCTTCCCAAAAGGCAAGAGAAACAAAATAAAGAAATACTTCAAGAGAAAATGAACAAAAATCTTGCAAAAGCAAAAGATTTTAACCCACAGATCCAAGAAGCTCAGCAAGCAACCATGGGGACAAAGAGAAGAAAAACAAGAAAAGTCATACCAAGGCACATCAAGATCAGGCTGCTGAAAACGAAAGATGAAGAGGAAAACCTTGAAAGCAGCAGAGGGAAAAAGAGACATTGAAGGAATAACAAGGAGAACAACAGACTGATGAGTGACTCACTGGAAACTACGTAAGTCAGAAGACAATATACTTTACCCAACATGAAATGTTGAAAGAAAAACTCCCAACCTAATGTTCTATACCTACCAAAAGAAGCCTTTAAAATTGAAGACATTTTCAGACAGCTGAGATCATTCAGATTGCACAAAAATACGAACTCCTCAGCTCACAAATAAGACAAAGATACCAGTTCTTGCCACTTCTACTTACTTGTACTAGAGATTCTATCAGGATGATTAGGCAAGAAAAAGAAATAAAAGGCTTCCAGATTGCTGAGGAAAAAGCATAACTATCTCTATTCACAGGTAACAATCTTGCATATGGAAAATACGAAAGAATCCACTAAAAACCTATTAGAACTAATACATCAGTTTAGCAAGATTCCAGGATCCAAGACAGACACACACACACACACACACACACACACACACACACTCTCTCTCTCTCTCTCTCTCTCTCTCTCTCTCTCTCTCTCTCTCTCTCTCTCACAAACTGTTTTTCTACAAACTAGCAATGAATGTCAAAAGTAAAAGTGAGGCCGGGCGCGGTGGCTCAAGCCTGTAATCCTAGCACTTCGGGAGGCCGAGGCGGGTGGATCACGAGGTCAAGAGATCGAGACCATCATGGTCAATACGGTGAAACCCCGTCTCTACTAAAAAAAAATACAAAAAATTAGCTGGGCACGGTGGTGCGTGCCTGTAATCCCAGCTACTCAGGAGGCTGAGGCAGGAGAATTGCCTGAACCCAGGAGGCGGTGGTTGCGGTGAGCCGAGATCGCGCCATTGCACTCCAGCCTGGGTAACAAGAGCTAAACTCCGTCTCAAAAAAAAAAAGAAGTGTAAGTAAGACTTGTACATGGAAAACTATAAAACACTGTTGAAACAAAAGACCAAAATAAATAGAAAAACATCCCTTGTTTATAGAAAAAAAAATTTCATTTTGGTAAAACAGCAATAATCTCTAAAGTGATCTACAAATTCAATGCAATCTCTACCAAGGTGGGATTTTTTTTTTTCAGAAAGTGACAAACTGACCCTAAAATTCACATGGAAATGCAAGGGACCAACTAACATAACCAAAGCAATCTTGAAAAATAGAAACCAAGTTCTCAGAGGACTAATACTCACAGATTTCACAAAGCTATAGTAATTAAGACAGTGTATCTATTTGTTTGGTTTGGAGACAAGGTCCCACTCTGTCACCCAGACTAAAGTCTAATAGCACAGTCATAGCTCACTGCATACCTTCAAATTCCTGGGCACAAGTGATCCTCCTCCTACTTTAGCCTCTTGAGTAGCTGGGACTACAGACACACATCACCACACTCAGTTATTATTTTTATTTTTTGTAGAGACAGGGTGTCTTTAGTAGACAGGCTTTTACCATGTTGGCCAGGCTGGTCTCAAACTCCTGGGCTCAAGCTATCCTCCTGCCTCCGCCTCCCAAAGTGCAGGGATTATAACCATGAGCCACTGTGCCCAGTCAACAGTGTGACACTGACATAAGACTAGATATACAGATCAACTAACAGAATTAAGACCTAGAAATAAATGTCCATATTTATGTCAACTAATTCAACCGCCAAGGTACCAAGATAATTCCACAGGGGAAAGAATGGTCTTTTCAACATATAAAAAAAACTGTGTTCCCGCAAAGACTTGTACACAAATGTTCACAGGAACATTATTCATAACAGCCAAAAAATGAAAACCTTACCATCCATAACTAATGAAATAAAATGTGGCAACATCCACACAATATAAAATATGATTTGACAATAAAAATAAAGTACAAATATATGCTACAACATGGATGAACCTTAGAAACATCAAGCTAAGTAAAACAAGCTCAGCACAAAAGACCACATGTTATATAACTTCATTTATATTAAATATCCAAAATAAGCAAATCTACAGAGACAGAGACAGGTGATTGTGTTGGATTGGGTGAAGTGGGGGAGTGGATAAGGAAAAATGGGAAGTTACTTTAATGGGTTTTCTTTCTAGGGTGGTGCTGGGAATGTCCTAAAACTGGCTGCAGCACTGCAGTAATGGTTGTATAACCCCATGAATATACTAAAAACCATTCATTCACCCCATTGGTGGGTGAATTTTATGTAAATTTTATTACATGTGAACTATATTTCAATTTATTTTAAGTTTTTTAAAAATAACTATTAAAGCCTAGTACGGTGGCTCACACCTGTAATCCTAGCACTTTGGGAGGCTGAGGTGGGTGGATCACCTGAGGTCAGGAGTTCAAGACCAGCCTGGCCATCATGGTGAAATCCCATCTATTAAAAAAAAAAAAAACTATCAAAGGAAGTTCTTCAGACTGACTGAAAATGAACCAATATGGGCCATGTATGGTGGCTGAGGTCAAGGTGGATGGCTCACTTGAGTCTAGGAGTTCAGTATCAGGCTGACCAACATGATAAAACCCTGTCTCTTCTAATTTATACAAAAATTAGCTAGACATGATGGCACATGCCTGTAGTCTCAGCTACTTGGGAGGCTGAGTCAGGAGAATCACTTGAAACTGGGAGGCAGAGGTTGCATGCAGTGAGCCGAGATTGCACCACTGAACTCCAGCCTGGGCAACGGAGTGAGGCCTTTTTTCCTCAAAAAAAAGAAAAAAAAAAGAAAAAGAAAATGAACCAATATAGACACAGATCAGGGAACAAATTTAAAAAAAAAGAAAGAAAGAAAAATAAATATATAAGTAAATAAAAAAGACTTTTTCTTATATTATTTAAATGACTAATGACTGTTTAAGCAAATGAAGTAACAAGGTTTAGAGGTTTATATCACATAGAAGGACATGAACTATAAAGACACTAGCAGTTCATTATTCAAATTATACTTAATAAATTAAGGATGCTTAATGTAATCCCTATAACTACTTCTATATACTGAACTGAGTCCCCCATCAAATTCGTATGTGGAAGCCCCAACAGGGTTTTAAGAGAAAACTGCGGTTAAAAGAGGTTTTAAGGATGAGATTCTAATCCAACAGGATGGTAGGCTTATAACAAGGGGAAGAAAGAGAGACATCCCTGCCTCTCCCATGTGTGGATATATCAAGAAAGTAGCTATATGTAAGCCAGAATGAGACATGAGAAACCAAACCCTGCCACAACTTTGGTATTGGACTTTCTAGCCTCCAGAACCGTAAAAAAATAAATTTCTGTTGCTTAGCCAGCCAATCTATGATATTTTGTTATGGTAGCCTGAGTAGACAAATGCAACCACTAAAAAAATTACAAAGAGGTAATTTTTATATAAATGGAATTTGAAAAGCTCAATCCGGCCGGGCGCGGTGGCTCACGCCTGTAATCCTAGCACTTTGGGAGGCCGAGGCGGGTGGATCAAGAGGTTAAGAGATTGAGACCATCCTGGCCAACATGGTGAAACCCCATCTCTACTAAAAATACAAAAAATTAGCTGGGCATAGTGGCACGTGCCTGTAATCCCAGCTACTCAGGAGGCTGAGGCAGGAGAATTGCCTGAACCCAGGAGGCGGAGGTTGTGGTGAGCCGAGATCGCCATTGCACTCCAGCCTGGGTAAACAAGAGCGAAACTCCGTCTCAAAAAAAAAACAACAAAAAAGAAAAGCTCAATCCACACAAAAACAGGGAATGATAAAGAACAGATAAGAGAAGCAGGAAATAGCAAGATGACAAGGTTAAAACCCAGCTACATAAGTAATGGCATTAAATGTAAATGAACAAAACAGTCTGATTAAAAGCCAAAGGTTTTAACAGTGAATAAAGAAACATGTCCAGGGCTAGGCATGGTGGCTCAGGCCTGTAATCCCTGCACTTTGAAAGCCCAAGGTGGGCAGATCACAAGGTCAGGACTTGGAGACCAGCCTGATCAATATGGTGAAATCCCGTCTCTATTAAATATATATATAAAAAAAAAATTAGCCAGGTATGGGTGGCACGCACATGTAATCCCACCTACTCAGGAGGCTGAGGAAGGCAAATTGCTTGAACTCAGGAGGCAGAGGCTGCAGTGAGCAGAGATGGCGTCACTGCACTCTAGCCTGGTGACAAAGCAAGACTCTGTCTCAAATTAAAAAAAAAGAAAAAGAAAAAAGTCCAACTATAAGCTATTTAAAAGAATCACAATGTAAATTCAAGGAAGAAGAATTAAAATACAAGGAGGAAAAAAGATAAACAATACGAAAACAAATCAGAAGAAAACCAACATAGCTCAGTAACATCAAAAAGAGTAGATTTTAAAATAAGGAGTTTTAGGCCGGGTGGGGTGGCTAACACCTGTATTCTCGGCACTTCAGGAGGCTGAGGCAGGTGGATCACCTGAGGTCAGGAGTTCGAGACCAGCAAGGGCAACACAGTGAAACTCCATCTCTACTAAAATACAAAAACTCAGCCAGACATGGCAGTGTGTGCCTGTAATGCCAGCTACTCAGGAGGCTGAGGCAGGAGAACTGCATGAACCCAGGAGGCAGAGGTTGAAATGAGCCAAGATCGCACCACTGCACTTCAGCCTAGGTGACAAAGCAAGACTCCATCTCAAAAAATAAATTAATTAATTTAAAAAAATAAATAAGAGGTTTTATCAGAAATAAAGAGGCACATAATAAAAATCTTTAAGAGCTTAATTCACCAATAAAACATTAACAACCCTAAAGGTATATGTACCTAATTATATAGCTTCAAAATATTTGAAGCAAAAGTTTACAGTACTGAAAAGAGAAACAGACAAATCCACAACTACAGTGGGAGATTTTAACTCAACTTTCTCAGTAACTGACATTAAAAAAAAATCGAGAAATAGAAGAACTGAATAATACTACCAATCAAACTTACTTGATAAGGCTATAGAACATTATATCCAATAACTGTAAATTACACATATCTTTTTCAAGTATACATGAAGTATCAATCAAAAGCAGATCACATACTAGACAATAAAGCAAACCCTTGATAATTTCCAAAGGTTTTAAGCCATATGTTTTTTGACAATGGAATAAAACTACAAATCAGTAACAAACATCAACTCAACATACCAAATTTGTAGAAGGTACCTAAGGTAGTGCTCAAGAATTAAACGTACAGTTTAAAATATATATAAATGAAAAAGTCTAAAATCAAGTATCTAAGACAAGAGTTGATAATTTTTTTTTCTGTAAAGGGCTAAACAATATTTTAGGTTTTGCAGTCCATAAAGTCTCCGTTGCAACTACTCAACTGCCATGTTAGCACAAAAAATGCTACAGACAATACATAAACAAATGAGCATGACTGTCTTCCAAAACATAGGACACTGAAATTTGAACTTTATTTAATTTTCACATCACAAACAACTATTCTTTTGTTTTTTTTTCCCCCAACCGCTGAAAAGTGCAAAAATAATTCTTAGCTTACAAGACAAGTAAAAACCAATGGTAGGCACATATGGTCCATGGGTCTTAGTCCACCAACCCCTAATCTAAGGCAAACTAAACCAAAAACAAGTAGAACAAAGGAGTTAATTATGAGAGAAAAATCAAGAAAATAGAAAAAAATAAGCTGAAGTCATGATTTGAAACCTCCCAACAAGAAAACTCTGTGGCTTCACTGATAAATTCTATCAAATACATAATGAAAAAAAAAAAAAGCAATCTTGCACAAACTCAGCAAATACAGAGAACAGAACACTTTGCATTGTGTTTTTATGTGGTAACCATAACCCTAGTGCCAACACATCAGATATAAAACTATAAACAAATATCCCACATGAATTTGGTTCAAAAATCCTCAATAAAATATCAGCAAACTGAAACCAGTAATATCAAAAAGGATGATAGCATCGTGGCCAGGTAATGTTTAGCCCAATAACTTAAGAGTGGTATAACGTCATCACCCCTCCCCCCAATCAATGTTAATTCACCATATTAACAAAATAAAGGGGAAAAATATGATATTTCAATGGATTTAGAAAAATCATTTGATGAAATTCCACACTCATTCTTAACAACATTCAGGATAATGGGGAACAGTTGCAAAGTATTTCAACGAGATAAAGAGCACGGTACAAAAACTATACCCAACATCCAACAAAAAATACAGAATGAGTTTAAGATTAGGAGACATAAATGACCACTCCAAAAAAATTTCGTTTTTTTTTTAAGACAGCATCTCACTTTGTCCCAATGCAGTGGATCAATCACGGCTCAATGCAACCTCAACCTCCCAGGCTCAACTCAAGCAATCCTCTCATCTCAGCCTCTCAAGCAGCTGGGACTACAGGTGTGCACCACCATGTCCAGCTAACTTTTTTTAAGTTTTTATAGAGATGGGGGTGAGCTGGGTGGGTGTCACTATGTTGCCAGAGGTGGTCTCGAGCTCCTGGGTTCAAATTATCCTCCTGTCTCAGCCTCCCAAAGTGCTGGAATTACAGGCGTGAGCCACCACACCCTGCCTCAAAATTTCTTTTCAACACAGTACTGGGAATCCAAGCAATGCAATAAAGCAAGAGAGAGAAGAGGCATAAAGATTGGAAAGAAAATGTAAAACTAATTTGGTTCACAGGTACACTGTACATGTAGAAAATTTCTAAAGGAATCTATAAATTGGTAAAAATCAACTGCATTTCTATATACTATCAGAAAATTGGGAAATTATTTCAAATGCCAGTTACAAGGATCATTTTTTAAAGCACCTAGAAATAAGTTTAATTAAAAACTGAAAATAATAAATTATGGCTGAGATTAAGTAAGATCTAAATAAAAAAAGATCTATGCCATGTTTATTAGAAGATTCAATGATGTCAAGATATCAAGTCTTTTCAAATGGATCTATTATTCAACGCAATTCCAGTGTATTTTTTTCATGGAAATTGGCAAAATGACTCAAAATTTATGTGGAAATACAAAGAACCTAGAATAACCAAAATAATGGGGGGGGGGGGGCGGGTTCAAAGGCTTACATAACCTGATTCTAAAACTTATTATAAATCTACTATCATAAAGACAGCATGGTATTGGTCAAAAAAAAAATAGAAAACATGGACAAATAAATCACTGGAATGCAATTTAGTGCAAAATAAACCTACGTGTACACATATAGTCACTTGCTTTCCCTAAGCACCAACACAATTTAGTGGAGAAAATATTTTCAGTAAGTGATGCTAGAGCCCCTAGCCATCTGCATGGAAAAATATGAACCTTGACCCTTCAGAGCATGTACAAAAATTAATAATAATTCAAGATAGATCATATACTTAAATGTGAAAACTAAAAGAACTTACCCCTTTCAAATATTTCCCTTAATTGGTGAAAATAGCGATTTTTTTTACCAACTGTTTTACAACTTTACTGCATAAGTTATATAATATAAAAGCCACCCACATTTTAAGTGTTAACTCAGTAATTTTTAATAAATGTATAGTTATTAGCCATTACCACAACCCAGTTTCCCTTTATCTGTTTTTAAATATTAAGCCAAAAAAAACTACAGAAAAGCCACAAGCCAATCAATTTCCATCATCAAGCCCACTCTTTTCCCTTTCCCAATTATCTCCGTTCTTACGTATATCACATATAAATGACATGCTATATCAAGTAATTTAAGATTAATGCTTAAATTACTTGCTATGTTATCTTGGTATCTTCACATTTCAAAACATAACTTTCATAATCAGAAAAAAATTTTATCTTCTTTTCATTTAGCACACAACCTGCATTATGTTTGCAGTAGCTGAGAAATCTCATGAGCATAGATCTTGGCTGCTAATTCAATAACTGCTTTCACATTTCCTGAGAAATTGAACTTGCTAAGTTATACTCTCAGAAAGAATTTCTTCTATTTTCCAACAAAAACTTTATACATAATGCATGAAATCTTGCCTCGATGAGAGAATTTTACAAACAGTTAAGTTTCATTCTAAGAAGTCTCTTCTATCCAAATAAATTAGGTAACAGAACACCTAGGCAAAATCAATGAATTACAAACATCAGTTAATTAAAAGGATTATTTTTTTGTTAGCAGTATGTAATCAATGCAACACATTTTAATGTGTGACAATACTAACCACTCTAAAACACATTAACAAAGTTTTAAATACCACTGATAAACTCATTCACTAAACATTTGCTGAGTGCGCAGTAGTGCCAGACATTTTTTTAGGCATAGAGATTAACAAAGTAAATGAAGCACTGTATCTACATTCAAGGAATTTATAGGCCAGTGCAGAAGACAGAGAAGTAGACAACATGATGTAATTTAACAGATGCTATGATAAACATATATATAGGCAATAAGGGTACACATTAGAAGAACCCATATGATAATGCCTTCCATAAAACTGGTGCTTAGCATGGCCTATGCAACTAAACTGCACATCCTAGACATGTATCCGGGAACTTAAAATTAATGTTTTTTAAAAAGAAAGAGGATTTAAAAAAACAACACCGGTGCTTAGACCGTGCACAATGGGTCACACCTGTTATCCCAGCAGTTTGGGAGACCAAGGTGGGTGAATCACTTGAGCTCAGGAGTTCGAGACCAGCCTGGGCAAAATGACGAAAGTCTCTACAAAAATACAAAAAACAATTAATGCCTGTAGTCCCAGCTACCTATATGGCTGAAGTGGGATGATCAAGACCCCAGGAAGTCATGGCTGCAGTGAGCCAAGATCGTGACACTGCACTCCACCTGGGTGACAAAGTGAGACTCTGTCTGAAAAAAAGAGTGCTTAACTTAATAGAACAAAGAAATCCACTGGAAAAGAGAAATGTAGCGTACAGAAGAAAAAAACAAAAGAGCTCTTCGCAGGCAAAGGCAGGAGGATTGCTTGGGTCCAAGAGGTAGGGACCAACCTGGGAAACAGTGAAATCCGTTACCTACAAAAAATGAAAATAAATATTAGACAGGCATGGTGGCACACACCTATAGTCAGACCAAACTACTCAGGAAGCTGAGGTGAGAGGATCACTTGAAGAGACCAGGAGGCCAAGGCTGCAGTGACCCATGGACTATGTTGCTGCAACCCAGCCTGGGTGACAAACCAAAAGCCTGTCTCAATTTAAAAAAAAAAAAAAAAAAGCACAGTACAATGATGATAACCACCACACCAAGGTTCATAACTGTGAAATTTCACAATACAAGGGATCAATAAAAGGTTCTGAAAGCAGAAGGGTGCAAGGTTACATTCAAATCACCAGGGCAAAATATGACATCAAACGTCTCAACAGGAAACTGGGAGGCAACAACACATTTTCAAAAAACTCTTTTCAGAAACAATTTTATCAAGTGTAAGAAGCAGAATAAAGCCATTTCCCAACATATAGGAAAAAATTTAGGGGTAAACAGAGGTGAAGCTGGGAACTATTTTCATCATAAGTAGTTTTACTTATATATCTTAAAATTCTATGTTCCATAGATACTTCACAAAAAAACTAATGAGAAATGAACTTCACAAAACAACAAAAACAACAAAAACCAGTAAAGAAAGCTTAAGATACAGGGCACAAAAGAACCTACATGAGGCTGGGCACAGTGGCTCACACTTGTTATCCCAGAACTTTGGGAGGCTGAGGTGGGAGGATCACTTGATGTCAGGAGTTTGAGATCAGCCTGGCCAACCTGGTAAAACCCTGTCTCTAGTAAAAACACAAAAATTAGCTGGGCGTGGAGGCATGAGCCTATAGTTCCAGCTATTCAGGAAACTGAGGCGGGAGAATCGCTTGAACTCGGATGGCAGAGATTGCAGTGAGCTGAGATTGTGCCACTGCACTCCAGCATGGGCGACAGAGGGAGACTCTGTCTCAAAACAGATGAACAAAAAAGTACCTACATGAAAGGAGGAAATGCCAAGTTAGCAGTATGATAGCAAAGGAAGATCCCAAGATGGCAGCTTGGTAGGAGGTGCCTAGAGAAAAACCAGATCAGATTGGCAAGGGAAAATAAAGAGCTCCCAAAGGAAGTATGCAGAGGAGGTAAACACAAAATTTACTTTCAACAGATGAATGTGTGCACATATATGTATGAATGTGGTGTGTGTGTGTGTGTGTGTGTGTGTGTGTGTGTGTGTGTATGAATGAACTTAAAGATTTTATTAAAGAATATGGGTAGACATGAGAAGCAAGGAAAGATCTAAAATCAATACCCTAACATCACAATTAAAAAAACTAAAGAAGCAAGATCAAACAAATTCAAAAGCTAGCAGAAGACAAGAAGTAAGTAAGATCAGGGCAGAACTGAAGGAGATAGAGACACAATGCTTCAAAAAAAAATCAATATATCTAGGAGCTGGTTGTTTGAAAAGATCAACAAAATAGATAGACCACTAGCCACACTAATAAAAAAGAGAGAAGAATCTAATAGATGCAATAAAAAAATGATAAAAGAGATATTGCCACCAATTCCACAGAAATACAACTAACTACCATCAGAGATTACTACAAACACCTCTATTGACATAAACCAGTAACTCTAGAAGAAATGGATAAACTCCTGGACACTTACACCCTCCCAAGACTAAACCAGGAAGAAGTGGAATCCCTGAATAGACCAATAACAAGGTCTGAAGTTGAGGCAGCAATTAATAGCCAACCAACCTAAAAAAGTCCAGGACCAGATGGGTTCACAGCTGAATTCTACCAGAGGTACAAAGAGGAGCTAGTACCATTACTTCTGAAACTATTCAAAACAATACAGAAAGAAGGAATCCTCCCTAACTCATTTTATGAAACCAACATCATCCTGATACCAAAACTTGGCGCAGATACAACAAAAAAGGAAAATTTCAGGCCAATATCCATGATGAACATTGATGCGAAAATCCTTTAATACTGGCAAACTGAAAACAACAGCACATCAAAAAGCTTATCCAGAAGTAGGCCTGGTGTAGGGCCGCCATGTTGCAGCAGGATAGTAATGATGACACTGAAGATGTTTCACTGTTTGATGTGGAAGAGGAGACAACTAATAGACCAAGAAAATCCAAAATCAGATATCCAATAGCATCCTTTTTCCACTTATTCCTTCGAGTCAGTACAGTCGTTGTCTATCTTCTCTGTGAGTGTCTCAGCAGCAGCTTTATTGCCTGTATGGTGACAATTATCTTGTTGCTGTCATGTGACTTTTGGGCAGTGAAGAATGTCACAGGCAGACTAATGGTTGGCCTATGTTGGTGGAATCACATTGATGAAGACAGAAAGAGCCATTGGGTGTTTGAATCTAGAAAGGAGTCCTCTCAAGAGAATAAAACTGTGTCAGAGGCTGAACCAAGAATCTTTTGGTTGGGACTTATTGCCTGTCCAGTGCTGTGGGTGATACTTGCCTTTAGTGCCCTCTTCTCCTTCAGAATAAAGTGGGTGGCGGTGGTTATCATGGGTGTGGTGCTACAGGGTGCCAACCTGTATGGTTACATCAGGTGTAAAGTGGGCAGCAGAAAGAATTTAACCAGCATGGCTACTTCATATCTTGGAAAGCAGTTTTTAAGACAAAACACTGGAGATGATCAGACTTCCTGAAGAGAGAAAGATTATGTGCTTTGTTACACTGGGGAACAACTGAAGAGATTCTTGACTATGAACCTTTTAGAGCTTAGTCCATGTTGCAACAAGGAGTGTTGGCTTTGTTTTTCCACTTAAAACTTTATTTATAAAAAGAAAAAGTAGTTTTCTTATTAAGCTTTTATTTCCTTTCTAGCAGTTTGGGCTAGAAAGTATATGTTGGCTCTAGAAACGTCAAAATTTGTTCTGTGGTGTAGGTATGCACATGTTCCATAGGTATGCACACGGCTATGCAATATCAACATATCCCAAGTTAGTGAAAGTGTTCATTTACATAGGTAAAAGAGACCTTTGTATTTTCATCCACAGAACACAGAAGGATGTGTTTGTCTGAAAGCTCTATGTGTTTACATATTATTTCTTTAGATTATTTTCAGAAGTAAGTTTTGCTTCCATGGTTAAGAGTGAGCACTTTGGCTTATGTATAAGTTAGAAATAATTGTTACTTTTTAATATGTACTTCATGGGGAAATTTCTTAGACATGTACAAGCAAGTGAAAACAATTAAGGCCAATGATATCAACTACTTTCTAAAATTTTATTTTTATTTGTAAGAAGTCATTTACTTAAGGCACAGTTAATACAAATGGAATCATCATAGTTTGTTTAAGGAATACCCAGAGATTGCTGCTGTTCTATTTATTTTGGAGAAAGGATAGCTCTATAGAAAACTCTTCAGTGGACCTTGAGCTAAATAAATGTATCTTTTACCTAAAGAGCATTATTCTCATGTGATAATGGGAATAATCATTTTCATACTTGGCATAATAAATGCCTAAAAAGACATTTTACTTTCTGAATCTATTTTTTTTCTTGCTATAATGGGGACATTGTAAATTATGCATTTGTATTAATGGTATTTCTTAAAGCAATAGATGTAACTGTAAACTAAACCAATCTACACACTATTGTAGGCATCTGTAAATTCTGTTGTAGGTACTATAAACTTTGTTGAAGTCTTAATCAGCAGATTATGTTGTGAATATATTTGTACATTTTTAAGATTTTTTAAGATTATTTGTTTATTGAATAAGTGTCTTATTGGAATGATAGCTTTGAAGGTGCAAAACTTTATATTTGTATAAAATTCTGCTGTTTACAAGGGAAAAAAAAGCTTATCCATCACGATCAAGTCGCCTTCATTTCTGGGATGCAAGGCTGGTTTAACAAATGAAAATCTATAAATGTAATCCATCACAGAAACAGAATCAAAGACAAAAACCACATGATTCTCTCAATAGATTCAGAGAAGGCCTTTAACTAAATTCAACAGCCCTTTATGCTAAAAACTCTCAATAAACTAGGTAATGATGGAACCTATCTCAAAATAATAAAAGTTATTTATGACAAACCCACAGTCAATATCATACTGAATGGGCAAAAACTGGAAGCATTCCCTTTGAAATCTGGCGTAAGAAAAGGGTGCCCTCTCTCACCACTCCTATTCAACAAGGTACTGGAAGTTCTGGCCAGAGCAAATAGGCAAGAAAAACAAAAAAAGGGTATTCAACTAGGAAAACAGGAAGTCAAATTGCCTCTATTTGCAGATGACATGATTGTATATAGAAGACCCCATCATCTAAGCCCACAATCTCCTTAAGCTGTTAAGAACTTCAGCAAAGTTTCAGGATACAAAATCAATGTGCAAAAACCACAAGCATTCCTATACACCAATAACAGACAAATAGAGAGTCAAATGATGACCAAACTCCCATTCAGAATTGCTACAAAGAGAGTAAGATACCTAGGAATACAACTAACAAGGGATGTGAAGGACTTCTTCAAGGAGAACTACAAACCACTGCTCAAGGAAACAAGAGTGGACACAACAGATGGAAAAACATTCTATGCTCATGGTTAGGAAGAATCAATATGGTGAAAATGGCCATACTTCCCAAAGTAATTTATAGATTCAAAGCCATCCCTATCAAGCTACCACTGACCTTCTTCACACAACTGGAAAAAACCACCTTAAACTTCATATGGAACCAACAAAGAACCCACATAGTCAAGACAATCCTAAGCAAAAAATGCTGAAGGCATCATGCTACCTAACATCAAACTAAACTACAAGGCTACAATAATCAAAACAGCATGGTACTGGTACCAAAACTAAGATACAGACCAGTGGAACAGAACAGAAGCCTCAGAAGTAACGCCACACATCTACAACAATCTGATCTTTGACAAACCTGACAAAAACAAGCAATGGGAAAAGGATTCCCTATCTAATTTATGGTGATGGGAAAACTGACTAGCCATGTGCTAAAAGCTGAAACTGGACCCCTTCCTTACACCTTATACAAAAATTAACTCCAGATAGATTAAAGATTTAAACATAAGACCTAACACCATAAAAACTCTAGAAAAAAACCTAGGCAATACCATTCAGGACATAGGCATAGGCAAGGACTTCAGGACTAAAAACACTAAAAGCAATGGCAACAAAAGCCAAAATAGACAAATGGGATCTAATTAAACTTACAAGCTTCTGCACAGCAAAAGAAACTACCACTGGAGTGAACGGGCAACCAATATAATGGGAAAAAATTTTTGCAATCTACCCATCTGACAAAGGACTAATATCCAGAACCTACAAAGAACTTAAACAAATCTACAAGAAAAAAAAAAAAACCATCAAAAAGTGGGCAAAGGATATGAACAGACACTTTTCAAAAGAAGACATTTATGCAGCCAAAAACATATGAAAAAAGGTTCATAATCACTGGTCATTAGAGAAATGCAAATAAAAACCACATTGAGATATAACTGCATGCCAGTTAGAATGGCAATCATTAAAAAATTAGGAGACATCAAATGCTGGAGAGGATGTGGAGAAATAGAAACACTTTTACACTGTTGATGGGAGTGTAAATTAGTTCAACCACTGTGAAAGACAGTGTGGCAATTCCACAAGGATCTAGAAATAGAAATACCATTTGATCCAGCAATCTCATTACTGGGTATATACCCAAAGGATTATAAATCGTTCTATTATAAAGACACATGCAACATGTACACCTATGTTCACTGTGGCACTGTTTACAATAGCAAAGACTTGGAACCAATCCAAATGCTCATCAATGATAGACTGGATAAAGAAAATGTGGCACATACACAGCATGGAATACTATGTAGCCATAAAAAAGGATGAGTTCATGTTCTTTGCAGGGACATGGATGAAGCTGGAAACCATCATTCTCAGCAAACTGACACAAGAACAGAAAACCAAACACTGCATGTTCTTACTCAAAACTGGGTGTTAAACAATGAGAACACATGGACACAAGGAGAGGAGTATCACACACTGGGGCCTCTTGCGGGGGTGGTGGGGCTAGGGGAGGAACAGCAGAAGGTGGGGGGATTAGGGAGGGAAAACATTAAGAGAATTACCTAATGTAGATCACGGGGGATAGATGCAGCAAACCACCATGGCATGTGCATACCTATTTAACAATCCTGCATGATCTGCACATGTACCCCAGAACTTAAAGTATAATAATTTTTTAAAAAAGAAAAATATCAATAGATCCAACATAGAATTTTACAGTACTAAATGTCACCTCTAGATATGAATTTTGTTCTGTATCTTAGGTAAATTTATGATAAGTGTCTTGAGCTAGCAACAAAAATATATGTACTTTTGTGAACTATAAATTTTCTAATTAAATTTTACAGCCTAGAAAAAAAAAAGAATGCAGGTAGAATGAGCACCAGTATATATAAAACTACAAATATTTTTAAAAAGCAATAATTAACTACTACAATACAAAGTTATAAAAGAAAATTAACTCATAGTAACATATTTGGCTCAGCAGTACAGATTTACCTCGTAACATAAAAAATGGATTATTTGGCCAGGCTTGGTGGCTCACACCTGTAATCTCAGCACTTTGAAAGGCCAAGGCAGGAGAACTGCTTGAGCACAGGAGTTCAAGACCAGCCTGGGAAACATGGCAAAACCCTATCTCTACAAAATTTTAAAAATTAGCCAGGAAAGGTAGCACACACTTATAGTCCCAGCTACTAAGGAGCCTAAAGTGGGAGGATCAGTTGAGCCTGGGAGGTTGAGGTTGCAGTGAAGTGTGATCACCCACTGCACTCCAGCCTGGGCAACTGAGTGAAACCTTGTCTCAAAAAAAGAAAGAAAAATTAGTTGACCAAAAATTATGATAACTATACCAAGAGAATTCTTTTAAAAATAACTACACCAAGAAGATTTAAAAAGTACTACTAAAAGACCTATATATTATACTAGAAAATAGTTTTAAATGGATTACATGTAAAATTGATAATTACTTGGCATTATGCATATGACCTAGACAGAGGCAAATACCACAAGAAATAGCCAAAATGGAAAAACTAATTTCCTCTGTGAAGAAAACTAGGGAGTGAAAAACAGTAAAGCAAGCAACTACTACTTTCCATTGTAGGTGGTTTCATTTAATCTTTTTAAATTATTATTATTTTTTTTTTTTTTTTGAGACAGAGTTTCGCTCTTGTTACCCAGGCTGGAGTGCAATGGTACGATCTCGGCTCACCGCAACCTCTGCCTCCTGGGTTCAGGCAATTCTCCTGCCTTAGCCTCCTGAACAGCTGGAATTACAGGCACACGCCACCATGCCCAGCTAATTTTTTGTATTTTTTTTAGTAGAGACAGGGTTTCACCATGTTCACCAGGATGGTCTCGATCTCTTGACCTCGTGATCCACCCGCCTCGGCCTCCCAAAGTGCTGGGATTACAGGCGTGAGCCACCGCACCTGGCCTTTTAAAGTTATTTATTATGTATTTGCTATATAATGAGCTTGTCTGGCTTTGTCCAGCGTTCCTGGTACAAAGCTTCTAAACCTTTGGTATTTCCAGAGTAACAGAAGTGTCTGTCATTCATGAGCCCACTGATTCAAACCTGAGTGTACGCTAATGACGTGACCTGTGGTGGACCTCAAAATAGTTCCAGAATGGCACTGGTCTCCAAACAACACTGTGATTAAAGAACTGGGACTCTAAGCCAGCTCAACCTCTAGGATGGGGAAAAGAACAGAAGATTAAGTTCAATCACAGATTTAGTCAACTACCCCTACATAATGAACCCCCAAAATTTTGAATACCAAAGCTTAATAAAGCTTCTTTGTTGGTGAGCGTGCTGATGTCCCAGGAAGGTGATGTACTCTATGTGTTTCCATGGGGAGAGGGCATGAAAGCTCTGTATTTGAGACCCTCCCAACCTTGGCTTTTATGTTTCATTAGGCTCATCTTAATTTGTATTCCTTTTTTTTTTTTTTTTTTGAGATGGAGTCACGCTCTCTCTCTCCCAAGCTCGAGTGCAGTGATGCGACTTCAGCTCACTGCAATCTCTACCTCCCAGGTTCAATCGATTCTCCTGCCTCAGCCTCCTGAGTAGCTGAGATTAAAGGCACATGCCACCACAGTCAGCTCACTTTTGTATTTTTAGTAGAGACGGGGTTTCACCATGTTGGTCAGGCTAGTCTTGAACTTCTGACTTCATGATCCACCCTCCTCGGCCTCCCAAAGTGCTGGGATTACAGGCATGAGCCACTGTGCCTGGCCCTAATTTCTATTCTTTACAGAATTTTACTGTAATCCTAAATACAGCATTTTCTTGAGTTCTGTGAGTCTAGCAAATTCGTGAACCTGAGAGAGATTGTTAGAATCTCAGGATATGTAGCCAAATGCTGAAACGTACAGGTGGTCTACAGTCGCAGTTTGGTTAACGTCTCAACTAGGAGCAGTCTTGCTGGGGACCATACATTTAAACCCATGGAATCTAAGGATTCTAATTCAATACATCAGGTGAGGTTAAAACAGAATAGTACAATTTTTACAATCTTTTTCAAATTGTAAGGTAAACGTATACCTCTCAAAGGTTAAGCAGAATAGTAACAGTACTGAATATCCTTTTAAAAATTATAATTCTGGCCAGGCATGGTGGCTCACGCTTGTAATCCCAGCACTTTGGGAGGCCAAGGCAGGTAGATTACCTGAGGTCAGGAGTTCGAGACTAGCCTGGCAAACATGGAGAAACCCGATCTCTACTAAGAATACAAAATTAGCCAGGGATGGTGGTGCATGCCTGTAATCCCAGCTACACAGGAGGCCGAGGCAGGAGAATCACTTGAACCCACGAGGCAGAGGTTGTGGTGAGCTGGGATCGCACCACTGCACTCCAGCCTGGGCAACAAGAGAAAAACTCTGTCTCAAAAAAAATAAATAAATAAATTTTTATTCTTACAAGGGCAAAACCAGAAGAAAGAATGTTCCAACAATCTGAGCAGTACACCCAAGAGACAGTAATAAACACATCAAAGTAGTTAAGAACCAGCAATGACTAGTTACAAAAATGTCTTACCACAGAGGTGGAATACAGTAGGACTATGGTCAGGCAGTTACAGTCATAAAGGTATACCAATTAAAACAATGTGATTTGGACCTTAAGGGTAGACAAACTGATTAAGGGAATAAAACAGTGTCCAAGAATATACACATATACACAATCACCTGAGTGACCCCAACAATCAATAAATAATACAAAAAGGTGTTCAACTTTGCTTATCACTAGAAAAAGACAAACTGCAACCACAATGCTCCCACTTTTGCCACTATTTGCCATATAGTACGAAAGTCCTGGTTAGAGCAATTAGACAAGAAAAAGAAATAAAGCACATACAAATTGTCAAGAAGTAGGTAAAGGTATCTCTATTAATAAATAGTGCAATCTCATATACAGAAAACTTTCAAGAATTCACACATACACCCACAAAGAAAACCCACTCAGTCCCTCTCAACACAGCCCACACACAAACCACTCAATTAATATACAAATTCAGCAAACTTGAAAGCTACAAACTCAACACACAAAAATCAGTTGTATTTCTACACAATCAACAATATGCAATACAAAAGAGCCATGAGCAATATTAAAAAAAAAAAAAGAAAACCATTCAATATATAATAGCATCAAAATGAATGAAATACTTAGGAATAGATTTAACTAAGAATGCAAAACACTTTTACATCGAAAACCATGAAAGCATTACTGAAAAATATTAAAAGATATCCCATGTTCATGAATAGGAAGACAACCCAAAGTGATGTATTAATTCAATGGCATGCTTATCAAAATCCCAATGGGATTTTTCAAAGGTAGAAAATGTAATCTCAGCCAGGCGCGGTAATCCCAGCACTTGGAGAGGTTGATGGGTAGATTATGAGGTCAGGGGTTCAAGACTGGCCAATATGGTGAAACCCTGTCTCTACTAAAAATACAAAAATTAGCCGGGCTTCGTTAATTGGGAGGCTGAGGCAGAAGAATCACTTGAACACAGGAGGCAGGAGTTGCAGCAAGCCAAGATCACATCACTGCACTTCAGCCTGGGTAACAGATTGAGACTCTGTCTCAAAAAAAAAAAAAAAAAGGAATCTCAAAGGACCTTAAATAGCAAAAACAAATTTGAAAACAAGAACAAAGTTCTCTGGTTTAGCACCCAGGGAAAAAAACAAAAAGAACAAAGTTGGTGGTCTCACACACTGGTCAATTTCAAAATTTCTAATGATCAAAATAAGCTGGTACTAGCATAAAGATAAACATACAGGCTAACAGAATACACAGGGCTGATAAATCAATCCTCACATATGCGGCCAATTGATTTTCAACAGGTGCAAAGATCACTCAACGGGAAAAGGAAAGTCTTTTTAATGAATGGTGATGGGAAAAGTGGATGCACACATGCAAAAGAATGAAGGTGAACCCTTACCTTATACTGTCAAAAATACTCAGCCAAGCATGGTGGCTCATGCCCTGTAATCCCAGTACTTTGGGAGGCCAAGGCAGGAGGATCACCTGAGGTCAGGAGTTTGAGACCAGCCTGGCCAACATGGCAAAACCTCATCTCTACTAAAAATAAAAAAATTAGCTGGATATGGTGACTGGTGCCTGTAATACCAGCTACTCAAGAGGCTGAAACAGGAGAATCACTTGAATCTGAGAGGCAGAGGTTGTAATGAGCCGAGATCGCACCACTGCACTCCAGCCTGGGTGATAGAGCAAGACTGTCTTAAATAAATAAATAAATAAATAGCCAGGCATGGTGGCTCACGCCTGTAATCCCACCACTTTGGGAGGCCGAGGCGGGTGGACTGCTTGAGGTCAGGAGTTCAAGACCAGCCTGGCCAACATGGTGAAACCTTGTCTCTTAAAAAAAAAAAAAAAAGAAAGAAAGAAAAGAAAAGAAAAATAAATAAATAAATAAAAAGGCCAGGGGTGGTGGCTCATGCCTGAATCCCAACACTTTGGGAGGCCAATGTGGACAGATCACGAGGTCAGGAGTTGGAGACCAGCCTGGCCAACATGGTGAAACCCCGTTTCTACTAAAAATACAAAAATTAGCCAAGCATGGTCGCATGCACCTGTAATCCCAGTTACTCCAGAGACTGAGGCACAAAAATCACTGGAACCCAGGAGGTGGAAGTTGCAGCGGGTCAAGATTGCACCACTACACTCCAGCCTGGGCAACAGAGCAAGACTCTGTCAAAAAAAAAAAAAAAAAAATCAAGAGCATAATACTAGGAAATAACCTTCAAGAGTTAGAAGAACGAAGTAAATGATGCAATAAAAGCCAAGGAAACAAAAATATAGTTTAAAGTAGGAGAAAATGGTCAAACAACAGCAAATGTAGCAAATAAAGCCTAAATAAAGATAAGTGTGTTTACCAATGATAACACTAGCTAAAACAAAGTACAGTGACAGAGCAATTATATATCAGTAACTGAACAGAAATGGGAAAAAATGTGTGTGTGTGTGTGTGTGTGTACATGCATGTGTATATAATTTTTTAAATCCTTAAATCAGAGGTTGGCAAATTTTTCCTGTAAAAGAACAGACAGTAAATATTTTAGGCTTTACAAGCATCATATGGTCTCTGTCACATATTCTTATATACATACAAAAATAGGCTATAGGCCAGATTTGCCCCATTCCTGCCTAAAAATAATTTGTTCCCAAATCAAGCACTTAGAAAGTTTACATATAGCTAAATACCATTTTCATACATGAAGACAATGCTATTTCTTACAGCATGACTCAATTGTTTTTCTCCCTCCAGTGACAGAGATACTATACGTTAATGAATCTGAACCACTCTATTGATCCATTAAAATCAAAAGCTCAACCATTATGTAATCCCAACAGCTGCTTTATATAACAAAAAAATAGACCTGGCTGGGTACGGCAGCTCACGCCTGTAATTCCAGCACTATGGAAGGCCAAGTTGGCAGATCACTTCAGCTCAGGAGTTTGAGATCAGCCTGGGCAACATGGCAAAACCTCATCTCTACTAAAAAATGCAAAAATTAGCCAGGCACGGTGGTGCATGCCCGTAGTCCCAGCTACTCGGAGGCTGAGGTAGGAGAATCACCCAAGTCCAGGAAGTTGGGGCTGCAGTGAACTGTGATTGTGCTACTGCGCCCCATCCTAAGTGACAAAGCCATACACTGTCTGAAAAAACAAACCAACAAAAATACATCTGATCCTTTCGGCTAACAAACTCCTTCAGGCCCTGTCCTCCAAAGAAATTTTAATAAATTCTGCATCATCCAGTAGATTAAACTGTTTGTAGATAGCAAGGGTAAAAACATAATTTGTGGTCAACTGTTTAAATCTTACTTTAATTGTGTTAGATAATCAAGATGATTAAGATGTGGCTGAGGAATCAAGTTTAAAGATGGCATCTACCATTTGCAATTATAAACAATACCACAGCAAACAGCATAAACTCAAAGAACCTTTCCCCTTTGACAAAAAAAACTGTACACATTGCTTGAGTAGCACTTACTCCTGCTGTAACAATCCTTAGAAAAAGCAAAGCAATAACCAGATCACACACAAAGCAAGAGAAACTCATAAGCAAGGGAATTCCAAACCCAAAAAATAGTGGCTGTTAAGTGGCCTACAATTTTAGCAAGAAAAGCAAAGCAAAGGAAAGTCGTGTGCAGGGATTGATTTACTTTTGCTGAACTTGGATTTAAAAATAAAATTCAGGCCGGTTGTGGTGGCTCATGCCTATAATCCAAGCACTTTGGAGGCCAAGGCAGGATGATCACCTGGGGTTGGCAGTTCAAGACCAGCCTGACCAACATGGTGAAACCACGTCTTAAAAAAAAAAAATCAAAATAAGACAAGTTCAGGCCAGGCACAGTAGCTCATACCTGTAATTCCAACACCTGGGGAGGCCAAGACAGGTGGATCACCCGAGGTCAGGAGTTTGAAACCAGCCTGGCCAATGCGGTGAAACCCTATCTCTACTAAAAAAAATACAGAAAATTTAGCCAGACATGGTGGTGCACACCTGTAATCCCAGCCACTTGGAAGGCTGAGGCACAAGAATCACTTGTACCTGGGAGCCCAAGGCTGCAGTGAGCCGAGGTGGTGCCACTGCACTCCAGCCTGGGCAACAGAGACTCTGTTTCAAAAATAAATAAATAAGGGAAGTTCAAGCAAAAAGAGGCAGCAGCCTTATTCATAATAGTCAAAGATATGGAAGAAACCTGAGTCCTTTGATAAAGGAAAGAATTAATAAAATGTAACGTATACAGTAGTTCCTCAGTATCCATGGGAGATTGGTTCCAGGACCAGATAGCAAAATCCACAGATGCTCAAGTCTCTGACATTAAATGATATAGTATTTGTATATAACCTATGTATATCCCCCCCATATACTTTAAATCATCTCTAGATTACTTAGATAACACAATGTAAATGCTATATAAATAAATGTTATATCACATTGTTTACATAATAGCAAGAAAAAAAGTCTGTACCACATCTTCAGTAAAGACACAATTCTTTTCCCAAAAATTTTCAATTTGCAGTTGGTTGAATCCACAGACGAGCAATCCACAGATACAGAAGGCCAACTGTGTATTTTTTCAATGGACTATTACTCTGTCTTTAAAAAGATAAAAATTAGGGCTAGGCACAGTGGCTAACTCCTATAATCCCAGCACTTCGGGAGGATGAGGTAGGTGAATAGCTTGAGGCCAGGAGTTTAAGACCAGCCTGGCCAACATGGCAAACCCCATCTCTACCAAAAATAAATTAGCCAGGTGCAGTGACGCATGCCTGTAATCCCAGCTACATGAATCCCAATTCATGCCACAGAGGGCTGAGGCATGAAAATCACTTGAACCCAGGAGGCAGAAGTTGCAGTAAGCTGAGATCACACCATTGTACTCCAACCTGGGCTACAGAGCGTGACTCTATCTCCAAAAAAAAAAGACAAAAATCATTAGAGAATACTATGCTAAGTGAAATAAGCAAAACAAAACAAAAAATACTGCAAAATATTCATAAAAGTAGAATGGTTGTTGCCACGGACAGAGAGAGACTGAAAGATGTTGGTCAAAGGGGACAAAGCTTCAGTTATGCCAGGTAAATTTTAAAAAAAGAAACATTAAGCATGCTATTTTAACGAGTAATAATTTTCAGCTTGCTCTTTCTTTGGGCAATTTATGGATTAGGATATCCATAGGGCAGTAAATTCACAAACATTAGATACTAACAATAACTCTGAATCCATTTTGTGCCTTATATAGGTAAGTTTTGTTTCCATTATGATTTGGGATTATTTTTCTTCCCTTCTTCAATTACAGCAGACCCACCACATCCATTGGTTCTGTGCCCACAGATACAGCTGGCCAACTAAGGGATGTGAGTATCCTCAGATTTTGGTATCTGGAGAGGGTCCTGGAACCACTCCCCCTCAGATAAAGAAAGTTGCCTGTAATCATGAGTTGTCTATACAATCAACCTTTCACGGAGGCTGTAGCTGTATATTCAACCAACCACAAATCCAAAATATTTGGGATGAAACAAGGGGGAGGATTTCACAAAGTTCCAAAAACCAAAATTTGAATTTGCCACGCACTGAGTACTACATTAAATCCACACAAACCAAGTGATGTACAAGCATTGTGTTAGATATTCTAAGTAATCTAGAGGTGATTTAAAGTATGTGATATGTAGGCATTGTATTAGATATTGTAAGCAATCTAGAGCAAATTGAAAGTATACACGTGGATCTGCATAGGTTATACTGCAAATACTACACCATTTTATATAAGGGACTTGAGCACTGTCAGGTTTTGGTATTCTCTTGTGGTCCTGGAACCAACCCCCCAAGGATATCAATGAACATTCTAAACATATATGAATAATTCTGATAAGTTATCCAATTTGCCTACAATCCTAGATCCTGAACCCAATAGATACTCATAACAGAAAAGTGACCTGTCACTTCACAGAATGTAAAAGCAGTTGAAGTATATTTTATAGTCGCTTACATTTATCAACATCTGTAACATTCCACAGAACCAACATGTTAAATCCAACACCCGGCCCATCTCAATCTTCCTTTTATTTCTAAGAACACAAAAACTACTACTTACCATTCAGAAATCTCTTGCTTCAATTGAGGAACTTCACTAAGTGCTGAATCAGTATCCATGAAACCAAGAAAGTCTCGTTTTATATTAAGGGAAGTCTTCTCCAAACCCTTGCCTGAAGTTTCATGACCCCTTGACAAAGGATCCAAATCACCTGGTTGTATCTCTGACCCCTGACCTTCTGTAAGACGGACCCGATGACCAGAAGAACTGGAAATATTATTCCCTTCTTGGTCAGAGCTGTTCTTTTGTTTTCCATCTCTCTGGGGCTTACTATTCAGCCCATCATCACGAAAGCCTTTGGCAAATGGATTGTAATCTATTTTCAGCTGAGTAATCTGAATGTTCTGATAAGCTGTTACTGCAAAGAATTCAGTCTGTGGGAAGGTAAAAGTGTGGACACCAGGGCCATTTAATTGTATCACCTCCACAGCCTTTTCTGCAGGCACCAAATGAAGCCTCGGCAGGTAACGATGCATAGAGTGCAAGATGATATGCCCTTCTTGGTCCAGTGTATTGTTGGTAAGTTTGAGTTTATAGAAAGATACTGGTTGATGCATCCAATAATGACCTGTGGAAGGAGATTCTGGATGAATAAAAACCCTCCCCAAAACATGAGGCTCAGCCTTCCCACTGGGTTCCCACCAACGACCATTCCACTTATAACGATGGTTATCCACAGGAGATATATCCATGACAAGAATATACTTCAAATTTGAATCTAAACCTGTTATCCAATAACGACAGTAAGGAAACATGCGTCTTCCTTGCTTGGTCAGAATCATTTCTGTGCTTCGATGATAGAACTCATTCCACATACTATTGTTATCGAGGGTAACAGTGATTCCACCCACAGTACAATCAGCTGGAAGGCAAATCTTCCCTTTAGATTTTACTGGTGATGACACACTACTAGCCAAAGCACAGGCATCCTGATTAGTAACCAAAATTCCTTGATCAGTTTTGCCATTTCCTGGCTGCTTTAGGATGACAAAGAAGGTAGGTGCTGCTCCTGCCACTGTTCCACCATCTTGATTAGCCAATATAATCTGCTGTTTCTCCTCCATGATTTCAGTAGGAAACTCAGTAGTAAGACAACTGTAATCACCACATAGTCACAATGGCCTTCCCATCCTAAGAAACAAGCAAAAAAAAAAAACCAAAAACAAAAAACACCCTTTAATCAAGTGAATATTTATTTCTTGAACAAAAATACAAGAATGATTACATCATTCCCAAAATAGTCCTAAATACTTCCAAGACTTTGCTTCTAAGCCTTTCAATCACATTAAGAATATTTATTCTGGAATATCTAATCATTTTTTAAAGTTCATTTAATTAGTTAAGATGCCCATATCCTAACCCTCTAACAATTCACTATAAATACTACAATCTCACACAAAGAAACTAAAGTGTATATTCATTATTTTAAAAAGTATACAAAAAATTAAAAAGGTAAATTTGAAGGTTATGCATTTTTAAAGTATCCTAACATTTTATGAATTAATTTGCCAGAAGATTCCTTCATATACCAAGTTCTCGTGGGATGAGCAAATTAAATAAGTAAATTTCCATTTCCATTCCAAAGAGCTAATTGTAAAGAATTAGTTCTTCAAGTGTTTCAGGAGACAGACATGGTTTCATACATTAAGTAAAAAGCTATCTTAACTTCTTA
The DNA here is from genome assembly GCA_031835075.1 of Saguinus oedipus. Lineage (NCBI taxonomy): Eukaryota > Metazoa > Chordata > Mammalia > Primates > Cebidae > Saguinus > Saguinus oedipus. Next base: position 52,648,943 of record CM063176.1, read on the forward strand.
GTACACACATTTAAAGAAGCCATGACAAATCACTGGAACTCAGTGGAACTTACAATGAAAAAAAATCCAGATGAATCTAATATTTAATTTTTTTATTCCTAAATCCTGAGAAAAGCTTTTTGAAAAGACATAAAACCTAAAACTAGCAAGGCCAAAAAAAAAGTTGATAAATTTAACACTATATAAGGCCTGGTGCCGTGTCTCACACCTACAATCTCAGCACTTTTAAGAGGCCAAGGCCGGTGGATCACTTAAGGCAAGGAGTTCAAGACCAGCCTGCCCAACATGGCGAAACCCCATCTCTACTAAAAATTTTTTTTAAAATTAGCCAGGTGTGGTGGTAAACACTTGTAATCACAGTCACACAGGAGACTGAAGCATGACAATCACTTGAAACCAGGAGGCAGAAGTTGCACTGAGCCAAGATCATGCCACTGCACTCTAGCCTGGGCAACAAGGAAAGACTCTGTCTCAAAGAAATAAAAATTAAAATTAAAAAATTAAATATTCTGTAAATTCTTTAATCTAGCAAAATCATTTAAGCAAAATCAAAAAGCAAACAACCAGGGAAAGGTATCTGCAACTTATAAAAAATTCATTTACCTAACATACAAAGAGGGCTGGACATGGTGGCTCACACCTACAAACCCAGCACTTTAGGAGGCAAAGGCAGGAGGATCCCTTAAAGTCAGGAGTCCCAGACCAGCCTGCCCAACATAGTGAGTGCCTGTCTCTGTTAAAAAATAATAGTGGCCAGGAGCAGTGGCTCACACCTAGAATCCAAGCACTTTGGGAGGCCAAGGAGGTAGAATCACTTGGGGTCAGTTCAAGACCACCCTGGCCAACATGGTGAAACTCCTATCTCTACTAAAAATATAAAAACTAGCTGGGCGTGGTGACGTGTGCCTATAATCCCACCTACTTGGAGGCTAAGGCGGGAGAATCTCTTGAACCCAGAAGGTGGAGCTGCAGTGAGCTGAGATGGCACCACTGCACTTCAGCCTGGGCGAAACAGTGAGACTCTGTCTCAAAAAATTAAAATTAAAATAAATAACAGTGATAATTATTTTTAAAAGGTTCCTACAAATCAGTAAGACCAAATACCTAATAGAAAAATGATAAATACAAATGCCTATGAATATACACATAGTTTAAGAATAAGAGGATAGAAAATTAAAATCATCTTGAGATACTGTTTTTTTAACTTATCAGACTGGCAAAAATCAAAGCCTGGTAGTGTTGGAAAGGGTATACATCAACCAGTATTCTCCCCTAACCAGTTACTGGGAGTACAAAAATAACAGAATCTCTATGACAGAGGGCAACTTGAAAACATCAAAAGTACAAATCCAAATATCATCCTATGACAAAGAAGTTTTTCTAGACTTTGTTTTTTTTTAACTCACTGATAAAACCCACTATAGGACTTTATTTTAAATACACACCTGTTATAAATGGTATATACAAGATTATTCCCTGCATTCCCATTTATAACAGCAAAAGACTAGAGAGAAGAGAAGTCCTTAAAATGGTAAAGCAAATGACAGCACATCCACAGAGTGGAATGGTAACAGTAATAAAAAAGAATAATGTATAAGCTTAATGAATGCATACAACAAATATCTACAAGATAGATTAAGTTTAAAATGTTCAGTAGAGCTGTAAATTGTGCCATACATCTTTTAAAAGTTTTTGATTGTACTTCTTAAACTTCAGGCAAGGAGTACACGTGGTTTGTTTACGAGTATACTGCATAATATAAGGTTTAGGCATCTAATAATCCCATCATCCAAGCAGTGAACATAGTACCTGATAAATGGTAGTTTTCTAACCTTGTAAAAGATTTTACCTTTTCAAAGTCAAAGAAATAGTATTCTGGTGTTTAAAATAAAAAGCAAAGACTGAAAAAGAACATGTATCTATTTGCTTGACACAGACTATCTCTGGAAAGACAGAAAAGAAAACAACAGTATTGGTCATATCCAAGGAAAACTTGATGACTTGGAAAAGATACCCTTTTATACTTTCTAAATTTTGTGCTTTGTGAACATACAACTTTCAAAAACTAAAACACCAGCCAGATGGGGGCAGGTGCCGTGGCTCACACCTATACTTTCAGCATTTTAGGAGGCCAAGGTCAAAGAAACTCTTGAGGTCAGGAGTTCAAGACCAGCCTGGTCAACATAGCCAGAGTTGGTCTCTTAAAAAAAAAAAAATTAGGAGGTATGGTGGCTAGGAGGCTGAGGCAGGAGTACACCTTGAGCAGCCGTGGAAGTTCAGGTTGCAGTGAGCCATAATCACATCATTGCACTCCAGCCTAGGAGACAGTGAGACACCAACTCTTTAAAAAATAAAGTTAAAATTAAATTAATTATTAAAAGTTATAAAGAAAAAGGTCATATATATTGTACGATTCCATTTATATAAGATGTCCAACACAGGCAAATCTAGAGAAACAGAGAGCAGATTAGTGGTTTCAGGGGGAGGAATAACAGACTAACTGCTAATGCGTGTAGGATTTCTTTTTGGTGTATACTTTAGAACGACGAATTTTATGTTATATGAATTATATCTCAATAAAAAGTTTAATAATAAAGAAATTTGAGGCCAGTCACGGTGGCTCATGCCTATAATCCCAGCACTTTGGGAGGCTGAGACAGGAGGATTGCTTGAGCCCAGGAGTTTGAGACCAACCTGGAAAACACGGTGAGACTCCACCTCTACAATGGTGTGTACCCAGAGTCCCAGTTACTTGAGCGGCTGAGGTGAGATGATCGCTTGGGCCTGGGGGTGGGGAGGCCAAAGCTGCAGTGAGCTGTGATGGTGCCACTGCACTCCAGTCTAGATGACAGAGTGAGACTCTGTCGAAAGAGAAGAGAAGAGGAGAGAAGAGAAGGAAGAGAGAAAGGGAGAAAGGGAAAAGAGAGGGTGGGGAGACAAGGTGAAAGGATGAGAGAGGGGTAGAGGGGGAGAGAGAGGAAGAGGTGGAGGGAGAGACGGGGACAGAGGAGGATAGGGGAACACAGGGGGACAGAGTGGGACAGAGTGATCTGATTGCTAAAATCAACTGAACTGATATGCTAAATTAAAGCTATAGCTATGGCCGGGCACGGTAGCTCACACCTGTAATCCCAGTATTTTGAGAAGCCAAGGTGGGTGGATCACAAGGTCAGGAGACGGAGACCATCCTGGCCAACATGATGAAATCCCGTCTCTATCAGTAATACAAAAATTAGCTGGGTGTGGTGGCACATGCCTGTAATCCCAGCTACTCCGGAGGCTGAGGCAGGAGAATCCCCTGAACCCGGGAGGCAGTGGTTGCAGTGAGCCGAGATCGCTGCACTGCACTCCAGCCTGGCAAGAGAGCAAAATATCACCTCCAAAAAAAAAAAATCTATAGCTTTTAGTTTTTATACAAAAAGGAAGATGCCATATCACCATTCCTGTGTAAGTGGGTCAATAATCTTAATCAAATTCAGCCACTTATTAGTCTTCTTCATTATAAAGTATTTTATCTTTCATCACAGCTAATGATGTGCAGCAAAAGCATCTAATCTGAATTTTAACTCTTGTTACAAGATTGGTCATACAGCTATACAGCTCCAAAGCTAAAAATAACTGTTAGTCTATAGATATTTTTTAAATCAAGACTTCAAAAACGTTGGCTAGTGTTTCCTATTATGACTAGAGCTAAAAACAGAAATGGACTTCCTACATTAATGAACTAATATCAGGGAAGGTGAGGAACAACAACAAAATCTCTCCTCTCACGTGGAGTTTATTTTTAAAAGACAGATAAAATTTACAGTGATTCTTTTCAAAAGCCTCAAGCTTTTAAATATGAAGTTGACTTTTACCTATCAAGTTGACTGGTTTTCTAAAACTAACACACTTAGGCAATAACTATCAGAGACTGACAAAAAAAAAAAAAAAAACTAAACAGACTCAGAAGTCACAAATAAGGTAAAATATTAAAACTTAAAGAGCTGGCAAAAAATAATACCTCTACAATGTGGTGTAATTCAAACAATGCAAACTCCTAGCTTGTATTTATTCATAAACTTCAAGGTTTCTGTTACAAATCACGAACTTTTTTTTTTAATAAGGATGCAAAACATCCTTTGTATGTGTCCCACGTGACCACAACATCCTTAGGTGCATTTAATATGACTAAGGCAGCAAAGAAGTACATGAAAAATTTTTAGTTATCCCAAACCTATAAATTACATGAAAAGATGCAGAATTTCTTAAGCATTATCTTTCTATATCTTTCTAAAATATATAGAAATATATATATTTCTAAATATATTTCTATATTTAATACTAAATATAGAATATTTACTATTCTATAGTAAAAATTTTGGCTTTCAGATCATTACCGGTAAAACCAAGACAGAGAAATTTTAACCCAATGCTTTAAAAATTACTATCTTTTAAAGATTAATCTATGAAATAGTAAAGATACAACTGACAAAAACCCAGTTTAGTGAAAAATTAGACTGCACTTGAAGTAAATTTTACACTAACTTTATATACACACATTTTGAGTTTTTCTTTTTGCCTAAGCAAGTGCGGGGAAGTCAGATTAACCTTTGTGCACAGGCATCTAATTAAAAAATGTAAAAATGTGCCTGAAGACAGGAAAACAAACTTTCTGACTTATGATTTGTATAAGGACAGTTTTTTTTAATTCCACTAATCAAATTAATCTATTAGTTAATGAAAATGCACTGAATCAAAGACTTAATTTATGGCTAAAACCATCTCTATCTTGAGCCATAACAGCTACTGGTTTAAGAATAAGGAATGAAATTCTTATTCTACGTCAATCTGAGCACAGATTCCATTTCACTATAAGCATATGCCTATGTTTTGGAGCAACAGGTGGCTTTCCTTTTTTTTTCCTAAGATAAATAGTATAAAACATTTTAATTTTCTAATTAAAGGGCAGTCAATTAAGGATATTCAGCATGTTTCAGACAAACCAAGAGCACTCTAAGGTCTAAGACAATTTTAAGCCAACCGCAAAACTCAAATGGACTTTAGCAAGGGATAGGGTAGGCCAGGTGCAGTGGCTCATGCCTGTAATCCCAGCACTTTGGGAGGCCGAGGCAGGTGGATCACGAGGTCAAGAGATCGAGACCATCCTGGTCAACATGGTGAAACCTGTCTCTACTAAAAATACAAAAAATTAGCTGGGCATGGTGGTGAGTGCCTGTAATCCCAGCTACTCAGGAGGCTGAGGCAGGAGAATTGCCTGAACCCAGGAGGCGGAGGTTGCGGTGAGCCGAGATCAGGCCATTGCACTTCCACCTGGGTAACAAGAGGGAAACTCCATCTCAAAAAAAAAAAAAAGAAAAGAAAAGAAAGGGATAGGCTAGGCCGGAGGAGTGGCTCACACCCATAATCCCAGCACTTTGAGAGGCTGAGGCAGGCGGATCACCTTTTGTCAGGAGTTCAAAACCAGCCTGGCCAACATGGCAAAACTCCTACTAAAAATATAAAAAATGAGCAGGGCGTGATGTTGTGCACCTGTAGGCCCAGCTATTAGGGAGCCTAAGATACAAGAATCGCTTGAACCCAGGAGGCAGAGGTTGCAGTGAGCAGAGATAGCACCACTGCATTCTAGCCTTAGAGACAGAGTGAGCCTCCATCCTTCCCCCCACCAGCCAAAAAAAAAAAAGTAAAAGAAAAAAAAGGGGTAGGGTACTCATGAAGAAATAAATCTTCTAGCAACATCCTAAAATACTCTGGAAAACTAAAAGCTTTAATGAAAACCACAATTTTGGTACATATATATATCAATTTTTTTTATCTAGATAAAATAGCTATAATAAGCCAACAAAATAAATTATGGAGGAGAAAATTCAGTAACTCTCTGAAATGTCACACCAGAAGACATACACACATAAAAGCTATCACAGAAAACATTTTTAGGTAAGTAATGTGGCAAGTTCCATAAATTGTTACAATTTCAAATTCCCTATTTTAATTATCTTTTCACTAGTGACCTTTTGGGAAATGTTTAACTACTCACAAAATACACTGGTTTTACTAGGAAGTTTCCTAATTCAGTGATTTATGTACTGTGCTCAATCCCCAAAGTTAGTTAATACAAAATCAAAATTCCAAGACCATACCATTACTTTACATACACAAATATTCAACTGCTAAGCAACATATTCTGAATGTTTTCCAAGTTGCTATAAACATCTACAACCTTTCATACAATAAATACGTTACTGCATGGCAGGCACCAATATGTTAGCACGTTCCTTAAAATAATCCTTCACCACAAAAATATAGTTAAGTTAAATTATATTTGTGGGCCAGGTGCAGTGGCTCATGCCTGTAATCCCAGCAGTTTGGGAGGCCGAGGCGGGCGAATCACAAGGTCAAGAGATCGAGACCATCCTGGCCAACATAGTGAAACCTCGTCTCTACTAAAATATAAAAATTAGCTGGGCGTGGTGGCGCGCGTCTGTAGTTCCAGCTACTCGGGAGGCTGAGGCAGGAGAATTGCTTGAACCCGGGGGGCAGAGGTTGCAGTGAGCCTAGATCGTGCCACCGCACCCCAGCCTGGCGCCTGGCAACAGAGCGAGACTCTGTCTCAAAAAAAAAAAAAAAAAAAAAATACATTTGTGAGAGCAGGTTCACTCAGATTTCAGTATTTACCAACAAACACTGGGTCAAGAAATTTTAAGTATCTTAAAAAATAAAATGTGGATATGATCAGAAAATGACAACAAATAAGCAAAGACAATAAAATAGCCAACTATTAATACTTTAATAGCTCTTAACCATCATATGCTTATTTTTACTACCTTACTAAATGGTACTTGCCATTTATTAAGAAGCACTCACTTTGGAACAGACAATATCCTGGGCATTTTATCGTCACCTTACAGGTCAAATGTCAAAATATTATCTGAAACACTTTTAGGTTTTAAGGCACAGAACTGCACCTGCATAAGAGAGTACTCACCTCTTCTCTTCCCAGATACCATTTGTTACTGCTGGCCTCAGGATTATTTTCTATTCCTAGGAATGTACCCTCAACTACAACTCAGGGACAGCAAGCTGACAGGTCCCTAGCGGTTGGGTAAGCAGAATTTAAAGAACTTTTAAGGCAGAAACGGGCAGTAGTCAAACTTGAAGTTAAGTATGCCAAGGTACCCAGGGCACTGAAATTTCCTCAAGTCCTCAGCCTGTGTGTTCTGTTAAGTGGACTCAACCCACTTAACCCCCACAAACGCTAGAAAACACAACCGTAGGCGGAAGAAACACTAGAGCTGTTCCAATACGCAGGAAAGTAAAAGACTCTCACTGCCTTCCCCGAGAGGAGCAGTCGCCGTCGACTATTAATGACCCACAATCGCTGTATTTCAACTGCAAAGGACAGCAGCCAAGAACCACGTGAAAAAATGTCGCAAGGAAAGCTCTTCCGGGGAAGAGGAGTCCCGAAAGATCACGTGCAGCCAGCTGGAACCCGAAGATCGCTCTGCCGGACCCAGCTGCATTCTGTTACCTTGGAGACTACAGAATCAGCCACCAGACCCTCCCCGGTCAACCCCCTTCCCAGCAGCCGTCACGCCGCCCGCAGGCACTTTCCCTGCAGCCTAGCCGCGGCGTCGTGCCCAAAAAGAACGAACAGAGCAAGCAGTTAACAGGGGACTTAGCCGCATAAGCCTGGCAAGCTCTACAACAACCCGTGTGCGGGTGGGCTGGAGACTTCTCATAACCCACGTGTTTGCTCCTGCGAGGCAAACCTTGGGAAAGTTATCTTCCCTCTAAATAGAGTGCACTTTGGTTTCTCATGTTGGTCTGCCATCAGTAACCTCCTTTCAGACCCCATTTACCCGTTCCTGCTTCCACCCCAGCCAGAGGAAGAAGGCATTTCCAGGGTTCGAAAGGCAAGGCAAAAATCTGCACAGCAAGACATTACCACTTTGCACTCTCGACCCAGTCTGAAATGATCCCTAGTTTCTCCTTATTCCTCTGACACACAGAGTCCTCAACTTTGGCTGCTGGTGCTTCGTGAAGAGCGCGCGGGGGCGGGCGGGAGCTGTTAATGTCTCAAATACCTAGCCCTGAGGGCAGAGACCTACTTGACCATTTAACAGAAACGGGAAACCCCAAAATCAGAACTAGGCAAAGGATGCCCCACAGAGGGAAAAAGAAAATAACACCTGCTCTCCCACCTGTTTTCCCCTCCCTCGTTTCTACACTTACACAACACCGGTCCTTTGTTTACCAAGTCCCCACTCCTACAGCTCACTTCCTCGCCCTCCTTTATTAAACTTGCCGTCCTGCCTCAAACAATTTGGCCGGAAATTACTTGTTAAAAGACACGTTTACACAGGTGTCAAAACGCTGCGCCCAGTTCCGCAGAAAAGCGACGCCAGCACCGTTTCCCTTGCAGTTCTAGAAGCACGAGACCTAGGCTCTAAACTGCAAAGCACGTAAGCATGGCTCTTGACCAAGAGCCCGGCGCCGGGCTAGAAGTCGTCACGCAGACGTACCACGCGGCGCGGCACCCCACGCACGCGAAGGCAAGGCCGAGTCATGGGCGCTTCTCACCCCTCCCGCCTCGTGGCCGCTCTCTCTGGCGTCGATGTTCCCACTTAGGTAGCTGAGCGACGCGGAAGTGAGGCCGGGGACGCGCGCGAGGTGACATGCGCAGCTTAGCTCAGGGGACCATAGGCGCGCGCCAAAGGCGGCCCCGCGCAAGGCCCGGCCTGGCGAGGGCGTGCGAAGCTCTCTCAGCGGAACGTTTCTCACGCCGTTCAAATACACAAGAGCTTCAAACTCACGAAAAACTCCAATCAGGCCATTACTAAGCGATGCCCTCCACCCAGCCCCGAGAGTTACCGTGCGGGGCGTGGCCGACCTCACCAGGAGTCCTTCACATCCCGCTGGGGGCGGGTTATTCTGTTCGGTTCGCACACCGTGTGTCCGCTCCAGCTGAAGAGCCTGCGCGCGCGCACCGGACGTCCACGTCATCGCGCACGCGCTCCTACCCGAGCGGAGCCCGCCGCGCAGGCGCAAAAAGAGACGCGAGCAGCACCTCCCTGGCCCCTCCCCCAACACCGGGAGTCCAAACGGCCCCAGAGCAGCAGCAAGACCCTTGGGACCCGCCCCCAGTGTGGAAGCCGCTGCCTTTCCGGGTCCCAGGAACCCAGAAAAGCCTACTGAAGCTTCTAGAATCAAGAAAGGCGAGGCAGGAGGGAGGCACCTAGATTCCTCAGGCTTGCACACGAAGCCTTCGTGGAAACTGTGAAACCACTGCCCGACAGGCCTTTCTCAACTGTGCCTTTCACCCTTTCCCTAGGGCTCCTCGCCGGCCCCGCCCCGGGCGCGCCCAGCCCCACCCACACGGGGCTCCGCAGACCCCCAGCCTCCACAAGCCCGTCAAATGAATTCGAGGTCTTCCTCCCCAGAGTGCCGGGGCTTGGACAGCCGCAGAGCATTGGGAAACCTTGAAGCAACGACCTTGAGAGACGGATGGTCGAGTTTACAACATCCACATCCGAAGACGACTAGGAAAAATGGGGAGGAGACCGAAAGACTCAGTGCGCAGTTGGAAAGCGAAGAGTTGCCACTAAATTGCCTAATCTAAAGATGAAAGACATCTTGATAAAACAGGGAAACAAGAAACTTGCAGGAGTGTGTTATCCGAGCTTTAGTGCCTTGAACCTGTGCATTCAATTTTTGTTTCTTGAAGACATTTAAGCTATGAGGTGCAAAGAAAATATTACTTAATATTATGTTTCAGGCAGTGGCTGAACTAAATCAATGGACAATATTTCTCCTAACCTTCAAAAATTAGTTATCTTTCTCCTTCTTTACTCCTTACCAGCTGTTCTTTCTTCTGTGCTGCTTACACACCAGTAAAAAGGAAGAGTAGTTTAAAGAGAGAGAAAAGAGGCAAAAAAAGGAGTAAGGAGTAGGAGAGCAGAATGTGTGGTCCATGATCCAAAACTGCTTTCTTTCACTGTCTTATAAGAATTAGCAAGCACTGAGAACCTACGACATGATAGGCTAGGTGACTTAATACAAAACACTATGGAAAAGAATGAGGAGACTAAGAGGAAGGAATCAACAGGAGAAGGCTTATCCAACACTATTGATCTGACCTACTTTTTACTTAGAAAGGACCTTATTTCTCTACACTTTGCTCTTCCTGAGGAGACAGACAACATGGACAGAAACTGCTGGAATAGTCTGAACTAGAAAACGTATAGGCTGTTTTACAGACTTCTGAAGGCATTCTGAACCCCCCAATTCAGGCACCATCAGCAAGAGCATTCAAGATCCTAGGCAAAATTGAAATATAACAGTTTAACACCTTCCCCCTCTTCCCTGACCCTAAGAACCATTCCTACAAGCTGCCCTGAAAAAATCTCCCACCTTACCAAGAATGCCTTCTGCTTAAGGATCTAAGGTTTCCTCATAAAAAAACTTCCATTTTCTGGGTAAGAAATAAAAATTTATGTTGATTGAACATTAAAACGGCTGGGCACAGTGGCTCACGCCTGTAATCCCAGCACTTTGGGAGGCCGAGGTGGGTCAAAAGGTAAGGAGTTCAAGACCAGCCTGGCCAAAATGCTGAAACCCTGTCTCTACTAAAAATACAAAAAAACACTAGCCGAGCGTGCTAGTAGTCCCAGCTACTCGGGAGGCTGAGGCAGGAGAATTGCTTGAACCCAGGAGACAGCGGTTGCAGTGAGCCAAGATTGTACCACTGCACTCCAGCCTGGGCAATAGAGGGAAACTCTGTCTCAAAAAAAAAAAAAAAAAAAAAAATCAAACTTCCAGCCGGGTATGGTGGCTCACGCCTGTAATCCCAGCACTTTGGGAGGCCAAGGCTGGCGGATCACGAGGTCTAGAGATTGAGACTATCCTGCCCAACATGGTGAAACCCCATCTCTGCTAAAAATACAAAAATTAGCCAGGCATGGTGGCATGCGCCTGTAGTACCAGCTACTCGGGAGGCTGAGGCAGGAGAATTGCCTGAACCCAGGGGAGGCGGAGGTTGCGTTGAGCCGAGATCGTGCCATTGCACTCTAGCCTGGATAACAAGAGCGAAACTCCGTCTCAAAAAAAAAAATGCTGAACTTTCAAGATTCAGTACTAAATATCCCAGTGGGAGAAGAAAACCACCCATAGTTTTTCAAAGTGGAGTCTGCCTAACCTAGAAAGGTCAGGAGATGTCAAGAATCTAAGGGTCCTATGAGGCCTTGTCTTGTTTTTACATGATATTCTAAAAATACCACCACATGGATTTCAGGGATCCAGTTTGGGTTTACCATCATGCAGGTACCAAGTAACCACTTGTTTTTCATTTTTCTTTTTTATTTGCTTCAAGTAACCACTTAAATGGTTACATTCAACTGAAGTTCTTAGTTGTATACTTTGGATAATGTTAAGAAATTTCCTCCTTTAAAAGGCATCCATGTATAACTCAAGGTTTTAAAATGCCAAGCTAACTGCTAAAGTGATGCTCCTAAGTTCCACCTTTTTCAGTTATCATAGCTCAACTTACTGGTCTAGCCTAACACAAAAGTCTTTGCCTTGATTTTCCTAAGCTGAACTTTCAAGGGGATTTTTCTGAATATTAAGGGAAAAGAAAAAAAAACTATAGAGAATGCATGCAATTTAACAATCTGGCCTAGAATGTACACAGTTTTGATCCCAGGTTGTCCTATAAACACACAGGCACTATCCCATTTACATACACTTTCCCTAATCAGCAAATATCTGAGTGTCTTCTATATGCTGAGGATAAAGCAGAGATTGGCACCTCGGGCGCTTTTCAGATGTCTACAGCAGAACCCCAAAGATTGGCACAACTTAATTAACAGACTCCACCAAGACAAACCTCCTAATCCAATCTACTCAGATCCAATCCTTTCAGTTCTGATTTCTAAAACATCCTCTCTCAACTGACCAAAAAAAAGACCTCACTTTTCAGATAAAACCACTACCATGAATAAACTCCTGGACTATGTAGGGCCTCATTTAAAATATCAGTATGATAAAGAACATTCATCAAATAAAGGCTATATACAGACCAAGTTTCAAAAGATGCTTGCTTTTGTTTTTACAAAAGTCCTTCATCCAGGTGCGGTGGCTCACGCCTGTAATCCCAACACTTTGGGAGGCCAAGGTGGGCAGATCACTTGAGGTCAAGAGTTCAAGATCAGCCTGGCCAACACAGACATCTCCACTAAAAATACAAAAATTAGCCGGGGATGGTGGCATGTGCCTGTATTCCCAGCTACTCAGGAGGCCGAGGCACGAGAATTGTTTCAATCCAGGAGGCGGAGGTTGCAGTGAGCTGACATCCCACCACTGTACTCCAGCCTGGGTGAAAGAGCAAGATTCTGTCTCCAAAAAAAAAAAAAAAGGTAAACTAAAAAATAAAGTATATGGGAGGATGTACATGGGTTATATGCAAATACTATGCCATCTTATAGAAGAGACTTGAGCATCTGAGAATCTGGGTATCCTGTGGGGGGATCTTGGAACCAATCCCCCACAGATACTGAGGGAAAACTATTACCCAGAAAATCAACAAAAACAGCAGATTCTTAGAACAAATTGGAAAAAATGTTATAATACCATCTGGTAATGGAAGCAACAAGTTGTAATGGAGACTACCATCTGTTACATATTCATCTACAAGGAAAAAACAGTAAATATATTAAAGAAAGGACGGTTTAGTAACAGTGAATTTCTTTTACTAAATTCTAAAGGGAAAATGTCAGTCAGGCACAGTGGCTCACACCTGTAATCCCAGTACTTTGGGAAGACAAGGTGGGAAGATCATTTGAGCCCAAGAGTTTGAGACCAGCCTGGGTAACATAGACTCCATTTTTATTTAAAATATGGCACAATGGCTCATGCCTGTAATCCCAGCACTTTGGGAGGTTGAAGCATGAGGACTGATTGTGCTCAGGAGTTCGAGACCAGCCTGGGCAACATAATGACTTCCCATCTTTATTAAAAAAAAAAAAAAAATTTAATTAGCTGGGTATGGTGGTGTACACCTGCAGTCCCAGCTCAAGAGGCTGAGGTAGGAAGATAGTTTGAGCCAGGAGTTTGAGCTCACAGTGAGTTATGATGGCACCACTACATACTGGGTGACAGAGTGAGACCCTGTCTCAAAAAAATAACAAAGGAAAAATGTCAGAAAACAATAAAACAATTGAAGTTCAGAAAGACAGATTCAGAAGGATTATGAATCAAAACATAATAGGTCTAAAAGAAACACAGTAAAAGTTTTAAACATAATATTAACTCCTTAGAAGAATCGTCTTATCTAGGAAAGCTTTAGGAAGAACAAGCCAAGCCCTTTACCTAACTAAGCCAAGGGCTGCACAGAGATTTAAAATACACAAGAAGGGTATAAAAACAGAAACTAGAGTTATTAGCCAAAGAAGAAGGGATAGATCAAGTAAACTGCAAAGCTGGAATTAGGCAAAAATCAAGACGCCTATGAGAAAAAAGTATACTGGAAAATTTTTTGTAAACACATATGAAAGCAGCCATCCTTACTTTACATGAAGGGCAATACTGCCTCACAGAAAAGAGCTATGGTGGTCATCGTAGGAATTCCCCAACTATTGGACATCACAGACCAGCAAAATATCCCCAAAAAGTATTGAGGACCATCGTAAGGTGAACAAAATTTATCTTACAAAAGCTACATCATCAGCTGGGCACAGTGGCTCATGCCTATAATCCCTTTGGGAGGCCAAGGCCCTCCTGGATCACCTGAGGAATGGAGTTCGAGACCAGCCTGACCAACATGGAGAAACCTCATCTCTACTAAAAATACAAAATCAACCGGGCATGGTACCACATGCCTGTAATCCCAGCTACTCAAGAGGCTGAAGCAGAAGAATCACTTGAACTCAGGAGGCGGAGGTTGCAGTGAGCTGAGATTGTGCCACAGCACTCCAGCCTGGGCAACAATAGCGAAACTCCATCTCAAAAAAAAAAAAAAATCCATCATCTATTATTACTATGATTCCTGTAAAAAAAAAAAAAAAAAGATCATTTTAAGATTAAAAATGACTAGAAAGAACATCTCATAATAGTCTTATTTTTAATATATTTAGATAGACAAAAAACTCACTACATTGGTCCTTTTGCTGTGATATATCACTGAAAACCTCTTTACAGACAGGTATTTATTTATTTATTTATTTATTTGATTTGCTTGCTAGCTTGCTTGCTTCCCTGCAGAGACGGGGTTTCACTATGTTGGCCAAGCTAGTCTCGAACTCCTGACCTTGTGATCTGCCCACCTCAGCCTCCCAAAGTGCTGGGATTACAGGCGTGAGCCACTGCACCCAGCCTAAGAGGACAGGTATTTAGAAATGACTGATCGGCCATACAGGAGCCTCCCTAGATAGCTAAGATTTGGTGTTCATAGAAAAAAAAATATATACAACAGGACTGGGATTGGGTATAAGTCACTTGGCCAAGAAATCAAGAGTCAGCTTCTCATCAGTAACAATACAGAAGAAGAGACTTGGCCAAGAGACATCTCAGTTAAGACCAAAGGACAGCCACAAGATTAGGAAACTACTTTGGGAATGGGGCGGGGGGACATGGAAAACAGGAAAGCCTTTACTCTGGGGCAAGATCCTGCAACTTTGGTAAACAGTACAGAACAGTGTAGTAAAACCAAGGTCAGACAGAGTGAACCACCTACCCGATTATCACATACCTAGGAAAAACTGTGGAACACATGGTGGCAAAGGAAGAGGCAGGTTAAGTTACACTTAAACTAGGCTTCAGGCATATCACATACAAAAGGGAAAAAGGTGGGGGAATCTTGTTTTATTTGAAAAGTAAATCAAAATCAAATGGAATTTTTTTTTTAAGAGACAGGGTCTCACTCTTGTCACCCAGGCTAGAATGCAGTGGTGTGATCATGACTCAGTGCAGCTTCAGCCTCCTGGGCTCATGTGATGTTCCTTTCTTAGCCTCCTGAGTAGCTGGAATTACAGGCCATACCACCACGCCTGACTAATTTTTTTTGTTTAATGTAGAGATGGGGTCTTGCTATGTCAGATTTTACATATTCCTTCAAAATAAACACTGTAAAAATATTTTATAATCTTGACCTTTACTAAAATTGTTAGTTGTGATGTAACCACTGGAGGGCAGGGGAACGCCTGGGTGTTTCTTTTTGTTTGTTTGTTTTTTTGGTGGGTTCTTTTGTTTTGTTTTTTTGAGACAAAGTCTTGCTCTGTCGCCCAGGCTGGAGCACAATGGCACAATCTTGGCTCACTGCAACCTGTTTAAGCAGTTCTCCTGTCTCAGCCTCCTGAGTAGCTGGGATTACAGGTGCCAGCACCATGCCCAGCTAATTTTTTTGTATATTTAGTAGAGAAGGGATTTCACCATCTTGTTCAGGTGATCCTGACCTCAGGGGATGCACCCGCCTCAGCCTCCCAAAGTGCTGGGATTACAGGTGTGAGCCACTGCGCCCAGCTACACCTGTTTTAAAAAGAGGAAAGGCTGTATGGAAATAGAGAACATGAAGATTATTCAAGCAACTTGAATGCAGTACAAATTATAAATATACAGATTACAAACTGTAGAGATTATACAGAAGCAATATTTTTCATCTCATGATTACTTCCACTCTACATTCTTGGGGTTATCTATCCTTATTAGCATAAGTAAATAAGGCTACAATGAGTTAAATATTTATTAAGCATCAACTATGTGCTAAGCCCTAAAACTGGGGAAAATGAATAAATAAAAACAATTGCCTTCAAAAAGCTCAAGCTCTGATTGAAAAGACAGAATAACCATATTGCAAAACTGTAGTTGGTAGTGTGGAAAAAGCCTCTGGGAATAGTAAAGGAACAAACAAAACCTACAAAGGGTATAAAGTCCCAGCCTCCAGAACTGTGAGCCAAATAAACTTCTATTGTTTATAAACTACGTACTCTGTGTCCTGTTACAGAAGCAGAAAATGGACTAAGACCACATGAAAATAACCTAGGTTACTTGGAAATGGGCTTGGACAGTTAAAAAATATTCATCTTACCTAGAGTTAGTATCAGAAAAAAAAAAGAAAAATATTCATCCAATCTCCAAGTCCATGATGCTCATGATGTACATTTACTCTTTTGAACATTTAGACCCCTACTCTGCACTATCAAATATTTATAAGACATATGCAAAAGAAAAATTATAGGGCCAGGTACAGTGGCTCACACCTGTAATCTCAGCACTTTAGGAGGCTGCAACGGGCAGATCACTTGAGGTCAGGAGTTTGACACCAGCCTGGCCAACACAGTGAAACCCTGTCTCTACTAAAAATACAAAAATTGGACAGGCATGGTGGCGCACACCTGTAATTCCATCTACTCGGGAGGCTGAGGCACATGAATTGCTTGAACCAGGGAGGCGGAGGTTGCAGTGAACCAAGATCACACCACTGCACTCCAGCTGGGTGATGGAGTGAGACTCTTGTCTCAAAAAACAATTAAAATTAAGAACTATAAAAGCACAGTGGTAGCAGGAACTGTCACTGAGGTATCAAGTAAGGCTTAGTGCTAAAGAATGTCTAGAAGTTGACAAAGCAGAAAGGAGAAGGAAGGGCATTCTAAGAAGAAGGGGCAGCTTATACAAAGGCACATGACAAAAAAGAGCAGAGTTAATATTTCTCAAGTCAAACATTTACTGAGCATTTACCATATACGTATCCTGGAACACAGAGACATGATTCCTGCCCTCAAAAGCTTACAATCAATGATCAGACAACTATTATCAGATAACCAATACTCAATGATGACAGCAAAGAATAAAGAAAGCTACTGACTCTCTGCCTGGAGTGTAATGGAAGCACAAACAAAAAGCAACTAAATTATACTGAGGGATCATAGAATAATTCCCATAGGAAGTAAAGAATTACTTTTGGTTACTAGTTAAGGTGGTGTGGAAGGCTGGGTGCAATGGCTCACTCCTGTAATCCCAGCACTTTGGGAGGTTGAGGCAGGCAGATCACCTGAGGTCAGGAGTTCAAGACCAGCCTGGCCAACATGGTAAAACCCTGTCTCTACTAAAAATACAAAAATTAGCTGGGTGAGGTGGCAGGTGTCTGTAATCCTAGCTACTCAGGAGGCTGAGGCAGGAGACTCACTTGAACCTGCAGCAGAGGTTGCAGTGAGCTGAGATTGCCCCATTGCACTCCAGCCTGGGTGACAGAGCAAGACTCCATCTCAATAAATAAACAAACAAACAAGATAGTATAGAAGATGACAAGACTAGAACCCAGTAAGATTTTTCTCCATATCCATCTACATATCCTCCTCTCCCTTCCTTCTACATCAAATCAATTATCAAATCTTCCTGTTCATTCTACATCACTGATCTTCCTGACCATGATACTTTGTAGAAACACCACTTACTGTTCTTCCTAGAACTTACCACAGGTCTATTTTTTATGTTTATTTGTATAATTGTCTTCTCTCTCCTGTTCATCCCATCCCTATAAACTATAGACTAACTACATGTCCTTTTTTTTTTTGAGATGGAGTCTCACTCTGTCACCCAGGCTGGATTGCAGTGGTTGATCTCAGTTCACTGCAACCCCTGCCACCCGGGTTCAAGTGATTCTCCTGCCTCAGCCTCTCAAGCAGCTGGGATTACAGGCTCCTGCCACCATGCCTGGCTAATTTTTGTATTTTTAGTAGAGACGGGGTTTCACCATCTTGGCCAGGCTGGTCTACAACTCCTGTCCTTGTGTCCACCCACTTCAGCTTCCCAAGTGCTGGGATTACAGGTGTGACCCACTGCACCCAGCCTATATGTCCTTTTTAACCTCCACACAGTACCCTCAGATCCTATCAATGGTACATGGCACGCAGAAGCACTCAATTTAAAACATTTTGAACCCACACACTTCATTCCACCTCCATGCACCAACCTAGTCCAAACCACCAGCAGCTCTTACTCAGACTACTGCAACAGACTTTTCTTTTCTTTTCTCTCTCTAGGCTCTCTTATTCTGGCTCTCCTCTAATCTATTCTTCACACAGTATCAAGGGACCCTTTCTAAACATAAATCAGTTCATACCATTTCTGCCATTTTTTTTTTTTTTTTTTTTTTTTTTTTGAGACGGAGTTTCGCTCTTGTTACCCAGGCTGGAGTGCAATGGCGCGATCTCGGCTCACCGCAACCTCCGCCTCCTGGGTTCAGGCAATTCTCCTGTCTCAGCCTCCTGAGTAGCTGGGATTACAGGCACGCACCACCATGCCCAGCTAATTTTTTGTATCTTTTAGTAGAGACGGGTTTCACCATGTTGACCAGGATGGTCTCGATCTCTTGACCTTGTGATCCACCCGCCTCGGCCTCCCAAAGTGCTGGGATTACAGGCTTGAGCCACCGCGCCCGGCCCATTTCTGCCATTTTTAACCTTCCATTAGCTTCCCATTTCATTTAGAATAAAATCTAACCTCCTTAGTATGGATACAAATCTCAGCGTTCAAATCATTCTCCCCATAACACATCATACTCCAGGTACAATGACCCTCTATTCTCAAATGCTCCAAACACCTTCTCCCAGAAGGGCTCTTGCACTGCCTTTTTATTTGCCTGAAATGCTTTGCTTCCAGTCCCTACAAACCTTCACCTGGGTAACACCTATTCATTCTACCAGTTTGTCTAAATGTCAGTCCCTTCCTTAGCAATGCTATCCCCACTCCCTAATTTAAATTCTCTCTCAAAGTACCCTGTTCTATTCCTTCATGGTACGTATCAAAATGTATAATTATTTACTTATGATTATTCAATGTCTCCTCCATGAATAAAACCTAACATATATACAGCATTTGCCATACTCATCCAATCCTAATAACCAGTGAAGCAGGCTGATGATGAAACTGAAAGGTTAAGTTAAAGGTTAAGAGAAAGGTTAAGTAATTTGTTCAAGGTCACAAAGCAGTAAGGAGTCAAAATTTGAACCTAGATACTCTGGCTCCAAAGTTCACATTTTTAATCACTATGCTATAGAGTAAGCTTTGAAAGAATTGAATAACCATGTCTATTTTGTTCATTACTGCATATTCAGGCCTAGTGCCAGATATGAAGCATTCATATATTTGCAGAATAAAATTTTTAGTAAATAATTAAGAGACAAATAATTACACTTAGAGGCATTAGGGAGAGGAATAAGAATAAGATTGGTTAGATGCAATGATTATACTGTCAATTTTGGACAAACTGAATTAAAGGCAGCTCAGGAACATCTTAAACAATATCTGGTTAATTAGAATCCCAAAAGGAATCCATGGAAGGGCTGAAAGCGGTCCAGGAACACCCTAGAACAGTACGCAAAAGTTAGTATGCTGTGTACTTTTCAGGGGAGAGAGATATATCTTAATCACATTCTTAAGGGAGTATGTAATCCCCTAAACATTTAGAAACCATCGATCTAAGTGGTAATGTTCAGTAAGCATTGGAGATTTAAAAAAAAAAAAGGTGAACTTTAGCTAAACACAAAGATGTGGAAGTAACTAAAGCCAGGAGTTTGAAAAAGTTTGCCCAAAAATGTAGAGTAAAATATTTCAGAGGGTTATGGTCAGGATAGACATCTGCAGGACAACTGGTGAAAAAAGAATCTAGGAAAAAGGAAGAGAAGAGTAGTCACAGAAACAAGAGATAAATACTTGAGAGTAGTATTACAGAAGCTAAGGAGGGAGAATGTCTTAAAGAACAAGGAAGCAGCAAGGCCTCATAACCAAGGAGTCAAGGATTTAAAAACAGAAAAATGTATTCCAGGAACTACAGAGTTTCATAAATGGAGTAGTGCAATAGAATATTCACATATGCAAGGCGAGGAAGTAAAATGAGTATCAGGCTCTAGTGCTCAGAACAGAGAATCATACTGAAGAAAATCAATGTATTTCAAACTATAAAAGTGGATGCAATTGGGCTGGGCAAGGTGGCTCACACCTGTAACCCCAGCACTTTGGGAGGCCAAGGCAGGTGGATCACCTGAGGTCAGGAGTTTGAGACCAGTCTGACCAACATGGAGAAACTGTTTCTACTAAAAAAAAAAAAAAAATACAAAATTGGCCAGGCGTGGTGGTGCATGACTGTAATCCCAGCTACTAAGGAGGCTGAGGCAGGAGAATCGCTTGAACCCGGGAGATGGAGGTTGCCGTGAGCCGAGACCACACCATTGCACTCCAGCCTGGACAACAAGAGTGAAATTCAATCTCAAAAAAAAATAGAAAAAAGAAAGTAAGTGCAATTTTCAGGTGTAGCACATAGACAGGTGGAGCTCTGATCTGGAATCTACAAATGAGCTTGCAAGCAGATGTCCTGTGAAACTCCTAAAATTATAAACAGAAGTTTGTATAAGATACAACAAGCAATTTTTGACAAAGAGCCAATAAATTTTATCAAATTTTCCAAGGGGTGTATGACCCAACAAAAGATAAAGAACCACAGAAGCTGAATGAGAAGAGAGAGCCAAGCTAAAAATAGCACTGGAGAACATCAATATATAAAAGAAACCTGAAGCTTATCCAATGGAAATAACAAATCTGAAGAAGTTGTACATGGAAGAGAGCCAGTCTGCATGGATTCCAGACATTTCTTACTTGATATCATGTATGCTATATAAATATTTATTTAACTTTTCTAACTGTGACTCAGTGAAAAATACATTGCTAACCAATGTACACATACAGGTTACTGAAATAATTTTCCAGTAACCTGGAATCACACAAATATAGATCCTCATCAACTTACAGTGGAGGACTATCTCAATTAATCCATCAAAATTGAAACTACCATTAAGTCAAAAATGCATTTTTTTTTTTTGAGACGGAGTCTCACTCTATTGCCCAGGCTGTAGTACAGTGGTGCGATCTCAGCTCCCTGAAACCTCCGCCTCCTGGATTCAAGCAATTCTCCCTTTGGTGGCTCACGCCTGTAATCCCTGCACTTTGGGAGGCCTAAATGGGCAGATCACTTGAGGCCAGAAATTAGAGACCAACCTGGCTAACATGGCAAAACCTCCTCTCTACTAAAAATACAAATATTAGCCAGGCATGGGGGGGTACATGCCTGTTATCCCAGCTACTGGGAAGCCTGAGGCATGAGAATCACTTGAACTTGGGAGGCGGAAGTTGCCGTGAACCGAGATCATGCCATTGCACTCCAGCCTGGGTGATGGAACTCTCGAGACTCCATCTCAAAAAATAAAATAGAAAAATAGAAAAAAATTAATTATAAATATTAATAAACAAAATGAAGTGGAATATTTCCTTACAGGTAAATTTCACCAAAACAAAAACTACAAATTAGAATGCAACCAAAGTAAGGTTCTGAATATCACCTCTATTAACCAAGCAAGGAAAGTAAGTCATATAGCAATGGTAAGTTAACTAAATCTTGTCTAACTATAGATGCCAAAGAATTGTATCCAGAGAAAATAAACTTGTTCAGTTTATTTTTTAAAGCAATTATTGAGTTTAGCAGAGAGAAAACTTTATTGCAATCTTTTTTTTTTTTGGAGACAAAGTCTTGCTCTGTCGCCCAGGCTGATGTGCACTGGCACAATTTCAGCTCACTGCAACCTCCACCTCCCAGGTTGAAGCGATTGTCCTGCCTCAGCCTTCTTAGTAGCTGGGATTACAAGCACCTACCATCACGCCCAGCTAACTTTTGTATTTTTAGTAGAGACGGGGTTTTACCACGTTGGTCAGGCTGGTCTTGAACTCCTGACCTCATGATCCACCTGCCTCAGCCTTCCAAAGTGCTGGGATTACAGGTGTGAGCCACTGCACCCAGACTTATTGCAATTTTTTAAACTCAGGGTGAGCTGAAATTTTTCTGAATGAGACCACCTTCACCCACTATTAATTGAACACTAAATGGCTTTGGAAATTTGCGTTTCTGACAGACTTCATCATGTGTCTCTATGAATTCAACCTAGTCAAATAGCAAAACAGTGATTATATGCAGAACTTATGCTGCAACAAAGTCATTTCAATTAAAACCAACATTGCTTGAACCACAGTAATGTCAAGGTGCATACATCGCCTGTGCTGTCAACAGTTAAAACATTATGAGAGATGTCCGTTCCCATACAAAGTTGTAGTGAATATAGCTTCCAAGTTTAGCATTTTATAGTTCCAGCAGCATTTTTCAGAACTTGATGCAAATGAAAAGGGAATTTCTCCATTTCAAAATATACTTGTGCAATTGAGAAGCTTCCACCTAGCCTTAAATTTAAAGTAATTACTCTTCAATTAATGTTTTAAAAATCAGAAGAATCTAACAGAATTCTTCTCCTTTTTTTTTTTTTTTTTTGAGACAGTCTCACTCTGTTGCCCAGGCTGGAGTGTAGCTCACTGCAACCTCCACCTCCCAGGTTCAAGACATTCTCCTTGCTCAGACTCCTGAGTAGCTGGGATTACAGGCATACACCACCAAGCCTGGCTAATTTTTGTATTTTTAGTAGAGAGACAGTGTTGCCATGTTGGCCAGGCTGGTCGAGAGCTCCACCCAAGTGATCTGTGCGTTGGCCTCCCTAAGTGCTGAGATTACAGGCGTGAGCCACCACACCAGCCCTAACACAATTCTTAAAATGCCTTCCAAGAGATTAACAGACTCAATTAGAAACACATGCTTGTGAACTGGTATCAGTAACTGGCAGGACTGGTCTGTGAAAAATGACATTTTCAAAGATTACATGAAACTTCATACAGATAACAGATGAACATTTGCAAGTGATTTTAAGGCTAAGCAACATTTACTTTGAACCTCAATGAATCAAATTGTTATCCTCCCCAAAAAAGAATTCCATTCTTCTCATCTGCAGACATGTATTACCAAAATGAAAAAGTACTAAAAAATTAAATTTTCTATCTTCATCCACACAAAATTTGTGGAAATTCGGTTTTTCTTTTAATATATGTACCTAGATAATATCCTATTTTGCCTCTTGGACCACTAAGTCTGAAATATTTACTATGTGGCCCTCTATAGAAAAAATTTGCAAACACCTGGGTTAAAGTATTATCTCTAACTGATTACTTATACAACAATGGATATTAGTTAACTTCTCTAGGTCTTTCCACATTTATAAAGTAAGGGAGACTGAAGACAACCTCTATGGTGTAATATGCCAACTTTAATATTCCAAAAATAACACACATTTTATCTTCACTTGAATGGTAATATGTTTTCCTCTTTTTCTGAGACAGAGTCCTCTCAGGCTGGCTGGAGGGCAATGGCGCAGTCTTGGCTCACTGCAACCTCCACCTCCCGGGTTTCAACTGGTTCTTGTGCCTCAGCCTGCCAAATAGCTGGGATTACAGGTGCATGACCACCACACCTAGCTAATATTTAGTATTTTTAATAGAGACAGAGTTTCACCATGTTGACCAGGCTGGTCTTGAACTCCTGGACTCAAGTGATCTTCCAACCTCGACCTCCCAAAGTACCCGTATTACAGGTGTGAGCCACTGCCCCAGGCCTTCTTTTTTTTTTTTTTTTTTTTTTGCACAGAGTCTTGCTACGTTGCTCAGGCTGGTCTCAAACTACTGATTTCAAGCAGTCCTCTCACCTCTGCCTCTCAAAGCACTGAGATTACATGCATAATCCATCCACTCACTGTATCTGGCCTATATAGTAATACTTTGAATGGGATGTTAGGACAGTATATAAAGTATGAAGAAATATTTTATTATGTAAAATATGAAGTACTTTATTAATTTCAAAGAAGATGAAAAAATGGTATTGGGACAACTGGATACAAATACAGAAGAATTATGTTGGTTCAGCAAAACACTGACTCAAAAAAATGAAAGAATTATGTTGAACCATCTACCTCAAACCATATTCAAAAATTAACTCAAACCATATCAAAGATCTAAATGTAAGTACTGAAATTACAAAACTTTTAGGAAAAAAAAAGGGAGGGTCATTTACAACCTTGTTTTTAGCAATGATTTCTTAAGTATGACATAAAAAGCACAGGTAACAGATGATAAAAAAAGATAAACTGGACGTCATCAAATTAAAACCTTTTGTATATTATTCACTATTAAGATAGTGAAAAGGCAATGAATAGAAAAGGAGAAATAATTTCAAACCATCTATCTGATAATGGACTAGTATTCAGAATATAAAAAGAACTCCTACAACTCAACAACAAAAATCACTTTAAAAATTAGAGCCAGGCACCATGGTGCTCACACCTGTAATCCCAGAACTTTGCAAGGCCAAGGCAGGAAGTTGGCTTGAGCACAGTTCAAGACCAGCACCAGCAACACAGCAAGACCTTGTCTCTACAAACCATAAAAAATAATTAGCCAGGTGTGGTGGCACATGCCTGTAGTTGGAAGGCTGAGGTAAGAGATCACTTGAGCCTGACAGGATGAGGCTGCAGTGAGCCCTGATCATGTCACTGCACTCCAGCCTGGGCAACAGAGGAGGACCCTGTCTCAAAAAAAAAAAAAAAAAAATAGGCCGGGTGCAGTGGCTCATGCCTATAATCCAAGCACTTTGGAAAGCTGAGACAGGTGGACCACCTGAGGTCAGGACTTTGAGACCAGCTTGGCCAACATACAGAAACTTTGTCTCTACTAAAAATACAAAAAAAATGGCCAGGCACAGTGGCTCACACCTGTAATCCCAGCACTTTGGGAGGCTGAGGCAGGCAGGTCATGAGGTTAAGAGATTGAAACCATCCCAGCCAATATGGAGAAATCCTGTCTCTACTAAAAATACAAAAATTAGCTGGGCATACTGGCATGCACCTGTAGTCTCAGCTACTCAGGAGGCTGAGGAGGAGAACTGTTTGAACTTGGGAAGCGGAGGGTGCAGTGAGCCAAGATCACACCATTGCACTCCAGCCTGGGCAACAAGAGCAAAACTCCGTCTCAAAATAAAAAAAAAAAAAATTAAATTAAATTAAAATTTAAAATGGGCTAAGGACTTGAAAAGACATTTCTCCAACAAAAATATACAAATTACTAATAAAAGCACATGAATTGAAGCTCAATATCATTAATCATTAGGGAAATGCAAATCAAAACCAAATGAGATGCCATTTGACATCTTCTAAGGTGGCTATAATCGAAAAGACAATTAAGTGTTGGCTAGGCCCTGGCACAGTGGCTCATACCTGTAATGCCAGCTCTTTGAGAGGTCGAGGCAGGAGGATTGCCTGAGCCCAGGAATTCAGTTGGAGACCAGCCTGGGCAACAAAATGGGACTCTATCTCTACAAAAAGCACAAAAATTAGCTAGGTGTGGTGGAGTGCACCTGTAGATCCAGCTACTTGGGAGGTTGAGGTGGGAGGATTGCTTGAGCCCCAGAGGTCAAGACCACAGTAAGATGTGATTGCACCACTGGACCCCAGCCTGAGCAACACAGCAAGACCAGCCTCAAAACAAAACAGAACAAAAAAAGTGTTACTTGGAACAATTTTTGTTGGTGGAAATAAAAAACAGTGCAGGTGCTCTGGAAAACACTGGCAGTTCCTCAAAAGGTTAAGCATAGAGATACCATATGACCCAGTAATTCCACTATTAGGCATATACCAAAGAAAAATAAAAACATGCATTTACACAAAAAAAGGTGCATTAATGTTCACAATAGCATTATTCATAGTAGCCAAAAAATGAAAACAACCCAAATGTTCATCAACTGAAGAATGGATAAACAAAATATGCTATGTTGACACAATGAAATATTATTCAGCCATGAAAAGGAAGTATGGATACAGGCTACAACATGTACGAATCCTGAAAACATGCCAAAAACACAAAGATTACAAAGGACCTCATTTTGCATGATTCCATTTATATGAAATGTTCCAAAATAGATGAATCCATAGAGATACAAAGTAGACTGGTAGTCACTCAGGGATGGGAAGATTGGGAGAGAAACAGGGAATGACTGCTTGTGGGTATAGGGTTGCTTTCTGGGATGCTGAAATGTTCTAGAATGGTGGTAACAGATGCCTTACTGTGAATATACTAAAAACCACTGAATTACATACTTTAAATGGGTAAATTTTACAGTATATTAATTTTATCTCAAAACTTTAAAAACTAAGAGGAAGCTTGGCACAGTGGTTCAGCCTGTAATCCCAGCACTTTGGGAGGCCAAGGTGGGCAGATCATGAGGTCAGGAGTTCGAGACCAGCCTGACTAACATGCTGAAACCCTGTCTCTACTAAAAATACAAAAATTAGCTGGACATGGTCATGTGCACCTGTAATCCCAGCTACTAGGGAGGCTGAGGCAGGAGAATAGCTTAAACTGGGAGGCAGAGGTTGCAGTGAGCTGAGATCACACCATTGGTCTTCAGCCTGGGAGACAGAGGGAGACTCCATCTTAAAATAAAAAAAAAAATAACAACAACAAAAATAACTAAGTGGAAATACTTACAAATAAATGTTACACACTAATGTCACAAAACTAAGGTTTAAATGATGTACAATCTTATCTCAATGATAAGAAGTTGTATCACTTCTCTGGGCTCAACAACTCATTTGTAAATTCTCAGTAACTTTAAGGTTAGTGAGAACTATAAGACAAACAATGAACACCAAGTTGCACCTCAACACCTTAGCTTAGCATATAATGGCCTTATTCCTCTGGACCCAGCTTTCCTTCTCCCTGCTGCTGTACATTGAACTACTCTGTATTTCCTAAATATGCCCCCCCTGTTTTTTATCTGAACTTTTTATTTATAATTATTAGCATCTTCTCTCTGCCTTCCAGTTCCATAAATTCGCCAGCATCATTCTCCCTAATCTCCTGCTATTGAAATAATCCTGATTCTTAAAGTCAAGTATTTTCATGAAGCCTGCCTTGATGCCCTTGCTGTGTAAACACTGGCCTTTGTCTAAACCATCAAAGGATTTTGTCACTCTTTCAGTGCACAGTAATCTAGCTCTCATCATCTTTGACAGATTGGTCAGCACACTTACAGTCGTTTCTCTCAAGGCAAAAGCTCTATCAACAATGCCTTTCAGATTAAGGAGTCTCTTATTTCACTGTCAACCCATATCTCCACATAAAAACTATATGCTCCTGACTCCTGTGTCTAACTATCACATAGGGGGATGCAACTGATCCAAAGGTTCTATAAATTGACCATCAGCTTGTGAAGAAAGAGTGCTATGAGAGTTTAGCCAAAAAGGAATGACAAACAGATTCTCTTTCTTAAAGGTTAAAATGTACTCTCTCATTCTCTCTCAACTGAATGGTAAATGGGAGGAAAGACTCATGGAGCTAGAAGCACGAATAGAAACTAGAACATTGCCAGAGAAGGGGCCATAAAACAGTATGGCCATACAAGAGAGGAAACTGTAAGACAATGAAAAACATACCAAAAAAAAGGGTGAAGTCAGAAATTGGATGGGACAAGAATAGTATAACAAGAAGGGGAGCCAGGTGCAGTGGCTCACTCCTGTAATCCCAGCACTTTGCGAGGCCAAGGTGGGTGGATCACAAGGTCAGGAGTTCAAGACCAGCCTGGCCAAGATGGTGAAACCCATCCCTACTAAAAATACAAAAATTAGCTGGGCGTGATGGTGGGTGCCTGTAATTCTAGATACTTGGGAGGCTGAGGCAGAGAACTGCTTGAACCTGGGAGAGAGAGGCTGTAGTGACCTGAGATCACCCCACTGCACTCTAGCCTGGACAACAGAGTGAGATTCCATCTCAAAAAAAAAAAAAAAAAAAAAAAAAAAAAAAAAAACGAGAGGGAAGAAAAGAAAAGATTATGATCCCCGTCCAGGAAGAGAATGACAAATTCTCATGCTGAGACAGCTGAGATGTGAGGATCACTTGAGACCAGGAGTTCAAGTCCAGCCTGAGCAACACAGTGAGGCCCCCATCAAAAAAAAGGTCAGGTACGGTGGCTCATGCCTGTAATCCCAGCACTTTGGGAGACCAAGGTGGGCAGATTACTTGAGCCCAGGAGTTCCAAGATCAGCCTGGGCAACAAGGTAAAACTCCATCTGTACAATAAATACAAAAACAAAAAAATTCCCAGGTATGGTGGCATGCACCTGTAGTCTCAGCTAATAAGGAGGCTGAGATAAGAGAACTGCTCAAACCCAGGAGGCAGAGGTTATAGTGAGCCAAGGTCACACCAATGCACTCCAGCCTGGGCAGCAGAGAGAGATCCTATCTCAAAAAAAAAAAAAAAATGATAGCTTGGGCCCAAGAGCTCAAGACAATTAAGACCCATGGGAAGCATAGCAAGACCCCTATCTACAAAAAAAATTTTTTAATTAATTGAGTGTGGTGGCACATGCCTGTGGTACCAGCTATTCAGGAAGTTGAGGCAGGAGGATCTCCAGAGTCCAGGAGTTAGAGGCTGCAGTGAGCTATGATCATGCCACTGCACTCCAGCCTGGGTGACAGAGCAAGAATGTCTCAAAAAAAAAAGTTAGCATATTTTAAAATTAAAAATTAAAATTAGAGTGTGAGGCACGAGGCGAGGCCGAGCCGCGAGCGACATGGGGGACCGGGAGCAGCTGCTGCAGCGGGCACGGCTGGCTGAGCAGACGGAGCGCTACTACAACATGGCCTCCCCAATGAAGGCGGTGACAGAGCTGAATGAACCTCTCTCAAATGAAGATCAAAATCTCCTCTCTGTGGATTACAAGAATGTAGTTGGTGCCAGGCGATCTTCCTGGAGGGTCATTAGCAGCATTGAGCAGAAAACCATGGCTGATGGAAACGAAAAGAAATTGGAGAAAATTAAAGCTTACCGGGAGAAGATTGAGAAGGAGCTGGAGACAGTTTGCAATGATGTTCTCTGTCTCTGCTTGACAAGTTCCTGATCAAGAACTGCAATGATTTCCAGTATGAGAGCAAGGTGTTTTACCTGAAAATGAAAGGTGATTACTACTGCTACTTAGCAGAGGTCGCTTCTGGGGAGAAGAAAAACAGTATGGTCGAAGCTTCTGAAGCTGCCTATAAGGAAGCCTTTGAAATCAACAAAGAGCAGATGCAGCCCATGCACTCCATTCGGCTGGGCCTGGCCCCCAACTTCTCTGTGTTCTACTATGAGATCCAGAATGCACCCGAGCAAGCCTGCCTCTTAGCCAAACAAGCCTTCATGATGAAGCCATAGCTGAGCTGGACACACTAAATAAGGATTCCTATAAGGACTCCACGCTCATCATGCAGTTGCTGCGAGACAACCTCACCCTCTGGACGAGCGACCAGCAGGATGAAGCAGCAGGAGAAGGCAACTGAAGGTCCTTCAGGTCCGCCGGCCCTTCCTTCACCCACCACCCCCATCATCACAGATTCTTCCTTGCCACAATCACTAAATATCTAGTGCTAAACCTATCTGTATTGGCAGTACAGCTACTCAGATCTGCACCCCCGTCTCTTGGGAAGCAGTTTCAGATAAATCATGGGCATTGCTGGACTGATGGTTGCTTTGAGCCCACAGGAGGTCCCTTTTTGAATTATGCAGAGCAGTGTATTCTGATGAGGCATTTCACTATGCCTATTGATTTATGGGAAATCCAGGCAAAAGTAATGGGGAAGATTAGAAAGAATTAGCCAACACAGGCTACAGTTGATATTTAAAAGATCCATTTGAAACAAGCTGATAGTGTTTCGTTAAGCAGTACATCTTGTGCATGCAAAAATGAATTCACCCCTCCCACCTCTTTCTTCAACTAATGGAAAACTGTTAAGGGAAGCCGATAGAGAGAGACAACTTGCTCCTTTCCATCAGCTTTATAATAAACTGTTTAACATGAGGTTTCAGTAGCGCCTTGTTTTTGCCTCTTTAAATTATGACATGCACAAACCTTCTTTTCAATGCAATGCATCTAAAAGTTTTGATACTTGTAACTTTTTTTTTAGTTGCAATTGTTTAAGAATCATGGATTTATTTTTTGTAACTCTTTGGCTATTGTCTTTGTGTATCCTGACAGCACCATGTGTGTCAGCCCATGTCAATCAAGATGGGTGATTATGAAATACCACACTTCTAAAATAAATGTTTTGGAATTCAATGGGTAAATAAATGCTGCTATGGGGAAAAAAATTAAAATTAACCCATATCTGGCCAGGCACAGTGGCTCACACCTGTAAATCCCAGCATTTTGGGAGGCCAAGGCAGGTGGACGACCTGAGGTCAGGAGTTCGAGACCAGCCTGGCCAAATGGCGAAACCCCATCTCTATTAAAAATACAAAAATTAGCCGGGCAGGGTGGCAGGTGCCTGTAATCTCAGCTACTTGGGAGGCTGAGGCAGGAGAATTGCTTGAATCCAAGAGGTGGAGGTTGCGGTGAGCCGAGATCACACCACTGCACTCCAGCCTGGGTAACAACAGCGAAACTTCGTCTAAAAAAAAAAAAAAAAAAAAAAAAAAACTGGGAGGCGGAGGTTACAGTGAGCCAAGATCATGGCATTGCATTCCAGCCTGGGTGACAGAGCGAGATTCTATCTCAAAAAAAGAAAAAATTGTAACCTGTATTCCAATATCCTAATAGGTATTCATTTCTGTTTCCTTCTAGCATATATCCACAAACCATTCAATTTTAAACTGATAATCTCTCTATTCTAAAATGATCCCTGTCACCACAATCCTCTCAACCTGAGCTTTATAGCCCCTCTATAAGCATCACAGGAGTCCTTGGACACAATCAGTTTTTCACCACATTCCTCCTGGGAGCCTTTACTTAACAAGTGACTTCAACTCTGCTTATTCAACCCCTCACCCAGAATATGGTCTTTGCTGCCTTTGACACTAACTTTATAAAAAACATTTACCACCTCTATAACATCAAGTCATATAATATTTGGATATTTAAACCAGTTTCAGTACCAAAACAACTTGCAAAGTTCAGACAATTGAGTCAATCGATAACTTCCAACATCCCCTCTGATCTCTATAATCCCAGCTCACCAAAGGCAAAGGCAATTATGATACGAACCATGATCTATCTTACTAATCTGTAGGTCCTCAACCCTGGTTTTTTCCAAACTGTCACTGCCCAAATCTTTCCACTACACTCAAGAAAATACTCACTGTTGTCATACCAACTCCCAGGCTTCCTCAAATCTTTCTGTTCAATGGTCCTTCCACTTACTTACCTTGATTTAAACCTGGCTGTCCTCCCTCAAGTATTTTCTCACATTTCTCTCTTTACTACAACCTTTACCCCACAGAGCCAGAAATAATTGTCACTGTCTTGCCTTTCTACCAAAGCTTCCAGATCATGATCATCTCTTCCTTTATAGCTTCACTTTTCAGACCTAAAGTTGTATCTTGTCATCTATGAGGACTGGTTCCAGGACCCCCTGCAGATAACAAAATCTATGGATGCTCAAATCCCTGATACAAAATACCACAGGCTAGGCATGGTGGCTCACACTTGTAATCCCAGCACTTTGGGAGGCCGAGGCAGGTGGAATACCTGAGGTCAGGAGTTCGAAACCAGCCTGGCCAAAATGGTGAAAACCCATCTCTACTGAAAATACAAAAAGTAAACTGCATGTAGTGGCTCACACCTATAATCCCAGCACCATGGGACACTGAGTTGGACAGTCCACTTGAGGTCAGGAATTCAAGACCAGCCTGGCCAACATGGTGAAACCCTGTCTCTACTAAAAATACAGAATAAAAAAAGCCAGAAATCACTTCAACCCAGGAGGCAGAAGTTGCAGTAAGCTGAGACTGCACTACTGCACTCCAGTCTGGGTAACAGAGCAAGGCTCCATCTCAAAAAAAAATAATAATAATGACAATAATAATAACTAGCCAGGCATGGTGGTGGGTGCCTATAATCCCGCTGTTCAGGAGGCTGCAGCTGGAGAACTGCTTGAACCCAGGAGGTGGAGGCTGCAGTGAGCTGATATTGCATCACTGCCCTCCAGCCTGGGTAACAGAGTGAAACTCTTGACTCAAGAATAAAATAGCATAGTATTTGCATATAACCTATGCACATCCTCCCATACACTTTAAATCATCTCTTGATTGCTTATAATACCTAATACAATGTAAATGCTATACAAATAGTTATTATACTGTATTTTTTTGTTTGGTTGGTTTTTTTTTTTTTTTTGAGACAGAGTCTTACTGTCATCCAGGCTGCAATGCAGTGGCGTGATCTTGGCTCAATGTAACTTCTGCCTCCTGGGTTTAAGCAATTCTCCTGTCTCAACCTCCCAAGTAGCTAGGATTACAGGCGCACGCCATCATGCCCAGATAATTTTTCTATTTTTAGTAGAGATGGGGTTTCACCATATTGGTCCAGCTGGTCTTGAACTACTGACCTTAGGTTATCCACCCACCGCGGCCTCCCAAAGTGTTTGAGATTATGGGTGTGAGCCACAGCGCCCAGCCTTATTTTTTTTTAATTGTCATATTTTTTTATTTTTCCCAACTACTTTCAATCCATGGTTGGTTGAATCTGCAGGTGCAGAACCATGAACAGGGCCAACTGTGTCTTTTCATCACCTAGCATCTTCTAATTAATTCCTTAGATACATATCTTCATTCATTAAAAACCTGGGAACCTCAGGCCAAGCGCAGTGGCTCATGCCTGTAACCCCAGCACTTTGGGAGGCCAAGGCAGGCGGATCACAAGGTCAGAAGATGGAGACCATCCTGGCCAACATGGTGAAACCCCATCTCTACTAAAAATACAAAAATAGCTGGGCATGGTGGCATGCAACTGTAGTCCAAGCTACTTGGGAAGCTAAGGCAGGAGAATTACTTGAACCCGGGAGGCAGAGGTTGCAGTGAGCCAATATGGAGCCATGACACAGCCTGGCGACAGAGTGAGACTCTGTCTCAAAAAAAAAAAAAAAAAATCAAAAACAAAAACAAAAAACCTGGAAACCTAGTTCACAGCCTTCTCTACTAAATCTCCTATCACAATCTTGGAACACTTCAACACCCGTGAAGATCAACCAACCAACTACCGTACATTAGAATTCATGAATGCTTTTAGTTCCAATGATCTTTTGCTCAAATTTTTTTTTTTTTTTTTTTTTTGAGATGGAGTCTCCCTCTGTCGTCCAAAATGGAGCAATCTTAGCTCACTGCAACCTCCACCTCCCTGGTTCAAGAGATTCTCCTGCCTCACCATGCCAAGTACCTGAAATTACAGGCACCTGCCACCATGCCCAAGCTAATTTTTGTATTTTTAGTAGAGAGGGGTTTTACCATGCTGGCCAGGCTGGTCTCGAACTCCTGACCTCTGGTGATCTGTCTGTCTCAGCCTCCCAAAGTGCTGGGATTACAGGCGTGAACCACCATGCCCAGCAATCTTTAGCATAATTCTATTTCATGCACCTGGTCTTTACTTCTTTAACCCTGGATCTTGTCGTCATTTGAAACTGTCCCTTGCCTTGATTACTCAGCACCTCACAAAAATCTTACTCTGACCACACCTGCTCCTTGACCTATAGTCCCTCTGATTCCCCGCAACCCAGATTCAATGATTAGATATCTAAGTCTCTTAGGGTACAACTTGAGGTCACTTACACTCCTTTCTGTTTTTTTTTCTTTTTTCTTTTTTTTTTTGAGACAGTGTCTCTCTCACTCTGTCACCCAGGCTGGAGTGCAGTGGCACGATCTCGGCTCACTGCAACCTCCACCTCCAGGGTTCAAGCAATTCTTCTGCCTCAGCCTCCCAAGTAGGCTGGTACTACCAGCACAAGCAACCATGCCCAGCTAATTTCTGTATTTTTAGTAAAGACAGGGTTTCACCATATTGCCCAAGGTAGTCTTGAACTCCTGACCTCATGATCCACCCACTTCGGCCTCCCAAAGTACTGGGATTACAGGCATGAGCCACCACGCCCAGCCTATTTTATTTTATTTTTATTTTTTTCTAATAGAGACAGGATCTCACTCTGTTGCCCAGGATAGAGTAAAGTGGCACCATCATAGTTCAATGCAACCTCCAACTCCTCCTGAGCTCAAGCAATCTTCACACTTCAGCCTCTGGAGCAGCTAGGACAGAGGTGCATGCCACACAGCCTGGTTCATTTTTTAATTTTTTGTAGAGACAGGGTCTTGCTATGCTGCCCAGTCTAGTCTCAAACTCCTGGGCACAGTGGCTCCCACCTGCAATCCCAACACTTTGGGAAGCTGAGGTGGGCAAATTGTTTGAGGAAGTTCAAGACCAGCCTGGCCAACGTGGTGAAACCCCTTCTCTACTAAAGATACCGAAATTAGTCAGGTGTGATGGCACACGCCTGTAATCCCAGCTTCTAGCGAGGCTGAGGCATATGAACTGCTTGAACCCAGGAAGTGGAGGTTGCAATGAGCCAAGATCACATCACCACATCCCAGCCTGGGCAACAGAGCAAGATTCTGTCTCAAAATAAAAATTTTTTTAAAAAAAGGGTGAAAAAGACAAAATCCTTTAAAGTGCTCACCTCCTTGACATTCAGATTTCTATTCTGAAGTTTGTGAGCTAAACTAACTTATTCTGGCTGTCATTTAAACCAGTACTGTCAGGGAGCCATCAGGAAGACAGCACTGAACCCTCTTGAGTTAATTCCAAAGAGAGATAGCAAATGTCACTGAACACTTTCTCAGGAGGTGCCTAATTACTCAGATTTAACAGGCCTACCTGGCAACTCTTAAGAAGAATCTGTCCTGAGATTCAAAAACTGCCCATTGACACATTAATAGTGCTTTCAATGTTCATTGCTTTGTTTTCATGTTCTAGAGACATCTATGGTATCTTTTAGAAAAAAAATTAAAGTTTCAATATTCTATCCATTGCAAAATTATTACTCCATCTTTTTCTTCTTTAACAGAGGTAGTAATCAAATTAATGCCATGATTTTATTAGGTGTATCAATAAATATCAGAAAATACTACCATTAGGAGTGACCATGAGGTTACAGGATTACTAAAGTAAGCAAGTGAGGGGTTTCCCTAACAACATTTAAGTTCATCTGTATCAGTGAATTAGAGAAAGTGAACGGAGATAGAAGGTTAAATAAAAAATTAACATATTAAACACAAAAAAACTAAAAATCAAAACAGGAATAGTTGGCCGGGCAAGGTGCTCACACCTTTAATGCCAGCACTTTGAGGGGCCCAGAAGGGTGGATCACTTGAGGCCAGGAGCTTGAGACCAGTCTGGCCAACACGACAAAACTGTCTTTACAGAAACTACAAACATTAGCTGGCTGTGGCAGCAGAAGCCTATAATCCCACATACTCGGGAAGCTAAGGGCAGGAGACCTGCTTGAACCTGGGTGGTCGAGGTTGCAGCCAGCTGAGATCATGTTCCTGCTACACTCCAGCCTGGATGACAGAGTGAGACTCTTGTCTCCCCACTCCCAAAAAAAAAGAATAGTTTCTAGCTGTAGAAAAGCCATGGGACAGAAAACAATGATGACTTCCAGCAACCTATGCAGATTATGCCACATTTGGATAATTTACTATCAATGTCACATTACAGAAAAATAAATTTAGCCAGGCATGGAGCCTCACGCCTGTAATCCCAACACTTTGGGAGGCCAAAGCAGGCGGATCATGAGGTCAGGAGATCAAGACCATTTGGGCCCATGTACTGAAACCCTGACGCTACTAAAAATACAAAAATTAGCTGGGAGTGGTGCTGTGTGGCTGTAATCACAGCTACTCAGGAGCCTAAGGCAGGAGGATTGCTTCAACCAGGGAGTCGGAGGTTGCAGCCAAGAACTCGCCACTGCACTCCAGACTGGGCGACAGAGTGAGACTCTATCTAAAAAATAAAAGTAAATAAATTTTTAAAAAGGCCAGGCACAGTGGCTCAGGCCTATAATCCCAGCACTTTGTGAGGCTGAGGCAGACAGATCATGAGGTCTATGAGTTTGAGACCAGCCTGACCAATGTGGTGAAATCTCATCTCTACTAAAATACAAAATTAGCTGGGTATGGTGGCATGCACCTGTAGTTCCAGCTACTCGAGAGGCTGAAGCAGGAGAATTGCTTGTACCCAGGAGACGGAGGCTGCAATGAGCCAACATCGTGCCACTGCACTCCAGCCTATACGACGGAGCAACTCTGTCTCAAAAAAAAAAATCTTTAATATGTTAACCTTCCTTTCCCATTATCTTAGTTCCAAAATGTTTCTATTTTTCTTCTTATAATGCATTTTTAAATACGCCTCCTTTAAATGACAACCTAAACTTCCAAAGCCTCCTTTTGCCTTCCACCTCAAAAATCTCAGTACCTTCCCCCCTAGGTAACCAAAATGTAACTGAAGATGAATCTTTCTAGACCTTTTTTTCAAAAATGTTTTTCATGGCTGGGCACAGTGGCTCATGCCTGTAATGCCAGCACTTAAGGAGGCCAACGTGGGTGGATTGCCTGAGGTCAGGATTTCGAGACCAGTCTGGCCAACATAATGAAACCCTGTCTACACTAAGAGTACAAAAATTAGCCAGGTGTGGTGGTGGGCACCTGTATAATCTCAGCTACTCGGGAGGCTGAGGCAGGAGAATCGATTGAACCAAGGAGGCAGAGGTTGCAGTGAGCCAAGATCGTACCACTGTACTGCAGCAGAAAATATATTTTAAGCTTCAGTTCCTCCATCTTTACTATATTAATCATAACTATACTTGTCTCATAAAAGTTGTTGTAAAGATTAAATTTTTTAAATTCACATAAAATGCTATGTGCGGAGCTTAGTGCAAAGAAAAATCTCATTCATCTTTCAAGGTCCACCTGAAATCCCAGCTTATCTACCAAGTTTACCCAGGATATTCAACTACAGGTAATTCCTTTTTCTTCTTCAGTGAAGTTTCTCCAACACCCACTTGACATATCATATAGCCTCCAAATATACGGGGTTTTTTTGGTTGATTTTTTTAAAATTTTCGACAGTCTTGCTTTGTCACCCAGGCTGGAGTGCAGGGATGCGATCTCAGCTCACTGTAACCTCCGCCTTCCTTTAAATTATTCTCCTGCCTCAGCCTCCCAAGTAGTTGGGACTACAAGCACACACCACCACACCCAGCTAATATTTTATATTTTCAGTAAGACAGGGTTTCACCATGTTGGCCAGAGTGGTCTCAAACACCTGACCTCAGGTGATCTGCCTGCCTCTGCCTCCCAAAGTGCTGGGATTACAGGTGTGAGCCATCACACCAAGCAATTACAGGTTTTCTTAAATGTTATACTGCTAGTCTCATAGCTGGTAAACTCCTAGAAGGCAGGAATTCAGTCTAAGTATTCTTCAAAACAACTGGCACAGGGTTTTACACAAAGTAGATACTAATAAATTATAATTTTGAAAATTGCTAAGATTCAGAAACCTATGTAAGACACCTTAGATAAAGTATGACTCTTCCTGCTACATCTATTAAATTCAAGAGTTTCCATACTTTTAACCATGTAAAGGAGTTGTCTTAGGTTATCAAGCATAAAATGAAAGCTTGTTTCTGTTAAAGACAGACCCAAAATGTTGCTGATTAAGCCATCTATGCTTATCTATATTTTTCTCCATTTAGGGTTTTTAAGTCTCTAGGAAGCAGGTAATACCTTTATTAACAAAACAGGCCGGGCATGGTAGCTCACTCCTGTAATCCCAGCACTTTGAGAGGCTTAGGTGAGAAGCTGTTTTGAAGCCAGGTGTTCAAGACCAGCCTAGGCAACCCAGTGAGACCTTGTCTCTATAAAAAAATTTTAAAAATGAGTTGAGCCTGGTGGCACATGCGTGTAGTCCCAGCTCCTTGGAAGGCTGAGGTGGGAGAACCACTTGAGCCCAGGAGTTCAAGGTTACAGCGAGCTATGACTGTACCACTGCACTCCAACCTGGCTAACAGAGTGAGACTCTGTCTCAATTATTATTTTTTTTGCGGGGGCAGGGTTGCCCAGCCTGTTGCCCAGGCTGGAGTGCAGTGGCACAATCTTGGCTCGCTGCAACCTCCACCTCCCAGGTTCAAGCGATCCTCCTACCTCAGCCTCCCGAATAGCCAAGACTACAGGCACATGCCACCAGACTCAGCTAATTTTCTTATTTTTAGTAGAGATGGGGTTTCACCATATTGTTCAAGCTGGCCTTGAACTCCTGACCTCAGGATCTGCCTGCCTCGGCCTTCCCAAAGTGCTGGGATTACAGGCGTGAGCCATGGTGCCCTGCCTTCTGTCCCTCTTTTTTTTTTTTTTTTTTTTTTTTTTTCCCCTAAGACGGGGTTTCACCATGTTGGTCAGTCTGCCTCTGTCTCTATTTTAAAAGAAAAAAATGGTCAGGCACTGTGGCTCACACCTGTCATCCTAACACTTTGAGAGGACAAGGTGGGTAGAGTGCTTGAGCTCATGAGTTCGAGACCAGCCTGGGCAACATGGTGAAACCCCATCTCTACAGAGAGTACGAAAAATTAGCCGGACATAGTAGTTTCATGCCTATAATCCCAACATTTTGGGAGGCCAAGGCAGGTGGATCACAAGGTCAGGAGATTGAGACCATCCTGGCCAACATGGTGAAACCCCGTTTCTACTAAAACACAAAAAATTAGCCAGGCGTGATAGCACGTGCCTGTAGCCCCAGCTAGTCAGGAGGCTGAGGCTCAAGGAATCCCTTGAACCCAGGAGGCGGAGGTTGTAGTGAGCCGAGATTGCACCACTGTACTCCAGCCTGGAGACAGAGACTCTGTCTCAAAAAAAAAAAAAAAAAAAAAATTAGCCAGACATGGTAGTGTGCACCTATAGTCCCTGCTACTTGGGTGGCTGAGGCAAGAAGACAGCTTGAGCCTAGGAGGTCATTTAAGCTGTAGTGAGCCGAGGTAATGCCACTGCACTCCAGCCTGGGTGACAGAGACACTGTCTCTAAATAAATAAATTTTAAAAAATTTAAAAAGCCCATCATAACCAGTCACCAAAGCAATTCTGGGTATTTCTTTTCCCCTGAAGCTTTAAGAAAATAAAATTAATCAAATGAGAGTTTTTGTTTTAATTCTGGAAATATGGGTCTCATTAAGTCATCCAGGCTGGGGAGTGCTGTGGCAATTCACGGGTGTGATTACAGCATACTATAGCCTCAAATTCGTGGGCTCAAGCAATCCTCCTACCTAAGCCTCCTGAGTAGCTAGGATTATAGGCATGTGCCACTGCACTCAGCTTAAATATGATTATTTCTAACTAAAAAGAAACATATAAG
This sequence comes from Saguinus oedipus, assembly GCA_031835075.1. Taxonomy (NCBI): domain Eukaryota; kingdom Metazoa; phylum Chordata; class Mammalia; order Primates; family Cebidae; genus Saguinus; species Saguinus oedipus. Next base: position 52,688,101 of record CM063176.1, read on the forward strand.
ACCAATTGAAGTAAATTACAAAGCTCAAAGGTGGTAACAATAGAAAAAAATGGAGAAACATCATGGTCCAGGACAAGGAGATTCAATGTAAAGATGTGAAATGGTCCTCAAATTATTCTATACATTCAATGTAATTCTAATCAAAATTTCAACAGAATGTTTTCTAAAACTTAATAGTCTATTTCTAACAACTAGAAATGAAAATGAGAATATTCAATAAAATTTTTGAAAAGGAAAAAGATGCCAGGCGCGGTGGCTCACGCCTGTAATCCTAGCACTTTGGGAGGCCGAGGTGGGTGGATCACCTGAGGTCAGGAGTTCAAGACCAGCCTGTCCATCAGGGTGAAACCCCATCTTAAAAAAAAAGGAAAAAGAGTAGTGGAGCTTCATTAACCTGCTATCAAAACCCCAAAAACCTAGGCCAAGTGTGGTAGCTCACACCTGTAATCCTAGCACATTGGGAGGCAGAGGCAGGCAGATCGCTTGAACCCAGGAGTTCAAGACAAGCCTGGGCAACATGGCAAAACACTGTCTCTACAAAAAATTTAAAAATTAAGCTGGCATGGTAGTGCTCACCTATATTCCCAGCTACTCAGGAGTAAAAATTTATGCAGTGGTGTGGTATGATTACAACTCACTGCAACCTCAAACTCCTGGATTCATTCATTCAGCCTCGAGGCTATGTGACAGAATGAGGCTCTATCTCAAAAAAAAAAAAAACAACAACAAGAAAAACTATAAAGCTATAGGAATTTGAAATGGTATATGATATTGATGCACAGATACATAAATAGAACAGAAAGGAGACTCCAGAAACTGACTGAAGGGAAACTTATAAAAGGGAGGCATTTCAAATCAATGAAAAAGGCCCTTGCTCACTCACCTGCCCCCTTCCTCCCTCCCATCCCTAAAAAAAAAAAAAAAAAGAAAATAAGAATCACTGAAAAAGGATTCAATTATTGGGCACACTTATTCAATTGTGTATTGGGTACAAATAGTTAACAATATTGCGGAGAAATTCCTAGCCTGTGCTATAAATAAATATAAATTGAGATGAACTAAAAGTTAACTTCTATTTCTAAAAAACATACCAGTTCTTTAAGAGAATTGTACATAATTACAAGTAAGGAAACAAAAACTTAAAATCATACAGGAAAAGAGGAACAGCTACCATAGTAAGTGACAGACTTGGAGAAAATATTAAACATATGTGCCAGTCAAAAGATTTATGGGCCAGGCATGGTGTCTCACATCTGTAAATCCCAGCACCTTGGATGGACAAGGTGGAAGAATTACTTGGGCCCAAGAGTTCGAGACCAGCCTGGGCAACAGAGCAATATAGTGAGACCTCGTCTCTATTACAAAAAGGAAAAAAAAATTATCTGGATTAATACCCAAGAAGCTCCTATAAATTCAGTAGACAAACTGACAAAAAAAAATATGACTATGCAATTCACAAAAAAATATATTAAAAGCCAGTAAGGATGTGGAAAGATGCTCAATTTCACTAATCAGAGAGATACAAATCAAAACAGGGTATCAATCATTTTCCCAACCAGCAAATATTTAAAATTTTGATAGTATCTACTCTGAGCCAGGCACAGTGGCTCACACCTATAAATCCCAGAACTTTGGGAGGCTGAAGCAGAAGGATCCCTTGAGCCCAACAGCTCAAGACCAACCAAGACCACATCTCTACAAAAGAAAAAAAATTTTTTGAAACAGGGTCTTGCTCTGCCACCCAGATGGAGTGCAGTGATCCAATGACAGCTCACTGTAGCCTCAACTTTCCTATGCTCAAATAATTCTCCTGCCTCAGCCTCCCAACTAGCTGAGACTACAGGCATGAGCTACCATGCCTGGCTAAAGTTTTTTTTGTTTGTTTGTTTGTTTTTGTTTTTTTTTTTGAGACGGAGTTTCACTCTTGTTACCCAGGCTGGAGTGCAATGGCGCAATCTCGGCTCACCGCAACCTCCGCCTCCTGGGTTCAGGCAATTCTCTGGCCTCAGCCTCCTGAGTAGCTGGGATTACAGGCACGCGCTACCATGCCCAGCTAATTTTTTGTATTTTTAGTAGAGACGGGGTTTCACCATGTTGACCAGGATGGTCTTGATCTTTTGACCTCGTGATCCACCCGCCTCGGCCTCCCAAAGTGCTGGGATTACAGGCTTGAGCCACCGCGCCCGGCCTTGTATTTTTTTTTTAATAGAGATGGGGCCTTGCTATGTTGCCCAGACTGGTCTCAAACTGCTGTGCTCAAGTGATTCAACCACGTCGGCCTCCCAAAGTGCTGGAGTTACAAGAGTGAGCCACCGTGCCCAGCCTCAAAATATTTTTAAAAATTAGCCAGATGTGATTGTGGTACACGCCTGTGGTCCCAAAGGCTGAGGCAGGAAAACTGCTTGAGCCTAGGTAGTTGAGGCTACAGTGAGCTGTGATTGTACCACTACACTCCAGACTGGGTGACAAAGCAAGATCCTGTCTCATTTATTAATAAAAAAAAAAAAAAAATGATGGGTGTGATAGCTCATGCCTGTAATTCCAGCACTTTGGGAGGCTGAGGCCATTAGATCATTGAGGTCAAGAGTTTGACACCAGCCTGGTCAACAGGGCAAAACCCCATCTCTATTAAAAATACAAAAATTAGCTGGACATGGTGGCACATGACTGTAATCCCAGCTACTCAGAGGCTGAGGCATGAGAATCACTTGAACCCGGGAGGCAGACGTTGCAGTGAGCTGAGATCACATCACTGCACTCCAGCCTGGGCAACAGAGCGAAACTCCATTTCAAAAACATAAAAATAAAAGTTGTCAAAAAAAAAATAGCACACACATACACATTAGCCTAGGTCTACACAGGGTCAGGATCATCAATATCACTGTCTTTCACCTCCCCATCTTTCCCACTACAAAGTCTTTATGGGCCGTGATACACATAGAGCTGTCATCTCCTATGGTAACAATTGCTTTCTTCTGGAATAACTCCTACAGAACCTGCCTAAGGCTATTTTATGGTTAACTTTTTTTTTTAAATGAGTGGAAGGAATATATACTAAAATATTGATAAACAGTACAGTATAGCAGAGTGTGGTGGCTCATGCCTATAATCCCAGCACTTTGGGAGGCTGAGGCAGGAGGATCACTTAAAGCCAGGAGTTCAAGACTAGCCTGGGAAACACAGTTCTCTACAAGTTTAAAAAGGAAAAATTTGGCTGGGCGTGGTGGCTCACGCCTGTAATCCCAGCACTTTGGAAGGCCAAGGTGGGTGGATTACCTGAAGTCATGAGTTCGAGACCAGTCTGACCAACATGGTGAAACCCCGTCTCAAAAAAGAAAAGGAAAAAAAGAAAAATTAGTCTGGCATGGTCAGGAGGCTGAGACAGGAGAATTGCCTGAGCCCAGGAGTTGGAGGCTGCAGTGAGCTTTGATTGTGCACTCCAGCATGGGTGACAGAGTATAACCTGTTTATAAAAAATATTAATAAGTAGTAGAAAACATATTTGCAAGAAAATAAAAAATAAAATGATATAGTATAGTAAATGCATAATCCAATAAGTTTATTATTAACTATGTCATCTATGTGTATGCACATATGTTACTGCAGTATAATCTAGAATTGAATTTTTTAAACTTTTAAGTATCATATACTATATATAATTGTACCTGCTATATTTTTATATAACTGGCAGCACAGGTTTGTTTACAACAGTATCACCATAAATACAAATAAATGCATTGCGCCACAACATTAAAAGGGCCACCCTATCGCTATGTAACAGAAATTTTTCAGCTACACTATAATCTTATGGGACCACTGTAGCATATGTAGTCCATCATTAACCAAAATATCATTATGTGGTCCATGACTGCATTTGTAGCTGGGATTTAGTCTTAACTTAGTCCTTCTTTTTTTTTGTTTTTTGTTTGAGACAGAGTCTCACTCTGTCACGAGGCACACTCTCAGCTCACTGCAACTTCTGCCTCCTGGGTTCAAGCAATACTCCTGCCTCAACCTCCTATGTATCTGGGACTACAGGCACGTGTCACCACACCTAGCTAATTTTTTTGTATTTTTAGTAAAGATGGGGTTTCACCATGTTGGCCAGGATGGTCTTGATCTCTTGACCTCCTGAACCACCCACCTCAGCCTCCCAAAGTGCTGCGATTACAGGCATAAGCCACCACACCTGGCCAGTCCTTTTTTTTGAGACACCCACTCTGTCACCCTGGCTGGAGGGCAATGACACAATCCTGGCTCCCTGCAGCCTTGAACTCCTGGGCTCAAGCGTCCTCTCACCTCAGTCTCCCAAGTATCTGGGCCCACAGGCACACGCCATCATACTCAGATAATCTTTTAAATTTTTTATAGGAGTGGGAGTCTCACTAAACTCCTAGTTTCAAGTAATACTCCCACCTCAGTTTCCCAAAGTGCTGGAATTACTGATGTGAGCCACTGTTCCCGGCCTTATTGTGTGTATATGTGAGTGAGAGAGAGAGAGACAGAGAGAGAGAGAGAGAGAGAGAGACAGAGAGAGAGAGTGTGTGTGTGTGTGTGTGTGTGTGTGTGTATTTGGTTTTTGTCTGTCTAGTATCTCATCTCTGCACTTTAATTTCCACTTATTTTTTTTGAGACAGTCTTGCTTGTTGTCCAGGCTAGAGTGCAGTGGCACAATCTCAGCTCACTGCAACCTCTGCCTCCAAGGTTCAAGTGATTCTCCTGCCTCTGGGAGAGGAGGAGAATAGCTGGGCCCTCAGGCACAAGCCACCACACCTGACCAATTTTTGTATTTTTAGTAAAGACAGGGTTTTGCCATGTTGGCCAGGCTCGTCTCAAACTCCTGACCTCAAGTGATCCTCCCACCTTGGCCTCCCAAAGTGCTGGGATTAGAGGTGTGACCCACTGTACCCAGCCAATTTCCACTCCTTTTTTTTTTTGAGACAGAGTCTCACTCTATCGCCAGGCTGGATTGCAGTGGTGCGGTCCCAGCTCACTGCAAGTTCCATTTTCCAGTTTCAAGCAATTCTCCTGCCTCAGCCACCCAAGTAGCTGGGACTACAGGCACACATCACTACGCCCGGCTAATTTTTTTGTATTTTTAGTAGATACAGGGTTTCATCATGTTGGTCAGGATGAGCTCGTCTTTACCTTGTGATCCGCCCACCTTGGCCTCCCAAAGTGCTGGGATTACAGGAGTGAGCCACAGCACCAACCAATTTCCACTCTTAATTATAAACTTCAGCCCTGATTGCCTCACCTCTGAATCATATCATCCTAATCATATCCTAAGTGTTCTCCCTAATAATGGCCTCTTCTTACCTCAAACTATTCTCATCACCACTGCAAAATCAAATATTTTTCAAAGTACTATTTTTTTCATCAACACTTACCTACTAAAAAACCTTCAAAGGTCAAGATAAAATTATCTGCTCCTTAGCCTGAACCTAAAGGCTCCCAATAGTGGGACCGTAACTGCCTCTTTTACTTTATGTCTCTCATACTTCTAAACAAAACATCATTCTAACCAAATGCTCCCTCAACATACATCATCTGCATTTCCCATCATTTCGCCTTAGATCACACTATTCATCCCTCCACTTCCCCCAAACAATCCTTACATCCATCAACTCCTCTTAATCACTATTTCTTCTACTTCAGTAAGAGGAAGGAAAGGACAAGGATGTCTCCTGAGTGAGCCAGGCACAGTGGCTCACACTTGTAATCCCAGCACTTTGGGAGGCCGAAGCAGGTGGAACACAAGGTCAGGAATCAATACCATCCTGGCCAACATGGCAAAACCCCGTTTCTACTAAAATACAAAAAAAAATTAGCCGGGCATGGTGGCCCGTGCCTGTAGTCCCAGCTACTCAGAAGGCTGAGGCAGGTAAATGGCTTGAACCTGGGAGGCAGAGGTTGCAGTGAGCCGAGACTGCATCACTACACTCCAACTCCAGCTTGGCAACACAGCAAGACTCCATCTCAAAAAAAAAAAAAAAGGTAAGGCAAATCAGCGGAAATTAAGTATGCTTTTACATAAAAATGTAATCTGAAAAAAAATCTGTTCTTTTCAAATATCCTGTTTCAAATGGCACCAATATTGATCTAATTAAATTCTTAGTGGCAATGTAAAATGCTGGTTCCAAGAACACACTATTTAAAATAAAGGAGAAGTTATAACACTTTAAAAGAATTGAAAAGTAACCTACAGTGTTAAAAAGCTTTCGTTTAGAAAATATAAATACAGTTAGCACATTGAAAAACACTGTGATTGATACTAACATATACATAATCCTGCTAAGAGGTCACCTGGGTGGAGGAAGGTACACGTGTACTCTATTGTAACCTCCAAGCTCAATGAATGCAACTAGGAACCAAATTCTTTTTTTTTTTTTGAGACGGAGTCTCGCTCTGTCGCCAGGCTGGAGTGCAGTGGCGCGATCTCGGCTCACAACCTTTGCCTCTCACATTCAAGCAATTCTCCTGTCTCAGTCTCCTGAGTAGCTGGGACTACACACACGTGCCACCACGCGTTAGTTTTTTGTATTTTTAGTAGAGACAGGGTTTCACCACATTGGCCAAGAGGGTCTCAATCTCCTGACCTTCTGACCCACCCGCCTCGGCCTCCCAAAGCGCTGGAATTACAGGCATGAGCCACCGCACTCAGCTAAATTCTTTTTTTTTTTTTTTTTTCAATTTTATTTTTAAGTTTATGGGTATATAGTAGGTTTATATAATATTTATGGGGTATATGAGATATTCTGATAAAGGCATACAATGCATAATAATCACATCAGGGTAAACAAGGTATCCATCACCTCGAGCATTTATCATTTCCTTCTGTTACCAACATTTCAATTATGCCAAATTCTTATGTGGCTTTAAACCTCTATTTTAGGCTCAGGGCTACTGGAAGATCCCACTTCCATTCCTTAACACTAAAAACCTCTAGTATCACTTCAAGTTATCCCAGACTTTGTCTCTCAAAATTTCACACCATAGAAACCTCATGGTACCAAAAGGTGATTATGGACTGTCAAAAGTATTAAAAGGTATTCTAGAGAGATGCCTCAGTAAGATGTTGATGATGATAACAGCAACAATTATATGCAAGGCACTATTTTTAGCATTTTTTGTTTTTTGAAACAGAGTCTTGCTCTGTCATCCAGGCTGGAGTACAGTGGCGTGATCGTTACTCACTGTAACCTTCAACTCCGAGGTTCAACCAATTCTCCTGCCTCAGCCTCCTGAGTAGCTAGGATTACAGGAGCCCACCACCACGCCCAGCTAATTACGTATTTTTAGCAGAGACGGCGGTTTCACCACATTGACCAGGCTAGTCTCAAACTCCTGACCTCAGGTGATCCACTCACCTCAGCCTCCCAAAGTGCTGCGATTACAAGCATGAGCCACTGCGCTGGCTCCAGCACTTTGTATTCTTTATCACACTAATATTCAAAACAAGCCTAAGGTAGGTACTACTACTTCCGTTGTACTGATGAGAAAAAGTGATGAGAATTTAAACTTGTAAGACACACAGAGAAAGCCCTAAGAACCAAAAGAAGCCTCCAGACAGAGGATGATAGGAAAAGACTGGTTTTTTTGTGTGTTTTGTTTGGTTTTGTTTTTTGAGATGGAGTTTCGATCTTTGTTTTCCAGGCTAGAGGCACTGGTGCGATCTCAGCTCACTGCAACCTCTGCCTCTTGAGTTCAAGCAATTCTCCTATCTCAGCTTCCTGAGACCATCCTGCCCAACATGGTGAAATGCTGTCTCTACTAAAAATACAAAAATTAGCTGACCTCATGTGATCTGCCTGCCTCGGCCTCTCAAAGTGCTGGGATTACAGGTGTGAGCCACCACCCCTGGCCCCGACTGGTTTAAATAATTGATCAAGAGGCAGAATGGGGTTAGGCACACTGGTTCACTCTTATAATCCCAGAACTTTGGAAGGCTGAGCAAGAGGATTGCTTGAGGCCAGGAGTTTGAGACCAGCCTGGGAAACATAATAAGACCACCCCCAACCCCTGCCTCTTAAAAAAAAAAAAAAAAATCAGAATAGTAAAAGATTTCTCAAAAGGAACATTGGAAGACAGAAGCAAGACTTTCAAAAATACTGAAAGAAAATTTCCAACCTAGAATTCTATTATTCTATTTTCACGGATGGTGAAGATAGTGGGTCTATAATAGCAGTCATTACTACTAGGCCTTATGCGATAGACATCACTCTAGGCTTTTTTTTTAAAACAATTTCAACTTTTATTTGACATTCCAGGGTACATGTGCAGGTTTGCTACATGGTTATATTGTATGATACTTAGGTTTGGGGTACAAATGATCCTGTCACTTAGGTAGTAAGCATGGTACCCAATAATGAGAGTTTTCAACGCTTGCCCCCCTCCTTCCCTACCCTCTTTGGTAGGGCCCAGTGTCTACTGTTGCCATCTTTATGTCCATGAGCACCTAATGTTTAGATCCCACTTACAAATGAGAACACGTGGGCCAGGCACAGTGGCTCATGCCTGTAATCCCACAACTTTGGGAAGCCGAGTTAGGCAGATCACCTGAAGTCAGGAATTTGACACCAGCTGGCTAACGTGGTGAAACCTTGTCTCTACTAAAGATAGAAAAATTAGCCGAGCACGTTGGCAGGCGCCTGTAATCCCAGCTACTTGGGAGGCTAAGGCAAAATAATCACTTGAACCAGGAGGTGGAGGCTACAGTGAGCCAAGATCGCTCCATTGCACTCCAGCTTGGGTGACAAGAGCAAAATTCCGTCTCAAAAGGAAAAAGAAAAAGGAAGTAAGAATGTATGGTGTTTGGTTTTGTTTGTGTGTTCATTCATTTAGGAAAATGGCCTCCAGGTGCATCCATGTTGCTTTCAAAAATACGGTGCTTTTGCTGGGCATGGTGGCTCATGCCTGTAATCCCAGCACTTTGTGAGGCCGAGCCGGGCGGATCACAAGGTCAAGAGATCGACACGATCCTGCCCAACATGGTGAAACCCCGTCTCTCCTAAAAATACAAAAATTAGTTGGGCGTGGTGGCACACGCCTGTAGTCCCAGCTACTCGGGAGGCTGAGGCAGGAGAATTGCTTGAACCTGGGAGGCGGAGGTTGCAGTGAGCCAAGATCATGCCACTGCACTCCAGCCTGGAGCCTGGCAACAGAGCAAGACTCTGTCTCAAAAATAAAAATATATATATTTATATATATATATTAATAACATAAAATGTGCAGACTTTGCAGAAGCAGTAAGGACAGTTAAAAGAAGTAACATATAAAATAATACAATTTTTTTTAAATGTGTAGACTTTAAGGCTGGGTGCAGTGGCTCACGCCTGTAATCCTAGCACTTTGGGAGGCCAAAGTGGGTAGATCACCTGAGGTCAGGTGTTCAAGACCAGCCTGGCCATAATGGAGAAACCCCATCTTTAAAAAAAAAAAATGTTTAGACTTTCCAGAGATTTCATTTATTCTCTGTCTACCCATCTTTTGAACATTTTGCTACTTATTAGTACCTCCAATGAAGAAGGGCAGGGAAAAGCAAAAATACACAAAAGGCAAGCTAGTCAGTTCTGTTATATTAGCAGGTAAACATTTACTGGGAAGAGTTGGAAGCTGTTATAATGTGTTAGCAAAATTAAACTTTTAAATACCTACTGTAATACAATATAAGAAGAAATATATACTTGGTCTCTACCCCCAGTTCCTGAGATAAAACTCTTAAGATCTTAATAACTTCCTGATAGAAGCAACTGACACAGAGCCTTCAAATCCCTTAGAATTTCTGGGTGACAGAAGCAAATTTTGTTCTAATAAGGCAACTCAGGGTGGACTCCTAGATAGCTTCTGAGGGCTGCTTGCCAGGAGAACCAACCATGTGATTAGAGGGTTGAAACTGATTCCCACCTCACTCACACTTCCTGAAAGTGAAGAGGAGCTGAAGGTTGAGCTGACTGCCAATGGCCAATGATTTAATCAATAATGCTTACATAATAAAACCTCTACAAAACCCAAAAGGTTAAGGTTTGGAGAAGTTCTGAGCTGCTGAACACAGGGAGGAGTCAGCAGTGTGGAGCACCAAGAGAGAACACAGAAGCTCCACACTCCTTCCTACAGACCTTGCCTTATGCATCTCTTTCATCTGGCTGCTCAACTGTATCTGTATAATATTCTTTATAATAAATGGATAAACAGAAATAAAGTGTTTATCCTGAGTTCTGTGAGCCACTCCAGCAAATTAGCCAAACCCAAGGAGAAGGCTGTGGGAATCCCCAATTTATAGCCAGTTGGCAAGCACAGGTCACAACATGGATGTACAACTGGCATGTGAAGTAGAGACAGTTTTGTGTGGTTGAGCCCTTAACCTATTCCATACGACACTATCTAAAGGTAGAGAGTGTTACAATTGAATTATAGGATACTCAATTGGTGTCTACTGGAGAACTGCTTGGTGTGTAAAGAAAAATCCAACACACATCTGTTGTCAGAAGTGTTGAGCAGTATACGAGATTAGGAAAAAGCAGTTTGGTTTTTCCTCTTACCCCTACGAAGTAAGTTCAATATGAGCCAACAAGGGGACACATGTACAAGAAACCCTACATTAAATGTGTGGTATCTAGATCCTGAGAGGAAGTAATTCCTCTATATGCTGGGCTGGATTGCTTAAATCAAGAAGAGTATGTCCTGTTTTAAATACAATACTTAAAGAGGACCAGAGGTGGCCAATAACGGTGGTGAGAATATGCAAAAACTATGCTGCATTTAAAAAAGGTCGGGGCTGGGGACAGTAGCTCACTCCTGTAATCTCGGCCTTTGGGAGGCCGAGGCGGGTGGATCACTTGAGGTCAGGAGTTCAACACCAGCCTGGCCAACATGGCGAAATCCCATCTGTACAAAAAATACAAAAAGGAGCCAGGCACAGTGGCACATGTTTATAGTTCCAGCTACTCAAGAGGCTGAGGTGGGAGGATCGCTTAAACCTGGCAGGCAGAGGTTGCAGTGAGCTAAAATCACACCACTGCACTCCAGCCTGGGAGACAAAGCAAAACTATTTCCTAAAAAAAAAAAAAAAGATTGACATAATTAGGAATTTTTTTTTTTTTTTTTTTTTTTTTTTTTTAATAGTTTCGCTCTTGTTGCCCAGGCTGGAATACAGTGGTGCAATCTTGGCTCACTGCAACCTCCGCCTGCTGGGTTCGAGGGATTCTCCTGCCTCAGCCTCCCAAGTAGCTGGGATTACAGGAATGTACCACCACATCCAGCTAATTTTGTTTTTGTTTTGTTTTGTTTTGTCTTGTTTTTTGAGAAAGAGTCTCACTCTCTCACCAGGCTGGAATGCAGTGGTGCGATCTCAGCTCACTGCAACCTCTGCCCCACAGGTTCAAGCAATTCTCCTGCCTCAGCCTCCAGAGTAGCTGGGGCTAGAGGCATGCACTGACACACTTGTCTAATTTTTTTGTATTTTTAGTAGAGATGGGGTTTCACCATGTTGGCTAGGATGTTCTTGATCTCCTGACCTCAAGATCCACCCACCTGAGCCCCCCAAAGTGCTGAGATTACAGGCGTGAGCCACTGTGCCCAGCCTAGTTTTGTATTTTCAGTAAAGACAGGGTTTTACCAAGTTGTTTAGATTGATCTTGAACTCCTGACCTCAGGTGATCCACCCGCCTCAGCCTCCCAAACTGCTGGGATTTTGGGAGGCCAAGCCAGGCAGATCACAAGGTCAGGAGTTTGAGACCAGCCTGACCAACCAGTGAAACCCTTTTTCTACTAAAAATACAAAAAAATTTAGCCAGGCGTGGTGGCCCACACCGTTATCCCAGCTACTCAGGAGGCTGAGACAGAACAGAAGCACTGCTTGAACCTGGGAGGCAGAGGCTGCAGTAAGCCAAGATCACGCCATTGCACTCCAGCCTGGGCAACAGAACAAGGTTTCATCTCAAAAAATAATAATTAATTAATTAAGTAAAAACTGGCCAGGCACGATGGCTCACATCTGTAATCCCAGCACTTCTAGAGGCTGAGGCGGGGGGATCACCTGAGATCGGGAGTTCAAGACCAGCCTGACCAACATGGAGAAACCCCATCTCTACTAAAAAATACAGAATTAGCTAGGCATGGTGGCGCACCCCTGTAGTCCCAGCTATTCAGGAGGCTGAGGCAGAAGAATCACTTGAACCTGGAAGGTGATGGTTGCGGTTAGCCAAGATTGCACCATTGCACTCCAGCCTGGGCAACAAAAGCGAAACTCCATCTCAAAAAATTAATTAAAAAGTATAAAAAATAAAATTAAACATAAAAATATTTTTAATTAGCCAGGGGTGGGGCTGGGCACAGTGGCTCATGCCTGTAATCTCAGCACTTTGGGAAGCCGAGGCAGGAGGATCACCTGAGGTGGGGAGTTCGAGACCAGCCTGACCAACATGGAGAAACCCCATCTCTACTAAAAATACAAAATTAGCCAGGCATGGTGGCACATGCCTGTAATCTCAGCTATTTGGGAGGCTGAGGCAAAAGAATTGCTCGAACCCAAGAGACGGAGGTTGTGGTGAGCTGAGTTTGCACCACATTGCATTCCAGACTAGGCAACAAGAGCGAAACTCCGTCTCACAAAAAAAAAAAAGAAAGAAAGAAAGAAAGAAATTAGCCAGAGGTGGTGGGTGACACATAATCCCAGGTATACGGGAGGCTGAAGCAGGAGGATGGCTTGGGCCTCAGAGGTCAAGGTTGTGCTTCAGCATGGGCAACAACAGAGCAAGACCCTGTCTTAAATAAAAGAGCTCTAAACAGAGAAATTCCATCACCAGAAAAGGAGGATGTAAAACAAATTCTGACTACCTTGAGACTATAACATTGTGATGAGATTTGACTAAATCAGCCATGCTAGGAAAAGAAAGTATGGCAGGGAGAGAAGAAAGTGCTCAGTAGGGGCAGAGGCACCCAGCAAGTGAGCAGGAGTCCATAAACTATAGCCCCAAATGCCATGTTCTGCCATTTGTTTTCATATGCCACACAAGCTAAGAATGATTTTTTACATATTTTAATGGTTCAAAAAAAAGAAATAATAATTTTAAAAATTCATTTAATTTCAAACATTAAAATATGTAATAAAAATTTTTGACATGTAGAAATTACATGAAAGGGTGCATGTGGTGGCTCATGCCTATAATTCCAGCACTTATGAAGGCAAAAGCAGGCAGATCATCTGAGGTCAGCAGTTCGAGACCAACCTGGCCAACATAGTGAAACTCCCTCTCTACGAAAAATAAATTAAAAATTAGTCAAGGTTTGGGGGTGCGGGTGGTGGCGCATGCCTATAGTCCCAGCTACTCACAAAGCTGAGCCAGGAGAATCACTTGAACCCAGGAGGCGGAGACTGTGGTGAGCCAAGATTGCACCACTGCACTCTAGCCTGGGTGACAGAGAGAGACTTGGTCTCAAAACAAAAAAAAAATTATGTGAAATTCAAATTTCAGTGTCTATATATGAAGTTTCCCTGAAACACAGCCATTTCATTTCTTTACATATTCTTGTCTATGGCTGCGTTTGTGCTGTTATCTAGCAAACAGGCTCACTGTCCAATATGCATTGAAGCCAATACTATAAACCAGCTTTTTTTTTCCCCCATCTCCTACAGGAAGGAGATACCAGTTTTTGAGAAAAGAAACGCTTTATTGTAAGACAGACCAGAAAGGAAACAGTAGGCCCAGCTCAAATCTGTCTCCTTGATTTAGAGTCTGGGACATGTTTTAAGAGGCTAGAGGGCAAGGGAGATGATTTGTGAATGTTTGCTTGCCAAGGTCTGACTGGAGGGTTTCAAATTTGACTATTTCATTAAGGTATGTTGAGGAGAATTTGAGCCCTGGATCTTTACGGCCAATGGACCCATTGCTTCTAACAAGGATCCAGCATTCCAGTTCTAGTCATGTCCCAGACTTCTTGGTCCTGCTGGGGGAGGGGAGGAGGGATGTTGGTTCTGGGTGTTGTTAGACATCAAAGCTTTTTCTATTGTGCATGCCCAGGCTACATAACTTGCAGTCTTGGCTCTTCTATATCTACAAAGTAACCTGACAATGTGATCATCAGAGCAGGTCCCCTCTGAACTGCTCCAGTAGGTTACTACTGCAACAGAACTGAGTAGTACTTAAAAGAAATGCTAGCTAGGCATGGTGGGTAACACCTGTAATCCCAGCACTTTGGAAGGCTGAGGCAGGAGGATTACCTGAGGTGAGGAGTTGAGACCAGCCTGCCCAACATGGCAACACCCCATCTCTACAAAAAAATACAAAAAATTACCTGGGCATGGTGGCAGCCACCTGCAATCCCAGCTACTCGGGAGGCTGAGGCAGGAGAATGGCTTGAACCCAGGAGGTGGAGGTTGCAGTGAACCGAGATCATGCCATGACACTCCAGCCTGGGAGACAAGAGCAAAACTCTACCCCCCCAAAACAAAAAGAAAAGAAAAGAAAGAAAAAGAAACACTAAGACCCACAAATTAAATTATTTACTATCTAGCTCTTTACAGAAAAACATTTGCCAACCCCTCATATAGAGGCCTAAAAGTACTACACACATGTAATACAGATAAAACAAAGATGTGGCTGGGTGCGGTGGCTCTCGCCTATAATCCCAGCACTTTGGGTGGCCGAGGCAAGTGGATCACCTGAGGTCAAGAGTTCAAGACCAGCCTGGCCAACATGGTAAAATCCCATCTCTACTAATAATCCAAAATGAGCCAAGCATGGGGGCGCATGCCTGTAATCCCAGCTACTTGGGAGGCTGAAGCAGGAGAACTGCTTCAGCAGAGAACTCTTCTCATATACAGCTTTTATCATATTAAACAAAGAGCTAAATCAGTACTTTATTGAAACTAGAAATGTTAAAGGATAAGAGAAAATGCGGAACTTCAAGTCAGGTTAAAATGCTGAAAACTGATATAAGACTGCAAATAACCCTGAGAATATAATAATGGACTTAAGAAATGCAGTTTCTGATTTATACTTCAGTACTCTGCGCATACTGATATATTGCTTGTTAAAATTAAATTCTTTCCTAATCTTATGTTTCAGTTCCTCAACTAAATTGTCAAGGCCTTATGTGCAGAGACCCATGCCTTTTATTTCTTTTGTGTGTGTTCCTGAACTGTACCTTATACAATACCCATATAAGGCAGTTGCTCAATACATGCTTATGACTGAATGACAAAATAATCAACCCTACTTTGGACTGACAGGCTGAAAAATCTTCACACCTACAATTCACACCAGTAAGCCTCCTTCTGTCCAACAATTTAAAGGACATTCCTGGGGTGAGTACTGCTGATTCTACTGGATTTAATTACATTAGGTTCCTTCTCCAGCAAAGAACTCAAAGTACACGTGTAATGTTAAAATAGAATTCCCAACTACTGAGAAAAGGTGGGTGGAAAAGTGGGCAAGTGAAGAAAAAATCTATTATAATCGCCTGCCTCCAAAGAATAAACATTATTCAGCCCTAGATATTAAGACATTCCTAATATGTCTCTGAACTAAGACTCCTAACTGACATCATTTCACTAAACTTTACTGGCTAAATTATGCCGCAATGAGTATCATTCAAACCAACAACCAGGCCAGGCGCGGTGGCTCACGCCTATAATCCTAGCACTGTGGGAGGCCGAGGCGAGTGGATCACGAGGTTAACAGATCGAGACCATCCTGGTCAACATGGTGAAACCCTGTCTCTACTAAAAATACAAAAATTAGCTGGGCATGGTGGCGCGAGCCTGTAGTCCCAGCTACTCTGGAGGCTAAGGCAGGAGAATTGCTTGAACCTAGGAGGCGGAAGTTGCGGTGAGCCAAGATCGCACCATTGCACACCAGCCTGGGTAACAAGAGCAAAACTCCATCTCAAAAAAAAAAAAAAACTGACATAATAAAAAGATCCTAAAAATCATATGAATCCTAAAAATGATCCATATGATTGTGTATTATAATATCTAGTTTTTAATTATTTACTCATTGGCCAAAGCAAAACTTTTAAACTTTCTCAATGCATTATTAAGCATCTACCACATGCCAAGCGCTGGAGAAACAAATGAATTTTTTTTAAAGCCAAAATACCAACTGATTTTCTATTTTGCTATAAACTGAAGTATAAGCAACAGCACTGAGGAAGTACAATGCACTGAAGGGGTCAATTTTATCAGTCAAAATAAGGGAAAATTACACTGCAAATTTAAGGTGGATATTGAAGACTGAGTAGGAGTTTGAGGATAAGCAGGAGACAAGAGTATTCCAAGCCAACAGGTGGCTATAAAGGAGCCAAGCACATTGGGCACGGTAGGAGTGATAGAGGAGAAAAGATAAAAAGGAGCAAGATGATGTAGAGTCCAGTCAGACAATGAAAGCTCTGGTATGCTAAGCTAAGAAATCTGGGGTTTAGGCCAGGCGTGATGGCTCACACCTGTAATCCAAGCACTTTGGAGGCCAAGGTGGGTGGATCACCTGAGGTTGGGAGTTCAAGACCAGCCTGACCAACATGGTGAAACCCCATCTTAAAAAATAAATAAACAGTCGGGCACGGTGGCTCAAACCTGTAATCCCACCACTTTGGGAGGCTGAGGCGGGTGGATCATGAGGTCAAGAGATCGAGACCATCCTGGTCAACATGGTAAAACCCCGTCTCTACTAAATATATAAAAATTAGCTGGGCATGGTAGCTCGTGCCTGTAATCCCAGCTACTCAGGAGGCTGAGGCAGGAGAATTGCCTGAACCCAGGCGGCGGAGGTTGCGGTGAGCCGAGATCATGCCATTGCACTCCAGCCTGGGTAACAAGAGTGAAACTCCACCTCAAAAAAATAAATAAAAATAAATAAATAAATAAATAAATCTGGGGTTTATATCCTCAAACAATGGAGAAAAAGTAAAAATCTTCAGGCAGAAAGTGATAAAAACATGAGGATTCAAGAGCCTAGTAACACTATAATCATAAAGGCATTATTCAGTGGTTTTTGGAGGGATTTTTTGTTTTGTTTTGTTTTTCCTTTTTTTGAGACAGAGTCTGGTTCTGTTGCCCAGGCTGGAGTGCAGTGGCATGATCTCGGCTTACTGCAATCTTCGCCTCTCGGGTTCAAGCGATCCTCCAGCCTCCACCTCCAGAGTAGCTAGGATTACAGGTATACCCCACCATGCCGCCTAGCTAATTTTTGTATTTTTTTGTTTGTTTGTTTGTTTGTTTACTCTGCACTGTTAATTCCTTGAGCAATTTTTGTATTTTTAGTAGAGACGGGGTTTCACCATGTTGGCCAGGCTGGTCTCGAACTCCTGGCCTCAAGTGATCCTCCCGCCTCAGGTTCACAAAGTGCTGGGATTACAGGCATGAGCCACCGCGCCCACCCTTGTTTTTGTTTTTGGGTTTTTTTTGGAGATGGGGATTTGCTCTTGTTGCCCAAGCTGGAGTGCAATGGCGCGATCTTGGCTCACCACAACCTCCGCCTCCTGGGTTCAAGCGATTCTCGTGCCTCAGCCTCCTGAGCAGCTGGGATTACAGGCATGCACCACCATGCCTGGCTAATTTTTTGTATTTTTAGTAGAGATGGGGTTTCACAGTGTTGGTCAGGCTGGTCTCAAACTCCTGACCTCGTGATCCACCCGCCTTGGCCTCCCAAAGAGCTGGGATTACAGGCATGAGCCACCGCACCCAGCTATTCAGTGTTATACTATTTACATGTTGCTCAGTCAGTTTGGTCCTGATACCAATACAAAATAAATTTAAGTATATTATAATCTATTCCCCTCCATGATGTCAGTAATCTCAGGGCTCAGTCATTGGCCCTCTACTCTACTACCTAACTGACCTAACCAGTTACATGTTTCTGTTTGTAGTTTGTTTTTTTGAGACAGGGTCTCCATCTGTCACCCAGACGGGAGTGCAGTGGCATGATCATGACTCACTGTAGCCTGGACCACCCAGGCTGAAGTAATCCTCCCACATCAGCTTCCCAAGTAGCTGGGACCATGGGCATACCACCACACCCAGCTAATTTTTTCCTTTGTAGAGAGACAAGGTCTCACTATGTTGCCTAGGCTGGCAGTTCTTTGTGTTTAAATGCCATCAATGTTGTTATCAATGACATTGAAAAAGTATATCCACAACCCTAACCTTGACTCTAGGCTTTAGAATTGAATAGCCAACTGCGTACTCAATGGCTATTCCTGGATATCTAGTAGAGTAGTCACGTCAAGCTGCAAACATCTAACTAAACACTTCATTCAAACTACCTCCTTCCTGTTTCCCATCTCTGTAAATGGCACCAGTCACTCTAGCTAAAAGCCTTGGAATCATCTTTGATTCCTTTCTTTCACTCACCTCCCACAACTCATCAGCAAATCCTGTTGGTTCAACCCTGAAAACATGCCCTGAATTCAACTGGCCTCCCAAAGTGCTGGGATTACAGGCATGAGCCACCATGCTTGGCTCTGAAATCATCTTTTTTTTATTAGCTCACAGTCTACCAAAATGTAACTTCCATGAGGACATGGACTTTGTCCTGTTCACTGTTCAATCCTTAGCACCTGGCAGAATACCCTGCATGAAGTTGGGCTCATTAATTATTTGTTGTTGAACTGGAATTTTTTTTTTTTTGAGGTGAAATTTCGCTCTTATAGCACCAGATGAAGTGCAATGGCACAATCTCAGCTCACTGCAACCTTTACCTCCCAGATTCAAGTGATTTTCCTGCCTCAGCCTCCTGAGAAGATGGAATTATAGGCACCTCCCACCACAACCTGCTAGTTGTATTTTTAGTAGAGACAGAGTTTTGCCATGTTGGGCAGTCTGGTCTCGAACTCCTGACCTCAGGTGATGTGCCTAACTGGGCCTCCCAAAGTGCTAGGATTACAGGCATGAGCCACCGCACCAGGCCGGTAGATTTTACCAAATTGATCTAAACTATCCTATTTGTATTTTCATCCCATTATGAATAACTGAATAATTCCTTTTCTGCCTTTGAATTTAGACCGAATTCTTGATTATCAGAATGTTCCTCTTAGAGCAGAGTCCTAAAACAGCTTAAAGACTGTTAAAATAAGCTATACAGTACTAATGCCTTTAATTCCTTTCTAAAATCAGCCCTTCAGGCAACTTCGCCATTATTTTTCCTTGACTATAACCCAGCCTCTTTCTGTATTATTAGGCTTGTCAATGTATTACTTATTATAAATGCTACTGAGACGTGCAGAATATCAACAAATATTTACTTTTATATTGCAAGTAAAAAACATTTTTTAATATTAGCTATAGAAAAGCAAACATTTAAAAACTAAACTGACAGCAAAGTGATCAAGATCACATCAATATTGACAATCATGTTGATACTAAGTACTCTAATGCCAGTCTAATGATGAAAAAAGCATCAAATCCCAATGAGTAACATACTACAAAAAAACCTGACCAGTATTCCTCAAAAGTGTCAAGGTCATCAAACACAAGGAAAGCATGAGAAACTATCATAGCCAAGAGGATTCTAAGGAGACATGACTAAAAAAAGTACTGTGTTATCTTGGATGGAATACTGGAACAAAAAAGGGATGTTAGATAAAAAGGAAATCTGAATAAACTATGGACTTTTGTTAATAATAATGTATCATGGGGCCAGGCACAGTGGCTCATGCCTGTCATCTCAGCACTTTGGGAGGCTGAGGTGGGTGGATCACAAGGTCAGGAGTTCAAGACCAGCCTGGCCAACATGGTGGAACCCCATCTCTACTAAAAATACAAAAATCAGTCAGACATGGTGGCACGTGCCTGTAATCCCAGCTACTCGGGAGGCTGAGGCAGGAGAATCACTTGAAACTGGAAGGTGGAGGTTGCAGTGAGCCAACATCACCCCAATGCACTCCAGCCTGGGTGAAAGAGCAAAACTCCATCTCAAAATAATAATAATAATGTATCATTATTGGTTCCTTAATTATAATAGTCCAGGTGTGGTGGTTCATGCCTCTAATCCCAGTACTTTAGGAGGCCAAGGTGAGCAGATCCCATGAGCTCAGGAGACCAATCTAGGAAACATGATAAAACCCCGTCTCTACCAAAAATACAAAAAAATTAGCCCAGCATGGTGGCACACACCTGTATTCCCAGCTACCTGGATAGCTGAGGATCAAGAACCACCTGTAATTCCAGCTACTCAAGAGGCAGAGGTAGGAAGATCACTTGAACCCAGGAGGCAGAGGCTGCAATAAGCAGAGATAGTGCCATTGCTCTCCAGCCTGGTTGACAGAGTGAGACTACATCTCAAAAACTAACCTAAAATAAATTTTGTGTGTTTTTTTTTTTTTTTTTTGAAAAGGAATCTCACTCTGTTGCCCAGGCTGGAGTGCAATGGCATGGTCTTGGTTCACTGCAACCTCTACCTCCCAGGTTCAAGAGATTCCGAATAGCTGGGACTACAGGCATGTGCCACCACACCCATCTGATTTTTTGTATTTTCATCAGAGATGGGGTTTCACTATGTTGGCCAGGCTGATCTCGAACTCCTGACCTGGTAATCCGCCCACTCTGGCCTCCCAAAATGCTGGGATTACAGGTGTGAGACACTGAGCCCAGCTATTTATTTCTTATTTCTCTCTCTCTCTCTCTCTCTCTCTCTCTCTCTGTGTGTGTGTGTGTGTGTGTGTGTGTGTGTGTGTATGTGTGACAGAGTCTCACTCCAGGCTGAAGTGCAGTGGCACAAACATGGCTCACTGTAGCCTTGACCTTTTGGGTTCAAGTGAATCTTCCACCTCAGCCTCCTGAGTAGCTGGGACTACAGGCATGTACCACCACACCCAGCAGATTTCTGTATTTTTGGTAGAGACGGGGATTTGCCCTGTTGACCAGGCTGGTCTCAAACTCCTGATCTCAAGTGATCCACCCGCCTTGGCCTCCCAAAGCGCTGGGATTACAGGTGTGTGCCATCACAGCAGGCCTAAAGGTACCATATTTATCCAATCCCATATTATGATTTTTATTTTTTAATGAGACAAAGTTTTGCTCTTTTTGCCCAGGCTGGAGTGCAATGACACAATCTTGGCTCACTGCAACCTCTGCCTCCTGGGTTCAAGTGATTCTGCCTCAGCCTCCTGAGAAGCTAGGATTACATGTATGTGCCACCACGCCTGACTACTTTTGTACTTTTAGTAGAGAAGGAGTTTCTCCTTGTTCAAG
Source organism: Saguinus oedipus (assembly GCA_031835075.1). Lineage (NCBI taxonomy): Eukaryota > Metazoa > Chordata > Mammalia > Primates > Cebidae > Saguinus > Saguinus oedipus. The sequence goes on from CM063176.1 coordinate 52,709,288, forward strand.
TGATCTGCCCACCTCAGCCTCCCAAAGTGCTGGGATTACAGGCGTGAGCCACTGCGCCTGGCTTTTTTTCTTTTTTTTTGAGACAGTTTTGCTCTGTCACCAAGCTGTAGTACAGTGGCACGATCTCTGCTCACTGGAGCCTCCACCTCCCAGGTTCAAATGATTCTCCTGACTCGGCCTCCCAAGTAGCTGGGATTACAGGCACATGCCACCATGCCTGGCTAATTTTTGTATTTTTAGTAGAGATAGGGTTTCACCATGTTGGCCAGGATGGTCTCAATCTCTTGACCTCATCATTTACCCGCCTTAGCCTCCGAAAGTGCTGGGATTACAGGCATGAGCCACTGCACCTGGTCTATTTTTTTTTTTTTTTTTTTTTTTATTTTAGAGACAGGGTCTGTCACCTCAGCTGGAATAGAGTGGCACTCTCATATCTCACTGCAGCCTCAAATTGCTGGGCTCATGGGATCCTCCCTCCTCAGCCTCCTGAGAAGCTGGGACTGAAGGCATAGGACCACCACTCCCTGTTAATTTATTTTTATTGTTTTTAGAGATGGAGCCCCACTATGTTACCCGGGCTGTTCTCAAACACCTGGCCTCAAGGGATCCTCCTAAATCAGCCTTGTTCAATCTTTTCCCCCCAACAATTTGCCAAGCTTTGCTCATTACTGTATCTCCTAAACCTAAAAAAACTGGGTGGCACATAGTAAATACTCAATAAATACAAACGAATATTAAGTAAATAATTTTTTTTAACTTTATGGTGTTTCTCCCAACTAGACAGCTGTTTTATGTAATAACCACATCAAACTTTGTCTTCATGGATTTACCTTGGCAGTAATGCTTAGTAGAACAGCCCAACCTATTTTTCTTTTTTTTTGAGCTTGGGTCTCACTCTGTTGTCCAGTCTGGAGTGCAGTGACACGTCACAGCTCACTGCACCCTCGTCCTCCTGAGATCAAGTGATCCTCCCATCTCAGCCTCCTGAGTAGCTGCGACAACAGGGACATGCCACCACACCAAGCTAATTTTTAAAGTTTTTTGTAGAGATGGCGTCTCACTATGTTACCCAGACTGGGTTTTGAATTCCTGGGTTTGAGCAATCCTTCCAACTGGGACTCCCAAAGTCCTGGGAATATACAGATAAGCCATTTACCTAGCCTTATCCTATTTCAAGACTGGAAAACTGTTTACCCAGTTTTCTAAAGCAGTAATTTTCTGATTTCGCATTTTATATTTTAATATTTAATTGGGCAGGGCACAGTGGCTCACACCTGTAATCCCAGCACTTTTGGAGGCTGAGATAGGTGGATCACCTGAGCTCAGGAGTTCAAGACCAGCCTGGCCAACATGGGGAAACCCTGTCTCTACTAAAAATACAAAAATCAGCTGGGTGTGGTGGCCTGTGCCTGTATTCCCAACTATGTGGGACGCTGAGGAAGGAGAATTGCTTGAACCCAGGAAGTACAGGTTGCAGTGAGCCAAGATCACACCACTGTACTCCAGCCTGGGCCACAGGGCGAGACTCCCAAAAAATATATCTAGAATTCAGCTGGGCTCAGTGGCTCATGCCTGTAATCCTAAAACTTTGGGAGGCCAAGGCAGGAGGATCACTTGTGATCAGGAGTTCCAGATCAGCCTAGCCAACGTGGTAAAACTCCATCTCTACTGAAAATACTAAAATTAGCCAGGCATAGTAGCGGTTACCTATAATCCCAGCTACTCGGGAGTCTGAGGCAGAAGAATCACTTGAACCCAGGAAGCAGAGGTTGCAGTCAGGAACACTGCACTGCAGCTGGGGGAGAAGTGAGAAACTCCATCTCAAAAAAAAAGTAATTCACCTAGATTTTATTTAAATTTTAGGGTACAAATCCCATTTTATTTTTTTCTGCAAACAGCTGATTGTTCCAACATAATTTTGGAACCCCCTCCCTACTGATATGAAACACTACCTTTATAGCTGGGCTACAGTGGCTCACACCTGTAATCCTGGCACTCTGGGAGGCTGAGGTGGGAGGATCTCTTGAGGTCAGGAGTTCGAGACCAGCCTGGCCAACATGGTGAAACCTCATCTCTACTAAAAATACAAAAATTAGCCAGGCGTGGTGGCCCACTCCTGTAATCCCATCTACTCTTGAGACTGAAGCAGGAGAACTGCTTAAAACCAGGAGATGGAGGTTGCAGTGAGCCGAGATCGTGCCACTGCACTACACCCTGGGCAACAGAGTGAGACTCTGTCTCAGACAGAAGGAAAAAAAAAAGAAGAAATATCACCTTTATAACATTAGCCTTATGTATTTCTAGACTATTCAGTTTTACTACTGTCTATTCCAGGGTTGCTATTGTATTTTGATCATAGATATATTTGTATATTCTCTAGCACAAATCCTTTCCTCATTCTTCTCTTCCAAAATTTTTCTTACTTTCTATGTTTACTTTTTCAAATAAATTTTAGAATCATTTTGTCAACTTTTCAAAAGGAAATCTGGTTGGAATTATGTAAAACTGCCAGCCTTATCTCTCTGTTGCTATTTTCCTCAGTGGTAAAATGGAGTACTTACCTTGTAGGTTTGTTATGAGAACTAAATGAATTAAATACAGTATAAAATACTTAGAACACCATGCCAGAAAGATGTTATTATAATTATTCAAATGTGACAGTTACAACGACTGCTCAATATTTTCCAGATGTGTTCCCATTCGAAGCCTTTTTTTAAGATAAATCAAAGACATCATAAAACATAAGCAGTGATATGGAAAACATAAAATTTATACTTGTTTTTCTTCACCAATGCCTTGACCCTTCTTTGGTGAAATGAAGAGCTGGAGCTGAAAGCAGAGACAAAGAAAAAACTAAAGGTTGGTGGGTACCAGGTCTCTAAACTTTTACAAAGATGGGCCCACCAAGTGGAAAAGAAACTTCTAGGTCCTTCTAGTCAGCATTATGGGGCATCAGTACTTCCCTTTTAAATACTATTTCCTCATCTCCACAGTTATGACAATAGTAGTTACCTTTTGATTTCCTCCCAGAAAATACACAGTGATTAGATGTTTAAAAGACAGTATTTTTGAAATGAGCTCGTGAGCAGCTATAAAGGATAAATGGGATTGATAAAGATGGACAGACATACCCAGAATATTACAACAAACTACCTCCACCAGGTTTCCCACATCACTGATCACTGTAATGACTGAGAGGGGAGTGGCTGTGGATTTTTTCGGCGGGGGGGAGGGGGGGGAGATCTGTCTCATTATAATTTGTAAGAATTTGTTTAATTTTTTTTATCTACATAAAATTGACGTTAGGTAGTCAGAGGCCGTATGAGGGACCTTAAAAGGTGATCTCTACGGAGCTAAACTATAAATGAGAAAATGGAGGCCAAGAGTGGCAACACGACTTGCTAATTACAAAACTAGCCAAAGGCCTGGACTCCAGGCCTCCGAATTCCCCTATCTCGGCTCATCCCAATACACCACGCAACTTCTCACCGACGTTTGCCACGCTTCGAGATGGGAGGAGTAAAAGCAGGCCATGTGACCGCAGCAAAGACGCTGGAAAACCACAGGCCGGCGCGGTCGAATGCACGTGACCCGCCACGCTCCCCCCCGCACCCTCCCCCTTCCCCGCGCCAGCAGCACGCGCTGCCAACCTCGTCATGTGACCTTCACGCGGCCCCAGCGCTCCCCCTGCTCCGCGACTCTTTCCAGCAGCCATTTTGCCGAGAACTTGTCGTCTCTGCTCACCGCGGAGCAGGACGCCACGAAAAGCCGCGGCCAGATTTTACAGGCGGCACACGCGCTTCGAAAGAGCGCTCAGACCGTCAGGGCCCAGTCGAACCTCACTGAACACGTCGCACCCCGGGGCGCCGGGTAAAGCTGTGGGTGCGCCTCGGCCTCAGATTGGCTGTGGCGTCCACGTGACGCCTGAGCTCCCCCCACACCTTCTCCTTCCCCCCAACTCACAAAAACACCCAGACTCTTAACACCTCGCGCCAAGAACACGCCGCCAGGCGCGTGGAGACGGGCGGAGCGCGTGGCAAGCAAGGCGCCTGCGCGTACCTGCCAGGGCCGACCACAACCGGCCCACGCGCCGCTCCGCTCGCGGGTCCCGGAATCCTCGCGCTGCTGGACCACCCGGCTAGTCATTGGCTTCCAGCTCGGGTCACGTGCTGGTCGCAGGCCCGCCCCTACCCGCTAATCACCTGGCACCAAGCTCGAAGCGGCAAGGAGTCGTTCGCACGCGGAAGGGGAGGGTAGTTAGAGGGCCTCCTTTTCTGCCGTTGTGGGGTTAAACCCATAAAGAGGAAACGAGAAACCAGAGATTCAAAGTTAAGGAAGCTCGCACCTACCGGCTTAACTTCGCGCGCCTCTCCAGGAGCCGGGAACCATCGCCCTTGGGCGCTCCCCGATGCACGCCGGGATACGCCTGGCGCCCCTCGGTATGCTGCAGAGCATGCCGGGAAAGCCACCTCTCCCGATCTCCTGGCGCTCACCTCCCGGGCGTTCCTTTCATGTCCCCTTGAAAGCCCGGAATGAGACGGTTTGGGCAATTATGGTAGTGTGGCGAGGTATACCAGTCACTTTCAGCCCCTCCTCCCCCCACTTGTTTGATCTGTGTGGTCTTGGGGAAAACGCTTAATCTTTCTCCAAGGAGCAAGCGTTTAGTATGCGCCTGCTGAGTGACTTTGTGAAGATTTAAAAAAAAAAAAAAAAAAAAAAAAAAAACAGCAAGGGTATTTGCCTGCAAATGAACTGCCAACCTTTCCTGGCCAGTGAAAAAGAATGCTAATTTAAATACAGCTTAACCAAGAGCCCTACTTGGGAGTGGAAATGGTACTTAGAATTTTCCTTGGGATAGAAGATAAGACCTTTCTTGCTAAACTTATTGCTACTGTTGGGAACAGGGGGAGTGGGAAAAACAGGAGGCATTTTAAAGGGGGCAGGGACATGTCTATATCACAGTTACTGGCTCCACCTCACACGAACTATGGTATATTGGAAACGAAAAAAAAAAAAACACCATCTCCTAACTCAGAAAAGGTGGTCCTACATCAGAACCAATTAATTTTGTAGCATATTCACAAACTGCCCTTCAGGCCAAAACCTAATGTTTTACTCCCATTAAACCCCCACTTAACACCTTTTCTGCTTTGAACTTATTCTATAGCTTTGCCAATTTCAGAAGGATTCATCAATTCTCAAAGAGATGATCAAGTTTGAAGAATGAATTTGACTAGCGATGGTCAAGCGCAAGAGCTCTTATTTATAGATTAAAAATTAAATGTATTAATTTGTAATGTGGTCATGAAGCCAAAATATAGTTTGGGGCACCCCTTTTCTGGTTTCAAGGTACTTCATAAGCCTAATTATCAGAAAATTATTCCCTGACTAGAAAATCAAAAGAAAGGGTATTAGATGATCATATGTAATTTTAAAAAAATTAATTCCCAGCACAGTAAAGGAAAAGGAAAAAAAATTATAACCATATGATGTTACACTTGAAGTTTGTAAAACATTCCAATATTCTTCATAATATATAATTCTTATAACAACTCAGAGAAAAGTGCTATACTAATATTACCATCTTCTAAGTCAGTCTTGAGTGGGAATCTGGAAAAATGTATTTTAATATGTTCTCCAGGCAATTGTTATGCACAACTAGGTTCGGGACCTATTGGCTGTAGTGGAAAGAGCCCAAGGTTTGAAGTCAGACAGATCCATGTGAATGCAGTTCTTTTACTTCCTGCACTCCGACTGTGGTAAACACGTTTTTGAACTTTTTTTTTTTTTTTTTTTTTTTTTTTTTTGGAAGATGCGTCTCACTCTGTTGCCTAGGCTGGAGTGCAATGGCATGATCTCAGCTCACTACAACCTTCGCCTCCCAGGATCAAGTGATTCTCATGCCTCAGCCTCCTGAGTAGCTGGGATTACAGGTGCCCACCACCATGCCTGGCAATTTTTGTATTTTTAGTAGAGATGGGGTTTCACCATGTTGGCCAGGCTGGTCTCGAACTCCCGACCTCAGGTGATCTGCCCACCTTGGCTTCTCAAAGTGCTAGGATTACAGGTGTAAGCCACCACACCCAGCTCTTTTTGAACTTTTTGATTTTCAGTTCCTTTAACTGCAAATTGAGGCCAATTTGGATTGCCTTTTATTTTTTTTGTTTGTTTGTTTTGACATGGAGTTTTGCTTTTGTTGCACAGGCTGGAATGCAATGGCACAGTCTTGGCTCACTGAAATCTCCACCTCTTGGGTTCAAGTGATTCTCCTGCCTCAGCCTCCCTAGAAGCTAGGATTACATGTGTGAGCCACCATGCCCAGCCTGGATTGTCTTTGGATTGTCATAATGATTCTCAGTTCAAAATATTTAGAACACCTGTCAAAATCCCGGATAAATAGGATGAACTCTATGAATGTGAGTACTAGTTAGTGGGAAGGTTGCATTTGAATTAGCACCCTGTGCTCTCTGCAATACAGCATATTCTTGAATCTTGTTTTCTCCACTATTCTGTTTCTCCCCTAGACAATGCTAGAGGAACACTAACAGATTCTACCATAGATCTTGTTTGGACTCCTTGGCGACTACTGCCCATCTGTTGGTACATATATTTACATTGTCTCCCACCTTCATTTAAGTTTTTTTTTCTTAACATTTTATAATGCTGAGCTGTAGGCATTAATGCGGTAAAATAATGCTGACAGAGGCTACAGAGGGGGCACCTGTGCCTAAACTTCAAAGAGACTAAAATTTTTTATTTAAATATCTCAAAGACACCTCAAAACTCTCTCTTTTGTATAACAATATTTCAGATGCTTTCTTCCTGGCCTCCTTCCAGTGGTTCTGTACAATCTCTAATAGCTTCCTCGTTTACCCTTTGAAAAGGGAGGGATTAGCTTAGGCAGAACTTCTCATAGACATCTGAAACAGCATTTCCAAAGCCAAATTAATTGTCTGTCCCTTCACCACCACACACAAGCACTACAGCATTCCTGTAAATGGGCAATACCACCACCATTCCAGTAAGTTTGCCAGGCTACAAAACCTGTGTTATCCTCAACTGCCCCTTTAATTTTCCACATTTGGTTGATCTAAGGGTTCTATTGCTTCCAACACTTGAATGTCTTTTTTTTTTTTTTTTGAGACGGAGTTTTGCTCTTGTTGCCCAGTCTGGAGTGCAACGGCGCTATCTTGGCTCACCACAACCTCCACCTCCCAGGTTCAAGCAATTCTACTGCCTCAGCCTGCCAGGTAGCTGGGATTACAGGCATGCCCCACCACATCTGGCTAATTTTTTAATATTTTTGGTAGAGGTGGGGTTTCACCATGTTGGCCAGGCTGGTTTCAAACTCCTGATATCAAGTAATTCACTACCCTTGACATTCCAAAGTGCTGGGATTACAGGTATGAAACACTGCATCCGGCCTAAATGTCTTTTAAATTTAATACCTACTTTCCATTTCCTCCACCATTATACTAATTCAACCTTTATCTCTTTGAGACTCTACAAACATAAAAGCATTGCACTATAATGACAGTTGCATGTTAACGTTTATTTCAGAATACCAAAATGTATATGCAGTGGGGTACTATTCAGCCATAAAAAAGGAACCCCTGCCGTTGGCAACAATATGGATAAACCTGGGAGACATTAAGCTATGTGAAATAAGTCAATTACCATTAGACCGGGTGCTATGGCTCACACCTGTAATCCCAGCACTTTGGGAGGCCAAGGCAGGTGGATCACCTGAGATGAGGAATTTGAAACCAACCTGACCAACATTGCAGAACATTTTAGTGTCTCTACTAAAAATACAAAAGTCAGCAGGGCATGGTGGTGGGTTCCTATAATTCACTACTCAGGAGGCTGAAGCAAGAAAATCACTTGAACCAGGAAATGGAGGTTGTAGTGAGCCGAGATCTCACCACTTCACTCCAACCTGAATGAAAGAGTGAAACTCCATCTCAAAAGAAAAAAAAAATCACCATTTATATGTGGAATCTAAAGAAGTTAGATTCATAGAAGCAGAGTGTAGAATGCTCACTGCCAGGGGCTGGGGATGGGGAGTTTTGGGGTGGAGAGGAGATGTTGGTCAAAGGCCACAAAATTTCATTTATAAAATGAATAATTGTTCCAGCGTGGTAGCTCACGGCTGTAATCCCAGCATTTTGGGAAGCCAAGGTAGGCAAATCGCAAGGTCGGGAGATCAAGACCGTCCTGGCCAACATGGCGAAACCTTGTCTTTACTAAAAATACAAAAATAGCTGGCTGTGGTGGCACGCTACTTAGGAGGCTGAGGCAGGAGAATCGCTTACACCTGGCAGGCAGAGGTTGCTGATGAGGATGTAGAGGAACAGGAACTCTCATTCATTACTAGTACAAAATGATACAGCCACCATGGAAGACAGTTCAGCAGTTTTTTTTTTAAAGCTAAATATAGTATAGTCCTACTACACTACCCAGCAATAACATTTCCAAGTATTAGGCCAGATGCAGTAGCTCATACCTATAAGCCCAATGCTTAGGAAGGCCAAGACCAGGTGCCTAGGGATTGGAGGTTAACAGTGAGCTATGGGCCGGGCGCGGTGGCTCAAGCCTGTAATCCCAGCACTTTGGGAGGCTGAGGCGGGTGGATCACGAGGTCAAGAGATCGAGACCATCCTGGTCAACATGGTGAAACCCGTCTCTACTAAAAATACAAAAAATTAGCTGGGCGTGGTGGCACGTGCCTGTAATCCCAGCTACTTGGGAGGCTGAGGCAGGAGAATTGCCTGAACCCAGGAGGCGGAGATGGCGGTGAGCCGAGATCGCGCCATTGCACTCCAGGCTGGGTAAAAAGAGCAAAACTCCGTCTCAAAAAAAAAAACAGTGAGCTATGATGGCAACACTGTACTCCTACCTAGGTGAGAGAGAGACAGAAACTCTGTCTCTAAAAACAAAGAAAAAACACTGGGCGAACTGGCTCATGCCTGTAATCCCAGCACTTTGGGAGGCCAAGGCAGGTGAATCACAAGGTCAGGAAATCGAGACCATCCTGGCTAACACAGTGAAACCCATCTCTATTAAAAATACAAAAAATTAGCCCGATGAGGTGGCACGCACCTGTAGTCCCAGCTACTTGGGAGGCTGAGGAAGAAGAATTGCTCGAACCTGGGTGGCAGAGGATGCCGTGAGCCGAGATCCTGCCAATGCACCACAGCCTGGGTGACAGAGCAAGACTATGTCTCCAAAAAAATAAATAAATAAAAGAAAACACACACACACACACACAAACATTCCTAGGTATTTACCCAACTGAGCTGAAAACTTACATTTACACAAATGTTTATAAAAGTTTTATTCATAATTAGTTGGATGTGGTGGCTCATACTTGTAATCCCAGCACTTTAGGAGGCCAAGATGGGTGGATGGTTTGAGGCCAGGAGGTCAAGCCAACCTTGGCAAAATGGCAAGACCCCATCTCTGAAGAAAGAAATGAATCAAAAAATTAGCCAGGTGTGGTGGTGCATGCCTAAAGTCCCAGCTACTTGGGAGGCTAAGGTGAAAGGATTGCTTGAACAAGAAAGTCGAAGCTGCAGTTAGCCATCAGTGCACCACTGCACTCGAGCTTGGGTGACAGAGTGAGACCCTGTCTCAAAAAAATAAAAATAATTGTTACTTTTAAAAATAAAAAATAAACTGTATAAAACACTGATAAAGTCCAATGTATCAACCTTTTATTTTATGGTTAGTACTTATTATGCCTTACCTAATAAATCTTTGCCCATCCCAAAGTTGTAAAAATTCTCTTCTATGTTTTTTTGCAGAATTTTTAGTGTTTTCAATTTTGCATTTAGGTCTAATAGCCACCTCAAATTAATATCTGTATATGGTGTGAGGTAGGGGTTGAGATTCATTTATTTCATAAGAATGCCAAGTTGATCCAACACTATTTGTTGAACATTATTTTCCTTCTTTGAATTACCTTGGCACCTGTATTAGTTGTGTATTACTGTATAACAAATTACCTCCAAAACTTAGCAGCTTAAAACAACAAATATGTATTACCTCATTGTTTTTGTGGTTAAGGAATCTGGGCACAGCACACCTGAGACTACAGGAGCCTGCCACTATGCCCAGCTAATTTTTGTATATTTAGTAGAGATGGGTTTCACCTTGTTGGTCAGGCTGGTCTCAAACTGCTGACCTCAGGTGATCCACCTGCCTTGGCCTCCCAGAGTGCTAGGATTACAGGCTTGAGTCACTGCCTGTAAAAAGGCCTACAGGCCTTTTTTCTTATTATATATCTTGCTCTGTACACTCAGAAAAACTTCTCTGGGAACAAACTGTAGAAATGATTCCTAAAACTATAGTCTTGGCCAATATATTGTTTTTAAAGAATTCAGTTGGCTTTATTGCAATTCTGGAATCAGGCAACAATTAATTTCGTAAAACACAAAGTGTTCAATGGCCAATATGTTTTAAATGAGTAAACGAACTGACGTTTTACCAAAGAAAATTTACAAATGGCCAAAAAATGTATGAAAACATACATAACACTACTAGTTATTAGAGAAATACAAATTAAAACCACAAAGAGACACCACTGCACATCCTCTACAATATCTAAAATTAAAAAGACTAACAAGGTCTGGCGTGGAGGCTCATGCCTGTCATTCCAGCACTTTGGGAGGCTGAGGCTGACAGATCACCTGAAGTCGGAAGTTTGAGACCAGCCTGGCCAACATAGTGAAACCCCGTCTCTACTAAAAATACAAAAGTAGCCAGGTGATGTGGCTCATGCCTGTAATCCCAACACTTTGAGAGGCCAAGGCAGGTGGATCAAAAGGTCAGGAGATTAAGACCATCTTGGCTAATATGGTGATACCCCATCTCTACTAAAAATACAAAAAATTAGCTGGGTGTTGTGGCATGTGCTGGTAAACCCAGCTACTCAGGAGGCTGAGGCAGGAGAATCACTTGAACCTGGGAAGTGAAGGTTGCAGTGAGCCAAGATCGCACCACTGCACTCCAGCCTGGGTGACAGAGTGAGACTCTGTCTCATTTAAAAAAAAAAAAAAATGGCTGGGTGTGGTGGCTCAGGCCTGTAATCCCAGCACTTTGGGAGGCCAAGGTGGGTGGATTACCTGAGGTCAGGAGTTCGAGACCAGTCTGACCAACATGGTGAAACCCCATCTCAAAAAAAAGAGTACAGTCCTTTGAATAGCAGCTTGATGGCCGGGCACGATGGCTCACGCCTATAATCCCAGCACTTTGGGAGGCTGAGGCGGGTGGATCATGAGGTCAAGAGATCGAGACAATCCTGGTCAACATGGTGAAACCCTGTCTCTACTTAAAAAATACAAAAATTAGCTGGGCATGGTGGCACGCACCTTTAGTCCCAGCTACTCAGGAAGCTGAGGCAGGAGAATTGCCTGAACCCAGGAGGCGGAGGTTGCGGTGAGCCAAGATTGCGCCATTGCACTTCAACCTGGGTAACAAGAGTGAAACTCCATCTCAAAAAGAAAAGAAAGAAAATAAATAAAAAGCAGCTTGACAATTGTTTATGAGTTTAACATATACTTACTCTATCACCTAGCAATTTAACTCCTCGGTATTTACTCAAGAGAAATGAAAACATATATCCACAAAAAAAATTGAGTTTTTTTGAGACAGAGTCTCGCTCTGCTGTCCAGGCTGGAATGCAGTGGTGTGATCACAACTTATTGCAGTCCCAACCTCCAAGCTAATATAATCCCCCAGCCTCAGCCTCCAAAGTATCTGGGACTACAGGTGTGCACCACCGCATCCAGCTAATTTTTCTTTTGTTTTTTTGTAGAGACAAGGTATTGCTGTGTTGCTCAGGTCTGGAACTCCTGAGCTCAAACAATACTCCCGCCTCAGCCTCCCAAAGTGCTAGAATTACAGGCCTGGGCCACTGCCCAGCATACAAAAAAAATCTATTGTATTAAAAATTTTATAACAGCTTTATTCATAATAACCAAAAATAGAAATAATTCAAATGTCCATCAACAAATAAATGAGGGCTGGGCAAGGTGGCTCATGCCTGTAATCCTAGCACTTTGGGAGGCCGAGGTGGGTGGATCACCTGAGGTCAGGAGTTCAAGACCAGCCTGGCCATCGTGGTGAAACCCCATCTTAAAAAAAGATAAAATAAAATAAATGAGTAAACAAATTGATTATCAGTGGACTATATTCAGCAATAATAAAAAAGAATGGAGAGGCCAGGTGCAGTGGCTCATACCTATAATCCCAATACTTTGGGAGGCCAAGGCAGGCAGATCACAAGGTCAGGAGTTCGAGACTGGCCTGGCCAACATGGCAAAAACCCATATCTACTAAAAAAAAATGTACAAGGCCGGGCGCGGTGGCTCAAGCCTGTAATCCCAGCACTTTGGGAGGCCGAGGCGGGTGGATCACGAGGTCAAGAGATCAAGACCATCCTGGTCATCATGGTGAAACCCCGTCTCTACTAAAGATACAAAAAATTAGCTGGGCATGGTGGCGCGTGCCTGTAATCCCAGCTACTCAGGAAGGCTGAGGCAGGAGAATTGCCTGAACCCAGGAGGCGGAGGTTGTGGTGAGCCGAGATCGCGCCATTGCACTCCAGCCTGGGTAACAAGAGCGAAACTATGTCTCAAAAAAAAAAAAAAAAAAAGTACAAAAATTGGCCAGGCGTGGTGTCAGTTGCCTGTAATCCCAGCTACTCAGGAGGCAAAGGCAGGAGAATCACTTGAGCCTGGGACACAGAGATTGCAAGGAGCTGAGATCATACCACTGCACTCCAGCCGGGTGACAGAACGAGACTCCATCTCAAAAAAAAAAAGAATGGAGTTCTAGAGCTTGGCAATAAAAAGGAATGAACTGCTGATATATCGACAATACAGATGAATGGCCGGGTGCAGTGTCTCAGTCCTGTAATCACAACACTTTGGGAGGCTGAGGTGGAAGAATTGCTTCAGCCCAGGAATTCAAAACCAACCTGGGCAACATAGTGAGACCACCCCTCACCCCTACCATCTCTATTTTTTTTTAATAAAAAAACAATATAGATGAATCTCAAAACACATAATGATCAAAAAAAGCCAGACATATATTAATACACAGTGTATGGTTCCATTCTGTAGGACAGCCTAGAACATACAAAATTAATCTATGATGTGGTAGAAGATGGCCCATCTTTGTCATTCTCCGCACTGAAAAGTGGAATTTATTTCTCCATCCCCTTGAATTTCTTCTAGGCTTGTGCCTGCTTTGGTCAGTAGAATACAGCTGAAGTGATGCCATACCAGTTTGGGGTCTAGCCTTTTTTCTTTTTTTTCTTTTTTTTTCTGAGATGGAGTTTCACTCGTCACCTAGGCTGGAGTGCAATGGTGCAATATTGGCTCACTACAACCTCTGCCTCCAGGGTTCAATCGACTCTCCTGCCTCACCCTCCCAAGTAGCTGGGATTACAGGCATCTGCCACCACACCTGGCTAATTTTTGTAGTTTTAGTAGAGACGGGGTTTCACCATGTTGGCCAGGCTGGTCTTGAACGCCAGATCTGGTGATCTACCTGCCTCGGCCTCCCAAAGTGCTGGGACTACAGGCATGAGCCACTGTGCCCAGCTTGGGTCTAATCTTTATGAGCACTGGTAACTTCAACTTCCTCCTTCTTGGTACCCACCCACCATATTGTAAGGAAGCCCAAGCAGCCACATGGAAAACAGTTCTAGCTGAGCTCCCAGCCTAGAGCCTATCCCAACTCTCCAGCCATGTAAGTGAGCCATTTTGGGAGAGGATTCTCCAGCTCCAGTCAAGCTACCCCAGCTGACCCACAAAGCAGACAAATTGATTCCAGTCAACCATGACCAAATTGGAAAACCACAAGCAAACAAATTATTTTGATTATTTTAAGCCACTGGGTTTTGGAGTAACAAAACAATCTATAGACATAACAATCTATAACCAAAACATATGGGAATAGAAATCACATCAGTATTACTGGGAAGAGGCAGGATCAATGGCAAAGGGGCACAAGGGGACTTAGAGATGATAGAAATGTTCTTTATCAGCTAGGTGCAGTGGCTCATGCCTGTAAGCCCAGCATTTTGAGAGGGTGAGGCTGGAGGATCACTTAAGTTCCAGGGTCTGAGACCAGCTTGGGCAACATGGTGAGATCTTGTGTCTGCAAAAAACAAAATTAGCTGGGTGTGGTAGCATACACCTGTAGTCCAAGCTATTGGGGAGGCTAAGGTGGGAGGATCACTTGAGGCCAGGAGGTTGAGGCTGCAGTGAGCTGAGATCACACCACTGCTCTCCAGCCTGGGCAAGAGAGTTAGATCCTGTCTCAAAAACAAAACAAAAGTTCCATATCTTGATTGGATTAATAGTTATAGAAACGTATCCATTTATCAAAACTCTGAACTGTATACTTAAAATCTATATATTATATTGTATGTAAATCATACCTGAATGAAGCTGATTAAAAAAAAAATAACCGTTGGTGACTCTCCATTAGCTAGAGAATAAAGAGTAACCTCCATAGCTTGGTAGGAGACTCTACACAAAGTAACCCCAGCCTCAATTCCCAAGATAGTCCCTTCTTGACACTAAAACTAAATAAAATGATTTGAAATTCCACATGGGTCCTGGCTTCTTGAGGTTGTTCTATCTTCTTGGCATGTCACTCCTTCTGATCTCAGGCTGCTAAAAAGTCCTAGTCATCCTGTGACACCTCCCTCTACCCACCCCTGTCCTGAAAGAGTCTTAGTCACTACCTCCTCTGGCTTGCAGAACGCTTTGTGAATACTTGTATTATAATATTTATCAAGCATTGTACTGTAAGATTTTGTTTAGATGTTTCTCTCCTTCACTAGACCCTGACTTCCTTCAGTAAAGAAACAACTTCTGATTCATCTTCATATCACCATAATCTAAGTACCCAGCAAGTAACAGATACTCAGTAAACAGTGAATGGATTATAGCACATTAATCAGCGTCTCCTTTTGCTTCTCTCATTACTTTACAAGTATTCTCCAGCCCTCTGTTGTATGGGTGGGTCCTAGGTCTCCATCCACTGCCATCATCTGCCATTTACTTTTCTCTTTCTGTCTCTCATTCCTCTAAAAGTCCTTGAAGGCTCACCTATCCTCATGGCTGCAGCCATTTCCCGCTCTGCAGATACCTCCAAAAGTTATACTAGATGTTAACTGAGCACTAAGTACACTACACAAAAGGCTGGAGTACAAGCATCCAAGGGACTTAAGAATTTGAAGAGCACTGAATATAGGAGACAGGAGAGAGGAAAGGAGTCAAATGTCTCCAAGAAGCAGAGCCTGTGTGCCCTAGAGGATGCAGAAGCATCATCAAATCAGGGAGGCTGAAGGAGGAATCAGTTTTCAGAGAAAAACAGTTTATGTTGTCTTAGCTATGTCGGGTGGCATGCCATTACATTCAAGTGAAGCTGTGTCATAGAGATGCCAAATTTTATTCATTTATGAATGTCTCCATATATATATATGTGTATATATATATATATGTGTGTATATATATATATATACGTATATATATGTGTGTGTATATATATATATACGTATATATATATGTGTGTGTATATATATATACGTATATATATGTATATATATGTGTGTATATATATGTGTGTATATATATATATATATATATATATAGTTTTTGCCCTCATGTCACTTATTGGGGTGACAGACATAAATCAAAGAATTCTGCCAGGTGTGGTGGCTCAAGCCTGTAATCCCAGCACTTTGGAAGGCCAAGGCGGGTGGATCACGAGGTCAAGAGATCGAGACCATCCTGGTCAACATGGTGAAACCCCGTCTCTACTAAAAATACAAAAAATTAGCTGGGCATGGTGGCGCGTGCCTATAATCCCAGCTACTCGGGAGGCTGAGGTAGGAGAATTGCCTGAACCCAGGAGGCGGAGGTTGCAGTGAGCCAAGATCACACCATTGCACTCCAGCCTGGGTAACAAGAGCGAAACTCCATCTCAAAAAAAAAAAAAAAAGAATTCCATAAATAAATATAAAATTACAATTTGTTTTTTGGGGGTTTTTTTTCATTTGTTTTTGTTTTTGAGGCAGAATCTTGCTCTGTCACCCAGGCTGGAGTGCAGTGGCACGATCTCGGCTCACTGCAACCCCCACCTCCCAGGTTCAAGCAATTCTCTTGCCTCAGCCTCCTGAGTAGCTGGGACCACACATGTGTGCCACCACACCCAGCTAATTTTTTGTATTTTTAGTAAAAACAGGGTGTTACCCAGAATGGTCTCCATCTGACCTCGTAATCCACCCACCTCAGCCTCCCAATGTGCTGGGATTACAGGCATAAGCCACCATGCCCAGCCTAAAATTACCACTTGTAATAAATGCTGTAAAGTGGTACATACTCGTATGGAAGCATAAAGTAAAGGGAACTGACCCACTCAAGGAAGCTAGCACTGAGAGCTGAAGGTAAGAGCAAGAGTTGACTAGGAGACAAGACGGGGAAAGTTCTAGGCAGAAGGAACCACATGTCCATAGAGACAGAAAGTAGATTAGTGGTTGCCAGGGGGTGGTGGGGAGCAGCGGGGGGGGTGCCTGCTGATGGATATGGAGTTTCTTTTTGAGGCAATGAAAATGTTCTGGAATGAGATAGTGGTAACAGTTGCACAACTTTGTGAACATACTAAAAATCCACAGAATTGCATACTATAAAGAGGCAAATTTTGTGGTAAACCAATTATATTTCAATTTTTAAAGATGAAGATAAGGCCAGGCGCGGTGGCTCACACCTATAATCACAGAACTTTGGGAGTCTGAGGTGGGTGGATCACAAGGTCAAGAGATCCAGACCATCCTGGCAAACATGGTGAAACACCGTCTCTACTAAAAATACAAAAATTAGCTGGGCTTGGTGGCGCATGCCCGTAATCCCTGCTACTCAGGAGGCTGAGGCAGGAGAATCACCTGAACCCTGGAGGCAGAGGCTGAAGTGAGCTGAGATCATGCCACTGCACTCCAACCTGGGTGGCAGAGCAAGACTCTGTCTCAAAAAAAAAAAATGAAGATAAATGTAAGTTAACAATAATTGGGGGGGAAAAGACATGCCACGGCACCTTCAGGAAACTAAAAGAAGGTCAGTGGAGCAGTAGCTCATGTCTGTAATCCCAGCACTTTGGGAGGCCACAGCAGGCAGATCACCTGAGGTCAGGAGTTCAAGACCAGCCTGGCCAACATGGTAAAACCCCATCTCTACTAAAAGTACAAAAATTAGCCAAGCATGGTGGTGGGCACCTGTAATCCCAGCTACGCAGGAGGCTGAGGCAGGAGAATTGTTTGAAACTGGGAGGCGGAGGTTGCAGAGAACCAAGATTGTGTTACTGTACTCTAGCCTGGGCGATAAGAGCCAGACTCCATTTCAAAAAAAAAAAAGAAAGAAATCAAAAGGTTGGCCATCAAACTTTCCTCCATGCCCACAGATGAGTGCAAAGAAAGACACAGAGTCCGTAGAGGCATTAGTCCAAGAGACCACAGGAGAGAAGTAGCAGCAGCACACCAAACTTGCATAGAGGCCAAGAGAGGAGAGAATTTGTCATAGCAGGTGATGGTCAGCAATATTGATCACAGCAAAGAGGTTGAGAACAAAAATCGCGAAAAGTCCTTTGGTGCCATGTGCTGTGCTATGCATCTACAGTCCCAGCTATTCAGGAGACAGAGGCAGGAGGATCGCTTGAGCCCAGGAGTTGGAGGCTGCATTGAGCTGTGACTATCAATAGCCATTGTACTCCAGCCTGAACAACAAATCACAACCACATCTCTTCAAAAAAATTTTTTTAAGTTCTTAGAATTTAGAGCTGGATGACCATAGCATAGCTATGCAAGAGTGGGGCATTGCAGGAAAGAACCAGATGGTGGAGGAATAATGAGAGAATGAGTCATGAAGACATGGAGGCACACAGTATTTGGCAGTAACAGGAGGAAGAAAAAATGGGACAGCAGCTTAAAGAGAGTGAGGTCATATGGAGGCCTTTTCCAAATGGGAGAGACCTGAATGCATCTGAGATCAGAACAAGGAGCCAGGAAAAGGAACCAATTTAAAATATGAAGGAGAAAATAAATCACACAATAAGTTACCTTGAGGGGACAGAAGAAGATAGAATCAAGACACAGGTGGAAAGCACTGACGTAGAAAATAAGATAGTCAGCCGGGCACAGTGGCTCATACCTACAATCCCAGCACTCTGGGATTACACCTGAGGTCAGGAGTTCGAGATCAGTTGACCAACATGGCAAAACCCCATCACTACTAAAAATACAAAATTTAGCCAGGCAGGGTGGTGGGCACCTATAATCCCAGCTACTTGGGAGGCTGAGGCATGAGAATTGCTTGAACCTAGAGAGGCAGAGGTTGCAGTGAGCCAAGATCATGATACTTCACTCCAGCCTGAGTAACAGAGTGAGACTCCTTCTCAAAAAAAAGAAAGAGGAGGGGAGAGGAGGGGAGGGGGAAAGACGGAAGGGGGAAAGGAAGGAGAAAGAAAAAGAGAAAGAGAGAGAAGATAGAAAAAGAAAGAAATAGAAAGCAAATAAGACAGTCATTTGCTCTGAAGTAGAAAGAGAAGTGATGGGTAATGATGCAGGTATTTTTTAGGTAGAGAGGAGTTTGGCTAATGGAATTCATGTCATTGGTTTCTGCCTTCGCAGTAATAATTGTAAGACCTAACATTTACTAAGATTTCAACATGGTACTAGCCTAAACAATTTGTAATATATTAACTCACTTAATCCTCACAGCCTCCTAAGGTATATACTGTTGTTATCTCCTTTTTACAGTTATGGAAACAGAGTCACCAAAAAGTGAGGTGACTTTAACAAGGTCACACAGCTTATAAATGGTAGTACTCAGCCAGGCCCAGTGGTTGACACCTGTAATCTCAGCACTTTGGGAGGTCAAGGTGGAAGGATCAGTTGAGTCTAAGAGTTTGAACCAGCCTGGGCAACATGGTGAGACCTCATCTCTACAAAAATAAAAAGTAATAATAATTAGCCAGGCATAATGATGTGTGCCTGTAGTCCCAGCTACTCAGAAGGCTGAGATAGGAGGATTGACTGAGCCCAGGAGGTGGGTGAGCCATGATCATACCATTGCACTCCAGCCTGGGACAGAGTGAGACCCTGTCTCAAAAAGGAAAAAAAAATGAAGTAGTGTTAATATTTCTACCCACAAGATAGAAAGGAGATAAGGTGATTTGCCAAGAGTAAAAGAGAAACTGGTGGAACAGAAAGAGGGGAAATTGGGAACTTGAATGAATATAAAAGTTTCGAATGGCCAGAGTGAAAAGCATGCCTCTGAGGGTGTGAGAAGAGTAAGCTCTCTTCCAGATCAGCAGCCTTATATTTTCTCCTGCTAATAGAACCTCTCCCCTTGAAGATTCCACAATCCAGATGTGTGGAATTCCTCAATCCTTTCAGGCTGTTTGAGGTGATTCAGCTCTTCCTTTCACATTCCTGGACTCTGGGTCTGCCCTTTGGACAGGATTCTCCTGGTAAAGCTGAAGGTGGCAGAGAATTATTCTAGCCTGTTTTCTGACAAGGCCATACCCAACCCATACACGTGGACAGCTTTACTGAACCATTTAAAGTGCATGTTTAAAATGGCATCAGAATTGGGGTATTAGTAGGCCCTATGTTTCGGGGGTGATTTTCTTTTTCTTTTTTTTTTTTTTGGAGACTGAGTTTTGCTCTTGTTGCCCAGACTGGAGTGCAATGGTGATATCTTGGCTCACTGCAACCTCAGCCTCCTGGGTTCAAGTGATTCTCCTGCCTCAGCTTCCAGAGTAGCTGGGATTACAGGCACATACCACCATGCCAGGCTAATTTTTTGCATTTTTACTACAGACAAGGTTTCACCATGTTGGCCAGGCTGGTCTGGAATTCCTGACTTCAGGTGATCCATCCGCCTTGGCCTCCCAAAGTGCTGAGATTACAGATGTGAGCCAATCAACCAGCCAGATTTCTAATTTAAAAAGAGCTGAAGAGGAACACAGCCAGGCATGGTGGCTCATGCCTGTAATCCCAGCACTATGAGAGGCCGAGGCAGGTGGATCGCTTGAGTTCAGGAGTTTCAGACCTGCCTGGACAACATGGTGAAACCCTGTCTCTACAAAAAAAAAAAGAAAAGAAAAGAAAGAGAAAAATAGTTAAAGAGGAACAGACAGTTTCTAGGTCTCTGAAATTATTCCTGTAGCCCTTACCACAGGTAATAAAACTTGTTTTTTTTAAACCAAAATTTGAATTTGCTAAAAACTTTTTATATATTCCATAATTATTTACATCACCAAGGAAACAGGACTTTACAAGTAAGAAATCAAACTGTCTCTATTCTTTTCCTCAAATGTCAGGAGTCTTTTGGCAAAGAATCTTAGAGGAGTGAGAACAGAAAAGCAGCAACACTGAAAAACCAAAAACCTCCTCATATAGAGACATCAATCAAAAAATGCCACAACCAAAATTTCATTTCCTGGGAAGGAGAGTTGGATTCAGAATCATTTCCAGGCAAATTTGCATCATTGGTATTACTTCCTCCAGCAATATGTATTTGCATTTTTTCACATCGAAACATCGTGAAGAACATCCAACTTCTTAGTAACTCTTTAGGTATTTCAGGTCATGGGCACATGCAGAGAGATGGGTTGACCAGGTTTCATGACTCAAAAGTGTAAGTACTGGCACAAATACATTACAAGTGGGGCAGCTGGGATATTCACCCAGACAACGCATCGGAATCAAACTTAGATACAAAGATGTAGAGATCCATTGTTCCTGAGATGCAAACAAGGAGCAAACACAGCACAGAATGGAATTGGTTTTAAGAATGTGTCATGTGAATCCGCCTACAGACAACGCTGGCAACTGTTCCTGAAATGGGAGGAGGCTGTCATCACCTCTCCCTCAGTACCACCATGTGCCACAGAAATCATTTTCGTGGGTTCTTTTTCTTCATTTTCATTTTGGAAGTGCATTTTGATATGCTGTCTCCCTTCCCCCATATCCCTCCTCCCCACTCTGGGAGACAAGCTCGATCCTCACTAACCTCTGTTATTTGCTGCCAGGAAAAGGAAGGGGAGTTGAGGGGTGCTTACAAACCCCTGTGAAGCGTGCCAGTCCTGACATCACCCAGGCAGGCATGCCCTCTACCTCCTCCTGGTGGATATGAAGGGAAGACTAATTCCTCACAGTGATGAGGACAGAGAGCTAAAGTCTTGGCCACCGAGAGACCTCCAAAGGAGGTCAGTTCCGGACCCATGGGTAAGCTCTGACATGCTTCTCTCGTGTGGACAGACTTTTTTATTATTATTATTTTCTTTCTTTCTTTCTTTCTTTCTTTTTTTTGAGACGGAGTTTCACTCTGTCACCCGGGCTGGAGTGCAGTGATGTGATCTCAGCTCATTGCAACCTCCACCTCGCAGGTTCAAGCGATTCTCCTGCCTCAGCCTCCCGAGTAGCTGGGATTACAAGCATGTGCCACCACACTCAGCTAATTTTTGTATTTTTAGTAGACACAGGGTTTCACCATGTTGGCCAGGATGGTCTCGAACTCCTGACCTCAGATGATCCACCCGCCTCAGCCTCCCAAAGTGCTGGGATTACAGGCATGAGCCACCGCGTCCAGCCTTGTGAATAGACTTAAGAGGATTAATGACTGGCAACATCTAGTCCTTTACTGGGAAGAGAAGCCTAAGTTTTTCCTACTGTACTGCGTGAAAGTTCGGGAAAGACCAGGAGTTTCTGACACCAAAGCAGACATGAGTTGAAACTATCAAAGCCATAACAACAACAGCTTCCCACTGTCATCCAGCCGAAGTCCTGGGTGCCCCTCACATATGAACAGGCAGTCTTCTAAGAGAAGAAGGCCATCTTCCAACTGCTGCTTCCAGAAAGTCAGAGGTAGATGTCACACACCCACATGTGCAAATAAATCACAGATTGAAGACTTGGGGTCATGCTGTCTGTCCTTAAGCTATCTGCATGTGTCTTCAAGGAGGTTCCATACAGTCCTACACACCCCACTGCCCCCCCACCAAGTCTGCCTCTTCTAGTAGAACCAGAAGAAATCTACAGATTCTAGAAGTCTGTTTTATTCTCCTCTTACTTTTGCTTTTTGGGCTAAGCTAAAACCAGAACCCCTCTTCTTTGGCACTGCTTAGCTACATAGATTTTGCTCCCTAAGTTTCTATCAGAAATTAGCTTTTCTCTTAGCCATCTTTCATATTCCCCTCTCCTATTAACTTAGAACTATCTTACAGTAATCAGACAGAAGGTCCTCCTTGCTACCCTGTTATTTATTTCCATAGCATTATCAAGTTCATTCTTCCTACACAGACACACACACACACCACACACACATTCAGTATTTACATGGGCTCCAAACGTTCCAGACCCAAGTAGTCTCATCCTAGATGGAGATCCAGAACCCGAAGTCATCACCTTTGGGGAGTTTGGCCTGAGACTACCTGCTTACCTGAATGAAAGGAAAAGCAAGGCTGTGAGTTGTGAACACATGAGGTGGATCATTGTTCATAGGACAGAAAATAAGATCCACTGAGGGGACAGATTTTATGTCAACCCCAGGGATACAGCAGTTGTTTTCCAAGTTCTCACTGATGTTTCCAGCTGGCCTAGGAGATAAAGAAGTTCTGAAAACAGGCTGAGCATGGTGGCTCATGCCTGTAAACCCAGCACTTTGGGAGAGTGATGTGGGTGGACTACTTGAGGTCAGGAGTTTGAGAGCAGCCTGGCCAACATGGTAAAACCTCATCTCTATTAAAAATACAAAACTTATCCAGGCGTAGTGGCATGCGCCTATAATCCCAGGTGCTCTGGAGGCTGAGGCAAAAGAATTGCTTGAACCTGGGAGGCAGAGGTTGCAGTGAGCTAAAATCACACCACTGCACTCCAGCATGAGCAAATAGAGCAAAACTCCATCTCAAAAAAATAAAAAAAGTTCTGAAAGCATATTAATAGCACCCTCTCTGACTATCGTACTGAGGAATGGAAAGTTTGTGTGTTAGGGAATGCAGTTTAATCCTAGATTATGGCCATCACAATTAATACTTATGATTTGTAATATTCAAAGCTGTCTTATCAATGAAAGCTGATTTGATCTTTGTTGTGTTCTAGTGGAAAGGCCAGAGAAGGGTCTTAACCCCATTTAACAGATACAGAAAAAGATTCAGAAAGAATCTGTGATATATTTAGCGTCAACCAGGCCAAGAAAGGACACAAAGCAGAATGAAAGGAGCGAAACCCCAAGAAAGAAAACAATAAAGTGAACTGCCCTCAGAGCAGCCGTGAGCGTCGTAACAGCTGTGATGTATGGGACCCTGTGCCAGCATTGGGGGAAAAAAGTGAAGCAAAGCCACTCAGTTCTACTAATCTCCCTAACTTTGAACCCCTCAACCAGGTTGCAGGGGCAAAAGAAACCTGGGAAGGTAGCCCACAGATGGTCAGGTCTCCATATGCAAGCCTGGAGCCTGAAAGTCTGAAGTCCTGCTTGCCCCGGCTGATGTCTCCCACCCGCTGCCTGCGTTCGCCATTGTCCCTGATCGCCCAGCAGAGCTTCCCTGGACAAGTCCCTCACCCAACCCTGCCATCTTAACTGTTCTTATTATAATGTGAATACCTCTCACCCAACCCTGCCATTGTAACTGAACTTGTGGTCATGTATACTCCTTGCCCCTACCCCCCACCACTGTAACTGATCTGCAACACTCCTGCCCCCCAAAAACTACCCAAACCCATAAAACCAACTCCTATCCCACTGCCCTTTGCTTATGCCCTTTTCAGCCTTAGCCCACCTGCACCCAGGTGAATAAACAGCCATGTTGCTCACACAAAACCTGCTTGGAAGGGTCTCTTCATTCGAAGCGCACGTTTTTCAACACAGATCTTCCCAGGAATAGGGAACACGGAAACACCAACCTTTATCATTAATTAAAACTGCAAGCTTCCTTCCTTCCTTTTTTTTTTCTGAGATGGAGTCTCACTCTCACTCTGTCGCCCAGGCTGCAGTGCAGTGGCGCAATCTCGGCTCACTGCAACATCCACCTCCCGGGTTCAAGTGGTTCTCCCACCTCAGCATCCTGAGTGCCTGGGATTAAAGGCACCAGCCATCACGGCCAGCTAATTTTTGTATTTTTAGGAGAGATGGGGTTTCACTATGTTGGCCAGGCTGGTCTCATACTCCTGACCTCAAGTGATCTGCCCGCCTTGGCTTCCCAAAGTGCTGGGATTACAGGTATGAGCCACTGCACCTGGCCTCTTCCTTACTTTCTTATGCATATTTGATGGGGTACTATAAAATGTTAACCAGAAACTTAGTCTAATATTATCACATAGACTGGAGTCCCAGTTCAGGTCATGGGCAGGCCGTGCTCCTTGCACCATGGTCCTTGCCAGTCTTGCTGGAGGTTAAGCTGCTCCAAGGAATGAAGATGCTGAGAAAGATCTGTCTCCTGTCTTGGACCCTGGCACGGAGCAGGTTGCTCCTGCGTTGTAAAGGAAAGGTGATTTTGCACAAGGCTCTCCTCCATCAAGTAAGCCCTGACGTGTTCAGTAGAACACCACCACTGCAACAGCCTCAGACTGTGGCAGTGGGAGACACCATGGGTGTGAGGCACGTGTGACAGCATGGCTAGCATTCAGTCTTATCTAGGAAAGGAAAGGGAAATAAAAAGCTTGAACACGATCAAGATCATCCTGGTCAACATGGTGAAACCCTGTCTCTACTAAAAATGCAAAAATTAGCTGGGCATGGTGGCATGCGCCTGTAGTCCCAGCTACTCGGGAGGCTGAGGCAAGAGAATTGCTTGAACCCAGGAGGCGGAGGTTACAGTGAGCCAAGATCGCGCCATTGCACTCCAGCCTGGGTAACGAGAGTGAAACTCTGTCTCAAAAAAAAAAAAGCTTGAACACAACTGGGTGTGGTGACTCTTGCCTGTTATCCCAGCAATTTGGGAGGCTGAGACGGGTGGATCACGAGGTCAGGAGATCGAGACCATCCTGGCCAACATGGTGAAACCCCGTCTCTACTAAAAATACAAAAAATAGTTGGATATGGTGGGGTGTGCCTGTAGTCCCAGCTACTTGGGAGGCTGAGGCAGGAAAATCGCTTGAACCCAGGAGGTGGAGGTTGCAGTGAGCTGAGATCAGGCCATTGCACCCCAGCCTGGTGATACAGTCAGACTCCATCTCAAAAAAAAAAATTAAAAATTAAAAGCTTGAACATAAAACAAGTACCTCAAGGGCAGGCTGTGGGAGAGGATGGTACCAGTGAGGGGGCCAATTGTCTGAGACTGAGCTTGCTTAAAGGTATCTCAGACATTCGGCCAGTGTGTTTCTCAGGGGTTTGGTCACAAAAGATGGACTCTTCCCACTCCCGAGGACACAAGGACAGCACACTGTCTTTCTGGTCATTGGATCCTCTCCCTTTCCCCAGGCAGCTTGCCTGACCTCATCCACTGAGTGAGCCCTCACTGTCCTCAAGGACAACAGCAACGTCTCAGCCAGAGCCCAAGAGGGGAGGGAGCCAGCAGGTGCCCAGAAGTGGGGCCCTAGCCTAAGTGGAGCTTTCCTGAAGGCAGAAGGTACAGTCCTGAAGGCCACATGGTAGGCAGTCAGCCAGACAAGTCTGTACCTTCCCCATTTCCCAATGTATATGTATTTAAACCAGGAAACATGTGATAGCACATGGGTGGCCTAGGCAGAGAATAAATACCTCAAGGGTCCTCTTGCAGCAAGTGTCTGTATATGTTATGACTGTTTTCCATCTTACACGTCCTTGAATGTTTATATTCTTATTTTTATTATACTTTAAGTTCTGGGTACATATGCAGATTGTGCAGGTTTGTTACACAGGTATACACGTGCCATGGTGGCAGTTTACTGCATCCATTGCCCCATCATCTACATTATGTATTTCTCCTAATGCTATCCCTCCCCAATGCCCCTACCTCCTGCTATTCCTCTCCTAGCCGCCCATCCCCCAGGCCCCGGTGTGTGATGATCCCCTCCCTGTGTCCGTGTTTTCTCATTGTTCAACACACTTATGAGTGAGAACATACGGTGTTTGGTTTTCTGTTCTTGTGTCAGTTTGCTGAGAATTATGGTTTTCAGGGGGTGGGGAGGGAAGAAAATGATGATTTCCAGTTTCATCCATGTCCCTGCAAAGGACAGGAACTCATCCTTTTTTATGGCTTCTATATTTCTTTCTTTCTCTGCTTTTGTTTGTTTGTTTAAGACAGGGTTTCACTCTGTTGCCCAGGCTGGAATGAAGTAGCATGATCTCGGCTCACTGCAATTTCCACCTCCCAGGCTCAAGCCATTCTCCCACCCCAGCCTCTAAGTAGCTGGGACTACAGGCATGCACCACCACACCCAGCTAATTTTTTTGTGTTTTAGTAGAGACAGGGTTTTGCCATGTTGCCCAGGCTGATCTCCAACTCCTAGGCTCAAGGGATCCACCCACCTTGGCCTTCCAAAGTGCTGGGGTTACAGGTACAAGCCACCGGGCCTGGTCAAATGTTCACATTTCAATAAACCTTCACCTCTTCACACACACACACACACACACACACATACACAGAGAGAGAGAGAGAGAGAGAGAGAGAGGGCTGGGCATGGTGGCTCATACCTGTAATCCCAGCACTTTGGGAGCCTGAGGTGAAAGCATCACTTGAGGTCAGGAGTTTGAGACCAGCCTGGGCAACATAACAAGACCCCATCTCTACAAAAAATTTTTTAAATAGCTGGGTGTAATGTCACACGCCTGCAGTCCTAGATGCTTGGGAGGCTGAGGAGTGAGGATTGCTTGAGCCCAGGAGGTCGAGGTTGCAGTCAGCCTTGATCACGCCCTTGCCTTCCAGCTTGGGTGATAGAGCAAAACCGTATCTCTAAAATAATAATAATAAATTATCAAGAGTAGAACTTTGTGTTTCTGCCTTCCCCTCCCACCCTCACTCTCCTTCTGCTGCTGCTGTTGCTGTTCGCTTTTTTCTCTTCCCTCAGCATCACTCACTTCCTCTCCCTTTTTTGCATGAGTCTTTTTCTCCCACTCCTCCTCCTCACTGTTTTCTTCCTGTGCTCCTAGAAGAACCAAACAGCTCCATTTTAGGAACTCTGAAACGCAATGGATGAGGCTTTGGCTGGCTGACCTGGGGAGCGGGAGACATCACCAGAAACCATATTCTCAGGGGTTTGGTCACAAAAGGGGCCGCTTAACCTGGACTTGCCTGGAGTTTCCCTGCTGTCCTATTGGTAGCAACTCAGGGAGTCCAGATGGCCCTAGAAAAATCTGTGGTCCAAGGATACAAAAACAGAATTGCTTTTAAGCCCCTAGAAATGTGAATTGCTATTTACAGACTCTGGAATAGAGCTGAATCTGGGACCCCCTAATAGCTGGAATGAGACCTAAACTTACAGGGGTCCAGTGTGGCCTCACCGAAAGATCATTAAGACATTTGGCATAATCAGGAGCTCCCTGAGATAATGCAGATGGGAGGAATAGCCATACTAGAAATGGAGGCCACCCCTTGGCTGAAGCAGGAAGAGGACAACTCTCCCAAAAGAGGAATGGGGTTCAGGGAAAGCTCCCATATTCCCCAGGGAAAGGGACAGTTCTGGGCTGAGTATGTCACACATTTTCACCTTGCATGGTGCCAAAATGCTGACTTAAGTCCAGTGCAATGGAGGTAAGCACACGCACACATCTCCTTATGGAGAAAGATGCCCTTCCGATGTTGGGAGCTGATTACATTCTGGCTTAACATTTGTTTTAAAGTATTATAAAAGATAACAGTGTGACCTTGTGGTGTCCATTTTCCCCTTGCACACCCCAACATGAGTGGATGTTTGCGGCTAAGAAAAGGGATTGGGGCAGTGAATGGCCATGAGCCTGACCTGAGCCATGTTAGTTACCAGTCTTGGGATTAGAACAGAGGAATTGCCAGATCAGCTAAGGGGAAGATAAGGTAACATACAAAGAGGGAGATCAGTTTTCTTATCCAACTTAAAATAAGCATCTGGGCTCCCTAAAGACAAGCCACACAGTCAGGGCATGGACAAAATGGTGATCAGTCTGACAACAGGACCCTCTAGAGAAGATAAGATAGATGCTAGGTTAGGCCAGGCACAATGGCTCACACCTGTAATCCCAGCACTTTGGGAGGCCAAGGCCAGCAGATCACTTGAGTTCAGGAGTTCGAAACCAGCCTAGCCAACATGATGGAACCCCATCTCTACAAAAAATAGATGGTGTCTCACGCTTGTAATCCCAGCACTTTGGGAGGCCAAGATGGGTGGATCACGAGGTCAGGAGTTCAAGACCAGCCTGGCCAAGATGGTGAAACCCCATCTCTATTTAAAAAAAAAAAAAAAAAAAAAAATAGAAAAGCTAACTGGCTGTGGTGGTGCACACCTGTAGCCCAGCTACTCAGGAGGCTGAAGCACAAGAATCACTTGAACCTGGAAGGTGGAGTTTGCAGAAAGCCGAGATAGCACCACTGCACTCCAGCCTGGGCAAGAGAGCAAGACTCCACCTCCAAGAAAAAAAAAAGACAGAAGCTAGGTTAGAATAATTCAGTAGGGAAATGTGACTTCATTAAATAACTTACTCTAAGAATTTGACTGGAGACATGATAGAGGCAGAACAATCCTAGAAGCACAGAGTTAAGAAGGAACCTAAAGATCATTTAGAGTCTTTAAAAAAGGAGACAAACAGGACTAGGATCCACTGGATGCAGTGGCTGCAGGCAGGGTGAATCAAGCAGAAAACACAGGGACCAGTAAAGCAACTCCTGATCTGGCAACTGCAACAAACAGCAAAGGAGGCATCTGGCTTGTGTAGGATCAGAAGTCTGAAGCCAAGGAAACCCACTCACGGAAGACTCAGATAAGACATAGCATAACACAGTCTCTAACTCTGAAACACAGAACCAGGGCCACGGCATAATGGGAAGGACTTGGCTCCCAAGCATGATAGGGGAGTTCTCTAGCATCCAGGAAGAAAACTAGGTAATGGAGCCTGGTCTTCTCTGAACTGGAGGTGACACAGAAAGGATCAGAAGAGAAGAAACTTTCCATTGGTGTCAGTCTTCCTGAGGCTTTTGTGTGCCCTGGGAAATATTGTCCATAAATCGAAGCCAACAATCCAAGCTTGTTTAAACTCTTATCATGACTATGTCCAAACCCAGCCCACCATATTTATTTAAAAAAAAAAAAAAAGCACCTTAGCACCAGCCCACGAATTCCACGTTTATTGAAATGTGAGTACCGCTGGCCGGGCCCAGTGGCTCACACCTGTAATTCCAGTACTTTGAGGGGCCGAGGCAGGCAGATCACCTGAGGTCAGAAGTTGAAGACCAGCCTGGCCAACATGGTAAAACCCCATCTCTACTAAAAATACAAAAATTAGCCTCCAGCTACTTGGGAGGCTGAGACAGGAGGATCACATGAATCCGGGAGGCAGAGGTTGCAGTGAGCCAAGATCGTGCCACTGTATTCCAGTGCTCTGGGCAACAGAGCCAGACTCTGTCTCAAAAAAAAGACTGGGGGTGGTGGCTCACACCTCTAAACCCAGTACTTTGGGAGGCCGAGGCTGGCAGATCACATGAGGTTGGGAAGTGAAAACCAGCCTGACCCATATTGAGAAATCCTGCCTCTACTAAAAATACAAAATTAGCCGGGTGTGGTGGAGCATGCCTGTAATCCCAGCTACTTAGGAGGCTGAGGCAGGAGAATTGCTTGAACCTGGAGGAGGAGGTTGCAGTGAGCCAAGATTACACCACTGCACTCCAGCCTGGGCAATAAGAGTGAAACTCCATCTGAAAAAAAAAAAAAAGAAAGAAAGAAAATGGGGCTGGTTGTGGTGGCTCACACCTACATGTAATCCCAGCACTCTGGGGGGCCAAGGCAGATGGATCACCTGAGGTCAGGAGTTCAAGACCAGCCTGGCCAACATGATGAAACTCTGTCTTTACTAAAAATACAAAAATTAGCTGAGTATGATGATGGGCATCTGTAATCCCAACTACTCAAGAGGGTGAAGCAGGTGAATTGCTTGAACCTGGGAAGCGGAGGTTGTAGTGAGCCGAGATCACACCACTGCACTCCAACCTAGGCAACAAGAGTGAGACTCAGTCACACACACAAAAAAATGGTAGTAGACCTGTACTTAATTTTTGTTTTTTTTAAGAAAAGAGTCTCACTCTGTTGCCCAGGCTGGAATGCAGTGGTGCAATCTCAGCTCATTGCAACCTCTACCTCCCAGATTCAAGCGATTCTTATGTCTCAGCCTCCCAAGGAGTTGGGATTACAGGTATGTGCCACTGAGTCCGGCTAATTTTTGTATTTTCAGTAGAGATGGGTTTTCATCATGTTGGTCAGGCTGGTCTCGAAATCCTGATATCAGGTGATCCTCCCACTTTGACCTCCCAAAGTACTGGGATTAACCGCACACAGCTGTACTTGATTTATTATTTCTGCTAGTCAAAAAGAATTGGTTCCTTTTGCTGCTATAACAAATTACAATTTAAGCCACAAATTTAGTGGCTTAAAACAACATGCTTTTATCTTTCATTCTGGAGGTCACAAGTCCAAAATGAGTCTTCTCAATGGGCTAAAATCAAGGTATGCAAAGGGCTGTTTTCTACTGGTAGTCTAGGGGAAAATCTAATTTCTTGCTTTTTCCAGTTTCTAAAGGCTGGCTACATTCCTTAGCTCAAGACCTCTTACATCTCATTTTTCTTCTTTTTGAGACAGAGTTTCGCTCTGCCACCCAGGCTGGAGTGCAGTGTCTTGAACTCGAGAGGTGGAGTTGAAGGTCAGGAACATGGCTGATGCCTATAATCCCAGCACTTTGGGAGGCAGATTGCCTGAGGTCAGTAGTTGGAGACCAGCCTGGCCAACATGATGAAACCCCGTCTCTACTAAAAATACAAAAATCTGTTGGGTGTGGTGTCAGGCACCTGTAATCCCAGCAACTTGGGAGGCTGAGAAAAGAGAATCACTTAAACCCGGGAAGCAGAGGTTGCAGACAACTGAGATGCCACTGCACTCCAGCCTGGGTGACAGAGTTAGACTCCATCTAAAATAATAATAATATAATAATAATAGAGACAGGGTATTGCTCTCCCACCAGGCTGGAATACAATGGGACAATCTCTGTACACTGCAACCTGTGCCTCCCAGGGTCAAGTGATTCACCCACCTCAGCCTCCTGAGTAGGAGAGGATAAATACCAACTTCAAAATAATGTCTATCTTGGCTGGGCACAATGGTTCATGCCTGTAATCCCAGCACTTTGGGAGGCCGAGAAAGGCAGATCACTTGAGCCCAGGTGTTAAAGATCAGCCTGGCCAACATGGTGAAATCCCATCTCTACAAAAAATAAAAAAGTTCCCTGGGCATGGTGGCATGTGCCTATAATTTCAGCTACTCAAGAAGCTGAGGTGAGAGAATCACCTGAGCCAAGAAGTTGAGGTTGCAGTGAGTTGTGATGGCATCACTGCTCTCCAGCCTGGGTGACAGAGCCAGACCCTCTCAAAAAAAAAAAAAAAAAGGCATAAACTCTAAAATCCAAGGGCTTTGTCACTTACAGGCCCGTGACACTGGGAAAGTTACTTAACTTTTCTGTGCCTCATTGGAAAAACAGAGATAAAGATAATAGTCTCCAGGCTAGGCTCAGCGGCTTACACCTATAATCCCAGCACTTTAGGAGGCTGAGTCGGGAAGTTCAAAGTTCAAAACCAGCCTAGGCAACATGGGGAAACCCTGTCTCTGGAGAAAAATGCAAAAATTAGCTGGGTGTGGTGACAAATGTAGCCTCAGCTACTTGGGTCAAGGCTGTAGTGAGCAGAGATCGTGCCATTACACTCCAGCCTGGGTGACAGAGCGAGACCCTGCCTCTAAATAAATAAATAAATAAATAAATAAATAAATAAATAACTCTCCTCTCCAAACTGGCAGAGGCATTGCAACCAGGCTGGCTCCATCTTGAATAGGGGCTGGGTAAAATGAGGCTGAGGCCTACTGGGCTGCATCCCCAGGAGCTTAGATGTTCTTAGTCATAGGATAAGATAGAAGGTCAGCACAAGATGCAGGTCTCAAAGACCCTGCTGATAAAACAGCATGAGGCCAGGCGTAGTGGCTCACACCTGTAATCCAAGCACTTTGGAGGCCAAGGCGGGTGGATCACCTGAGGTTGGGAGTTCAAGACCAGCCTGACCAACATGGTGAAACCCCGTCTTAAAAAATAAATAAAAAGATAGGGCCGGGCGCAGTGGCTCAAGTCTGTAATCCCAGCGCTTTGGGAGGCCGAGGCGGGTGGATCACGAGGTCAAGAGATCGAGACCATCCTGGTCAACATGGTGAAACCCCATCTCTACTAAAAATACAAAAAATTAGCTGGGCATGGTGGCGCGTGCCTATAGTCCCAGCTACTCAGGAGGCTGAGGCAGGAGAATTACCTGAACCCAGGAGCGGAGGTTGCAGTGAGCTGAGATCGCGCCATTGCACTCCAGCCTGGGTAAGAAGAGCAAAACTCTGTCTCAAAAATAATTAAATAAATAAATAAATAAATAATAAAAAGATAAAACAGCATGCAAAAAGAAGCCGGCCAGGCACGGTGGCTCACACCTGTAATCCTAGTATTTTGGAAGGCCGAGGTGGGTGGATCACCTGAGGTCAAGAGTTCAAGACTAGCCTGGCCATCATGGTGAAACCCCATCTTTTAAAAAAAAAAAGAAGCCGGCCAAAAACCAAGATGGCAAGGAAAGTGACCTCTGGTTGTCCTTACTGCTCATTATATGCTAATTGTAACATATTAGCATGCTAAAAGACACACCTACCAACACCATGCAAATGCCAGGGCACTGCCCAGAGGTTACCCTATTATATGGTCTAAAAGGGTCTAAACTTTCAATTCTGGGAACTCCCATTCCTTTCCCAGAAAACTCATGAATAATCCACCTCTTATTTAGCATATAATCAAATAACCATAAGTCAGCCCCTGCTGCTGCTCTGTCTATGGAGTAGGAGCAGCTATTCTTTTATTCCTTTACTTTCTTTTTTTTTTGAGACAGTCTCGCTCTGTCACCCAGGCTGGAGTGCAGTGGTATGATCTCAGCTCACTGCAACCTCCTCCTCCCAGGTTCAAGCAATTCTGATGCCTCAGCCACCCAAGTAGCTGGGATTACAGGTGTGTGTCACCATCTCCAGCTAATTTTTGTATTTTTAGCAGAGACGGGTTTTCATTATGTTGACCAGGCTGGTCTCAAATGCCTGACCTTAAGTGATCCACCCGCCTCGGCCTCCCAAAGTGCTAGGATTACAGGCATGAGCCACTGTGCCAGGCCTATTCCTTTACTTTCTTAATAAACTTGCTTTCACTTTACTATGTGGACTCAAATTTGCCCCAAATTTGTTCTCGGGCAAGATCCAAGAACCCTCTCTTGGGGTCTGGTTTGGGACTCCTTTCTGGTAACAAAGCCATTGTTATAAGTATTAAATATGTTAATACTTAGAAAGCTCTCAGAAAAATAAAATAAGCTGGGCATGGAGGCTCATACCTGTAATCCCAGCATTTTGGGAGTCTGGGGCAGGTAGATGGCCTAAGCCCAAGAGTTCCAAACCAGCCTGGGCAACATGGCAAAACCCCATCTCTACGAAAAATTAGTCGGGCATGGTGGCACATGCCTGCAGTCCCAGCTACTTGGGAGGCTGAGGTTGGAGGATCACTTGAGCATGGAGGCAGAGGTTGCAGTGAGATGTGATCATGCCACTGCACTCCAATCTGGGTGACAGAATGAGACCCAATCTCAAACAACAACAAAAAAGATGAGTATGTTTATTAAATAAGTTAAATAAAACATATACTTTGAGGATTAAAAATAATAAAATTTTCAAAGTTACAAGGAAAGCATCTGGTATGTTGTATATGTTTGAACGGAGTCTTAGGAACAATTATGTTACTGAAACTGCCTTTGTGAAATTATGACCGAGACAGTGAAAGAGATCTAACTTAACTGACTTCATCTTGCTTCTAACCTCCAAGGTGTCCTTGTTCTTTCCTGGGCGTAGGCTGAACTAACTTTGGGAGAAGCTTAATTTGTAGTTTATAGTTTAAACAAAGACGGTAACAGCCCTTTTCCAAATCAGACCTCCTTTTTGCCTGGGGACTAGATTGCCCTTGTAGGACTAACATTAGCCATAAGATTAGAAATGATGGTTTAGGAGTCATGCAGCTGGAGACTACAAAACTCTGGCCCCTCCCTAAACTGCTCCTAAAATCAGTGCTTGAGATATTTTGCAGACCCTGCACTTGATGGATCAGCTGGCCCCACCCAGATCACAAAACTGGCTCATCTGATCTTGTGGCCCCCACCCAGGAACTGACTGAGCTCATGAAGACAGCTTCAATTCCATAAGATTTCATCCGTGACTAATCAGCACTCCTGGCTCACTGGCTACCCCCCACCCACCAAGTTATCCTTAAAAACTGTGCCCCCCAAGTCCTGGCGAGGTGGCTCACGCCTGTAATCCCAGCACTTTGGGAGGCCTTGGCAGGCAGATCACAAGGACAAGAGTTTGAGACTAGCCTGACCAATATGGTGAAATCCCGTCTTGCACACACCTGTAATCCCAGCTACTCCTGCGGCTGAGGCGGGAGAATTGCTTGAATCCGGGAGGTGGGGGTTGCAGTGCCATTGCACTCCAGCCTGGGAGACAGTGAAAGTCACTCTCAAGAAACAACAGAAAAACAAGATCTTTATGACCTGTTTCTTGTGCAGACCTCCTATCTAATCCTGTGACTAAGAAGGCCTTAATTTACTCGGAATGCAGCCTAGCAGGTCTTAGCCGTTTTTTTTGTTTTGTTTTTTTTTTTGTTTTTTTGAGACAGAGTCTTGCTCTCTTGACAGGCGCCAGGCTGGAGTGCAGTGGGGTGATCTCAGCTCACTGCAACCTCCGCCTCCAGGGTTCAAGTAATTCTCCTGCCTCAGCCTCCTGAGTAACTGGGACTACAGGCGTGCACCACCAAGCCCAGCTAATTTTTGTATTTTTAGTAGAGACGGGGTTTCACCATGTTGGCCAGGATGGTCTCGATCTCTTGACCTCGTGATCTGCCCACCTCAGCCTCATGAAGTGCTGTGATTACCAGCATGAGCCACCGCGCCCAGCCAGCCCTTTTTTTTTTTTTTTTTCTTAAGACAGAGTTGTCCAGGCTGGTGTGCAACAACACAATCTTGGCTCACTGCACCGTCCACTTTCCGGGTTTAAGCGCTTTGCCTGTGTTAGCCTCCTGAGTAGCTGACTACAATAGTAGATTATGGGCACGAACCACCATATCTGGCTAATTTATGTATTTTTAGTAGAGACGGTGTTTCACCATGTTGGTCAACCTGGTCTCCAGCTCCCGACCTCAGGTGATCCACCAGCTTCAGCCTCCCAAAGTGCTGGGATTACAAGTGTGAGCCTCGCCCAGTTTTTTGTTTTGTTTTGTTTTTTGTTTGTTTTTTGTTTTTAAGACAGTCTGGTTCTGTCCACCCAGGTTGGAGTGCAGTGGCACAATTTCAGCCACTACAACCTCTGCCTCCCAGGTTCAAAGATTCTCCTGCCGCAGCCTCCCAAGTAGCTGGGACTATAGGTGTGTGCCACCATGCCTGGCAAATTTTTGTATTTTTAGTAGAGGCCATGTTTGACCATGTTGTGCAAACTGCTCTTGAACTCTTGACCTCAGGTGGCCTGCTTGCCTTGGCCTCCCAAAGTGCTAGGATTACAGGCGTGAGCCATAGAGCCTGGCCACTAATTTCTGTATTTTAGGTAGAGACAGGGTTTCCACCATGTTGGCCAGGCTGGTCTTGAACTCCTGGCCTCAAGTGATCTGCCTCCCAGAATGCTGGGATTACAGGCCTGAACCACCACGCCCGGCCACCTTAGCATTATTTTACCCAGGCCATATTCAAGATGGAGTTGCTCTAATTCAAAGGCCTCTGACAATTATAGTGTCAAATAGTCTTCAAGAAACAAAAAAAGGCCGGGCGCGGTGGCTCAAGCCTGCAATCCCAGCACTTTGGGAGGCTGAGGAGGGTGGATCACGAGGTCAAGATATCGAGACCATCCTGGTCAACATGGTGATACCCCGTCTCTACTAAAGATACAAAAAATTAGCTGGGCACGGTGGCGCATGCCTGTAATCCCAGCTACTCAGGAGGCTGAGGCAGGAGAATTGCCTGAACCCAGGAGGTGGAGGTTGCGGTGAGCCAAGATCGCACCATTGCACTCCAGCCTGGGTAACAAGAGCGAAACTCCGTCTCAAAAAAAAAAGAAAGAAAAAAAAAAAGAAACAAAAAAAAAAAAGAACTGATTATAGGAAACAATAGCAGAAGTGGAAGAAGTTTGCATAGTTCTGATAATATTCAATGTATATTTCTAGAAGACACTACAAATGCTCAATTTCCATCGGACAAAATACTTTCCTCATTCTGGGAGAAATTAATGCTGCATTTTACAATGGAGGCTTGAGCAAGTAACAAATGAAATCTGACTTTCTTATTTTTCCTCATTTGTAAATTTCAGTAGTTGGACCAAGGTACGTCACCATCACAAACGGGAAAGTATTTCTTAACAAGGAAAATTTAAACAGTTTAAGGATCACATGAATTGTTTTCACCCAGTTAGATGTTGATGTTACATACATTTCATTTTAATAAAGGCTTACTTCAATCAACCTTAAAAAACATATTGAGGGAAAGTTTGTTTGTTGAATGGTAATGATTACCATTGTGTGGCTTTGGGGGACTCTTCATTTCTGTTTTGCCCAATAAGCATTTGCTGACTTTACTGCCATGTGGCATCCCACAGCTCCTAGCCCCGGGCTAGGGCCTTTTCCACTCCCACCACGTGGCCCTGCCCATCCAGCTCTCGCCTCTCCTTCCAGGGCACTTACTGTCGGTACAGTGTCTTAGCTTTCTTGTTTTTCCTCACTTTTCTTGACAAGCAGGCAACGCTTCGGTCGTTTCCAAGAGCAAGCCCCTTAGGCGTAAAAACGGGACCTCTCGGTTCTTTGCTATTACTCTGGGCCAAGTCAATACTCATGGAATTAAATTTTACCACCAGAGGAGGCAAACGCAAAGACAGCTTTCACTAAAGAAGCCCGGGCATTCGATGTTCTCGGGCTACCATGAGGAGGATGGATCCCGTAGACCCGAAGCTGCCGGGCGCCCACTCGGGGAGCGTCTGTCCCAGCCCGCACCGGGGCGCCGCGCCTCCGGCCGCCAGCGGCGCTCCTCCCCGCGGCCTGCAGGGCCCCGACTCTGCCTGCAGCTGGGGCTCCTCCGCGCCGCGGACAAAGGGGCTGGTGTCCCGCCGGCCAGGCAGAGCCTTTCCCTGCCCGCCGCTGAGTGGCCTCGGCCAAGCCCCGGCGGGGCAAACTCTCTCGTGACCGCGCGTGTGTCGTCCGCATGTGGCTCCGCTCTGGAGTGGGCCGCAGAGCTGGGGGATTCTCCCGCGGGCCCAGCCAGCCTAGCGCGAGCCTGCCTAGCCAGAGCCAGTCGATAAAGACCCGCGGCACAGCTGCGCGTTCCACCAGGCGCTTCTGGGCTCCCTCGAGCTAAGTCCAGGCACAGCCTACCGATTTGGAACACGTGGGGTTTTCGAGGTTCAAAAGTAAAATTATTTTCTGCCTTTTAATGATCCAGGGGCTTCCCCAATCTCTCTGCGGCTTAGGGAGGGCCCAAAAGGCTTCTCTCCTTTGCTCTGCCCCAGGGAAAAGCTGAGGAATTTGGAGAAAAGAGGAGTAGTGGTGGCTAAGATTTACTGAACTTTGGCCAATTGTCGAGAACTCTCCTGGGCATTTAGATACTTTCAGTTAATTCTAAAAAGGCGTTGTGAAATAAGCATTACTAGTGTTTTCCTCTGTGCACCCTGGACACTACTTAATACACCCACCATCCACCAAATTCCCCTGTTATAAATTTTACTACACCCCTTTTCCCTTACCCCCACACCCATTTAATGAATACTTATTGAGTGCCTACTAAGTGCTAAGGCACTGAGGATACCATAATGAATAAAAAAGACAGGTCCCGGGCGGGCACGGTGGCTCACACCTGTAATCCTAGCACTTTGGGAGGCCGAGGTGGGTGGATCACGAGGTCAGGAGTTTGAGACCGGTCTGGCTGACAAAGTGAAACCCCATGTCTACTAAAAATACAAAAATTACCCAGGCTTGGAGTAGTCTCAGCTACTCTGGAGGCTGAGGTAGAAGAATCGTTTGAACCCGGGAGAGGACGGTTGCAGTGAGCCAAGATCTCACCACTGCACTCCAGCCTGGGTGACAGTGAGACTCCATCTCAAAAAAAAAAAATCCCTATGTGCACACAACATATATGAAGAGAAAAGGGAAGGGGGAGAGATAATTAACTTTTTTTTTGAGACGGAGTCTCGCTTCATCGCCCAGGCTGGAGTGCAGTGGTACAATCTTGGCTCACTGCAACCTCTGCCTCCCAGGTTCAAGCGAGTCTCCTGCCTCAGCCTGGCGAGTAGCTGGGATTACAGGGACACACCACCACCTCCAATTACTTTTTTTATTTTTATTTGAGACGGGCTTTCACAATGTTGGTAAAACTGGTTTTGAACTCCTGACCTCAAGTGATCCGCTCCCCTCAGCCTCCAGAGATAATTTTTTTTTTTTTTTTTTTTTGAGACGGGGGTCTTGCTTTGTTGCCAGGCTAGAGTACAGCCACATGATCTCGCCTCACTGCAACCTCTGCCTCCTGGATTCAAGTGATTTTCCTGCCTCAGCCTCCCAAGCAGCTGGGATTACAGGCGAGTGCCATCACACCCGGCTCATTTTCATATTTTTACTAGAGACAGGGTCTCACCGTGTTGGCCAGGATGGTCTCGAGCTCCTCTTTCCCTTGTGACCCACCAACCTCGGCCTCCCAAAGTGCTGGGATTGTAGACATGAGCCACCGTGCCCAGCCTGGAGATAATTATTATAATTGCAAAACAGTTACAAGAACCCTGAAGACAAATTCCATAGGTGTTGGGGGCAACGGCTTCATAACCAAGGGAGTGCTGACCTGGTCTTGGTCAGGAAGGCTTGCAGGGTTGTTGCAATATTCTGGGTGAGAGGGGAGGCCTCAGCATGCTGATGGCAGGGGAAGGGCCCATGCAAAAACAATGGGAGAGTGGAGCTAACAAGACTTAGAGACCTGTTCCTTGTGGACCCTGACAGAAAAGTCTATCCAGACTACTCCTTCCTATCCTCTGATCCTCAAAACTTCTCAGCTACCCCTACCTTTCCACTCTGGGGCAGTGGAAAGATGAAGGAATTCCGTAGATCCCTGGGTTTCATTCCAGTTGTGCCTCTCACCCCTTGCTTTGTGACACAATGAACAAATCATTCTTTTTTTGTTATTATTATTTTTTAAGGCAGGGTTTCACCATGTTGGTCAGGCTGGTCTTGAACTCCCGACCCCAGGTGATCCGCCCGCCTTGGCCTCCAAAGTGCTTAGATTACAGGCGTAAGCCACCTTCACGCCCAGCCAAACAAATCATTCTTTTGTAAAGCCTTGGGAGACCTGCATTCCTTTCATGCCAGGCCTTGCCATAGTGTTCCTCAAACCTTGGGAGAATGTTGCAAAAAAAAATGTACAACTAACATACAGGAAAATTACTTTATACATTCATAGTAACTCAATTAGTGTAGCAGTGACACTGGCACATGGAATTGGGATGAACAGTCTAGCAACCCAAATAGTATGGGAGTTTAGACATGATAAATGAGGCTATATAGAGAAATAAAGATAGATTATTCCAGAAATGCTGGCTGGGTGTGGTGGCCCACGCCTGTAATCCCAGCACTTTGGGAGGCCAACGTGGGCAGATTGCTTCATTCCAGAGTTCCAGAGCAACCTGGGCAGCAAAGCAAGATTCCATCTCTACGAAAACTTAAAAATTATCCAGGTGCAGTGGCATGTGCCTGTAGTCCCAGCCTGTACTCCCATTCTGGAGGCTGAGGTGGGAAGCTTACTTAAGCCCAGAAGGCAGAGGTTGCAATGAGCCAAGATGGTGCCACTGCACTCCAGCCCAGGCAGAAACAGAGCGAGACCCTATCTCAAAAAATAAAAATGAAAAGAAAGGAAATGTTCAGAAATATAGATTGTTCCATAGATGGTGGTTTTGGGACAATGTATCTGGGAAAAATAGCTTTGAATCTCTCTATTTTTTTTTGAGACAAAGTTACACTCTTGTTGCCCAGGCTGGAGTGCAATGGCACCATCTTGGCTCACAGTAACCTCTGGCTCCCGGGTTCAATCAACTCTCCTGCCTCAGCCTCCCTAGTAGATTACAGACATGAGCCACCACACCCAGCTAAGCTGTCTCTAACAAAAATACAAAAATTAGCTAGGCATGGTGGTCTGCACCTGTGGTCCCAGCTACATGGGAGGCTGGGGCAGGAGAATCGCTTGAACCCAGAAGGCAGAGATTTCAGTGAGCCTGGGTCAAAAAAAAAGAGCCAGACCCTGCCTCAAAAATAAGAAAATTTTTAAAAAGCCAGGTGCAGTGGTTTACACCTGTAATCCCAGCATTTTGGGAGGCCAAGTCAAGTGGGTGTGTTGAGCCCAGGAGTTGGAGACAAGCCTGAGCAACAGGGCAATACCCCATCTCTACAAAAAATAAAAATAATAAAAATAAAAATTAGCTGGCCATGTTGGCGTGCACCTGTGGTCCTAGCTACTTGGGAGGCTGAGGCAGGAGGATCACTTGAGCCCAGGAGATCAAGGCTGCAGTGAGCTTTGATGTTGCCATCTCATTCCAGCATGGGCAAGAAAGCAAGACCCTGCCAGGTGCAGTGACTCATGCTTATAATTCCAGCACTTTGGGAGGCCGAGGCAGGTAGATCATGAGGTCAGGAGTTTGAGCCCAGTCTGACCAACACTGTGAAACCCTGTCTGTACTAAAATTATAAAAGATAGGTACACCTGTAATCCCAGCTACTCAGAAGGCTCAGGGAGGAGAATCACTTAAACACAGGAGGCAGAAGTTGCAGGGAGCCAAGATCATGCCACTCAACTCCAGCTGGGGCAACAGAGTGAGACTCTTTCTTTTTTTTTTCTTTTAATAGAGACAAGGTTTCACCATGGTCTCGATCCCTTGACCTCATGATCTGCCTGCCTCGGCCTCCCAAAGTGCCGGGATTACAGGCTTGAGCCACTGCGCCCGGCTGAGACTCCTTCTTAAAAAAAAAAAAAGCCAAGCAAAGTGGCTCAAGCCTGTAATCCCAGCACTTTGGGAGGCTGAGGTGGGCGGATCACCTGAAGTCAGAAGTTCAAGACCAGCCTGAACAACATGGAGAAACCCCATCTCTACTAAAAATACAAAATTATCTGGGCATGCTGATAAATGTCTGTAATCCCAGCTACTCAGGAGGCTGAGGCAAAAGAATTGCTTGAACCCGGGAGGCTGAGGTTGCGGGAGCCGACATCATACCACTGCACTCCAGCCTAGGCAACAAGAGGAAAACTCCATCTCAAAAAAACAAAACAAAACAAACAACAACAAAAAAGAGAGAGAGCAAGACCCTTAAGAAAGAAAAAGGGAGGGAAGGAGGAAGGAAGGGAGGAAGGAAACACTCACTGCACTGTCAAGTTATTGATGGAGCATGGGCTGTAGTGCAATGGTGCAATCTCTGCCTACTGCAACTTCCACCTCCTGGAGCCAAGTGATTCTCCTACCTCAGCCTCCCAAGAAGGTGAAATTACATACCCCTGCCACCACACCCAGCTAATTCTTTTTCTTCTTCTTCTTTTTTTTTTTTTGAGAAGGAATCTTGCTCTGTTGACCAGGTTGGAGTGCAGTGGTGTGATCTCGGCTCACTGCAACCTTTTCCCAGGTTCAAACGGTTCTCCTGACTCAGCCTCTCAAGTAATTGAGATCACACACACTTGCCACCATACCCAGCTAAATTTTTGTATTTTTAGTAGAGAAGGAGTTTCACCATGTTTGCCAGACTGATCTCAACCTTCTGACCTTGTTGTCTGCTGCCTCACCTCCCAAAGTGCTGGGATTACAGGCGTGAGCCACCATACCCGGCTAATTTTTTGTATTTTTAGTAGAGACGGGGTCTCACCATGTTGGTCAGGCTGGTCTCTAACTCCTGACCTCAGGTGATCCACCTGCCTTGGCCTCCCAAAGTGCTGGGATTGCAGGTATGAGCCACCATGCCTGGCCATTCTTGCCCCTTTGAGACTCACTTTTCAAAATTGATGTTGTTAGAAGATCCTTATAAACATGTTGCTGAGGGAAAGAAGCCAAGCACAAAGTAATCAAACCTACATGACTCCAATTATTCATAAGGAGCTACACTGATCCCTAGTGTTAGAGGTCAGGATAGAGGTTACTTATGGGTAGTTAGAAGGAGGCAGAGATTGGGGATGGGCCCAAGGGTTGCTTCTAGATTGCTGTTAATGCTGTTTCTTGATCTGGATGCTGGCTGTTTGGATCTATTTATTTATTCATTTACTTACTTGTGATCCAGGGTCACACTCTGTTGCCCAGGCTGGAGTCAGTGATGAAATCACAGCTCACTACAGGCCCAAACTCCTGGGCTCAAGCAGTCTTCCCACCTCAGCCCCCCAAGTAGCTGAGACCACAGGTACATACCACCATGTCTGGCTAATTTTTTTTTTGAGATGGAGTCTTACACTGTCACCCATACTGGAGTATAGTGGTGCCATCTTGGTTCACTGCAGCCTCCGCCTCCTGGGTTCAAGCAATCCTCCTGCCTCAGCCTCCCAGGTAGCTGGGATTACAGGCACCTGCCTCCATGCTTGGCTAATTTTTGTATTTTTAGTGGAGACGGGGTTTCATCATGTTGGCAGGGATGATCACAAACTCCTGACTTCATGACCCACCTGCCTTGGCCTCCCAAAATGCTAGGATTACAGGCTTGAGCCACTGTGCCTGGCCTAATTTTTTAATTTTTTGTAGAGGCAAGGTCTCACCATGTTGCCCAGGCTGGTCTTGAACTCCTGGGCTCAAGCAATCCACCCACCCCAGCCTTCCAAAATGTTGGGATTACAGACATGAACCCCTACACTCAGACTTTTTTTTTTTCAGAGTAGAGTAGATGTCTTGCTCTATCGCCCAGGCTGAAGCATGGTGGCATTTTCATAGCTTACAGTAACCTCAAAGAGTAGCTAGGACTACAAGTGCATGCCACCACCCCTAGCTTCTGTCTTATACTTCAAAACAAATGTTTTTAATAGTTTCATTATTATAACTTCAAACTACTTGGTCATGGAGGTCAAGATGCTTGGAGGCCGGGTGCAGTGGCTCAGTCCTGCAATCCCCGTACTTTGGGAAGCTGAGATGGGTGGATTACCTGCTGTCAGGAGTTCAAGACCAACCTGGCCAATATGGCAAAACTCAATCTTTACTAAAAATATAGAAAAAATTAGCCCAGTGTGGTGTGGTGGCAGGTGCCTGTAATCCCAACTACTTGGGAGGCTGAAGCAGGAGAATCCCTTGAGTCCAGGAGGTAGAGGTTATAGTGAGCCGAGATCCTGCCACCTCACTCCAGCCAGGGCAACAGAGCGAGACTCCAACTCAAAAATAAATAAACAAAAGACACGTGGAGAAAAAGGACTGAGCTGATAAAATTATTTGCATTGGCCAGGAGCGGTGGCTCAGGCCTGTAATCCCAGCACTTTGGGAAGCTGAGGCGTGTGGATCACCTGAGGTCAGGAGTTCAAGACGAGCCTGGCCAACATGGCAAAACCCCGTCTCTACTAAAAATATGTATGGCCAGGCATGGTGGTTCATGCCTGTAATCCTAGCACTTTGGGAGGCCGAGTAGGGTAGATCCATGAGGTCACAAGATCGAGGAAGACCATCCTAACTAACATGGTAAAACCTCATCTCTACTAAAAATGCAAAAAGTAGCTGGATATGGTGGCACATGCCTGTAGTCCCTGCTACTCAGGAGGCTGAGTCAGGAGAATTGCTTAAACCCAGGAGGTGGAGGTCACAGTGAGCCAAGATGGTGCCAATGCACTCCAGCCTGGCAACAGAGTGAGTCTTCATCTCAAAAAAAAAAAAGGCCAGGCACAGTGGCTCATGCCTGTAATCCCAGCACTTTGGGAGGTCGAGGCGAGTAGATCATCTGAGGTCAGGAGTGGGAGACGAGCCTGGCTAACATGGTGAAAACCCATTTCTACTAAAAATACAAAAATTAGCCAGTCATGGTGTCAGATGCCTGTAATCCCAGCTACTCCAGAGGCTGAGGCAGGAGAATCACTTGAACCCCGCAGTGAGCCAAGACTGCGCCATTGCACTCCAGCTTGGGCAACAAGAGCGAAATTGGACTCAAAAAAAAAAAATTAGCCGGGCATGGTGTTACATGCCCGTAGTTCCAACTACTCAGGAGACTGAGACAGAATTGCCTGAACCCAGGAGGCAGAGGTTGCAGTTGGCCAAGATCGTGCCACTGCACTCCAGCCTATG
Organism: Saguinus oedipus; assembly: GCA_031835075.1. Taxonomy (NCBI): domain Eukaryota; kingdom Metazoa; phylum Chordata; class Mammalia; order Primates; family Cebidae; genus Saguinus; species Saguinus oedipus. The sequence continues at coordinate 52,753,848 of CM063176.1, forward strand.
TGACAGTGATATCTCGTCTCAAAAATATATATATATATATTTGCATTAATTACTTGTAGTTTCCTCTCAAATAGGTTAAACTTTGTCTCACACACATATACTTATATTAGAATTCCTGTGGATTTCAAATGTGCCTAATATTGCCCTGTATTCACCAAAATATTAAATGATCAGAATAGAGCCTAAGGGTGCTTTCTGGAGTGGTGGAAAGAAGGAGTTGCACAGGCTCTAATATCTAATTTAGTGGGTTTCACCCGTGGGTCTACCATTCATTTGCTATATAACCTTTGACAAGTTACTAACTCTGCATCTCTGTCCTATCTGCTGGAAGAATAATAATTATATCCCCACTGATAGGAATGCTGTACTAAAAGATAATATATACAATGCACTAGGTACAGTGCATGGCACATAATCAGTGCCCATTAGTGGTAGACACTTATTTGAGAGTGAAGGTCTTTTTTTTATTTTGAGATGGAGTCTTGCTCTGTCACCCAGGCTGGAGTGCAGTGGTGCGATCTCGGCTCACTGCATCCTCTGCCTCTAGGGTTCAAACGACTCTCCTGCCTCAGCCTCCCAAGTAGCTGGGATTACAGGTGCCTGCCACCGTGCCTGGCTAGTTTTTGTACTTTTTAGTATAGATGGGGTTTCACCATGTTGTTCAGGCTGGTCTTGAATTCCTGACCCCAGGTGATACAGCTGCCTCGGCCTCCCAAAGTGCTGGGATTATAGGTGTGAGCCACCAGGTCCAACCGATAGTGAAGGTCTTTTCAATCAATAATTCCCAAATGTTATCTCACAGGTAATCACTACCTGCAGTGAAAGCTAATCACAGCAGGAAAGATTCTGAAAGCTACTTGCCTGGAAGTTTATTCAGGTCTCACAATCTTCGTGGGAACCAGAATTTGGAGTGCCAGCAACAGGTTTTTCAGGATATTTGCTTTCAGAAGCAGCCGCCCTAGTCCCTTGCCCTCAGTCAAAATCGGCACAACACCTGTGCCCCTCCCAGTCTCCCCACACTCCTCACTAGCATGGGGCGGGGTTCCTGCGCCTCCTGCTGCACCTCCCATGAACTTGCTCTAAAAGATTCTTTTTTGTTTTGTTTCTGTGACAGTCTTGCTGTTTCCCAGGCTGAAGTGCAGTGGCTCATTGCAACCTCTGCCTCCCAGGTTCAAGTGATTCTCATGTCTCAGTCACCCAGTAGCTGGTATTACAAACCTGCACCACCAAACCTGGCAAAGTTATTTTGAATTTTTAGTTGAGATGGGTTTTCTTTTTTTTTTTTTTGAGACAGAGTTTCACTGTTGTTACCCAGACTGGAGTGCAATGGCACAATCTCGGCTCACCACAACCTCCACCTTCTGGGTTCAAGCAATTCTCCTGCCTCAGCCTCCCAAGTAGCTGGGACCACAGGCACGCACCACCATGCCCAGATAATTTTTGTATTTTTAGTAGAGACGGGGTTTCACCTTGTTGACCAGGATGGTCTCGATCTCTTGACCTCGAGATCCACTTGCCTCGGCCTCCCAAAGTGCTGGGATTATAGGTGTGAGCCACGGCGCCTGGCCGAGATGGGTTTTCATGTTGCCCAGGCTGGTCTGGAACTCCTGGTCTGAACTGATCCACATGCCTCGTCCTCCCAAAGTGCTGGGATTACAAGCCGGGCACGGTATGTCACCCCTGTTATCACAGCATTAAGGGAGGCTGAGACAGGTGGATCACATGAGGTCAAGAGTTTGAAACCAGCTTGGCCAAAACGGTGAAACCGTTTCCACAAAAAATAGAAAAAATTAGCTGGACAATGTGGCTCGTGCCTGTAGTCCTAGCGACTCACGAGGCCACGGAGGGAGAATCGATTAAACCTGGGAGGCGGAGGTTACAGTGAGCCGAGATGACACCACTTTACTCCAGCTTGGGCAACAGAGACTTGAGACTTACTCAATCTCAAAAATAAAAATAAAAAGCACTCCACTGTGCCCTGCTGAATATTTACATACTTCCTTTTTTATTTTTTGAAATGAAATCTCACTCTGTCACCCAGGCTGGAGTGTGTGCAGTGGTGCGCTCTCGGCTCACTGCAACCTCTGCCTCCCAGGTTCAAGCAATTCTCCTGCCTCAGCCTCCTGAGTAGCTGGGATTACAGGCATGTGCCAAGAACAGCTATTTTTTATATTTTTAGTAGAGACAGGGTTTCACCATGTTGGTCAGGCTGGTCTCAAACTCCTGACCTTGTGATCCATTCGCGTGGGCCTCCCAAAGTGCTGGGATTACAGGCTTAAATTACCACGCCCAGCCAATATTTGCACTTTCCAAAGATCAGTGGTGGTTATGTCTAGGTGGTGGGAGTATAAGTAATTAGCACCCTTTCTTTATGATTTCCTGCATTTTTCTAACTGCCCACAGTGACTCTGTATTATCTTCAATATAATAAGATTCATTGGGGTCCTGTATCTAATTACAAAAGCATTTTGTGCTCAATGTAGAAAATTTGGAAAGCACAAAGAAGAAAGGCCCCTCAACCCCATCATTTAAAGATAACAGCTATTAGCATTTTGGCATGTGTCTTTCCAGACTTTTCTCTATGTGGAGATGTTTCATTCTTGTGATCTAGAAAAAAGTAAACATTTAAGAGACAAAGCTGGTGCTGGGCATGGTGGGTCATGCCTGTAATCCCAGCACTTTGGGAGGAAGAGGCAGGCCGATTACCTGAGATTAGGAGTTGCAGACCAGCTTGGCCAACATGGCAAAACCCCATCTCTACTAAAAATACAAAAATTAGCCAGGCATGGTGGTGTACCCCATAATCCCAACTACTTGGGTGGCTAAGGCATGAGCATCAATTGAACCTGGGAGGTAGAGATTGCAGTGAGCCGAGATCACGTCATGTACTCCAGCCTGGGAAACAAGAGTGAGACTCTGTCTCAAAAAAAAAAAAAGAAGAAAAAATGGAGACAAAACCTTAGGTCTTTAGTCTTCAATTTTATTTCTGTTTTAAACAGTAACTAAGAGCTTGAAAATATCCCTAACAGCTAGGACCCGCCCCATGCATTCCAGGAGGCTTCCCCACCAAGGCTAGGGTCCAGGCTCCAGGAACTCCCCCTCATCAGGCCTGATTTCTCTCTGGAGATGGGACAGAAGAGGCTCTCCAGTTAGAGGGGAAGTTGGCACTAAAGGTCACCGTTTAGAAGGATTGGGCTCAGACACAGCTGCCTTTGTTAGTCTTAGGGTATTTTGAGATTTGGTAGCATGCTCAGATTGTGGGAGTGCATGGAGAGGGGCTCCTGAACTCCTCTCCAGCCTCACTTGCTCCTGGGAAAGGCTCACAGCACCCCTTCCTCTTGCCGGCTCAGCACGCTGCCTTTGGAAGAGGGGCACCAGATAGCCTAGGTACTCCAGCATGCCTTTGTGTGACCGGGTCAGCTGCAGGGAAGCATGCTCCCCTCAACTTCTCCTGGCCTAGGCAGGATGCGGAATCAGAAAGGTGATAAAGATTCAGACCTGAGATACCAACCCCTTACCAACCTCACCTAAAAGGGAATATTACAAGGACATCATCTCTTTGTGACTTGGAGGGGCAAACCTGGGTATTTAAACCCCAAGCTTGGTAACAGCTGGGCCCCCAGGCTGGAGGCAGCTCAATGCATGCACTTAAGCAGCAGGGGCAGCTCAGCAGGAGGGTAGGGCCCAGAGGGCTGGACCTGCCCTCCCCACACTGCCATCCACACCCATGGTAACCATGGAAACATAACCACCCCGCTCCTGCCAGCTGCCTGGGTTCAAATAACCAGGACTGGCCCACTTCCATCAAGCCAAGGCCTAAACTGATGCCAGGCTGGCCACAGAGTGGTTGCAGGAAGAACTGGGATTGGGTGATTTGGTCAGTCCCGGCTTCCCAGCACAGCTTGGGAGGACTACCACAGGAGCCTCCACACCCTGCTGTCTGGGCTGGGGTCAGAAGGGGCTTAGTCAGCCAGCACAGTGGCCAGCAGAGCCAGCCAAATGGCCCCAATGCCCTCTGCCTGTGGGCTAACAGCTACTGTGTGGCAGTAGCCCTTGCTGCAGCAGCAAAAGCCTCTGGGTGTCATTGAGGGGACTTTCTGGCTGCTGCTCTGCCTGCCCTGGCTGCTCAGCCAGCCCTCCAGGGGTAAGGATGTACCGATAGTCACTGGGAATGCCACCCACTGCCCCCATGCCACTGCCATCCCCAGCCCCACTGTAGGGCTGATCCCCACCAGGCAGTTCCAGGCTGCCTCCCATGGCAGGCTCCTCAGCTCTCTGGATGTTGATGTATAAGGGATCCTGGCTGGCGGAGAGCACAGACAGCTGACCCAGTATGCTCTCCAGTTCCATTCGCAGACAAGTGAAGCTTGGGCGCTGCTTGGGGTCAGCATTCCAGCACTGGTACATGAGATCATACCTGGGGTGGAAAGAAGCGTGAGTGAAGGCAGCAGCCCTTCCCTCAAAAGCAGGGGCCCCTTCATCATATGGCACTAGGGTTTTTAAAAATTGTAATCCCTGGTGGGGCACAGAAGCTCACACCTGTGATCTCAATACTTTGGGAGGCCAAGTGGGGAGGATTATTTGAGCTAAGGTGTTCGAGACCAGTATGGGCAACATGGCAAAACCCTGTCTCTACAATAAGAAAAATAGCCTGTCTTGGTAGACATGGCTAAAGTCCCAGCTACTCTGAAGGCTGAAGTGAGAAGATGACTTGTGCCCAGGGAGGTCAAGGCTGTAGTGAGCCATGCTGACACCACTGCACTCCAGCCTGGGTAACAGAGCGAGAACCTGGGTGGATCACTTGAGGTCAGGAGTTCGAGACCAGCCTGGCCAATATGGTGAAACCCCATCTCTACTAAAAAATACAAAAATTGTCCGGGCACGGTGGCTCAAGCCTGTAATCCCAGCACTTTGGGAGGCCGAGTCGGGCGGATCACCAGGTCAAGAGATCGAGACCATCCTGGCCAACATGGTGAAACCCCGTCTCTACTAAAAATACAAAAATTAGCTGGCTGTGGTGGCGCGTGCCTGTAGTCCCAGCTACTCAGGAGGCTGAGACAGGAGAATTGCTTGAACCCAGGAGGCAGAGGTTGCAGTGAGCCAAGATTGTGCCACTGCACTCCAGCCTGGCACCTGGCAACAGAGCAAGACTCTGTCTCAAAAAAAAAAAAATTAGACTGGTGTGGAAGTACATGCCTGTAATCCCAGCTACTCGGGAGGCTGAGGCAGGAGAACCTCTTGAATCTGGGAGACAGAGGTTGCAAAGAGCTGAGATTGCTCCAGCCTAGGTGACAGAGCAAGACTCTGTCTCAAAATAATAATAATAATAATAATAATAAAATCAATTAAAAATCCTCACTATTTGGGGCCAGGCACAGTGGCTCATGCCTATAATCCCAGCATTTTGGGAGGCCGAGGCAGGCGGATCATGAGGTCAGGAGTTCAAGACCAGCCTGGCCAACATGAAACCCCATATTTAAAAAAAAAAAAAAAAAATCCTCACTATTCATACACAACCTTTGAGTATCTGGAAAAAGCTTCCAGCTCTCCTCCTGACAGGAATGCTTTTTTACATACAATTTCAGGAAACTTACAAAGTCCCTGAAGCCTATCACTCAGGGTGCCCAAGGAATACCTCAAGCCAAGGTTGAAAAATAAAAACAAAAAAACCTAATGGGAAGAGGCTGAAACCAAGTCTAGCAAAAGCAAATGCCTGCTCTCTTGCCAATGTCCATGACAAGAGCCCCAAGCACTGCCTCAAACCCAGCACACCCAGAAGGGGCCTCTAATAATGGCAGGGATCATGCCAGACACTGAGCAGGCCGTGGGAACAGGAATGGTCTGGGGCCAGACTGGGACACATTCCCAAGGCTGTGCTAGGAGCCAACTGGCACCTGTCCACCAGGCCGCCTGGGGTAGGCCAGTGCCCTCCCGCTCTCCATTGACAGCACCAGCCCCAGCTGGAAGGAGGCTGTGCTGAGGTCTAGTCACCACTGCCCATCAGAGCTTCTGCAGCTCCAGATTAGAACTGAGGCAGGCTGCAGCCACAGGGAGATGTGAGCTTCCTGACCCCTGCCATGCCCTGAGCTCTGCTGAATGAAGAGAAGGTGCAGGGCCTGGCTTGTGTACTCAAGATTTCCCCTCTGTGCAAAGGAAGGACCCCACCATTGGGCTGAACCTTCCTCTGCCTGTCCATGACCTCAGCCTTCTCAAAGTCCAATCCCAGAGCAAGAAATGGAGTAGATTCTTTCTCTTATCACAGTGGCTCCACTCCCCCCGGTGCTCATGAAAGGTCCTTTGGGCTGGGCATGGTGGCTCACACCTGTAATCCCAGCATTTTGGGAGGCCAAGGCAGGTGGATGGCTTGAGCCCAGGAGCTCAAGGCCAGCTTGGTCAATATGGCGGAGCTCTGTCTCTACAAAAATACAAAAATTAGCCGGGTATGGTGGCACATGCCTGTAGTCCCAGCTCCTTGGAAGGCTGGGGAGGGAGGATTACTTGAGCGCAGATCACACCACTGCACTCCAGCGTGGGCGACAGAGTTAGACCGTATATCAAAGAAAAAAAAACAAAAAATACCCACGAAAGGTCATCTGGAGGCCTAGGGAGACCTTGGCTTGGATAGAGTGGAATTTAATACCAAAACAGACAAACCACAGTTGCTGTCATTAAGAGTTGAAAAAACATATTCTAAAACCACAAGGATCTAGGTTCAAATTCCAGCTCATTCACTTAATAGCTCTGTGACGTTGGCCAAGTTACTTAATCTCTCTAATCCTATTTTCTCATCTACAAAGTGGAGATAAATAAGGGGCCAGTGGCTCACACCTGTAATCCCAGCACTTTGGGAGGCCAAGGCGGGCAGATCACCTGAGGTCGGAATTCGAGACCAGCCTGACTAACATGGAAAAACTGTTTCTACTAAAAATACAAAAACAAAAATTAGCCAGGTGTAGTTGTGGGTGCCCGTAATCCCAGTTACTTGGGAGGCTGAAGCAGGAGAATTGCTTGAACTCGGGAGGCAGAGGTTTTAGTGAGCTGAGATCTTGCCATTGTACTCCAGCCTGGGCAACAAGAGTGAAGCTCTTGTCTCAAAAAGAAAAAACAAATAAGAGTCTCTTCCTCATATGTTCAGAGGAAGAGTACCTGAAAAAATGCATAAATACCCAGCTAATGTCAGTGACACTTCCCATAATCTTGTCACAGGGGTTTTTGTTATCACTCTAGCAAAGTGGGTAGTATCACTGCCTGCCCAGTCCTGAGGGCTTTGGGCTTGCAGAAAGAGGAGGCAGTTCCCTTTTTCAGGATCTCAGTTCTTTATCTTAGATTCTCTCCTCTCCCAGCCTCCCACCCGCTCTGCCTCCTCCTTGCCAGGCAAGAAGAGCTATGAAGCTGCCTAGTTTTTTTCATGCCTTAGGAAGTCCCATCTGAGGGGGAGGGGGAGCTCAGCCTAGGAAGTTGAAGTTTTCTTTTTTTTTTTTTTTTAGACAGAGTTTTGCTCTCGTTACCCAGGCTGTAGTGCAATGGCACGATCTCGCCTCACCGCAACCTCTGCCTCCTGGGTTCAGGCAATTCTCCTGCCTCAGCCTCCTGAGTAGCTGGGATTACAGGCACGCGCCACCATGCCCAGCTAATTTTTTGTATTTTTAGTAGAGACAGGGTTTCACCATGTTGACTAGGATGGTCTCGATCTCTTGACCTCGTGATCCACCCGCCTCGGCCTCCCAAAGTGCTGGGATTACAGGCTTGAGCCACCACGCCCAGCCCAGAAGTTTTCTTAGACTAGCTAAGGTCTCCAGGACAAAGGTTGCATTCACTAGAGTAGAACAAATAAAATAAATAAAAATTCCAAAAAAAGGAATTATGGGTGGGACGGTGGCAAGGAAACCTCCCACACTTGTACTCAGCACTGTGCCTTCTGCTCTTGGGGTTCCTGGATCTCCCTACAAACTGGAAAAAAGAGACTGATAGACAAAAGCTAAAGCAAGAACTATGGGATGGGAAGGAGAAAAGAAAGAAAACAGGGAGGTGGTGGAGGAACAGTGAGTGTGAGGTGGAGTGCCATCTTCCAACTACAAGGACGTTTCATCAAAAAAACAAAGGTCCAGTTGAGGCTGTTAGTTTCCACTAGGCCAGCAGCTGTGGTGTTAGCCATCAGCTAAAACCCCAGATCCCCCTTTCCTTCCAGAGCCCCTTCCCAGGATACTCACACGTCCTCCATACACTCCGGAGGCTGTTTCAGGCGGTTTCCGCCAATGAGGTAGTTGTAAATCTCAGCGTTTTCGATGCCAGCATATGGCGTCTGCCCACGTGTCATGATCTCCCACATGGTCACCCCGAAGGCCCACTGGGACAGAGTCAAGGTTGGGGGAGAAGCTGTCACTAGGCGTCCTGGGCCAGGCAGAGCCATGGCTCTGAGGTAGGCACAGCCTGGGGCTCAGGGGCCGCATCACAGGACAGCCAAACCCGAGAACACACTTGGCTAGGCCCTTAAAGGTCCTAAAGGTCTGCTCTCACACGAGTCCCCACCAAGCTTCAGGGGCCACCCTGCTCACCACATCGCTGTGCACAGTATACAGGTTGTCAGCCAGGCTCTCCAGCGCCAGCCACTTGACGGGCAATTTGGAGGCACAGCCCTGACGATAGTAGTCCCCGCTGTAGATCTTCCGGGAGAGTCCAAAGTCAGCCACACACACTGTCATGTCCTCTGCCAGCCTACAACAGTTGTTGAGGGAGGGAGTCAGCCTTCCGCCATGCTCACAGCCCTACAAGAGCCAGGATATCTTTTTTTTTTTTTATTTTATTAAACGTTTATTTTTCTTTTTTAGGGACGGGGTATTGTCATGTTGCCCAGGCTGGAGTGCAGTGGCTATTCACAGGCACGATCCCATTACTTATCAGCATGGGAGTTTTGACCTGCTCTGTTTCTGACCTGGGTCGGTTCACCCCTCCTTAGGCAACCTGGTGGTCCCCTGCTCCCGGGACGTCACCATATTGATGCAAAACTTAGTGGGGGCACCCGATTGACATAGCGCATACAGCCCAGAACTCCTGGGCTCAAGCGATCCTCCCACCTCAGCCTCCTGAGTAGCTGGGACTGCAGGCATGCGCCACTGTACCTGGCAAGAGCCAGGATATCTTTGCTCCCAAGATCTCCCCATGCATAGCAGATACTGTCCCAGGCAGGAGCCAACCATTAGCTAGCTCCTCTTGGCACCTGCTGCTGTCTCCCACCCCCAAGCCCTCTAGAATTCATACATGCAATTCCGAGCAGCCAGGTCTCGGTGGATGAAGTTCCGAGAGCTCAGGTACTCCATGCCGCAGGCAATGTCCACCATGAACCGGATCAGGGTCTGGAGGGGTAGGTGCTGGTGGACAGACAGGGCAAGCTCAGTCGTCACCTGCCCACCAGCTGGGGCAGGATGGATGGGGTCCCTGGCCAGAGAGGCTAGAGACTGTCCCCAGAATCACTGGAAGGAAGGAAAGGGATGGAGTGCCTTCCCAAGGCAAGGAATCTTCGGGAAGTCTGAGAGGGAGCCTGGAAGCTAAGACTCCGTCAACCTGAGTCTCCACAAGTCCCTCCGCCTAGAAAGGTCCCTTGCCCAGCCCACAATTCTCAGCAGGGTTTTGTGAGAGAAAAGGAATCCTGCTAGATTAAAAGGATTCAAACTCAGAGCTCTCCTACTCTCACCCAGCTCCATCAACCCTACCCAGCAAGCCCCTCTCTGCCAGGGTCTCTATCCCTTTCCAGGCCCTGTGCTCCCACCCATTTCCTCCTGGCCACCCCCACACCAGGCACTCACAAAGGGGTTCTCCCCAATCCGGGAGGCGAGCAGGAAGGCATGCAGGTCCCCGTGCTTCATGAAGGGCAAGATGACCATGGGGATGGGGAGACGGCCTTTAGCCCTGCTCCGGAGGCTCACCCCTGGGACAAGGGACAGTCCGGAGCTGAACACAGAAGGGTCAAGGGGCAGCTCAGGTGTCTGCATAAGTCCCCACCTGCTGGGTCCCTTCTCTAGCTCTGGCTCTGCCACTTATATTTTCATAGGTTCCATACTGGTCTGGGGACTTCCCAGCAGGGACTCTGGCTGCTCTCAGATCCCTGGAGCATCTTATGTCCCCTTCCTTTCCTTCTCTGTCCACATAAGCAGTCCTTGTTTTTTTCTGAAACAGTATCTCACTCTGTCATCTAGGCTGGAATACAATAGCCCAATCATGGCTCACTGCAGCCTCAATGTTCTGGGCTCAAATGACCCTCCCACCTCAGCCTCCCAAGTAGCTGGACACAGGTGCACACCACCACACCTAGCTAATTTTGGTATACGTGTGTGTGTGTGTGTGTGTGTGTGTGTGTGTGTTTCTTTGAGACAGAGCTTCACTGTCACCCAGGCTGAAGTGCAGTGCGTGGTCTCAGCTCACTGCAACATCTGCCCCCTGGGTTCAAGCAATTCTCCCGCCTCAGCCTCCTGAGTAGCTGGGACAACAGGTGTGTGCCACCGCACTGGCTACTTTTTGTATTTTTAGTAGAGACAAGGTTTCACCATGTTGGCCAGGCTGGTCTTGCACTTCTGATCTCGTGATCTGCCTGCCTCTGCTTCCCAAAGTGCTGTGCCTTTGGGCCTTTTTCCTTTTTTCTTTTAAATAGAGGTGGGCTGTTGCTATACTGCTCAGGCTGGTCTCGAACCCCTGGCCTCAAGCAATTCTCCCACCTCAGCCTCCCAAAGCCATGAGCCACCACGCCTGGCCGCACAGTCTTCCTGTGTGGATCTTTGGTATTTCTCACCTCAGATTTCTGCCAGGACCGTCCTTGCTATTTTATCTATTTACTTACCAGGTGAATCCAAACTTCTTTCTTACAGTACGGGCTACCCTCTCATGTTGGTAGAGCATACTGTTAGCCCTATTCTCTATCTGCCTTGCCACATAAGGGGCTCACCAACAAGTTTGGCCACATGTGGATGGTCAAACTCCTTCATGCAAGCTGCTTCCCTGAGGAACTCTTCAATGTCACTTGAGGCAATGATGTCAGCTAGGAGAAAAAGATGGGAAGGAGGGAATAAAACAAGATGTACTCCTAGATTTGACCCAGGACTTCCAGGTCTTGTCCTTAAGATCTCCTAGACTTCCCAGGGAGCCCAGGAATCAGCACAGTCATGAGCAGGAGAAACCCCCAGGAGTGGTGCTCTTCAGCAACTTCTCTACTTGCTAATGCCTTCCCTTCCCTTTGGTTTGGGCAGCCCAGCAGGTCAACCAACCATAGCTGTAATCACCCAAGAGGGAACTCAGAGGACAGTCACTGCCGATGGCAGAGATCAATGGCTGGGGCATGAATATGTGTGTTTGGGTTTATGCTTGTGAATTATTCATGTGGTAAAGACGGCATCCCAGTTAGTGCTGCCCAGCTCTTCTTGGAAAATCTAGGGGCAAAGCAGAGCCTTCTTCAGGGCCAGTTACCCCTCTTACCCTTCCACGTTATACCCTTAGGCCACAACTACCCGCCACTCACCTTTCAGCATCTTCACTGCCACTTTCACAAAGGAGCCATCCTCCTGCTTCAGCTGGGCCTCCCGCACTGAACCAAACTCTCCTAGAAACCAGTCCAAGTGAGGGAGAGTCTCCTTGGCTCTCTGCTCCCTGACCTCTTCTCTCCCAAGTGACCCTCCATGGGGACACAGCCAGCAGACTCTGGGGGCACTGGAGAAGGCACCCTTGCCAGTAGCCAAAGCAGAGCATGCTGGGAGCAGCTCCTCAGCCCTCCCTGTCCGCAGCCACCATTCCACCCAAACGTCCCACACTCAGGAGTCTACAAGCATACCTTGTTTACAGGAGCTGACCCAGACCCACACCCTAAAAGTGACAGGGGCAACCAAACACCTCCAGCTACGGCAAATCAGCCATGCCTGTCCCTGCACAGTCCCACGTACCTTTGCCCAACATCCGGCCCAAGGTGAACTGCTGCTCTGGGATGAGCACATCCTCCAGTTTTTCCTTTAGTTCATCGCTGATGCCCAAGCTGTCCACTGAGGGCAAAGAGTTTGTGGGAAAGAGGGATCTCTGATTCCTGATCCAAAACTCAGCCTGCCTCTTATACCCCAGACTCCGCCCTCAGAGCACAGACATGAGTTAGGTCTCCCACAGCTGGGGTGGCGAGTTCCACTAGGCAGGTTTGTGTGCCTGGAGCTCACTGAATTCAGACACAGCAGTCAAATTAATGAGTTGGTAGAAGAAAACAGATAGGCACACAAGACAGCCCACTGTCCTTCCCATGATTCCCCACCACTCACATGTGGCCTCAATGCGCTCAGGCCTTTCTCGATTGAAGGACCGGGCTGCCCGGAAGTGAACGGCTGGCTCTCCCTGGGCCATGACACTGTCAAAGGCTTGCCTAAAGGAAAACCCAGGACTCGGGGTCAGCTCCAAGGTCTTTTGTCATCACCCACCTCTCCTTCCACATCCCCACCCCCTTACCCAAACCGCGTCTCTTTCCGTCTCTTTCGAAGCAGGATGAGGGCCAAGGCAGCAGCTGTCACCAGGGCTGTCAGCACACCAAGGACCACAGGAACCCAGGATGTGCGGCTGTGAGGAGGGCCCTGGTGGCCTGTGGGAGGGAGGCGCAGTGACGTGAGCTACGATGACACCACGGGGCCCCTTCAGAACTTTCCCAGGATGGCCATCCGGCCAGGTCAAGGGGCTTCTCTAGGTCAATAAAGGTTCTGAGGGAAAGGGGCTCCAGAGGAAGACCCAGGAACCCTTCCTACCTGGTCAGCGACAGGCCCTGGCTGTTGTGACCTAGAGTGTGACCATGCATTTCTATGCTAGTTCTGGGGCAGACAGAGGAGAATGAGATATAGTTTGCTTGAGACAGGGTCTTGTTCTATTGCCCAGGCCAGAGTGCAGGGGCACACTGGAGATCACCGTAGCCTCAATCTCCCAGGCACCAGCAATCCTTCCACTTCAGCTTCCCACATAGTTGGGACTACAGGTCCCAGATACAGTTTAAATACCAGTCCTGGCCTCAACTTCGTCACTCTGTCTGTGGGCTGATTAGGAGGCGAGGTGCTACCAGGCTCCTCCCACCAGTCTAGGATGCCCTTGAGAACATCACCCCTCGCTAATTTAAAAAATTTTTGGTAGAGATAAGCTCTCACTTTGCTGCCCAGGGTGGCCATCTTCTGGACTCAAGCAATCCTCCAGCTTCAGCCTCCCAAAGTTGTGGGGTTACAGGTGTGAACCACCACTCCTGGCCTTATTTGTCTGTCTTATTTGTCTGTTTGTTTGTTTGTTTAGAGACAACAGTCTCACTCTGTTGCAAAGGCTGGAGGGCAGTGGTGCGATCATAGCTCACTGCAGCCTCAAACACCTGGGCTCAAGCGATCCTCCCACCTCAGCCTCTGGAGTAGCCACCAGACAAGGCTAATTGGGTTTTTGAAATTTTTTATAGAAACGGGGTCTTGTTATGTTGTCAGAGCTAGTCTCAAACTGCTGGCCTCAAGGGATCCTCAACCTCCCAAAATGCTGGGATTACAGGCTTGAGCCACCATGCCCAGTCAGGATATAGTTTAAATACCAGTCCTGGCCTCAACGTCTTCACTCCGTCTGTGGGCTGATTAGAAGGTGAGGTGCTACCAGACTCCTCCCACCAGTCTAGGTTGCCCTTGAGAACCTTGATCCCCTGAGCCTCTGTCCCTCTCCCCTACAGGCCTCACCTGCATGGTCATGAGAAGAGACCACCAGTGGCTGACTCCAGGGTCCACAGCCTACTGCATTGGAGACGCACACACGTATGATCAGGTCCTTTTGGGGATCCCAGCCTGTCAAATTGGCCCTGGTCCCCTCCACTGTCAGCTCATCCTGCAGCCAGGAAAAGCCCCCAGCCCATACTGAGCCTGAGAAGGCCTCCAGCTGGGGCCTAAGGACAGAAAAAGGTCCAGCTGGGAGCATGGGAGTATAGGGGCACTGTGGGTTCAGGGGCTTCGGGAACACAACCTTCTGGGAGTCATCACATTCCTGCTCCAAGCTGCAGGGGCCTCTCCAGAACACAAACAAGGCTCAGTCCCAGAATGCACAGGTGGGGGATGGGAGCGGACTGTGCTGGGGACAAAGCCTTATCTGTGCCCTCCCCCAGCTCATGCAGGAATGTGCTTCCTGCTTTATTTACAAAGTGCACACAGAATGCAATCCTAACCGGAGATATAATCCTCTGAGAAGTGGAACTTGCAGAGGGTGAAGAGGAAAGGATTCTCTGGGGCAGCGGGAGACCAAGGCCCACCAAAGACAACCATTTTGAAGTTTCTTAAAGGCCTTAGGACCCTGAGGGCTGATTCTCCAGGAGAGTGGAGAGAGGGGAGGGTTCTGTCTCTCTTACCTGGGTTCCATTGTCTTGAACCCAGGACAGTTTATAGGGTCCAAGGGGGCCTTCAAAAGGGCCCTCAGGGATCACTTCTTCCCACTCCAAGATGAGGCCTGAATCTGTGCGGACAGCATGAAGGTTTTGGGGAGCGCTGGCTGGAGCTGTAGCCAAAGAGAGAAGATTGCTAAGATCCTGCCCTTCCCACAGTCATAATCCCATGCAAACCTTTGGAACCAACTCCTCCCAAGAACTAAACAGCTCTGAGAGGCACAGATGGGGGCAGGGTTCACCTCCCAGCTCTGACTGCTCTCACCCACTGTGCTGGGGGAGGGGAAGCAATGGGCAGGACAGGCAGCACCCCAGCTTGGCAGTGTTGCTCTTCATCACCATGGTTACTGCCTCTCTGCCTCATCCCTCACCACTCCCCTCTCACAGTTATGCCAGCCTCCTTGCAATTGCCAGAGAACTACAAGCAAGTTTCTGTCATAGGGTCTTTGCACTTGCTGTGCCTTCTTCTGGCAGTGATTTTCCCCAGATATTTACGTGCCTTCTTTATCTTTAGACCCCACTCAGACCTTTTCAGGGAAGGTTTCCTTAACCACCCGGGGGCACTCTTCATCAACAACATTATCAGATCTTTTCTAGTTTCCTTATCTGTTCTGCCCACAGGAACTAGACACAAGGTAGTAAGTAGAGATATGCAGTAAATGTTTGCCGAAAGATGCCTGAAGTTCCCTCTCCACCAGCACCATTCAGAACTCCAGCCAACACGGGCCCCCTTCCCGGCTCCAGCCCTGCCCAGCCCCTCTGCTCTATGCATCCCTTACCTAGACCCTTGGTCTGAAAGGGCACCCAGTCAGCATAGGGAGAGGGCCCCAAGGCATTGGCACAGCGCACCCTGAGGCTGTAGTTGGTGGCAGGCACCAGGTCCCGGAGCAGGCAGGTAAAGGGGGGCACAGGGACCACAACAGCCAGGACTTCCCAGCCTCCTGGGGCCTGTGTCACCTATAGAAAAGCACAAAACTAATGTAGGGGAGAGCCTGTGAGAGATGGAAGATGAGAAGGATATAGTTATGGGTGCTTGAATTAATGCTTCCCCTATCAGCAAACACTTGCAACCCACCCCCTCCCATATGCCCCTACCCCAGTCATACACCATGTTCCACACCTTCATGCCTTTGCAAATGCTGTTCCTTTCACTTGGAATGACCTGCTCTTCCCAGCAAAGCCCTACTCGTCCTTTAAGTGCAAATAACATTTTCTTGGTGAAAGCCTTTATCAAACACTCTGGAGAACTCCTTTTGTACTTGGTGCAAAACTGTTAGGGCACTTACCACTTACTGTGCCTGTTTACATGCCATGCCAAAGTTCCAGAGCTTCTGAAGCTCAGAGAAACTGGGAGCCTAGGGGCACTATGACCCAGACCCTCATCTTACATTTTCAGGGCCCAGGGCAAGAATACAAATAGACATCCATGTACTACATGGCTAAATATTTAAACACTGTAAATCAGTTAACAAACTAGTAAAAAGTTTCTATCTTAACATTCTGACCAATAAACCTTCAAAACAACTTGGAAAATCAGGTTTGCATTTATGATTCTCCAAATCCCTGGAGTCCCAAGTCAGAATGAGGTGGCACTAGAAGAGCTGGCCCGAAGCCAAGGTCTGCACCATGAGGGGCCTCATGTGCACAGGCGTGAACAATGCTGACTGCAAAGCCAAGCTCCATGCCCATCCCCCTCATGACTGGCTGCCCCTTGGGCTTAGAGGTGCTCATATCACTCTGTGGTCCATCCCTGGGAGGATGGACTAGGGAAGAGGCCGACACGGGCCCCGGAAGCAGACTTGGGACCATTAAGGCAAGAGATCCTGAATATCTAGAGCACAGTGTGACAGTGAGGGGGTCCTTGCCATCTGGATGGGCATGTCCTCTTGGCCCTGCAGGCTCTTTGCTGGGGGCAAAGGGTGTGGCCAAAGGAGGGCCAGAGTAAGATCCTCCTTTTTTCTCTCTCTCTAAAGACAAGATCTTGCCCTGTCACTCAGGCTGGAGTGCAGTGGCACAATCTCAGCTCACTGCAGCCTTGACTTCTCAGGCTCAAATGATCCTCCCACTCCAGCCTCCTGAATAGTTAGGACTACAGGCACATGCCACTGTGCCTGGATAATTTTTGTATTTTTTTGTAGAGACCAGGTTTTGCCATGTTGCCCAGGCTGGTCTTGAACTCCCAGGCTCAAGCAATCCACCTGCCTCAGCCTCCCAAAGTGCTGGGATTACAGGCATGAGCCGCTGTGCCCCACCCGAGTAGAGTTCTCTAAATGGTGAAGCCCAGAGCAGGGGCCCCTTCTGCCCGGGGGAACTGCCCAGAACAGTTTTGAAAGGTACTTATTAGATGGTTTTTGGGTAAACGGATGAAAATGAGCAAGCCTGCATTTCTTCTTGTTTTCAGTATCACCACCCAGCTTTTCCACTCTCCAAGGCTTAGGGCCCCTCCTGGTCTTCTTCTCTTTCGCCTGAGTGGGGATTGGGGGGTGAGATGGTGCATGACAGCATGAGTATCAGCAAAGGTCTGAGCTCTCACCTAAGTTAGAAAAACCTGGCCAGCTACATTGGTTCATGCCTGTGATACTAGCATTTTGGGAGGGTGATCACTTGAAGTCAGGAGTTTGAAACCACCCTGGCTAACATGATGAACTACCAGTCTCTACTAAAAATACAAAAAAAAATTAGCCAGGCATGGTGGCAGGTGCCTGTAATCTCAGCTACTCAGGAGGCTGAGGCAGGAGAATCACTTGAACCTGGGAGGTGGAGATTGCAGTGAACTCAGATGGCATCACTGCACTCCAGCCTGGGAAACAGAGTGAGACCCTGTCTCAAGAAAAGGAAAAAGAAAGAGAGAGAGAGAAAGAAAGACTCTTCCAGGTACCCCAAATCTGCTCTAGTGATCTGCTTTCCAACCTGAAGAATGCATGAATTTGCCAGTTGCCACAACATCCTATTATAAGAGACAGCGGCCTGTGCTCTTACTGCTAAGGAGCAGCACCTGAAAAGAGCTGCAGACCAACCCCGAGAAGCTGTCTAGTGAATGTGATACCCATGTCAACAAAATGCTGACCATGCAGCCAGAAGGAACATCACCGGGCCCCAGGAGCCTACCTGAACTGTACAGGATTGCAGCAGGGCTCGGCCATCCGCACCTGGCATCCAGGCCACGCTAGCATTGCTGCTCGAAAGCTTTGTCACGGTGATGTTGAAGGGGGCTGCAGGGAGTGCTGTGGATGGGGACTCAGAATCAGTGCCCAGTAGGGATATGAGCAGAGGGAGCAGGAGGCATGGGAGTCAAGCCTTGAGTCTCTGAGGGTCCAGGGTATCCCCAACGTAAAGACAGCTACCTTACTTAGCACTCCCAGGACCACACTGATACACAAACAAGCAGCCGGCAGTGTACAGCTGCTCACACCTGGGAGAGTGCCTGGGCTGTGGAGGGAGGTTGCCTTTCCCTGCGATGTGACCGAGGAATGAGATGAGAGGGTATGTGGGGGTGGCACCTCAGGCTTGGGAGATACAAAAAAGAGACAGGCAGCTGCCCTGCAGCCACAGCCCGGCTCCTGCAGACACTCCCCCCCCCACCCCCCTGTCTCTGTGCACCAGCCCCTCGGTCTCCACCACCCAGTGCTAGGCTGTTTTCCCCACCCCCCATCTCCTCACAGAGAGGAGCAGAAACAAGGCTGGGCCTTGACCATCTCCTGCTGCCTCCCTCCCTCCATTCCCTCCCTCCCAAGGACTCTGCTTCGTGATGGGAAATCTGCTGTGACGTCAGGATTCTATTCTCAGCTCAGCCACGCAGGGTCTCAGGTGTTCCCACTAGGAATGGGAGCTATGCCAATTAACCCCTTGCTCCCCAGATCCCAGCAGGACCAAGGGGAGCTGGAACACTGAACAATTCTCACTGCAGGACAGCTCCTGGGAATGCCCCTGGCCTCATCCCCCTTCCTCCCCACCAGCCCTCCTACCTTGTAGGTGAACAGTGGCTGTGCGAGAAGAGGCCAGGCCTTTTAGGTTGTGAGCTTCACAGGAAAACATGGTGTTCTGGGTCACCCCTGGGGCCAGAAAACCTCAGTCAGCTCCCCAAGTAGCAGCCCCCACTCAGTGCGGGATTGGGAAAGGGGAATACTCAGGCTCTGGTCTAAACATCCTTAAATCCCTGAGGCCAAAGGAATGGGCTGGACAGCGAGGCATGGTGAAATGAACAGGGATGCTGGGGTCTGGTGAGCCTGGAGGGGGCTGTTTTCTCATCTCTCAAATGGGAGAATTGTGAGACTCAGGTAACGTATGTGTCAAGTGCACAGCATGCAATAACGTTATAGCACCCTGCCGCCTCCATCCCATCTCCCACACACAGCACAAGTTGCCTCCCTTTTCTGGTCACACTTTTATTGCGCATACCAGAATGAGCCCTTCTGTTTGCTCTGTGCCCCTTCGGGGTTGTTATTTGCAGACTGTGCCTTGCAGTGGTTCTCAGCTCTTTCTGCACGTGTCTTGTCTCCCCAGTTATACTCAGTTATTTGGCTTCTATTTCCTTTGTATTCCCGCTGTCCCCTGTGGTGCTTAGCACAGTGTGGTGTGGAGTAGGAGTTCAGTGAGTGCTTATTACCAGGCTGCCTGCCTGAGGGTCCCAACCACGCACATCTGGAAGGAAGGGAACCCAACCTCCTCTCTAATCCGCTCCAACTCAGTGCCTCCTGAACAGGACCTGCCCTTGTCTCATAGACCACCTCTTCTCAAGATTCAAATTGCTGGGGAACCTAGCTCAGCCTCCATTTCCTGGCACCTTCCAGCACATGAGACCCATCTTTTTTGCCCAGTTCAAGCCTCAACCAGAAACAGTATACTTTGTTTCACAAATAAGCAAGCCTTACAAGCATGTGAGGGTATGTGTCCAAGAAACTTGGGGCCCAGGTGGCTGTGCAGGTGTGACTGTGCAGAGGTACAGGCAGACACAGTTGTTTGGGAAAACGTCTGGAGGTTTTTGGAAAGCACCATTAGGGGAGGAGGGCCTGTATCTTTGTGCTAACCTCTCCCTACCCCTTCTCTCTCCCGCCTCTCCCCTCTCTGCAGCCCCAGAGTCTTGTCTTCTCAGTGTCTGCCAAATACTCCTCCCTAGCTCTGCGTGGGCTGGTTTCTGGCTCCTTCCCTTGGGAGGGGTGGGGGATGGGTGCCCCTGGTCTCATACAATTCATCTCCAAGGGCCAGCCCTGCATGGCCTGAACTGCTATGAACCAAAGAAAGAGGCCCCACACCCTCCTTAAGCACACACAGCAGGATCACCACTAATCAGCCCACCCGGCCAGCCTAGCACACCTAACTAATGAGCTTAGTAAGGGTGCAGCTCACGTCCCCAGACACTGGGGCTTGCTCTGGGCACTCACGGCCGCAAACTCAGTGGCTGAAACTCTGCCAGCTTCAGTGCCCTCGAGGACCCAGCTCCTTCTCCACTCCAAGCCCCCTTCTGAGGCTGCTCACCTGTTACATTTAAAACGGATGGAGAGGGAGCAGGTCCCCCAATTTTCGTAGTTCCTCTCCACCAGACAATGGTAACAGGTTCAGGGGGACCCACAGCCTCACAAGACAGTTGGAAAGGGGCATTGGGTGGCACTGCCAGATCTTTTGGCTCCACTGTGAAAAATGGCACACCTAGGAGAAAAGGGGAGTGAGGAGTGAGACTTGCCACCTCTTGGCTTCCTATTGTGCATATCGCAGGTCTGTTTACATCTGAAGTCCTCCACACAGAAGGTTCCCAGAGGCCCCTTATGATTAGGGCAGCAGCAGAACAGGAACCTCGCTTATGAGGTAGGCGGTGCTTTTATTTTTTAGCCTCCTTAGGAATTTTCTTCTTTCAAGATTGAGGGGTCTGTCTATGGTGCCCAGGCTGGCCTGGAACTCCTGGGGGTTCAAGTGATCCTCTCACCTTAGCCTCCAGAGTAGCTGGGACTACAGGCGCACGCCACCACACCTGGCACCTTGGATGCATCTTCCATGCTGCCCCCTTAGCCATGGCAGATTTAGACAACTCTACTTGCAGTAAGAGAGGAGACTGGCGATAGAGAGCTGGGGGAGGGGTATGAAACTCGGGGGAGTGGGTGGGAGCTTTAGCAGAGTTCTGCAGCCAGGCCCCAGCTCCCATTCAGGGCCCTTTGTTACTTTCTTAGTCACTTTGTTTTCCTGGGCTGAAAAGCTCTGAGCTCCCGCAGCTGCAGAGCCTTCCTCCCCTCCCCCAGCTGGCCAGGCCACTTGGCAGAACAGGGTCCAGTCCCAGATGGGTACTTGAAGCTTGTTGCTCAAGCAATGGAAACAGACTGCACCCCACAAGTTGTGGATCCCAGTTGCCCCCTTGGTTCTCAGATACCCAACTGGTAGGGTCTTCTGATGTCTGGAGTGGGCCTAGAGCCTGGACAATCAGGCCCTACAGAGCAATGGGGGAGCCCAGCTTCCACGGAGTTCTCTGCTGCAGAGGTATGGTCACCAGCAGACAGCACGTGCTCCAGGCCAACATGCCCAGATGGTTCTGCCTCCTCACCTTCTACTGTGAGCCACACTGGCTGGGAGATCTCGGTTTCACCCCCATCCTCCACCTGGCACCAGTACCGGCCCGCATCAGAGCGCTCCACTGACTTCAGGCTGTGGAAACAGGATACCAGGCTTGCTTCTCAGGGTCAAGGGGACAGCTCTGCCAGGCAAACTTGATGGGTTCAGCCTGCCCCCACTTTTGGAAAGTCCCACAGGTAGCCACATAAAAAAAACCACAAACCTCTGAGCGTCAAGTGAGGCCCCCAGCTCCCAATCCCCAAGGAAAGAGCACAGCCTGACCCCTGGCTGGCAGCCCACACCTTCCCCCACAGGTCTGCACCTGAGGAAGCCGATCCAGTGCTGCTCACTGACGGGGATGTACAACTGGTCCAAGTGCTGGACCACAGCCCCATCCTTCACCCACTGGATATCAGGCTCCTCCATCCCCTCCACGCTGCAGTTGAGCTTCACCGGCTGCCCCTGAGACACTGTCAGCTTCACTGGGGCTCCCATGAGCTTCAGACCTGAGGAGTGAAAGGAACATGTGTCACCTTGAGAGGAACTCTGTCTCTGTAAACAGTTCTCATTCTCTTCCAGAATGTAGCTTCTGTGTCAGGCAGAGGGCTCTTTCTTAGCCAAAGTCAAGGAAGCAGAGGTAGGGCAGTGTGGGAGGGAAGGTGACTGGACCTGGACTAGGGGAAGGGGCATGACAAGTTCTCCAAGTTCCCTCCAGTTCTAAGGACCTCTTCCCCATATCCTCCTGCTGAGACCAGACAGCAAGAGGAAGGCAGGCTGGGCTGAAATGACGGGGAGTTACCCTACTGGGGCGGGCATCGCCCTAAGAATGATTGCTGCACCCAACTAGTGCAACAGGCTGCCAGCTCTCCACCCAAGGTGTCAGCCCAGACCCTGTATTGCTGCCAGCACCCTCTGCACCCAACCTTACCAAATGGAGCAGGGCTGAAGAAGGGAAGGAGGGGGTGCTCCCCTGAAGTGGAGAACATATGGCTGCAAAACCACGTCAGATCAAACACATGGCAGCCTTCCTGGCAGCCATCCGCTCTATTAATACCTGAATGTGGGCAGGGGCGGGTGCTAGGAAGGTGGGAGGCAGAAGGGAGGGCTGGGGCCCTGAGCAGGGAGCCTAAGACCCTTGAGCCACTGCCACACCAACAGGGGCCACTCTTTGGAACGTGTGTGACACACACACACACACACACACACACACACACACACACACACACCTCTCTTGGCTTCCTGGCGTGTTTTTAAGCAGAGAGAGGGGCAGGTCAAGTATCTGCATAACTGAAATCCAGCCCTGCTTCTTCTTGTCCTTTGCTGTGCCACTCTAGGCAAAGTCGTGGGCTCCCTGAGCTGAATCAGGTCCACACCTTTCGGCTTGTAAATACTCGTCACCCGTTTCCCTTCCCTTTCCTGAGAGGCTGACATGGCAGGGAACGCTGTCTCGAGAGAAGATGCCAGCCGGGTGGCTGCTGTCCTGGCCTGTGGCTCTTCCCTGCTCCCTTCACCCTCTCAGGACCAGTCACAGGACAGGAGGTCCGGCCTCCCGCTCTCTATAAGCCCAGCAGTCACCGAGGTACGGGGTGGGAACTTGGAGAGCACCGTGCTGCACGGAACGCTCTTGTCACCAGCAAATGCCTCAGTGGGAACACAAGGCTAACCCCTCCCAAAGACCAGCAACCTGGCCCCAGCCCATCCTCTCCATGGTTCTGCTTTCAGGAAGCTCAGAAGGCACAGGAACTCGAGTGTGCCCACTTGCTTTTTGTGACTGGGCACCCTCACAGCCCCTGTTCCTAAATGTTACCAGGGTGGCCTTTGGGTGCTCAGCCCCAGCCCATGTGGTTTCAGAGCCGGACCTTCGCGTGCAGGGCAGGCAGAATGGGGTCCCCAGAACTGGGAAGGAGGGATCTAACAACTGGGAACATCCAGGCGGGAAAATGCAGTCCCAAACACTCCCGGCTGACCACACAGCCCACACCCCGCTCCCTTCCCTTCCACCCCGCCGCGAGAGCCCAGAGTGCCAGAAAGTTGGGGGTGGGGGCCCGCAGAGAGATCCGGCGGCGAGCACTCCGCAGCCTGCCCTGACCCGGCCCCAAGCCTCGGCCTTCGGCTCCGGACCCCCACCCCGACTCCCGTCCGCCAGGCCCACCCCAAGCTTCGATCCCCGACCGCGCCCCTCCGCAGCCCCCCGCTTCCCCCGCCTCTCGGGCCAGCCCCTACCTGCGGCTGCGGACTCCGGGAGCAGCAAAGAAGCCAGAGCCGTCAGCAGCAGCCCCAGCCGCGGTGGCGGCGGCGGCGGTAGCGGAGGGAGCCCCGGCCGCCCCATGCTCCGCCTCAGCGCCATCGGCGGCGACGCCGCACCATGCCGGGCCCGGTCCGCGAGCGAGGAGGAGGAGGAGGACGGCGAGGAGGAGGAGGAGGTGGGAACGGAGCAAGAGAGAGGAGGGCTGCGGGAGGGGCTGGGGCCGCCCGTGGGGCGGTGCTGGGGAGAGCACCTCCGAGACTCGCGTCCGCCCCCCGCCGCGATCGCCGCCGTCAGCAGCGCTGGGTCCCCGGGGCCGCTCCCGGGCCACCGCGATCCTTCCACTGCCGTCGCCGCCGTCGCCGCCGCTGATTCATGTTCTTCTAGGAGCCGCCGCCTCCTCCCAGCCCGCCCGCAGCCCGAGCTCGCACCGCCCCCCCGCGGAGCCCCGGCGGCTCGCTCCGAGCCCGAACCCCGGCCAGGGCCGCGGACCCCCGCAGCTCCGCCGACACCCTGGCCCCGGCAGCCCCCAGGCCGAACCCGAGGATCCGGCTCGGCCCCTAGGATGGGGCTCCCCGGCCACGCCCCTCCTTTCCCTAAAAGCGCTCCAGCATCTTTTCCATCCTAGCGCTCCGGAGCCTTCCCTCAAAACCCCGATGGCAGCCCCCATCACACCCCAACTTTTGTTCGGACTGTGATCCCAGAATCCAGCACCCCCGAGGACTTAAGGGCACCTCAACCCCCTAGACAGTCCCATCTATCAGGCCCCCTGAAACTGCCGTGACCCAGGGCTCTCCCAACAAGATCTGCTAGCATCCCTTCGTCCCTCACTTTCATTGAGCCGTTCACCCAAAATTCCCATATTCATGTCCTATTGCCGTGCCTTTATCTCCAAGTCCCTCCTACCTGAAAATGCCCATTTTCTCCAGCCCCACTTGCCGTATGTTTTCCAACTTGGGTCTTGAGTTTCCCAAGATCTTGGTAATCCCCAGGTTTTATCTAATACATATCCCCACCGCTACACTACACAGGCCAAAGCCCTATTGCCCTTATCTTTTTGGGCTGTCATTTTTCCTAGTTGCTTCCCCTGCTTCTACCCCTTTTCCCAGGACCTGCTGTGAAAGTTGGCTGTGTCGTCACATTGTTCAATTAAACATTAGCTATTATGAGTAGACCACCTTGCACATAGTAGGCACTCCATAAATAAATAGGCAGATGCCTGTTAAATGAATGAATAATTGCCTCAGAGCCTGCCCCACAACCAGTAATCATGGGGGTGGCCTTGCCCACAGACATCCTGTCGGGCACCTGCAAAGCCGGTTCCAAACCAAGCCTACCAAGTGTGCTCCTCCCCTTGCCCTACCCTCTCTGCCTGCCCCCTGGAACCCACTCCACACTCCTTCCAGATGTCCTGGGTGGAGAGGAGGGACCAGCCACTTAGTCCCGGTTGCTGCAGGCTCACTGGATCTTTTCAAGGATTCTCCTGAGCAGCAGGGGCCTGCCTCTTCTTCCACTTGGCCCCAGCAGTGCTTGTTTATTAATTACGCTAATGATAACAACAGCAAGGCTGGCAGCAGCCTGAGACCCAGCTGGGGGCGCCCCCAGGCGGCAGCAAGAGGAGACTCAGAAGGCACTATCAAGACATGGATGGCAGGGGCCAGATGTCTCTGTCTTTTCTTTTCTTTTCTTTTCTTTTCTTTCTTTTTTGAAACGGAGTCTCTCTCTGTCACCAGGTTGGAGTGCAGTGGCCGGATCTCAGCTCACTGCAACCTCCGCATCCCGGGTTTAAGCTATTCTCCTGCCTCAGCCTCCGGAGTAGCTGGGACTATAGGCACTCACCACATGCCCAGCTAATTTTTGTATTTTTAGTAGAGACAGGGTTTCAGCAAGCTGGTCAGGCTGGTCTCGATCTCCTGACCTTGTGATCCTCCCACCTCTGACTCCCAGAGTGCTGGGATTACAGGCATAAGCCACCACGCCCAGCCTTTTTTTTTTTTTTTTTTTTTTTTAAAGACAAGTTTCACTCTTGTTATCCAAGCTGGAGTGCAATGGATTGTCATCCAGGCTGGAGTGCAATCTCAGCTAACCACAACCTCCACCTCAAGGGTTCAAGCAATTCTCCTGCCTCAGCCTCCCAGGTAGCTGGGATTACAGGTGCCCACCACCATACCCAGCTCATTTTAATATTTTTAGTAGAGACTGGGTTTCACCATCTTGGCCAGGCTGGTCTCAAACTCCTGACTTTAGGTAATCTGCCCACCTTGGCATCCCAAAATACGGGGATTACAGATGTGAGCCACTGTGCCCGGCTTCTCTGCCAATTTTCTTGAGCACTGTGGATTAGCTTCAGGACCCTTTCCCAAAGGAAAAGTCTTGTTGCTTTCCAGAATCCACAGTTTCTGAGTTTGGGCTGAGTCAGGGTAGGCAGGCAATAGTCTGGGGCTGAAGGCAGAATTGCCTGGGCTGCTCTTGGGCACTTGTCACTTTTCCAAGCCCTCTCCCTCACCTTTTCTCTGAGGGGGACGTCAAGGTTCCAGTGACAGGAAGCCTGTTCCTCTTGATTTCAGCTGACGTTAGTAAGACTCTTTTTAGAGGATGTTGGATCCAGAGACCAACCCAGCCTTTTACTTCCTTATCTCTCTTCATTCCTTCCCCACCATTTCCTGAGCTGATAGGGAATCCCACCACAAAAGCCATCCTTTTTTTTTTTTTTTTTTTTTTTTTGAGAGAGAGTCTTGGTCTCTAGCCAAGGTTGGAGTACAGTGGTGTGATCTCGGCTCACTGCAACCTCTGCCTCCCGGGTTCAAGCAATTCTCTGCCTCAGCCTCCCGAACAGCTGGAATTATAGGCGCCCACCACTATGCCTGGCTAACTTTTTTGTATATTTAGTAGAGACGGGGTTTCACCATCTTGGCCAGGCTGGTCTTAAACTCCTGACCTCATGATCCACCTACCTCGGCCTCCCAAAGTCCT